>OZ023067.1:19515506-20810394 GCA_963992785.1 Tenthredo livida
ACTACCGAAGGAAAAGCGATTCTACCGAGCGTAAGAAGCCTCCAATATCGTCCAGGACGATTCTGTCGGTGTGCAAACCATGGTTGGTCCAGAAAACCCCAAGGTCAGCGCCTCCTCTCAAGTGGCAAGATCTACCACCTCCAACTATCGGATTGACGGCGTACGGGGATGTGCGAGAAGCACAACGAAATTCTTCCGTCATCCGGAGAGCTACCGCCTACAAGAAAATGCACTGCTGATGTGAGGGTGGTGAACAGGGCATGTGAAGGTGCATCTTTACCGCCTCCCACCTAAGTAGCAATCAGTCAGTGCAGCTATCATCGACAAACTGTCTCCGAATCTGTTACCGCGGCCGTGGTTGGTCATGAAAGCCCCCAGATCAGCGTTCCGACCTATCGAGTCCTTTCGTGGGTGAAGCCCTAGTATGCCGAGACACGAAACTACCACTTACTTTCTGGTGGATCGACCAATGATGTAAGGCCCTAGAAGAAATATTGGGTGGCCGGGCGAGCGAGGCTCCATGTGAGTCCAGCGCCCGGGGATTCAAAAGGAAGGCGGTAATAGGAGCGGTATTAGCAGCGGCAGCGGTGAGGTAGACTTCTCCTATTTTACGTTCGTCAAAATCTGTCGCTCACCGACCAATTAGACTACCGATATGTCACGTGATTACGCAAATCTGAAGGATGAGCTGACGGCTGGAAATAAAGACTATATAAGGAAGGTACACCTGTTAATCGGTCTACTCTTCGCTCTGGTCTACGCCACTCATCAATCATCATCACTCATCGAGTATCGCATATCGTATCATCTGTCGTTATTATCGAGTGTAATTTGAACAAGTGTAGTGAGTTCAATTAATCGAGGCAACTTAATTAAGGTAAGGTCTTAATTCTTTTGTGAGGACACGAGGTCGTTCGTATAAGATTCTGGTTATTAATTTGGTTATTGAGCTAAGAGGCTCGTTTTTTGTTATTGAGCTAAGAGGCTCGTTTTTGGTCATTGAGCTAAGAGGCTCGTCTTCAATTTCTGAGCTAAGAAGCTCGTCTTTAATTTTTGTTTAATTGATTTATCGAACAACCTCGCGTCTGGCTGAGTTACATAGATCTTTCATTGCTTTTTGGCTATAATTTATTGCTTATCGCTTCTCGTATGGCTTCTATTTTTGATTTAGTCTGTTGGAATAATATTGTGCATGAAATACTGTAGAAAAATACCTTTTCCTGGTGTACCCTGAGCGAAGATAGCCGCGAAGGCTTAGACCTCGCGTATAGTTTAGGTTGTTATTGTTAATTTGTTATAGTTTAGTAAGGTTCAGTCAATTCTGGATAATTTATTATCGTTATTTTGTTAGGTTAATAAAATATGGTCAATTTTGGATAGCTCGTTATCGTATGTAAGATCTAGTGTTGTTTTTGGATAATTTAGTATTGTAACTATCGATCTCGTATCGTCGGAATTTGGTTAAAGATCCGTCTATCGTTCTGGATTAATTAATAGGGAACCTGTATCGTTTGTTACCGACTTTATAGCTTAATATTCCAACAAGTAGAGCATGAAACTCTTAATCTCAGGGTATGTCATGAAATATAAACTTTTGCCTTTATTGGGTACGATGTATCGCTCTGTGATACCAAGTCTGGAGTGTAATTCAATCGTTTTATATCGAGTCACTTCTGACACACTCTTCTCATTTGATTGCATTATAAATGAGTAAATTCTGTCCCGAACAGTTAGGAAACCTATCGTAAGAAACTATTAGTAATATCGCCAATTCTGTATGATTCGTCTAAGTTATCTAATTTCATTAATAAATAATTGATTGATGTGATCTCAACTATCTCAAAGAAATAATATTGTTTTACGTGGTGTACCCTGCCCCTCTATCTAAGGCTTTGTTATCTGAGCTAGTCGAGTTGTCGCTCGACGCATTTCCGTAAGTTTTTGGTTTTAGTAAGTTATGTTATCGTATCGAAACGACGCAGTAGCGTCTGGCGCCCAACACTTTGGTAATTAAGTAATTAACACGGAAAAGTGCCGAATTGTAACCAGATCTGTGGTTTTTCCTCTCCAAGTCAAAAACTGCGTTACAATATATAATATCCTAATTGATCCTATTCTAGAGAATCGAAAGAGGGACTGAAAAGTCTATACACAGTTATTCCTCAGAGTCATATTATATGTAGTTAAAAGGTCACAAGTTGCCAAACTTAAAATTTGCAGATATCTCCGAGGTAGTAAGATTTGAATGCTAACTATCACTTTTTCGTTTCCGAGAAATTACAAAAAAGATTTTTTTGGCGGATTTTGAAAATGAAAAAGTCATTTTTATTAAAATTGCGACAAACACGTATCCCAAAATCGCGAAAAAATTGTAACACATATGCTTTATGTGAATTCAAAATAGGAACAGGAAGACTGCATTGGAGTATGAAGTTTGCAATAATAGTATAGGCCTGCGATGTTGTTGAAATGCATGAGAATCAGTGACAACAGATGTTATATTATCCTCTTTCAGGCAGTTATCCAGAAAGTCAAGTCACTCGGGCTCCGAAACCTGTTACAGCAGTACGAAGAGGCAAAATTATTTTTGAAAAAGATCTTGGCTCTGGCTTACCTGCCGGCCAATCTAATTGAGCGCCAGTATCAAAATTCAAAAAATAATCTGTCGCCTAATCTCCGTGCAAGATTGAGCCGATTCTGCACATATTATGCTCGCTACTGGCTGAGAACCGTAAGACCAGAAGGCTTCAGTGTTTACGGATTAGGGCGACGTACTAATAACGTCATCGAGTCCTACCACAGCAGGTTTAACCATCGAATGGCAAGAGGTCCTCAGCCATGGGACTTTGTTGGTAAGTGCAGAGTATAGTACGAATATAGCTAGCAGCCACACTCTGTGTTATAAAGAACTATTCAATTCCTTGTATTTTCCGGATAAGGTAAACTACTGAAGTTGGCAGCTGCAGTGAGAGGTGACGTTCGAAGGCTGCGCAACAATTGCCAGATCAGTCGCCATGCGCGGTACTCAACCGTTTTCAAACAAAATCGGCTTACGAAAGGTTAGTATAACTGTATTAATATTGAATTTTGGCTGACTTGTAGCTTGCAGCACTTTGCAATTGTATCATCATATATATGGGGCGGGTGATGAATTGCAGAACCCTTGGAAAACGTATAATCGGACTTTGACTGTAATCCGATAGTAGACGATGTAACTGTCACATTCAGAAACGATTTTTGTTTTCGTTTACTTCTAGCGTGGAAAAAATTACATCTGCATCAAAGTACAGTAGATGAGTTCCTCCAAAAGGCGACATCCCTGAAAGGTGACGTCTCCCAAATTATTGCCATGGATTTGAATAGTAGGCAAGGTCCTGAGTATGATCTTCAAGAGCCTCCTGTGGCCATACGCTTGAGTAACGATTTCAAATATGTAAATGATATTTCATATCGGAGTAACAAATGATTGTAGCAATTACTTGTATGAAAATAGGTTCTTCCGTAAAAGTTTTCAGCTCTCTCTATCTCCCTCTCAACTCGGCTACGTGTATTCACTCAATTGCGGGCTATTAGTTGTTTCGTAGAACATTATCCAGTTAATATATTTTTATAGCGAGCTAGGTGATTGAAACTGTATTCCAAGTTCACACTGTATTGTTGGAGTTCAAGTGAATGTATGTAAGCTCATAGTGCATTACCGAAGATTGAATACATTTTTGTACAGATGAACATCCTGACTACGAGCGCGAATTATTCGCTGACGAGGCTCCTCATTGGTTGATCGATAACGCCGAGGCAGCACCAGACGCACCAGCAAATGGTAGTTGCGACAAAATAATTTCTATTCAAAGTAGCCCTTCGTGTATCGTTCATAAGTCACTTGACATGTGTTGGATACTAATTCATACCTTCCTAATGACTACATTGGTAACAGCATTAATCCCTGAAAAACGTGTTCAGATGGCCGCGATAACGAGAATGGTGGGGACGACACGTCGGACACATCCAGTTCCAGCGATGAAGAGGTCCGACATGAAATTGGTGATAATGAGTAGGGGAGACCGAGGTGTTTTGAAACAAAGATGATTTGAAACAACATTGATTTCTCGAAACTTAAAACCGTTAGCGAGTCTTGGACGAGTACTGACGGGCTCGCGGGCGGTGGGGAGCAGCTAATATGCACATTGTCAACTCGCTAACGGTTTTTAGTTTCGAGAAAATCAGTGTTGTTTCAAATCACCTCTGTTTCAAAACACCTCGGTCTCCCCTACAAAAATTGTAGTTCATCCTTCGGTTCAGTCGATTCTCTTGAGAAGATCACTGCATGTGTTATACATGCAGAGCAGAATTTATTTATGCTCATTGTAATTGAAATCATCGTTTCAATTCTTCTACATATTCTTATTGTTCAAAAGGTGAAATCGATCATGTCAGGCCGATGCATATAGATGTAGAAGTTCGTCGACAGGACGACATCCACGTGGACGAGGGAATCCAAGTTGATGACAACATCCACGTGGACGAGCCCATACAAGTTGACGACAACATCTACGAGGAAGAGGGCATCCAAGTTGACGACAACATTTACGGGGAAGAGGGCATACAAGTCGACGATAACATCCGCGTCGACGAGGACATCCTCAATGTAGATATTGTCGAAAACAGACCCGCCCGACACCAAACGCCACCACTGCAATTTATTGGTAATGTCAACACATATTTCCAATGAATTTTTAAATTACTTAAGGGCGTTGACTAGGCTTCGCCGAGTGCGCGTAAATAGACTCTCGGCATTTACCTTCTCATTTCCTCATTTTTCAAGATAACGGAGTTTTCGATGAAAATTCTTATAGATAAATGATGTATCCGTGTCATGGCTTTGGCCGAATTCGCGATTTCACTTTAAGCTTTGCAAAAAATAATCTTGAAAGTGAGCCATCTTTGCGATGATGTACAACGAGGAGCGATTTTTTTTCAAATATTCGGCGAAAGCCATAACATAGCTACATCCGTCACCTCCTAATCAAGATCATGATCGATACTATTGGATTAATGACTAAGGAGTAATCAGGAAAGACCTGAAGCATTGAACAGTGATTTTTGGCGCAAAATTGGGCGATTTCTAGCGCAGCCGAGGAGTGGGAGCTCACCGTCTTCAGCCTAGCCAACCACAGTTCAGTTACGATGCTCTGTCTTTCTTAAGTTTGTCTGCTGTCTCGCTCATCACAGTTAACGCGGGAAGCGGAGTAGCCCGCGCTTTTCAGCTAGTCAACGCCCTTAAGCACTTTGGAATTTCATAGCTTTCTTGATAGTTTGATGTTTTCTGCACATATAGAAACGTATCATGCTAATAATGAACCTTTTAAAATCATTCTCAACTCTGGAGATATAGGTATCAACTGTGATATAATATTGTATATTATTAACCCTCCGTGTACACTGGGTCTTTAAAGGAACAGTCGAAATTTGAAACTTAAATTTCCCGTTCATGAATTAGAGGCTTTTAATAGAGGGGTTTAAACTTTTGACTTTAACAACTTCTGGGCCATGTAGTCAACACTTCAAGAAGTAACCCAGAATTTTTTCAGATTTTTTCAAAGCCTAGAAAACTCAAAAAACTTGACTGTTTCTTTAGGGACCCAGTGTACACACCGTGTCTCGAAAAATATAGTGTACACACGGAGGGTTAAATTTGACAATATAACTCATTATAGTCCCTATCATTTCACATTTTGTGACTGTATAGAAGTCAATGATGTGTGGCCAGTGAATGGTATCGACCTAGGAGTTTTAAACAATCCTGACAGACCTCACAGAGATGAAACGCCCCCACCGCAAGTTGTTGGTAATTTTCACAGACTGATAATTCATAATAATCATCATTATTGTCAAGTTTTTTTTGAGTTTTCCGGAATTCTGTATCGGACACCATGCAATATTCATGTGAAGATTTGTTATACTACATAATATGGTAAATTCAGATACCAAATGACCATGTTTATGGTTTATAGATTCTTGTGCAACGCATATTTTTGTTCATGTCGGCCATAGGAGAAATGGTGATCGAAATGCTGTTTGTTGTCAAAATTTCAGATGTACTGATGCCGCACCACCAACCTGCGGTAGTACTCAACGAGGTGGACCTCAATGCACAACAAGGTATACGCATGTTAATACGGCTCTGCATGAGACACATTTGTATGTTGTGAAACTAAATCTTTACTATATTTGTCAACACTCTATAGAACAGCACCTTCAGAACGAAAGGGCCATAGAACAGCCTGTAGTCCCGGAAGAGTTGCCCAGGGCAGAACCTCCTGCTTTGAGTAAACGCCAGAAGCGAAACAAAAGACGAAATGGTTCGAAGTTTTATCGCTGATTGAGATAGCAGATAATAAATGCCAATAAATTGGTTTGTTTAATTACAGAAATGAAACGAAGAGCACGAGCGCGTGCGGCTGATGAAAACGCACGACCACAAAATGAATTAGCGCAGGTGGTAGAAGAGTTGCGGCGACAAAGAGACAGAGTGCGTGAAGCGCAAATGGAAGTCGAGCGTTTACGGCAATCGGCCGAAGAACGAGGTATTAACAGTAACGTTTATTAACAACAGAAATAGATTTAAACATCTTCAATTAATATAATAATGCAATGAATGATCAGAATAAAGTTTGGTAGATATACCAAAGAAAATTTTTATAATCATTAATCGCACGTCGCTAAGAATTTCGAACAAGGAAGAGTAAGCCCAATGTGAGCTCGGATTATTTCAATTCGCTCAGATGAATTCTTATCACATAGTAGGGACCTAGTTTCGTCCGTATTTACTATAATTGTCCTAAAGAACATTGCTGAAGATCTTTTAAACAGTTCTTTTCATATTTTCCCGATTTTTGACCCGGACGGTACAGCCCATACATTCTATGATTGATCGGGCGAAAAAAATAAATAGGGTATGTTGCAGCCAATAAATCCTCAAATTTGTGAATTTTTTAGTCTCGCGTACACAAAGTTTACTGCAAGTTGGAGTGTGATTACCATTCTCAGTCAATAATGAAATGACCAATTTTATTTTGCATTAGTAAGGTTCGATCATAGATAATGTGCCAATAACATATAACAAACTTTATTTGACCTCTTCTAGATTGACTCTGCCTTCATAATATATTTAAAATAACTTTTCCCATATCTCTGTTGTAATGAAGTTATTACAAGTACACATTCTTTTGTTACCTGCATAATGACGTCGACGTTCTATCAAAATTAATTATTCTTGTAGTATGTATGCACATTTATACCACGTGCATGACAACTGTTGAAACACTCTTGTCACCGTGTCGTAACATGGAAATAAGTTCGCCATAGGTAGAACAGATAAAGTCTCATCAATGTAATCTTCTTTAGAATCTGCGGGGTCAGTCTGCGGAAACAGAATCTTAGCTCACTGCTCAATGCAGATGATATCTCGGCAGACTTGGCGAGTGACTGTAGAGTACCCGGCCGCATAAGGCTCCAGCTCCGCAGAAACGCTTCACTCTTCGGGGTGACCGTGTTTCGAGGTGATGCCGGCATTTGTTTCAAGCGCTGGGGGGAAGTACGGTGTTCGGACGTCTGTGGAGCTACATTTGTATTGGGAATATTGTACGCGGTCGGCATTTGATTATAGGGAACACAGTTTGCTCTTAATACAGATGATATTTCTGTAGACCTGCCGAGCGACTATAGAGTACCCGGCCGCATAAGGCTCCAGATCTGCAGAAACGCTTCACTCTTCGGGGCGACCGTGTTTCGAAGAGATGCCGGCACTTGTCTCAAGCGCTGGGGGGAAATACAGCGTTCGGACGTCTGTGAAGATACATTTGTATTGGGAATAGTATAAAAATAAAAAAAAAATGTTAACGTTACAGAAGCGAAAAAGGATCACAAATATTTGGAGTCAAATGACAGGTGAGAGCAGGTAATTAAGGGGGGAAATACATATAAATAGTTGAAAACGAGGCAACATTTCGGGATTCATTTTCAACGCAACTCACACCTCGCTTGAAGGGGAATGAAGTTTGATGAAAATGTATCCAAAATCGCTTTTCATACGAAGTTTCTGTACCATTTGTAGGTTCGAAATCAGTAAAATTGGAAATCCTAGCTGATCTCCTTCGAGAGATAATCACATTTTTATATTTTAATATCAATACCCGCCTCAGTTTACGTGAAATTTACAAACGGGTGCAGATTTTTTCACCCGCTTTCATGTAAGAACAAGAATACATCGATTCTGCGTTGTATATCTAGTTGAGCATTCTGTCCACTAGGTGACGCAAATACGGAAACGCGATTCCCACAATAGAAGGCGTGCGGCCAGACTCTGAGTAGCGCCTACAAGTCGTGCATAATAAATTGATCAATGAGCAGCATATTCGGTCAGACTTAAAAACCAGTGGGACTTTTAATAACTGATTAAATTCTTAAGGGGACCAGTACAGCTTGAATTTTCGAAAAAATTGGTTTTTCGTTTTTTGCAGTTTATGTTACCTAAAGATCTTCTACGTCTGTGAAAAAATCGAGTTTGACGAAATCGTCACGGTTTAGAAGTTACGGTCAAAAGTTCGTTATTTGGCTATCGCGATTTGGCGCAAGTGGCGCTGGCGCTTGATTTCGATATTGATCACATGGTGTATGATCGCCATTACTTGTGCAATACTTTTCGAGGTTGCGTGAGCGTCTGCTCGATTTCCAGTGTTTCAGAATTGAAATAAATAAATAAAAACAGTACTTTTCAGTACTAAATAATTATAAATTTACCTAATATCTATAGCGCGTAATCGTTGTACGGGTGTTGTGACTTGGTGCTTCGAAAACTATAACCTAAAAGTAAGTATTCAATCAAAATAGTAATATCTACACTAAGCTTCTGCCGAACTGTGTGTGCGGTCGAAGTTTTTTTGCTTTTTGTTCACAGATTTTTTGATAAAACAGAAAGGAAATATATAAAATATATCCAATATATTCAATATGAAAAGAAGGGAGAGGAGTTCTGGTGTTGGCACAAAAGGATGCATTGGCCGGTCAAAGAAGAGGGCGAAAACATTTCCGCAGAAGCAAACAGCGGCTGATGGACAGAGCACTCATGTTTCAACAGCTTCGGATAGAAAAATCAGTGGCGACTACGAGGCTAGCGATTCTGCTGGCTATAGGCTGTTTCACGTGAAACACTATTCCGTGCTCTGCGGGAGCATTTATCTTGCAAGACATGTGGTGGGTCGATAGTTATGACTGAAGTTAGCTTGAGAGGACTGGGTGGAACATACGGTATCTCTTGTGAAAATTGTGTCCAGCTAAAAATCTTCAAAAGTAGCCCTATGATTGATGATACACGAAGCGCGTATGAAATCAATAGGCGATCCATACTAGCGATGCGTTGTATTGGGCAAGGCAATCAGTCTGCGGAGGATGCAGCAGGGCCCTCATATGCTGCTGGAGCTTTTTAAAGAAGTGAGTAAGAGAAAGAAGCATGTATGGAACAAAAAAATACATGGGAAAAAAAAGTTCTGAGAAAATAGTTTGCAGAAAAGAAAAAGGAAAAATTAAATTTCCAATAAAAAAAAAGATTCTTTTTGAAAATTGAAAATTAAAAAAAAAAAAATTTCATTCAACTTTGGTACAACAAACTTTTTAATGTATGAGCCTCCGGAGGAGTATATACCAATTTTTCTGCAAAAACTTCAAACTCGTTTATCTCAGAACTATGTTTTTGGAGCTGTGTCGTAAGGTTTTAGGAGCACCGTTGCTCCGATTGGGGTCTTTGACGGCTCATTTTGTTCGGGCGACAAATCCTCATGATATGAACGAGGGAATTTTTGAATGTGTCTATTTTGGCCAAGTTATTTGCAAATTAGTGGCTCAAATTTTGGAAATTTTAGATAAATGACTGTAAGTTTTCACATGTGTTTTTCTTTTCAGATCCCCGCGTTCATAAGATGTGGAACTCCTGTCTGAAGAAGTTGAGACGTCGAAACACTGGATTGGATCAACGGTGTGCCTGAAACCTTACGACACAGTTTTTTGCAGAAATATTCTTTTTGATGTAAAATAAACTTTGGTTGACAAATAAAGTGATTCTGGAGTACTTGAAATATCTTAAACCAAGCTGTACTGGTCCCCTTAAGTGGAAGAAAAAAAAAAAAAATTGTCGGAAAATGAATAGAGGTCAGTGTTTTCACGATGAGAATCGAAAAAAGGTATGCGCCCCGTGTGGTAAGAAACTTGTGTTTGGTAAACTAAACCAAACAAATTTCTCATTAATAGAAATACTGAAAATTTGATTAAAACATTAATCAACAAGGATTTCAATATTGATGATGCGAAATTCCCCCTAGTTATTTGTGTAACTTGTTACCTTACTCTACTTTATCACCAAAAAGGCGTTAGAAAAAGACCTTTACAAGACATGCCAAACTATGGAGATTTACTTCTACCAAAAGCGACTCGAGCTATGAACGATGAATGTTGCTGCTATATATGTATGACTGCTCGGTTTAGAGGGCACGCCAAGATTATAAAGGGTAAAGGCCACAAGAGAAATGTAAAAAATCTAATTGATACATACAATGGACTTTATGGACGTAGATCATTACCAACCGATCGGCCCTCTGTTTCAAGAGTAACAGATACAACGGATACTCGTTAGTCGTGTATATGTAACAAATGTTTTCAAGTAGTTGGTAGAGGTATAAGACATAAATGTACAAAAGCTGAAGAAAATGTAATAAAATTAGTTGACAAGCTTCCTGAAAAAAAGAGCAAATTGCTGCGTCTATTTTGAAACAAATTAACCCTGAAAAAACTTATAGTGCTGATAATGATTTGAACTTGTCTACTGGTGGTCGAAAATTGAAAATTGTTGTGAAGCCTACAAAAAAGAAAGATCTTCAATTCAGCGAAGAAAGTTTAGATAATTTTCGAATCAGTACAGGAGCTTCAATTAATCAAATGAAAAATGTGACTAATTTTCTGAGATGTACAGTCGGAAGAAAGTCTATTGCACCGAATTATTCGAAGCATTTGTCAGGTAAATCCAAAGTTTTGCAAGAAGTATACCAACACGGTATTTATAAATTTGACTGTGAAAAGTCGTTAACTAAACAAAAACGACCTGTTGTGTATGCGGATGCCGAGGAACTTTTGACTGCTGTTGTAGAAAAAAGAAATTTAGTAGGAAATGTTCTAATGAAGGTGAAGTGAAACGTTTGTCAGAACCTCGAAAACGGGAATCGTGAATTCTCCGGAACTACTGAATCGATCTCAATGAAATTTTGAGGGATTACACACAATTGTGGCAGAAAGTGGCTGATTATTTTACTTTTCCAAAATTCCACAAAAATTTCTACAGATTGACGTACCGACCACATAAATCGCGAGATTATTCACTGTTGCCGTAGATAATCGCATTTTCCTGACATTTAGCCACTCCGCAATGAAAAACCACACACTTTGAGCCGAATCCCGTGTCATTTGATGGAGAAATGGCTGAGAATTGACGATTCTCCGTTACTCAAAACTAAAAGAACCGACATTCAGTTGAGATCACTACCCGTATCGACATTTAGTTGAGATCACAACAGCTGTACCGAAATTGTAGCCAGTTTACTTGCAAGCCGAGCAGCAGCGCTAGTAAAGGTTTCCTATGCCACCCTACGTATAAGATGTTGGTTCCTGCTGCTCCCGCTTGACGGCGCTTGGCAAGGAACACAAATATTGAATATCGGATCGCACACGACTAACCTCACCTGACTGACAGCTAACCTAAAATACGAACAAACGATAGTTAAAATCGTGTTCGAAATTTGCGTTACGAGAAAATATTATTGCTCGTTTATTTAATCTACTCCTTTCTTTCGTACTAATGTGTCTAAAAATGAGTAACGTATATGAACAATCGATATCGGATCCCAGACGTCATAACCTCACTCGTCCCACAGCTAACCTGAGACTCGAATATAGGATAGAGAAAATTGTATTCATCGTTGATTTATTTCATGCGTATTTTTCATTACGCTGAATTTGTTGAAAACATATGCATATACTGAAAATAAATTCGAATAACAGATACAAGATCCCAGAGGTTATAACCTCACTTTTTTGACAGCTAGTCTAACTCAGGAGTTTATTTCAGAGTTGAGGTTATGGAGGGATCGGTTTGTGAGACAACAATCGAAATAATGAAAATACATTCAAATGACGTATGCATGCAGACGAGACATAACCTCGCACTTTCGACAGCTAGTCTAACCTAGAAGTTCATTTCAGATTTGAGGTTATGAATCGATTTCGTGGTCGAAGATCAAAAGAATGAAAGTATATTCAAATGACGTATACAAGCAGACGAGACATAACCTCACTCTTTTGACAGCTAGTCTAACCTAGAAGTTCATTTCAGATTTGAGGTCATGAATCGATTCCGTGGTCGAAGATCAAAAGAATAAAAGTATATTCAAATGACGTATACAAGCAGACGAGACATAACCTCACTCTTTTGACAGCTAGTCTAACCTAGAAGTTCATTTCAGATTTGAGGTTATGGAGGATCAATTTGTTCGACAACAATCCACATAATACAAGCAGACGACATAACCTCACTCGACTAACAGTTAGCCGAGCATAGGACTCTTTCAGATTTGAGGTTAGAGGAGAGATCAATTCGTTGGACGAAAATCGAAATAATAAAAATGAAGTCGAACACATGGAATAGATATACGAGCAAGATTCTCTCCGTAACCACAAATCTGAGATGAAGTCCTATGCTAGGCTATCTGTCAGAAATGTGAGGTTATGTCTCGTCTGCTAGTTGTATCCTATGGTTGTATCCGTCCACTGAAATGTAGATAATCAGTCGAATTTGTTTTCATTATTCTGATTTTTGTCCAACGACTTGATCCTGAAATAGAGTTCCTATGTTTGGCTAACTGTCAGTCTAGTGCGGTTATGTCATCTGCTCGTAGTATGGGGAATTGGAGATTTTTGTCTAACGAATCGATTCTGAAATAGAGTCCCTATGTTTGGCTAACTGTCAGTCTAGTGAGATTATGTCGTCTGCTTGTAGTATGGGGAATTGGAGATTTTTGTGCAACGAATCGATTCTGAAATAGACTCCCTATGTTTGGCTAACGGTCAGTCTAGTGAGGTTATGTCGTCTGCTCGTAGTATGGGGAATTGGAGATTTTTGTCTAACGAATCGATTCTGAAATAGAGTACGTTTCCACCGAGGGTCCAAAGCGGGTCAGAGTCGGGTTGGAGTCGGATTGGCTTGTCTGTTTCCACCGGCCTAGAAGTCCGAGTCGGATTGAGTCGGGTCGCAATAGGTTGAATATGGGTCGAATGTTACCAACTGTGCCTTATGTCAACTGAACTGCTTGAGGTTATGTCGACTCAGAAGACATGGATCCGAGAGCGATAATTTTAATTTCACAACATCAAAACAACATGCAAAAATTATTTTTAATTTTACAAGATCGGCGACGCAAGGCAGCACAAAAGTTATGGCATACAATATTTATAATTATGAATACATATTTGCTTGCAGCTGGAAAAATGATCGCAACGCAAAGTTTAAGACAGGCTCCAAGATTCTGGATGAAAGCCAGAAGTTCTGACTTCTGGGAAAGAATAGTACTGATAGAGTACTTGGACGAAGACTGGCTTGAAACATTTAGGATGAAAAGATCTGTATTCGAATACATATGTGACAAGCTAAGAAACAGATTGCAGCCCGCTGAACCATACTTGGTAGCGAGAGAGGCAATTTCTGTAGAAAAGGCAGTTGCAGTCACCATATTCTATTTGGCAAGCTGCTGTGAATACAGAGTAGTTGGTAGTTTATTTGGTATTCATAAGACATCGGTATGGAGATGCGTCCACAATGTTGTCGAAGCAATAAATGACATATTACAACCGTTATGGATCAAGATGCCCAATGAATTTGAATGCATAATGATTGCTCAGGCTTACGAAGAACGTACACATATCCCACAACTAATTGGAGCGATTGATGGAACTCATATTCCCGTGTTACCACCTGCTGATGGATATAGGGATTACGTTAATCGAAAGGGATGGCCATCGATTGTATTGCAAGTAGTAGTTGACCACACACTCAGGTACCCGCAATTGCTGTACTACACATAAATTTTCTATAAGAACAGACTTTACATACTTGCATACAAATTTTTATCAATTGTTGTCAGATTCAGAAATATTAATTGCCAAGCACCTGGGTCAGCACATGATGCAGCAGTCTTTAAAGCGTCAAGTCTTTTCCGGTACTACAAACATTTAATACCACAGGTGAGATAAATATTGATCAAAACCATACTGATTCAATTGAATTGGGATATTGCTGAGTATTTCGATTAAATTTTTTTATGAGTATTCTAAACTCAATAAAATTGGTAATTGAAATGTATAATCTCATACTTTTTATGTAATAAACCTTTCAGAAAACAGTCACACTACATGGCTCCGCAATACCCTTTATGATAATGGGAGATCCGGCATATCCTCTGCTACCATGGTTACTGAAAGGGTATACCAGGAGTAGACCCCTGACACTTGAAGAAGAATCATTTAATTGTTATTTAAACAGTGGACGCGTAGACGTGGAAATAGCATTTGGACGCTTGAAAGCACGGTGGCGTCGCGTTTTAAAAAGGATCGATGTCCACTACACTTTTGCGCCCCACGTCGTAGCTGCTTGTTGTGTGCTTCACAATATTGTGGAATTGCACAAGCAAGAATTCAGACATGCATGGATGAGAGATATTGAAGAACTTGATGTACTGTTTCCGCAACCAGATGGAACAAGACTACGTGACTATGATGATTTGGAAGCATCGAACATTAGGAATATGCTCATGAATCACTTGACGCAATTTCCTCCGCGGAGATCATTCTATTAATATACATGCTGGGTTCGGTAAATATACGTCTCCAAGCAATCGGAGCTCTTCTATCTTTTTTGAACGCATGTTTGAAAAAAAGATACAAGAGCTATGATTGCTCAGGGATGCATATCCCAAACGCAGCTTATATCTGTATAGTTCATAATGTTATCGTGTACACAATATTTCTGTATAATTTCTAAACAGGTTACGAATTTCAGTAAGTAATAATTCGTCAATAAAGTAGCTCAATGTATTATTTATTAACATATTTTTACTAACACAACAATTATATAGAGATATATAAAATATTTTTAACATCAACGCCTCATATCTTTGGAATATCACATCTATATATAAAACCATTAGTGGTGACTCTTTAAACATCACAGTATGTTACTAATAATATTGCAGTATAGTGTACGTATATAAAAATAAAGAATATTTCTGTAACATCAAAGCCTTATTATAATATTTTGGAATCGTCGAATGTTAATATAAGCCTCAGATAACAAGATAATCTTGCAGCCTCATCAGTTATCACAACATCTTTGGAATATCAAATCTTAAAATTACCGTTAATTATTTGAGAGAGTGGATAATCTTCAAGGGGAGCTCATTAAAAACTTCGAGCAACACGACAGAGTTCGCAGTAACATTATATAGAAATAATACTAAAACAATAATAGTAAAACAATAATACTTAATCCTAGGGCTTAAAAAAGATATATTTAACCATCTTTCATTTGAAAAATGTGAGCTCCTTTGACCAGCTGATTCCTTCACCAATTTTGATCATAGTCTAAGTATTCAACCGCTTCGTATTCCATATCTGAGCTGTCTTCATCTCCTTCAGGCATAGGACGAGCTCGTGCTTCAGTTCGTATAGTGTATGGCTGTTGTGCAGTGGATGGTTGTTTTGAAGTGGATGGTTGTTTTGAAGTGTATGGTTGTTGTGAAGTGGATGGTTGTTGTGAAGTGGATGGTTGTTTCGAAGTGTATGGTTGTTTTGAAGTGGATGGAAGTTGTGAAGTGGATGGTTGTGCAAGTGACTCATGTGATATGAATTGCGGTCGGATTGAATTTGGAGGTGGTATTGTTATGAGTTTTGGAATTGCTTCCTCAGTCTGATACGGCTTGGATCGAGTATGTGTTTCGTACCATGCCGAAGGACTAGGATGAGCTATGTACTGATTATTCTGATGCGGAAACATTGGTTGTCCCGAGTATTGCTGATGTAATAGATGCTCTGTTGATATTTTATTTGTTGGTGGCATAGTTGGTATACCCGAAAATTGCTGCTGTGTTGCATAATTTATGGGGAAGGGTGAACTCAAGCTCTGCAGCCCTGTGAGCAGCATTTGTGTTTGTTGCGAGAAGATTTGATTATATTGCTCTATCATTACCTGGTCAAGTTTGCGCTGCTCTTCAATATTTTTTTCAAGTAAAGTGTGTTGTGATCCAATTATTTGTTCAGTAAAGTTCTGCATTACATTCTTTAGGTTAGATCGTGGGCCTTCGCGCCTTGGGTATGCAGGTGTTTTGCATAGTTTTGGTTTTTTAGCAGAGATGTATACCTTGTCAGACTCATCAAGTCCACGTGAATCTGAACAGGGCGTTGAGGTGGTACTGCGGTCTTCTGATATACTGCTGGGCGCTGGTGATGATGGCATGAGCGGCCTTCGAACAGTTTCGGGTGATGATTTTTGTTGACCTTTTGAAGTACACGGTGTCATGCTCAAACCGCCAGTACTTCTTTCACTAGATTTTGGTTTCTCTGATCCACCAGACGTATTTGATATTACAGATGACATTTCGGCATCACTCGCACAATAGCCAGAAGTTTCTTCATCTAAAGAATACGTTACATAATTCATTTTGTGTCAGCAGTGTTCGTTATGATGTATATTTATGAGTATTGAAATAGTACAGCAGCACCCCAATTTGATATAAATTCGAACCTTTGACAATTATACTTTCCTCCGGAGGTAGTATGGTAGAGTCTACACCACTTTGATTAATAATTGGTCGGTGGCCAAATATTTCACTCAGCTCTTCAAAAAAGGGACATTTCACTTTCTGTTCAGTCCCTGCACCGCTTACCGATAAGGCAGCTGTTGCATCTTTGAAACGTTCTGTTAATAAGGAAAATAGCATATAATGTATTGCGAGTAAGATATAAGCAATGATGTGCAATAAAGCTCATTACATGTTACACAAAATTTGTATTGTACTCCCTACTGAAAATGATTGTGATAAGTCACATGATGTTATGAACGAAATTGATATGTACTTCATCATGTAATTCAACATGTGACTACGACTTGATATATAACAAGTCACATGATAAATCATAAAATACGACTTAAAAGGTAAAATACATTACAAATCACATACCGAAACCTATGATTTGTCATATGATTTGTTATGTATTTTATCTTAAAATCTGTATTTTATGATTTATCATGTGATTTGTTATGTATTAAGTCGTAGTCACATGTTAAATTACATGATAAAATACATGAAATTTCGTTCAGAACATCATGTGATTTATCACATAATCATTTTCAGTAGGGCTCATTAGTAATTTATATTATGAAGTCGATGAATGGTACTAATTAATATGTTTTATTTTTGATTTGCATACTTTTCATTGCTTTAAATTTTTCTAATAGTTGCGTATGCGTTTTGGCAAATCCTTTGGTTATGAAGTTTTGTTCGACTTTCTTAAATATTTCTGCAGTCTTGAATCTCTTCCCATCCATCAACGCAACAACTTGAAGATCTTTTATAATTTCGCGAAAACATGTTGTCTCTTCGCCGTTCCAAATAGCCGGCTTCTTTTTTAATTGCTTTCCACTTGGATTTTCCATTGTCGAAATGTGTAATGGAAATATGCTCACTCAACTCGTCTCAACTTGTCTCAACTGGATGTGCATTTTAAATTTTAATGCGCGGGCTTATTCAGTTTATCCTGTTGGCAACACTACAGCAACCTAACCCAACTCTCGGCGTTTCCACCGAGCCTCATTTAGACGCTACCCTAATTTTTTTTAGGGTAGAGGCCTGGCTGACGTTTGGTGTTTCCACCGCGAGAGTGCTCGTCCCAACCCAACTCTGACCCAACTCTGACCCGCATCGGACCCTCGGTGGAAACGTACTCATAGACTCCCTATGTTTGACTAACTGTCTGACTAGTGAGGTTATGCCGTATGCTTGTGTTGTTTGGATTTTTGTCCAACGAATCGATCTCTCCCTTAACCTCAAATCTGAAATGAAGTCCTATATGTTCGGCTCATGGAGTAGAAGAAGACATATCTCCCTTTACACGCTGTATTGAAAAAGTGGCACGAATTCTGCACATAATGGATGGCGCTGTTACCAGCGAGCCTACGCGGACTTCCTGTGAGTGGGAAAATTTACCATACAGTTAGTGACGTCATAATATATCTTGGAGTGCGCGCGCAAGCGTTTGCAGGAAGTTCGGGACTGGTCACTCACAACAGTGCCACCTATTGCGTAAACCCATTTTCAATTCGAAAATAGGTCTCCTTCTACTCCATGGTTCGGCTGTTAGGCTAGCTGTCAAAAGTCTGAGGTCATGTTGTCTGCTTGTATCCGTCGTATCCGTCATTCCAATTAACTTTCATTATTTTTATTGTCTTCCGACAGATCTAGGGAAATTAAAAATACGATAAGAACAAATAGCGAGAGTCTCTACCAGTTGCAATAAACGCATTTTGCCCGCCTTCGTGTTCGTTCGCACCAGTTCGCACTAGCCGACGCTAGGAGACATGGAAACACGTGAGCTTCAAAGATCAGTCAGAGCGGTCAGAGCTTGTAGTGAAAGATGATAATGAAAAAATAATTGGATACTAAGTTTCCGAACAAAGCGTGTGCTAATATGTTAGTTCACCTCATTACTATTCGTACTGAGTTTATTTCCAGTGTCTACGCGTGTGTAAGTGCTTATTCTGCCACATCTCACGCTAACCTCAAAATCTTTTTGCGCGCATGTGCTTCTTACTCATTGCAAGTAGGGTTATGAACAACCGTGCTGGTATGTATACAACGAAAGACAGAAGTAAACATTTTCCTCCTATCATTCCGCTAGATCCCGACCTGTCAGTAACTCATATTTACGAATTTATCCCTTACTAACTTTGACTCAACTCTTGTTGCTATACAGCTCGACTAAGTGTTTGTGAAATTAGACAGTAGACACAGTGCATTAGCTATACTTACTCATTTAATTTTAGTATTTTAATTTGCTCTGAGTAATAATTCAGGGAATTCCGATATCACTCATATCAACCGCTCTGCACAAGAACGAGGGGAACAACCAAGGTTTGCTTGTCATACCGATGGAGTTTCCACACAGGGATTTTCTTTGTGTTTATTAATCATGTCTAAATATAAGCTAGAAATATCATTGTGAACTAGTTTCACTCTTATGAACCGCTCTGCACAGCAGCGAGAATAAGTCTCTCCAGTGGAGAGCCACTCGACTGATTGTCGATAGAATCCAAACGGATTTAGAATAATGATCTAGAGAATATCAAACTAGTCATAGAAATGGCATACAGAAATGTTTTGCTTTCAGTCTCTCCAGCGGAGAGCCACTCGACTGATTGTCGATAGAATCCAAACGGATTTAGAATAATGATCTAGAGAATATCAAACTAGTCATAGAAATGGCATACAGAAATGTTTTGCTTTCAGTCTCTCCAGCGGAGAGCCACTCGACTGATGGTCGATAGAATCCAAACGGATTTAGATTATTGATTTATAGAACATATATCTAGTCATAGAACCTGCATAAATTAATGTTTCTTTATCAGTTTCTCCAATGGAGAGCGACTCGACTAATTGTTGATAGAATCCTAACGGATTAAGTACATTATAGTGAATTAGTCTCACTCATATCAACCGCTCTGCACAAGAGCGAGGGATACAAAGGTTGGTTGTAAAACCAATGGGGATTCTGAACAGGGATTTTCTCTGTGTTTATTAATCATGTCTAATTATAAGTTAGAAATATCATTGTGAAATAATTTCACTTATATCAACAGCTCTGCACAAGAGCGAGGGGAACAACCAAGGTTTGCTTGTCATACCGATGGGGTTTCCAAACAGGGATTTTCTTTGTGTTTATTAATCATGTCTAATTATAAGTTAGAAATATCATTGTGAACTAGTTTCACTCTTATGAACCGCTCTGCACAAGAGCGAGAATAAGTCTCTCCAACGGAGAGCCA
This sequence comes from Tenthredo livida, assembly GCA_963992785.1. Classification (NCBI taxonomy): domain Eukaryota; kingdom Metazoa; phylum Arthropoda; class Insecta; order Hymenoptera; family Tenthredinidae; genus Tenthredo; species Tenthredo livida. Next base: position 19,535,695 of record OZ023067.1, read on the forward strand.
CTCGACTGATTGTCGAAGGAATTCTAACGGATTAGATACATTATAGTGAATTAGTTTTCACGCATATCTATCGCTCTGCACAAGAGCGAGGGAGAAAACCAAGGTTTGCTCGTCATACCGATGTGGTTTCCAAACAGGGATTTTCTCTGAATTTATCATGTCTAACCTCTAAGTTGGAAATGTCATAGTTGATTAGTTTCAACTTTTATCAATTGCTCTGCACCAGAGCGAGAATATAAGCCACTTTTGTTGCTTGACACTGCGACGTTTGTCCAACACAGTGTTGGTACACGTGATGTACCTAAATAATTCTCGATTTGTTCGGGTTGTTATTCAGTGCAATCATTTGCAATATGCCTTGCTGTGTTTATAGACACTGCCGCGAAATATTCGCGATCATTAGTGTACGTATATATATACTGACGTAGCGCGCATCGGAAGATGCGCGCTACGCCATCTAGCGGTAGGCAGAGGTACCAAACGTTCCGGTGTCTGCACCATCTAGCGGTGGGCAAAGATACTAACGTTTGGTAATCTGCCTTACCGCGGTGAAAGGCACCCGGCCGTGGCCTTGAAACGTTTCCCTTCACCTTAAGGCCATGGCTGACGGCGGTCAAGGCTTTTTTAAGATAAGCTTAACTATCCTACCTGTATATTATTCACCTACATCAGATACTTCTATCGACCATAGTGACGCGACGTAGACGATTCAATGTATTGATTGTTTTACGTGCTGTTCCGCCGTGAAAGCTCTACCGCACGGCTGCCATTCAGCTTGGGTCACCGAGATACGCCCGGACAGTCGCGCTGCTACTTGTGCGAGCAATCACTTCGGCTGTTGCCTCAACGATCGCCCACCCGTTCCACAGCTACCAGTTCGGCTTAGGTCGCAAGCCCTATTGCCCTCACTGGTGGGAGCGAGGTCTATCCATCCCTCTACCAGCATAAGCACTGTTGGTACCCGAGCTGAATTAAGCGCAGCTCACCCGCCGAGACCAAGGCCTTACAGCCAATGACCTCTCCCCGCGATGTAGGGTCGTCAAACCACTGCCACTACGTGTGCCATGACCCACGACCGGAGCGGAAGGAAGCCTTACGGCATGTCCAACCTGGGCGAACTGCGATCCCACATAGTTCCTGTTTAGACCCTGGATCGGGGCTCGTACCCGAGGTACCGAAGTACGCCAGCTACTTCCAGTTAACTTGCTTGCGCAAGGGGCACTGGTATCTCCAACTCGGATACGTAAGGACGCTACTCCTTGAAGGACAGCTGGAATTGGCGTGCTAACAGCCGCAAGCAACTGCACCGCGGTTTACCATACTGCGACCCTCCTACGGTTTTCTCCGGACTGCCACTCGACGACAGTCCGGGTCTTCGACTCGCCGCTTTGTCATGACGTGACCTAGTCGTCATCGTCAATCCTTTGCCTTCTGCGCTCCACCTCCCTTAGGTACACAGGGCATGACCCTGATTGGACTGGGTGCCCATCTGGTTTTCCCAGCCTGTAACAGTTCACGCAAGCCTCATCGTACTCGCAACTGCCGATCTCGTGGCCGGCCCTGCCACACCGTCTGCACAGCCTTGACGGTTCTTTGCAATCATTTATGAGGTGCCCAATGCCGTAGCATTTGTAGCACCTCACTACTTTGTCCCAAGCTCGGACTCTGTAGGCACCCCAGCCTATATATGCCCTTCCTTCTTTAAGAAGCAGGTTTGACCCACTTCTTGGGAGTTCCACAATGAGGTTTCCCTCTTGCGCCTCCTTTTTGCCTGTTCTCTTCACGAGCCGCACTCGTTCATCGAAAACAGGCCTCTCCATGACCTCTTTGAGGTTCCTTTCATAGAGGTCCGCTATGACCCTCGTGTCACGCACGGTGTTTGGTACATCGTGCACAATCACCTTCGCACCCAGCTTTTGGGCTTTTTCAGCCACCAACCCTAGGTCAGCGAATCCTGGGTGCCCTATAAGGGTTTCCCGTTCTTTTTCGCTGACCGTCTCTATGATGATGCCACTTTTCATCTTTTTTAAGGCCTTGACCCTAACGGGTACGGCCTTACTTAGCTTTTCAAGGACCTCGTCCTTGATTTCATTGCCCTTCTTACTGACACTTTGGTCAGCCGACTTCACCACTACGGTAAAGCTTGGTGGTCGTTTGCGACTCTTTCGAGTCGCACCCGATCCGCCACTCCCCGTTCTCACATCGCCACTACTTGCACTTCCAGGCTTCATCAGCACATCCGCGTATGCTGGATCAGCCCGAACAGTGCCATCTGAGCTCTTGGTAGCTGCTGACTGTGTCAGCAGTCTACCACATTTCTCCCGTTCCTCCAATTGACCTTGGAGTCTCTCTGTTCTGAGGAGTAGTCCAGCCACTATCTCCTCATACCTCCCAGCTTGTTTGAGTATTTGATAGTGATACGAGATTAGCTTTTGGGGGCTAATTGCGTTTATTTTAAAGAACTTGAAGACCTGAAGGCTTAAGCGGATTGAATTCAATAAAATGTGAGTTGAAATAATAGATTCAAGTCAAAGCGAATAAATTGTCAGGTAAATTGAATATATTGGAAAATGTGGGAAAAGGTGTGTTTACAGTTTTAAGTGTAAAACAGCACTGTTTTTACAATAATGTCGGTTGACACAGCAACCGATAGTTTACTTCAGTTATTTATGATCATTTATTTGTATAGTGTATGTTTGAGACTACTAGACCGTATGCGTTAAATATACTGAGAAACATTCTTCGTAACACTACCCCCCCCCTTGAAGAAAGAGTCGACCCGACTCGCGAATTCGAATTAAAAATGAAAAAAGATCACCGGTCTAGCAGTTTCAATGTAGGTGTATGCTCCGTTTAGGAAAGCTGGAATTTACTTTAAAGAGGAGGAACTTTCCCAAACACTATCTGGCATTCACCTTAAATCTCAAGGGAAAACCTCGAAAAACCTTTTAGCTTTTGGGGGCTAATTGCGTTTATTTTAAAGAACTTGAAGACCTGAAGGCTTGAGCGGATTGAATTCAATAAAATGTGGGTCCTGAGTTGAAATAATAGATTCAAGTCAAAGCGAATAAATTGTCAGGTAAATTGAATATATTGGAAAATGTGGGAAAAGGTGTGTTTACAGTTTTAAGTGTAAAACAGCACTGTTTTTACAATAATGTCGGTTGACACAGCAACCGATAGTTTACTTCAGTTATTTATGATCATTTATTTGTATAGTGTATGTTTGAGACTACTAGACCGTATGCGTTAAATATACTGAGAAACATTCTTCGTAACAATAGGTTACTCCTTTGGGCACCATATTACTCTGGGTAAATAGTAATGCCCTCAGGTCATCACTTACCACTTTCATTGCCTTAAGGCTCGGGTCTACCGACTTTTCGGTTGCCACTGTTATTTGGGATCCTGGAGTCCCCTTCTCCACTTGGATCCCAACGACCTCCAGATCTTCTTGGCCCGTTTGGTCCTCCCGGCCCGGTCGGACCTTCTGGTCCGGCCGGTCTTTCGGGTCCTTCGGGGCCTTTAGGACCTTTTCAGTCGCTTTCTCACCCCTGTCTTAGCCACTTTCTCAGTCGACTTCTCCATCCCTTTCTCCGTCACTTTAGCCGCTTTTTGCTGGCCTTTGGGGCCAGACTTTTCGCGCTTAGCTATGCGTGTAGCCCTAACAGGTATCGTACCTGACTTCACCTCTTTCTCATCGCCACTGGAGTCAGTGTGCGATCCTTCTGATAAGGGTAATGCCCTTCGTTTCTTGCCCGCTTCTTTCGAGCGTCTTGACAGGTTAGTCTGCCTCATAGACTCTTCGCTGTCAGAGCCCCTTGCGTTGCTACTCAACTTAGGCTTATACCCACTTGTGCCCACTTCGCACTGCATTGCCTCCCCTTCCTCGCTCTCTTCTATCGTTATTCTTGTGCTACTTTTATTTTCCATACTGTTCCCACGATCATGGCACGAAAAATACCTCCCGAGTCATACGTCCATAGGCTCGGGGGGGCACTCATACAACCGGGTTTGCCTGTTGCCCGGAGGTTTGGTCGTTCGTCACCGGTCTAACCCGCCGGCCACAGGTTGCAGGCATCTCGGCCACACAACCAGCATCCCATTGCCACGAACCAGAGCGTAAGATAGGAGTTTATTTTAGAGAGGTAGTACTCCTCGCAGCCCGGGCGGCTAAGCCAAGACTCCCGGCCTTTGACTACCACTACCCGATCACGCCGCGCATGCCCTACTAGACAAAACGCAAACGCGACCGGGGTCGTTGCGGCAGGCAAAGGTTACGGAGACTCGGGAACCCAGGAGTGTCAAGCCCTGCATCACGTTGAAGACCTTGGGAGGCCGGAGCAAGCCCCGGTATCTCCCGCCTTCTTAGCGATCCCTAGGTTGGTCTGTGTTTGGTTAGCTTTTTTCCCCCAGAGCCACTCCGGCATGGTTAAACCTACCGGCACAGCCTCTGGGATCAGCAAAAGCCATAAGCCCCCCCGCCGCGACAAGGCAACAGACCATGGGGGGGACGCGACGTAGACAGTGGCGACTTGATTTTTGAAAATTCAAATGAACATACTGTAACGTAACAGGCAGCATAGGCCTGGCCGTTAGCATTCAAATATCAGCCGTTGTCAACATTCGAGTCGAGACTAGAATATTCGGCGAGCTACAGTGCTCGGCGTGACGTCACAGCAGGCATATAAGTGCTGTCGACAGCCATTCAGGCATAGCGACCGGATTGACTCATAGATTCATTCTTTCTGATTAGACACATAGGCAAAGCGCCTAGTGATCTGCCTAGCCATTTCAGTCTCTCGATTCAAATAAATGTAACACTTAAATTCCTATTATTAACTCAAAATTACCTTTCACATTCTCTTAATGATTATATCGTACATTTGATAAAAGAAAATAATAAACTCGTAAAAGTCATGAGATAGCAATCTCATGCATACAGCAAATCAAATCACTTAGTAAGTAGGCAACACTGTAAATATAATTTAAGTTTGGTTGCAACCGTAATTTAGTTTGTTACATTAAATAAATTCTCTAATTGTATTCTTCCAAATGCTCTGATTGATGCTGATTCCCATATCCGCCATTTCCCGGTCATAGTTAATTTTACTTTGACCGTGAATCGTATGAGAATGTTAAGCTATTGTTTGAACTAACCAAAATCAATAATATTCCATTCAAATTTGCTGCAGATTTCAAGCTTCTATTAATTATTAATGGACAGCAAACTGCATCCGCAACTTTCCCCTGTCCATATTGTTTCATCTCACTAGCTGATTTAAAAAGTTTCCACAATCCTTCGAATGAATTCACTGAGTTTGCTCCTACAAGTGGAATTGATCATTTGGAATTTGAAAATCCTATGAGATTAAAAACCTTTGGAGATTTAAGACGCGACTATGAAAAATATTGTCTTGCAGGAAAAGATAAAAAAAAACAGTACAAACTTCCATAGCACGATTAATCTTCCTCTTTTTACTGGAGATGACAGTGTAAAAGTTTTGCAAAAATGTCTTATTCCCGAATTGCATCGTTTACAGGGGCTTGTAAACCATCTTTTTTGGAAAGGCTTGGTTCCCCTATTACGTCAAGAAAATGCCTTGTTATGGCCTAAGAAATTGAAAGTTGTTGCAAGGAACTACCACGGAGATGCATTCGAAGGGAATGCATGTAGAAAGCTACTAAAGGAAGCTGATAAGCTCAATGACTCAAAAATTCACAGTAGTGTGGGATATTTTGCAATTGTACCTTACATTAATGATTACAAAGCTATGAACAAGCTCGTAGATTGCTGCTTCACTTCTGGTAAAGTTGGAACTTCACTAAATTCTCATATCGATGGACTAATTCCATAGGGGCGTAAGGAACAAAAAAAAATTTTTTTGCGGATATGCCCATAAGATTCTCCATTGCATGAAAAAGATTTTGCCACTATAAAAACGAATTTTTTTTTTTGCCGCTTACGCCCGTTTGACGTTAGTCCATCGATATAAATGAATTGCGTAATGCTTTGAAAAGCATTAGTAACATTTCCGAAACATTGAAAATTCATGTTATTCTGGAACACGTAGAAGAAAGTTTGCAATACATTGATAATAACAATGGTTTGGGAGTTTGGTCCGAGCAAAGCGGAGAAGCGGTTCATCACAAATTTTTAGAATTTTGGAAACGGTACAAGATAAACTATGTAGACGATGAATCTTATGCACCAAGACTTAAAAAACCAGTAGTTGAATTTTCCTCTCTTCACCTCTAAATTTTAATCATTGCGCGCGCACACACACACACACACACACACACACACACACACACACACACACACACACACACACACGGGATCAGATGTCCGCCACGTCCACGTCGTTGATTCTGGGTAATGCTGAGAGCGGAACCCCGTATACGGATCACTTGCCGTATTAAAATATCAAAATGTGAATATCTCTCGAAGGGGATCAGCTAGGATTTCCAATTTTACTGATTTCGAACCTACAAATGGTACAGGAACTTCGTATGAAAAGCGATTTCGGATACATTTTCATCAAACTTCTTTCCCCTTCAAGCGAGGTGTGAACTATTGAACTATTCATCTTCAAATTTTTTAGGGTAGTTTATTCAACATTCGAAGATGTGAAAAAAATGTAGTTAATGTGAAATGATTGTTTTCGAACAGCCTGGAGAGAAATGTTGTTGCACGAATTTTTTCTGAGCTGACGAACTGCGGCAGTTGTAGCACTATTGTTTCTTGTCTGAAACCAAATAGCAAAAGATATTCCTATTCTATGTGAAATTACACTGTCGACAAACCTAAAAAAAAGAAGTGACGAAGTTCAATTTGAATAATCGCGGGATTCAGAAATGAGAAATGCGATTTTTACTAAGAATTTTCGTGTTCTTTATAATAAAAAACAATTGTTTGATTTAATTTTTTATTGAAAATTTAGGTTTATTGGCGAGGGCTTGGAATTATGTATCTAAGAAACTTTGGTTTGAATAAATCGGCTAAATAGTTTTTTTTTTTATCGCTGCCGCAAATTTCAAAAGTGTGGTTTCGAGAAAAACGCATAATCGTTTGCTAGCGCGCGCCGTTATACATGCTTTACGCGCGAAACGTTCAACTTTCACAGGCTGCGGCATCTATAGAATTCAGCATTTCACTCTACAATTTTCGGACGATATTCTGAAGATGTTGAGCTATCGATTATTAAAAGAAAAACAAACAAACATTCCGGAAAAATTCATATGTATTTCCCCCCTTAACGGCAGGACCCACCGTTAAACTGCCTGGCTAGCCCGTCATCGGGCTCAGAATATTCGCGACAATGTTTTCTCGATTTTCAAAGGTATTTCTAGTTTTCTCTTGTACAGCTTTCTGAAAGTTGGTGCTCTCAATATGTGTGCCTCCGTTAGAGTAAGATGTGAGGCTCGCAACAGTTGTCAGAAATTGTAAATATACCTCGCGTGATAAAATTTCGAAAAAAAAAACAAACTTAAGAACTATTAATGTATCATCTGTGATACAGAAAAATTGTTGAATAAATCTCAAATCCGTCAGTCCAATACAGTAATGAATTATTATTTTGAACATCGACGTCATTACGATATACTATGCACTGATTTACGTCATCCAAAATTATGTGTACTCCTTGTTGCTGTTTTATTTTTTAGCCTTATGCCGCATTTGCTATGCGGTGAGTGCGACGCATGCATTCCAACCATGCGGGCATCGACATGTCTGTGGCCCATGCGCAACCCGCATTTGGCGTGAACAAGTTGCTCGAGCGGAAGAAGAAGATGGGTACTTGCCGCAATGTCCGTTCTGTAGGGGGGTTGCTCTGCAGGCCCCACAGAGAATATGGTTAGCGTTCAAAGAAGATTGAGAATACAGAATGGACTTAGTGCAGAACTATGACTTGTCGGCGGGCTCTTAGTAAAATGGTGGGGGCTTCGTCGGGGAAAATCGTAAAGGAATAATCAGAATGGGGTGTCCGTCATTTCCTATATTGACTTTTCTTCACTTGGGTATGGTCCAAATAATTAGTCCATAGCCTAAAGACAATCATGAAAAAAAAATTTTCTATTAAAGTGCCATTAACACCTGCCTGTATGACGATACTTTTCCTATTTGATTAACATGGGATTCTTGCACTTTTTAGACTAATTTTTTTTCGCTTACTATATTCATTACCTCATCAAATATTGTTGATTTTTCTACTGTTCTGACCTATTTTAGATGGACAAATATTGTGACATTGGACAAATTTTTTTTTGAGTTCTGAAGCGGTCAACATTTTTTTTTTCATCGTTTCAATAATTTTCTTATATTTTTTTAATTTAAACAAAAAGCATTGAAAACTCAATCAATTCACAAATATTAGAAAATTATTGAAAAATACAGTAAAAATAAATTTTGTGAAAAACTTCAAAAATTATTGAATTTTTTTTTTCCACTAATGTAAAATTTCGTCCATCCGAGTAGGTCAGAACAGTGGTAGAATCAACAATATTTGATGAGGTAATGAATATAGTGAGCGAAAAATAAATTAAAGTCCAAAAAGTGCAAAAATCCTTTGTCAATCAAATAGGAAAAGTATCGTCATACAGGCAGGGGTTAATGGCACTTTGAGAATGTCTTTTTAATTTACATAATTGTTTTCAGGCTATAAACTATAATGATTTCGACCATATCCAAGTGCAGAAAAGTCAATTTGGGAAATAACGGACACCCTAATGTAGAATAATTTTTTTTTTTTTTATAGCTTAGAATATATAATATATAATATAATAATAATACTGATAGATTTGTTTATTTTCACTAATATAGTGACGCGAATCTAGGAAAAAAAAGACTTGGAAAAAAAAGACCCGGAAAAAAAAGACCGGAAAAAAAAGACTTGGAAAAAAAAGACACGGAAAATAGAGACCCGGAAAAAAAAGACTCGGAAAAAAAAGACCCGGAAATGAAAGACTGAAAATATAAAAATTATTGTTAAATTTCATTTTTCATTATTTTCGACAATTATCGCTAACTTGCCATGGATTTTAATCGTTGTAGTACAGTAATGTTCATCGATGGTGTCCCTGTGACTCACTATTTTTCCTAGCTTTTTTTCAAATCCAATTTCCTTTCTACAAATATTTTATTTGCCAATGATCAGTGGCTTACTTCGTGACTCTGCCCCAACTCGCAGCTGTCATATTCCTAACAACCTGAAGGTTCCACTGGTCACGGGCAAATAAAATATGCATAGAAGTAAACCTCGATTCCGGAAAAAATAGTGAGCCACGGGGACACCATCGATGAACATTACTGTACATGAGGTATCACATTATACAATATAATTCCGAGCTAACTGTATTGACATTCATGGTGGGATTCTTATAGATAACATTGTTCAGGTTTATTTTTGTTTTGAAAAAAGAGACCCGGCAGTTATTCTAACCTTTGGAAGTGCAATACTAGTGTCCTAATCTATTTTAACCTCCAAGGGTGCAATACTAGTGTCCTAACCCATCCTAACTTTTTGGACGCGGTAACCACCGACTGCGCGTTCCGTACTGGGTATGGTGTTGTGGTTTCGGATAAGCGACAGATCAATGGAGTCCTAACCTATTCTAACCTGCGAGGATGCGATACCAGTGTCCTAACCTATTCTAACCTTTGGAAGTGCAATACTAGTGCCCTAACCTATTCTAACCTTTGAGGGTACGATACCAGTGTCCTAACCTATTCTAACATTTGGGGGTGCGATAACCACCGACTTCGCGTTCCGTACTGGGTATAATGGTGTTGTGGTTTCGGATGAGCGACGGATCAATCAAGTCCTAAACTATTTTAGCCTCAATACAATTCTAAAAAATTCTAAAATTCTAAGGCAATTTAGCGATAATTGTCGAAAATAATGAAAAATGAAATTTAACAACAGTTTTTATATTTTGAGTCTTTTAGTTGCGGGTCTTTTTTTTCCAAGTCTTTTTTTTCCGGGTGTTTTTTTTCCGTGTCTTTTTTTTCCAAGTCTTTTTTTTTCCGGTCTTTTTTTTCCGGGTCTTTGTTTTCCAAGTCTTTTTTTTCCGCCAACCAGTGACGCAGGCTAGTCAAATTAAGTACTATATTATTATTTCGTTTCGTAATTTTTTTGTTGTCTCGATCAATTTTCGTGAGCCTTTTTTCTTTATTCCTCATCCTATGCGTAAAATAGGAATTGTAGCTCATTAAAACGAAATTATACGATATAATTATTTTCTTATTTACAAAACAATAATTATGAATTTTTTTGATTGATAGAGACCCTTCTCTGATTATTATTTATTTTCGTTTCTTTATACGTTTTGAAGTGATTTTTGAAAACTTATTTATTGTCTTGTACTCCTTCGGCCAAAATTACTTGGTCGCAATATTGTCAATAATTCGGGCGACTATCAATTTAGTTATTCGATGGGAGTTTATTGCTCAAAAGAACATTTAATACGTGAAAAATGTGGAATTTACCTGAAAACATATAGGATGAAACTAACCGAGACCAATGAAGATAGACAAATGAATGTTTTGGTTGAAAAATGCATGATTTGACTGATGCAATATTGAAAAAAAGTAACGAAAATTCGTGAAAATTAGGAGTAAACTTATACACATTCCTTAAACATTTCTCGTACTTCTCAATTCAATCCAATCAATCGTTCAAAGAATATTCAAATTTAAAATAGGAAAGTCCATCAGCCTTGTGATTATTATTGAGGTAGTGTAAGTAGAATAAAACTAGTAGAACTAGTATAAGTTTGTATATAAAAATGTAAAGAGCCAGGCGGACATGAATGATGTTATGAGATTAAGGGAAAAAAATTTACAAAAGTGACTGATAGTGAGTTGTACAGGGTATATTATTTTTTTGTAGTATAAGCATAAATTGGAAAATATATACACTGTACTTTATTTTCTATACCTTATATATATTTGAATATGCAGTCGAAAGTCAAAAGTTCCATTGAATGTCTGTAGAAAAAACGGAATTATTTTAGGAATTGAGGGAAGCGGCGAGAACTTTGACTGCACGTGAAATATTCAAAAAGTACAGTTTGGGTCGTTCGTTATTCGGCCTTTCCTTATTCTGGTCCTTCCCCATTTTACCTATCCAAGTTTGCTTCATTCCAAATTTGTACTGTCAAAATATTACTTTTCGGTTTATCAGCTATTAGGAATATTGACCCGCCTCCACTTTCAGATTCAGAATCATCGACCTTCCGCGTAAATAAAATCTACATTTCCTTCATTCATGATACGGGATATGTGAAAATAGATTTTCGTTGTATGACCATTCCAATAAATCGACCTTCGCTGAGACAGTTATTCGATCTAACGATCTGTCAATCAATTTTTTTTCCAATAATTCATCTTTCCATATTTTAGAACTCGCAATTCTGAAATTCCAAGTATGAGCCTTTCTTTATTTTCGTCGTTCAAATTTTCGACCGGCACCCAATTCAACAAATTTTGATAAAAGAACGTTTCCTAGAGGCAGGCCGAAGCGTTCCCCGACAGCTGCTCACTTATGATTTTCAGCAGAGATATCTCTGCTGTTATTGTGGCGCTTGGCGGGCTCCTAAAGACGCAACTGTTTTACTTTACTTGCGAGAAAGGTTTTTAGGCAGGCCCGTGCGCCGCGGCTGCGCCCACAGATGGCGCTTGATTCAGGTAACGTTACAGACTCTGTTGTACATTACCCAGAAGATCAATATTCGATGACAGTTGATTCTTACTTCAAGTCCGTGCTTACTTTCGATTGAGGACTGATATTGGTAATCATAACCAATCATTGAAAATTCTAAATTCTGAATAGGTGTGTACATTAGGGCAAGTCAAAAATTGTGAAAATTGTTGGCTACCCTCAAAAATCAAAGATATCACTGAAATAAAGGTCTCCGTGCAACAATTCGATTTTTCGAATTTTTTTAGGGGGCGCATGGGACGTTCAAAAACGCCATTTTTAGCGTTAAATAACTATATCACTGATGAACGGAAGCGGATCATTCCGAAAATTCTGATTTTTTTATATAAGGTGCCCAGATATGTACTCTTTCAAACTCATGTTCACGGAATATTAGCGAATGATTCATATCTTCGGAAAAAAACTCTGAATATCAATATTTTCACTTATCAAGCAAACGACGGGCACGTCGGCAAGCACGATTGAAACGGTTGGCTTGTGAAAATTATATGTGTATGCAGTAAATAAATTAGTCGGAGACTGTCAGGCTTTGATTCTTTCCTTGTTAGAAAAAAAACTCTCCAATTAGTCCAGTCGAAATAGGATTCACCTGGAATTAATTAGCGGTATCCATTTTCTTTTATTATACGGGGGGGCGGTGGCAGTTGAAATCTCGATTTTTGGGAAAATCCCCCCATTGCTTTTGCCGCCATCTTGATTTGAAGGGGGATTTTTGTTTTTCGAATAACCCGCTTATTTCCAACTTTAGCGTGAAGATGATAATACCCAAAGTTGTGGGACATATGATTCCCCAAAAGTTTACTGAAAATAATTTTTAGTGTTAGACTGCAAATAGGGGTGAATGACGGTTTTTGAAATTATCTCGATTATTATCGAGTTCATCGTAAAAATGGTAATGAATAATCAGGTAGGGAAAAAAAAAAAATTGATAAATAAAGAACTGACAAAATAAATGAATAAACAAAAAAAAATATCATATTATCCTAGGGTAGAAATGGCAATAACCAAAGTTCATTAATTAGGGGGAGCGGTTTTCCTTTCTTATACTTAGGTGCAGTAAATCTCGATTCTCGGAAAAATCCCCACATTGCGATTATAATCGAGATGGTTCAAGAAAACCGTTTTTCACCCCTTTGCAGTCTAACTCTATGAATATCGATACAGGGGTAAAAATTTTCATTAGCAAACTTGTGGGGAATTATATTTTTCACAACTTTGAGTTCTATCATTTTCACTCTAAAGTTGAAAATAGGCGAGTTATTCGAAAAACAAGAAATCCCCCGTTCAATCAAGATGGCGGTAAACGCAATGGGGGCATTTTCCCGAAAATCGAGATTTACACTACCAACCTCCCGATTCGATGTATAGCGGTTGACCGGTGCGGTTGGGTCGTGCGGAGCGTTATAGAAAAGTCGAAAAGTAAGGTTGGAGTGAAGCAGAGCGGCTAAAAAAGTGAGGAAGAGGTAAGTGCAGTGCCAGTGAGAAAAGAAGAGGAAAAGAAAGCGTGAGAAGCAGCGAGAACTGTAATAAAAGTAAAGAAAAGTGAAGGTAAACAAGAGAGATCACGTGACAAAAGGCAGAAAGGCGCGTATACAAGCGACGTTGAGCGGCAAAGCGCAACAGAAGAAGGCGTCAGGCGAGAGTCAGAAAGTTAGCCGCAGGCGGTGACGTCATAAGGACGGAGCCACAAGCGGCGGCGACAGAAGGAAAGCTAGACAGCGGGAGACGCCGAACACCTAGTTAGCCGCAAAAAATGACGTCACAGGGAAGGCGCCACAAGTGGTACCAGCAAGCGAGGACGCATGGAGAAAAAGGCAGAAAAGGAACAAAGAAGAAACAGCAAAGAAAAAGAGAAGAAAGAGCCCGTAATAGAGATAGCTGAGGAAGAAACGCCAACCGGAGAAAAAGAGCAAAGAAAACAAAATAAAGTGGGGAGACCAACAAAAGCAGAGTCGTGGGCAAGAGAGAGGTCCGCATCAGACGGGGCCCTACCAGTGAGCTGGAAAAGAAAAAGAACAGGAAGTGAAGAAAAAGAAAAGAAAGAAGAGGCAGAATCAGAAAGAGAAAAAGGTGAAGAAGTGATCAAAGAGGCAGAACGAGCATTCAAAAAAAGCAGCAGAATGATAAGAACTCCGAAGAAATCGCAGGAATGCGCAACCGAGGAAACAGAAAGAGGCAAGGAAGAGGAACTCGGCAAAGACAAGGAAGCAAGAAGGCAAGGAGAGGACACAGCGTGGATGAAAAACGCGCTCGAGAGCCTAATGATAGGAATGAAAAGTATAACGGAGGAGATGAAGAAATCACGTGAAGAGACAGAAACCAGGAGAAAAGAGGAAAGAGAAGAGAAAGAAAAAATGATGAAAGAAATCGAGGAAATAAGAAGACAAGGAAGAGAAGAGAGAAAGGAACTGGCAGAAAGACTGGAGAGCTTGGAAAGAGAAAAAGCAGATGGATGGACAAGAGACAAGGATAAAAAGCTAGAGGCCGAAAGAAGAAAGATGGAAGAAAGAATAGAGAAGTTAGAGAAAGGAAAAGAAGACAGCGAAGAAGAAGAGAGAAGAAGGTGGGAGCAAAGAATGAAAGAAGAAAGAGAGAAAATAGCAAGAAAAGCAAAGGAAGATCAGAGAGAAGAAGAAAGAAGAAGAGAAGAAGCGGAGAAAGACAGGGAAGAAGAAATGAAGAAAACCATGGCGAGAATAGAAGAAAAGGTTAAAGAAGAACTAAAAGAAGTGCAAAACAAAGTCGAAAGAAAAGAGAGACTAGAAAGAAAAAACAGAGTAGTAATAAAAGGCCTAGGGGAGGCAAGGGAAGGCGAACTAGAGAAGGTCAAGGAGATATGCAGAGAGATCACAGGGGAAGAAATAAGCATAGTGGACGCCTGGACGGAAGGAAGAGGAGAAAGAGCCATGATAATCGCAGAGATAGGGACATGGGAAGAAAAAATGAAAATAATGACCAACAAAAAGTCTCTGGGAGAAAGGAGAATATACATAGACAACGACAGAAGATGGAAAGAAAGAGAGATTCAAAGAATAATAGCGGCAAGAGCAAAGAGAGAGAAGGAAGATGGAAAGAGAGTAAAGATAATGTATCAAAAAATAGAGATAGACGGCATATGCACGAGATGGAACGAAGAGAAAGAATGCTGGGAAGGCGAAGAAGACGACGAAGAGAACCAGACGTATCGCAGAAGAGGAGAGAGTGGAAGAGGAAACAGAGGAAGAGGCAGCAGAGGAAGAGGGCACAGCGCATGAACGAAAAGGGGAGGCGGCAAAGAAGAAACGAGCAAAGAAGAAGAAACGGTAATCGGGTTCTGGAATGTGGCGGGTATATGGAACAAATCCCAAGGATTCTGGAAAGAAATAGAAAGCTGGGACATAGCAGGGATAATGGAAACGTGGTGTGAAGAAAAGACAAACGAGAGAGCGAGGAATATGATGCCAAAAGACCACAGATGGAAGACGCAAAACGCAACAAGAAAGCACAAGAAAGGAAGGCCATGTGGAGGATTAGCAGTAGGCGTGAAAGAGAGAATAATAGAATGCCAGAAAAACAAAGAACCCGAAGAAGAAACAGAAGGAGTACTGGAAAGAAGAGTGATAATAGATGGAACAGAATGGAGCATATTCACAGTGTACTCAAATCAAAGAATAGGCGAAGTAACAAAGGCAATAAGCAATAAATTGAAAAACGGAAGAAGAGACAAACCAATTCTAATAGGGGGAGACCTGAACGCAAGGACAGCGGACGAAGGAGGGATGAATCTAGAAGCGGAGGAAGAAGAGAAAACGGGCAACTTGAGGAAGTCAAAAGACAGAATAAAAAACAAAGAAGGAAAAGCACTTCTGCAGTGGATAGAAGACGAAGGACTAGGCATACTAAATGGAACGTGCGAAGGAGACGAAAAAGGAGAGATGACGTACGTAGGACCAGCAGGAGAATCAGTAATAGACTACGTGATAGCAAACGTGGAAGCCTGGAACAGAATAAAAGAAGTGAGAGTAGAGGAAAGAATAGAGTCAGATCACATGCCCATAACGGTGAAAATAAAGGAAGAGAAGAGAAGAGAGGCAGAGTCAAGGGACGCAAGAGAAGAGACAGAAGCCAGAAGAATAGACTGGTCAGAAGAGGGACTGAGTCACTATAGAGAAAGAATAAAAGAAAAGGTGATAACAGGTGAAGAGCCAGAAGAAATAATGAGGAAACTAGAAGAAGCAATAAAAGAAGCGGTGGAGTGGAAAAAGAAAGGAAGGGCGGACAGAGCAAAAAGAAAAAATGCATGGTGGAATGAAGAATGCTCAGAAGCAAAAAGACGGGCGAAGAACGCAATGAAAGAGTGGAAAAAAGGCACAGGAGCAATAGAAAAGTACAGAGAAGAGAGGAAGAAATTCAGAAATATATGCGGAAAGAAAAAAGAAGAAGAAGCAGAAAGGGTAATAGAGAAAATGAGAAAAGCAAGGACGGAAGCAGAAGTATGGGAGATAATAAACAAAGACAGAAAAAAAAGAGGAGGGGTATGCAAAGAAATAACAATGAAACAGTGGGAAGAGCACTTCATGCAGCTTCTGCAAGGAGTAAAAACAAGAAAAACAGAAAAGGAGAGCAGAACAGGGAATAGAAACGAAGACATTGTTAAAAGCGAAGAAAGAGAGACAGAAAGAAACGACACAGGAAGCATAGAATGCGAAGAGATAGACAGTGTATTTAAAAAGCTGAAAGAAAAGAAAGCGACTGGAGTAGACGGTATCGCGAACGAAGCATGGAAGCACGGCGGGAGTGTAACAGTAAACGCATTACACAAGCTAATAAACAAAGTATGGAAGGGTGAAGGCATGCCAGAAACGTGGAAAGAGGGACTGGTGATACCAATCCACAAAAAAGGAAAGGAGAATGAAGCCAAAAACTACAGAGGGGTAACGCTAATGCCGACGGCTTACAAAATATACGCAACAATATTAGCAAACAGACTGGGAAAAGAACAGGAAGAGAAAAACGTGATACCAGAGAACCAAGTGGGATTCAGAAAGGGCAGAGGGACCACGGAAAACATGTATGTACTGAATCACTTAGTAGGAAGGCAGACAAAGAAGGAAAAAGGTAAGGTGATCGCGGCGTTTATTGATCTAAAAGCGGCATTCGATTCACTGAATAGAGAAAAGTTGTGGAAACTGCTGAAAAAACAAGGAATAAGCGAGAACCTGACAGAAAGAATAAAAGAAATATATAGAGAGACAAGAAACGTGGTAAAAGTAGGAGAGAAAACAGGAAACACGTTTTGGACAATAAAAGGGGTGAGACAGGGATGCCCGCTCAGCTCATACTTGTTTAATTCATACCTGGCAGACTGGGAAGAAACACTACGAAAAGGGCAAGACGGAGGAATCGTGGTAGCCAAAAAGAAGATATGGACTTTAGCATACGCCGACGATGTGGTGCTGCTGGCAAAAGAAGAAAAGGAGCTAAAGCAAATGTTGAAGAGATCCGAAAAATATCTAGACAAGAAGGAACTGGATCTAAACGCAGAAAAGACAAAAATAATAAGAGTCAGGAAAGGAGGAGGGAGAGAGAAAGAAGTGAAGTGAGAGTGGAAAGGAAAACAGATAGAAGAAGTGAAGAAGCTGAAGTACCTAGGATACATAGTACAGAAGAACGGTGGAATGGAAGAACACACAAGAGACAGAGCGAGAAAAGCAACGCTAGCACTAGGACAAGTATGGGGAATAGGGAAAAGAAAAATGCCAGGAGACTGGAGAAAAAGAATAAGAATGTTCGAAGCACTAATCGAAAGCATAATGATGTACGGCGCAGAGATATGGGGATGGAAAGAGAGAGAAAGAATAGAAAGAGTACAAGAAAGATACATAAGATGGACCCTCAACCTGGATTGGAGAACGCCAGGCTACATGATCAGAGAAGAAACGAAGAGAGACAAAATAAGAATAAAGGCAGGAAAAAGAGCACTAAAATACGAAGAAAAACTACAAGCTGGGGGAGGAAACGAGCTCGCAAGAAGGTGTTGGGAGGAAATCAACACGAGCACCAGTGCAGACAGATCGAAATGGGAAGAAGAAAGGAGAAAATTCTTTGAGGAAAGAGGCTACAGTGCAGAAGAGATAAAGAGAAAAAGAAAAAGAGGGGAAGACGTAAAAGTAGAACTGGAAGAAAGAGACAGGGAAGTGCAAATACAAGAAAGATATAGCAAAATAAGGAGCTCAAAATACAACAGAATATACAAAGAAATAGCGACAAACGAAAAGCCGAGGTACCTGAAGGAGAGAAGAAACGAGAAAGAAATGATAAGAATTGCCAGATTTCGGCTGGGCAACGAAATGAGAGAAGGCAGATACTGGGAAGAGGAAGACAAAAGGCTATGCAGGGTGTGCGAAGCAGAGGAAGACAAAAGGCTATGCAGGGTGTGCGAAGCAGAGGAAGAAAGTTGGGACCACGTACTAGAAAGATGCATAGGAGGTGGAAAACAAGGCGGAACATAAAGAATAAAAGAAATTCTGAAGGAAGACGGAAGCGGAACAGCATGGATGAGAGAAATCGAAGACAGAAGAAAGGAAGCGTGATAAGTTCCTCAACAGCAGATTGGGGCCGAGGGGTCGACCCCCCCAATCGGCTGCCGGAGAGGGATGACTGAGAGTAGAAGGCAAAGCAACAACCGTAGAACAGAACGGAGAGGACGACAAACAGGTAGACAGAAAGAAGAACATCAGGCAACGGATACACAACAGATAGACGAACAGTGAGAGACAAATAGGTAGACAGACAAGAAGAGAATCAGATTATAGAGACACAACAGTTAGAAGCAGCAGCTAGACGCAGCAGAAAGCAAAAGCAGCCAAGGTACGCAAGACATCAGATGGAAAGAGTGGGGGAGCCACAAACAGGCAAAAAGAAAGAGGAGCAAGAGCGGAAGGCGAGTCAGTCAGACAGCAAAGTCAGCCATGGCAGAAGCTAACGACAGCAACGGAAGCTTAGAAGCAATGAACGAAGAGAGAGAAGAGGAAATAGAAAGCCTGGAAGATGTGACCGGGCGTGTAGGGTTGCTGGAAATTATGATGGAAGAAGCGATAAAAGAAGTGAGGCAACTTAAGAAGAGTACAGACGATGAAATAGAAGAACTGAAGAGGGAAATCGTGGAGCTGAAGGAGACAGGCAAGAGAGAGAAAGAGGAAAAAGAAAAAGACCTCAGGGACAGCCAGAACAAAGACAAAGAGAAAGAGAGAACAGCAGGTCACAAAAAAACAGACGAAGCAGAGGAAGAAGAAGACATCGAAAAAGCAGAGAAGAACAGGAGAAGAAAAAATGTGGTGATAAAAGGTGTGGGCGGAACAAAAAAATGGAAGGAGGAGGTGAAGAAAATAGTTTACGAGGCAGCAGGGAAGGCGGTGCAGATTGAAAAGGAATGGGAGTGCGGAGGTAAGGACCTGTCAAAAGAAAAAGGAACGGTAATAGTAGAGCTATGGAGTGAAGCAGAGAGAAATGAGGTATTCAGGGGGAAAACAAAGGTCGAGATCAGGTACGATGTGACAGTTGAGGAAGACCTGTCATTCAAAGAAAGAGAAAAAAGATGGCGTATAAAAGCCAGGATTGCAGAAGAGCGATATAAAAGGAACTGCGCAATGAGAGAGGCAGCGGAGAAAGAGAAGACAAAAACAGCAACAGAAAAAGAAGAAGTAAAAAAGGAAGAAGAGAAATGCAAAAAGGAAGAAAAGGCAGAGGCCAACAAGGAGGAGGAGAAGCAGAAAAAAGGAAATGAGAAAGGCCTGAAAAAGAAAGAAATAATAAGCAAGCTAGCGGACATGCTGAGAGAGCTGAAGGGGGAAGAAGATGACGACGAAGAAGGAGAGTAAGAGAGAAAGAGGGGAAACAGGAGAGGAAAGAAGGTGACAACCAGAAAGAGGACAGCAAGAGACAAAAGTGACATGAACATAATACAGATAAAATCAAAATAGACGTAAGAAAACAAAGCAAACAGAATAGAAGTAGGAAATAGCTAGGACAAGCAGATGACAATGGAACAATAATAACAGATGTAAAAGGTAGAGGGTAGGAAGATAGAAAGAGGCAATAGACGAAAGATAAAGACCGAAACATGTAATGATATTGTAAGGCCGAAAGGCAACAAAATAAAAACCATTACTACACTACCAACCTCCCCCCCCCCCCCCCCCCCCCCAAGTGTAAAAAAAGAAAATCGCTCCCTCCAATTAATTCCAGGTGAGCCGATTTTTAGACCCATCCCGACTGGACTGAATCAAAACCTGACCGTCTCCGATTAATTTATTTACTACAAACCACGGTCACTAATCATCCCAAAATTATATGTATGTGCATAAATTAAAGATTTGCGGCACGCAAATCGTAAGGTACTCTCTATTTTTTGGGGTCAAAAATCACTCCTTTTTTTCTTTGAGTGGCGCAATTTCCACTCCAAAAACTTTATAGAGTAAACACCCAGATAACAATTTGACCGCAAGTTGCTGGCATTGTGCCAGCATTTTCCAAGATTTGAACGTAGCAATTAACCGCCAAGGTGTAACCTCAATATCGGAACAGTATGCAAACATTGGATGCGTGAGCTCGCTTAAACACAAAATGACGGCATTGAGCAAGCATCCGCAGAGCGCAAGTTTCTCCTTTGCACAATAAATGCCAGCATATCATGCTTTTACATTGATGCTGGCATAGCAGCAGCATTTAAACAGCATCAGCCCAATAAACACCAGCTCGTATATTACGCGTATTATACACGTCTCCCTCGTTGATTTTTGGTATTCATATATCATCATACTTTTATAAAACGTATATCATACACGTTTATCAGTTATCCGATAATATCCGTTCGATAGTCACGTTTTTTCAACGACGAAATAATTTCCTATGCCTTTATTATACACTCATAATTCGGACAACGAATACATTGTGAATTTACGTGAGATATACGTTTATTAGACTGAACAAGGACACGTGTATTCAACTGCGCGTACGAAACGCTCTAACGTATGTATACTGCTACACATATTATATACGTACTGCGTACGTGTGCTCGAAACCTGTCGTTTGAACGTCATTTATACGTTTATTAGACTGAACAAGGACACGTGTTTTCAACTGCGCGTACGAAACGCTCTAACGTACGTATACTGCTACACATATTATATACGTATTGCGTCCGTTTCCTTAAAACGTCTTCGAAAACCAAAAAATCAACGAATACCTCGCGAATTTTGAGTTACACTATAACAACGGCCAGTTCCTTCAATGATTATACGCTCGGAACTACACGTCATTTATACGTTTTTTCCCATATAATAATGAACGGGCAATATAATGAAATCGAGTGAGAACGTGTGGAACTTGAGGCGAGAAATTAAATGAAAAGAACATACTTGCCACTCGGATGTTCAGTTGAGATATCTCAGCTACATTAAAACACTGACATCACTGAGACAGATACAAAATCCAGAACAATTACGAGAAAGTGACTGACTTTGTCAATGGGTAGTTTGGCGTAGTCGATAGAGCGTGCGAATAGTAATACAAGCGAATGCGAGCGTCCCCGGATCGAATCCCGACCACAACAATAATGCGAAATTTTTCTAATCTTAAAATTCTTACCTTGTAATAACGTACGATTGTTTGCGATTGGTGGATGTTGATCGACGCCTCATGTATTGTTATAAATTCATTTTAGGTACCTTAATTTTTTTTTTTTTTTGAGCAACGAATTATTTGGTCAAATATTCAAGTGGTACACATGTATTAAACGTTGTTTATTGCGTAATATTAAACGTATCGACGTAACGTTTTCAATAAACGCTGCTTATCCGGTTAACTGAGGAACATTTATCCTCTGAATAAACGTAGAGTATATGACCTTTTTATACGTTTTTTATATGAACTGGTGTTTATTGGGACGTTGAGAAGTTTCATCGTCATGAAGCCAAGACTGGTACTGCTTCACAATACCGCTGAGGTTTCTTGTAGCAGTAACTTCAACGAGTTTTTCTATAAATGAGTTCCAGTTAGCATATATACGTAATGCCGTGCTATGAAGCTCATTGAAGTCAATGTCGATAAGCATATGTCCTCGCTGTGGATCAAGCAATACTGAATACTTTTTCAAATAATTAGAAACTTTTGCTTCATCGGACTGTTGTAATAAGTAGTGTCGTATTTTGGTTGTCTTGCGCCAATGAAATTCAATTTCGTTGAAATCCTTGTTGTGTGCTAGCCACTGAAGGCTTTCGTTCACGTCATCAGTTACAACAGGTTCTGGCTGAGATCGCTTTTTAGATGTGCTTCGTTTAGTATATCCTGAGATTTTTCGAAATAATTTAAGTTTATTGTGGAACATATCAGGCAGGCGTCCACGCGCACGTTTTGACACATTTTGCTCAGACTGGCCTTCATAAATCGGAGCAATAAAATAAGTATCCTTTTCTTCTTTCGGAGAAGTGTTTAATATTTCGTCAGCTATATCTGAAAAATCTGCAGGCGTAACTTTAGCCTCACAATCTCCAATCAAGTCTCCTACGATAATCTCACAAAGGAGCAAGGTTGATGAATCATATAATTCGGATGTTCGAGCATATTCACTCTCCAAAGCACGGCCAAAACTGACGGTATCTAAAAGGTTTGCAACATAATTTTGTTCTCCGCGCTTCACACGTTTGCGATATGCGCTGTCGTTGGATGATGTACTGATGCGTGATTTTGACCCGTTGCGCGCTGGATTGTTTGGTGTTGACGGCCGTGATTGAGACGTTTTCAGGTGTTCAGAGTCACTATCGTCGTCCTACAGACAGAAAAATTGCTCAGGTTTTCCAGCACCTGATGTACCTACATACAGACTTATAGGGCTGCGCACGAGATCGAGACTATTCTCGGTATCGTCTCGTCTCGTCTCGGTTTTTCGAGAGGATACCGAGACGATATCATTGAAAGAATTATCGAGACGATACCGAAACGATACCAGCTCTGAAGCGAGAGTCTCGGCGAGAGTCTCGGGAAGAATCTCGTCGGGTTTTTTTGATTGAAAAACGTGAATTTGAGACGTAAACTCTTGATGAATGACATCGAGTTATAGGTTTTTGATGAGAAAATTAAAAATTTATAATTTAAAATATGGTGAAACATATTTTTCCTTGTGTTCATTTTAAATATCGACGAGATCAAGACGAGACAATTATAAAACATCCAGCATAACCGAGACCGAGACCGAGAGGAGATACATTTTCTTAAAATCGAGACGAGACGAGACAACGAATTTCGAGACCGAGACGAGATCGAGACGATACTGAAAATTCAGCTATTTTACGAGACCGAGACGAGATTCTTCCAAATCTCGAAAATGATGAATTAGTGACATGAAAATAATGGCATTAGTGACATAAACTACGAAAAATAGTGGTAAATCAAACTAATTGTAACTATACCTTGTGGAAAATAATAACTTCAAGGCCCGAATTAACTATATTCCAGGAGTTTTAACGAAATCTGTGACCCAGAACTTTGATCGGCTCCTTGTCATGAATAATGTTTTCGAATCACAATTTTATTGACAAAAATTGTGAAAAAAAATTTCGAAGAGTATAACAAAATTCAATACTGCCAGTTATTGATTGTAAGTTTTCCCCGTTTACGACAATAGACGAATGATGTGAATCAGTCATTAGCAGATGTGCGAGTGAATTTATCGGAATTATGCAACACGTATAAATTGCCTCTGAACTTCTTCTGCCTTTGTACTCACAATTACATTATTTCGCGGTGTCTTGCTGCTACTTGGGTGCTGAATATTCTGCCGTTCAATATTCCGCTTTAAAGGGTTGTTTTTCGCGATATCCTGTTGCTGACGATGATTATCCTTTTCTTGCGGATTTTGGTACTGGGTGTCTTTTTGTTCAGGTTCCTGCTGTTGATTTTGAATTTTTTCAGTATCTCGCAGCTGTTTCTCGCCGAATTCCGCAGCCAATTTTTGCATAAATTGTATTCGTGGACCAATTTTTGGTATCAATTCGGCAATCAAAAGTTTGTCCAAACCGTTTTTCAAAATATCTTCAGTTATTTTTTGCTCTACTAGAATGGGTAAGAAACAGCTGGTTTCAATTTTTTTTATCATTAAAATGAACTGCTCTCGGGAAACTATGAATCTGTATTCTGTATACCCCTGAAATTTTCCACAAGTTCGGGAAATCCCCATTTCACTAAGTACGATTCTATCGCCTCGTCGCTCATTTTACGAAAATCCTAAACAACTAACTTTGGTGTTGGCGAATGGGTATAGCGTATACGATGTTAGCACGAGCAACGGTACTGTACGACTCTTAAAAAATGGGTACACATAAATATACATAAACGAAAATAATAAAATAAAATCAAATATAAGAACATGAAATGAGGAAAATCAATGCTACACGAGACTGATTTTATTCTTTTTCAGGTACCGCGGAATATTGAATTATTCCACGTCAGCTATGTTAAAAATATAAAAAATTAATTTAATATTTCTGCGACGAAGATTAATAATTAATATTGACTGGAAGTCCGAAATTTTCTGTGTCTTTAATTATATGTCATAAGTTTACTCTAAAAATCATTCGACTATTAGATAAGTAGAAACAGAGATATTTGCCATGTAAATCAAATGGGAAATCTAAAGTCACGTTGAGCCGTCTCTAAATATTATTTCTCAGGGTCTACATCGCGAGAGATTCAATATTATGGAATAAAGGATAAAAGTAGAATGTGAGAGGAAAAAAGAAAGGTTGTAAAAAAGGGATAGTCTATTTACCAGTCACCACACACAAGCATCCTTCGGACGAAAAACGAAAAAAATCGATGCTACACGAGACTGATTTTATTCTTTTCCAGGTACCACGGAATCTTGAATTATAGCACGTCAACGGTCGAACAGATTGGCGCGTTTCAGCAAAACGATGCACTTTGATACCAGGGTTGCGATTCTGTAACTCTCCGCTAACTCCGCTAACTCAGCGGAAACCGTTGGTTGGCTGAGGAGCGTCCAATCGGAGACCTTTTCGGATCGGTAGTCGTACGGCGCCGTGGGCTTTGCCCGGCCACTAGTCGCAACAAACGCGAGGCCCTAATTTTTCATTTTTAATAATAATTCATAAATATATTATAATATAGATTGTACTATTTATTTTAATGAGAAAGATATTATTTGATATTGAATATAATATTTTATTAATTAAATTCAATATTGATATAGATTTACTAAGTTTATTTTAGTATTTATTTTTACGCGCGAGAGAACTAGGCGGTAATGCTTTAAAGTATTAACAATTTTCTAACCATTTATTCGATTGAAGTGAAACTTTCCAGAAAACTTATTTGGACCTTGATGAACAACTTTCTCACTGGAAGTTTTCGGTTGCTCGAAATTCGTTCGACTTCCGAAGCCCTTTAAGATATTCATAACTGATTTTTGCAATGTCGCGGAAAAAAATTAATAACTTTCTTGGTAATAATAATATAAACCTTTTTATTTGTTAACCAATCCTGAAACACTATAATACATGATTCCTGCAAATTTCGTTCAAAAATTCTGAAAATTGAGTAAGCCAAAGCGAGTTGAAGTCAAAATAGACAAGAATTAAAATAATAGACCGATAAAAATAATAAACAGACCGATCCGAAACGATCTCTGATTGGACGCTCCTCAGCCAACCAACGGTCTCCGCTGAGTTAGCGGAGTTAGCGGAGTTAGCGGAGTAAACGGAGAGTTACAGAATCGCAACCCAGAACAATCCGAAAAATGATGATAATAATAGTAATTAATATACACACCGAGCTTAGCACAGCCGTATCGAAGAGCAACGTCAAAACAACTATTAAACATGCGACTTCGAAAACAAATAACTGTAACTTTGATAATAGGTGGGGCTGTCCATGTCAACTCGACACGGCTCCAGACCGCATCATCTCCGATTTGATTTTTAATTTTATATGTTATCATTCCATGTCTGGCGAATATTCCCATTTTTTTTTTTTGAATTTTCAAATCGACGGTTTCGTAGCTATAAATTTTTTTATCCTTAAAGAAAGGATCTTTTTTAAAATTCTGACAAAAATCACAAAGATCCCGATGATGATGTAGAACAACCTCCCACTCGCAGAAACGTATGCGGGCAGAATTTTTCTTATATTTTTTTTCAATTGAAAAAAAATTTTATTCAGAAAAATCTGAATGGTGCAAGTTTGGAAGATTTTCGGTAGCATAAATATCATTTTGAAAAAATCGCAAATTACACATAGAAGTGAACGCTGGCCCACTCTGGTCCACACGCCGAAATTCTTTGTATCGAATGCAGGATTGTTTAGAATTTCTTAAGAATTATGAAAAGTGTCCTTTCGATGTGGTTTTTTTCTGAAGTAATTTTATTTTTCTATTCATACACATTTGATGAAAAAAACCGGAAAAAATCAGCGTGCTATTTCGAAAGATAGAACAACCATATGGAAAATTACGGACCAAATCCAAGGGGTCCAAGGCGTCGAATGCCCCAAATATATATCATTTTTTGAGAATCATATATATAGGTATATGCTGCTGTAGCAGGGCGGTAAAGAAAACAATGAAAATGAAACACATAAGGCACATCATGCAAGATAATTTTTTCTATATCACTTACCTTGCGCATATTGTATACACGATATACAGTACCGTCCATAAGTTCGGGATCACTTTCCAAATTTTCGATCGAGACAAAAAGTTGAATATCTCGGTCAAAAAAAATTGTAGCCAAATGGCCCGAGTGGCATTCAAAAGTGAAAAGAACCGGCTTCATTTTTCTTCTATGTTAAATTTTCCAAAAAATTTTCCGCACTCGCTAGATAATGTTGAACATAACCGTTTTTTTTGCGATTTTCATACTTTCATAAATTCGCTTGTAATTTTCTGGGAAATAGATATAGAAACTTTTTTCTAATAGGACTTTGGAAGAGGAGAAATTGAGCTGTAAGTCGATTTTTTTTTTTTTGTGAATGCGATTTTTTTTCGTCACGTTATTCAACTTTTCCTGCGGAAAATCGGTTTTCAGAAAGTGCGTCGTAACTCGAGCACTATGGGGTTTTAGATAAAATGTCATGATATGAAAAATGTGTATTTTTTAATTTTTCACTCGATCAAATTTTTTTCGGATTTTTTTTTCGTTTTCGATTTTTTTTTTTTTTTGAATTTTTTTTCCAACTTTTGGTAGATGAAAAAATCCGAAATAAAATAAACAATGAATTTCTTCAGGAATTTCGAAATTTTTTGTATTTTTTCTAAAATTGTTTTTACTCTTCTATATCCCGTGTGGAAATTGAACCAGGGTGCTGGCCGGGAGACGGTCGGGAAGCCCGGCTTTTAGTCGGGCGCTGGTCAGGTGGGTCTGACAGAGCCCGCCCAGAATTGTTACGCTCGGCTATTCGGCACCCGGCCAGGACTCCTGGCCGGGCTATGGCCGGGCTGTCCGACCATAGCCTGACTAGGTTTTACTAGGGGCTATGGGATATTGCGATAATTTTATTCGATTATTCGCAGTCGAAAAATGAAAGCAAATTATAATCAAGTTTTCAATTTTCTAAGGAGGTTAATGGGTAGTCCAAAATGACTAGTTTTTTATAAATTTATTACGACATAGTCGTCACATTGAATATTCATCGAATGATTATATTCATAAACTAATGATTTCACGGAAATTTCCAGAAAAAACTAATACCGAAATTATAAACAAACGGCTAGATATGGATTTGTGATTTTCAAGCGTTTCAAAATGGTTAAAAATCTAGTAGATTGGTTCGATTACACTCTACGATGGCTCATTTTCTTCAGGAAACTATTTTCTACAATCCGTCTGTGACAGATTATTTTCTCTGGCAATCGGCAATTCAATGTGGCTATTTGTTGCTTAATGGCGATGTATGTGCAATCTTGTGAGATTAAATATTCAGCGTCACTAACGTGATGAAAAAAATATGTCACAGACGGATTATAGAGAATAGTTTCCTGAAGAAAATAAGGCATCGTAGACTGTAATCGAACCAATCTACTAGATTTTTAACCATTTTAAAGCACTTGAAAATCAAAAATCGATATCTAGCCGTTTGTTTATAATTTCGGTATTATTTTTTTCTGGAAATTTTGGGGTAATTATTAATTTATGAATATAATAATTCGATGAATATTCAATGTGACGACTATGCCGTAATAAGTTTATAAAAAACTAGTCATTTTGGACTACCCAACCTCCTTAAATTGATTTTATATTCATCTCAATATTTCTTATTATGATAAATATTAGGCACAATAATTTAACCTGTAGTTTCAAAGTGATAGTATCACAAGTGGAAACTTCAACCAGTCTTGAAGTATAATATCACGAACCGAGTTTGTTCGATTTTTAAATCATTTCTCCGAATATGGGCTATTCCGCGTCAACCGGATCAGTCATCTCTCAGATATTTTTTTAATTTTGCATGTCGATTGTCCTTGGGAAGTTAGATTTTTGTGCCAAAGGATTTTTCAATTAGTGCAAAATTCGTTGAGTTATTTGCATAAACAAATTCGAGCAAGGTTTTTTTCAAAAATCCATAACTCCGCCAAAAATGATGCTAGACTCAATTTTTTTTTTCAGCTTACGCGGAAAGATTCATAGAATGTAAAAAAAATATGTACTACGTAAAAAGTTTGTTTATCCATTGTTTATTTAACAATTAAGTTTTCAAAGATTTTCAAAACAGTGAGCAACACGACCAAAAAATGTTTTTTTAATTCTGACATGTTCCTCGAACTATACTACAACCTGTGCATCAATTCCACAGATGAGTTTTTCTTCGTTTTCGAGTAAAAAACATTGAAGGTGTCGATGCGCATGAAATTGCGGCGCGCCGAGTCTCTACGTAATGGCGGGCGGCCGATTGCCGTCCACCGCTACTCCGCGGTGGCGTCGCAGCGTTAGTTTAGAGTCATTTTCACGATGTAGGACATGATTGAAAAATCTGAACAAAATACTGAACCTTCACAAGACCTGCTCGAAGCGATAAGTGAAGTTTCAAGAATGTGTTTTTCACCGTTTTTCTATTGAACCCCGCAGCTGAGAAAACTAAAAGCGACATCGAGAAGAAGCTCAACCTTGAAGCCTTGAATGTGCAAGTAGTTGTTGTAAAAAAAATGAATGATGGCAACGTAAAAGTTGTATGTAGTAGCAGAGAAGGTATTGAAAAACTGAAAAGTGCAATAAACAAAACCTGTAGAAATAAGTATGAAGCTGAGCCTGAAAAATTAGATAAACCTAAAGTTAAGATAGTTGGTATAAGCAAGAATTTCGAATGTGAGGAACTTGAACAAAATCTAAGAGAACTTAATTTTGCACAGGACAAGGATAAATTCTTGAAAGTGACTTACATACAACCAATTGAAAACGGAAGAATGAAGGAAATTGACAATGCTAATAAAAACAAAAACCTGCCTAACAGGACGTATAACGCCTACGTTCAACTAGATCCCGCTTATTACCATACTATTATGTCAAGTGGAAAAATTTACGTAGGGCGGCAGCGCTGTGCTGTTTATGAGGACCTGAACATAAAAAGATGTTACAAATGTTCAGGGTATGGTCACAATGCTAAAAAATGTGATAGCAAGTGGCGTTGTGCTTACTGTGCGGGTGAACATGAGAGTAAAACTTGTCAGGATAAGCAAAGGGAAAAATGTTATAATTGTATTGGTGCTAATGAAAAATTTAATGTGAACAGAAATATCAGTCATACAGCGAATGACACAAGGAACTGTGCTACGTTCAAATCCAGACTTAGCTACCTAAAATCAAAAATAGATTTCTCATCAACCACATAAGTATAGCTACCATGGTGGTCAAAGATCAAACTATGGAAGATGAAGTGTTTATCGCAGAAAGGGTATTCTTGGACATGCAAGAGGCAAATCAAGAGCTGCATAGCAAGAGCTGCATTATCCTCTCTGTTAACATCAGAAGTCTGAACTCCAATATTAATAAGCTGGACATATTTGTAAAGCGGTTGGAAACCAAACCATTAGTAATCGTGTGTACAGAATCATGGAATCTTACATGTCTGGATTTACATAAGCTAGAAGGGTATGATTTGCATTATAATTTTAGTAAAATTAACAGGGCAGATGGTGTGGTCTTTTTTGTTAAGAATGATCTGAAGTATGAAATTGAACATGAATCCGTTGAAAGTTTAAAAGTAATAAGTTGTATTTTAGCTTGTGATAATCAAAAAAATCAGAATCTCTGGAGTTTATAGATGTCATGACTACAAAAAGGATATTTTCATCCAAAATGTTAAGACATTTTTAATTAGGAACAAAAAATATAATAACCATTATATCGTCGGAGATTTTAATATTGATCTAATTAATATGGACGAAGATGGGCAGAATTTTCTATTTAATTGTCTTGAATTCCAATATACACCACTGTTCCAAAAAATAACCAGACCAAACGAGCTGAATGTGAATAAAGGAACCTGTATTGACAATATTTTTGCTAAGACTAACTTAGAGAGTACTTCGTACAAAATTACCCCAGTCTTTAATGATCACTTTCCACTCCTGTTAAGTATTGAGGCGGTTTTGGGCAGAACTATTAATAATTCAAGTTACTCCTGTCTCAATCACAAGAAACTGAACAAATTAGCAAGCAAACAGCCTTGGCATATTTTATGTGATGTACAGGATGCTAGTACTGCCATTGATCAGCTGATTAATATGACTAAAAGTATAATAAGTAAGGCGCAAACGCTAAAAAAGAGAAACAAAGATAAATATTTACCCCGCAAATCTTGGATTACACAGGGGATACTAAAGTCATGTTGCACTAAGGAGCAACTATATAATATGTGGAAAAAAAATCCTGAGAATGCAACATTGAAGCAAAATTACAAAATATATGAAAAAATTCTTGTCAGAGTAATCAAAAAAGCTAAATGTAATTATGAACAAGCGAAAGTGTTTAAGTGTGGCAAAGATAGTAAAAAATTATGGAAATACATAAACAGCAAGCTGAAGAATAGATCGAATGACAAAAATACAAAGATCGAGGAAATTACGGATAATGACATAATTTTAACTAATCCACTCGATATTGCAAATGCGTTTAACAACTTTTTTGGTAACGTGGGAAAAAAACTAGCTAGTCGCATTAATAAACCAAAGATTGGAACCGTGAGACTACCAGATTACGTTAACAATACCTTATTCCTGGAGCCCACATCACCACTTGAGTTGTTGAAAATAATCAAGGAATTGAAAAACAAAGCAGGTGGAATTGATGGCATAAGTGCTATGGTTCTAAAGAATATCGCTAGATTTTTGGTTAATCCACTAACTCATATTTTTAATCTATGTATACTTAAATCTATCTGGCCGACAGCACTAAAAATGGCGGAGATAGTACCAGTGTTCAAATCAGGCGATAGAACTGTACCAACTAATTATAGGCCCATATCTCTAATATCAAATATAGCAAAATTGTTTGAAAAAATAATTCACAACAGACTTTATAAATTTTTAGACAAACACAACTTATTATCAAAAAACCAATTTGGTTTCAGGAAGAGTATGGGCACTAAATATGCGTTATCTTTTCTAACAAATAATATAGTACAAGGATTGAATGACGGCAAAAAAGTTGTGGGTACTTTTCCAGATTTGGCAAAAGCCTTCGACACGGTTAACCACAGAATTCTTTTGTTAAAATTAAAAAATTACGGTGTGAGAGGGCCTGTAATCGATTTGTTCGAAAGCTATTTAACTAACAGGTATCAAAAAGTTAAAATCAACGATTCGTATAGTGACCTATTGAATGTCAATACTGGTGTTCCCCAAGGAACAATACTTGGGCCGCTTTTATTTATAATTTACATTAATGATCTATTGTTCAAACTGCCGAGGGACACCATATCTTCTTATGCTGATGAAACGGTGATATTGAGTCAGGATGAGTCTTGGGACATTGCGGCAGAAAAAATGAATAATTATCTAGGATTGGTGTATAGCTGGCTTAGTCTAAATGAACTGTCTCTAAATATTAAGAAAACTGTCTTTATTACTTTTGGTTCGTACCTTGATAGTGTACCGATGGATATAAATATTAAGATTGATAATCAAAATATGCAGAGGGTGGATTTTTGTAGGTATTTAGGGGTATCAATTGACAGTAGGCTGAAGTGGAATAAACACGTAGAAGATCTAATTAGCAAATCTAAATATATAATTTACGTCATGAACAATATGTCTAGTTATATGAATGCTTTTTCGTTATTGGTTTTGTATTATGCGTTTTTCCACAGCATTGCTACCTATGGTATAGTTGCTTGGGGAGGAGCATATGGTAATACTCTAGCTAACTTACTGAGGGTGCAAGTAAGGCTGCTTAAGATCATAAGGAAGAAGCAACCTAATATTAAAATGCCTTTATCGATAAAAGAATCTTATTTACTTGAGACTATTCTACAAAACTACACAACTCTTGCTGCTGAATTTGATGGATCAGCAAGAGTTACAAGAAATAAAATCTCCTTGCCAAAAATAAAGAAAACACTATCGTTAAAAAGTAGTAAGGTTGTGGCAACAAAAATTTTTAGTGCTCTAGAGCCGGGTATTAAAACTCTGAAAAAATGCAAAGCGTATGTCAAACAAAGATTAAAAAAATGGATAACTGGAAATACAAAGAAACTAGTCAATCTTCAGTTGACTGATCCTAGGGAGTTAATTTCATGATTCTTCACAAAATGCAATTGCTGGTTTTTAATTTTAATTTTTTTTTTTTTTTTAAATAGTTTAGTGTGGGTGATATTAGCTGTAGGCTTTCTAGCTTGTAAACCCGAGTTTTTGTATATTTTGTCTATTTTATTTTCGTTTTTGTATTTAGTTTTTAAGGCATACTAGGTCTGCGCACAGGTTTTTTGGCAAAACCTCTTGCAGATTTTATGTTTGTGATGTCATGCACAAAATGTATCTTTTGCACCTGGTCAATAAATTATTATTATTATTATTATCACATCATAATATGAAAGAAACCTGAATGTAATTCATCATATGATTTATATTATGAATTTCATATTTTATTTTATTTTATATTATTTCATATTTTTTTGTATTTTTTCATTCTATTTCTTTCTAATTTCATGTTTTTCCATATTCAAATAACACTTTTTGCTGGAAGTTTATTGAAGTAGTTGATTCCTATGAAACTATGACATAATTTTGACCGTCTTAGCGCCTGGCCAGTCCCTGGCCAGGCTCTTGAATAATAAACTGCTAAACTAGCTCCCGGTCAGCACGAGGCCAGTACCCGACTGGAAATTCTGACGCGGCCTCTTCCAGGCAGTGGTCAGGCACGCCTTATTCCCGATCAGGGCGACATGAGGCTGCCTGCTCAGTACCTGACCAGGAATGTAACGTGCCGTTCCACTATAGCCTGATCAGGCTGTATGAATCAGGCCCTGGTCGGGACACTATTTGAATATACTTGCTCAGGGCGTTCTGGGGGCCTTTCGAGGCCCTCGCGCGATTTTTCTGATAAGACCAGAAAAACCTCCCAAGGCCCACACACGGCTTTGGAATGTATTATTATTACTAATTTTTGTAGTAGTCCCTAATTTATATTAAAAAAAAAAAAAAAAAAAAACAGAAATCGACATATTTAAGGCCAACGCGCACTACGCGGAAGCGAAGCGAAGCGAAGCGCGGCGAAGGTATCGGAAGCGAAGCGCGGCGAAGGCGTCGGAAGCGCGGCGAAGGCATCGGAAGCGATCCGAATATAAACGAATTTTTCGTGAGCTATCGGATGCTGTAGGCTGGTCCACATCTTTATTTTTATTTGATCTTTCCTCATTAATTTTATCTTTGTGTCGTGGAACAACATTTATTCGATTGATATGACTTTCTGTAAGGTGATTAGGCACGATCGCATAGCGGAATGCTTATTAGATTCGTCGTCACAGAAAACGTCGACCGCAAAAAAAATTCTTTTCCAAAAGGTGGAGCTCTAGTGTTGACACTGCTAACGTAATTCGTAATCCTCTTACACACGCACATGATGATTATTGATTTATTATAAAATATTGACTTCACACACGTATCAATTGATAGAACTGTCTGAATTAATAATGGTCTCATGTTGTTGCATTTTTATTTTCAGCCTCATACATTTTCGTAATTTTTCATTTGAAATCCAAACCAAAGCTAGCGCGTTCTTTCATATACTCCACGCACAAAAAAAGTTTCTTGATTCATACCGTGAATCGCCGACTTGACATGGGTCGGCATGAACTTTTTTTCAGGGTGTCCTGCAGCTTTGATAACAACTATATGAAAATTGATAACAACTATCATTGCCATTGAGATTCGCATCATAGATATGTATCCATCGATACGTAGATTGTCGTTTTGGTGAATGTACAGTAATGTTCATCGATGGTGTCCCCGTGGCTCACTATTTTTTCCGGAATCGAGTTTTACTTCTATGAATATTTTATTTACCCGTGACCAGTGGAATCTTCAGGTTGTTAGGAATATGACAGCTGCGTGTTGGAGCAGAGTCACGAAGTAAGCCACCGGTCATTGGCAAATAAAATATTTGTAGAAGGGAAATTTGATTCAAAAAAAAGCTAGGAAGAATAGTGAGCCACAGGGACACCATCGATGAACATTACTGTACCATCTCAGAAATCAACAAGCATCAGACATTGGAAGAAATCATTGCGTTAGCTCTCTTCTGCGAGGAGGCTGATCGCTTGAAGAATCGTAGAAAACGAAAGTGGGTGCACCCGATATGTGCAGATCGACAGATCCACGGGGAGTTCCGCACCTTATTTCCGCAACTTGTGCGTGACCCTAAGAAATTTTCGAACTATTTTCACATGTCACACGATAAATTCAAAGTTTTACTGAAGTTATTGGAGCAAGATTTGACGAAGCAACACACGCGTTTCCGGCGGTCGATATGTCCCGAAGAAAGGCTTGCCGTTTGTTTAAGGTAAATATTCAAAAAAATTGTGAATACCAGCATTTGAGTTAATTCATGTCACATGTAATTTTTTAAAGATGCGAATGCAGAGATACAGATGTATCGAATTTCGCGCGTATGTAGTTTATAATAAAATAAGATGCATACTTACACTCCGATGATGAAACTGTACGCACAATAGATATAGGCCTAGTGACATGTACAATTTTATGTGTCTAGGCCAAAAACCGCGTTCGAGACGAGCGAAGCGAGGTTAGAATCGCGGTTTATCGGTCCTAGACACATAAATGATCATATAATTGTGGATAAAATGTCAATATTTGTCTTCGAATTTTTTATTGAAATTTTCACAATCAAAATACGAAGTATGCGAAAATATGACTATGAAAAAATTAAAACTCAAACAATAACATAGTATTTTATAAAATTCAAACTGCAATATCCTACTATAGAGTGAACAATGTACTGGATGAAGTAGGATCTGTTGGATGCTCTATTATTGTAAGTTTTGCCGATCCGCGTGACAAGTTTACTAAATCGCGGTTATCGTCAAAATCGCGGTTATCGTCATAATCGCGGTTATCGTCATAATCGCGGTTATCGTCATAATCGCGGTTATCATCATAATCGCGGTTATTGTCATAATCGCGGTTATCGTCATAATCGCGGTTATTGTCATAATCACGCTCGTCACCGTATGGAGGTTGATTCGGCTTAAAATGTCTTGAAAGCGTATTTGCGATACGCATCTCACACTCGTTAACTGATTTGAATAATTTTGATTTAATGTCTATTCGATCCCTGACTGGAAATTTCTCGACGGTTTGTGCCATTGCAGCGAAGAAGTTCATTAATGCACTAGGTGTTTGTTCCTGCCCAGTAGCTCGCTTGCCGTCAGTTTGTCTTTTATCCAAATAATCGATGAGCGTACATGATAAATTTGAGTCAGAAGTAGTTGGCACATTTTTCTTTTTTGATTTACGCAATTCTACTTGCCGGTTTGAAGATGTCGATGCGGTGTCTAAGATAATCAATAATTGAGGTATGGATTACGGAAATTATAGAAAATTATACAGTTATTTCACAATGATTCAATACTTTGACGAAATTAAAGTTCCATAATTTTTAGTTCAACCATTACTCTTAGTTCAAGATAGGTGATTTTGATTCGTATCAAATTATTAATTCTGGCGCATAATATTTTTAAGTATGTTTAAATGATTATAATCACAAAGTATTCGTATCACAGTAGTGTATGTCAATATTATCTCTCACCAGGTCCCGTCTTGTTCAATAATTCGAAATTGCCGTTATTAACATTATCTTCATCATTATCGACGTAACCCGTATTTTCATCAGAATCCTGTCTCGGTGAGTCATCCTGACTGGTCTCTAATTGGGATTCGTTGGACGAATTTCCGCAGACGTTAGAGTGGGTTTTTTGGTCGGTTAAATATGGAAAAATGAACTGCATTTGTGCCTCATATTTCCATGGTCTTTTTTTGCTTGCTGCCTGCCCACTTTTAGATTTTCTTGCAATCACTGCCTTGCGATAGCAATCGCGCAGCTTACGCCAACGTTGTTTGCACTCTTCAACTATAAACGGAAGTGGAAATGAATGCATGAAACGCAACAGTTAGATTTTCAGTGAATCGTTTCGCGAAACGTTCTTGTACAAGGGATGGTTGGTTGTCTGCACCAAATTGATATTTTTGTTATAGATATTTAACGACTGGGGATTCCTTCAAGGATATTGCGTCGAGTTACCGATTGGGTGACACAACTGTACGTGAGATTGTTCACGAGACTTGTTCGGTGATTTGGGACAGACTATCTCCAATTGTGATGCCAGTACCCGATGTGACGAAATGGAAAAATATTGAAATGGTTTTTAAAGAAAGATGGAATTTTCCGAATTGCATCGGTGCGTTGGATGGGAAACATGTAGTGATCGAAGCGCCGGGAAATACTGGGTCGATGTATTTTAATTATAAAAAATCATTCAGCGTCGTCCTAATGGCCCTGGTAGATGCCGACTATAAATTTATTGCCGTGGACGTTGGTGCCT
This sequence comes from Tenthredo livida, assembly GCA_963992785.1. Lineage (NCBI taxonomy): Eukaryota > Metazoa > Arthropoda > Insecta > Hymenoptera > Tenthredinidae > Tenthredo > Tenthredo livida. Next base: position 19,572,519 of record OZ023067.1, read on the forward strand.
ACGGCAAGAATAGCGATGGTGGCATTTTCGTGAACAGCACCTTTGGCAAGGCCCTTAATTATGGCAGCTTCAACGTGCCCGACGATAAGCCGCCACCTGGAAGTGTAGATCCACTTCCACACGTAATCGTCGGTGACGAAGCGTTCCCTTTAAGGCGGAATATAATGCGCCCACATCCTGGTGCGCAATCACGTGACGATGAGACGAAAAAGATTTTTAATTATCGACTGTCCCGAGCAAGGCGAGTTTCCGAAAATGCATTTGGAATACTGACCCAAAAATTTCGAATATACCAGCGCAGAATCAAAATGAAGCCAGAATATGAGGAGAGAAGATACAGTACAAAATTTTAACCCCGACAATATCGAAGAAAATCACGACGCGAGTGCTGTAAGGAATACGGGTGGCGACTCGGCGATTGAGGCGGTAAACATCAGAGAAAAATTCAAAGAATATTTTGTGTCTCCAATGGGAAGTGTTGAATGGCAGACTGAAAGAGTCAGAATGGGTATGAGGGGAAATTAGCGAGGCTACGAATATTGCGCAGCCGAAATCTGGAATTTTTTTTTTTATCAAATTACGCTAATTTTTTCAATTTTTTCTTTTATTTTTTTATTTTTTTGTCCTAAATTTTTAATTTCTAGTCCGCCATAATGAATTTGGACTATAACACGATTGCAAAAAAGAAAAAAAAAATTGGAGCTTAAGAAAATTATCAATAGACTCGGTAGAGTCTCGCGCCAAGTACACGTGGAAAACCTTACAATTTTATTATTTTTTTTTTGGTTCAATTGCCAGTCTACTCACTCGGTAGCTGCATCGCCCTAGAAATATCGTGCCAACAATTATCTTTAAATTGCTGATTCGAATACCGTGGATCACTCATGTCGTGAATCGCTTTGTATTTTTCGACAAAAAGTATAAACGTTTCATCGCTGTTCGACATAATTTTTTGAATTTTGTGCGTTGACTTTGAGTTACGTGACTGCAATGGCTGTTATATGTTGAAATAACAGTCGGCAACGAGAGCAATATGGAAGTTTCATATCAAATCAACCAAGCTATGAACCACAGCTGACTACCTTTTTTAATGTTCTACTTTTAAATAATTTATAAGACAACACTGTACAATGAGTGAATTTGTCAAATGTATTTTTTTTCCTCATTTAAAAAATGCAGTTCCCTGTGAACAACCATTTGAAAAGTTTTAACCTTACATATGGGGCATTCAACGCAAAATCGACTTATATTGCAAAAAAATAAATAGCTTGTTTAAAGAGGATTGCAGTCTTGCGTATAAGAATACGATAAAAAGTTATAAGAATAACTCGATCCATATGTGGTTACAGGAAAAAGAGTTTAATTTTCATATGGTTGTTATCAAAGCTGCAGGAGTATGTGAAAGAACGCGCTAGCTTTGGTTTGGATTTCAAATGAAAAATTACGAAAATGTATGAGGCTGAAAATAAAAATGCAACAACATGAGACCGTTATTAATTCAGACAGTTCTATCAATTGATACGTGTGTGAAGTCAATATTTTATAATAAATCAATAATCATCATGTGCGTGTGTAAGAGGATTACGAATTACGTTAGCAGTGTCAACACTAGAGCTCCACCTTTTGGAAAAGAATTTTTTTTGCGGTCGACGTTTTCTGTGACGACGAATCTAATAAGCATTCCGCTATGCGATCGTGCCTAAATACCTTACAGAAAGTCATATCAATCGAATAAATGTTGTTCCACGACACAAAGATAAAATTAATGAGGAAAGATCAAATAAAAATAAAGATGTGGACCAGCCTACAGCATCCGATAGCTCACGAAAAATTCATTTATATTCGGATCGCTTCCGATGCCTTCGCCGCGCTTCCGACGCTTTCGCCGCGCTTCGCTTCCGCGTAGTGCGCGTCGGCCTTTAATCGTCAGTTGAGCCTACCTACGCATGATATCGATGAAATTGAAATATTCACCAACTGAAAAAACCGCCGCATTTTTCATCCCCGCCGGGACTTGCACCTACGTCCGCTCGATTACTAGTCGCACGCCCTAACCACTACGCTAAACTATCGCATGGCATATAACTCAATACTCCCCTACTTGTTCAGAGCCCATCAAAGTGTCAAGTTATTATTCGAAAAATTTCAATGTCATCAAAATTTGGTATTTGTAGGACTAGACTGAAGTCCTTGCATATAGTATTACGATTAATGACTAAATATTATATCACATTAGAGTGGTCCTTGAAAAGAAAATTTTTTGATTCACCACCTAGAAAGTTTCTTTTTTGTGTAAAAACATGAGGGACATGTGTCACAAAATATGCAAATTTGGAAACAAACTGAAGAAACAAAAAATTTTGATGAAAAAAAATTTGTAAGAAATCAAAATTAAAAATTTTTTTTTTTTAATCAATTTTTTTTTCCATAATAAATGTGACTTTTTTAATGCTTTATGTACGATACTTTCACTACGACGTTACTGATGCGATACACGCAATCCAGATTTACTATGGATTGTATGAGTGAATTTTTTTTTGTTATTAGAGTTTCCACGAGGTGTTTCTGATGAGGGATTTATCAGGAACACTCCAGTAGGACTCTGATAGCGTCGACCTGGTCAGGGCTTCATCAGGAACAGCCCAGTAGGATTCTGATAGCGTCGACCTGGTCAGGCCTCTATCAGGAATACCCCAGTAGGATTCTGATAGCGTCGACCTGGTCAGGGCTCTATCAGAAACACCCCAGTAGGATTCTGATAGCGTCGACCTGGTCAGGGCTCCTGAAGGCAGGCTCTGATAGAGCAAGCCTTGACCAGGCCTGATCAGGGCCAAACGGATCATCAGGTTTGCCTGAACAAATTTCCAGTCGGGTACTTGCCAGCGTCTGCGAAAGCACCATGGAAGGGGTCTCGCCAGACTAGCACCCGGCCAGTCCCCTGTTGAAAGCAACTTATAAAAACTTGTATAATCTCATAAAATTTGGAAAGGTTTTATCAGACAAAATTATCACCCATTAAAACTTTTATCAGATTTTAATTGAATTTTATCCGCACTGAAAATCGTAATTGGTTTCTAAGAGATTCTTCTTGTGTGAAAAATTTGAATATTCGTCACTCAAATTGTTCAAGAATCTACAAGGAAAAACAATTAAAATAAAAATAAAATTTGTCAGGTTTATTACTTCTAATATTGATTATTGCTTGTTTTTAATATTAATTATTATATTAAGGGGGTATGTACACCTTTGGAGGAGTTGAAATTTCCAAAAAGAAATTAATCTTTTTCTGCGACTTGAGGACTCTGACAAAATCATAAAAAATCATGATGTCTAAGGAGGGTTCAACCCTCATTACGCATATTTTACATCATGTATTACTTTCAGTCTGATGGTGGCTACGCTAAAGAGAAAAAAATACAAACTGACTCGGTTGTCGTAAAGAATCAGAACCACCGTTGGATTAATCTTAAAATGTTTGGTCCTCGATTGTTCATAGAAGATGCCTCTATGGTATGAACGTAGGGATTTTTGATATTGCAAAAATTACTTGAGTTATTCAATTTTTTTAATTTTTTTTTTTGCAACTTCTAAATTCTTCTTACTTTTTTGCCAGTATCTCAATCAAAAATGGGTTTATCAAAAAATCCTACGTTCATACCATAGAGGAAAGTCTTGTGAATAATTGAAGACCAAAAATTGCAGAATCGATCCAACGGTGCTGCTGATTCTTTACGACAACCGGTCAAAATATTCATTCTCCAGAAATCAACTTTTAAACTTTTTTATTTAAATTTTTTTTTTTATTTCCTACTTTTCCCAGAGAAGAAAATGTAGTTACAGGAAATCAAGTTTTAAGATTTTCCTTATGATTAATATGCTGGATCTGCAGCTGCCCTCGTATCGATGTGTTATGAGTCGAGTCGGGTCTAGACACATGTGCCAGGCGGAGGTTTGCAGTGAGTTTTGACCTGTTCTGTACAACAACAGTGTCCGTTAGGTGTCCGGTGAGGCTGTTAGAAAAGTAATGAATTGCTTTAGAAAATAAACTGATCAAAATTTTTCAAAACATAAAAATTCTTTAAAATTTTTTACCTTCAATATTTTTGAATTCAGAAAATGCTAGCACAATTTTTGTCAATATTCCGAAAATTCTTTCATCTTTCATCAATCATACCTTTTTTCTTATAATATTTATTGGACTCTCGCAATTAATATATCATAGAAATACTCATCTTTCTAGAAATCCTAATGTATAGTCTCTGGTATCGATTTCAAACGCACTTTTCGATGGATCATCTTCTTTCGAGTCCGAAGTCTCATCTCAGATACATATACACTGTGTTTATTCAATAATGGAAATTACTATTGGTTTGAATTCGTAATGAAAGCACGACAATATTTACAAACAATCTGACACCTAACCTCGAAAAAATGTAGATCGCAGCCATGTGTTCTGTCAATGATCACAATTCAGAAGAATATTGAAAATTAAATATGTGTAAAAAACGATAATTACGAAGAATCGAAAGATCACAAAATCGAAATATATAAAAACGTCATAAAAGTAAGACAGTAGTGTTGGCGGTGTTGTACAATAATTATGGGACCGATATGAGGTTTCGCGCGCCACGCGGTGGCGCTTTTTCGCAATTTGGCACGGTCATGGCTGTAACTTTTCAAATCCTCTAGATATTCTGACGCCGATTTATTTGCAGGTAGAGTAGGTCACTAGCATTCCAAATAAATTATAAAAAAAAAAACAATTTCTCCAAAATTTAAAGGTGTAGATACCCCCTTAATCATTCATTCTTTTTTTTTTACTACTGTTACAGATTTATCAGTTTTTAACAATAAAAATTTAATTAGTTTTATGAAGTTTTTTACTGTTTTTCTTGAGAAATTCACTAATCAGAATAATCTTATGGTATTTTAAATGCTTCATCCAGAATGTTTCTTTATTTGAATGTCTAGGTGAATACAACTAAAAACTTAACTTGTCCTCATCGGAAATTACATGGGAACTAAATTAAACGTGAAAATCGTTTTTTAAAGAAATTACTGGTGCAAAAAGCTGATAAGTATTATCGATTCAATAAGATTGTACAGATACGAAACATTCTTTTAGAAACATATGAAAATCATTTAAATTGAACGTGAAAGAAAGCTTTCTTATAGAAAAAGGCAATGCTTCACCTGTAAGATAACATAAGGGTTGTGAATCTAACAGCGAACATCAGGTATCTTTTTCACTTTATTAAAATCAAAATTTACTCTAAAAGATAAAATTAATAATACAACATAATCTAAAAACGAACTATAAAAACAATAATAAAAGGAAAACTAATAAGCGTATAAATTAACGTAAATATAAAGACATATTTATGCAAAAATTGTTGGTAACAACGGTCAGAATTGAATGTTTGCGAGTTAATTTAATTAATTTAATCGCGGTTTTTCACTGTCTATACCTAAGTATTTCTATAGGAACAAGTAAGAATAAGTTGCTGAAATAAATATAACGAAATGTTTGTAGATTGTATATTGTTTCAAGAAATTTTTATTGAATCACTTCACTATCTTAACTGAAATATCACTGTCACTAAAATAGTAAGAATTTGAAGCTGCTTTTTGACGGTTTCTTGTCAATTGACGTATAATGTACCATAATACATCTGACATTTCTGATACATTTATAGGTAATTTACGTAAAATTAATTAGATTTACTAAGATTTTTATCGCGCGAATAGTGCGGCTATACTCTTTGGAAACGGCGCGGTGTCTCTAACGCGTTCGATGCGGTCTCTCATGCTGACGCGCCCATGTGAGCGACGGCCGGTGTGATACATTGCGGCTCGCGCGGATATTAGTCTGAATTCAGAAGCGCGTGCGGTGTTGTAGCAGCAACGGTTGCGGCAGTGCGGCGTTTAAAAGCGTTTATTCTGCAGTGTTACATCGTATCCTGACGGATCAGGAATATGTTACTCTATGTAAAATACTGCGATGGAGAGTCCAATTTTGATACGATAGAAAGTTCGCAAGTGCCTCATTATTCATCATCTTGTATTTAAGTAAAAAAAGTGAAGGTTGATGTTGGAGATAAGTTAAGAGAAGCCCAAGTTATCTTTGAAGCAGGTACAGTGAAGTGATGTATTTGTGTGTAAAATATATAAAAACGTGGTAATGATTTTGTATAAATGAATCGTTACTTTTTCTAGAAAATACACAGCAACTGGAAGAAAAAAAAACTGCACATTGAGTAAAATATACCCCATTGAATTACTTGGAATCGGCATCAGAGGTAGAACAAAAGAATCCGGCCGAGGAAGCGGAACGTTTGAACGAAGAAGAAAAGAGGAAAAAAAATACACAAGAACTGCTGTCGGAAAAATTGAAAACTAAGATGGCGAAAGTTGAAAAATCTGTAAGTAACATTAACATTTTGTATATCATATTTCTTTTATGTTCCATTCAAATAATTGAATTTCACCCATTTTTTGTTTAACCGTTCCGCCTTTGATATTAAAGTATAATGACTGATAAGGATTTCCGATAAACTTATGAGTAATTACCTCAAATTTCATCAGGATTCGAGATAACTTTATAGGATTTTATAAGAATGAAAATAAAGCTATATGAGATCTACTTGAACGCTTTCGTTCCTTAGATATCGCGTCCCTAATGCCATAAAGGCATATCGTCGTTATAGGCCTTTTTGGCATTAGTATGCCATAGTATACCATAGGCCTTTATGGCATACTAATTCCAAAAAGGCATATAGTTTTTACAAACTTTTCGTATCGCTTTGAAAACATGAAAAACGCATAAAAAGTGAGAGAAAAAATCAGTTTTCCTAGAAAGATATTATCTTTTGGGCCACACGGAGAGAAGAGAATAGTAATATTTACCATTCTACATAGTGACCAGACTCATTTTCTTATAGAATCGTAAATGATACTATGTGAAATAGGAATCATTACTATGTTTCTGGTAACCATTACTATGCTGCATGGTAACTTAGCAGATGTTATGCTCAAAAATCACCTAGTTGAAGTTTGGAACGTTCTTGGAACGGTTTTTGAAAACCAATATTTTCAGACTTCCAATTTTTTTTTCGCCAGAATATGAATGCCAACTACAAAATATGATGAAAATCGGTTCAATAATATACCGCCCCTTGAGTTTGAATTGGACATATAATGCAAAAAACATTCTGGCTACTGACATGATTGAGTATTGCACTTCATATTCACAGAGGAGTCTTTTTTCGAAGTCAGAACTCTGTCAAAAAATTTGTGAAAATTAAAAAAAAATGGACGATACGGTTAGGGGGTAAAAAAGCATAAAGAAACGGAAAATAAATTCTCGCGGCTGGAAAAATCGAGTGTTGCACTTCATATTCACAGGGAAGCCTTTTTTCGAAGTCAGAACGCTGTAAAAAAATTTGTGAAAATTAAAGAAAATAGGACGACACGGTTAGGGGGTGAAAAAGCATAAAGAAACGGAAAATAAATTCTCGCGGCTGGAAAAATCGAGTGTTGCACTTCATATTCACAGGGACGCCTTTCTTCGAAGTCAGAACGCTGTAAAAAAATTTGTGAAAATTAAAGAAAATAGGACGACACGGTTAGGGGGTGAAAAAGCATAAAGAAACGGAAAATAAATTCTCGCGGCTGGAAAAATCGAGTGTTGCACTTCATATTCACAGGGAAGTCTTTTTTCAAAGTCAGAACGCTGTAAAAAAATTTGTGAAAATTAAAAAAAATAGGACGACACGGTTAGGGGGTGAAAAAGCATGAAGAAACGGGAAATAAATTCTCGCGGCTGGAAAAATCGAGTGTTGCACTTCATATTCACAGGAAAGTCTTTTTTTGAAGTTAGACGTCTGTCAAAAAATTTGTAAAAATTAAAAAAAATGGGACGAAACGGTTGGGGGGTGAAAAAGCATAAAGAAACGGAAAATAAATTCTCGCGGCTGGAAAAATCGAGTGTTGCACTTCATATTCACAGGGAAGTCTTTTTTCGAAGTCAGAACGCTGTAAAAAAATTTGTGAAAATTAAAAAAAATAGGACGACACGGTTAGGGGGTGAAAAAGCATAAAGAAACGGAAAATAAATTCTCGCGGCTGGAAAAATCGAGTGTTGCGCTTCATATTCACAGGGAAGTCTTTTTTTGAAGTCAGAACGCTGTAAAAAAATTTGTGAAAATTAAAAAAAATAGGACGACACGGTTAGGGGGTGAAAAAGCATGAAAAAACGGAAAATAAATTCTCGCGGCTGGAAAAATCGAGTGTTGCACTTCATATTCACAGGGAAGTCTTTTTTTGAAGTCAGAACGCTGTAAAAAAATTTGTGAAAATTAAAAAAAATAGGACGACACGGTTAGGGGGTGAAAAAGCATGAAAAAACGGAAAATAAATTCTCGCGGCTGGAAAAATCGAGTGTTGCGCTTCATATTTACAGGGAAGTCTTTTTTCGAAGTCAGAACGCTGTAAAAAAATTTGTGAAAATTGAAAAAAATAGGACGACACGGTTAGGGGGTGAAAAAGCATGAAAAAACGGAAAATAAATTCTCGCGGCTGGAAAAATCGAGTGTTGCACTTCATATTCACAGGAAAGTCTTTTTTTGAAGTCAGACGTCTGTCAAAAAATTTGTGAAAATTAAAAAAAATAGGACGACACGGTTAGGGGGTGAAAAAGCATGAAGAAACGGGAAATAAATTCTCGCGGCTGGAAAAATCGAGTGTTGCACTTCATATTCACAGGGAAGTCTTTTTTCGAAGTCAGAACGCTGTTAAAAAATTTGTGAAGATTAAAAAAAATAGGACGACACGGTTAGGGGGTGAAAAAGCATAAAGAAACGGAAAATAAATTCTCGCGGCTGGAAAAATCGAGTGTTGCACTTCATATTCACAGGGAAGCCTTTTTTCGAAGTCAGAACGCTGTAAAAAAATTTGTGAAAATTAAAGAAAATAGGACGACACGGTTAGGGGGTGAAAAAGCATAAAGAAACGGAAAATAAATTCTCGCGGCTGGAAAAATCGAGTGTTGCACTTCATATTCACAGGGAAGTCTTTTTTCGAAGTCAGAACGCTGTAAAAAAATTTGTGAAAATTAAAAAAAATAGGACGACACGGTTAGGGGGTGAAAAAGCATGAAGAAACGGGAAATAAATTCTCGCGGCTGGAAAAATCGAGTGTTGCACTTCATATTCACAGGAAAGTCTTTTTTTGAAGTCAGACGTCCGTCAAAAAATTTGTGAAAATCAAAAAAAATAGGACGACACGGTTAGGGGGTGAAAAAGCATAAAGAAACGGAAAATAAATTCTCGCGGCTGGAAAAATCGAGTGTTGCACTTCATATTCACAGGGAAGTCTTTTTTTGAAGTCAGAAGTCTGTCTAAAAATTTGTGAAAATCAAAAAAAATAGGACGACATGGTTAGGGGGTGAAAAAGCATGAAAAAACGGAAAATAAATTCTCGCGGCTGGAAAAATCGAGTGTTGCACTTCATATTCACAGAGGAACCTTTTTTTGAAGTCAGAAGTCTGTCAAAAAATTTGTGAAAATCAAAAAAAATAGGACGACATGGTTAGGGGGTGAGAAAGCATAAAAAAATGGAAAATAAATTCTCACGGCTGGAAAAATCGAGTGTTGCACTTCATATTCACAGAAAAGTCTTTTTTTCAAGTCAGACGTCTGTCAAAAAATTTGTGAAAATAAAAAAAAATAGGACGACACGGTTAGGGGGTGAAAAAGCATGAAGAAACGGAAAATAAATTCTCGCGGCTGGAAAAATCGAGTGTTGCACTCCATATTCACAGGGAAGTCTTTTTTCGAAGTCAGAACGCTGTAAAAAAATTTGTGAAAATTAAAAAAAATAGGACGACACGGTTAGGGGGTGAAAAAGCATAAAGAAACGGAAAATAAATTCTCGCGGCTGGAAAAATCGAGTGTTGCACTTCATATTCACAGGGAAGTCTTTTTTCGAAGTCAGAACGCTGTAAAAAAATTTGTGAAAATTAAAAAAAATAGGACGACACGGTTAGGGGGTGAAAAAGCATGAAGAAACGGGAAATAAATTCTCGCGGCTGGAAAAATCGAGTGTTGCACTTCATATTCACAGGAAAGTCTTTTTTTGAAGTCAGACGTCTGTCAAAAAATTTGTGAAAATTAAAAAAAATAGGACGACACGGTTAGGGGGTGATAAAGCATGAAAAAACGGAAAATAAATTCTCGCGGCTGGAAAAATCGAGTGTTGCACTTCATATTCACAGGGAAGTCTTTTTTTGAAGTCAGAAGTCTGTCTAAAAATTTGTGAAAATCAAAAAAAATAGGACGACATGGTTAGGGGGTGAAAAAGCATGAAAAAACGGAAAATAAATTCTCGCGGCTGGAAAAATCGAGTGTTGCACTTCATATTCACAGGGAAGTCTTTTTTTGAAGTCAGAACGCTGTAAAAAAATTTGTGAAAATTAAAAAAAATAGGACGACACGGTTAGGGGGTGAAAAAGCATGAAAAAACGGAAAATAAATTCTCGCGGCTGGAAAAATCGAGTGTTGCGCTTCATATTTACAGGGAAGTCTTTTTTCGAAGTCAGAACGCTGTAAAAAAATTTGTGAAAATTGAAAAAAATAGGACGACACGGTTAGGGGGTGAAAAAGCATGAAAAAACGGAAAATAAATTCTCGCGGCTGGAAAAATCGAGTGTTGCACTTCATATTCACAGGAAAGTCTTTTTTTGAAGTCAGACGTCTGTCAAAAAATTTGTGAAAATTAAAAAAAATAGGACGACACGGTTAGGGGGTGAAAAAGCATGGAGAAACGGGAAATAAATTCTCGCGGCTGGAAAAATCGAGTGTTGCACTTCATATTCACAGGGAAGTCTTTTTTCGAAGTCAGAACGCTGTTAAAAAATTTGTGAAGATTAAAAAAAATAGGACGACACGGTTAGGGGGTGAAAAAGCATAAAGAAACGGAAAATAAATTCTCGCGGCTGGAAAAATCGAGTGTTGCACTTCATATTCACAGGGAAGCCTTTTTTCGAAGTCAGAACGCTGTAAAAAAATCTGTGAAAATTAAAGAAAATAGGACGACACGGTTAGGGGGTGAAAAAGCATAAAGAAACGGAAAATAAATTCTCGCGGCTGGAAAAATCGAGTGTTGCACTTCATATTCACAGGGAAGTCTTTTTTCGAAGTCAGAACGCTGTAAAAAAATTTGTGAAAATTAAAAAAAATAGGACGACACGGTTAGGGGGTGAAAAAGCATGAAGAAACGGGAAATAAATTCTCGCGGCTGGAAAAATCGAGTGTTGCACTTCATATTCACAGGAAAGTCTTTTTTTGAAGTCAGACGTCTGTCAAAAAATTTGTGAAAATTAAAAAAAATAGGACGACACGGTTAGGGGGTGAAAAAGCATAAAGAAACGGAAAATAAATTCTCGCGGCTGGAAAAATCGAGTGTTGCACTTCATATTCACAGGGAAGTCTTTTTTCGAAGTCAGAACGCTGTAAAAAAATTTGTGAAAATTAAAAAAAATAGGACGACACGGTTAGGGGGTGAAAAAGCATGAAGAAACGGGAAATAAATTCTCGCGGCTGGAAAAATCGAGTGTTGCACTTCATATTCACAGGAAAGTCTTTTTTTGAAGTCAGACGTCTGTCAAAAAATTTGTGAAAATTAAAAAAAATAGGACGACACGGTTAGGGGGTGATAAAGCATAAAGAAACGGAAAATAAATTCTCGCGGCTGGAAAAATCGAGTGTTGCACTTCATATTCACAGGGAAGTCTTTTTTTGAAGTCAGAACGCTGTAAAAAAATTTGTGAAAATTAAAAAAAATAGGACGACACGGTTAGGGGGTGAAAAAGCATAAAGAAACGGAAAATAAATTCTCGCGGCTGGAAAAATCGAGTGTTGCGCTTCATATTCACAGGGAAGTCTTTTTTTGAAGTCAGAACGCTGTAAAAAAATTTGTGAAAATTAAAAAAAATAGGACGACACGGTTAGGGGGTGAAAAAGCATGAAAAAACGGAAAATAAATTCTCGCGGCTGGAAAAATCGAGTGTTGCACTTCATATTCACAGGGAAGTCTTTTTTTGAAGTCAGAAGTCTGTCTCAAAATTTGTGAAAATCAAAAAAAATAGGACGACATGGTTAGGGGGTGAAAAAGCATGAAAAAACGGAAAATAAATTCTCGCGGCTGGAAAAATCGAGTGTTGCACTTCATATTCACAGAGGAACCTTTTTTTGAAGTCAGAAGTCTGTCAAAAAATTTGTGAAAATCAAAAAAAATAGGACGACATGGTTAGGGGGTGAGAAAGCATAAAAAAATGGAAAATAAATTCTCACGGCTGGAAAAATCGAGTGTTGCACTTCATATTCACAGGAAAGTCTTTTTTTCAAGTCAGACGTCTGTCAAAAAATTTGTGAAAATAAAAAAAAATAGGACGACACGGTTAGGGGGTGAAAAAGCATGAAGAAACGGAAAATAAATTCTCGCGGCTGGAAAAATCGAGTGTTGCACTCCATATTCACAGGGAAGTCTTTTTTCGAAGTCAGAACGCTGTAAAAAAATTTGTGAAAATTAAAAAAAATAGGACGACACGGTTAGGGGGTGAAAAAGCATAAAGAAACGGAAAATAAATTCTCGCGGCTGGAAAAATCGAGTGTTGCGCTTCATATTTACAGGGAAGTCTTTTTTCGAAGTCAGAACGCTGTAAAAAAATTTGTGAAAATGGAAAAAAATAGGACGACACGGTTAGGGGGTGAAAAAGCATGAAAAAACGGAAAACAAATTCTCGCGGCTGGAAAAATCGAGTGTTGCACTTCATATTCACAGGGAAGTCTTTTTTTGAAGTCAGAAGTCTGTCTAAAAATTTGTGAAAATTAAAAAAAATAGGACGACATGGTTAGGGGGTGAAAAAGCATGAAAAAACCGAAAATAAATTCTCGCGGCTGGAAAAATCGAGTGTTGCACTTCATATTCACAGAGGAACCTTTTTTTGAAGTCAGAAGTCTGTCAAAAAATGTGTGAAAATCAAAAAAAATAGGACGACATGGTTCGGGGGTGAGAAAGCATCAAAAAAATGGAAAATAAATTCTCACGGCTGGAAAAATCGAGTGTTGCACTTCATATTCACAGGAAAGTCTTTTTTTGAAGTCAGACGTCTGTCAAAAAATTTGTGAAAATTAAAAAAAATAGGACGATACGGTTAGGGGGTGAAAAAGCATGAAGAAACGGAAAATAAATTCTCGCGGCTGGAAAAATCGAGTGTTGCACTTCATATTCACAGAGGAACCTTTTTTTGAAGTCAGAAGTCTGTCAAAAAATTTGTGAAAATCAAAAAAAATAGGACGACATGGTTAGGGGTTGAGAAAGCATAAAAAAATGGAAAATAAATTCTCACGGCTGGAAAAATCGAGTGTTGCACTCCATATTCGCGGGGTATATTTCCTTCGGAGTCAGAGGTCTGTCAAAAAAATACTGAAAATTAAAAAAAGATTTTTCATCCAACCTTTACATCTCGAAATTTCATTCGTCAACGCTCCGGGACGCATCTCGGACGGCTCTGAATTCAGGAAACTGCAGCAATTTTGGAGTGAAATTTTAAGTGCTTCTCAGGCCGACGCCATTGACTCTGGATACATATGCTTTCACGGACTTTTTTATTGGAAATTTTGTACTCTACAAAACTGGTATATACTTTTTATCTCCATCTGGTCCTGTTTTGGCAGCGTTCGCAGTTGAAGCTAGCGGTGCGCAATTTTTTGGTCTTTTTTCTATAGTTTTTGAATTTGTTAACATATTTTGCAAAGCTTCTATTTTCACAAACACGGATTCAAGATCAGTAGATCATCTCCTCGATGCGTATACTTTTTATTCGCCCCAAATCACTTGCATTTATAGTGCTATTCCGCGTGGCCTAAACTCAATTCTTTCTTCATTCCTCAAGCGTTTGCCAACACTTCGATCGTGATCTCGCAGTTCATAGGTAGCACTGTTACGGCTCATTTGTGTGACACTTATTGTAGATGGAGACGAGTGTTAGCATTTTTCAACCACTTTCATTGTGCGAACTTCATAGTGGTCGATATTTCCATACTACGCGTAAAGATACTATCCTAATTCACATCATACACGATGTCGAATCATCTTAATAGTGAAGCCTCTGTCCAACGATTGGCAGATGCAATATCCAGTTTGATCGTTGATATTGACGACGTAGATTTAATGGCAGACTCTAGGAAAAGCTTGATTATTCCGGTAAGTGTAAAAACCGTGTATATTATTTTAGAAATATGTGTGAAATAAAAGTCGCGAAATAATTTTTACTGTGCCACTAAAATTGGCTGATTTCAAATAATGAATTCGAATGAGATTCGAATGGGATTCAAAAATCTGCGACAAGGGGTTGGACTGACAAGCTTCATGTCTCTCACTTATGAATGACACGTGGATATGTCACTTTATAATATTACTTATACTTATAAGTTGTACGTCGTGGAAAGAACGATGAACCTAAGGCCTGACTGTGATTCGAATAATCCTGTCAAGTTTCGACATTACTTTATTGATTCAGGTGTGATGAATTCATTTTAAACAAAATACGAAACACAATTATGTAGCTATGTAGTTATGTAGTTATGTTATTTACTTTGTTTATTATGTAGCTACATAAGAACTTTTCGAAATAAATTCGTAATAAATAGTGGTGTTTGAAATGGATACTTTGTAACCGCATTTCGAGAAGCTTGTATACGGGGCATTTCATGACATCTCGATCAAGATCTGGCGGTGACGTTTTAGATTTGCTTTGATTTATTATTTCAAACTATTTGTCAAAAAGTGAATACCCAAATTTTTACAGATTTTTTCAAGCGTCCGTATCTGAGATACGATTTTCGGAGGTAAAAAAAAGACACATTTTCTAAAATCTGAAAAAATTCAGGAAAATCCGATTAAATATAACAAAATTTTTAAGCGCTATTAGAAGATGGAGTTTCGATTACAGTAAAAGGTATAGTTGAGAAAAAGGGAAAAAAAATATTTAAAAAATCGGAACCTATTTTCGACATATAAACAAACAAAAAAGTCCTTCATCATATGGGTCCAAAAAAGTATATTTTCAGAATTACAGGTTGATCAATGTTTTCAGTAATATCATGAAAAGATATTCAGAAAATTATGATGTTGATTTTTTAAATATTTTTTCTTCTTCTATTCTTCAACTTTACCTTTCACTGTTATCAAACCTCCATTTTCTAGTAGCGCTCAAAAATTTTGTTATATTTGATTGGATTTTCCTGAATTTTTTCAGATTTTAGAAAATGTGTCTTTTTTTTACCTCCGAAAATCGTATTTCAGATACGGACGCTTGAAAAAATCTGTAAAAATTTGGGTATGCATTTTTTGACAAATAGTTTGAAATAATAAATCAAAGCAAATCTAAAACGTCACCGCCAGATCTTGATCGAGATGTCATGGAATGCCCCATACGTTTAGCGCGTCCTTGATCTAACAACCTAGTGTTACTACTTCAAACTTAATGTTACTAATACTTTACGTATATGATTTGCATAAATTCATCTCCCTGCAGTTCTAATTTACTTTCTCCGACTCATATGATTAGAAACTTTTGTGTACATTTTCACGTTAAAAATGCATCATAAATTTTTTCACGATTTTCATTGTTTAAAAAAATTTTCATGTTATTTGTGTGGAATTTTTTCAAAATGAGAAGCAGTTGATGATTTAAGGATGGGGTCTATCAATGAGTGTGGCTCTAAGAAATTACTGACGAAAAAAGCTGATTTTTTTCCGAGGTCTGTTTGATGTACCGTACAGCCGAATCTACAAAAACAAAAATGAAAAAACATTAAAGTATCGAAAATCTGAAACGAAAGATTGTTCGGAGTGACGAGCTGAGAGTGGATAGCAATTTGCAGCCAAAAAATTGAGAAACGTAGATGTCATTCAACTCAAAAATTATTATCGTCACAGATCCTATTCTGCCGAATATTTTTCGCTGCAGATGATCTAAGTCAGTATAAATCGCAAGCGATAGGGCAGCCTCGAGATCGTATACGTGTTGCTTCGTGCAGAAATAGTCAAAATGTGAAATTCCAGATATCACGCCCGAGGGGAAAATAACTCCTTGAATTGACGTGCCAATATTCGGTGAATTAATACAAATCAATCGAAATTAAGGCGAATTAACACGAATTGAATGCATTATTTTAAATTGACATGAATTAATTCGCATTACGTGAATTAATTCGGATTGAAATTTTTTTTTGAAAATATTGAATAAAATTATGTAACGAAATTAGATTGGATTAATTCAGATCAGGCAAAATTAACAGAAATTATTTAGAATTGATCTGGATTCGTGTTCGAGTCACTTTTTTTTTTACTTTTTTGTTTTGAATTACCCAAAAATTCAAGCCCAATTTAATTCGTACTAACATAAGATTCTGTGACTTATTGCGAATTGACTTTGACTAACGTGAATTATTAGGAATTTATTTAGAATTAATATGCATTAATTTGAATTAAACAAAATTATTTCTAATTGAAAGGAATTAATTCGAATTAAAGTGAATTAATTTGTATTATAATGAATTGATTCGAATTACAAGAATTAAATTAGATTGCAAAGATTAATACGAATTAATTCAAACTAACAAATTATTGTGTCAATCCAGGTTTGAGTTATTTCCCCCTCGATCACGCCATACAATAAGACTGGCCAAAAAGAGGCAAAACGGAGTTTAACGGTGAGGGTTTTCTATCCTCTTTTGCGTCGATTAGTAACCTATAATCGTATATTGCGACCCTTTTTAACCGACCCGCAGTGAAAAATATTCGGCGAAATAGGATCTTTTACGATAATAATTTTTTTCGCACACCGTGCTAGTTCGCTTTTTACGCACGCTTTGCGTGCTCAAAGTTCAACTTAACGCGCGTTGTTTCAAAAACCAAAGTATGATATACGTGCGGAAGTTGATTCTCGACTCCTGTGATTGTCACCCTCGCTCCGCTCAGGCGAAAAACTTCACACTCGCCCGAGAATCAACACTTTCGCAGTTGTATCGAAAAGTACTATTATTCGAGTAGAATAACTTCTAAGTTTTCCAATAATTTTGGCTGAAAATTGCTGTCCAATCGCAATTCGTCACCCCGAACAATCTAGCGTTTCAGATTTTCGATATTTTGTTATTTGCCAAACTTAAAAAATCGAAGCCCGCTCAATTTTTATTTTCGAATTTTTTCGTGAGTTCGGGTGTACGGTATACATTCTGAAACATCAAACAGCATTCAGAAAAATAATCACAACTTTTTCGGTCAGTAATTTCTAATCTATGGATAGACCCCCTCCTCAAAAAACAGGGTCTTGGCGAGTTCAATTCGAAGATGGTGACATATTCCTGGGTGCCTATCCACTAACTTAGGCGTTATGCGTAACTGCAAAAATAACTGCAGTCCGATCGGAAACAGCCAATAGGCTCACTGTTTCTCATGAAGTAAAATAATTGCGAAATTGTTATTTCCCATTTTTTTTCCAAAACTTTTTTTTTACAATTTCTTTGCTTCCGTATTTGAATGAGTCTTTGATCTCGCTATCAGCTGCCCCCAACCAAAACATGTGTTCCTTATCTGAAATCCGAAGTTACTTGCAAAATCTCGGAATCGGCGAAGTCCACAAGTCAACACATATCAGCATCATCTTTCCCCCTCGAAACCCTTTAAGTTTCGTATAAAACTTTTTCTAACGGTTTGTTAGTATTTTTTTTTTGTATATTCGCTTGCGGCGATACAAATGGACCACCCTGAATTTTTCTGTCAGACTATAAACTTCTCGGGTATTCTCAAAAAAACCTTAAAAACGCGAAATATCACAAATGGCATGAAATTCACTGATAAAAATTATATTTCGGTGGCTTCTGACTTATTCCCACGAAAATTAACCATTGATGATGAAAAAAAATAGTCGACAATTTTTAGGTACAAAACCACACCGGGAACTTGTGAATTAGCTCCTATATCGATTTGGCCAGTGAATATGGCCGACGATGATTCCGTTTCCGTTTTTTGCTTCACCCCCGCCATAAGTCCGCTGTTCGTGCAAACGTAGGATAGGTACGTATCTCAAATATAGTGTTTCTGCTAATTTGACATTCTCCCAAAGATTTTCAGAGCATTGAAGATAAAGCAAAGCTACAAATTGACGCTCCAAATTCGAAGAGCCTGGGCGGGAAACAAATATGGCATTCGGGACCGCGTGAAGGAGCAGTTAAATCAGAGGTTCAACAGCAACAGACAAGTTGACCCGCAAGATTTTCAGTACAACTCTGTCGCGAGTGAAGATGCTTTTGTAGATAGGAATCAGGATTTGGACGACGGTCTAGAATTCAGCAGCAACAGTCAAGTTGACCCGCAAGATTTTCCGTACAACTCTGTCGCGAGTGAAGATGCATTTGCAGATAGGAAACAAGATTTGGACGACGGTCTAGAATTCAGCAGCAACAGTCAAGTTGACCCGCAAGATTTTCCGTACAACTCTGTCGCGAGTGAAGATGCATTTGCAGATAGGAAACAAGATTTGGACGAAGGTCTAGAAAATCCTTTCGATGGACAAAAGAGTCCGGAAACGGTTAGTAGCCCGCCGTCACCGCTAAAATGGTCGGGGATTTTGTCCTGGGAGACCCCCAAGTCACGAAAGAGAACCTGCAATATCAATGCTGAGAATCAGGTCATACCCGAAAATATTACTGACGATGACTCGAGTATTGGAAGTATATCGTACATAGCTAATTCTAGCAGTGTATCGGATGAAAGCATATCTGAATATGTCGTACCTCCTCAGTCGCCATCTATGAAAAAAAAATTCTGTACTTGCTTAGGTAAACTTAAGGTTCCTTCAGCACAATTATTGGGGAATGCTGGCGATGTAAATAATGATAAGGTCAGGGAAACAATAGCCAAATGCATGCTTAATGATCTCCATTACAGTTGTCCTTTAAATTTTTATGGCGGTATTCGGTCTAATCGGGGATTTTTAGTAACATACGCGAAGTGTAGGTATCCAAGCCATGTTCAAAGCTTCAGATTCGACATCACTGATGTTCATACGCCTTTTCCGTCGATTTATATTAAGGCTACTCAATGTGATGAAGTTGTTCACGATGGGCCAAAAATACATTGTACGCTTAAAGGCGTGGCCAGGACTAAGGTTAAGGCTCAGTTGAGGACCGTCGCACCTAGAATACTCCAGCTGGAAACGGCCCAAGGAATCGATCGTGAGATGGCCGAAGATGGTCATATGCAGGACCTAATGCGCCTTTCGACGTATCAAAAGGCAAAATCGGAAGAAAGCTGCAAAAATGATACAATCTTACGTTCTAATGACCTGTCAGACCTGTTTCAACAGCATATTTTAGACGGACAATCTCATGACCCGTACATTCGACGTACAGGCCTTCCCCTCTTTGCACATATGTATTCAGAGGAGCAACTTAATCTTATCGGCACAAATGACATTATTGTTCATTTGGACTCTACGGGATGCGTCGTTCGTAAGCCAAAGGACGTCAGTTGTAAGCGGATAATGTATTATGCTATGGTGATAAATCAAAATAATACAATCATTCCTGTCGCAGAAATGGTAAGTTCGGAGCATGATGTTACGTCCATCAGTTCTTTTTTAAAACGTTATCGCTATTTCTTGACCACAAAAAATGTGCATTGGCCGATTTTCCGCGTAGTCGTTGTAGATTGGAGCTGGGCTTTAATAAATTCCGTGATGTTCGAGTGGAACATGATGACCGTAACTGGTTACTTGAAAGAGGTATTCGATTGTTTGACGAACGATTCTAATCCACGCTTTGATCTCATTATTGTGCATACCTGCTGTGCGCACTTTCAAAAACGTGTATCGTCGAATATTCATAAAAAATTTGCAAAATACCTGCAGCTTAAAGGACTTATTTTGGAATGTGTCGGGTTGATGATCCATTGCCGTACGATGGAAAGTTTGAATGAAGTCTTTGAAAAATTTGCAACGGTTCTTCTGACTACTAGTCGTCACGAGGCTCAACGTAATATAGTCGCACTTCACGAACTGCATAATATGGCGAAAAATACAGACAGGTCTGATGAAATAGTTAGTGACGAAGCTCAGGTAGAATCTTTACCGGACGATAAGACGGAAGGTAGGGTTTTTGCGGATTCTCCTTTTTTTAAACATTATTACGCGAAATTATTGGGTATCAGAGATAACGTGCTGAAAAATGAAAATGATAACGAATATTACGCCCCCGAGGTCGCAGAGTACATAACGCAGAGCCTTATGCCATACGCGCCAATGTGGTCTGCACTTCTACTGAAATATGTAGCACCTGATCTTCTAAGGTTAAGTAACGCTAACGTAGAATGCCATTTCAATATAATTAAGAAGCACGTTCTAGGCGGCCGATTAAACTTGAAGGTGGGTCGGTTTTTGGCCGAGTTGAAAAAATATAAGAGTTCGTTGTGCGCCGAGGCAGCCATCAGTGCTCCACTCAAGGGTCGCCGACGCAAGGCGGAAATCCGTGCTAAAACAGACGTGGATACTCCCAACAATCCGTTGGTTCAAGAGATGTGGCAGCGCAAACGCAAAGCACTGTACAGCCACATGGACGGTAGTCTACTCGGGAAAATCTCGAAAAAAGTTGAAGCCAAGACTTTTCGCACAAGTACCCCTAAACAGGTAGACACTTGCTTCGATGTTCCAATAGTCGAACACGAGCAATCTCTGTTGAATCGAAGCGACAGTTCAACTCATCAGAATGCGTTAGCTAACGGACTCTTCATGGATGTCGATTATTATATGCAAGTCGAAAAATCGTTATCCGGCCAGGAAAGGACAGAATTCACCATTGGACGCTATTCCTCGACGATATGCGCTCCAATTATAGGATTTGACGAGTTCCTCTTATTTTCCCGGCAATTTGAAACCTTGCAGAAGCCCAAATATCTAGACGGGGCAGTCATTGATGCTTATCATGTTGCTAGCTTAGATTTTCGAACGAACGCGGTATACGTCCCCACGACCTATACTTCGTTTTTGCTAGGAGACCTCAGCGATTTATAAAAATCCGACGAATTCCGCATGTACAACGTCGGTAACGCATTGAACGGAAAAATTTTCATGCCTTATTTGCGCTCGGCGCATTGGTGTTTATTCGTAATTGATATCGAAGCCAAAACCCCGATGCACTTAGATCCGATGTTTAAGCGCAGTAAGAGAAGTAAAGAGGCAATTGAGAATTTCAAGACGTACGTCCAAGAATGTGCAAAAAGAGAGCCTAACGCGTTTTGTGGTATCGACTGGAAAGAGGTTAGGTGTAAGGAAGATCGCCCTATGCAAAAGGACGGGTACAATTGCGGAGTGTTCGTTCTTTACTACATAGAATGCTTAGCCAAAGGTATTGATTTTGATCTGAAATTTGAGCCCAATGCGTACCGCTCAAAAATCGCAGAATCATTGTTGAAATGGTCACGGAGTATGAAGGAAGTGTGTCAATACTGTTTCAGTGAAAGACATAATGATTTGATCATGTGTAATACCTGTAGACGCTGGGCTCATTACGCATGCTTAAATCGAACGATGCGTGTACAAAAAACGCTAGAAGAGTGGAAAAAACCTACAGCCAGCTACAGATGTGCGCTGTGCGCACATGGAATTAGACAATGGATGAAATACTAATGGCATTCATTGTAATCTAACGTAATGAGATTTCTACAGTGAAAAACTCATTAATCTAGACACTATATCTTCCAGGATAACATAAATAACATAGATAACATAAATAACATAAATAACATACATGACATAAATAACATAAATAACATTGTTCAGAATAACACAGAAAACATTCACATAGTGAGAACACAAGTACACAGAAAAAAAAAAATAACTTGAGTCAAGAAATTTTAACTTGAACCAAGAAATTTGTTTTGAACAACCGAAAATCTCTCGAGCGAAGTAAAAATTCTATGAGCCAAGTAAATTTTTTCTTGAATCATGAAAATTTTCTTGGTTCCAGAGAATTTTTACTTCGCTCGCGAGATTTTCGGTTCTTCAAAACAAATTTCTTGGCTCAAGTTAACCTTTTTTTCTGTGTACTAATATATATATGATACTCGTTATTATTTGATCCCAGTTAATTAATGAAAAAAAAAACGATACAACTATTTGCTTGTCACTGTTATTTCTTGGTTACAACCCTTCCCTCGTACATAAATGAGATCATTGAAAATAAGTCAAATTTAATGTTGACATTGAGTACAGATAGCATTAATTGGAATCTAATACTCTTCTGGTACGGAGTAGCTTTCCTCCGCTAGTCATTCAATAAACGGCAAAAAATTGATGTGCTTTGAGTTCGGATTATTGAATGACTTGAATGATGACTGCTTCCTTCTCAAGCTATTGACTGATAGCGGTGCCAGGTGACGTTGTCAAGGAGCTATTACAGCTATAGCTGTACGTAGCCTTTTTGTGCAGCTGCAAAGGGTAGATTAAAGGTAGACATGCTATCAGAAGCTGTAACATCAGTTATATTGATTATATATCTATTCTTGATCTATTGTATATATTACTAACATGATAGGCTGGATTAAATAAAGAAATCGAAATGCGAAACAAGAAGATTATCCTTCATAGAACTGCGATTTACTTAACTGGAATCAAAACGAAGCCTAGATGAGTTTTGGTGAGTCGAATCATTGCGATATCACTGATTAGATTATATCATTAATTTCGTCGGCGATATAATACTGGAGGTAAGTATGCGGAATTTCATGTATCCCGTTCTTTTTTTTTAGTTTTCACAATTTTTTTTACAGACTTCTGACTTCAAAAAAAGACTTCCCTGTGAATATGAAGTGCAACACTCGATTTTTCCAGCCGCGAGAATTTATTTTTCGTTTCTGTATGCTTTTTCACCCCCTAACCGTGTCGTCCTATTTTTTTTAATTTTCACAAATTTTTTTACAGCGTTCTGACTTCGAAAAAAGACTTCCCTGTGAATATGAAGTGCAACACTCGATTTTTCCAGCCGCGAGAATTTATTTTCCGTTTCTTTATGCTTTTTCACCCCCTAACCGTGTCGTCCTATTTTTTTTAATTTTCACAAATTTTTTTACAGCGTTCTGACTTCGAAAAAAGGCTTCCCTGTGAATATGAAGTGCAACACTCGATTTTTCCAGCCGCGAGAATTTATTTTCCGTTTCTTTATGCTTTTTCACCCCCTAACCGTGTCGTCCTATTTTTTTTAATTTTCACAAATTTTTTAACAGCGTTCTGACTTCGAAAAAAGACTTCCCTGTGAATATGAAGTGCAACACTCGATTTTTTCAGCCGCGAGAATTTATTTTCCGTTTCTTTATGCTTTTTTACCCCCTAACCGTATCGTCCATTTTTTTTTAATTTTCACAAATTTTTTGACAGAGTTCTGACTTCGGAAAAAGACTCCTCTGTGAATATGAAGTGCAATACTCAATCATGTCAGTAGCCAGAATGTTTTTTGCATTATATGTCCAATTCAAACTCAAGGGGCGGTATATTTTTGAACCGATTTTCATCATATTTTGTAGTTGGCATTCATATTCTGGCGAAAAAAAAATTGGAAGTCTGAAAATATTGGTTTTTAAAAACCGTTCCAAGAACGTTCCAAACTTCAACTAGGTCAAAAATCTACGTCACCATGTGACATAGTAATGGTTACTATGTTACATTGTGAATATTACTATTCTTTTCTTTCCGTGCATAGGCCTTTTTGGTTTTAGGAAAACTTATTTTTTTTCTTAACTTCCTATGCGTTTTTCATGTTTTCAAGGCGATAGGCAAAGTTTGAAAAAACTATATGCCTTTTTGACATTAGTATGCCGTAAAGGCATATAACGACGATATGCCTTCATGGCACTGGGGACGCGATATGGGTGTTATTAATTTCCTATTACATTTATCAACATTTGCACGTTTTCAGTAGGGGTGCGCGGTATTTCGGTATACCCAATTCTTTTCGGTATTTTCTTTCTCGAAATGTATGGGTATGGGAACCGGCTGTCGATAACGATACCGAAATATCGAGATTCCGGTAAATACCGTGATATCGTGAAATTGGTATATACCGAAATATTGGAGATTCGGTATATACCGAATATCGAGATCCGGTAGATACTAGACAGTATTTATTATTTAGTACGGTTTAATACAGATTTTTCTGCGAGTCTTTCCCGACGGATATGATTATAGATTCAAATCTGCTAAATGTGAATATAGATCTGCCAGAATGCATCGAAATTTAGGATTTTCGGTGTTTACCGAAAATTCGGTATTTCGGTATTCACCGAAATCTCCGTAATTCGGTGCTTACCGAAATTTCGATATTTCGGTTACCCGAAACTACCGAATCAAAAACCAGTACCGAAAATCGGTACCCAATTTCCAATACCGTGCACCCCTAGTTTTCAGTACAACATTTTCTCTTTCTTTATAAAAACTTCACAAATATACACATAAGTTTTTTTTTTTTCGCAGTTTTATATGTAGATGAACCTAAAGAAAATTTTAACAATGGACTCTAAAACCGAGAAAAAAAATATTAATTATTTCTTCACAAATCGTATAATCCTCGAGCTGTCTCTAAAAGGACACGCAACCGCTGGAGTATAGTACATTATACAACGTGGGAATAACGTGAAAGATTATTCCCGAGGGCGAGTTTACTGCCCGAACGAAATTCCCGAGGGTGAGTTTACTGCCTGAGCGAAGCGAGGGCAGTAATCACCCAAGGGAATTTTCGCAAGGGCAGTAAGCCCGAGGGAATGATGCACTTTATTCCCATGTTGCATACAATGTTTTATTCACTCCTCAACTGTAACCACTTTATCAATCTTCATAAATTTTGCGGGAATAATGTACATTATGCCCGCAAATCTGCGGGAATAATGTAGATTATTTCCCGCAAAATCCAGATTTGCGGGAAATAATCTACATTATTCCCGCAAAATCCAGATTTGCGGGAAATAATCTACATTATTCCCGCAAATCTGTATTTGCGGGAATAATGTAACATTATTTCCCGCAAAAGTATAACAGGGAATAATATGCTACTTTATGCCCGCTTTTCAGATCAATAAAGTGGCGATTACAGTTGAGAGGTGAATAAACATAATTACAGGATACTCTCATGCTTCTAAATGTAAGTTTTATCATATACAATGACTGTGATGTCAGATTTTATCGATTTGAGTAGAATTAGTTACATTTATTCTTGATTGTTGGTTCACGCACGGAGTATTATCGATTATTTTTGTTGGATAGTTTTCTCTTATAGATTTTTATATCACTCCAATTTTAATACTGATTCCTCGGTCATTATGATATGAAATACGGTTCGAAATATGTGTCAAACACGATTATTCGGTACATCAGATTTCTTAAGGTGATTTCCTATATAAATAGAGAAGATATCCATGTAAAACGGTGGTGGGAAACATTTTACATGGATATCTTCTCTATTTCAGCGCAAAACGAACATGTTTTGGGCCGTAGGGGAGAGCGGGGTAAAGCCGGACACTTTTATATTTCGCAACGTCTAAGCCAAAATAATTTTTCAAATGAAAAAACAAAGATGTCCTCTGAAAATATGTACTTTATTCTGTAATAATCTGAAAACCTGACGTTTTTTAATTTTTTCTGGAAGGCAACATAAATATTTGAATGGTTGATTGCGCGATGGGGTAACTTCGGACAAAGGCGGGTAATGCCGGACATTCCGTGGGCAAATGCTAGCCATGTATTTGAGTTGAAGTTTTAGCTATTTTCCTTGCATTTGAGCTTCTCACAGTTGCAAACACGCATTGCCGCACCATTTTACTCTCCAATGGAGCAGTTACAATTCAATTTGTGCTCAAGATTACTAGACATACGATTTTAACAACGAATCTTGATACCCGTCAAACAAAAGCCTTCCAGGCACTATTTTCGACATCAGCCGTTGGACCATGTCAAATAATGTACGTACCACGTGAAAAACGATTTTTAACTTGTAACCCAGACCTGAGAAATCGTGTCCGGCATTACCCGCCGTCCGGCGTTACCCCGCTCTCCCCTACGTGTTCGGAGTCGCACATAGAATTGCGCGACGTATTGTGTTTTATTTATTTCGGTGACCAGGCAGAGATATTTCGTTTAAATAGCACCTTCTGCACGCGTTTATTACAATGTTGTGGAATTGGGCGGTCTGGGAACTAATATATTAACATTAGCGGCAATGGCCGCTCTCAGCTGCTCTCAGCCGTTGACAATCGCGAAAATTACCACAAAAACGTAGAATACAACTGGCCCCTTCATCGTTGTCGAAAACAAGGATGTTTTGGGATAGTTGTGTTCGGAATTCTCGATAGAATCGGGCTCTCTCGGTCGATTTTGCATTTTTGATGCGTAGGCTTTGATATAAGTCGACATAAATGGCACGCCAACACTTTTCGATCAAAAAAAAAAAAAGAAATCCAAATTTCATTGGATTAAATGTACTAGTTCGAACTAATTACTCGTCAAACATCGGCTGCCGAAAGGACAAGTCGATTGATAGCCCCGTTTCGGAGATATAGGCGGTGTCGGTAACAAATCAGGTATACCCCCCCCTTAAGGACGTTTGAGGAAATCTCTCATGCGCTAAATAATTATATTTTTCACACGTATTGAATCGTGTTAACTTAAATTGGCGAATCGTAATTTCATTCAAAATGTCACATATTAAAATACTCATTATCACACTGAAAGAAAAGTATGAGTCCTACAGCGATACATTTCGGTACTATAGCAATATATGGTATATGCTATACACTAAAACGACGTTTTAGTCCTATGACTATATGTTTCGCTACCACAACGATACTGGTATATGCTATACACTAAAACTGAATATTAAAAAGTAAAACGTTATGACAGAAGACATTATAAATGTCATTATAAAGAAAATAATAATATAACCTCTTTCGTGGTATTACTATTTGTTGTTAAAAATATTAGAATTTACTCCCTACGATTAAAATGAATGCAATCCATTTTTATAAAAGAAATTCCTTTGTATATTTTTATAAATTAGAAATTTCATTTAGAATTTTTCAAATGTTTTTTAACTCATCATAGGTTACGAGCATAGACATATAAGAATAGACCGCGCATGTACTGAGGTGGCCCGTAAGTGGATGCGAGAGAGGGATAGAAAGAGAAAGCTGCATATGGGCCCCCTGCATCCTTGTCTAATCACGCATGCGCGCTGAGCATTCTTTCAGTAAGAATATGAGTGAGAATGAAGTAG
Organism: Tenthredo livida; assembly: GCA_963992785.1. Lineage (NCBI taxonomy): Eukaryota > Metazoa > Arthropoda > Insecta > Hymenoptera > Tenthredinidae > Tenthredo > Tenthredo livida. The sequence goes on from OZ023067.1 coordinate 19,599,896, forward strand.
AGAATGAATAGAGCGGCCCGCGCATGCGCGACTAGACGGAGAGACAGAGGGGCCCATGTGCAGCTTGCTCTTTCTATTGCTCTCCCGGCTTTTCGGCGCGGATGCGCGGTCTATTCTTATACGTCTATGGTTACGAGTGCTATTTTCACCTGTCACCAAACAACGTGAACATATGAGTAGAAGGAGATGCGTGGGAACTTTTTTACTATACTCACTGGTGGCTTGCTATAGTATCGTACGGAAAATATAAGTCCTACAGCGATACTGAGTATGCGTATAGGACTTATACTTTTCTTTCAGTGCATAAAACAATAAAATGGGTGACGCATGCGTCATTTACTTATGTTAAGATCTTAATGGCTATAAAATATACAACTATAAGTGGAACTATACATGTAACTCGGGGTAATACCGATCACGTAAGAGAAAGTTTTAACCCAAGACGGTCATATGGGGTGTGACACACCCCAAGTTATTTTCGAGCTCGAATTTCGGTCTCTTAATCCCGGAAACCTACGTTATTATGTCTAACTAGAGTTTTATTTTTTCGCAAAAACTTTTTTTTTCTCGAAAATTTTCTTTTTACGAATTTTTTTAACATACTTAAAGCAATATTTGTTAACACTGGTTAACGTCTTCAAAATTTATATGTACTGCTCAATGGAGTAGCACTATTTTTGTATATCATATTTTTAATGATGAATGTGATAAACACATCTGGAAATGTTACGTTCACTACGAATGAATCTTCTGAACAAAGTTGTCATCCGCACAATGAAACTTTACACGATGATGATTCACATCTACCTGGGATGTCTTCTGGAACTAATATTAATTCTTCTTCGATTTTAAATCATCATGACTGTATGGATACTGATCCGACAGATCATAATGAAGATGATACTACGTTAAATTGTGATGAACCAACGAATACTAATCGGAGTACTGTACTTAATGATATGATTGAACGTATAATATATGAAACAGATGGTGAAAATGACGATGAACGTGCAGAAGACGAAGAAGAAGAAGAATCAATTTCTACTACTTCAAAAACTGCAGATTCGGAGTATCAGTTTAGCAGTATTAGTAAAGACACTCGAATAATGTTTCAAGATTCAAATATAACAGTTGCTGACGTTATATTGATGATCAAGGCTATTGCAGTCAAATTTAATCCCGTCCGAGAACTGCAAGAAGCTTTGGGCCGGGCTTGAAATTCCGAATGACTATGTGCCGAAAGGTTCAAATTCCGACTTGAAAAATACCGAACTGAAAGTTTTGTAAGGTGTATGCTAGCGAAAATCTTAATATTCGACCGTCACAAGCGCAAAATGGTCAATGTGCCGAGTGAAAATGATGCGAAAATCATTGCACATACTTAGACACATCCGAACTAGTATGCAGCAACAGATAAACATACCGAGTTCATAGTGTTCAAATATTAAAAATGCCGAAAGTTCGATCCGACGAATCAGAAAGTTCCAAAAACTAGACCACAGAACAACGATTAATTCACAAGTCTAGATATCATACGAATTTTCGAGGTTCAGAACTCCGAAATTACCGCTACGAATATTAAAACTCCGGCAATAGAAATTCCGAAAGAGCAAAATTCCGAAAATCTGAATTTACGCTTGCAGCTTAATTTACACAACGCGTCAAGATGGCAGCACCGTTGTCGAAACGATCTTTAGATGTCACGTTGATTGCATGTTGATGCGCACTCTGGTGAGAACGTCCTCTGCACTCGCTAGATATTTTGTGTCCAATTGGCTTGGATTTTAGTTTCCGGAATGACTCAAATTGCACGATCGGAACCATACACGGAAAAAATATCATCTATTACCAAGTAAATTTTATAGGTTTGATCCAAGTAAATGAATTACTTGGATACATTATCAAGCAAATGTGTACTTTAATGAAATAAAATACCATTGATTCAAATAAAATTTGGGTTCAAATACATTCACTCGGTGCAATGCTCATGGACGAGTCAAATTAAGTAAACTTTTCTTGCGTCAAGGAAATTCCGTGAAGTCAATTGGTTGACTTGGTAATGGACATTTTCTCTTCAGTCTAACGATGACATTTTGATACCTACTAAACCTACAATTCAATCATCGAACAAATTTTCAAACCATTTGTTTCGGCTGATTCTATCGCCACCATTCGTTGGTACTTTTGACATTTGAACTTATGTATCTGACTGCGCTGTAGGCGATATACTTGAACATGTATAATCATATAAACCCTGCCTTGGGTTCGCATACTGGGTTTCGATTTCTTGACAAATGAATGTATTAATAATTGTTTGAGAAATAGTATATTACGTATCTATGGAGGGAAGGTAGGCCATGCTAAACTGCGTGTGAGATTGACACCCGAACCGAAGGCGAGGGTGGCAAAAACGCAGTTTGGGATGGCCTTTTTCACTCCCGTGTGACGTATACTATTTTTCACCACCCCCTGGGGCTCGATTTCATAACTTTATCACTGCTATCACTGGCAAAAAATAGATAGATCTACCCATTTATTGCCAGTCAATAGATAGATCTATCTATTTATCGTATATATAATGTATGCTTTGACACAAAAAATGTACTCGGTTCGCAAGCTATCACAGCGCGTGACCACACGGCTAAATCCCTGCATGATTCGCGGCATGCCAAATCGTAGTACTGGCGGTAACAAGATTTATAATGAGCAGAATTGAGAGATCTGAGTTGATCAGAAGCTGGTAAAATATAATTCCTCATATTATCGACGGGTCCTCATAAAACTCATTTCTCATAAAACGAGATTTCGGCGAGTTGGCTCTTTTTCATTAGGACCCGTCGATATCTAAGTATATCTCAAGAGATATAATTTGATTTGGCGAAAGATGATATTACCCGCTCAGATATCATTTTTTTCGCTGGGTCCAGGGTCCTACTTTATTTGCGCAATAACACTCAACGCTAATTCCGTATTGTGATTCGGTTAATTTCTTACTGATAACATTTAGAATTACTCGGTCCTTAATCACTGACCACCTGGGCTGGGAGTTATAGTGAATAACTCAAAAAAAAAATCATTATTAATAGCCAATGCGAGATGACGCAGCCGAATCACTGACTACAAAATTATTATTATATTTGTAATGTGAATAAATGGAAGTGTCCGCGCCGGATCCAGGTAAATTACGATTGTATTTGAAAAAAAAAGAAAAAACCAATTGATGTGATCCGACAAGACGTTCTTCGAATCAAGACCGCTTGCTAGACAACAACCATCTGCCGCAAGGTTTTCGAAAATTCTTGCAAGATGCTTACATATGAACCACTAGTAGTCTGCTTCCGCATGCATGCTATGATCTTTCGCAAGATGTTGATTATTCCAAGTGTTTTGAAATGATCATACAAAAGTCTGCTGCAAATCTGGCTAAAGATGCGTGCGGAAGAGGATTGTCTAAGTTTCTTACAATATTTGGTTACTAGGGAAGACCCCAGTTTTAACCTGATGCAATGGTATGATCCTTATTTCTGATAAACCCAGCATTATATTGCTACTTCGTGGTTGCGCGAACGAATGTTTTTCGGTAAATTCGGGTGCAGATCTATTGCAAAGTGAAAGTGCCCTCTGAATATGTTTCCAGCTGCTTGAATGATAACAAGGTAGGTACAGGTCATTACTATTTCAGCCATCACTTCGCATGCATTCTGAATAAATTGACTAATCCAGGGAATTGAGTTTCTATAACTTGGATTTTCATTCGTACTCTGGTAGCCCCGAACTATTGTTGCTCTCAAAATGTCTGTCTCCATGCACGGCTAATGCCATCTATGGACGGAAACCGTTTTTTTTTTTCAGATTTGGTATACATTTACTGCTTCGTTCAAAGTGCCATAACTTTCGACCCACCCCCAGACAGCATTACTTTTTCCCATGAGAAAAGCATTGATTTTCGAGGTTTATTATAATCAAAAATGCGTACTGGGTCTGGAAATAGTCGTAGAAAAAAAAATTCTAGTGAATCAAAATGAAGGTGAATTTGTCCACTTCAAACTGCCGCTTGAAAAATTGGCCTATCTCTTTTTTTGACTCCGTTTTATAACTTTTAGTGCGGCAAGAAATTTCGACTAGCGAATACATGATTTTGGGACTGGTCGTTAAGAAAAAAGAAATTCTTCGTAGAAAATAACAAATAAAAATTCAAAAATTTCGATCACCTCATCTTCCTTCTTAGTATTTGGGAAACCGCTAAAAAAAGATTGAAAAAATGTCGAAAACCGTCATTCGGAGAGCTAAATATCGGAAGAATTAGATCGGAGTGGTCGTAGAAAATTGAAAATTCTTTGTGTAAACTAATTAGTCATGTTGAAAAATGTAACCCCAACTCTTCCAGCCAAATCGATTATGCCATGAATTTGAATTTTTGCTGTTCTTAGTCCTATAATACAAATTCATCTTACGAGTAAAAATAGAATATTCCAATATAATTTAAATAATTAAATTTAAATGACATTTTACGACATTTTCAAAATCCTTTTACAGCGGTTTCCGAAATACTAAGAAGGAAGATGAGGTGATCGAAATTTACGAATGTTTATTCGTTATTTTCAAGCAAGAATTTCTTTTTCTTCAAGACCAATCCCAAAATCTTGTATTCACTAGTCGAAATTTCTTGCCGCACTAAAAGTTATCAAACGGAGTCAAAAATGGAGATAGGCCAATTTTCCAAGCCGCGGTTTGAAGTGGACAAATTCACCTCCATGTTGATTCTCTAGAAATTTTGTTACGACTATTTTCAGACTCAGTACGCATTTTTGATTCAAAACCTCGAAAAATCAATGCTTTTCGCATGGGAACAAGTCAGGCTTTCTAGGGGCAGGTAAATATGGACGAAAAAAATTGAAAAAAATTTAACATTTTTTTGAAATTATTTCCAACCACTTTGAATGGTGGCCCCGTCGAAATTCGATTGTACCCTTCTTAAGGACAGGCCTAATGAGCACCCACTGGGTTTCCTAAAAGCTGACGCCGCTACAAATTGCATATTTGTTTCTTATCTCCCTGATAGTTCCTTGTATAGTCCCTGAAAAAACCAACTTTTTACACTAGTTTTGTTAGCGGCCAAGCTTTTGTAAAAAATGCACAGGGAATTTTTCGCAATCTCAGTAAAAACCCGAAAACGCCCGCTAAATTATTTTTTAATATTTTCAAGAAAATTATCAATAACGAAGAGACAACGCGAAAATCGTGTTGTCACAAAAAATATATCGGCACCGAGGGCTAAGTGGGCTTTTCGACCACGTGTGGTTGCAGTACTCGTCTTCGGCTCGCAGACGCACTCGTCTTCGACTCGTACTGCAAACTCCACACTCGGTCTAATAAAAGCCCGCTCTTCGCCCTTGCTACACAATATACTATTTTATAACATACTATAGGAATTGGAAAATTCCTAAAAAGATTTTCAGATTGGATTTTTGTTTTAATTTGGAAAACGAGAAATTAATTTGAAAAAAAAAAAAAACTTATGTAGTCCCCTCGCAAGAAAGAACTCGACTGGTTTTTTCCACGAAGTCGACTTTTTTATTTCTGAAATGACTAAAAAAGGTGCTATCCAAAATCCTTACAGAAATTATTGAATTATGGCGTTATCTATCTTCAAACAAAATTTCAGCTTTTTGCAATGAAAGTCTAAGCGCAGGAAACTTTCTACAGCGAAGAGACTGCGAAGAAACTCTGCTACCACTCCGAAGAGTCACGCAGGGTGAAGACTAGTATTGGTAAACTGCGATACGCCCTAACAGGGTTGAACCAGCAGTGAAGCAAGAGCGCTACATGCTCTCGCAGAAGGCACTCCACACTTACTTTCACGTTCAAGGTATGCTGCAATTCCGTACGAATTTGGAGATTTCAAAGTCTTGATTTATCAAAGCCTAACAATAAGGGTATAGATGGACATTTAGGGTTTTGGTATATCTAGTCTATTGGAGACTGCATTTTATCATGATCTACAACGTCAAAACAAGTTTATGGCATATTGGAGCGATGAAAGTTTTCTGGTGTATTTTTCTGGGGGCATCTTGACAATCTGAGCAAAATTTCGATAGTCTCAATGTCAGAGTCAATGAAGTCAACCATTCTCGATACGACAGCCTATCTGAGGAATACTTTAGGTCCAGCGGTGCGAGAGATATGCGTCCAGACAGACATGAATCCTGAAGAAGTACAAAACTTGCTTCGACGCTAGTTGTAGATCATGAGAACTAGAGACTTTGATGAAATAAAGTCTCCTTTAGGCTGGATAGACCCAAAACTTGCTTCGACGCTAGTTGTAGATCATGAGAACTAGAGACTCTGATGAAATAGAGTCTCCTTTAGGCTGGATAGACCCAAAACTTGCTTCGACGCTAGTTGTAGATCATGAGAACCAGAGACTCTGATGAAATAGAGTCTCCGATAGCCTGGATATACCCAAAACTTGCTTCGACGCTAGTTGTAGATCATGAGAACCAGAGACTTTGATGAAATAAAGTCTCCTTTAGGCTGGATAGACCCAAAACTTGCTTCGACGCTAGTTGTAGATCATGAGAACCAGAGACTCTGATGAAATAGAGTCTCCGATAGCCTGGATATACCCAAAACTTGCTTCGACGCTAGTTGTAGATCATGAGAACCAGAGACTTTGATGAAATAGAGTCTCCTTTAGGCTGGATAGACCCAAAACTTGCTTCGACGCTAGTTGTAGATCATGAGAACCAGAGACTTTGATGAAATAAAGTCTCCTTTAGGCTGGATAGACCCAAAACTTGCTTCGACGCTAGTTGTAGATCATGAGAACCAGAGACTTTGATGAAATAAAGTCTCCTTTAGGCTGGATAGACCCAAAACTTGCTTCGACGCTAGTTGTAGATCATGAGAACCAGAGACTCTGATGAAATAGAGTCTCCGATAGCCTGGATATACCCAAAACTTGCTTCGACGCTAGTTGTAGATCATGAGAACCAGAGACTTTGATGAAATAGAGTCTCCTTTAGGCTGGATAGACCCAAAACTTGCTTCGACGCTAGTTGCAGATCATGAGAACTAGAGACTCTGATGAAATAGAGTCTCCTTTAGGCTGGATAGACCCAAAACTTGCTTCGACGCTAGTTGTAGATCATGAGAACCAGAGACTTTGATGAAATGAAGTCTCCTTTAGGCTGGATAGACCCAAAACTTGCTTCGACGCTAGTTGTAGATCATGAGAACTAGAGACTCTGATGAAATAGAGTCTCCTGTAGGCTGGATAGACCCAAAACTTGCTTCGACGCTAGTTGTAGATCATGAGAACCAGAGACTTTGATGAAATAAAGTCTCCTTTAGGCTGGATAGACCCAAAACTTGCTTCGACGCTAGTTGTAGATCATGAGAACCAGAGACTCTGATGAAATAGAGTCTCCGATAGCCTGGATACACCCAAAACTTGCTTCGACGCTAGTTGTAGATCATGAGAACTAGAGACTCTGATGAAATAGAGTCTCCGATAGGCTGGATATACCCAAAACTTGCTTCGACGCTATTCAAAGTTTGTATACGTTGTGTTGCGACGCATACGAATTAACTATAGGATATTTAGATTATTTTATTCAATCATATCTAGCATCTAGCTTTACCATTAGCTTGTAGTCTCTAGATTTAACTTTACAAGGATAAGGTCATAAAACCCTCCGAACCAACAGTCGAATGTCATGACAAAGGGAAAAATCTTTCTATTATTTTCTCTAGTTTGAAGCCAACATTTGGCGACCAAATGTGTCCCAAACGCTCAAACTAATCAGTACGTTTACAACCTTTTAAGCATTTCACTCCATTGTTTCCTCACGTCCGACTTTCTATCATAAAAACTACCCTCTAACTACTCGTACCTATCCTTCCAAGAATCCTAATGTTTAAACAAAGCTAAATCCAACCCCCACGACCTCCTTCCTCAATGTCTTGACCAATCCTAACATTTAAACAATTTCCTCACTTAACTCTCTCTACCAATCACTGTGATTTAACAAACTCCTACCCTTATTCAAAAATCCCTTCCACTCCTCTTCCAACTCACAACTTAGTCCTTCGCAAAACTAAAATCAGTTCACCAAGATCTACACGGTAGTACACTGATGCACCGTATTCTCTCTATCTCAAACCTCTATACAGTAAAAAGATCTATAACTCCGGGAGTACTTAAACTATTTACAAAACCTCTCACTCTCGTCATCATTCAACTTTATATCATAATTCACTTCACACATCATATACCCTTGTACATATTCAAACTGTAAAATATATATCATTTAATAGTGCAAGGTGTCATTCATTCACTCACAATCATTTACAATCTTTTAATTAAAATTGTAAAAGTTCAACAACAAGGCGTGGTAGACGGATCCAAGGAAGTGTACCGCGCCAACGTGAACACGTTGGCTTAGCCTTCTACTTTTCAATTCAATTTACCATTATGTAACAAATTCGGGTAGCCGTGAACGTAAAAGTGGTGAACGAAAAAACATAAAATCTCGAACATGGAGGAAAGTAGGGGGTGCCTTCTGCAACAATAGGTAGCCAGTGTAACGTCCTCGCTACACTGCCTAAGGCTGGTTTTTATAATAAATTAAAGGGTATTAGTGATGTGCATTTTTTCTCTTATGAGAATTGTTGTCGATCACACCCTTTTTGCACCGAGCGTATCATAGAAATTGGAAAAAAGTGAAAGCATGCAATTTGAAAAACATCACATCTTATATGAGATCTCACATCAGATCTCATGCCACGATTTTCGGTAGGGCCGTCATGTATACTTGAGTTACCGACAAGATATTTTCCAACATACATAGGCTTGCCTATTTTTTTAAATTTCATAATATTGGCTTTCAGATACAGAAAAAAAAATCTATTTAATAAGTTTAAAAAATGTTAAAATTCACAAATAAATGGCGCGTCTTTTAATCGAGTTCTAAAATAGAGTCGGGAAATATATTCAAATATAACAAGTTCGAATATGCTAGAAATGAACAAAAAAGAATCCTCAAAAATCCCGAAGCTACGGTGGTAGTTTTAGCGACAGGTTTAACTTTTTTTTGGGTCAGCTTCGCTGTTAGCCAGAATTAAAACAACACGTCCGTGTGTGGTGGCAACGGACCCAGAAAAATTGGCGCCATCTACGGAGGAGTGCGAGCAGCCCGCGAGTCTTCGTTTATGCAACCGCGTGCGATTCGTGTCCTCAGAGGTATCCGAGAATTGGTACAAGCATCGCGATTTTCATCACCCTCCAAGCTCTTTAAAAGTGCAGGTGTTCTGAACATCTTAGAGTATAATAAAAAAGAAGTGCTGTTGTCTTTTGTATTTTGTTTTTTGTTTTTTCTGTGAATTTTTTTAATTTTATCAATCCAATATATTCACAAAAGCATGCCTCCTCGGCGAAGGGTTAATAACCCTCAGAATACGAGGATAATTAACGGAAGGGTTCATCGAGTGAATAGAACGACGCGTGAAGGAGTTGTGTAAGAATAACTATTTCTATATCTCAGGTTCTGATAACATCATTCTTGATTCAGAAACGAATAACTACGCTTACAGACTTTAATTACGGGCGTTTTATTATTAGTGTTTAGATTTCATAATATCGAAAAACTTGTTTCATTAAATTAGACGTTTGTATTGGAAAGAAATCGTAGGAATCCACAATTTTCCCACTTCCGTATGTGGTCAAGGTTTCGGCGAGCCGCGTGTCGGTTGTTTGATCCGGAAAAAAAAAAAAATTCAATAACTTGCATCGTTCATTGAAGAACAGTTTTTATCGATCATTTATTATTTTCGTATAGTTTTCCGTGACGAAATTGTTCCGTTATAAACATATGAAAATCGATGATTTATTGGTAAGAAAATCGTGCGAACGTAGAATTACATTGTATCTGTAACTATTATGTTAACATTGTTTACAATTTCATTGAGGAAATTAATTCGGTTTCATTTTTTATCGTGACATGGGCATCTTCAATATATTGTCGAAAAATCAATTCCTACTATGCTGATTGGATTCCTCGCATCTATGTAATAATTATACTCTTATTTTCGCCGTACCTTTGATGTCTGTTGCGGCGCCGCTCGTGCCGCCAAAGAGCGACGCGAGGGTAACGCGTGATAAACAGCGTGGCTTTTCATGAAACCTCTTACCGATGGTATCATTCATCCTAGATCTAAACTATGACAGGTGAAAAATCTCATTTTTCAGTATGAGGCGAAAACGTTTCGCTCCAATCATGCCTTTGGATAATTAAATAATTTATTATTATTAATAATAATAATAATAATATAATATCATTCAGGCCCATCCCTAGTCGCCCACCCCCTATTGATACAATGTGACACATTTCGATTATTATCCGAGCCCAGGCGTCAAAAACGCAAAAAAAGGCCAACGCTGCGCGAATTCAAATTCAATACCGAACACGTACGTCCAAAAAAATGTTCGTTTCATGCGAAAATAGAGTCTACAGATCGTTTTTACATTGTTACGCAAAACATTACATTATGAAAAATGTAAAAATCATCTGTAGACTTTTTTCGCACGAAGCGAACATTTTTAGGACGTATGTGATTGGCATTAAATTTGAATTCGCGCAGCGTTGGCCTTTTTTGCGTTTTTGACGCCTGGGCTCGGATAATAATCGAAATGTGTCACATTGTATTAAAAGGAGGTGGGCGACTAGGGATGGGCCTTAATAACAATAATTATTAATTATTATTATTATAATTATATTATAATATAATTATTAATAATTATTTAATTATATTATAATATAATTATTAATAATTATTTAATTATTCAGCAAAACCAAGCTAGCGCAATTGTCGTCATGATTATGAACAATCTTTTCTTGTAGTTAGTTGCGTATGGTATCGGAGTATACAAAAATATTTATAACTCAAAATTCAGGTTTTTTTTACTTGTCCTAGTTTACATCTAGGTGTGCGATATATACGAATTCATCCGATAGTTTCACAATACTTATTAGTCCAGATAGAAGACGGGTGTACTTTTACTTATAATTTGCAGCGGTGTTGTTGTCGATAGAGTTGTTATTTAAAATATTATGTAATAATTGGTACTTGCGTTAGTGAATTGTCACCTAGTATTCCGTCAACTGGGAAAAAGTAGTATTTGAATTTGATGAATACAGATTCGATTGGTTATGTAAATAAACCATTTTTATTGAATTGCTGTCAATGAATTCATCTCTATCAGGTTCGAGGGGAAAGTGACTCAAGATTTTAATTCCATAATAATTCATTTCGGTTGAAGTAATTCAAAGTAATATAATTCTACCTACACACAAAAAACAATTAAATTGGTCCAAAAGAAATTTTTTTGTCCCAAGAAAGTTTTCTTGATTCGAGAAAAGTTTTACTTGATTCAGGAGATTTTCGGTCTTCGAAATAATTTTCTTGGCGCAAGTTAACCTTTTTTTCTGTGTAATTTCATAATTCATGATTAATTTTTGTAATTCAGATGAATTTTTATAATTCAAGTTAATTTTTCTTAACCCTACGTGGTCACTACGGGTCAAACTGACCCGAGCATCAATTTTAAAGGTAAATCCCGGTAAGTTCGCGACCGAAGAACGCAAAAAAAAATTGCTATATTATCATCAAATTTTTGCTGGTTGAATCAATTTTGTAAATTTTTTGTTTTTCAAATTTTCCCCTCTTGCGTGACCGAGCTTGGAAACTGAGTTTCCATATTTTTTACTTACATTTAAGGCTCAAACAATAACGCGTGTCTAATGGTATAAGGTCGTATCCGCCAAAAAGGCGATTTTGGTGCTAAAAGGTCGCATATTTTTATTTTTATTTTTACCGTAAAAGTACCCAAAACACATAGATTCGTTGAAATTAAATGAAAAAATCAATAATGGTAAAAGGTCGTATATTGGCGCATACGTCTTTATACCGTTACACACGCGATAAGATAGGACCGGTTGGAAGAGTGTGAAACTACTGTTTTTTTTTTTTTTTCCTAAATGTCGAAAAGGAGAAGTTCCAGAGATACCTATGCCTATATATCTATAATCTATTGCAATGATAGTTTCAGCCAAACGCAAGAAATATACCCGAGCTCTACAAAAATGCAGCGTAACAGCAGTTTTTCCTCTTGTGCGCAATTTTTTGCTAATTTTTTTTTTCACATGAATCGATGTGAACATTTTTCACACTTACATTGAAACACAATATGAATATTTTGCAGTTACATGACATGTGCAACCAGGTTTTGTTTCGGAACCGCGAAAAAATTGCAAAATGGGGTTATTGTTCCTGGGAGGCAGGCACATAATTTGGAAATTTGCCACGCAGATTACACCGCCCAATTGAGAGCCGATTTTCGCGAGGAATTAAAGGCATCGATACAGAGAAATTACTGGGAGCCTAGACAAGCCTATGACCTCGTGGCTGCAATGTGAGTATTGAATACAATTTCGCATTTACTTTTCGTATACCCTGCAGTGATGTAGGGTGGGGGTGGGCGAAGTAGGCCCCCTGAGAAAGGTATAACGTTCGACTAATTTTTTACATCGAAATTTGTTTGTCTTTGGCCCAATAATACATTTCAGGCGTTGTCAATATTTTTAAACATTTCATTTCATTGTATAAGGTCCTACTTGCCCCCCCCCCCCCCCCCCCCCCCTCCCTAATCTACCATTGTGGTCTTCGCGGTATAGGTCGTCACGGTATCAATCTTCACGGTAATACTCTTTTTTGCATCTAAATATAAATCGTATACAAGGTAAAGAACGAGGGATGACGCACTCGGAAATCATGATTTTTTTTCACCTTAAAATAAGTTAGAATGAGCTCAGCTTTTGATAACGTATACTTTAGCGGTGTAAATCTCGAAAAATCAGAGTACAACGTCGTATAAAGTGAAACGTTGTCCCTATGATTTTAGAATGCGTCACCCCTCGCCTTACATTTAATCGCAAAATCACATGGGGGAAAAAGTTTCATTTTCTTTCGATTTGCAAGACAATACTTTTCGAATACATACGGAGCGATTTTGTGCAAAATCATGCGCCTAAAAGGTAGGCAAACATGAAACGGCTGCATTGAGCAGCTCAAACATTGACGATTGAGTTTTATTTCCCACGTAATAAATAAAACCCAATCGTCGATGCTTGATCTGTTTAATGCAGGCGTTTCCCGTTTGCTTACCTTTGAGGTGCGTTACTTTATCGCTCTGCATGTGTAAGGTACATACGAAGGGAAAATAACTCTAATAATACATTTATGCGAATATTATAATTGCTAGTAATTTTTGTCGTGCTTATTATTACTACAATAGGTTTGAAGGAGATGCGCGAGGGAATGTGCGGGTACTCGAACCATTCAATAGCATTTTGACGAGCTTGAAACGCTGGAGACGGTGGGAGTTTCCCGCATGTCCAACTTCTTTATTGGAAATGGCTGATCTGCTACAGAATCCCGAGAACGTGAGATTGCTGCAGCATGGAGGCGTACAATTACTCAGCACCCACAGAATAATTGACACGCAAGGAAGGTTGCACCTCCTAATTTTCAATGCAGACTTCGTCAGAGATGAATTCAACGCTGTATCTAAAATTTTCATCGATGGCACTTTTCAAACAACGCCGCGAGTGAGAGACATATACCAACTTGTGTTGATTTTGGGCATCAGATATGATCATGTAAGATAACGTAAATTTGTATCCATGCATTTTCCTTATTTTAAACAAGTATCCCGTTGAGCGCACTGATTTTTCTAAACACAGCGATTGATTTTTGTGTAGTTTGTCAACCGTCTAAAATATTTTGATCCTAATCTTACACAAATTCAACTACATCACTGTCTGCGATCTTGGAAGCCTGCACTTATTTATTAAATGTTCGATGTGCTTATTGAGTACCTAATCTTATTTTATATAATCGCTTTCTAGGCCATACCCTTTGCGCATGTTCTGATGGCCAATAAGACTCAAGTAGCTTACACGGCGGTATTAAGAGCTGTCTTGGAGATTATGAACGTCGCCTCCGTGAAAGTTGTAATGACCGATTTTGAACAAGCCTTGCGAAACAGTTGCAGGGAGGTGTTCGATCAAGCTCATGTTGCTGGCTGTAGTGTGCACTACGATCGAGTATGGAACCTTTTTTGTTAACGAATCTATTGTTCAACTAATATTGCATGTACGGAACAACTGTAACATCTCAACAACGTGGTATCTAGCTCCCGCAAAAATCTGGAAGTCCTTGAATTCTCAGAGAATTTTTCTTGGCATGGACAATCCTATACCCAGATTCTGTAATTCGTTATTGAGAATTATCGCTATCGTTAACTAACACAACACCATCAGCGACCTATAAGGTTTCAGGAAAGACAAATACCCGATAGAAAACAAGACAAAACAGCCGATCCGATCGTTTCGTTAACGAAAAGTTACAGAATCCGGGTACTGGAACTCTCAGGAAATTTTATGAAATTGAAGTCCGTAACGTTGAAGGAACCCAATTTTTGGGAAAAATTCATTATTTCATAACTCAAACGTTGTGAGAGTCGCCAAGTAGGCGAGATAAGTGTGTTGTACTTGATTCGGGAAATGATGGACCGTATTTTGCTGTTTCCGAACCGTTCAGGTCATGACATCAAGAAATTTTCCAAATTATTTTGTTGCTTTAACGTTCCGTACTTCAACCTCATGAAATTTTTGGTTCACTTGTGGGTTTTTTTTTTTTTTTGTGAATATTCGTTAAAATTAGAGTAAATCGTATTTCATTGGGTTCTCATGACAGTTGATAGGAAACCAGATTTTCTTGAGTTATTACAGTTTGATTCTGGGGGTGAAAAATATTGTATATTAGGTATACATATCGATACCCACGTTCTAATATGTCGTATCACACATTTGGAAGAATGTTCAGTAGGCAATGAAAAGGGCTCACTATTACCATTGAGAAGATAGGACTTCACGGGTTGAAATATTTATTTAAAAACTGTAAATTAAAAACTTACACATAGGCTGCGAAATATTATTATCATTCCATTTTTCAAAACAAGTCAATTTCTCAAATTTTGTGGGTTACGACATATTAGAACGTGGGTATCAATATATATTATGTATATGTAAAACTTCACGAAATTTGTTTTTCACACGACCAGATAAAACTCCTTACATTATTATTTCGAATTTCGCGTGGTAAAATTACATGGGAGTATACGAAACTATATGCGCATAATGTCACATAACTTTGTATAATTGAGTATGCTTAGATTTATATAATCTTACATATTCCACATAAGTATATCGGGAGAAATTCACGATATAATTCTATAACATTTTATCGGGTCATATGAAAACTTTGTATTTCCCAGGAGGGTACTCCAGTCTTAATAGTCGTGCTTCTAAATAATAATTTGGATGTTGTTTTGGTAAGGCGCTGCTGAAAAAAATCAAATCACTACAACTGCCACGTGAGATAAGGAACAGGCCAGACGTCAGGATGTTTTTGAAAAAAGTGATGGTTTTGGCTTACCTGCCACCACAAATGATTGTGGCCGAATATACTCGACTCAAAAACGCCTTAGATCCGACATTGAAGCGCAGGCTATCCCGATTTTTGGCGTACTACACTCGCCAATGGCTGACCAGAGTTAGGCCGGTTGGATTCAGTGTATTCAAACTGTCGAGGCGTACCAACAACGTAGTTGAATCGTACAATAGTGTTTTGGCTAGACAGCTGAACAGACATCCGCGTGTGTGGACTTTTATAAGTTAGTACTTTTGTTATTGTTAAGGGGGTACGTACGCCTTTGAAATAATTTTTTTCAAAACACTGCTAGGCTCCAAGAAAACATTCTAGTGACTCAGTTTTTCTACCGTTGATGAGTGCTATTTTGATACACAGTTCATGATTTTTGCAGATTTTATGTCTTTCGCTGAACATAAATTCAGTCCATCAAAGAAAAACCAGTTTTCATAGGGTCCAGGTTGCTGCGGTAGATATAATTTCTTCAACTTTTAAGGAAATATTCTGTTTGAATGTAATTTAGGGTCAAACCAATAATATTTGATGAATTTAATTTTTACACATAGAAATATTTGGTTTCAAAACATTTCTTCCAAAACGATGGAAAAAGTCTTACAATCAAAAGTTCTGTCTAAAATTTGAATTCATGAAATATTATTGGTTCGGCTCTAAATTATATTCATACATAATATTTCCTTAAAAGTTGAAGAAATTTTATCCAATGCAGTAACCTGTACCCTACAACTGCTTTTTCTTCGATGGACTTAATTTATGTTCAGCGTAGGACATAAAATCTGCCAAAATCATGAACTGTGTATCAAAATAGCACTCATCAACTGTAGAAAAACTGAGTCACTAGCATGTTTTCTCGAAGCGTAGCAGTGATTTGAAAAATATTATTTCAAAGCTGTATGTACCCCCATAATAAAAGTTACTTAGGATTGTCTAATTATTACTTGTATTTCGATTTCTTGCCAGCAAAACTTGTCAAGCTAACGCGCAACGCGATTGATGACGTCAGGAGCCTAAGCAGTAACAACCGAATCTCGCGTCACCCGAAATACATTACCAGCCACAGGCGGAACGTTTTGACCAGAGGTTTGTCTTGAGCATGTAACTACTCATATCCGAATACTTATAAACAATGGCATTGAGGCGATGCCATACTCGTGTGCTTTACCTTCAAATTGAAAAGCCTTGCCATTTAAAGAATACTTGTCAGAATGGATTTTCCTTCGGGATATCGTATTAATCTAGATGAACGAAGACTGGCTGACAAAGAAATGTGCAAAAATCCGAAATATTGGGAATGTTTCTCAGCAAAATTTCGGTTTTTCTCAAATTTTTTGGTCATCCGCTCTTCATTCGTCCAAATTGAAACGATTTCCCGAAGGAGAGTCCATCCTGATGAATATTCTTCAAATGGCACGATTCTTCAATTCAATGGAAGAGCATACGAGTACGGCATCACCTCAAGGAGTCAGTATGAATATATTCGAAAGAGTCAATTTTTGGTTGTATGAGTGAGGAGAAAGAGTGCAAAGAATCAATTTTGAATTCACGCCACAGCTTCACAAGGTGAATAGATTTTTGATAATTATCATGAAATTTGTTCTAATATTCAATTACCATGTGTGCTTGATTCTGAATAAGAAAGTTTAACGATTTCAGCTCCAGGAGATTTCAATAAGGGGTATCAGGGGTACAAGTACTCGTATATCTTTCACTCAGGAATATGAACGCACTGTTTTAATTAAGTCAGTTTTTCCGATCTGGCGACCCCATTGGGAATAATGACACGATAACCATTGATAATATTTTCATTCAATGTCATTAGCGTGGCAACAGCTGCAAGATCGGGAGATTAGCGCCGCAGAATTCCTGACGAAAGCCGCAGCGCTGAAAGGGCAAGTGCGACAGAGGCTTCACGCGATCCCTAATGAGCGCCTGCAGGAGGACGAAGAATTGGAGATTACTCCGGATAACGCGCCTCGTGGTAAATGAATAAATATAATGCATCTCATATTCGGCCAAGTAGGTAGTAAAATCTAGTCCATAAATGCTTTGCCAGAAACGGAGTAACTTGTCGCTCACGGAACATTTACTCACGTGTTACGATGATGGTCGAAGATGTATGTTATAAGACTTGTTAGCAATGGCTGGTCTGCATGCAATCTGTTATTAAACCACTTTCCGTTCATGAAAATCGGTGGTACCTATTATTTAATATGAAATTGTTGGTGATTTTTTCAAATTAAAAAACAGTCAAATCGTCAACTATCATTTTTCAATTTTCAGAATAGTTTTAACACAATTAAACGAACGAATCTTTCTTATCTTTATTGAAAGCTGGCCCGATTTCAGATTTTTGGGTCGCAAACTGTCCGGACGAGATGCCTTTATGATATGAACTGACAACTTTTTGCTCCGATCATAGTTGAACCGGATTATAATGATTTTCTAAGAATGAAATATAGCTCTTCTGTTTTCACGCGCTACTTTTTCTGTTCTTCAAATTTCAGCCAGTGGCAAGTGCTGTAATAATTGTTTATCTTTCGAAAATATGCACAAAAAAAAATCGTCAATAAAATTGTCAGGGAAAGTTAGACCCCTGTTTTGAGAATTAGAAATCGCCATGCAATACATTCGTCACAAATTCTGAAACACCCTCACACTTAAGGTCGAATATATTTTATAATATAAAGTCGGAGAAGTAAAAAACATATGTATTATCACATCATGTCAATCTTCGTGAACATATCCTTGAGCTATTTGGTCGCAAGATCGGAGCATCTAATTTGAATATCATGCATCATTTTTATGCTCTGCTTATGAGGGCCTTGAAATACTCCCAAAATAGATCTTACTGGGGGCATCGATAAGCATTCCTTCCTGGTGCCCTATGAATTATACATGGTGGCGGCGATTTAAGTGCTTCCATGCTGGGTACCAAATGGATATGAAGAATCCTGTTGCAAAATTTTGTCAGAGTAACAATAAAAAAGATATTCAATATCACATTTGCTATTCTACGCTGTGAGAATGAGAGAGACAGACTACAACTATCTCTCACATACACACGGCGTACAATAGCAACTTTGATATTGAATATCTCCTTCATTATTGCTTCCGCAATATTTTGTAACAGGACTTTTCGTCCCTATTAAACCTCCCGAATAGGTCCCCACATGAAAGCGCCTAATTTGCAGCCGCCGTTTATACACATATAGTACCCATCTCACTTCGAAAAAGTACCGTCACATGTGTACACTTGGAAAAATTGATTCTGATTCGACAACTACCGGATGATTCCTCACTTACATCACAGTGATTTGGGTAGCGGACCGTCAGCTGTTAGAGTTGTATATCTATATATATTAGGGTGTGTTGAAAAAAAAATTTTATTTTTTTTCCTCACGAGCTACCTTTCGAAACGGCAGCGTATATCGCCTAGAAGATTCTCTCAAAATTTCATTCCAATAGATAAAGATTTAGATGTGGCTAACACAGGTTTTGTATTTCCAATTTAAATAAAACGCTCAAATCTATTTCTATCTATATCCGGCTGCGAAACTTCTATTTTAGTTTAACATAAGACTGTTTTAGTGACTCTAATCAGCAGTTGGGGTTTCGTAGAAGCCACTGAAAATTGAATATGAAATGTTACTTTTGCAATTTTTAATATTATTCTTCGAATTATCGGAAAATGCGAACAAATGAAGCTCATTTTGTAATTTTTGATTGTTCTTCTAAAATTGATGGGTTAAACAAATTTCATACTGTAAGGAATTCTTCGGGATTGGCTTTTCGAATAAATGGACATTCATACGTGGTCAATATACTCAAAGATTTATTTTACTTCGTCGGTCGTTACATTGTGGATAATAAGAATCATCATTTTTGTGTTATTCTAAACAATAAAAACTATATATTTAAATAGTCGATCATAAACATCGTGTTCCTTTCGATTGGTGAAAATCATCGCATTTGTAGTACACATCTCCGGAAAATTGAGTAGTGTGATGTTTGAATTCGGAAGGGTACAGTAATGTTCATTAATGGGTTCGCGGTGGCTAACTTTTTATTTCTGACTTTTTCGGAAACGAGACTCCATTTAGTCGTATTTTATGCGCTCATCGCTGAAATTAGATTATTAATAATTATGACTCCTGATAATAGTATATTATGTGGCATGCCCGTAAACCAAGTGTTTTTCGGCGAGAATAATGATTTCAGAACGAGCTAAAGGCGAGCCGAAGGCAAGCCGGAAGCGAGTTCTGAAATCATTATTCGAGTCAAAAACGGTTTACGGGTGCGCCGCATACTTCATTTTTTTCGAAATAGGCATGAAAAGTCACTTTGACGCCAGTTGAGATTCACAGACGAAGAGTCAGGTTATGATGCGATCTGACACGCACTTCGAACCGCGCATCGAAACTGCGGTATAAAGACTTTATACGGCAGCTTCGGAATGCGCACTTCGACTGCGCATCCAGACTGCCGTATAAAGTGCTACTACGTGGATCGAAAACAGGCGTCATGTACTGACTTTTCAATGCCTATGCCGAAAAAAAGTAATATAATATCATTCGATTTGATTGTTTATGCGAAAAATACGACGTAATCGGCTACCGCAACGCCCGGAAAGTGAAAAAGACTACCGCCTGGCGACAGTCCGACACGAGGTCTTGAAAATTAATGTAACTATCGACGAAGTAAAATAAATCCTTGAGTATATTGACCACGTATGAATGTCCGTTCATTCGAAAAGCCCATCCCGAAGAATTCCTTACAGTATGAAATTTGTTTAACCCATTAAGTTTAGAAGAACAATCAAAAATTACAAAATGAGCTTCATTTGTTTGCATTTTCGGATAATTCGAAAAAAATATTAAAAATTGCAAAAGTAACATTTCATATTCAATTTTCAGTGGCTTCTACGAAACCCCAACTGCTGATTAGAGTCACTAAAACAGTCTTATGTTGAACTAAAATAGAAGTTTTGCAGCCGGATAATGCGGAAATAAATTTGAGCGTTTTATTTAAATTGGAAATACAAAACCTGTGTGAGCCACCTCTCAAGCTTTATCGATTGGAATGAAATGTTGAGAGAATCTTCTAGGCGATATACGCTGCCGTTTCGAAAGGTCGCTCGTGAGAAGAAAAAATAAAAATTTTTTTCAACACACCCTAATATATATCATATGTATATATATATATACAACTCTAACAACTGATGGTCCGCTACCCACATCACTGAGATGTAAGTGAGGAATCGCCCGGTCGTTTGTGCACACCCGAGCCCATACACAAACTGAATGTGTAGTTGTTGAGTTGGAATCAATCTCACCAAATGTACTTGAGGATGATAATAATATATGATGACGCTAATAATTCGCAATATTCGCAATACAATTTGTCAATAATCAGACAAAATAAACAAGGATCCTTTCTTTCCTTTTCTTCATCGTGAATGTTATCTGGCAATTGTAGAAAAACTCATGAATATTCAGAAAGAAGACATTTTTCAACCTGATTTATCGATATCACTGGGTCATCCTTTGTATTACAGATGTTGATTCTGATTACGACCGAGATCTTGACGAAGAGCAACGTGTCAACGATCCCGAAGACGATGCTGCGGTGGCCAATCAAGATGCAAATCTTGGTAAAGTATTCAACATATCATTGAGAATAAAGAAAAGAACCATTTGAACATTCCAACGATTTGTGTCGTGTTGTGTATTGAATTTCGTTCGTTCTACTAAAAAATGTATGTACTTCATGATAAGGATGTTCATGCCGAGTGTGGATATGTAGAATTGGCATATAAGTTGTTCTAGAAGTATATGCATTGCATTAATTCTACAGTTTTCGGAATAGTTCAAAACCAGTATTCAATTACAGTGACGAAAGTACAGATTCAATAATATGAATTCTCATTGATTTCCTTTTGCTGTGATTGCAGATATTGGCTTAGTTCCCAGTGATGAGGAAGATAGTGCTGGAGAACTCGACAACCTCGGTGAGAAGAAGCATCTTTATCTCAGAGCCTCAACTTGCAAAGTTTCCTTAAACTCATAAAAATCTAAGACCTTTTTTTTTGCGATAGTTGACATTTTTTATTCATTTGCTTTTTGAAATGTGAGTGAGGAATGAATAATATGACTTCTTCATATACCATTGCTTTGATTGCAGTTATTGGCGTAGATCCCAGCGATGAGGAAGGAAGCGAAGCTGGAATATTCGAGAACCTTGGTAAGCAAAAGTCTCAGGCTCAAAGCCAGAAATTACATTTTATTGAACCAAGAAGGATTTACTATTTTTTTTTTGTTCTTGCAACCGTTGGCATTTATTCTTTAACTGAGTAAGAATTTAATGATATGATTTCTTCCAAATTTCCGTTTGCTTTTGGCGTAGATGCCAGTGATAATGAGGAGGGCGACGAAGCTGGAGGACTCAATAACCATGGTGAGAAAAATTATATGAAATGCGGTACTGAAAACTGGGAATTATCTCATTCCTTTACCAACTGTATGGGCAACTAGGGGCAATTCCATTGTTTCAAGATCGTTGATATTGGGTCTTGAATCACAGAAACGAGCCTATGAATCTGAAAATGTTGCGTCTCACTAATCTTCCTTCGGTTTGATTACAGAGATTGCATTGGCTGCTGAGCCTCCACTTCTTAGACCTGCGGCAAACCATGGTAAGGAGACTGATATGCAATTGAAGACTTGAAATTAACGAATATCAATTTCCTCCCACAACTGTCAGTAATGACAGTTGTGTGAAGAGGGTTGAGATTGGGTCTTGAATCACAGAAACGAGCCTATAAATCTGAAAATGTTGAGGTTCACTAATCTTTCTTCGGTTTGATTTCAGAGATTGCATTGGCTGCTGAGCCTCTACTACATAGACCTGCGGCGAACCATGGTAAGGAGACTGATATGCAATTGAAGACTTGAAATTAACGAATATCAATTTCCTCCCACAACTGTCAGTAATGACAGTTGTGTGAAGAGGGTTGAGATTGGGTCTTGAATCACAGAAACGAGCCTATAAATCTGAAAATGTTCAGTTTCACTAATCTTTCTTCGGTTTGATTTCAGAGATTGCATTGGCTGCTGAGCCTCCACTACTTAGACCTGCGGCAAACCATGGTAAGGAGACTGATATGCAATTGAAGACAATTTGCCCAATTTGTATTTTATCCCACGAAAAACATCCAAAAGTGTAAAACAAGCCGCCAAGTACCCACGCGAAAATCACAATTGCTTTATAAGCAAAACGTTTCGCCAGTCTCTGTCGTGAAATAAAGAAAAAAGCCAGCACCGAACGTACTCCTGCGATCTCGCAGCGTACATTGGTTCCGTAAGGATTCAATAGTATGACTTCTGTCTGATTTGCCTTGGTTTTAATTGCAGTGATCGACCTAGACGAATCAGAGGATGAGGCAGTTGACGCTGGGCATGACGCTGGGGCTCAAGAAGACGACAACCGCGGTAAGAAAATGAATCTGACTCTTACAATCTGTAATTGATAAATTTCTTTGGACCAATGAAGACTTGAACGATTGAATTCAACTTATAATGTAATTGCAGAGCTGTGCATAAGGACCAAATGATACGAGGCATTCTGAATTTCAATGTTTTGGTTGCAGTAATAAACTTAGATTCTGCCGACGATGAAGCAGAAGGCGCGGCAGGCGCAGACAACCTGGAAGATGAAGATCTCGGCAACCGCGGTAAGAAACATGATATCCAGTAGTGGACAATAAATTGAAAAACTATAAATCGCCAACCTTTGTAGGGCTCTGGAGGCAGTTGTATAGTTTAAGATGGTTGTAAGACGGTACTGAATCAATCGCAATCGCAATCGCAAAGCGTTCCTCGCTAATTTGCTTTCACTTTTATTTCAGAAATTGCTTTGGCTCCACCGCTCAATGCGGCTGGTAGTCATAATCCAGACGAGACTGCAGACAAGCGCGGTAAGCAGAATAATATGAAATTGTGGGCATTTGTATTGTTCGGAGATGGTTGGAAGTTACGTGAACTGCAGAGCCTAATCTACGGAGTTGATGATATTATTTCTGACTAGCTTTCGTGTATGTGATTATAAATGCCTTTAACTTTTGCAGCAGCTGCCAGTAGAAAGGAAAATTTGCGCAAAAAACGGCGTTTGAAGAGAAGAGCGGCTGAAGCCGTTGAAACTGCAGTACGGCCGAATGGCCACAAGCGACGAAACAAAGGTAACATTGCAAATCTGTTGGGAATGCAAAATAGACTTACTATGGCTTTTTACTTAGTCAATTGATTGCAAAACTCAATGTCGACAATGTTCGTCATAACCATGCAGAAGTTTTGGAGAAGTAATACAAGATGATTCAGAAATCGTGAAAAATATTATACAGGGTCAATCCTAATCAGAATTGGGATCTAAGGTCCCTTATCCATTTTCCAGAGGAGCAATTTTCTTACTTAAGTTGTGACTGCTCTTCTCCCTTCATTCTAAATTAATGTTCAAGTAAAAAAATAATAATACACGGATCCAAAATAAAAAAAATTATCTTCAGAATTTAAAGAATAAAAAAACAAATGATTTTAGAAAATATGGCGATGAATATTGCGATTCCAATTTTTTTGGAAATCGGAACAGAAATTGTTCTTCCAAAATGTGGCTCAGAGCCTTGCAAATTCAATTTGGACAAGGATTTATCCTGTAAGATATGCGTCACAAATTCTGTAGACAGTATCTGTATCACACCTTAGAAGCATATGAAAAATACTGATTCAACTATTTATTAATAGTTGTACACGAAAAAAAAATTGTTCACGTAATGTAGTAAGTCTATTTATGCATCGTTTGCATTGTTACTACTAGCATATGTTATAAAAGTAAAATGTGAAGTTAGTTGGAAATACTCGGGAATCGGTCTCGTAGCCGAAAATCACGATCAACCTAGAAAAGATGGTAATTTATGAAATTTTATGAGACGTGTAAAATCAAATTTGGAGATTTAGATTCCACCATCGACGTGAAGAATTTGGCCTTTTTCCGTTGATGAATGATATTTGGTGGATAGGTGCAAATGAAAGTCAAAAGTTTCGACTAGTCGATGGTCACTGAATATTGTCATTTACTTGCATGTATGCAGTCGGGAGTACGCATCCACTACGCTTCACAGCATGGTGGATTTGCATGCTCCTGCCCACGTTCCCGGAGACGTGTAAGTGGGTGACGACCTTCAGAGTATGGTTGACAATCGGAGCTGAATTTACGCTTCCGAGATCGATCAATGATTTGAGCTGTACCCCCATTGCCAGAATATATGATTATAAAGTCAGAAAATTTCCAATATAAAGGAGTCTCACCGATCCTTATACGCACAATTGATATTAACAACTTCAGATAGTCAGCCGGGCTTGAACGTTGCCATACGCTTGCATTTATGCAGCCGGGAGTACGTTGCCACTACGCTTTCCAGCATGGTGGATATGCATGCTCCTGCCCACGTTTCCGGAGAACGTGGAAGCATGCGGCAGTGTTAAAACTAACGTTGAATCTGCACCTCTCCACCCAATGTCGTGATTTTTGCAAGTAGGTGCGTTCGTACATTGAAATATGTGAATTAATCAAAATTTTCACCAAGGGCCATTTAATACAAACGCGCATGACAGTGAAAACTTCGGATTAGTGTACCAAGTACGAACCTTGCTGCACGCTTGCATTTTTTCAGCCAGAAGTACGCGTCCGCTATGCATACAGCGTAGCGGAATTGCATGCTTTTTCCCACGGCGGTGTTCAATTTTCATTAGTCTACCTGGTTTGAACATTGCCGTCTGCTTGCATGTATGCAGCCGAGAGTACGCACTCGCTACGCTTTCCACAGCATGGTGAATCTGCATGCTCTTGCCCACGTTTCCTGAGGCGTGGAAGCGGGCGGTGATGTTCATGTAATCCAAGTTCAAATTTTTAAGCAGTTCGCTCCTCTCCTTACAATAGCTATGTTATTATGACTATACGTTGGGGTGCTCTTTTTGAACAGACTATTTTTTTCCAACTTCCCTCGATAATCTTGTTGTAGACGTTGAAAAAGGAATCCTGTCCAATTTTTAGCTCTTAATTCCAATTCTAAGTACTTTTATTTCAATGGATTGTTCTCATCTAAGACTCATTTGACAGAAAATTGAGTGTTCTTCAAAGAGTTTTTTTTCAAGTTTAGCTTCATTGTATATTTGGAAGACTTTGAAAAAGATAATTATGACATACGCTAATGATTTTTTTTCATATTTTACAGGATCAAAGTGTATAATATGCAAAACTCGGGCACCAACTCGGTGTTACGTGCCGTGCGGCCACATTTGTTGCTGTGAGCAGTGCGCAGAGACATACACGACATACGGTTCGACGACATGTCCGTATTGCCGCAAAGTTTTCCAGCGATGCATACCCGTATTCCGGCCATGACTCGATTGACACACCTTTGTCGCATTAAAAACATTAAATAATTAAAAAAATTGCGTGATTTATAATTTTGGCGTTTCCCCAAAATCTCTCATTCCTTTTCCGACCATATCCCATGCCTAGAACAGCACCGTATCATCCGAGCCTTATACACAGGGCCGGTTAATTGTTTCTAAGGGGGTAGAGTAATGTTCATTAATGGGTTCGCGGTGGCTAACTGTTTTTTTTCGGACTTTCGGAAACGAGACTCAATTCTAATTGTATTTCATGTGCCGATGGCCGAAATTATAATGATTATATTTATGACCCCTTATAAAAATAATATAATATTATTTTATTCGGTTGTATCCGAAAAAGTCCGAAAAAAAACAGTTAGCCGCCGCGAACCCATTAATGAACATTACTGTACAGTAATGTTCATCGATGGTGTCCCCGTGGCTCACTATTTTTTATAGCCTTTGTTTAAATCAAATTTCCCTTCTGCAAATATTTCATTTGCCCATGACCAGTGGCTTACTTCGTGCCTCTGTTCCACCTCGCAGCTGTCATATTCCTAATAACCTGAACGTTCTGCCGGTCATGGGCAAATAAAGTATTTGTATAAGGGAAATTTGATTAAAAAAAAAAGCTAGGAAAAATAGTGAGCCACGGGGACATCAGCGATGAACATTACTGTACGTAGACTGAATTTATGTTCAGCGAAGGACATGAAATATTGAAAACTCATGAATTATGTATCGAAATAGCACTCATCAACTGTAGAAAAACTGAGTCACTAGAATGTTTTCTCAGAGCGTAGCAGTGATTTGAAAAAAATTATTTCAAAGGTATATCTACCCTCGGGTGGTCCTTACTACCAACTTGAGGAGTGAAGCATGGCAGATCAAACAAAAGACTAAAATCAAAAAATAAATTCCAACAGGTGCCTAAAGAGGTTTAGAGGTTTTCCGTTAAAATAACGTCGGATTTGGCGATTTTTTTTTTGACATTTGATAGGTCAAATCTGCTCTTAACTATACCACTATATGGAAAAAAAATCGAAGAAAATTTATCGGTTAGTCTGTCTATGATGTTAATCCCTAAGCCTGATTTTTTGGCACAATTTTAAACGAAAATATTAGAATACTCGATTATTACCCTTACACGGGGATTTTTTCTATGTTCAAAAGGTCATTTCCAGAGTAAAATTTCACAAGTAATGCAGAGAAATCGAAAAAAAGAAAAATCGGGTAAACTTCAGGCCTCTTTAGTCACCTGTTAGAATTTTTTTTCAAATTTAATATTCGGGGACAATCATTTTTGATCTTCTGCCTGAAGGGTGCCATCCTTCACTCCTCAAGTTGGTATTTAAGGACCACTCTAATGTACCCCCTTAACATCGTTTTGAACCGACGAAAATCAAAATTCACCTCGAAAAGAAGATTTTCTACGAAATATTGATATCATATGCAATACTTGTTGTTAAAGGACGTTTTCCAGTCAACTGTATTGTTTTCTATTCGTGGGTCGATCCTGTGTTTGAAACCATGAACGACATTTTGCTACATAACCGTCACGTAATAGCTTAAGTGCCCGTGTACGAGAACATGACTTTGATTATTGATTACTATACTCGAAACCCATGGGCGAATTGACTGAAACTTGAGGGGAAATGAAAGCTGTCATCTGTCGTTCTCTCTAGCTCCTACTGTGAGGTTGATGGCGCTATCTCTTCCACACTTACGCCAAGGTCACTGGCAGGTTTCATATCCCGTTAACCTCAAATCGTGTTTTATATCGATAAACATCTCACACGAATTTTCAAGCCTTCTCTGCGTTTTTATCTACTAGCCAATGTTTCGAATAAAGCACAAAAAAACTTCGTCTGTCAAATATCATACATATGTAATGTCATTATAGATAATGAAAATAAGCTGAGTCAACGCTAATAAATTTCAAAAGATATCCGTTCAAATTTTATTCAATCCAAGTTACACTAGAATTCGATTTTTAACGTTTCGGGATTTTGCACTTTCGGAACTTCGAGCTAGTGGGGTTTCGATCGGTCGTAAATTGATTGGAGTTTTCTGAATGTTCAATTTCGCCAGTTGAAGCTATCGACAGTTCTATTTCTGCACTATTTTCTTTCGAAATGATAACAATGTGCAAAATTGTACTTTCGGCACTCCTATTTCAGAATCCTGACTTTCTGATTGATCGATTTGTTTTGATTTTTCCGTTGGTGGTTTTGTTTTCGGTACTTTTCTATTCAGGCTTGGCTCTTACCAGTATTTCGTCCGTTCTGTTTTATTATTTTCTGACATTGGCAGTTCTGTTTGTTTGATGTCGAAATTCTTTACTTCTGTAAACTTATATATCACCCCAGAAAAGTTCGGAATTATGGTCTTTCGACAAATAGTCATTCGGAATTGCAAGCCCGGCCCGAAGCTTTGATAGATTTTGTAAGAGTATTAGCAGGTCCTAAATTTGAAAGTTGGAATTATTCTTCGTATGTACTATCGTTGACTTTAGCACCACCACCCGAGAAAATATTACAACATTATTATTGCGAAAAGTGTTATGTTACATTGCTCACTATTAATTTGAACAAAAACGTTACAACCGCAATAGAATGCTCAAATTGTGAAAACTCTATCCCTTTGTGCACACAGTCAACAAACGATTTGATAGGTATTGATTTAAGGTACCAGTTTGAATTATTATTGAATCGGCCAGATATACAGAAACAAATCAAAGATTTTGAAAAAAAACGCGAAGTTGATGAAAAAAATGGAGAATTTATTTCTGATATACAGGATAGTGAACTGTATAAAAGTCTGCAAAAATTGATGCCTGGAGTATTTACATTTAATCACAGTTCAGATGGAGCTAATCTATTCAAAGGTGCAAAAAAAAGTTATTGGCCAATTGATCTTCACTTGAATGAACTTCCAACAGAAATTCGTTTCCATCATTCTAACATTATTCTAGCGGCTTTATGGCAAACAGAAAAAGAACCAAGTCCTGAATTCATGAATTTATATATGTCAGTTATCGTAAAACAGTCTGAAGAGTTAAGAAGAAGTGGTGTAATAGTAACTGACTGTGAAACAGGAGAAATTCATGAACAAAAAATTGTTGCTTTATTTTCTTGTGGCGATAGTGTGGCAAGGCCAAAAATACAGAATAGGTTACAGTTTAATGGCACATATGGATGCAGTTGGTGTTACCATCCTGGTGTGTGGGAGGCAGGATCACGTAGATATAATTTAGTAAAAGACGATCCACCAATTCGAACGCACGAAGAGCATTCAAAAGCTATACTGTACAGCCTTAAATATGGTAAAATTTGTAGAGGTGTGAAAGGTGATTGTATTTTTACTACATTAGACTATTTTGATATGGTTTGGTATTTTCCACCTGACTATATGCATGGGATTTTATTAGGAATCTTTCGGCAACTTGTATCTCATTGGTTATCACACTACTTTAGTGTTGCTGACTTGGCAAAAATAAAAGAAAGAATGAACAACATAAAACTCACACGTGACTTACGGCGTAATCTTCGCACACTCGAATATGTAGGGAAATATAAAGCATTAGAATGGAAAATATTGCTTTTATTTGTCATTGTGTGTTGCATTCATGACATTTTACCAGCTGATCTGTACAGATCATTTTTATATTTCCTGCAGGGTATTTACACTTTACTACAAAGTAAAATTAAAGTTTCAGATTTAAATGACTGTGAATACAATCTCTTGAAATTTAGCGGTGAGTGTGAAGTAAATTATGGTGTTCCATTCATGACATATAATGTTCATTCAGCACAACATTACAGTTTAGCAGTCCGACTTTGTGGTCCAATTTGGGCATACTCAGCTGTTCCATTTGAAAATGGTGTATATCATTTTTTGAGAGAGATGAATGCTCCTAATGGCTGTTTAAAACAACTTTCAGAGAAATGGTTGAAAAGATCAATTTTTAATAACTATATTGCCAACATTGATAGTTCCTCACCTGCCATACAATTTTGCCAATCTTTATTAAGAAATGAGAAACCAATACAAAATGTTTTAGTTATTGGCAAAACAACTTTTATAGGAAAACCGTCTTGTATCAAAAAAGTACAAGATTTATTTGATAAAATGGTACAAGAACCAACAAAAGTTGAAATTTTTAACAGTTGCATTCATAATTCAAAATTCATCCATACTACAAACTATAACCAAAAATTGAAAACGAATGATTCAGCTATAGAAACAGTTGATGGGAAAATGATTGAAATTCAGTATTTGGCGGTTGTCGGAGCAAAAGGGTACATATGTGGATATAAATGGACCGTTGGCAATAATGAGTTCAACGGTATTAATAAAGACCCTATTGTAAAGCATATTTTTAAAGTATCAAATGAAAACAAGTCCCTCGTCGCCATTGAAATCAATAAGATTAAGCGAAAAGCATTAGTCATTGATACTAAAGAGCAGAAGTTTATTTCATTTTTACCAAATTCTTACGAGAAACACTAAAATTTTTGATAAAGTTATATCAAGATTTCCAAACCTTCATTCTACAAAATCCACTTCAGATTCAAACAATAAAGATAATAGTGAACATTCAGCACAATTTACAAGTTGAAATGAGAAAACGAATGATTTTAATTTTCATCTCGTTAATAACATTGGTACGTATTGTGTTCTGAAAGGTACGATACCAATTATATTGCTTACAATAGCTGTTTCATTCTATTTAAGGTGAAGTGAAACGTTTCAAGGCCACGGCCGGGTGCCTTTCACCGCGGTAAGGCAGATTACCAAACGTTAGTATCTTTGCCCACCGCTAGATGGTGCAGACACCGGAACGTTTGGTACCTCTGCCTACCGCTAGATGGCGTAGCGCGCATCTTCCGATGCGCGCTACGTCAGTATATATATACGTACACTAATGATCGCGAATATTTCGCGGCAGTGTCTATAAACACAGCAAGGCATATTGCAAATGATTGCACTGAATAACAACCCGAACAAATCGAGAATTATTTAGGTACATCACGTGTACCAACACTGTGTTGGACAAACGTCGCAGTGTCAAGCAACAAAAGTGGCTTATATTCTCGCTCTGGTGCAGAGCAATTGATAAAAGTTGAAACTAATCAACTATGACATTTCCAACTTAGAGGTTAGACATGATAAATTCAGAGAAAATCCCTGTTTGGAAACCACATCGGTATGACGAGCAAACCTTGGTTTTCTCCCTCGCTCTTGTGCAGAGCGATAGATATGCGTGAAAACTAATTCACTATAATGTATCTAATCCGTTAGAATTCCTTCGACAATCAGTCGAGTGGCTCTCCGTTGGAGAGACTTATTCTCGCTCTTGTGCAGAGCGGTTCATAAGAGTGAAACTAGTTCACAATGATATTTCTAACTTATAATTAGACATGATTAATAAACACAAAGAAAATCCCTGTTTGGAAACCCCATCGGTATGACAAGCAAACCTTGGTTGTTCCCCTCGCTCTTGTGCAGAGCTGTTGATATAAGTGAAATTATTTCACAATGATATTTCTAACTTATAATTAGACATGATTAATAAACACAGAGAAAATCCCTGTTCAGAATCCCCATTGGTTTTACAACCAACCTTTGTATCCCTCGCTCTTGTGCAGAGCGGTTGATATGAGTGAGACTAATTCACTATAATGTACTTAATCCGTTAGGATTCTATCAACAATTAGTCGAGTCGCTCTCCATTGGAGAAACTGATAAAGAAACATTAATTTATGCAGGTTCTATGACTAGATATATGTTCTATAAATCAATAATCTAAATCCGTTTGGATTCTATCGACCATCAGTCGAGTGGCTCTCCGCTGGAGAGACTGAAAGCAAAACATTTCTGTATGCCATTTCTATGACTAGTTTGATATTCTCTAGATCATTATTCTAAATCCGTTTGGATTCTATCGACAATCAGTCGAGTGGCTCTCCGCTGGAGAGACTGAAAGCAAAACATTTCTGTATGCCATTTCTATGACTAGTTTGATATTCTCTAGATCATTATTCTAAATCCGTTTGGATTCTATCGACAATCAGTCGAGTGGCTCTCCACTGGAGAGACTTATTCTCGCTGCTGTGCAGAGCGGTTCATAAGAGTGAAACTAGTTCACAATGATATTTCTAGCTTATAATTAGACATGATTAATAAACACAAAAAAAATCCCTGTGTGGAAACTCCATCGGTATGACAAGCAAACCTTGGTTGTTCCCCTCGCTCTTGTGCAGAGCGGTTGATATGAGTGATATCGGAATTCCCTGAATTATTACTCAGAGCAAATTAAAATACTAAAATTAAATGAGTAAGTATAGCTAATGCACTGTGTCTACTGTCTAATTTCACAAACACTTAGTCGAGCTGTATAGCAACAAGAGTTGAGTCAAAGTTAGTAAGGGATAAATTCGTAAATATGAGTTACTGACAGGTCGGGATCTAGCGGAATGATAGGAGGAAAATGTTTACTTCTGTCTTTCGTTGTATACATACCAGCACGGTTGTTCATAACCCTACTTGCAATGAGTAAGAAGCACATGCGCGCAAAAAGATTTTGAGGTTAGCGTGAGATGTGGCAGAATAAGCACTTTCACACGCGTAGACACTGGAAATAATCTCAGTACGAATAGTAATGAGGTGAACTAACATATTAGCACACGCTTTGTTCGGAAACTTAGTATCCAATTATTTTTTCATTATCATCTTTCACTACAAGCTCTGACCGCTCTGACTGATCTTTGAAGCTCACGTGTTTCCATGTCTCCTAGCGTCGGCTAGTGCGAACTGGTGCGAACGAACACGAAGGCGGGCAAAATGCGTTTATTGCAACTGGTAGAGACTCTCGCTATTTGTTCTTATCGTATTTTTAATTTCCCTAGATCTGTCGGAAGACAATAAAAATAATGAAAGTTAATTGGAATGACGGATACGACGGATACAAGCAGACAACATGACCTCAGACTTTTGACAGCTAGCCTAACAGCCGAACCATGGAGTAGAAGGAGACCTATTTTCGAATTGAAAATGGGTTTACGCAATAGGTGGCACTGTTGTGAGTGACCAGTCCCGAACTTCCTGCAAACGCTTGCGCGCGCACTCCAAGATATATTATGACGTCACTAACTGTATGGTAAATTTTCCCACTCACAGGAAGTCCGCGTAGGCTCGCTGGTAACAGCGCCATCCATTATGTGCAGAATTCGTGCCACTTTTTCAATACAGCGTGTAAAGGGAGATATGTCTTCTACTACTCCATGAGCCGAACATATAGAACTTCATTTCAGATTTGAGGTTAAGGGAGAGATCGATTCGTTGGACAAAAATCCAAACAACACAAGCATACGGCATAACCTCACTAGTCAGACAGTTAGTCAAACATAGGGAGTCTATTTCAGAATCGATTCGTTAGACAAAAATCTCCAATTCCCCATACTACGAGCAGACGACATAACCTGACTAGACTGACCGTTAGCCAAACATAGGGAGTCTATTTCAGAATCGATTCGTTGGACAAAAATCTCCAATTCCCCATACTACAAGCAGACGACATAATCTCACTAGACTGACAGTTAGCCAAACATAGGGACTCTATTTCAGAATCGATTCGTTAGACAAAAATCTCCAATTCCCCATACTACGAGCAGACGACATAACCTCACTAGACTGACAGTTAGCCAAACATAGGAACTCTATTTCAGGATCAAGTCGTTGGACAAAAATCAGAATAATGAAAACAAATTCGACTGATTATCTACATTTCAGTGGACGGATACAACCATAGGATACAACTAGCAGACGAGACATAACCTCACATTTCTGACAGATAGCCTAGCATAGGACTTCATCTCAGATTTGTGGTTACGGAGAGAATCTTGCTCGTATATCTATTCCATGTGTTCGACTTCATTTTTATTATTTCGATTTTCGTCCAACGAATTGATCTCTCCGCTAACCTCAAATCTGAAAGAGTCCTATGCTCGGCTAACTGTTAGTCGAGTGAGGTTATGTCGTCTGCTTGTATTATGTGGATTGTTGTCGAACAAATTGATCCTCCATAACCTCAAATCTGAAATGAACTTCTAGGTTAGACTAGCTGTCAAAAGAGTGAGGTTATGTCTCGTCTGCTTGTATACGTCATTTGAATATACTTTTATTCTTTTGATCTTCGACCACGAAATCGATTCATAACCTCAAATCTGAAATGAACTTCTAGGTTAGACTAGCTGTCAAAAGAGTGAGGTTATGTCTCGTCTGCTTGTATACGTCATTTGAATATACTTTTATTCTTTTGATCTTCGACCACGGAATCGATTCATGACCTCAAATCTGAAATGAACTTCTAGGTTAGACTAGCTGTCAAAAGAGTGAGGTTATGTCTCGTCTGCTTGTATACGTCATTTGAATATACTTTCATTCTTTTGATCTTCGACCACGAAATCGATTCATAACCTCAAATCTGAAATGAACTTCTAGGTTAGACTAGCTGTCGAAAGTGCGAGGTTATGTCTCGTCTGCATGCATACGTCATTTGAATGTATTTTCATTATTTCGATTGTTGTCTCACAAACCGATCCCTCCATAACCTCAACTCTGAAATAAACTCCTGAGTTAGACTAGCTGTCAAAAAAGTGAGGTTATAACCTCTGGGATCTTGTATCTGTTATTCGAATTTATTTTCAGTATATGCATATGTTTTCAACAAATTCAGCGTAATGAAAAATACGCATGAAATAAATCAACGATGAATACAATTTTCTCTATCCTATATTCGAGTCTCAGGTTAGCTGTGGGACGAGTGAGGTTATGACGTCTGGGATCCGATATCGATTGTTCATATACGTTACTCATTTTTAGACACATTAGTACGAAAGAAAGGAGTAGATTAAATAAACGAGCAATAATATTTTCTCGTAACGCAAATTTCGAACACGATTTTAACTATCGTTTGTTCGTATTTTAGGTTAGCTGTCAGTCAGGTGAGGTTAGTCGTGTGCGATCCGATATTCAATATTTGTGTTCCTTGCCAAGCGCCGTCAAGCGGGAGCAGCAGGAACCAACATCTTATACGTAGGGTGGCATAGGAAACCTTCACTAGCGCTGCTGCTCGGCTTGCAAGTAAACTGGCTACAATTTCGGTACAGCTGTTGTGATCTCAACTAAATGTCGATACGGGTAGTGATCTCAACTGAATGTCGGTTCTTTTAGTTTTGAGTAACGGAGAATCGTCAATTCTCAGCCATTTCTCCATCAAATGACACGGGATTGGGCTCAAAGTGTGTGGTTTTTCATTGCGGAGTGGCTAAATGTCAGGAAAATGCGATTATCTACGGCAACAGTGAATAATCTCGCGATTTATGTGGTCGGTACGTCAATCTGTGGAAATTTTTGTCGAATTTTGGAAAAGTAAAATAATCAGCCACTTTCTGCCACAATTGTGTGTAATCCCTTAAAATTTCATTGAGATCGATTCAGTAGTTCCGAAGAATTCACGATTCCCGTTTTCGAGGTTCTGACAAACGTTTCACTTCACCTTAAGGGAGGACAGTACTGAAAATTTAAAAAAAAAAACATATTTTATTTTTCCACTACTCAAAATGCTTCAATCAAAAATCGCCTCCAGCAGTTTTTAGATATTAGTAATATGTATATTGGAAAAAAATATAAACCTTCTGCGATGAAAGTGTATGCGCAAGGAACCTTTCGCAGAAGATTTCCTTCGAACCACTGCGAAAGGTTCCTTGCGCATACACTTTCATCGCAGAAGGTTTATATTTTTTTCAAATACACATACTACTAATATCTAAAAACTGCTGGAGGCGATTCATGATTGAACCATTTTGAGTAGTGGAAAAAATACAAAAATGTTTTTTTACAAATTTTCAGTACTGTCCCCCCTTAAGTGTAACAAAGTGTTACTTTAGTTATTTGAAAAATGTACAGAATTGGAAAACTGTAACATGTACTTTTAAGATTCCCGTATAAATCTCAATAACAAATTTTTTTAATTTTTATAACAATAAAGTGGTAGGATCTATAAAAACGATTAACATACAGAGTGTGTGTTATCCAATGAAAAGTTATTATTTATTGAACCAATAAAGTTTAATGTTCTGTTATTATCAGGTAGATGTGATACACGACCATTAGTACCCTGCTCAACAGTGTCCCATACTACACTATATCATTTGTTAAGTGTATGATTGGAATTACTTGTAATACTTATGTATAATCATACTATAAATTCTAAAATTTAAATTAATACAAATGCAAATTTTTATAATGCAATTCAATAAAAGAGGCTGTTCTTCCTTCCTCCCATGGTGCGTATGCTATTTTTCTGCATTCTAATCTCAAAACGATTACTTTGACGGTGATTTTTCGGTTATCATGCAGAAAAATATATTTCTAAACTGCGGTTGTGAAAAGCGATTTTTTTACGCACTCGGTTTTCCCATGAGCGAAGCCAGTCGGAAAAACCTCTCGTGCGAAAAATAATTGCCTTTCATAACACATTATAAATATAACATTTAATCACAGGAAGCCGGAAATTACAAGCTCTCCTTTTAGAATTGTATAAAAAAAATTTCTATAGATTCTATAGTTTCTTTTTATTCATTATGTCAATAAAATTTTACATGTAATTAATAGCAAACTTTAATTTTTTAATGTAATAATAAAGTAGCACAAAATGATCATTTTGCGTTTCTTTTTGTTATAATTTTTTCAGTGGGCAGTGCCATTGCCGTGTTATTGTAGCTAAAAAATGTTTAAGTTAGTATTTGCCCCAAGTATGTTCACATTTGCTAGCACGATAATTATTGCTAACATATTTCTTTGATTGAATATTTCTTATATTTTCTCAGCATGATGTTTAGTATTGCTAGGGAACGTATGTGTTATACTGTAACTGCCAATATTCATTTTAGGATGATAATCAAGAGTACGTTGAAGAAACTGACTCCTTAAAAGCAGTACAGACTCCAACTAGTGTTGATTCAAATGATGCCGACCAGTCGAGCGAGGACGAGCTCAAGAAAGATGATGTCAAAAAAAATAAAGTGATTATTAAAAAAGAAAAAGGATCTGAATACGAGGTAATTTATAAATATGATATTTTAGTTGATAAATTACGCGTTTGTATGCAGATGGTATGGAAGAGGTAGTGAAGAAAAAAATCGTAGCTTTCAAATTCAGCCACGCAGGTAGGGGACGGTGGGGCAAAACCGCCAGTCGGGGCAAAACCGCCCCGAAAAAAAAATGACCTAATGGTATTTTCGAACTAAGGTGAGTAAAGTGTCTCTGCTGAAAGCGATAAAAATTTTAGAGGGTGGGGCAAAACCGGCACCGAAAAAAAAGCCTAAATCTTATATTTTCGCGTTGAGGCGAGTAAGAAGGAACTGTATATAACGTATCTCTCCTGAAACCGATGAAATACCGAGAAATGGGGAGAAACTGGCCACTAAACAAGAAAATTATACGAATACAAACTTAATGTACCAAAGGATAGAAAAATCAATTCAATGAAAGAACAAATAGAAGAGTTTTAGAGACTAGGGCTCTGTTCCAATATTCACTGGCTGTACTGCAAGCTTGTGTCAGAAAGAGATAGGTGTATTCACGAACTCACAGGCGCAAGAAAGAAACAAGAAAAACTCGCAGTATACACTCGGACCCCACTTATTTGACCAACTCGGGACCGGGTATCTTCAGTTATTTGACCAAAGTAGGGGTCCCCACTTTCCGTCTGAAAATGGCAGCCGCTCCTGCGCAGTTGTACATGCGCAGTCCCACGCTAGTTCAGACCCGTACGTCGTAACACTTTGTCTCAATAGTGGGGGTAGAGGGAGTCAAATAACTGAGTCTGAACTCCATCAAATAACTGGGGCCGTCAAATAACTGGTGGTCAAATAAGTGGGGTCCGAGTGTACTGCCAGTGAGCTTGTAACATGAACGAAAAAAATTCAATCGAAAGTATAAATATCTATGATTTTCTAGAAATTAGAAAATTCGACGAAATTAGAGAGAGCGTCTGGCCGGTTTTCCCCCATTTCTCGGTGGTTTATCGTTTTCAGCAGAGATACGTTAGATACAGCTTCTTCTTACTCGCCTGAACGCGAAAATATAAGATTTAGGCTTTTTTTTCGGTGCCGGTTTTGCCCCACCCTCTAAAATTTTTATCGCTTTCAGCGGAGACACTCGATATGGCGTTTTGTTTTACTCGCCTCAGTTCGAAAATACCATTAGGTCATTTTTTTTTTCGTGGCGGTTTTGCCCCCACTGGCGGCTTTGCCGCACCGTCCCCTATAGTATTTTTCAGCCCTGGTACGAGATGCGTTTCCCTGTCTTCGTCGAGGAAGGCACGAAAACGCATCTCGTGATAGGCTGGAATTAGTACATTACGCAACTAGTGCGCAAAAAACTCGACTCTGTGATAACTCTAACTAGCAAATGGAATTACGACCGTAGCCTACACCAGAGCCCGGCACCGCCGTGCTCTCAAAGCCAGCCTGGCTAAGTGTCAATTACTACGGCCGTAAGTCCCCTCGGTCTACCTGAAAACAGCCACTCGTCCTTACCTGAAAGTGCAATGTTAGGGGCAGCGTTCAGGAGAAATAAAAGAAACTAAGGGTTGGTTTGCTCTATTTGCGACGGCAAGAACTGCGTTCGACCGTCCGGATCTTTTCATACCTGCATATTCCCACCCATACCTACTGAAATCCAAGAAATGGCGTTAAAGGGATTAGTGCCGGTGAACGGGCTAAGTGGATTTAGAGCTTTGGCTCTTTGGACTAATGAGTGTGCCGGGCCCTGCCCTACACGACTGGATGGCGTTACCAATTCAACAATGCGGGACTAAGGCGAATTTTGCGCACGCTGTTAGGAAAAATATTTTTCATCATTCTAGCCTCGAAATCGCGACTTTGTCGCGATTTCCTGGCTTTCGTGATGAAAAATAATAATCGTCACTTGTACGTAAAGGCTTTTTGACGAACCTCGTTACAGCACTCGCCTTCGGCTCGTGCCGTAAGCCTCTCGCTTCATCAAAAAAGCCTGTCCGTACTCGTACTGAAATGTACTATTCCATGCTGATACCTCAAAATCTGCTATCAAAGTTGACATTTTGCAGTTAAAAGCATGAAAAAAAAATGTTCTTTCGAACATGAAACACACTCTTTCCGTCAAACTCTTCCATATCTAAAATAGTACATTACGCTACACGGGAGGAAAAATGGTCAGCCCGTAGCTCGTCTTCGGCTCGGGTGTCAATGTACACAAGGTACAGACTGACCTTTATTTTTCCTCCCTAGTAGCGTAATCATTACGCCGTAATGTATCATATTCTCAATACGTGATCGGCTCGTAATAATAATAAAGCTATAAATATATTTTATTACAGTTCTTAAACTTAGCTGCATTAAATTACTCAAAATTTAGTAAAAGTTCATAGTTTAATTATAAGATATATAATAGCGACTCGAAATAAAAAAAAAGTTCCATTTTGTTGTATGACGAAAATTAAAATTTTTTACAAAAGAATGAAAGTAAAGAATGTTGTATACCATAATATTTATTCTCAGCATTCAAATGAATCAGAAGGATCAAAAGATCGTGATAAAACCGCATCAAAATCGTCAAAAAAAACAAAAAGGAAACGCGGCAAAAAAGGAAAGAATAATAAGTCACCTTCTATGAATAAGGTATGTAAATGAAACCATTCCTATTTTTAGGATCACTAGTCAAAATAATTTTACAAAATATTGCGTGATAAATTATCAATAAATAAACTCGATAAAGTCAAATTATTATTCCAATTTCACAATAGAGACTAAAGTTTATAATTTGAAATAAGCAGGAATTAAAATATTTATATCATTTAATAACGAAATATTTGTAAGAATGTTAAACAAATTTAGTAAATTATATCACAGAGTCTTAATAATCTTTTTAAAAACAAATTTTTCTCAACTAATTTTGGTAAATTATGAAAAATTTTGTAAATGAAAATATCATACATAAATATTATTACTAACTTTTGGATGATGTTTATATTACATTTTAATAATTTGCAGGAGAATGAAATAAAAAAACCTAAAATTGATTCACCTGAGCTGGACTTACTACCACCTAAACCTAAAAAACCTCGAATTATTCAAGATGACAAATTAACCGAACCTGTTCCACTATCGGTATGAAAATAGAACTAATAATATTCGTCTTCCATTTACAATATAAATAAATAATGTTCTGTTTACAGAAATTGGGAATTAAACCAAAAAACCAATCTATTGTCGAATTGGGAGATAGCGCTTCAAAAAGTGCGAAGATCGTGCAAGTATTTTGATGGTTTGTAGAAAGTATCAAGTAGATTCCAATTTTCACTTGAAAAATTAATTATTTAAATCAAGTCATATACAGTCCGACCCCCAAATAAGAAACCAAAAGCCCCCGAGGGGAAGAGTCTTTCCAAGAATTCGAGTACCCCCACCATGCGTGCGCTCTGCGCCGACTTACTCTATCTGTTTCTTTCTCTCATTCGTACTTAAGTGCAATTCGAGCTTGGAGTAGGGGAAGTTTCTTATTGCCGGGTTTCTTATTTGGAGGTCGGACTGTATATACTAAAGTTCATACCCTTCAGTCGAAAAATTTCGGCCTCATTACGAGAGTAACTTATTGGTTACTAATAAACATTTTGACACGTGGTTTCCGTTAAATTGTTTAAATCTCCCAAGAGCAAGTAACACTATGTGTTTTTTATTTAAATTTTATCTAAATCATTTGAATAATTGATACAAATGTCTCTAGATCCGAGTGAGCGTTAGCGACTAACTGCTAGTATTTCACATATTTCTCAATTTTTCTTACGATTCAATAAATTTAAACGAATGACTTTGATAAAACTATGC
Source organism: Tenthredo livida (assembly GCA_963992785.1). Classification (NCBI taxonomy): domain Eukaryota; kingdom Metazoa; phylum Arthropoda; class Insecta; order Hymenoptera; family Tenthredinidae; genus Tenthredo; species Tenthredo livida. Next base: position 19,640,847 of record OZ023067.1, read on the forward strand.
ACTGATAGAAAGGTGTAGTTATTATTAACGAGGCTCGTTAACTATTAACGAAGGGCAGAGTTGGATACGAAGAAATGAATATTCGTTAATACAAATGAATATTCGTTAATAGTTAACGAATATTCAGTTGAGGGTAAAAGTTGATAGTAACAAATGAATATTCGTTGATAGTTAACGAATCCATATTTCAGAGGAATGAATCGGCAAAAAATGTCCAACTAAATGGATTCACTTACTATAACTAAACCTTTCTATCAGTGTGTTAATAAGTAAAATGAAAATTCTCGATCAATTCTTATTAAGGGAGTACCGCACGTACTGCTCTATATATAGTCAGGACGAACTTGCATAGTTGCTGCTCCGCAAAATCGTATATATCGTAACCTGTACACATACCATAGTCTAGTAAAACCACGTTTTTCATCAGTTATCAATTTATTTATTTTTTCACAGGCTCTGTAGCATGAATTGAACAAATGATTCATAATACTGGAATAATTATTAACTAATTACAAAAGTTTCATTACATTCCAACCGTCGTTTACTTAGAAATACGTAACTGAACCATACAAATTTACCGTTTCCCATAAGACGCCGTGTTAGGAATCAAAAAATTGAAGCATTGATCACTTTTTCATTAAGCTCTGTAGGTCTTCAAAATTTGAACTGTGTCTTTTTTAGACATACATCCTACCTCCCACAAAGTTTAAGAATTTTCGCACCTAATTCGTAAATATGCGGTACTCCCTTAAGTCATATTTTAAACATTATAACAGATCAAATGTTTCAAGTAGATATTGTCAAAAACGTAGAATGTCACTTACAATTCCTAATTAAATATTCAGTTCATAAATTTTCACATCAATTCCGTATTCAAAATCAAAAACTACTTCAAGATATGGTTGGTCGACAAAAACTGTGTTCATTTCTTTAAAATTAAAATGATATCTTTGAACATTATTTAACTTCACAATTGATCTAAGTGCAACATATATTTACAGGCCTTAGATGATTTTACCAGTAAATTTACAAATGGAACATTTGACGCGACAATAACAGATTGTAGTGGCAAACTTGAACAAGTAGAAAAAGATCTTGACAAAATAGATGCTCTAAGTGACACAGGGGAAAATGAGGAAGAGAGTATTGAAAATCAAATTATAGAAAAATCAGTTGCAGATTGTGAAAAAGAGATTTTATCTCAACAAGATAAATGTGATTTTAAAGTCAACAATGATCAGAAAAATGAGCTGCCAAAAAAGAAGAAAGTCACTACTAAAAACAAAAAAAATACGCAAAAAAAGTCTAAAGATAAAAAACATCAAAAAGCAAAAGAGAATAAAAAAACTGAAAAGTCGAAAAACAAAGATAAAGTTAAAAAAAAAATGAAAACACCGAATATGTTAACTGCAGTGACCTTGTACGCCTGTTGAATGAAAAATATGAAATCACAAACAAATTGAGAAAAGATGATGAAAAATGAATGAATTGCATCGACTCAACATCGGATTACAGCAGAAAATTTTACTTAAAATTGATGAGTATGGTAATTTTTCGAAGTTTTTACCAATCACAAGTTGATACATTTTTTGAGGCTAATGAATAAATACTTTATAAAATACGTTTTTATTCATTTGCAATTTCAAATATTATTTTAGCAGCTAGAGGTGTTAATCCGTTTGCTCTTGAAGCCTTAAGTGATATCCCTGTAGGATTTGATGATAAAGAAACAAATCAGGTAAATTTGAAAACTATCAAAGGCTTTGAATGTCGATAAACTATCAATCGAATTAACATGCATAATTTCAATTTTTTTAGATGTACTGTGGGTTCAACGAATATATATCTACAAATGCCTATCGCAAGGCTGTGAACTCGTCCATGACAGAGGCTAAACTTACGTCTAAAGACAGAGGATATTCCATGTTCGTCAAGGACGCAGCAGAGGCTATAATTGGGAGAGAGGTTTTGAAAGACAAAAGCGTTAGTGGTAGAAAATGCAATGCTGTCAAAAATTCTGTTGCTAAGCCAAAGCTTGACGACAACAAAATATTAGCTGTGAAAGGCAAAAAAATATTTATGCATTTTTTTTTAATCATACGCAATAACTATAATACTTAATTAAAATATTAATTTGGGCCTATAGGTATTTTCAAATATTACTTGGTGCAAGAGCGGGGCTTGGGTCGTGTGGCAGCGGAGCAGGAAGTAGGAAGTGTACATGCGTACATAGCATCAAAAATTTCTGATCTCAACAAAAAATCTAAAGCAAAATCCGAGGATAAAAAGAACGATGAAAAGGATGAGAAAAATAAGGGAAAGAATAACAAAAGGAAATCTAAAGCAAAAACCGAGGATAATAAGAACGATGAAAAGAATGAGGAAAATAAGGCAAAGAATAACAAAAGAATAAGTCAAAAGAAAGATGAAAGTGAAAGTGATGAGTCGTCAGAATCTGATGATGATGATGATGAAAATAAGAGTGATGAGGATGATGATCGAAGTGAAAGCGATTCGAATAGTAATGGAGATTCAGGTTCTAGTGATAGCGATTAATATTAAGTTTCAAGCTATGATATTTCAAAAATATTTTTTTCATATCATATTTTTTACAACATAATTTATGTCTCAGAAACGTGTTCATTTTAATACCTAAAATTATTCATAACTTCAAATTAATAATTTTTTCGCTAGATCATATTTTAAACAATAACTAAACACTACAGTATTTTTAATAATAATTATCATACTGTTCAATTATCATTTGTCTTAATGAGTATGTATTATTTACATGTTCTAACTTACTCCATTTCTTGAAATGTCAATTAAAATAAAGATTTTTGTTTTATGTTATAAATGTTGCGCTCAAATATTGTAGAATCTCGTTGAAACAAATAAACAAAATAAAAATATAATCTTGTTTTAACGTTTCTGCAAAGTCTGGATACACTAATGTGAAAAATAAATTAATTTTGTTTGAAAATACCGCTGGGAAGATTGAATAATTCAAATTACGGTTATATTAGAAAAAACCTTTCAACTGTTATAAAACTTTATAATCATAAGACAATGCAAAATCCCATAAAATCTTGTGGGTCAATAATTTCCATAAAAAAAATAGAAGTAAGTATAATTTGCAATCTGTAATTGATATTTATAAGTTCTTGTGAAAAAAAAGTAGTCAGAAACAATCTAGTAGAATATCATCCAGAAAATAATTTTACTAGAATTTGTTATACCGTGTCTGATAAAACCTTGTATATACTTATCGGTGTATCTGCAACTAGTTCTTTGAATTATTCACCGAACTTTAGAAAATTTTATAAGATTATATGAGGAATATATGGTGCACATTCCCACTCCAACATAATTCGAACATTTTTTTATCAGATTGTATTAGACGTTTTCAACAGGGTCCCCAGTCAAGCACTTTGACAAACATACTACCCGGCTAGCGCCCGGCCAGAAACCTTGTTGTGACCGGGCCAAACCGGGCAATTTCCACACGGGATTATATGAATAAATCCGAAATAAAGTTAACAATAATTTCTGCGATTCTTTTGTTATTATATGATGAGGAAATTCATTGTTCATTTTATTTCGGATTTTTTCATGTACCAAAACTTCGAAAATGAAATTCAAAAAAAAAAAAAAAAAAATCGGAAAAAAAATTCGAAAAAAATTTGATCGAGTGAAAAATTAAAAAATACACATTTTTCATATTATGACATTTTATCTAAAACCCCATAGTGCTCGAGTTACGACGCATTTTCTGAAATCCGATTTTCCGCACGAAAAGTTGAATAACTTGACGAAAAAAAATCGCATTCAAAAAAAAAAAAACTGACTTACAGCTCAATCTCTCCTCTTCCGAAGTCCTATTGGAAAAAAGTTTCTATATCCATTTCCCAGAAAATTACACGCGAATTGATGAATGTATGAAAATCGCAAAAAAACGGTCATGTTCAACATTATCTAGTGAGTGCGGAAAATTTTTTGGAAAATTGAACAATAAAGAGAAATGAAGCCGGTTCTTTCCACTTTTGAATGCCACCCGGGCCATTTGGTTACAATTTTTTTTGACCGAGATATTCAACTTTTTGCCTCGATCGAAAATTCGGAAAGTGATCTCGAACTTATGGACGGTACTGTATATATTGTAACATGACAGGCAGATAGGCCTGACCGTTAGCATTCAAACATCAGCCGTTGCGAACATTCGATGATAGTCTAGAACGTTCGACATAACAGCATGAGTTTGGGTGACGTCACGACTTGTATATAAGTCGTGGCGACACTCAGCTCATCAGCAATCTAAGGCAAAGCGCCAGGTTGGCTCACCGTAGATATTCAAACATATTCTTTCACTTTTCTCTTTACAGACACCATAGGCAAAGCGCCTGGTGATCTGCCTAGCCAATCATCATTCGTACTTTAGAAAATTCAGAAACACAGAAAATTTCGTAAAATTAATTTTGTTCAAATATTATTTCAAATTATTATTATTCATAAAGTCGTGAGATAAAATATCTCACGCACCAGAGATCATAACCTATAACTAATAAGTTAAGCAACTTTGTAAATATAATTTTAGTTTGGTTGCAACCGCCATTTGATATTATTTTATTTAATAAATGTTTCTTCTTATGTTTAATATAATTGCTAAGATTTAGTGCTGGTTCCCTTCTCCGCCATTTCCCGGTCATATTAAATTCTTTTTAGCTAGGAATACGGCTGCGAACGCCTTGCGTTCAAGGTCCGTGGATAGACGGGATACGGCTGCGTGCACAAAGTGCACAAGGTCCGGTGTTAGGGATATAATACGGCTGCGTGCACTACGTGCACAAAGTCCGTGAACCAGGGGAGGCGGCTGCGAACGCACGGCGTTCAAAGTCCGTAATTAGACAAAAATTAGATGGAGAGGTCCTAAATTTTCATCCGAGCAAAAAACTCACAATAACTGTCAGTTTCGCGAATCGCGAAACTGCCGTAAAGTTACAATATCGCGTGACTAATGCCATAAGGTCGTAAGCGCCAAAAAAATTTTTTTTTTTGCGGATATGCCCAAAATATGTAATATTGCATGAAAAAGATTTTGCCACCAAAAAAACGAATTTTTTTTTTTGGCGTTTACGACCTTTTGCCATTAGACACGCGATATATAAACACACCGTATAGGGTCGTTATGATAACGCTCTCTATTTGGGTGCCTAATCACGGTCCCGTTATAACTACCGTGGAAATCGCAGCAATTACCGCACAAAATCGTGGAATACATTTTGCCCCTTCATCTTTGTCGAAAACAAAGATGTTTTTGGATGGTTGTGTTTGGAATTCTATATAAAATCGGGCTACAGAGGCCGATTTTGCATTTATGATGCATAGACTGTGATATAAACGAATGGCACGCCGACCCTTTTCGATAAAAAAAAAAATTCCGATTTCATCCGATCAGTTCGAACTCATTACTCGTCAAACATCGGCTGCCAAAAGGACAAGTCGATGGATGGCCCCGTTTAGGAGAAATTCGAGAAATAGACCAGTCGGTAAAAATCGAGTAGACACCCCCCCCCCCCCCCCCCCTTCCCCCAATCCCTATACAGCTGAATTTCGTCTATGATTAGATTAGAGTTATAATCTCGACGCGATGGTATAATTTTATGATTAGGAAGTAATAATTCCGAAAAGAGGCGGCTACGATGCTACGATACCGCAGTCGCTGCCCATAGACCACGTCTGTGGGCAATCAAACTTTTTTAAGCACATATTCCATGTTTTCAGCAGCATCCGGAAAAATCAGCAAATATTTTTGTTCGAAAGTACGCATACAGATACTGACAGATTTTGCGGGAAACATTTTTTCGTATAGTACATCTTGGTCACTGAATCGAAATTGTATGAAAGAGTAGTGATTTTAGTAATTGGAGATTTTCGAAAAATCCTATCTTCCAAATCGTAGCTTTTGAAAATCTAAAATAAGTCACCAATCTCTCCTAATTCCCCATATATTATATATGTCTCTTTATCCTGAGTACGACTAATTTGCAGGGCTGGGTATTTTGGTTTCAAATGGTTTTTCAAATGGAAAACGGAAAATGGTTTTAAAAATATTTTGAAATGTGAAATGGAAATGATTTCCTTGAAAAAATTTTTGAAAACCATTCTCCATTTTCCATTTAAAATGCTATTTTAGCACCAAAATACCAAGCCCTGCTAATTTGTCAGTTTAATCGCAAATTATATTGAGGTAATGTTTGATGTCATTGCATTGAATTTATTGAAAGGAGTTTATTTGATCATATTATATGTTCGAGTTACGTTTCTACCGTGTATGACTCAACCTTCGTGTAGGTATACTAAATACAGACAATGACTTATCTGAACTTTTTTTTTTGTTCTTCTAACTGTATATTATGGTTACATGGAATGAAACATTTTTAATTGAAATGAATGAAGATTCAGAAGCAAATCCGTCGCGTGGTTGGCTCAACCACATCAATTTGAATGATTCAGCTTCGAGTGGTTACTTTACATGCAAAATGACTATTGGCTCAACGGGGATCATCCAACCTCACGGCGGGGTTGTCAATACTTCACTTTTTTTCTCAGTGTACGAGAGCAGCGAATAGGAGTGTATCTCGCGGTGCTATTAGTAATTTTATGTTTTCGACTTTTTTAAGGAAAGATTTTATCGTGATATTTGTTCCGTCAAAAGTTGGAATCGCTGTAGTCACGACTTTCAAATTCATGAATGCTGTCTCTGTGTCGGACATGGTTTACGGGGAGGCTTATGACTTATCTTAAATGGTATACGTATGTTAAGGTAGCTTACGTTCTGGAAATTATAGTGAGTACAATGAGAGTGATTTTTCTTAGCATATCTCTGAAGTGGTGATTGTTGTTGTAGAGATCTTGACTCTGGATCTGAGGGTTGAGCGATAGCGTTAGTGATATTGGTGTCTTGGAGTTGTTAACAGGTTTCGGGTCGTCGTTGGAGCGAGTTCGCTCTTTGTGGGGCTCAGATGAGCCTTTGGGGGGCGAGGTGCCTTTGAGGTTCGGTTGCTGCGATTTGTGTCAACAAATTCTGTGATTGCCAATTATCGCCAGGTTGATAATAGCGGTTTAATAGTTTACACTTTTCGCGTATATGAGCGATTCAGATCGTACCCGATGTATCGTGCAATGTAACAGTACACTGTTTTTTTTTTTTTTTTTTGTATTAGGCGCAGTAGTTTATACCGAGTGTTGCTCTCTTGGTTATTAGTTCACACAACTTATTTTGCACATTGGTTCACTATTTGGTGTCACGATTTGTTGAGTGAGTGGTTTATATTTTCGTTTACTCTTCTTTTACATGCCCTCAGTAACAGGGGGACCACCGCTGCCACCAGTGTTACGTCTTTTATTGGGGTCTTGTCCCCTGCTTTAAATACCGGAGTATAACTGAGGGATTGTTGATGTAATGAAGGTTTGGTTAGCGAACTAATAACTTTTATTCGGGTTAACAGTTGTTTGTTATAATGGTACTTGTGTTATATATGCTATCTTCGCACGAAGAGGTATAGTTAAGAAGTGAGAAGGAAACGAGGGAAGCATAGCTAGGTAGGTAGTTGCTAGGACAGTAAGATAAAAGGTTTTGCTGACTCGTTGCATTTGGCAGTGCCGGGTGCAACGAGTCTTTTCTAGAAGTAGGATCTGGTAGCAGGCAGATAGGAAGAGTGGAGACGTAGAGGGAAAAGGGGGGAAGCGTGTGAAGAGTTGAGGTACTGAAGTGAGTGAGGGGCGAACGTACGGGCGGTGATGCCCGGACGTAACAAGGTACAAATTCTACCGTCAGGCTAAGAAAAAAAAAAAAAAAATTTTTTTTTCAACTCACCCTCATAAAAACATTTATAAAGGTCATGACGCAGCAACTATTATTATCGAAGACCCTTCAGTAGATGCTATCATTAATCATGACGAAATAAGCGATTATATCGATGCTCGATATGTTGGACTCGTGAAGGCATATTGGCGTATATCAAGTAAACTTTTACATGACAAGAGTCATAGTATTGTGCGTTTACCTGTACACCTTCCGAACGAACAAAATTTGATAGTAAGTAACGGGGCGACTGAAAATGAAATAACCTCTTTATTGGACCAAGAAACGATGCTAACCGCCTACTTTGACTTGAATTCCCGTGATGTGCAAGCCAGAAAATACTTGTACGTCGATGTATCGTCGCACTTCACATATAAAAAACAAAGAGATATCAACGGTAAAATGGTAAATTCTTGGCAAACACGGAAATCTCATTTCAACTGCATTGGACGGATGTATGCCGTCAGTCCGACTCAAGCGGAATTGTTTCATTTGCGATTGTTATCATTGACAGTGAAGGGGGCGACAAGTTTTGAACATTAGAGAACAGTAAATGGAAAAATTGAACAAACATTTTCATGGGCATGTTTGCAACTGGGTCTCATCGAAGACGACGACGAATGGAGTCGGGCGATGCATGAAGCAGAAGTTTGGATGATGCCCCGACGATTGAGAAGATTATTCGTTCGTATTTTAATATATTGTCACCCCCTTTATCCCCAACGACTTTGGGAAAAATTCAAAATTTCAATGTCGGACGATTATATACGACAAATAGGTACGACCGAAGGACAAAAAAAATCGTATGAACAAATAAATTCAATACTTGGTATTAAAGATTTGAGTATTTCAGATTTCCCAAACATGATACAATTAGTAGAAATGAATAGTGTTACGTGCGACTACACATTATCCAAAATTTCGATTTTCATATTATAAAATAAACCATAGATAAATAACCGTGGGAAGGATTCAGATATACTATAATCCAAAATATAATATTTCAATAATCCAAAACCCTCTCTGCTTGAAAGTCACGAATTCCGGTCGAGTACTAGAGATAAGAATTTAATATCATAAGGTAAGTTAAGGTTAAATGCAGTGCCGGGCTTTTTGCTGACCCAGCACTGCATAGTCGGTTCGTCGTGACTACTCTTTCAATAAATTGATTTTTACAAGAACAAATAGGCTCAACCAATCAACTGAGGAAATTCTCGATGATACCAAATTAGTCATTAGAACGTATGGAAGGATGTGTGAGGAAAATTGTTGAGGATTGGAGTGCATGGAAATTTAAATGTTATTGCAAACAGACGGTCTTAAGGCTGGGACCGCGAAACGCTGTCTCAGGTAAAGCGGCCAGGTGCGATGAGTTACTCATCCGCGTAAAGACGCAGGTCTCTGATTGGCTAATTACCACGGCGGAGTAACACCTATGCAATGGACCAGCGGCCTCGTGGCTGCATCTCAACTGAATTACTTGTCTTTCTTCTAGTCAATCGCGAGGTGCGTGGATGCAGGGACCCGTGTGCTAATTAGAGCCAAGAGTTGGTGTTCAAATCTTTTATAAGTGTCGACCCAAAGGACTCAGTACTCGTCAATAAACTCAAACCATAAATCTCATCAAGATTATGCATTTTAAAGATAAGGATTAACTTCATTGTTTTAAACTATTTACTTCAACATATCAATAACGTCTTTCGTCTAAAAAGTTGCTTAGTGCACGGAAGTGTCCCGAGGTTCAACAGTTAAGCAAGAGTTAGTGATAGAAAATCTTTTCAAGTGACGACGCTAAAGGACTTGGTTAATCTCGTTAAATAAATCTCCAATAGCGAAAGCTAAAAGAAGTGCATGGACACATTTATAAATCTCAACAACAAACTCAACTCAAATTCAATATTCAATAATTGTTAATATTTTCAAGTTAAAATAATAGTTCAGATTTGCTCATTGACATTTTTAATCGAATTTAGACTATTCGACTATTTTATTAATTAATAGCTTCAGTTCATAAACTTAATTTCATAATAAGTGACTTAGTTTAGTGCTGCATATGTGCTAACAACGAGGTGAGACCCACTGGAGTACGTTATCACCCAAGAGCTCCGATTCTATCCGACGGGCCCCAACCTCAGTACAGTCCGACAGCAACGCTGAGTTTTTAATTTTAATTACCGATTGTTTACCATAAATCATAGTGATCAAACGACAGATTTTTGGTGTAAGTCTTTCATACCAAAAATCTCTCTTACTAGGAAAATCACCAAAAAGGGATCATAAGGCTGATTTGCACATAAGTCATTCGTGTACAAATCAGTCTTGCCTAGAGAATCATACCGCTATTATTTTCTTGCTAATTAGATTACATTATCGTTATATGAGTACAAGAGAGAGAGAAAGAGAGTTGCAATGACAGAGAACCGACTATAGTATAGTATTCTTGAACGCATCAATTACCATAGTAAGCAACGTTTAAACATAGCTTCATCTTTTATCATATTTTTGTTAACCATTCATCTGCATATTTATCCCGAATCGTTTGCAGAATATACTTTGCTTTTGTTGTAATATTCAACCCCCGTTATTCAGGGATTGGGAGTTATAGGGTTGTTCCCAGAGGTGATTATTAAAGATCACTCTAAGTACAAGATAGCAACGAAAGTAGTTTTTATTTAATATTCAACAATATACAAAAGAATGAGCTTGGAGCACTTTCTCCGATTCGAGTCTGAGTATTCGAAGAGATACTCTTCGATTCTACCAATATCTGCTCAAGACTGAGGCGCAGCTCAGATTCTAGCCTAATTTATTACCTAAATGTGCTTACGTGATTATTGGCGTAACCTGCATGCGCTGCGCTTTGTCGCATTCCAGGTCACGCCTTGCTTAATTATTAAAGTTAGCCTATTTGCGAAATGTATTGGAATGTTGAGTAACAATTCTCAACATCCCTCCCCCCTTAGGAGAATAGCCCTCCGGACTATTTTTTCTTTATTTACTAAGTAAAAATTCCCTTAGTCTTAAACTTATTTGCTAATCTTATTTTTATCCAATCCCGGTTTGATTTATTTTGATAATAGACACAATGATTGTCGTTACTCAGGTATATATAATTTCCTAACCCAATTTAATTCATGCTTCTAGTAACAATCCATTTAATACTTAATACTGGATTATGTTGTACCCGTGATCGACGAGTTTCGTTTAAAATTGATAATGGTTTCTTTGGCTATCGGAATCCGTTTTCGCGGCTGCGGGGGCTCCGGTGCCACTGTTGGCCGTGATGTTTCCCTACATCTAAATTTTCCCGAGGATGCACATTGGTATATTATGTAGCCTATCATACCTACTAGTGCTAAACCACTTATTGGGTATAACGGCGCCACATACGGCAGGTGCCGCCTATGACTACTCTTTTTATTTTCTAATTCCTTATGTAAATTTTCAAGGCTAGATCCTAATGAGTTGAGTTCATTCGCGTCTCGCAGGACGCTCTTTAGCACTACACTGACACTTTTATCACTGAACTTAGAGATTGCCTCCCAGTCCGTGTCGTGCAAACTAAGGTTATACGACGGCAGGTAACTGAATTCCTGCCTGCTTTGATACTGCCGTAATGTCTCCATACGGAAATCCTTCGCAGTTACAGCGCATTTCCCGTTAAGAGCTATGATTCCAGTGCCTATCAATGTTTCACGCGCCGCGGGCAACCCTTCGCAGGCTACTGTGATTGCCTCGGCCTCTGGAGCTATGTATAACCATGTTCCTGGTCTATTCAAAACTAATACTATTGCCTTGTTTACCCTAACTATTCTTTTCGGGCATTGCGATAATTCTACGTCCAGCTTTGAGAGAATAGCAATTTCACAGGGTGAACCTATTCCTATCGCGTTCGTAGGGCACCTTGGGTCGCACAAGTAGGGTTCACCTAATCGTTTATATGTCCCCAAGTCCGCCTTTTTCATTTGTAGGTAATTTCTATAATCATGGTCCACCACTGCTAATTCCTCCGTTGTTTCTACATAACAATAGGTATCGTTTTGTGCCCTTACAGGCAGAGGATATACTTTGCTGATGCTATACTCTTCACTACCTATCAGAGGTATTTCTATTACTTGTAACGGGCTTGATAGCCGGCTATAAATAAATGGAAGAATAGGACGGGGTATGAGGTGAGAAACGTGGTCGACTGAGATGAGTGTAGAAAATTATAATTAGGGTTTATTCAAACTAATCTTAAATCTATTACAGGTGTGCGGGTGTAGAGTAGAGTGTGAGGGTGTGTGCGATTACTAATTAGATTAGTTAAGATTGGGGGAAGGTACTGACCTTAAATGGTAGCGGGTTTGGATATATCACAATTCAATTACTTTTCGTACGTTAGCACTGGTCACTAGGACGGTAAGTACTCGAGTGACTACGCTGGCGATCGGACCTCGTGTTCGATCGTCTTCGGCTAGCTTCGCCTATTTTCGGTGTTTTTGAATATTCTTTGGTTTCCCCGCGTAGCTTGGGGAGATTTGTGACTTGCTATGTCACAACTCCCCCCTCCCCACGCGGGGTGAAGCCTATAGGGTGAACCGTTTTATGTGTGTGGTGTATTGTGTGTACTTATATCCTATTATCTCATACTTCATATGTTTACTATACCTAGCTTATTATCTATATCATTTCCTCTCTTTTATCTAGACTCTATCCTATATTTTAGTTGACTTGTTCTTTATCTTTATCTGTACTTTTTCTCTACTTGCTAATTTATGTTACTTCTCTGTTTACTCTATTCTGTTGTTACTTTGTTTTCTTTGACTAAATTCTGTTTCTGACTTGTTTCCTATTTTGTACTGTTGTGTATACCTTATTTACTAATGTGTGTCGTTGTCGTTGTCTTTTCCTGGTGTCGTGTCGTCTCCTTGTCGTGTTATTTCATCGTCGTATCGTTATGGTGTCCTGTTGCACTTCTGTATCTCCCTTTTCCTTGTCTATGTTGCTGTTGTGTCCGTGTCGTCTCTCTCTCTGTTTCGTTCCTCTTCTTCTTCTTATTGTATTGTGTCAAATGTCATGTCTGTGTCGTCTATCTCAATGATTATTGTGTCTGTGTCTGTCTCCATCTCGTCTGCAGTCTCGTACTCGTCTGCTGTTTCGTATATGTCGTTTTCTGTGTCTGAGTCTGTCAAGTCGATCTGTGGTACGTGTGTGTGTGTGTCGTCTTGTTTTTTCTCGTTATTGCTTTTGTCTTTGTTATTTCTGTTTGTCTCTTTAGTTAATTGAAGTCCTGTTTTTATTTTGTCCATTAATTTTATCAATTTGTCTCGTAAGTCTGTAGCTTGTCTTGAGGTTCGTGTGTATGGGGTTGTCTGTCTTAGTGTGCGTTGTGTGTTTGGGTACCTGTGTGCGTGGGGTAGTAGTCCTGGTGTTTGTAGCAGCGGTATCTTTCGTGTCGGTAGTAGTGTGCGTCTTGTTGTTACTGTATTTGTCTGTGTGGCGTCTGTCACTGTGTGTTGGTGTGTGTACGTCAGCTGTCCAGGCGTCTGTAATAGTGGCGTCTTTCGTGTTCCGTCCATTGTCCTTGTTTCTGTAATATATCGAATATAGAATTAGTCACATGTATTTTTAAATGTATAGTTTCAGATTGTCAATGTGCCATTTTCCCATGTTTTTTCCGTTTTCTGATGTTAGCTCATAAATAGTCGGTGAGATTTTCTTAGTTATTATATATGGTCCAGAATACTTATGTGATAATTTAGCTGCTATGTGGTCTTCCTTTGATGAGAGTGTGTGGGTCTTTTTGAGAACCCTATCTCCTACCTTGAATTCCGTGTTTCTGTGTCTTAGATTGTAGTAGTGTGCCTGTCTTTCGTTTGCTTCCGTTAGATGTCTTTGTACTTCTTCTCTGATAATCTGTAGTCTGCGTAAGTGATCTGTCCATTTGTCTGTGTCCTGCATCTCGATGTCTCCCTCGTTCTCTAGTTGATCTCGTAGGCATTGTGTCGGCTTTAGTTCTCTTCCCAGGTTCAGGAATGCTGGTGTCTGTTTTGTCGATGTGTGTGTACTTGTGTTTAATGCAAATTGTAAATCTTGTAAGTGTATATCCCATTCCCTGTGATCTTTTTCGACGTATGCTTGTATCATCGTTTTTATGGTTCTATTGACTCGTTCTACCGGGTTTGCTTGTACGTGGTATGGAGGTATCGTCGTGTGTCTAATGCCGAATTTTTGTGTTAATTCGCGTATTAGTTTGTTTATGTATGGTGTGCCGTTGTCTGTCAGAATTACGCGTGGTGTTCCCCATCGTGATATGACGTGTGTGTGAAGTGCGTGTTCGACTGTCTGAGCTGTTGCTTTTTTTAGTGGTATTATTTCGCTCCATTTTGTGTATAAATCTTGAAAAACTATTATGTATTGGTGTCGTGTTTTAGATATGGGTAGCGGACCCATAATATCTAAAGCTACTACTGTCCATGGCTCTTCTATTATTCTGTGTCCCATGAGACCTGCTGGCTGTCTTTGTTCTACTTTTGTTTTTTGGCAAATCTCGCATTTTCTAACGTCATTTACGGTGACTCTGTACATCCCGGGCCAGTAATACTCTTTAGCTATTCTCTGGTATGTTTTTTCTATGCCTCAATGTCCTGATTGTGTTGTGTCGTGATTTTCGTGTAGTACTTGTGTGATTTTCTCTTTAGGGATTACTAATTTCCATGGGTTTGTGTCGGGTAATAGGTTTGAATGTAGAGGATCGGGTCTGTGGAAGTATAGGTGTGTGTCGCGTATTCTCCATGAGTCGTTTTTCTCTGGTCGTGTCTGTACTTGTGTCTTTTTGTATGTGTACCATTTATCTGTTGTGTTTTCTATCGCGCCTAAGTGTGGTTGTTCTTCGTCTTCGTGTAATCGTGATAGTGCGTCAGGTACGTGATGTGCTGAGCCTTTTCTGTGTACTATTTCGAAGTCGTATTCGAGTAGTTCGAGTGCCCATCTCGCTAGTCTGCCTGTCGGGTTTTTTAGATTATGCAGCCATTTCAGTGCGCTATGATCTGTGATGACTGTAATAGTATAAACCCCAAAAAGCACCTTTGGTGCAAAAACCTTCCGCCAAGTCCATTTATGTGTAGATCACTCCACCAAAAAATAATCAAAGGTTGTGCTCGCTCACTCGATTGGTTGATGATTATCAACATACAAAAGCATGGAAATCAGATACAACTGCCAAGTACCTGTAGAATGATAAAAGTTTGGAATTGAAAAATTTGTTCAAACTAAATAACGTTGTACTCGTTCGCTCGCTGCGCTCGCTCACTCTATTGGCTTATGATTATGGGTTGAAAAAACAATTCGGATGAAGAGATTGAAGATGTCAACATTTATCTGAAAATATTCATAACGAAAAAATAATTTAAAAAAAATTGAAAAAAAAAATTTGGAGTCCGTGGTACGTTGGCGGGCCAATGTTTGAATATCTATCAGATGACATTGACATGGTTCGTGATCGATATTTTATATTTCTTTTTCTACAAAAGGCCCCCCAAGTACCACTACCTCCAAATTTTTTTTTTTAATTTTTTTCAAATTATTTTTTCGTTATGAATATTTTTAGATAAATGTTGACATCTTCAATCTCTTCATCCGAATTGTTTTTTCAACCCATAATCATAAGCCAATAGAGTGAGCGAGCGCAGCGAGCGAACGAGTACAACGTTATTTAGTTTGAACAAATTTTTCAATTCCAAACTTTTATCATTCTACAGGTACTTGGCAGTTGTATCTGATTTCCATGCTTTTGTATGTTGATAATCATCAACCAATCGAGTGAGCGAGCACAACCTTTGATTATTTTTTGGTGGAGTGATCTACACATTAATGGACTTGGCGGAAGGTTTTTGCACCAAAGGTGCTTTTTGGGGTTGATTTCACTACTTTTTGTAAAATTTTGCTTGACCACCTAATAATTGTGCTCGCTCGCTACGCTCGCTCGGTTGTTTTGTGCTATTTCATACCGCCCGAAGTCCCTCGATAAGCAGGAACGTCAACAGCAACAAGCACGCGTGTGCTCATAATTTTCCCCAAGTCTCAAATTTGTAGAGTGACGCGTAATGTACTTTCATAGCGTTTACAAATTGTTCCACTACAATAATTTTTTATACCTACAACATCTAACCCTGCGTGCAGCCCTCCTCCTGTCTCATCTGGGCCTGGGACCGGCAATGACGGAGTTACTTGCACGCAGGGTTATAGTTGCTGCTCATGACTAAATATGTATGGATATCAGATATATGTATTGCAATTCGTAGGTAGTTTTTTTTTTAATGCAACTAGGTCCTCTGCAAAAAGAACATGTACGCGTCCCGTACTTATAACGTCAACTTCCAATTCGGGTCTGAACAGAAGGTATCAAAATATTTAGAATTGAGCCTATTCATGCAAGACTAGCGTAGAGCATAAAATGGAAATTTATGAAGTCAAACACCCGCATTCTGCTCTCTTCGTCTGACTTTTGCCGTTTCTCGTATCAAATAACACTATCCTGATACTTTGCAACCCAAGCGTTTTATCTCATCATCCTCTCGTCTTATATGGCGACCCGCTACAAAATTAAATAATCCATAAATAAGTAATTTCATTCCATTTGTCGTGATAGCACTAATCTTAATTTGGAGAAAGCTTAATAGAGTCGAACATATAGACACAGGTTGCATACCAAAATGTAACAAATTTATTGAAATTTGACATTAAATTATTAATATACATTATGGATTAAAAAATTATCTCCACCGAAGGTCAAGGCACTACGTTGACGTGGAGTGTAGAATAAAGCCTATCGGAGTCCAACAAACAACATTGACTGAAAATCTCATTTTGACTAGATGATACGGAGTTAGATTATAGGACTCGTCGGAATCCTACGTATAACGTTGACTCACAATTTGAGTCTCAGCAGACGAGCCTTCGGAGATAAGCTTAACATGGAGCTTGAAGTAAAATTCGTTGCAATCCAACGCTTGAACTCGGCTTTATTGGTCTGGCTCCTTGCCGTTCCCTATATCGAATAATGCTATCCTCATATTTTTCTACTTCAACATTTTCTCTTGATTTTCTCTTGTCAGACTTCCTCAGGCGATAACTTGCTAAACAATTGAACCGAAAAAACCGTTTCTTCTGATAATTGCATTCATAAATCAGTTAATATTCATCTGACAGTCTTGTCCGTTTATAATTGTTATTTTATTTATCACCATGAATTTTACACGTCAGCCGATTCGCATAACCTCAAAAGCTCGAGATCGTAGGATTTAAGATTAACCCATCGAAACATTTTTATTGGTGACTATCACATTAATGTACTTGGCGCAAGGTTTTGGCACCCGAGGGGCTTGCGGTGGGTATTCACTAGTTTTTGTACGTTCAAATTTTGTATTAAGCATTGCTCGTATTTCTCTTATTTCCTTTATTATTGGGATTTAAAAACATGAAATGACAATACGCGTCTGCTAGTGTAGGAGATCATAGACATAGAGCATGGACTGCGCATTCGGGCCGAAAATCGCTCGGTCGGTAGAAAGAGACAGCATATACACGCGGCCAAATCTGTTTCTTTCTAACCAACAACGTCAAATGCATAGAAAGAGACAGATTTGGCCGCGTGTGTTACCCTTCTCTCTCACTGTCGGCGTTACCATAGGCTGTATAGGGAATGCGCAGTCCATGCTCTATGTCTATGTAGGAGACGGCTTCTGTCTGCGATACTGGCGCTATCTACGTCGGAACTATCTCGTCCTGACGTCACTCTACAACTTTTGTGTGGATTTTCCCGTCTAGTGATTGCATGGGAATGGTTTGATGTGAATCTTGGTCTGAAGAAGACTAAAGAGAAAACCAAACATTGTACGAGGAAACGGGGTATCAGAATCTGAAGTTAATCATATCTCAGTACTCCGGACACCGATTTAATCGATCTAGGGCTCAAATGAAAGCTTTTCATGCCCACATCCTAGATTAAATCAGTTTTAATTCGTGTATGTTGTGAGGTGAAAGAAAACGAAGATACTAGTTCGCGTTATAGGTTAGGGTAGTTGCCTCTCGGGTATGTAGACTCGTTGAGTCTCGCGCTTGAAAAAAATTTTTTTTTAATGTACTTGGCGCGAGACTCTACCGAGTCTCTTGATTGTGCAGCAAGGGAGCAAACAACGTCTTCGCTCCCCGAGTGTCTAGCTTGCTGCCCGAGCGATAGCGAGGACTCGGCGAGCCGGAGGCTCGCCGAGACGAGCGGAAGCGAGGGCGGCAAACTAGACCGAGGGGAACGAAGACGTTGCTCCCGTGGTACACACGATATTTTTTTTTACACATGAACGGAGGCCGATTTTGCTATCTGTTTCAGGAAAAATCGGTTTTACCGATCAATTTTCAATAAATCAATTGAAGTTATGATTTATTCATTTGGCTGCTGCTTCAAACAAAACAGTATAGGTATGAAGTTAGTCCCAACGTCGTATGTTCTTTTCATGAAGGAAAAAAGAGGATTGATAAATCTAGTGCAACTTCATATCGGGGAGCAAAGACAACGTCTCTAGGGAGCAAAGATTTTCAGGGAGGAAAAGCCGGGAGCAAAGACTTTCGGGGAGCAAAGACTTTTCGAGCGGCAAAACCGCTCTTTGCTCCCCGAAAACAGAGAGCAAAATCGGCCTTTGCGTTCATGTGTGAAAAAAAATGGTATCCCTCTAAGTATGGTCTAAATTTCTGTATTGACCAGATTACTGCTAGGCACTCCCTTTCTGTCGTTGTGTATTTTCTTTCCGCATCGCTCAATGCACGGCTGGCGTATGCAATTACTTGTTCTGTATCTTGTTTTGTTTGTGTGAGTACTGCGCCTATCCCTGTGCCGCTTGCGTCTGTTTGTACTTGGAATGGTAGTGTGTGATCGGGACATGTTAGTGTGGGTGGTGTTGTGAGTAACTGTTTGATTGTATTCGTCGCGTGTTGTTGTTCTTCACCCCAGGTCCATTTCTGATCCTTTTTTAATAGTCGTGTGAGTGGTTCTGTTATGTGTGCGAAATTTGGGATGAATCTTCTGTACCAAGAGGCCATTCCTATTAATCTTCTTAATTGTTTAATCGTTTTCGGTTCTGGGTAGTCTGTCAGTGGTTGTACTTTGTCTGAGTCTACGTGTAATCCGTGTTTGTCTACTATGTAACCTAGGTATTTAACTTGTGAGCAACCAAATTCACATTTATCTGGATTAATAGTGAGTCCTGCGTGTGAGATTTTATCTAATATTTTTCCTAGCCAGTGTATGTGTTCTTCGAATGTCTGTGTCACTATTATAATGTCGTCTAAGTATGCAAATGCGTACGGTTCTCATTTCGGTGCAATTATTTTATCTAGTAATCTTTGGAAGGTCGCTGGTGCTCCCGTGAGACCATATGGCATCCTTTTAAATTGGTATAATCCTTTTCCCGGTACTGTAAATGCTGTTATGTGTCTGCTGTCTGTGTGTAGTGGTATTTGGAAGTATGCTTGACTGAGATCGAGTTTTGATATGTATTGTGCGGCGCGTAATTTGTCTAGTATTGCTGTCATGTACGGTAGTGGATATGCGTCTTTGTGTGATACTGAATTTACTTTTCTAAAATCGAGACAAAATCTGTAAGTGTTCTTCGGTTTTTTAATCATAACAATTGGGCTTGGCCATTCGCTTTCTGATGGTTCTATTACATCCTCTGCTATCATTTTATCTACTTCCGTGTCAATCGCGTCTTTTATTTTGGGTGATACCATGTAGTATCTTTGTTTTATAGGGGCGTGACCTTGTGTATCTATTTTGTGTGATGTTAAGTGTGTTAAGCCTAGTTGGCCTGGTAATGATGTGATTTTATTTCTTAGTAGTATGTGTAGTTCTGTGTGCTGTGTGTCTGTGAGTTGTTGTATCCCGCTGCAGATTCGCGGTGTTTGATGGTTCGGATACAGGTTTGGATTTGGTGGAAAGTTCGGAGTCGGTAGTAGGACTTTTCGTTTTGTGGGTGCGTCTGTGTGTGTATATTCTATTCTATCTATGTTTTGGTCTTGTGTATTTTTGTATAAGTTTGGATTCGGTGGGAAATTTGGAGTCGGTAGTAGGACTTTTCTTTTTGGTTCAGGTGTGGTTGCGTGTGTTTGTTCCTGTGTATCTATATTTCGCGACTGTTCTAACGCTAATTTTTCTAATTTTTCTTGTAAAGCTGCTGCTTTTGCTTGTTTTGTGTGTGTCTGTGTTTCCTGTTCCCTGGTTTCTTTGGGTTTCTCTGTTTTCATTTCTGTTTTTCCTTCTTCGCGTTTTTCGTTTTCTTGTTCTACGTTATCTTTTTGTTTGATCGGGTATTGAATTGGGACTGAAGTTGTCTTAGACCATCGCTCCATTATGTATGTTAATGCTGGCTTTTCTTTCATCGACCATGTATTGTCTACGAAGTCTAATCTCATCCCGAAGTGTCTCATTGCATCTATCCCGAGGATGCATGTCCATGCAAGTGTGGGGATTATTCCTAATTCTATCCATCTGCTTGTGTGTCCTATTCTAATCCGTCTTGTTGTTATTCCTATTATTCCTGCGCTTGTGCCGTTCGCTACTAACACGGTAGTGTTAGGTGTATCTTGTATGTCTGTGTGTCTTTCTTTTAGTATTTCTCCGATCTTTTGTCCTAAGTATGAGTGTGTCGCTCCCGTGTCTACTAATACATTAAATTTTAGTCCTTCCATATCTACTTTTATGTGGAATCTCGAATCTCGTGGATTGTGTGTGATGGTGTATGTCGCATGTTCGGGTGTGTATGTGTTTTGTGTTTGGGGAACTGCCTCCACCCGTGTTGGCTGTTCCCTTACTCGTTTCCCGACTGCTGCGGTCTTGTGCATTGCCATCTCATGTGGCCTGGTGCGTTGCAGTTGTAGCAGCGTCTCTCTGTCGTGTCTGTCTGTGTGTTTGTCTGTCGTGTGTATAGCGGTGCTGGGTATGTAATTGTGTATGTGTATGTCGGCTGTATGTTCGGCGTCGGTAATAAGACTCTACGTTGCTGTGTTTGAATCTGTGGCGCTGTGTGTGTATGTGTGTACTCTATTTGCGGTGTATTCTGTTTCTTAATCATGCTCTGTCTCGTTTCTTCCCATGATCTATCTGTTTCCCATTGTTTACCTGCGTTTTCTAACTGTTCAAATGTTCTTATTTCGTATCTTCCTATGTATTGTTTGTATTCTAACTTCAGTATTCTATGTGTCATTTCTATTTCTTGTGTCAGTGTGTACGGCGGGGGACTCGACTACATGTCCGAAAGGACGATAAGTCATAAAAGGATGAATTGAATTGTGTACGGCGGGTCTAATTGCGTAAATAGTGTTCTAATTCTAATCACGAATTCCGAAATCAGCTCGTTTTCTTCCTGTACGCTATTTCTTATTTCTTCTTCAATTCTATCTCTACGCCGTGTGTCTGTGAATGTGTGTCGTATGTATTCTGCGAAATCTTGTAGTGTGTTCCATCTACCTCTGTGTATTCTATACCATTGTTTTGCTTTTCCGTCAAGTATCGGTGTGAGATTGTCCATTAGTTGTTTGTCTTGTATGTCATATCCTATTTGTAAATCTCTTAAATTTTGTTAAAATTCGTATAAGTCTTCGCTAGGTTCTCCGGTGTATTTTATGTTCCATGATTGTATCGCTTTGATCGGTATTATCTGTTTTGGTGTTTGACTGCTGTTGAAGCGTTGCGTGCTTTGTGGTAGTACCGTCTCTGTGTCGTAGTGTGTCGGGTATGTCTGTGGTGGGTCTAAGTCTATCAGGTTGCGTATTGTTTGTATGTTTCGCATGTTTGTGCCTATAAATGTGTCTGCGCCTGTTTCGTTTCTACTTATGTTCGCGTGTGTGGGGTTTGGCGATATGTTGTATATGTTCTCGTCTAGTTCGAATTGTATGGGTGTCGTGTCATGTACGTGTGTACTGTGCAGCGTGTGCTGCGTTGTTCTGTTTGAATGTAACTGCTCATTTTGTGCATGTTCTACTTGTATCTGTCTCATATCTCTGATTGCGTTCATGTTGTCTTCGTTCTGTCTATTACTTATAATTACTTGTCTATCGTCTCTAAATGGTTCGTGTACTTGTAAGCGTAGTTGCGAGTGCTCTATTTGCGCGTATCTAAGTGTGCGTTGTCTATTTTGTCCCTCTATGTCTATCGTGTTGTTTATAAAGTGCGCACGTACAGGACCTTGCGGTTGTGTGCCGCATGGTAACAGAGGTTCGCTCTGTCGTCTTTCCGCCATTTCTATGTATGTGTGTATGTGTGTATAACCGTTCGTCTTTGAATTTATCTATTCTATGTGATATCTTTTACTGTTTTAATAGTGTGTGGGGAAGTGTGGATTTTTACGTTGGGCACCAATTTGTAACGGGCTTGATAGCCGGCTATAAATGAATGGAAGAATAGGACGGGGTATGAGGGTGAGAAACGTGGTCGACTGAGATGAGTGTAGAAAATTATAATTAGGGTTTATTCAAACCAATCTTAAATCTATTACAGGTGTGCGGGTGTAGAGTAGAGTGTGAGGGTGTGTGCGATTACTAATTAGATTAGTTAAGATTGGGGGAAGGTACTGACCTTAAATGGTAGCGGGTTTGGATATATCACAATTCAATTACTTTTCGTACGTTAGCACTGGTCACCAGGGCGGTAAGTACTCGAGTGACTACTCTGGCGATCGGACCTCGTGTTCGATCGTCTTCGGCTAGCTTCGCCTATTTTCGGTATTTTTGAATATTCTTTGGTTTCCCCGCGTAGCTTGGGGAGATTTGTGACTTGCTATGTCACATACTGTAACTACCGTGTCCTCCCTCCCGTAAGATTTCATATCCGCGACTGTCATCAACAATGATACCCCTGGCCGCGTCAATGGTACAGGGAAGCTGTGACCCGCCGGCAGGTGTGGTAGTGCCGACGAGAGGTACTCTAGTATTTTGGCTGGAGTAAGCACGGTGGGGTTGATAATACCCGTTTTTATTTCTGTTAAAAATTGTACCAAATCCTTCACATCACTCAGCAACGCATCTACTATGAGGCCTATTGCTTCTATATGCTCGTCGAGCTTTTGCCTCGCTGCTGTTCTCTCTATACCGTTGGAAAGACTGATACTAAGCTGCTTAGTTATCTCGAGCAAAGTTTGCTCATTTTCTTCCACTACCCTCATGGTATTATTAAACACTCTTAGCGTCGACGATACTATTTGGATTTGCTTACTCATTGCCGTTTTTAGGTTGGCTTGATCTTCCCGAAGATCATCGATCTCTTGATCTATCCCAGCCGCGTCTGCTGCATCCATAGTCCCGAACAAGGATTTTGCTATCGAGCCTAAACCGTCTATCAAACCTCGGCGCTTTCGTGCCGGCCCGACACATGTGACGTCGCGGACTAGTTGCAAACCCCTATCAACCTTATCTAACAAATTTCCTACTGTTTCACTCATAGTCTCACATAAAAGCGAGCCTGGGTTATCTGGAATCTCGCATGTCTTGCGTATATTGTTCAGGTGTGCCTTCACATTTTTTTCTCTCTCGAATACCGTGCGGAGGTCCATGTCTATTACTAAGCTCCACCTATCTTTGTACACCTGCAGCGTCCCTATTTTCTCGAAGAAAACGCCCGGATTATCCCTGAACCTCTCGATCTTGAAAGATGGACTGATTTCTTCTTTTGCCAGCGCCATCGCCAGGCATGATCTGCAAGTCAATTTAGACATTACTACTAATGCATCCTCACCCTTTGTTATATGGTGAAATTTGTGGGGAATATGGTGAGGGGTGGGATAGGTGCTGGGGACGTGCTTCTCTCCTTCTAGTCAATGTTCTACGAATAACTTCAATCGCTTAGCGTGAACTTTGGTCTCCTTCCGACCCTTCCGGATGGTGTAGTTGACATCCGAATGCTTTTTCGTGATCTCGTATGGACCGACATACTTTGGCGTTAATGTCGCTGATCTTCCCCGCCGAACCGTCTCATCTAGTAGAAGAACCTTATCTCCTGGCTGGAATTTTGTCTCTACCGTTTTTTTGTCGTAGTATGATTTTGCTTTTCCCTTGGCTGCTTCCAGATTCCCTTTTGCTTTGAGATTAGCCGCCCTAAGTCTTTCGCGTAGTTTCTGAACGTAGGCGTCATACGCGTAAGTAAGTCTCGGCGCTTGCTTTACCGATGATGGTATTTCCGCCGGGTGCCCGAAAACAAGCTCGTACGGGGTGTACCCTGTTGCAGTGTGAGGGGTTGTGTTGTACGTGAACATAGCGTACGGTAACCACTCATCCCAGTTGCTCTGGTCCTCTTCGATATAACTCCTTAGATATTCTGCTAGTGTTCTATGTGATCGTTTCAGTGCTCCGTTGGATTCAGGATGATATGCCGTCGTTTGAATTTTCTCGATTTTCAAAAGCTTACACATATTCTTAAATACATTGCTTAAAAAATTCGTTTCCTGATCAGTAAGGATTACCTTGGGTGTTCCATATTCGCATATAATATTTTTCACGAATTCTCTAGCTACTGTGAAAGCTTCCTGGTCAGCCACTGGCATAGCTTTGCTAAATTTGGTTAAAGCATCTTGAAACGTAAGTACATACTTATTGCCTGTATTAGTTACAGTCAACGGCCCTACGATATGCAGCGCACATTTTTCGAAGGCTTTCGAAGGAGTATCGGTGATTATCATGGGTGCTTTCAGTTTTCTCTGCGTTTTATTTTTCTGACATTTCTCGCATTTACCTATGTAGTCTTCTACTTCTTTGCGCATATTCGGCCACCTGTGTTCCATTTTTATGCGTTCTAGTGTACGCGATACGCCTTGGTGCCCACCTATGGGTGCGTCATGATATTCGTACAAGATCTTTTTCTTCTTGTCTTCTGTGTATTCCGGTTCCGATTCATCCTCTTCTTCCTTTTTTTCTTCTTCTTCTTCCTCTTCTTCTTCTTCTTCTGACATTACGAGAATGTTGGTACCTTCTGAAGGTTCCGTACTTTTTTCCAAAGGTTTTTCCTCTTCGAATTCCTGGCTGTTGCTGTAAATCTTATATATTCTGCTGAGCGCGTCCGCGTTCGTATTCAGTTTTCCAGGTTTGTAGACTACATCATACTCGTGTTCGGCGAGTTTTAATCTCATTCTCAGTAACCTTGATTCAGGATCCTCGATTTTGAAGATCCATTTAAGAGGGAGGTGATCCGTGATCACAGTGAAATGCGTCCCATATACGTATGGTCTGAACTGCCTAGTCCCGAAGACGATTGCTAACATTTCCCTCTCAGTGGTCGAGTAATTTCTTTCAGCCTTGTTAAGCGTTCGACTTGCGTACGCTATTGGTAAATCTTGCCAAATTGGTCCTTGAGAGAGGATTGCTCCGATTGCCTTGTCGGATGCATCTGTTGTTATCAAGAAAGGTTTCGTGAAATCCGGATACTTGAGGATGGGTGCCGTAATGAGCTTTGATTTTAGCGTTTCGAATGCGCTTTCCTCTACCGTTGTCCACTCGAACTTGCGTCCCTTCTGCGTAAGTTGCGTTAACGGTCGTGCTATACTCGAAAATCCTTCTATGAATCTCCTCTAATAACCTGCTAGCCCTAAAAATGACTGCACTTGTTTAACGTTTGTCGGGCTCCTAAATTTCTTGACGTCCGCAATTTTTGAGGGATCTGGGAGAATTCCCTCCGACGTTATCACATGCCCTGGATAACTAGTTTCCTTTCGAAAAAATTGACATTTGTCTGGCTGGAGGATGAGATTGCTCTCCTGCAGTCGCTTTAGTACCTCGATAAGCCTATCGTTATGCTCTTTCGGTGTTGCTCCGTGAATTACAATGTCGTCTAAATAAACGTAGCACTTAGATGCTTGTAGTCCTGCTAAAACAGTATTCATCAAACGTTGGAATGTCGCTGGCGCATTCTTCATTCCGAATGGCATTGAATTATACTCATAATGCCCATGTGCTGTTGAGAAAGTAGTTTTTTCTTTGTCTTCTCCAGCCATCGGAATCTGATGAAATCCCGAGGCGAGGTCTAATGTAGTAAAGTACTTCGCTTTTCCTAACTGATCCAATATTTCTGTAATATTTGGCAAAGAATACGAATCCCCTACCGTGATCTCGTTCAATTTTCTGTAGTCGACGACGATTCTAAATTTCTGCTTTCCTGATGCGTCAGGTTTTTTCGGTACTACTAGAAGCGGTGCGTTCCATTCGCTACGACTCGGGCGTATTATGTTACTCTCTAACATGGCTTCTATTTGCTTGTTTATCTCTTGTTTCTGCGACTCAGGTAGGCGGTATGGACAAACATTAATTGATTTTTCCCCATCCGTCAATGTAATTATATGACTGGTCGCGTTAGTAACGCCTAGCTCATCCCCTGGTAAATAGAAGATTTCGCTATACTTTTCGCATATCTGAAGTAGAGTATTTCTCTCC
The DNA here is from genome assembly GCA_963992785.1 of Tenthredo livida. NCBI lineage: Eukaryota > Metazoa > Arthropoda > Insecta > Hymenoptera > Tenthredinidae > Tenthredo > Tenthredo livida. The sequence goes on from OZ023067.1 coordinate 19,667,158, forward strand.
TCCTCGTTAAGATGATCTGTGCTAATGGTATCATGTACTAGCTTGACCCGTTGGTTACCCGTTCTACCAGTTATTAAACCTATGTAGGCTGCTTCTTCGTCGCTCGTTTCGCTATTTTCCTCGCATAACTCCTCCAATTCCACGGTCGGCGTCTCCAATATCACCTCGTGATCGTTTAGGTTCAAAATGTCTACTATGTATTCTTGGTTCGCCGGTTTAGTTAAGCAATTTCCTAGGTATACTCCGTCGGCGAGTTCCTTCTTCTCTACAATGCCGATGAACTTACTATTTGTTTTTGCACTGACCTTCCTTATTGTTCGCGGCGCTTACCTAATTTTCTCCGTTTTTAACGGTCGTAAGAGCTCGAAACGTTGCCTGTGTATGAAAAATGCTTGAGCGCTTTCACCTATCGCGGCTTCGTGATCCTCTATGAAATCTATTCCAATGATGCCATCCGGATCTAGACTGAAATCGTCTCTCACCTCAAAGAAGGGGTGCTCAATACTTCTATCTCTCAATGGGATTGTTAATATGACTTTACAAAGTGCCTCAACAACGCCTTGTCCTATTCCCGATAAACTCGTCGTTTCTTCTAAAACTGGCAAATCATCTTTCAACATCCCTATTTTGATGATGCTGGCGTCGGCACCAGAGTCTACTAAAAGAGTCATCTTTTCCTTAGTGGTTCCGTTCGCCTTTAATTCTATTCTGTTCCGACTTGCTCTATCTGCGTTGGCGACGTTCATGGATTTGTACGATCCTGCGTTCCTCGTCGATTGCTGGGATCCTTCATGCCCTGCGTTTTTGCTATAAGAATTTTGGGAGTAACCCGTACTAGCTTTTTGGTTTTCGCCTGATCCGCTACCGTTATTTCCTGATCGTCGTTCATCGCGTCGCATTCTATCCCTACAATCTTTATATCGGTGCCCTCTGCGTTTACAAAAATTGCATACTAATTCTACACGATGCACCGATCTACTCTGACCTGCTGTAGGTGACGATTGCTTGTATTTCACCTCGGTACAATCCCATGCAAAATGTCCCGTTTGATTACACTTCAGACACTTCACTGCTGATGTATTCCTATCGCACGGCTGGTTCGTTCGCCGATTTATAGAGTTTACGCCGTTTTGTGATTTTTCTTCCTCTTCCGCGCCTTTTATTGAGGCCGAAAGATCTGAGAAATGGTACGATTTCACGATCATTCTCAAATTATAATGTAGCCCGTTTTCAAAAATGGCAAGTGTTTGGTATCTGAGTAGGTCTTCTATTCCTTTTCTTTCTGCTGCTATATTTGTCCTAGCCCCGCATGCTCTAATAAGATCCATCATAAGACGCGTAACCCTTTTTCCGAAATCATGCGCGTTTTCACCCGTTTTCTGTCTACTTGAAAATAATTCCACCAACAATGCTGGCGTAGAACTTATAACTCCGTACAATGCCAAAAGCTCGGCTTTCAGCTTTTCGAAAGAATTTATATCTTTATATCTGAGTTCCATGGCTGCTTCGCCCTATATCTTCGTTTTTAGGACCAATTCTAACACGTCTGGTCTTTGATTCGGATTTACTTTATCTTTCGCATACTCGATTGTTTGCAACAAATCGTCCACCTTACGTGGCTCGCTTCCATCGAAAACGTTGACCATCTGCCGCACCTCCTTCAATGACAGGTAGTCCGTCATCTTGGTTGCTGTGTGTTGCCTTGATTCTTTCTCGTCAGGAACCGAACCCGGAATGGTTATTGTCTGCTGGGATGCTGTTCGAGGTTGGTCGGGAAAAAAGGAAGTGCCTGGTTTAGGCTTTGGGGAAGGAGTTGGCTGTCCCTCTCTATTGCTTTTAATGAATGTTCGTAAGGTTGCCCTAATCTCCTCTACAGTGTTTGAATCACCGACTGCTAGACCGTATCTTCCGCAAACTTGTAGGAGGACCTCTTTCCGAAGATCCTGTATCCACCAGGTTTGACATTGCGCGACAAGTTCCTCAATCTTATTCCAAGTAGCAGACATCTACTCTAATCGAAAATTCTAATCTAAACCTGATGAGCCTGACTGACTCGTTACATTGACGAAAAAATATCGAAAATTCTTTGTATTCTCTAAACACGAAAATTTTCTAAATGCTCGCACGCTTCTAACTGGCAGTTAGCTCTCAATGACAATGTTTGCGGCTTAAATACTAAGACTGCGAGGATTACATATTGACTTACATAAAAATGAACATCTTCATCTCGCTTCTCCGCTTCTGCTGGGCTGTTGCTGACCCTCTGATTCCTATGGTGCTGCTGAACCGCTGCGTTCTGCTGCTGCTGCTGCTGCTACTGCTGCCGTAGGTACCTCGTGCTCGTTCCTTTGCCTTGGCCACGAATGCTGCGTGCTGTAGCTCTTTCCTTGCGATGTATTTTTCACTAGGTTACAACGACTGCGTGTTGCACCTTTTTAACTTTTCTCTTTTTATTTATTTATTTCGTTCTTTATTTCACTTTTCTACTTTTGTTTTAGCGTCAACTATCTTGCAAGCTCTGGTTTATCCGCTAGACTGCTGCCACCAATGTTGTAATATTTAACCCCCGTTATCCAGGGATCGGGAGTTATAGGGTTGTCCCCAGAGGTGATTATTAAAGATCACTCTAATAAGTACAAGATAGCAACAAGAGTAGTTTTTATTCAATATTCACCAATATACAAAAGAATGAGCTTGGAGCACTTGCTCCGATTCGAGTCTGAGTATTCGAAGAGATACTCTTCGATTCGTCCAATATCTGCTCAAGACTGAGGCGCAGCTCAGATTCTAGCCTAATTTATTACCTAAATGTGCTTACGTGATTATTGGCGTACCCTGCATGCGCTGCGCTTTGTCGCATTCCAGGTCACGCCTTGCTTAATTATTAAAGTTAGCCTATTTGCGAAATGTATTGGAATGTTGAGTAACAATTCTCAACACTTTTACCAGTTAACCAATCATTTTTATTCGAGTTTCACCTTCATTAAACCTCATCCTAATCCTAGTCATTGGCCTCATAAATAGAATATTCAAATAGAAGTACGGCTCTGTATAGAGCTAGGTAAGCAAGATCCCATATACCGACTTATTGAAAGGTAGGTCGAAATTATAAATCATCTTTTGGTTGCGTGAAATTAATTTTCCATCCGCTCGGGCTTCACCCTCACGTGACAATAGCATTGACGATGACATATCGCTTCGGCAGATAATTAACACAGGACAAACGTATTACGCAAAGCTGAATGACAAGCAAAAAGAATTTGTTGACATTGTTCTTCACACGATAGATAATGAAAATAACTACAACGCAATGAAGTATTATTACATCGATGGACCCGGAGGATCTGGAAAAACTTCCCTGTACATAACTTTGTGGTATATTTTGAAAGGTAAAAATATTCATGTCTCGACAATGGCATTCACCGGAATTTCCACTGTATTACTTCCTAAAGGTCGCACCATTCATAAAATCTTCGGATTGCCAGTCCCGTGGTTTTCGGATTCTTCATCGAACATTAAATTACAATCAGAGGAAGCAAAGCATTCAAAAGAAACTGATGTTTTCATTTGGGACGAAGCTTCAATGGCGCGTCGGTATGCTCTTGAAGTGATTGATAGAACTCTGCGTGACATTATGAATAATAATTCGCCATTTGATGGAAAAATTGTTATTCTGGGCGGTGATTTTAGGCGACTCTTACCAATTAAAATGCACAGTACCCGAAGTGAAACAGTTAGCCTATCAATTAAATTTAGTGTGCTATGGCGCTATTTTTATAAGTATTCTCTAACACAGAACATGCTTACTGAATCACAAGAAATCGAGTTAGCTGAATTTCTGCTCGACCTCGGTGACGGACGTTTAAATGAAATCAATGACAACATCGCTACTCCATCTCGTTGTTTGGCAGATAATGACGCTGATATAGTACAGGACACTTTTGGCAATCTGATAAGTCAGAAACAATACAAGGAAGCTGCGAAATGTGCAATATTATCTGCAAGAAATAATGATGTAGATGAAATTAACGAGAGAGTTGTAAAACTTTTAGATATCGAGAGTGAAAAGGTGTATACAAGTGTAGATAGCACCGAAATGTGTGAAGGCACTGAACATTTTAGCGAGACTCTTCTACCAGAATACCTAAATACGTTGAATCCACCCTCGCTCCCCCCACATGAATTACGATTGAGAATAAATACTGTCGTCATGTTAATTAGAAATCTCAGTATTTATGAAGGACTTTGTAACGGTACCAGATTAATGGTTTTGAATTTAACAAATAATCTACTTCGATGTGAAATTCTTACTAGTGATCATGCCGGAGAAATTGTATTCTTAAATCGCATCATGTTATATTGTAAAAACAAGTATCCATTCATACTGAAAAGAAGACAAGTCCCAATGAAATTAGCTTTTGCTATGACAATTAATAAATCGCAAGCACAAACTTTCTTCAAAGTATCACTTGATCTACGCAAAGATGTATTTAATCATGGACAATTATACGTTGCTTGTTCCCGAGTTCGTTCATGGGATTCGTTGAAAATTTATTTAGGCAACTAACGTGACAGCACATTTGTTGATAATTATGTATATCAAGAACTCTATGAATAAGAAATTATATTTTAAACAACAAATACGAAAATATCGCAATGAAAATGATATGCGGTACCCAAAGCGTATTTGATTCTGTCGGCCACACAGTCTTCTGCCGTTTCTTTTCTACGGCCGTGTTCCGATATTCGCTTGAAGCGCTGAAAATCTAGATGGAGAGAGACGGAGCTTAGGGAAAATTAAGAAGTGTGACAGAGACACAAGACTACTGCCAGCACTTCAAGCTAATATCGGAATGCACCCTATGTAATCATGAAGGATAGAAGAAAACAGAAGACTGTGGTGTCAACTACATACCAGACAGAATCAAATACGCTGAGCGTACATAGCGTATGCATATCGTTATATTTTATTTCGAAATTTTTTTATCAGCGAAAACGAAAGAAGCCTTGTTATTGTTAGATATGATTTATAACAGGAAATGGGAGATGGGTGATTTATTGAAGGTTGATCGTATTGAGACGATTTGTCAATATAAGTATTTATGTAAACAGTGTTAAGACGTTGTCAGTTAGAAGAAGAGTGAAAGTCCGAATGTTGCAACTTAGGTTGCTACCCATAAGTCAGCGAGATGCTGACACAAGGTAAATTGACATAGGCGTATAGGACGTCGTTAAGGTGTCTCAAAGGCATGAGCAGGGATGAGCCCGAAAGGCAAGGTGTCTCATTTTGAACTACTCTCCACTGTAGTTCGCAGAAACCAAGATAAACGAGAATAATGAAATGGAGAATTATTGTTATCGCGGTGTTTTGTCTTCGGTAGAAGGCGAAACATCCCGATGTTGTCTACAAATTTATTGGTTATTAAGTTGAATTTTGTCATTGAATAGAAACGATTTGATTATAACACCTTCCCCCTTAAGAATGAATGTGAAGCGAAGCAAAATATTCATCGGTTAAAAAGAATCAATATTCCAGGTGAGGATTACAAAGCCTTGCTCAGCTGTTATATAGCCATATACAATTATTCTTGATAAGAACGTTTACAATATTATTCTATACGGATGAGGATGTATAAAAATTTTCCTCAACCGTGTGCTTGATTACATATAATTATTCTTAATATTAACGAATGGAATGTAAGGTATGTTTATTCTCTATGATCTCGATCCATATATCGTAAACGGATAGCATCAGTAGCTGCGTCTTCGTCGTCAGTTATGTCAGGCATGTGAACTGTTACGGCTGGAGTGCGTGTGCGACGAGACCTACAGAAATAAACTATTACGTTTTGGACCATTCCCTTGATTCCTGGGTCACGATTATGAGGATCTTCTGTCATCTTGTAACACCATTTGATCAACTTATAAACTAGGTACACGCTTATTGTGGTAGCTGTTGATTGTTACCTATCGCTTGTAATTCGGCGAGAAGTTGATTTGGCCTCGACACGGCCGGGTGTAATATATTCTGTTTAGCGAATAACACGGCGTCCATTACGTTACTAATGTCGATTAAAAAGGTTTCTATCATAACGTTGAGTATCATAAAACTTTCGTCAATCAATTGATAGGCCCATATAGTGTCTGTTTTGTGAAAAAAGATATATACGTCCTGAGCAATGTTCTTTATATGTTTCGTACCTAGGTTCGTGAGGCGCGCTACAAGGTACTCTGGCTATTTGTCCGAATATAAGTTCATAAGGTGACATTTTAGTGGTAGTATGAGGTGTTGTGTTGTATGCTAGGATATAAATTGGGAGTGTTTCGTTCCAGTCGTCTGTAGTTGACATACACCTGAGGTAATCTTTTAACGTGCCGTGGCTGCGTTCGAGTGCCCCGTTGATTTGCGGGTGGTATGCCGTACTATTTCACTTTTTTATTCTTAGTATTTTTGTTACTTGGGTGAACAGGTCACTCATAAAATTTGTGCCTTGGTCTGTAAGGATTGATAGTGGTACTCCGTAGTTAGATATAAAGTTTCGTATGAAAGCTTCCGCGGTCTGTTCAGCACTAGCAGCTCGGAGTGGATAGGCTTTAGACCGGGAGCCGGCGACAAAATCACTGTCATATTTTATTCTCTGCCATATTTATAGATTTAGCTGTTTTCATCGAGTAAGAAAGGTACATGATGGTGCCGAGGTCGGTCAGCGGGACATTGGCCAGAAACATGATAATAAACATGTAACTTTTTCGACCCCACTTGTCAAATTTTATTCTCTTCGAAATTCATTGTGTAGGTAGTTTTTCATGCATAAATAACGATAAAACGATTCTTACACCTGGCAAGCGGGACAAAATTGTTCTTACAGGTAGTCAAACATGTAATATTTTACGAGGGGGGTGACAAATTTTATTCTCTCTGAAATTTATATGAGAGTCAAGTTTAAACTATAAATAATAAGAAAAAACAATTCTTACGGCTTGAGCGCGGACCAAACTAGTTCTTACACCGACCTGAAACTAAAAACTGAGAGCGCGCATAATGCACTTTTGCCGCGGTGCGCACAAGGTGATTTTTCTTTGATGTATATGGGAAAAATGAAATGAATATGGTCTCACATGAATATGGAAAAAATAGACAATAACAAGTATAATCATCATATATCGTATAAAATCTTGATCATTTTTATTGAAAGAATGCGAATTATGGAATTAGATCGTTTAAATTTCTTCTTCACTATCGGAATCATCTTCAGATGAGGAGTTGATGTCGCTGTCTGAATTTAATTCCAAGTCATCCATAGGATGACCGAGTTCATTGTCTGTAAGTTCCTCTGATTGATCTGAAATTACACAATTGATCAGTATTCGGTAAGAGTTGTAGAGGAATAACTTTAAATAACAATATAGACCTTCATTTCCTTCGTTCTCCACAACGATGTCACCGATAGTTATCGGCATTTGATCTCCTTCAAACCATTTGAAGGAGCATATGCCCTCCTCTATTTTCCATCCGTAAGTTTCCATCATCAGATCGTTTATTTCCTGTTTGTGAGCATTCCGCCAAATGTTCGCAATATACATAGTTCTAAGAATATGCTGCTTTAACTCTGCTTGGCTTGGAGGTAGCACTGATCCGTCGAAATTCTTTGTTGCGATTTTGAAATTCTTATCTTCATCGAACTTATACGTTTTACAAAAAGCCGCAACTCTTGCCTCATTTATGCAACGAAGCTTACAAAATCCATACATTGTACATACAAATTCTTCGAACACTGCGATTGATGTTTCAATATTCAAGTCGGCTATGTTACAAAAGGTGTCAATGAATTTCTTATTTTTTTCTAACAGTTTGAACGGTCGGTTTTTACCTTTTCGGAAAAAAGAAGGGTTAAAGTCACAGCCCGTTAGAGCGTGGAAAGCAGGTAGCGCTAAACATAATTCTTTTCCTAATTGTTGAAATAAATTGTTGACATCAACAAATCGCTGCTTTTTTCCTACTCCAACGTGCATGTGGATTTTAACCTCTTCTTTTACGTGAACCATGTTGCCTAGCATTATTACCAACACATCTGTATCTGAACATCTTATGGTCACGTTCGCCTTTTCCGTTAGTTGACAGACATGAAAAACTATTTTAGTATCCGCCTCTTCATGCAGAGGACAGGATAACTCGTCAACTTCAGTCATGAGCATTTCGTCGTTGTTACTTTGATAGCGGTAGCATTTATCGTAATTTAAATATAGGGTCTTATTGTTCATAAAAACTGCGAAATCATTTGAAGACCAATCTGAAATAAGAAATTCGACTAATGCCTGTTTAAAATGCACATTTTTCAGTTCTACGAAAAAATCAGTTTTCCGCGTTTGGTCTCGACTGCGAATAGTATAAGGCTGCTTTTTACAAACATTTCTCAACGAATGCTCATAATCTTTAATCGATGGCGAGAAATACCTATCAAATGTTATGATTATAATTCGAGCTGGTGTTCTCATAAGAGTCTGGAGAATTTTTGAACTGATATTGCCGAAAGTTAGAGGAACTTCTTTCATTTGATAGAGTAGAAAAAAACCATCATGGATTATTACATCGGTTCCTACTGGAGGTTCGCTTGGAGATATTTTTTCAAACATTGACATTAAAGTAGACTTTTCAGTTTTGCATATGGACCCATCCAAGTGACAAAGAGCTAATGGAACTGGTGTCAAAGGGTATGCCAATACTTTATCGATATCGAGAGTTTTTTCAAGAGAAATTCTGAGTAGTTGGCCAAACAAATCTCTTTGTAATGTTATCTGTGCAACTTTCGAATCATTTTTCTTTTTTTTACGCAAGTCAGCAAAAGTTAAATACTTATTTCGTGTTATCGCTAGCTCAAATCTACCTGCATTCAAAGAGCATTCTTCAATGAATTTCAGTTGCAACTTTTCACCTTTTTTCTGAACATTCAACAAACTATCAGCAATTTCGTCTGTTGCAGCTGCTCCCGTAGAAATATGAAATAATTCGCCTTTGTCGAGATCGTTAGAGAAAGGATCGATGGTGTTTTTAATTCTTGATATCAGTTTTTGAATGTGAGATGAACTATTTTTAATTTTGGATTTTTTCAAATCGTTCGTTACGTCCTGCTTTCCCCGAAGACCGCATTCATTCATTACATGACCAATAATTTTCGTACGCAGAGTATGACTACGAGCCCAACGTTGACGCGCTGCTATGGAATTGCTTGAATTAATAATACCTGTCAATTTACTAGCTGCATCACAATTGATTGTCTGTTCTAATGTAAGATCTATCGGCTGTCTAGAAAAAGGCTTATCTGTTCGTTTTATTCCAAAAGAACCATTTTCAAGCTCTACGCGTAAACCAGGGTGCGTTACATCTATTTTCAACAAATTATCGAGATATTTCACAAGGTATCGAGCATAGTTCTGTTGATTGAAAAAGAAAAAGAAATCTGCGATTCTAGGGAGCACACTCATGAACAATTTGAGATCTGTTCTTCTTATACTTGCATTCATGATGATATAGTTATCTACCGCTTGTGCATAGAATGCATAATACTGAGGGGTTTTACCATGCCGCCCTAAAAGAGTTTGCTTTTTATACTCTTCGTATTTTTCCATCAAACGTAGTACCGCATTTTTCTCAATCATAGGATTTTCAGATTTATGTTTGGTGAAATCAACAAAATATTGCTGGATATCGTCAGAAATTTCCAGATCTTCATCAGATAGAAAACGATCAAAATGTAATATATCTAAAACTAAACCAAGAAGCTGGTGTAAATATTTGCATCTACTGAAAAATGTTCCTGTGATAAATCCGTTGACGGATCCATTTGCTATCAAATCGCAATCAACAAGAATGTTGGAAATCCCGCATTCGTCAATGTACTTTCCCAACGCCTTAAAATATGCCATTTCTATATGAAATTCACCTAAATGAATAAATATTTCGTTGTACATTGGTGCCTCTTCACTCTGAATTCGCATAGCCTCTTTCGCGACCGCTAGATCATATGTAACTTGCATATACTTTTGGTTACATTCTTTTTTAATCTTTATACAATTATCGAGTGTTAATTTTACAACAGCGATGCTGGTCGGAGACTCATTAATAGTTGTTAAGTATGAAATCATTTGTTTTTCACTTAGATCTTTGTAAATAATACTATTGTATCCAACCCACATTGGAATATTCGGCAATTGTAAATAATGTGATATAGTCCACGAAAATTTTACATCAGTCATAGATTTCATAGAGAATGGTGAAACTACGCGTTCTGGAGCTGCAGGTGATAACAGAGTTTCATTTATTTTAGGTTTTTTAGAGTACGGTTCAATATCAGAAGTCACAGCATCTAAAGTTCGTCTCCGTTTTTTACTTTTTGGTTCAGTACTGGTATTTGAATTGTCATTTGAATCATCAGAAATCGAGTGTACGTTTGAATCAAAACATTCAGTTATGTTTGCAACATTGTTATCAACATTCTGAAAAATAATCCCGACAGTGTCATGTAAAGTATCTTTACCTGAGCTAGTCTGTACAAATCTATCGAAATTATTAAAAGCGACACCTGTAGACAAATTAGGAACACGATGTATATCTTCAGGGCATAATTCATTTGCATTCATGGTAGTGAACGTTGCCTCCGTTTCAATCCCTTCAAGCACGCTGTAAGTACAACAGTGACCGTATTTATTGACAATATTGATGATTTTTTTGCTGTTTGTTAAACTTTTAAGAGCGAGACCAAGCGTTATGTGCTTAGATGGTTTTACTCGACCTTTCTTCACGCTAAAAATCATATCTTGTGATAAGGACGATACTGAACGCTGCGTGAATTCGCTTTTTTCTCGCCTCGAATTTGTTCCGCATAAAAGTGTTGACATGAATGTACGCAATGACGATGGAATTTCGCACTCGGCCTTGATCAAATTTTCCACTGTATAATTTCCAGATATATTATTTATAGGCATATTCAATATATCATTTCGCAAATGTAGAGCTGCTCTGCGAATTTCATCGTCATTTCGTATTTGCGGTAAATCAGTTTCTAAAATAGTGGCACCATATGGTACGACTACTTTTTTATTTTGGATGAAACGGACGGAAATTTGTCGTTTGAATGTAGTTAATAACCGTTCTTCGAAATGTCGCGTGTCACATACATTTTCTGCATCTACCTTGTGCAAACGCTTAAACTCATCGGCGAATAAACTTTTGAGATATGACAAAAAGAAACTACGCTTATTCACTATTACATTTACGCGTACAAATTCAGTAACAACAGAATAGGCTTCTTTACTTTCATTTCGAATGTTATGCCATTCACTTTGTTCTTGTTGAGCTAGTTGAATTAATCGAAATTTGTTATCCAATGTAATTTTACATAATCGATGATAATAAATAAATTGACTATTTTCTTCAATTCTTGAAACAATATCACGCTCTTCTAACTCTGTTGCCACCGACCTCAAACTGGATATTACATCCTTATTTGAACACAATGTAGCGCTGTACCACCGACCTTTGATTTTCTTTCGCTTCTTATTGCATAATGCACACGGTCCACTCTCATCACTAGAGCTATCAATTTCTTCGTCATCTCCATTATTGTCATTTTTCTCTGAGCGTCCTTCAACTGGTTCTCCAGCATCAGCAGACGGATGCGGTTCAGCAATACATTCACTATTGTCTTTGCTGAAGAAAGATACAAAAATTATCTAATATATGCCTGAACAGTTTTGATTTCATTAAAAATGTTTCTGTGACTGTTACCTTAATTCAAACTCGAGTAGATCTTCATCAACAGGTGTTTGTACCCTTTCGGAGCATTCCCTACTCTCGGAGCTATAAAAATTACAAGAAAAAAATAATCATCATACACTGCTTTTATGTCTTCGTAATTTCGTTGAAACGAGAGCGAAAATTTCTACAAGATCTGTATTCCATTCGTAAACAAGGATGAAATCGTCAAAATAGAAGGTAACCGTTCCATTTGAATCTTCGAGTAAACAACTGTGTTTACGTGACTCGCGAAATTGCACCCGAATATACATATATAATATCGATTTGTATGTATCTTTATTTCTTTTTAAATCGTACTCTGAATTTAATTATGACACGATTTAAACTTACCTTCTTGAAGTTGATGCAGCCTCTTCGTCAATTTGACGAGATGTCGATTGCTTTGGTTCATCACCCGCATCTTTTTTATATTTATTATTCAAAGCAGTGAAACTTTGATAGCAAGCTGAATGATAACCTTCTCTCAAACTATCGACTTTTGGTAGCGTCACTTCAAAAAACTTCAACTTGTGTTCTTCACGAATATTTAAAATGGATGCACACTTTTCTAATTTATCCTTTGTAAAGCTGAGAATTTTCGGATGTTTCTTGTTGCAGAAAACACAGACTTTCTTTGACATATTTCACAAAACTACTTGTTTCTGTCACACAGCATAATACACGACTGGAATAAAGTTCCGTTAGTCGGAGCAGCTGTTCGAAATGTATAATAGGGGAGGGCCGAAAATAAAGCAAGGACGCCAAGAGGGGATTTCGAGGCCCATTGGGTATAAGGTAATGAACAGATCCCTATAGTCGAGACCCATTTTATCGTGTATCGATAAAGTCCAGCTCTAGAATAAAATTTTGTACATTTGAGACTGGCAATTTTTTATTGTCATTTTCAAATGACAATGAAAAATTGAAAAAATGAAATAAATTAAGGAACTTCTTGGAAAGACAGTTTTTTACTTTATGAAATTTTTTTTATCATTGGTAAACAAGAAAATTGCTAAATTTTACATTGTTCATCTGTTTGTATGTTTACAAGTAACAAACTCGAATTTTAAAGCATCGTCAAAGAAAAATCACCTTGTGCGCACCGCGGCAAAAGTGCATTATGCGCGCTCTCAGTTTTTAGTTTCAGGTCGGTGTAAGAACTAGTTTGGTCCGCGCTCAAGCCGTAAGAATTGTTTTTTCTTATTATTTATAGTTTAAACTTGACTCTCATATAAATTTCAGAGAGAATAAAATTTGTCACCCCCCTCGTAAAATATTACATGTTTGACTACCTGTAAGAACAATTTTGTCCCGCTTGCCAGGTGTAAGAATCGTTTTATCGTTATTTATGCATGAAAAACTACCTACACAATGAATTTCGAAGAGAATAAAATTGGACACCTCCCCCGCTTTTTATTTTCACTCCCCCGCAGGGGTTGTCCCACCCTCCAGGTGTAAGAAATGACTTTTCGTCATCAGACAGATGTGCTCTATCGACTTTATAGGGTTTCCCGGAGAATAAGATTTGACAAAAATTTATGTCGCCGGCTCCCGGTCTATATGTAACTATGACCTGATTTTGTAGTCGATAGGGGCCCAACTATGTCTAAGAAAACCTTTTCAAACGGTTTGTTACTACTGGTCGTGATCTTCATTGGCATTTTGGTCTTTTGGCGATCGGTTTTATTCTTTTGGCAAGTCGTGCAATTACGAATATATGTTTTTACATCGTTTTTCATTGAATCCCAGTAGTATCTTTCTCCTAGTCGCGTCATAGTACGATCAACGCCTTGGTGTCCACCTGAAGGGCTGTCGTGAAATTCTTTGATAACGTCTTGAATGTGGTTTTGATTGAGATCGGTTTTTATGTTTGTACAGACCGTTATTTGAATTCCCGATCCTTTAAAGATGAATCGTAACATCGCCCGAACCTTATGCCATTTCAAATTATCGATCCCGCAACCGATCCTGGGTATAGAAATTGTTTTGATTGAGTCCATCTCTAGTTTTTCTCTAAATTTCATCAAACTTATGTATAAATCTTCGTATGTAGGCTTATCTCAAAAGTGTTGCTTGGTCATTATGTAATAGACGTTACGGTCTCGTAGGGTAAGTCTACCAGTTGTATATAGTTCAGCTGATTCCCTCAAATTCTCAACATTACCATACCTAGTTTTGAATTCTGATGCTATTCCTTGACTCATTTCCAGACCAGTGGAAACAGCGTGTGCGTAGTTATCCGTTCGTTTAAAAAGGTCATCGTGGATTTCTACGATGTCTGAGTTTTGTAGTATTGTCGTTTTTATGAGTTTGAGGTATTCAGGGTACGATGGGAGAAAGTCCGTCGCTCTGATAGGGAGTATTCCGAACGCATGATTAGTTGGTGGGTCGATAGGATTCCTACTCAGAGCATCTGCGTTCTGATTCTTTATTCCAGGTTTGAAACAAATCTCGTAGTCGAATTCCGAAATTTTTAGTTGCCATCTAACTAATTTACTATTTGGATCTTTGATGTTAAACAGCCAAGTCAGGGGCCTATGGTCGGTAAATATCTTGAATTTCTTCCCGAACAGGTATGGTCTGAAATGTTGGGTCGCCCATACTATGGCCAGCAGCTCGCATTCGATTGTGGAGTAATTACTTTCTGCCTTGTTTAGAGTCCGCGAGGCGTATGCAACAGGCCTGTCATCGCCTGGGACACCTTGAGATAAGACGGCCCCTAGAGCAGTGTTACTGGCATCTGTCGTTAGATTAAACGTCTGTGTATAGTCGGGGTATATTAGGACTGAGTCGGATATTAGGGCATTCTTCAGTTCCTCGAAGGAATTTCGCCCTAGTGACGTCCATTCGAATGGTATGTTTTTCGCAAAAGTTCTGTCAATGGCTTAGATATCATCGAAGAATTGTTCATGAAACGTCTATAGTAACCTACAAGCCCGAGAAATGATTTTATTTTCGTAGGCAGGGCCGCCACAAGGGCGGGGGGGGTAAGCGGGGCGATCGCCCCGAGCGCTGCGTGTCGGGGGGCAGCGTGAGGCGCCTTCCGCACGCTTTGCGCAGTACTGCATCTTAAAATCGCACTTTTTTACATACATTTTTTATCCTACGGGTCATGAGAAAAAAAAAAACTCTTGTTTATAACTTTTTTTGCTGTGGACTATTCGTAATAAATAAAGGTTTTCTTATAATGTACAACATTATTTCACTCCACGAAGTTTTTTTTTCCTGTAATTCACCCATTTTAGACAAAATGAATGATTCAGTACTGTTGGTGGGCAGGGAGGGGGCGCAAGTTTTCAAGCTGCCCCGGGCGCCGACTTACCTTGTGGCGGCCCTGTTCGTAGGTGTGTTGGGTGTAGGGAATTCCTTGACTGCTCTGACTTTGTCTGGGTCAGGTTTAACTCCGTCCTCTGATATAATGTGTCCTAAGTAGGCGACCTCTTTTCTCAAGAACTCACATTTATTCGGTTGTAACCGTAAGTTGTATTCTTTCAATTTCAGTAGTAACCCCCAAAGTTTTTCTGTATGGGTTTGAAGTGAGTCGGCGTAAATTATAAGGTCGTCTAGGTACACCAGACATTTCAATCTTTGTAGAACCGATAGGACGGTATTCGCTAGTCTCTGGAATGTAGCTGGGGCATTTTCAAGCCCGAATGGCATGAATGCGAATTCAAAATGTCCCTTACTGGTGAAAAATGCGGTTTTATGCATATCATCGGGATTCATTGGAATTTGGTGAAACCCGCTGGTCAAGTCGAGTACGGTAAAGTATTTAGAGCTTCCTAGCTGAACCAGGATGTCTACTATATTCGGCAGCGGGTAAGCATCCCCTATTGTTCTATCATTCAGTTTTCGATAGTTCACTACTATTCTCCACTTCTTAATCCCTGATGAGTCTAAATTCTTTGGTACTACCCAGATGGGTGAGTTCCATGGTGAGTTTGAATTTCGAATAATTCCTTTATTAAGGAGATCTTCCATTTGTCTATCTATTTCTGTTTTGTGGATTTCCGGATACCGGTATTGTCTAATATGAACCGGTGTATCATCGGTAGTTTCAATTTTGTGGGTACAAGCTTGTGTATCTGGTAGTGTGTCCCCTTCTAAATAGAAGAATTCGTTAAACTTGGTGCAAGCTTCTACTATACTTTCCCTTTCTTCTACATTCAGATGGTTTAAGGGGGTATAGGACTGCTGGAGCCTTTAGAACAATCATGTTCTGCTGGGTGGGATTACAATGAGCGTATTCGAGGTAGGCAAATTATATTTGAGTACATGTTTATCGGACTCAAAATGAAGCTCAAAAAAAATATGAATCAACAAAATATTGATAAATATAGAAATTGAATCGGCACAGATTTTTTTGCAGATTCGTAGCTGGCCCGCATGATCACTCAAAAACCAAGGCACTGAGAAAGCTGAAACTTTCACGATATCTTCATAATACCTTTGTGCACAGTGTGAACCAGTCGCATCGACGGCAAAATTCTGTGAGGGATTTCATGAACGAAAAACAGGATTTTTGTTTAATAAATTCGAAAAATTTTCATTTTTTTCGAATATTTTTGACATTTTTTCTTGTAAATCAATGAGACTGGTTCACACCATGCACAAAGGTATCATCAAAATTCCGTGAAAATTTCAGCTCTCTAAGTGGCTTGGCTTTTGAGTTATCATGCGGGCCAGCTACGAATCCGGAAAAAACCTGTGCTAATTCAATAGCTTCGGATTTCTATATTTATCAAGATTTTGTTCATCGATATTTTCTTGAGGGTTCACTTTGAGTCCAATAAACATGTACTAAAATATGATTCGCCCATCTCAAGTACGCTCATTGTAATCACACCCAGAAAAATATAATTGCTTTCAAGGCTCCAGCAGTCCTATACCCCCTTAATCTCAATGCGTCTTTTAATTTTTTGATTCTGTCAGCTGAATTATTTTCGTTTATACAATTAACTGATTGTATCTCGTCAGTCTCAGAATCTAGGATTCTGTAAACTATTTGTGGTTCGATAAAGATAGTATGATCTGTACCGGTTAAATTGATGATGCTTGTGATAGCTGTGTCATCGGGTCTAATTGTCACGTAGCTTTCGCTTATTACGATTCCTGGTTTTAACTCGACCCTGTATATTGAGCCTTCTTTTATGGAATCTTCGGCGATGGTTGGGACGGCTGCCAACATTTCTGTCCTGGCGGGGATAGTGAATTGTTTTTGATTTTGCAATTTGTATTTGCGGCTACCTAATTTATTATTGAATTGTGTTAAAAAGTGGTTGCCTATTAAACCATCTTGCGTTATGTCTAAGGAATCGTCTACTACGTGAAATTTGATCGGCCTAACTTCGTCTCCGCCATTCAGTGTGAGTTCAATGGTTCCTAATGTGTGTGCTTGTGAGTCGCTAGCTAGACCTCTTAATTTAATGCGCTCTTGTGGGTTCATCTGTGATGAATTTAGGATAAATTTCTTCTTGATCAAACATGGATAGGCTCCAGTGTCTAACATGAGCAAGCTTTTAGGTTGGTTCAACTCGGGTATTGAAAAAATTACGTTATTTGATGAGCCGATTAGATTTATCTCATGTTGTGGTATTTCTATTTTTCCGCTGTTTGTGTTGAGCGGTTTTCTATGACGGACGTCGTTCCGCTCGTCGACGCAGTGCGTTCCCCGAAATTTGAGGTTTCTACATGGTTTTGATTAGTCTTCGCGGCTAACATAGCTTTCTTTTTGAAACATTTGTTTTCCATATGGCCGGGTTTTTTACAAAAGAAGCACCTAATCCTGGAACTATCGATGGGATAGATTCGCTGGCATTCGTCGCATGTAATTTTCTCTGTTATAGAATCGTAGCCGTTTACTATTTCAAAACAGTTTTGTGAGCAGCTGTTTTCTGATTGGTGGTCTAGGTCTACGTACTGATCAGATTCTGAACTAGAACCTGCCTCAAGGGTATTTATTGGTTCGAGTCTCTGTTTTCTAAAACAAGTTTTTGCCGTGTGCCCGATTTTATTGCAATTTCGACAAACAAGATCACTTCTATAAATAGCAGTGGTTTTCGCAAGATGAGTGATTTGATTTTCAGTTTTCCTCAATTTTTCTTCCTCTGTGGCCCAATTGTAAGCTTGAAGTAAGTCCTTAGGGTTTTTTAATCTTAGGATGTCGCGTAGTTTTTCGTTAAGTCCGTAAATGAAACAGTCTCGTGCTTTTGTCGTGATGTTTTTCTCGTAAAATACAGTCTCTTTCCCAGATCTCACCGGAGCAGACTCTACTACTCTTATGCACAGGTGATCTATTCTCTGATAGAAGGAATCGACAGATTCGCCGGGGCGTTGCCTACAAATGCTTAATTCTAATTCCCATTGTCTATTTGTTCCTTTAGCTCCATAAGACAGTAGTAGCTCCCTTTTCACAGTATTGTAGTCTTGAATTTCCCTGTTTTGAATCCTTTCATATGCCTTACCAGTGATTTAGATACGTATATACTCGTAAAGTTCTTCCAATTCTATATTGTGCAACCTGCCGTATTATCGAGGTCTCTATAACGAGGGTGAAACCTCGATAACCGGGTGCACCGATGGCCTTGCGCTTATTTGGGCGCCACCTAATTTGAAAAACTAGGAAATCTCTATTATCTGATACCCACTGTCTAGATATCCATTTGCCAGGGAAGCTGGTTGAGACACTCAGGGTGGAGTTCGGGCACGTAGGCCCTCGTACCTATTTTACGTTCTGACGCCGAGGCGTTCTTGTTTCTTTTTAACATGAATCTGTACAATCTGTGTTGATTAACTACATCACCAGACGAAGCTCTCGACGTTCTTGATGAGAATGTTGTTATTCCCGAGGAAGGTTTAGGAGGCTCGTGGTTAAATGATTCTAACTCGATGGTGTAGAAATAAACACTTGAATTATATTTAATTCTCTTTCTTTTGTACACTAGTGATTTCTCCACATGCACTCTATATCACTAAGTGATATATTTCACACTCGCACACACTTTGTGGGTGGGGGTGACTCTAATTTAATAATCACTCGGACTAGTAAACTATTAATTCTCAATTATATTCCAAATTGTGTCTCTAACAGAGATGATGCCATATTTCTATTTGACTATTCTTTAATTCTGAGCTATGCTCTAAGTAATGAGATTACTTAATTCTGAGTAGGACAACGATTAGTCGCAGTGTAAACACCCATCTGTCTTCTTCAAGAAGAGACGCCATACTAACGAATTTGGTAAAATTCGTGTTAGACGCAGTGATGCGTGAGAATTGATAATATCGATTGCGATCTGAGGGATGGCGTTACTAGTATGATTGAGAATCTATGTAGTGAATGTGGGCTAAGGAGCCTGAACTCGTATAGCCGCACGGCGGTAATTTGAATAAGGTAGAAATGTGCAGACACATTGTCACAATTGATACATTGTTTGATCGCACGATCGCATTTGTCAATAAATTCTCTGACGCTAATATCCTTTCCGGTAAATACGGGAAGGAGTTTGGCTAATTTTTCAGCTGATACTGGCATTTTTTAGAATTTCAATTACAATTTTCAACTTTTACTATATATTGCTAGTTCGTAAGACTTACAGTAACAGTACAATGGCCCAATGCATAACGTTATCAGTGCTGAGAGCTCGAGTTCGCCGTACCGTCGGATCCGTGGTTGACTGTTTTGGTGTTCGTCTACTGGAGTCCTCTTGTGTTCAGGTCTTGACGTATCTTGAGGTTTCTTGAGCGCCTCTTCATATAGAGCACGTAACGTAACTTCTCTACCAGGGTTTTGTTAACGTTGATTTCGTACAACGGTGAGGGTGTTAATCCACGCACAGTGATTTTGTTTACGTTGATGTATTACAACGGTGAATTATGTGTTAATTCACGCACAGTGATTTTTGTTTACGTTGATGTATTACAACGGTGAATTATATGTTAATCCACGCACAGTGATTTTTGTTTACGTTGATATATTACAACGTTGAATTATGTGTTAATCCACGCACAGTGATTTTTGTTTTGATATCGTCGGTTCACTACAACGGCCTCTATTTTCTTATTTTACGGTTCACTGTTTATTAATAGTTTGGATTGTCTTTAATTCAAATCCGTATTTCTGACACCATTTGTTAGATATGATTTATAACAGGAAATGGGAGATGGGTGATTTATTGAAGGTTGATCGTATTGAGACGATTTGTCAATATAAGTATTTATGTAAACAGTGTTAAGACGTTGTCAGTTAGAAGAAGAGTGAAAGTCCGAATGTTGCAACTTAGGTTGCTACCCATAAGTCAGCGAGATGCTGACACAAGGTAAATTGACATAGGCGTATAGGACGTCGTTAAGGTGTCTCAAAGGCATGAGCAGGGATGAGCCCGAATGGCAAGGTGTCTCATTTTGAACTACTCTCCACTGTAGTTCGCAGAAGCCAAGATTAACGAGAATAATGAGATAGAGAATTATTGTTATCGCGGTGTTTTGTCTTCGGTAGAAGGCGAAACATCCCGATCTTGTCTATAAATTCATTGGTTATTGAGTTCAATTTTGTCATTGAATAGAAACGATTTGATTATAACATTATTAACACTTGAGAGAATTTTCACAATTGTTCACTTTTTTCCACACAAGAAAAAATTGCATTAAGCACGAACGCGGAAGAATATTATATTCGGAACAAATTGTGCATAAACTTTGATTTAACATGACCGATATCGTTGCAAAAGCTACGAAACACAGTGGGAAAGTGACTACGTCTTCTGGAAATCCCGGAAGCAGCAGTAAGTACACATAATACAGTAATATACTTATTCTTCTTCATCATTTTATGAGAACTTCCATTACGAAAGAGTCAACACCACTATACAGGGCGATTCCGCATCCATAGGTAAAATCCAGGATCAGAAGCGCGTTAAATTATAGAGATAATATCTCCTTTCGAAAAATTCTTGTGATCTATAGCTCTTGTTGATTTTCTCCATCGGTCAGAATCAGCGCTCCGTGATTCTTGTCGTGCAGGTTGTCAAATCGGTGTTTCCTGGCGTATAGAAAGAGCGCTTTGTACACGGAGAAGGAATTGGGTAGACGACAGCGCCAATCTCGATAGCGGTGGCTTATGTACTGTCAGGCAACGCCACGCGCTCTCCTTGGGAACGCTCAGCTCCCAAACAGTAACGTTGCGATAGCGTTGGCCAAAGATTCCTTGACCGCGCGTATCGCAACGTTACTGTTTGGGAGCTGAGCGTTCCCAAGGAGAGCGCGTGGCGTTGCCTGAGTCATAAGCCACCGCTATCGAGATTGCCGCTGTCATCTACCCAATTCCTTCTCCGTGTAGTTTTCACGGTCAGAGCGTCAAGACCGTGTTTGTTGTCGTTGAAAACCGATCTGTCGACCTGGACCAAAAAAATTGCGGAGCACTGGTCTTGGTCGACGGGAAATACGGTCCAAATGACAGTCGTCCAGGATCAGCGTTCCATAGTTTTCATTATTCAATAAGTGATGACACCGATAGACGACTTGAACAGAGGAAACTACCGAGAAATGGTCTTATATCGCTGTATTCTATTTCGATATTCATTTCATTTTTCATTTATTAGCATCTATGGACTCCGATTCATGGTTGGATGATGACTCAGGAATGATCGAAAATGAAGGAAACACAAACGTATTGGACTGCGATTCAAAAGAAATAAGGTACACCCCGACCGAACACTTACACGCAATGAAGGCATACGATTGTACCGTGTGAGTAATTACAAAACAATTATTAGATATGCGACGGACATCGCCTCAAGTGCATTTCACTCTTGCCGGCACCGGCTCGATCAATGTGGAGCTCTCTGAATGATCAATTAGGATATTGATATCAACTTTTTGAACGATATTTGTTCCAATATACTTTCTTTTACAAAGAAATCATCGGTTACGTAGATGCCATTGAAGCGTCGAGATTGGTAGGCGCATAAAATATCAAATTATCCAAATTTTATTTGAATAATGGTTCAGGAGTCCGCGTTCAAGTCGTGGCCTGGAGATCTGAAGTGGATCGGTGTGAGACTGTTATGAAATCAAATTCAGTACGTACTGTAACATTACATATTACGACAGGCTCCTCACTCCTTAAACGACCTTAGCGGAGTGTCTGAGGTAGAATGAATGTTTCAAAAATACCCCGAGGTTTGACAGAAATTCCGAGAGGCGACCGTGACCGACTAAAGACTATCGAGCATATTATTTATACTTTTGTTTTGTTTTACGACTTTTCTCTAACATGGGGGAGACGAGGCCCAGCCGACGGCTAAAAACTGCAACTGAGACACGACCAGACCAACGCACGACGCCAAATATTGACTGTTGAGATCCTACTCGACGAACGCCACCGAAAAGCTCCGGAGGCTAGTACTGGCCATGCTACCTCCACCTATTGAACGAGAGGACACGGGGGAGTGCCAAGGGCATTCTGCAACGTGGGATATCGGTGGTGGAACAGATTCCCGCCACCCAGAAGAGCCTGCAACCCGTGCGCCTCTGATCTAACGAGCTTCGAACACCGTGACGAACTTCGAATTGCGCGCGTAGCGACAACAGGTCGCCATATTTGGGGATCCTTCGGTCGATACGAAAATCAGGACTAGACCAATAATGAGGGTGCTGATTAGCGGCGCCATGCGGTCTAGTCACTCTGCGTTAGACTAGCGTCCTTAACACTTGTGGTCCTTGAGTAGTTGCGACTCTTTGTAGAGAATCATATTGCGTTCAAGCCTCGTGGGCAGTTTAGTAAATTTCTTTGGTTGCGTCTGAGTTTGAGTGGACGGTAGTTCGAGTTTTCCCCGTGGGATCTCCTTTTCGAGATGGATTTTGGGCGAGAGAAAACCGCTTTTCTCGCGTGGCTGGAAGACGGTAAGCGTTAGCCATTCTCACCCATGCTAATTTGAATTCGGCAATGACCGTCAGCCATATTGCCATTGAGCAGCCACGAGGCTAATTAATATTCTTTGAATCAGATTAAACCGATTTCCGAACGGTAGGCCGTCACCAGTGTCCCCATGTATTAGAGTTATCGTTCGGGTGATTATTTTATAGTGAATTGTAGAGTCTGTTGTAGTTTGGTCGAGTTCGCTGTCTGTTGTACACAAGTGCGACAGAGATAGTACTAGTCAGTCACTGTCGCTCTCTCTTCTTCCTGCGGGGAGAGACACAGCTAGATATCATTCAGATTTCGAGTCTTTGTTTGATTTTCGGGTTCGAATTAATAAATTCTATCAAAAATTAGTTTCGGGATTCGCAGAGTTAAGTTAAGTTAGTTTTAGTAAAATCCTGTAAATATGAGTTCTTTTGATCAATTCCATTATACTATTTTTTTTTTGTTAAGAGCTGCAGGCTCAACCATTGTCAAATATTAAATTGTTAGTTAGTTATAAGTTCTCCTCGTGGAGTTTGATTAACGTTTTAGTTAAAATCTCGTCCCACGAGGACCTAGTTTGTCGAGTTATTTATTTTTGCATGATTTTTCCCTGTTATTGCTCTCCTACGTGGAAGCCAGTAGTTTATTAACTATTGTAAAACTCGTCAAACGTGGCTAGGTCGCCTATACACGACCTGTGGCCGTTCTTTATCCGAATGGAGTTATTCCCAATTGTTCAATTTATTATTCCTATTATTTTTCTATTATTTTTATTGAATAAATTCAATTTGATTACTTCATTAAACTTAAACGCTCGAGTCGTTATTTAACGTCCGGCTAATCCTTCATTTTTATCCTGACCACTCTCCGCGTCACTGTAGCTAGTCGACGCACTATGTACCCGTAGGTAAGGCTTTGTTTATATTTTTGAGATCGGCGGTTATCCGCCTGGCGCCCAGAAAATTTTCAGGTAATTAATTTTGGCCAATTGTCGAGTGGATGGTTCTCGGAGGCTAGTATGCGGTCTAGTTTCGAGGACTAAATAAAATCCACGTCACAGCCCATAACAAATCTGAACTAAAATAAAATGTTAATTATTCCCATCTTTGAATTATGTTTTAATCAGCTAATGTGCATTCAAATTACAGGTAGTACACATCGATGGTGCCTACGCCAAACCTTCTTGAGTAGGAAATTTCAACAAGGGTACCATACACTTCGAATTAATAATACAATCGTCAACAATTTTAAACGTAGTTGGATACCACTCAATAACGGAAACCTGCCCTCCTGTACCCGAACTGATCCTGTTGAAAAATATTGCAAGAACGACAAACAATCATATCCGTCAGTTTCATTATATGTAATTACATTACGTAGAATTCATGTAAATTTTGATGAAAAAGAGCGATCATATTTGATGACAAGAATGATGTTTGATTTGATATTAAGGGGGTATCTACACCTTCGAATTTTCAAAAAATCGTTTTGTTTTTTATAATTTATTTGGAATGCTAGTGACCTACTCTACCTGCAAATAAATCGGTGTCAAGATATCTAGAGGATTTGAGAAGTTACAGCCATGGCAGTGCCAAATTGCGAAAAAGCGCCGCGGCGAGGCGCGCGAACCCTCAGATTGGTGCCATAAGTATTGTACAACACCGCCAACACCACTGCTTACTTTTATGAGGTTTTGATATATTTCGATTTTGAATTTGATTTTGTGATCTTTTAATTGTTTGTAATTATCATTCTTACACATATTGAATTTTCAATATTCTTTTGAATTGTGATCATTGACAGAACACATGGCTGCGATCTACGTTTTTTCGAGGTTAGGTGTCCACTTGTTTGTAAATATTGTCGTGCTCTCAGTACGAATTCAAACCAATAGCAATTTCCATTATCGGATAAACACAGTGTAGGTATATGTATCTGAGATGAGACTTCGGAATCGAAAGAAGATGATCCATCAAAAAGTGCGTTTGAAATCGATGCCAGGAGACTACACATTTGGATTTCCAAAAAGATGAGTATTTCTATAATACATATATTAATTGCAATAATTAATAAATATTATAAGAAAAAAGGTATGATTGATGAAAGATGAAAGAATTTTCGTAGTATTGACAAAAATTATGCTAGCATCTTCTGAATCTCAAAAATATTGAAGATAAAAAATTTTACGAAATTTTTATGTGTTGAACAATTTTGATCAGATTTTTTCTAAAGCAATTCATTATTTTTCTAACAGCCTCATCGGACACCTAACCGACACTGTTGTTGTACAGAACGGGTCAAAACTCACTACAAACCTCCGCCTGGCACATGTGTCTAGACTCGACTCGACTCATAACTCATCGATACGAGAGCAGCTGCGGATCCAGCATATTAGTCATAAGCAAAATCTTAAAACTTGATTTCCTGTAACTAGATTTTCCTCTCTGGGAAAAATAGGAAATAAAAAAAAAATTGAAATAAAAAAGTTTGAAAGTTGATTTCTGGAGAATGAATATTTTGACCGGTTGTCGTAAAGAATCAGGAGCATCGTTGGACCGATTCTGGAGTTTGTGGTCTTTAAATTTGTAGAATACAAACCTCTATCAGATGAACTGACAACTTTTTGATATTACTATTTTTGGTTGAGATAATAGAAAAAATATAGAAAAAAAATTGAAGAATCAGAAAAATCTCAGTAAAAACTAAGCGAGTCATGCAATTTTTGCGATATCAAAAAGTTGTCTGTTCATCTGATAGAGGCATCTCTTCTGAACACTTGAAGACCAAAAACTCCAGAATTGGTCCAACGATACTCCTGATTCTTTACGGCAACCGAGTAATTTGGTATTTTTCTATATGGAGCGTAACTACTATTGAACTTAAAGTAATATTGAATGTTAGGTATGGATAATGAGGGTCGAACCCTCCCCAAACTTCATGATTTTTTTGGATTTGATCAGACTCTCAAATTCGCTGTAAAACATTAATATCTTTTTCAGAATTTTAACCCATTCAAAGGTGTGGATACCCCCTTAAGGGGGTATATACACCTTTAAATAGGTTGAATTTCTGAAAAACGATTTTCCTTTTTTTTTCAACTCGAAGACTCTGATAAAATTTAAAAAAATCACCATGTTTGGGGAGGGTTCGACCTTCATCATCCATATCTTACATCATGTACTACTTCCGGTCTAATAGTCGCTGCGCTGAAGACAGGAAAATACAAAATCACTCGGTTGCCGCAAAGAATCAGACCCAGCGTTGGACCGATCTTGGCATTTTTGGTTCTCAATTGTTCATAAGACATGCCTCTATCAGATGAACATAGAACTTTTTGATTAACCTATTTTTAGTTGAAATAATAGAAAGATAGGTAAATTTTTTTTTCAAATTCAGAAAAAAAATCGAAAAAATTCAATAACTCAAGTAATTCTTGCAATATCAAAAAGTTCTATGTTCATCTAATAGAGGCTTGTCTTATGAACAATTGAGAACCAAAAATTCCAAGATCGGTCCAACGCTGGGTCTGATTCTTTGCGGCAACCGAGTGATTTTGTATTTTCCTGTCTTCAGCGCAGCCACTATTAGACTGGAAGTAATACATGATGTAAAATAATGAAGGTCAAACCCTCCCCAAACATGATAATTTTTTTAAATTTTATCAGAGCCTTCAAGTTGAAAAAAAAAGGAAAATTGTTTTTCAGAAATTCAACCCATTTAAAGGTGTATATACCCCCTTAATACACTAAGGGAAAAGTTTGATTGAACCAACTAAATCTGTGCTCAAATATGTCAAAGAATTCGTGACAAATAAATAATGGTTGACGTGATCAAACACAATATATTGACTCAAAAAAGAATTCCATAATTCCGTAGAAAAAAAAGGTATAATTGAAACATCGAATACATACAGAATTCACAATAATTTTGAATAAATAAATAGTGCAGCAAAAATAATGTTTAGTGGTATGTATTCAATAAATGTTTACAGGGGTGAAAGGATTCATCAAAACGAATTTTGGTGTAGTTGTCAAACAAACAGCCAAGGGAGAAAACAACTTCGGATCTGGGTCGATTACTGACGGAGAATTTGAAATCGAAGTCCGTATTCCACAACTGGAAAATATAGTACATGAAATAGAGAAGGGCGATCATGTAGAAGTAAACGGCGAAATACAAATGAACGGTAATAATGTATGCAATTATATTATAAATATTCAGTTAAAACAATGAATATACGCTTTATAGGCGAAACAAAAAAATTAACCTGATCGTTAGAATGAATAAAAATTAATGATGACCTAATTCCACCAAAGTTCACTACTTATTATTTTACTATTACTTGCGAAAATTTTCTATCGGAAATCAGTCTCTAACTCATTCATTACACTTGATATTCAAATACTATATATATTCCTTTTCTCTTCCTAGCTTATCCGATATACATCCTGTGCAAATCGATTAACAATATTAAAAAAATTGGCCGCAACAAAATGCAACTAAAACAATTATTACAAGGATATAAATCAATACAGAAAGAAAAGACAGCCGAATCTGACGAGACACCAAGGAAGAAAACTAAAAATGATTAAACGAAGTTGAAGTTATGCCCAGAATGAATAATGATATGATCAAATGAAAGTGAAACATAAAATTACGTCCCTATTTCATAAAAAAAATGAAAAGAAATACTGAATGTAACTTCATAAACTTGAATGTGTAACTATTTATGTTTTAATATGAAAGAAATCATAGGAAAGGTACAGAATAAGCAATGGAATATTCTTGTGAGTGAATATAAATAATTCAGCGGATATGCTGAATTTTATCTCTTTATTTCTATTAGGTTATACAAATATCACAATAACGGAGGATGTAGATGGTCCTCGATAGATAGCAAACAAGTAGGAAATCTCAAAAATATTAGCATTAAGCTCAAATTGAGGAAGTCATTGACTACATAGTATTTTTCGATACAAGAGCGTAAAGGCGGCAATGCCGCACAGCGAGTGTGAAGGCGTAGTACGAGCCCGAAGTCGAGTCGGAGGCGAGACGAAGACAAGACTTCGGGCTCGTGCTCTGCGCCGCCACACGAGTGGCATTGCCGCGTTTCGCTCGTGTATCGAACACTATTTTTTGCAACACCTACATCGATAGTTCTGTTTTATGCCGTCTATCGGCACTGAAAAGTCTTTTAAACACTGGTGCGCTTTTAAACACTAGTGCGAGAAAGTTTTCTCGCACTAGTGTTTAAAAGACATTTTAAGTGCCTATAGACGATGCATAAAACAGGTCTTTCGATGTAGGTATTGCAAAAATTAACATATATCATAAAATATTTGAGGTTATACAATACAATTTGGTCGATCTTCAATTATCGTAGGTTACATTACGTTAGACCTTTTAGGTTAGGTTCACTCTAATAGTGACATCACATACTCGTGAAATCCTTATTCGTATTATGACAACAGAATTAAAACTAAAATGATAAGTAACGATTGATGATACAAAACGAAATGATATCAACAAGATTGGCCAGACCATATTAGTATTCCATTACGATATGCGTGAGGTGAATCCTGGAGAGACGCTTCTATATCGTGGTGAATCGCCGGAGTGAGAGTTGTGGCGTAGTAAATTTCTTCATTCATTTAATGACGATCGATTCATGATAGTTAGAATCAGAATATTTCTGACAACTGATGTAATTAGCTCACAACATGGTCATTTAGAAGTTCAGCTGAACGAAGTTACATTATAAAATAGGTATCACTGAGCGACTACCACAGTACACGTCTAACTTGTTTGAGCGTCCGATCCAGAAGGAAGTTGTAGTCTCTGTCCGCTATCGTTCATGCGAGTGAGCGCTCTCTGGCGAGTTTGTTGTGAAACTTTAGATTTGGCGGAGGTTTGAATTAGAGTAATTTGTTACAAATGAAATCAATTAATTCAATTAGATCAAATTCAAAATACAATTTTATAATAACAATAATATACAATTTTATACTATGGTTTTAATCGGCACAGTCAGATACACAACGATTTGATTGACTGAAACTAACGAAAGAGACCAATCATATCGCTGCCCAAACAGCAGTGAAACATTACAAAAACCTTACAAAAACATCATAATTGTAACGTTTCACCTTTTGTAACTTCGTTCGTAACATTTCTGTACTGTTTCTGTAATATTACAAAAAAGTTACATGTCCGTTTTAAAATATTAAATTTGTGATGTTAGTGTGATCTTTTTTTGATAAGGTTTTTATAATGTTTTTGTAACGTTTCACTGATGTTTCTGCATCATGCTTAGTTAGGGCTTCTAGAATGTTTTAGTAACATGTAAAAATGTAACGCGTCATTTCGTCCCCACCGGAAAAATCTCTAAATTTGGCCCTGAATTTAGCCCTAAAGTAACCTTCAACTCCAAGGGGTAAATTCGTACCCCTGAATCGAGGCTTCACCTCTAAATAGAAGATTCACCCCCAAATAAAGGGTTTATCCCCAAGTTTCCACATGCCTATACAAGCATTATACAAATCTGAAAAAAAAACTTACATGTGAATATTTGATTTCTGATTATATAACTATCCACGGTAGATCAACAAGCTCTACCTTTTCGTTAGCGAAAATGCCATCCGATTTGTTCGACCTAACCAGGTCGCTGTATTAATAGTCGCACGCTCTACCTATTACGCCGAACTATCTAATAATTGGATTCGTGTTTTCCTTTATAAGTACTCGCGCTCTATTTTTTAAGTTTTCCTATGCTGAAAGCATGTAGATATCACGACTTTTCCTTCAACTGCAAACAACTCAGCTGCATTTCAATGTATTGTTCTAGCCAAAAACAAATTTTGAAGAGGATTAATTGTTCCTCCAAAGTACCTATGGTAGTTTGACTGGCTTAAAAGTATTTACCTTGACATTTTATTGGAATTTTATATCATAAAAATGTCAAGTTCTCATATGTTTTCAAATAGGGGAAACGTGCAGGGTAGCCACGGACGGCGGGTACCCATGGTCACTTTAAGTTTTGGACACTTACGTACGAATAGATTTGAAGAAGAAAATGAGAGAATGTGAATTCTGCGAAAACATTACGGATGAAACATTCTAGAATAAATATTACGAAAATGTTGTATGATTCACATTTTTAAAACATCAGAATACGACGGTAATAAATGGTATTTGCTTGCCATGATGGATGACAAAGTCACCTCGTTCGATTGCTAATCTCCTTGATATTCCACCATTTCTAAGTCGTATTTGCGATAGGTCTTTAACGCCATGGAATGAACATTCACGGTTGCCAAGAATTCTGCCATCTGGGAGTGTCCTATCCCAATTGCCGTACTTGCCAATACAGCCGAACGGTTCACATCCATATGGTCATTTTCGTGTGTATCGGTCCAAACGCAGTCCTTGAAGTGGCACAACTGACATTGGAAGGAAACTTCCAATCACAGCGTGAATTGACAACCTTCAAATCGCCAAATGGGCAATTTAATACCGGATGATGATTGTCAAATTTTTGATGTAACTGATCCAGAAAATACGCGATGTCTACTATACACCGACCTTCCAACCGCTTTTCTTGGATTTGATATGCATCGATATTATTATCTTCAGAAAGATTATAATCATCCAAATTTTCGTCTTTATTTGGAATGTATTGACCGTGTACTTCGTCTTGGAAATCTTCGACTGATTCGACTGCATTTCGCTTCCGCTGCGATTGACATTCGTAACCTTGACCTAAATCTTCACACAGTGCTGCTTCTAGTGAATCTTCTGCACATTCTGCGTTTTGATTTTGTAATGGTTGAGGATCGTGTTCATTAGCATCAGTAGCAATGGTTTTTCAGTCCCGTGTTCTTCAAAGAGTGACCACACTGCTGATACCTCACTATTTTCTTGTGTCGCTACATCTCGATAATTCTTGCGTCCACGAAAGCATCTGTATACATTTATGCTGAGATAAACAATATATAAAGACACGATGTGGAACAAAAACACACATATGGCAAATTCCATGCCAGATCATCTAGTCTCTATCCCGATCATTTAAAAAAATTTTAATATATTTTCACATTAAAGTGCTTACTCCAAAAACCACCAAATTTTTTTTTCTCCATTTTTTAAAATGTTCTTCTTTTATCTTTGATCATTCAAGGTATCTCAAAAATGCCATTCTTCGAATTTTCGAATCATAAACGACGATTTGAAGATCAAAACGAGAGTGAAATTTCGGTTTTTCTATTTTTTTTCAGAGTAATTTTGATGTGTCATCTTTTCAACCTGATTGGGGCATGTATTTGGGGGATTCCAGCTCATCTCGATCACCTTCTAGACCTGACCACCTCGGATTCTAGTGAAACTTTATTTTTGCTTCACTCAAGGTCCAAATTAAAATCTCAATTTTTTAAACAATTTTTCGAGCCCCCGTCTCGGAGGCATAAATAATAGAAATGTGCCGTTTTATGAAATCCCAGAATTTTTGAACGATCATATCTTAGGATTGGTGAGTGATATCAATGAAACCAGGGCGATCAATAGATTCGTCTTGAATTCAACTTTCTGAAAAGGCAATTTTTGAATTCCGTGATACCGTCCCGGCTGCTGGAGGTGATGCGATACTCGTCGGCGAACTCCGGATTGAGCGTCCATAAGACTTATTTTCTAGCGCCGAACCTCAAGAAATAATACGAAAGCGTATAGATTACTTCTCCCGTCGCGAATATTATATAAACGTAATATTGTGGTATATCGATTCACTCCTCAATACTGCTACAATGGTGGAAAGTCCTTCTCATATCTACTATACTATTGTACAATAATGAAGTTGTTTGATTCTTGAGTTTGTAACACATTGATATCCGCAAGGCAAAGTCGTATACACTAATTGTACCTGTATGACGGGATGTGTCACGACCAGGTTGATGAGTTTATTGTATACTGCGGCCTTTTTTATGTTGCGTATTATTTTTTTATCAAATAATTACCTGTATGACGGGATGTGTCACGACCAGGTTGATGAGTTTATTGTATACTGCGGCCTTTTTTATGTTGCGTATTATTTTTTTATCAAATAATTATCTGTATGACGGGATGTGTCACGACCAGGTTGATGAGTTTATTGTATACTGCGGCCTTTTTTATGTTGCGTATTATTTTTTTATTAAATAATTAACAGGTACAATTAGTGTATACGACTTTGCCTTGCGGATATCAATGTGTTACAAACTCAAGAATCAAACACCTTCATAACATACACGAACACAAGAATATGATGAGAAAGATTACGGCGATCTGTGGGCGAGCTAGGTGGTCACGGGTGTAAGTCCCCGGATAGGCTTCCGCACTGAAAGAAATTTGTATGGGGCACAGCAATAATTCTGGTCGACCGAGCTATAATTTATGCTTAAAATAGTGACAGCCAGAAATTTTCTTGCCACACCAATACGATTATGATTGAACTGAAATGGTCAAAGTAACTATATCATGATTATGATATGAGGTATTCCTCGTATGGCTCATTTGAGTGAACCAGGCATACCGAGGCTTACGCATACAGAGTCTTGCTATGATAGGTCTACGGTGTATAGTATACAGTCACAAGCTGTACTCTCAGAACAAACGGTTAGGGTAGTTCAAATGCCCATATGATAAACAAAAATAGGAAACATACTTCGGTTATGAGAACTTTGAATATTGCTACGGAAACAATTCAGTATAGCTGTGTGAACTATATCGCTTCGCCGAGTCGAACGTTGATTCTGATTTGTCCGAGTAAGTATTATGGCTCCTTTATTTTACTAGACTGTATGAGCGATATGGCTCCTCAAGCTATACTGAATTGTTAAGTTGAACTTCAGTTTTACTTGTTCTGAATCGAACATCACTTATAGTTTATCTGTGTATACTGTGACGTGGTATTTTAAAATTCCCCGCCACAAGGCGATTCTCTCGAAAATGCGACGATGCGTGGCGTAGACAGGGTCTCCAGGAAAAGAGAAAACTTAGGGAAAAATGATTAGGTCTAACTGACACTATTTTATTTTTTGTAAACTATGTAATCTCGAGCTCGATACTCCACGAGACGTCTATCGTCGTGGGAACTACCGAAGGAAAAGCGATTCTACCGAACGTAAGAAGCCTCCAATATCGTCAAAGACGATTCTGTCGGCGTGCAAACCATGGTTGGTCCAGAAAACCCCAAGGTCAGCGCCTCCTCTCAAGTGGAAAGATCTACCACCTCCAACTATCGGATTGGCGGCGTACAGGGATGTGCGAGAAGCACAACGAAATCCTCCCGTCATCCGAAGAGCTACCGCCTACAAGAAAATGCATTTCCGGTACGAGGGTGGTGTACAGGGTCATGTGCAGGTGCATCCTCACAGCCTCCCACCTGATGAGTATCGGTCAGTGCAGCTACTATCGTCAAACTGTCTCCGAATCTGTTATCGCGGCCGTGGTTGGTCATGACAACCCCCGGATCAGCGTTCCAACCTACCGAATCTTTTCGTGGGTGAAGCCCTAGTATGCCGAGACACGAAGCTACCACTAACTTTCTGGTGGATCGACCAATGGTGTAAGGCCCTAGAAGAAATATCGGGTGGCCGGGCGAGCGAGGCTCCATGTGAGTCCAGCGCCCGGGGATTCAAAAGGAAGGCGGGAATAGGAGCGGTATTAGCAGCGGCAGGGGTGAGGTAGACTTCGCCTAAATTACGTTCGTCAAAATCTGTCGCTCACCGACCAATTAGATCATCGATATGTCACGTGAGTACGCTAAGCCTGAAGGATGAACTAGTGGAAGAAAACACCGACTATATAAGGCCGGTACACCTGTTACGCAGCCTACTTCTTCGCTCTAGTCTGCGCTACGCATCTTCAGCATCGCTTATCGTATCGAGTTCTACAAAATAATCGTATCCTATCGAGTTATCGAGTCTTATTTAAATCGTGAGTTTGTGTTACGTTGATCAACTTGATTAAGGTAAGGTCTTAATTCTTTTGTGAAGGCACGAGGTCGTTCGTAATAAAGTTCTGGTTATTAATTTGGTTATTGAGCCACGAGGCTCGTCTTTGTCTTTTGAGCTAAGCAGCTCGTCTGTCGTAGTCTATCTCTTAAATTATCGAACAACCTCGAGTCTGGCTGAGTTACATAGATCTTTCATTGCTTTTTGGCTATAATTTATTGCTTATCACTTCTCGTATGGCTTATATTTTTGATTTAGTATGTTAGAATAATATTGTGCATGAAATACTGTAGAAAAATACCTTTTCCTGGAGTACCCTGAGCGAAGATAGCCGCGAAGGCTTAGACCTCGCGTATAGTTTAGTTTGTTATCGTTAATTTGTTATAGTTTAGTAAGATATAGTCCGTTTTGGATAAATTATTATTCGTATGTAAAATCTAGTAAGTTATAGTTAATTTTGGATGATTTAGTATCGTTTCGATCAATATAAATTGTCAGAATTTGGTTAAAGAACAATCTCTATCGTTCTAATTTAATTGCTAACGTTGAACCTGTAATTCGCGTCTCTCGAATGACCGCGTGGTCTCTATTTAGCAGTAGATTTCGGAGTATCGTAAATTGTATGGCCAAGCGTGGCTAATTAATTAGTAGGGATCTGTACCGTTTGTTATCGATTTTTCTTTTATAATATCTCAAAACTCTAGTACGTTAATCTCAGGATGTGTTATGATATAATTTGCATTTGGGTACGAAGTATCGCTCTGTGATACCAAGTCTGGAGTCTAGTCTATTCGTTTTATATCGAATCAGCTCTGACACATTCCTCTGATTTAATTGTATCATAAACGAGTAAATTCTGTCCTGAACAGTTAGGAAAACTATCGTAACAAATGATTAATACTATCGCCAATTCTGTATCATTCGTCTGAATTATCTAGTTTAATTAATAAATTATTGATTGATGTGATCTCAACTATCTCAAAGAATTAATATTGTTTTACGTGGTGTACCCTGCCCCTCTATCTAAGGCTTTGTTATCTGAGCTAGTCGAGTTGTCGCTCGACGCATTTCCGTAAGTTTTTCTGGTTTTAGTAAGTTGTGTTATCGTATCGAAACGACGCAGTAGCGTCTGGCGCCCAACACTTTGGTAATTAAGTAATTAACACGGAAAAGTGCCGCATTGTAACCAGATCTGTGGTTTTTCCTCTCCAAGTTAGAAAACTGCGTTACAATACATAAGCGGTACGGCCCCGTGAGGTATATCAGCCTGTTGAGTCAAAAATTGGTTCTACTTTATACAGATATACACTAGGGTGGCCCTTCCTTTAAAGGATGAATTTTGACCTTCACGTTCCCTGAATCATCGCCGAATAAATTTTGAAAGACCTAGGTGGGATCGAATCCTCTATAGCGCAATGGGAAAACGTGCCTGACAACACATATTTCTCTCCATTTGAATAACACGGGATATTTCACCCATGTATTCAATCATTTTTTTCACGCTTACTACTCACTGAAAAAAGTCTGATCAATCAAAATTTGGAAAGACTTTGTACCCATTTTTCTCTCATGGTGTCTGAAAAGTTATGAAGTGGTCAGCCAGGGAAGCTCTCTCAAACTTCTGAGGACCCAGATTTTTGAATCAAAATTTTATCATCAACTATTTTACATCGACGCTGTCTATATACATACAGACTCTCGGAGAACATATTGTGTTTCAAGTTTCAAAAACTGTAGTCATTAAAAATCAAGAAAACACGCGTCATGTCAACGAATGAAAACTCACCTCCGCACACTTCACTAGAATACAAGACACTACGTATTTTTCCAATAAGCGAGTCAAGTTGGTGCGTGTATAAGATGAAGTATTCGTACGGCTCGTCCAGCTATGCGTATAACTGTCTCAACAATACAAACGCGTTGAGATCGTATTGTACGCTACGCGTATATAGTTAAGTGAGCTATACGTATAGCTGGGTTAGCTATAAGACTGTTCACTGTACTGAATGTACAATATTCTTAGGGAAGTCTTATACGGGTTTGCAATGCAGTAATACCAATTTTTTGATGAAGACACATGTTTTCAAGTCTTATTACCTATATGGTATATCCTTGTAGTAGAAAATTATCAGCCTGCAATGCCATGTTCGTATACTGTTGAATTAGAAATAACTTAATTTTCTTATGTGTGCCATTTGTGGATTGTCTCATTGATTTAGTATATTCCTCTATTGCGCATACGATGTTAGCAATAATTGTACTCATAATATAACGATATTCGATTGCAGATACAACTAATAGCAGAGTCATAGCAGAAATATTTTACTCCAATCATAGCAAGAATCTTCCAACCAGATATTTATTGCTGCTAAGCGAGAAGTATTTCTTTCAGTGCGTGGTTCCTGGGTTCGATTCCCGGAATCGTCCGTTAATTTTTCTCATCAAAAATTTTTCATTGTACAATAATGTATCAGGTGTCAAAATAATAGCACCTGTCACTAACCACATGAAAAAAGATGAATAAAAATTATAATGTTCGCAAAATGAGGGTAAACGAAATAAGAATCAGGTAATCGTAGTCGTCAAGAAGGAGTACTGCATCACCTGAGCGAAAAACTGATGTTTCGATGATGCGGGCATTTTTTTTTCATTGACATTTCTCAAATTTCATGGAGAAAGACAAATTTTTGAGGCATGCAACGCAGATGGAGACTTCAATGGTTTAGAAGTCACCCGCTAAACATGACACATTAAGGTGACGTTACGCTTGGCCAGAAGTTTCGTCTAATTGTAACCTTCCGTGATCAACGTTCAAGAGATAATTTGCAAACGTTTTGACGTAATATGCTATTTAAAACATCTATGGACCACATCAAAAACATTGTATCTTGGCAATCTTAAAGTAAATTTGTGAGGTCACTGAAGAAACGTTTCAAAACATTTCCGAAATGTTCTACACGTAACGTTGGATTTTGGTGGTCGAGAAATATTTGAAATCGGTTGCATACGTCATGTCACTAACACGTTTTCTTCGCAATATTTTGGGAAGGTTGCAGATTGAACATTCGATTGGAAATATGTAATGACGTGAGAAAAACGTTACGTTCGTGATGTTACCGAAATCTTCCGTTTAAACGTTTTAATAATGTTTTGAGTGAAACATTTACTTTTCATCCTAATGAAATAAAATACATTGGAAAGATAGTATACGTTGTTCACTCTTTGCACCGAACCAAAGTAAGAGTTGGTGTTAAAATTATAAAGGCTGAAAAGAATGTAATAGACAGATGCACAGGTCACAGGGAAAGGAATTGAGATATGGAACTTAAATATAACAGCTCTATATTTAAATGAAAAATTAATGGTACAGTCAAATGAAAGAACAAAAGTAGAAGAGTCGGAGTTGTATCCAACACTGGCCTGGGTGGCTCTCCCCACTCACCGCCGGCACCCCCGCTCTCACCGACCGGCTCGCTAGGCTACTCAGTCCACCCAGAGTCCGGTCAGCTGAGCCGATGTGGCCGGTGAGGGGGAGAGAGGGGGTTGGTCAACCGGCTCGAACATGCCGCCCGCCTCGTCAGCCGACGAAATGAAGTCACGGCCCTTAAGCAAGGCCTCGCTCAAGGGCTTGCCACCCGCCGTGCCAAGACGGCGTAGTTCTTTCGGTGCAGACTCGATTAGGATTCTTGCATAGCCCTGACCGACAGTGGACAGATTTTGGAGATAGCTCTGGTAGTGGTCCCCTTGCTTGTGCGCAGGGTAACAACTCTGACAAAGCCGTCTGATCCAGGATGGACTTCTGTGACACGATCCATGGACCACTTTGCTGGGGGGAGCAGATCATCCTTGATCAGGACCAGGGTCCCTGTTTGTATATTCTCCCGTTCTCGTCTCCAGGTGGGTAGCTGTTGAAGGTGGTTCAAGTATTCTCGAGACCAACGTCGCCAAAAGTGATCACGCATTTTAGAAACCTGTCGCCAGCGGGTGATAAGGTTAGGATTTACGTCTTCAAGACCAGGTTCGGGAATAAAAGTGAGGGGGTCTCCTATCAAAAAGTGACCGGGAGTAAGAGCCGTGAGGTCAGCAGGATCGTTACTTATCGGGGTTAGAGGACGTGAGTTGAGGCACGCTTCGACTTGGCAAAGGAATGTAGCTAGTTTCTCGTACGTGGGGGTCCTTTCCTCGAGGGTGCGTCAAAGGTGGTATTTTGTGGACTTCACCCCTGCCTCCCATAGTCCACCGAAGTTAGGGGAGTAGGGGGGAATGAACCTCCACTCAGTTCCGTCACTAGCAAGTTCCCTAGCAATATTTACGTAAAAGTCGGAGGCAGCATGGAGCAAATTTCGTAACTCCCTGTCGGCACCGCGAAAGTTGCTTGCATTGTATGACGCTGAAGTTAGCCGCCGGTTTCAGCCGCAGAGCGCGTAAAACCAGGGACGAATAGGCACCGGGGGCCCCCGACCTTAAAATTTTCATCTCCGCGTTCTAGCGTGTATAACGCAGTATTATTAGTTGAAAGGGCACTCAAATAGGAAAATATCAATACCCATGTGCAGATACTTCCAGCTAACGGAGCGAGAACTTATCTTCATACATCGATGCTAATATTCCAGTCAAACGGAGATTGTTGACAATAATTTTACAAGTATTGGATTCGCGTTCCGCGACCAAACTTGGTTGACTATTTCATGAACCGAAAACAGTATTTTTGAGATTTTTTACAACCCCTTCCGAGCTTTCCGTGACTCGGCCGCGCAATTGAAACTTAGAAATATTAAGAAAAATACGCAAATTATCTTCTATCTCGAAAACCTTTACGCGTTCCCCGACCAAACTTGGTTCACTATTTCAGAAACCAAAAATAATATTTTTCAGATTTTTTACAACCCTTTCCGAGCTTTCCGCGACTCGGCCGCGCAATTAAAACTTAGAAATATTTAAAAAAAATACGCAAATTATCTTCTATCTCGAAAACCTTTACGCGTTCCCCGACCAAACTTGGTTCACTATTTCAGAAACCAAAAATAGTATTTTTCAGATTTTTTACAACCCCTTCCGAGCTTTCCGCGACTCGGCCGCGCAATTAAAACTTAGAAATATTAAAAAAAATACGCAAATTATCTTCTATCTCGAAAATCTTTACGCGTTCCCCGACCAAACTTGGTTCACTATTTCAGAAACCAAAAATAGTATTTTTCAGATTTTTTACAACCCCTTCCGAGCTTTCCGCGCCTCGGCCGCGCAATTAAAACTTAGAAATATTTAAAAAAATACGCAAATTATCTTCTATCTCGAAAATCTTTACGCGTTCCCCGACCAAACTTGGTTCACTATTTCAGAAACCAAAAATAATATTTTTCAGATTTTTTACAACCCCTTCCGAGCTTTCCGCGCCTCGGCCGCGCAATTAAAACTTAGAAATATTAAAAAAAATACGCACATTATCTTCTATCTCGAAAACCTTCACGCGTTCCCCGACCAAACTTGGTTCACTATTTCAGAAACCAAAAATAATATTTTTCAGATTTTTTACAACCCCTTCCGAGCTTTCCGCGCCTCGGCCGCGCAATTAAAACTTAGAAATATTAAAAAAAATACGCAAATTATCTTCTATCTCGAAAATCTTTACGCGTTCCCCGACCAAACTTGGTTCACTATTTCAGAAACCGAAAATAGTATTTTTCAGATTTTTTACAACCCCTTCCGAGCTTTCCGCGATTCGGCCGCGCAATTAAAACTTAGAAATATTAAAAAAAAAACTCATATTATTTTTTATCTCGAAAATTTTTACGCGTTCCCCGACCAAACTTGGTTCACTATTTCAGAAACCGAAAATAGTATTTTTCAGATTTTTTACAACCCCTTCCGAGCTTTCCGCGATTCGGCCGCGCAATTAAAACTTAGAAATATTTAAAAAAAAACTCATATTATTTTTTATCTCGAAAATTTTTACACGTTCCCCGACCATACTTGGTTCACTATTTCAGAAACCGAAAATAGTATTCTTCAGATTTTTTACAACCCCTTCCGAGCTTTCCGCGACTCGGCCGCGCAATTAAAACTTAGAAATATTAAAAAAAATACGCACATTATCTTCTATCTCGAAAACCTTTACGCGTTCCCCGACCAAACTTGGTTCACTATTTCAGAAACCAAAAATAATATTTTTCAGATTTTTTACAACCCCTTCCGAGCTTTCCGCGCCTCGGCCGCGCAATTAAAACTTAGAAATATTAAAAAAAATACGCAAATTATCTTCTATCTCGAAAACCTTTACGCGTTCCCCGACCAAACTTGGTTCACTATTTCAGAAACCAAAAATAGTATTTTTCAGATTTTTTACAACCCCTTCCGAGCTTTCCGCGACTCGGCCGCGCAATTAAAACTTAGAAATATTCATGTTTATAATTTCAATTATCTTATTTATTTTATTCATTTTGTTTATTTTATTTATTTTATTCATTTTATTTGTTTTATTTATTTTATTTATTTCATCTATCTTATTTATCTTATTCATTTTATTCATTGTATTTATTCAAGTCATTTTATTTATTTTCTGTTAATATTTTTTCTTGAGTCATTTTTTTTAAATTTTTTTCTTTTTTTTTTACTTTTTTTTTTATTTTTTCATTTTGTTTTTCATTTTTTTTTAATAATATTTATTTTATAATAAAACTATAGGAATTTCGTACGTCGAACGCAAATACAAATTTTTAAAAACTGGGAAATCATCGAACGATGTCCATCAACTTTATTCACGACCTCCTTCATATTATATATTCTATCGAAAAATATTCCGCATTTCAAAATGGTTAAAAAAATGAAAGGCAAATGCTTTTATTCATCAAATGGATCCGTATCTGAATGACATATGGATCTTATCAACTTTCTTATACGTATGGTCAAATTCGAATTGCTCAAATGAGTTTGTGCAATGATGCACAGTACTCGTACGTGCTATCGGAGCCCATCGGAATGGTTTTCCGAATTCGGATGTCCTGTTTGTTGGCTATTTTCAGTATCAGCGGTTCGTTGTTCTCGAGTATAATGTGCCGTAAGCTGGTGACTCTGTTCTCCAATGTCGCATTCACATTGACATGGGCTAGGATTTGCGCAATGCCTTTCCTTACAGCGGGCATATTTTCTTCAGTGAATGCTACGAAGGAACCGGTGCAAATTAGATAGGCCCACGCGCAAATGTGAGTACCACAGTTCCCCCACGTACGTCCATCTGATGACAACTGTGTTGGGATATCTTTCGGTGTATGCAGCGTCCACTGCGACCAATTTACTTCCTTTCCTTTTCTAAGGTTCGGATGTGGATGGAGGCTCAGAAAAGAACAGAACAACTCAATAAAATTTGCAGGGGGTGGACCAAGCATGGAATCTAAATAAAGAAATGTTTTGTGAAAAGGGATCACTACGAAAAGCGTCCAATGGTTGGCGTGATACACTGGTAGCAACCAAATATCGTGGTTCCACATATCACATGCATGTACCCATTTCTGATAGCCTACGCTTATCTGACGACGTTCAATCGAGGTTGCTGTTAAAAACGTTTCGAACGAAAGAACCTTGACAAATTTTCTACCTGCAATAGCGGACAGTATTAAAAAAAATGCGTTAATGACGTTGTCATCTAGCCATGCGTTCGGCTTTAATGTTCCAAAGCAGTGGGAGGTCATAGCGATACCGCCAATGTTCTTTTCAATTTCGGGAAATCCTTCTGGATATTCCATATTTTCGTCGAATAAATTGACTTCCACGTCACCTGTGATCTCTTCGCTTTGGGAAAGTCTTTCAGGTGATTCAGCATCAATCTCAACATTGATCTCATCCGCACAAGGTGAACTACACTTATCAAGATCTATAACCTCTGTATTTGTCGGCGTAATTTCGTTATGGCTTTTTTGCAAATGCCCTAGCTTTTTGCGCGGGCTTGGTTTTTTAGTTCCACCTTGGGATAGAATACGTGAACATTTGAAAAATTTGTTAACGCGACCTTTTTTGGTGTCTTTCCAAGATTCCTCTGCGTCACTAATTCTGTCCAGAGAAGCAATAGAGGCAGCCGTTTCTTCTTTCGATTTTTTAGAATCTGCTACATGTAGATTTCTTTTCTCTCAACTATTTTCTACAGAATAGTCAGAATCACTAGACTGATACCGTATCTTTTCAGATGTCTTATTCTTTTTACCAACCTCTCTCTTACGTCTGCTCATTTCCGATATCCTCTTTCTTTTTCTAGATTTCATTGCTCTTTTGAATGCTGCGCATGATAAAGGGTATAATCTTTCGCGAACTCGTGACTTCAAACCGGCTTCAATTTGCCGTACTACCCTCGGTGCACGGTCTGGTAATTTCCCGCGAAATATTAGGTGTTTGAGTATCTTGTTCCAATTTTCGATGCAGGCATTACTATCTCTGAGAATACCAAACCGTTTGATTAGAACAGCTGACCACAGTGGAAAGTAGGGCAGCAAGAATTCTGTCAAGTATTTTACAAACTCTACTGAGTGATATTCATTTTTAATCGATGTTTGCTCTTGTCCAGATAAAGCCGAGATTTTCACATCATTGAAAAGTTTATAAAACGGCGAACTTTTTCGTGTCTCTACATCATCGTCTCTTGCTTCTGGTCGATCGACAATGTCACTGTAGTCTACAACGTTAGATGTTTCATAATCGCGAACCACTGCTAAACTTTTGTCCAGATCATGAGGCTCGTATTCTGATTCAAAAATCTTTATGGCATGATACACAATTTGAACCGCTTCCTCCAGAGACAGGCAATGAAATAATTTTGTAATGGCAGTTGCTGCCATTGTTAGCTGACGAGCTTCTATAAAACAAGTTTTCAACTTCCGCAGTACAGTATTTATACAATGCGAAGAACAAATGTGAAGCACTGTCAATGGTGATATCGGTTTTCTGTTTTCTATCTCGT
Organism: Tenthredo livida; assembly: GCA_963992785.1. Taxonomy (NCBI): domain Eukaryota; kingdom Metazoa; phylum Arthropoda; class Insecta; order Hymenoptera; family Tenthredinidae; genus Tenthredo; species Tenthredo livida. The sequence goes on from OZ023067.1 coordinate 19,709,784, forward strand.
CATATACAACCCTAAGATATTCCGCGAGAGTCATTTTATTAAAGGTCTGCAGCACTGATTGTATGAGGGCGAGACTGAAATCGGTTTCTATTTTGTCCACTAATGGCTTACGAGAAGTTATTCGTTTCAGCTGGTGAACAAGTGTATCTAAAAATCGAGCAATGTAGAAGACATTGTGCATCGACGAAATGAACTCCGCAATAGGAAGAGGACCGTACTCTGTAGATCCTGGCAAAATTAGCGCATAATAGAGGATTTGTTTTTTGACAAATGGAGGGGGCTTGATCATTGAACCTGTCGCATCTAGGTATAAAAATACATCGTCGTGCTTTAGCGATGCTAAATAATTCAAGACTTCTACGGCAAAAAGAATAATATAGAATGGTTCCATAGAAATTTCTTGGATGTATCCCGGACATTTTTTCCCTGGCCATTTTTCCTTGAATAGTACTGCGAGATTCTGTAGGAAGCGTACATCATCTTTATCCAGGTCTTGTTTAGTATTATTCTCGCTCGATATCTTCTGAAGTAATTGCGAGTCCAGGGCGTCATTCCTGTTGCCCGCTTGCAATACTTCGTCAGACACTGAGCTGAGTAGTGCAAGTTTTAAGGCGCTGGGTGTATGACATTTTAACTGCTCTGCAATATGGGATCGTACATGGAAACGCACGCGACGTCGATGAATTTCGCTGGAATTATGACGGATTTTTTTACGGGTGAAGACTTTAACTTCCCTATCTTTGTGCGGAGCAGCGATCTTATCATCAACTATAAATCTAAACGCGGTACAAGAAGAGTTCTTACAATGCGCGTCAGCATAAAATGGAACCGCCTTATTTTTTCGTGGTTTTTCCTCGACATGACATCTGTGTCTTTTGAAAGAAATGATGCAAAGTGGATAAATTGCTTTGAAGAATTTGTTAAATTCATCGCACCAACCTTTCTTCAATTTTCCATCGGCATTATCTACATAAGTTTCCCAAAATGATCGCGGAAGTACTATACTCTTGCCCTGTATGCTAACGTCAGCGCATGTTTTTGTCTTATGAGAAAAAGGACCATTTCTAGTCTCGATCAGATCGGGGTCATCCACGTCACTATCCCCGTACTCGTCACCGGAATTATCGCTGTGACATGTCATAACGGATTCGTGGCAAATATTCGATTCGGCTGGCGATTGTTGTATGTCCATAGAGTCAGCGCATGTTTTTGTCTTATGAGAAAAAGGACCAGTATTTCTAGTCTCGATCAGATCGTGGTCATCCACGTCACTATCCCCGTGCTCGTCACCGGAATTATCGCTGTGACATGTCATAATCGATTCGTGGCAAACATTCGATTCAGCTGGCGATTGATGTATGTCCATAGAGTCCAATGAAAAATACGCATGGTCAGTTTCCCCCATGGAAACTAAACTATTACGCTCACTAACATTATCGTATTCTGATTCTGGCGACACGACTAAATTTTCTGAATTGTTCACAGGCGAAATAACAACATTGTCATACAGCTGTTGCTCCTTTGATGCACCATTGTGCTCTCCATTTTCTAATTCCCGTCGAGCAACAACCAACTGTTGTATGGTTATGTAATTTCTTTTAAATCGCTGGTACCACGCTGGGGTATGTTTTTTAATCGTTTTCTGGCATGAGTTTGTATGCAAAACTTTGTTGCAAATCGTTCGCCAAATGCAATTTTCGGTTTTGTATGAAGCGTGCAATAAATCATTTAAAAACTCTAGCGGATCAGTACTTTCAGGACATAAGTCCGCTATTGCATCTGCTAAAATTTCATTTTCGGATAACATCTTGTTTTAATAAAAAGGTACACCACACGTATTTAAGCATGCATTTTTCAATGAAATCAGATGTAAAAAATAAAGAATATGAAATAGTGTCTTGAACATGACACCTTAATGTAGAGATATAGTACGTAATGTGTCTAGAAAACGCGACGTTTGCCTTATAAAACTAGTCAAAACTATAGCATAACATGATTTTTTTTATTAATAACGGAAAAAACTAATTAGGTATCAATAATGAGAAGGATATATATCTTTGTAACGTAATAGTGTCGCAAGATAGCGTGCGGACTTATCAATCGAAAAACTTACACTCAAACCTAAACCTAATATCGAACAGTAGAGGAAAGGAATATACCTAAGTGGGTTAGGTATTATTAACAACGAATTTGCAACCGTCACCTGGTTTTTTATTCTTAGATACACATAGCAATTTTCAGAATTATAATTCGAACAATAAATAATAACGGTATGAAGACAATGATGAAAGACAAATAATGTAAGTATTCTAAAAAGTCAACACTTGATACCAAAATCGTTGAGCGAAGACAATGTAACTATTATAACTACTACTAACTATTATGTCAATAACACGTAGTTACAAGAGAAAAAAATGGATGACTCGCTGACACGCTAATGCTCAGCGTGTACAAAATGAAGCATAAAATCATCCAAAGAGAATAAGTACTTCAACACAATGAAATTATTACAACGAAATGGGGACAACCTATAAGAAAAAATAATAACCTACAAAGACCATCTATTTTATGTTCAACTGTATTAAACACATTTCCCCTTAACAAAACGAATTTTGAATAATGAGGCGATTCACCAAAAATATTATTACCAGCATACACACGAGAAGCTAAAATGATTTCGTTAGCCGTGGCCGTATTAAATGCTACAACTTCTTTAAGGTGGGTCTACAATGCGACTCGATATCGTCGACGTTTGACGCTACACTCACGCTGCGCTTACGCGTGACGTCACGAACAGGCGGTGGCCAACCTTTCGTCGGTTCGCTGTTTCAAAGTACAGTGATTTTGCGGTAACGCGTGACGCAAATATTCCCCATAATGGTTGACTATGCGCCGATATTCAAAAATGTTCAATCTTTGAATTCCTCACTTGTCTTCAATGCCATTCGTTATAATCCCTATTAGTAAAATGTTTCTGAATATTTTAAGAAGAAACTGTGAATAAGTTTAATAATCTCTGATGATCTTGGATTAATTTTAATTGATTTAGACTAACTTCGACTTCTCTATCAACCAAAGATCCTATCGAATAGCATAGAAGATAATCGACGAATTCAAGGAATGAAAAATTCTATAATGAAGAATGTTATGTACCAAAACTTAAATTAAATATACATAATCGGTGTTTCGAGATAAAACTTCGAAATTGATATCTAAAGTCAGTTAGGTTGAAATTGGGTTTCATTATTCCTGATACGTATACTACTATAAATATAATATTTAAGAAATGAAATTATATCAAGAATCTTTATTTTGGATATAAATAAAAACTGGATGAGATCAGCAGATAGCTATTACAATGTTATTTCCTTAATGTTAAAGATTTATAAGAATATGAATAAGATATAAACAAGAGTTGGAGTAAATTTTCACTAAGGTCGAAGAGCACCTTCTTCCGATTCGAAATATTCTGCTAAAATTTCCCGTTGTTGCACGGCATGAGCATGTCGTTCATCAACTTCCTCTTCCCCTAGATCGTCCTGTTCAGCCTGATTATTTCTATCGCGTGTATGTACATTCGGATGAGCATACAAACGATGCTCTTCTTCTCGCACCAGCTCGTCACTCAAGATAAAATTGTGCAGGCAAACTAGTGCCTGTACAATTGAAATAGATGTATCCAACTTAAAATCCAGTCTTTTGTGGAGTATTTGCCATCTGGCCGTGAGTAGGTCAAAAGCGTCTTCAATACAGTTCCTGGCTCTGGATAATCTATGAAATATAATGCCATTTAATCATGAACATTTTTTAAATTTCAAGAAAGTAATACATTTAGATATATCTACCTGTAATTAAAATTCTTTTGCCTTCTATTTAATCCATTGTGTCTTGCGAAAGGCCTCATCATGTATGATTTTAAAGTGAATATTTCGTCTCCAATAAAACAATAAGGTGAAATAATCCTTGTCCGAGGTAGGCGAGAATTGTGTGGTAAATTAGCTTGGTTATTTTCTAGGACTCGATAAAACTGTGTGTACTGAAACGCTGATACGTCACTGACTGAACCTGCATTCGAAAATCAATATTTCTGACGTTAAACGAAAACGACCTTTTAAAGTTAAATGATCTCATTGCAATAAAATCAAATATTATACGTGTTAATCCATTCGCTAACCATAGTCTCCAATGTCGATCCATGTAAAACGATAATAAGCATCGTAGGATGCTAGAAGTTTGAAACTGAAAAATTTTTTGTAGTTGAAGTAGAGACTCCCAGATCTAGGCGGATTCTTTATGCGTATTTCCTTTCCGTCCATTGCACCCACGCAGTTTGGAAAATCCCATTTAACCCTAAAACCCTCTGCGATCATTCGCCAATCAACCGCACTTTTTCTACTCAAATATCGAACGGCCAGCAGTTCCCATATAATCGGACACACCTCAGCTATTATTTGGTAGGTGGTCGATCGACCCACACGAAAAAAATTCGCGGTGGTCCGATTACTGTCACCGTTTGCAAGGTAGCTGTGAATGAATCAAAGGGTCTGTTTGAAGGATATGTGTTGAAATAAATCCACTTGGTTTATATTAACCATCAAACTATAATATACAAAATGGGTACAAATTTCACCATTCGAAATATTATTCACTTACTTTAAAGTAAGAGCCAAGCGAAGTCTTGTTGGTAATGGGCGTCTCAAACTAACTTTGTGAAGACGATGTCCCACAATGTCGTGCAAAAATTCGAATTGATCTGGAGTCATTCTTGTCATTTTATAAAACTCTTCGTGGTCAGAATCGGCGAAGTACAAGAAAAGTGTTTGATATGCACCCAGCAAATCGCGCATATAATCTTTGATATGCGGTTTCACCCACCATCGCCGAAAACGCTTCCTACTTTCGTACCATCGCATATACAAGTATATTAAATTCAACCACTGTATCGTAATCAAGAATATCGGCGCATAGTCCAGCATTTTGACAAATATTATAGTGTAAACGAGTAACCTCAAAAGGTATACATCCCGAAACAACAGCTACTCTGCTGGGAAAATGAATAACAATATATTAAAACAAAACTCATGTGACGTAATCTTTTCCAATCCACGAAATACCGGATTTTAAGTTGGATTCATCTATTTCAATTGTACAGGCTGTAGAGGACGATCTAGGGGAAGAGGAAGTTGATGAAGGACATGCTCATACCGTTCAACAACGGAAAATTTTATCAGAATATTTCGAATCGGAAGAAGGTGCTCTTCGACATTAATAATCTTTGAAATGTTATTTTTATTATAAACTGAATACATGACTGCAATTCAGTCTGTTCAAACACACTTTTTTTACATGTAGTTTCAATGAAAAGATAATTTTATACGAAATAATATAATATTATATCTCTCCTTATACTATTATCAAATATCAATCGACTAATTCACTATCAAATATTAAGTATTGCCCATTACGCAATCCATTTCCTACTTGGGTCATTTTATGATAAACATGTATGAGTGCAACTAGCAGCCCCTAATCTAAAGTACTACCTGTGAAGTCCTACTGAACCTCGAATTCTTCCATTATATCCAGAATGTCTGCAAATATTTCATCTTGAGTCTTGACAGGCAGATCCAACCACTCTTTTTGTAGAAGATTGAAGAAACCATCTCTACTCTGGATCACGTCGCTCATCTTGGATGTTTCGACCTTTGCTCTCCCTTCTTGCAGTCGTACTTTTACTAAGTCTTTCTTTATTTTTATAACATCTTTAAATTCGTGTGTCATTTGTTTTATATCGTTGGAGCATCCAATAAGAGCATCCTCCATTTTACCTGATTTTCTAGCTTCATTGTTACTCCTTTTTGAAAATGCATCGGAAGGAGGAACAACGTTTAACTTTCGTTTTGAACCTACTTTGTAGATAATTTTTTCGGGCATAGGTGTTGAAGAACTAGCTGAACATGGTTTTGCAACTTTATCCGGATTATTGGTGGAAGGCGCACCACTTATTCGAGTAGTTGCGAGTGTCGATACTCTCTTTATGTCGGACGAAGATCGGGATACTGATTTTGAGAATGAACCTTCTACATGCGGCTTGAAACTTGTAGAAGGCAAATGCAAAGGCGATTGCGTAAAATTTTTCGTAGAGCATGTCGTATTTTTGAACACGGAAGAAGTAGCAGAAGTAGATGCGAATGGAATTGTGGGTGTTGGTTCACAATTCGTGGCCTGCAAAGAGGTATCCAGAATACGATTCGATTCATCTCGCAGAGTGTCATGTTCATTCTCGTTCAACATTGGCGTTAGGTGTTCAATTTCATTCTCGTTTTCAACGTGTTGAAAGTCATTTTCCAAGCTTTGCATACCGGAGGCAACAGATGTTAGTAATGGTTGCTCAATTGAAGGTGTAAAACTTGAGGCCTCATTTCCTGTAAAAAGATAATTCATCTTCAGATGTAATAGGCTGCGGGGAACAAATCGCAATTAACAATTGTTTAGAATTGAATTTTTTTAACTATTTTCATACACTAATGAAACCTTTGTTATATTGCAGCGTACTAACCTACACTTTGCAAATCGAAATGCATCATCGAATCCGATGATGATTTGTCATTCGTGTTACTCCCAGAAAGCCATGGCTGAAGTTGAAACTGCGGTGTGCTTGAATAGAATAATCATTCGATGTTACAGATTTAAATATAAATCTCTTTAAAAAATTCACATTGCCGGTTCACATTGATCGTCCTGATATTCAACGTATGTGCATTTCTTACTCTTTGTGACGAATGTGAGCCAACATGAAAGTCATGTACTCGAAATAAACCCAATTACGATTCCCAGTCTTATGGTGGCGCGTAAACTGATCTCGTAGATGTTTCCAGCGTGTTTTTGGATCTGTGAATAATATTTCATGTAAAATTTCTTATGATTTATGTGTGTTCTTTACCTCCTATTTTTGTAATCTATCTCAAATTACTTATTTCCTAATATCTATTTCGTAATATATACATCTACAATAAGGACTTACCTGTTAAAGGGAAACCTTTCTCCGACAATTTGGCGCTCACTTGCTGCCACAAATTAGTCCTTGATTCTTCATTAAAGACATATCGTTTTTCTTTATTAAAGATCCAATCGTTATCCCTAACTATTTGTATGAGCAGCTTGTTTTGTGACTCAAGGTAGTTGCATGATTTTATTTTAGACATTCTCACTACACAAGAAATTTACAAACAACGACACGTCTGCGATAAGATTTTTTTTCTGATGCCTGAATCACGAAGAAGTTTTTGTGTTTTCTTCACGTACGATCACTTGGGGTAGCGGTTAGGTGGCCGAGATGCGAAACCTACAATTGTTTTAATACAAACCTTTCTTGATTGGCTATCTACTAGCAAAAAATTGCCAATTTGTACTCACGGCTACCTGGACGCTACCCAAAGAGATCGGACGTTATGAATTTACCCTCTTTGTATAAGAAGAAAAAAACAGTGTTGGTCCAACTTCATACCAGTCATAATCCACCACAAACGTTTTCCAAACGTTATTCCAAACGTTTTGTATAACTCAATAAGTTTGTGGATATCTCGTGATGGAAGATTATTCTAACGAAATTGATGAAGACGAGATTCTTATCGCATTAGTTCAAGACAAGTCAATTATATACGACAAATCTTCGTCGGATTATAAGAATAATGTGAAAAAGAACGAAGCTTGGAATGAGATAACCAGCCGCATGTTTGAGCTAACCGAAAGGCCAATGGAAGGTATGATGTTTACATTATCAAAATATTTTTTGGTAATAATATTTTCATTAGCAAATACATGCAGTATTAATGGCAGTATGGTTCGGTTTTGATGTCTATTTCAATTTTGAATTCAAATTGCACAGTTAAATATGTTTTTTCTCGTAGTGAAACTCATCATGAACAAGTGGAACAGGCTTAAAAAGAAATACGTCGAGGTACGAAAAAAAAAAATTGAATACATCCCATCGGGATCAGCGACTCCAGAAGTGACGTCAGAATGGAAATATTTCATTATCTTGAGTTTCCTCGAAAAGCATGTCCAGCATCGACAGTGAGTATAGAAGCCAGTGGAATATTTTAATACACACTATAATAGAGCGAGGAGTAAGTCACGAGGCAGAAACACGTACACCACATCTTCCATCGGCCAACATCTCCCCCTACATTTTCCGAACATTAGTTTTATTTTCAAAGATTTTCAAAGATTTTTGGTTATTCCCGAACATCTCCCAGCACTTAGCTCCCTTCATTTCTCAATATTTCCTATACATATCTTCTGCATTTTGTACACCATATCTCACCCGTGATTCACCCCTCGTAATAGAGTATCATATTAGCATGGTGTTATTTTTAACCACTGTAGTAATATTTCATAATCGACTTTATCTGTCAATCCTGAATTTTTAATTCGCAAAAGGACATACAGCAATTTCGATTTGCCAACTGTCGACTCGAATTGTGAAGAGATCAGTGACGGAGATGACGAAAATGGAGGAGATGGCGGAGATGAGGAGCACGATGATGATTTTGTAATCGAGAAACAGACTCAGGAGTCTGAAGGAGGTAAAATTTTAAGTAAAAAATTTCTATTGAGATGGGTGATCCAATTCATGACCACGAATTCCCTTTCTTTTAAAAAATTAAAAAAAAAAAAATTGATTAAATTTAATTTATTTCACATCATACCTAATTCCATTGAACCATATGGTTGACACACTTGTCTCTGGCAACGATTTTGACACAACAGGTCAATTCTACCATGATGGTATTTCATCCGATAATATAGGTACTCAATTGGATTGTTTTAACAAATTTTTGAAACTTTTCCATTAGTAAAAAGTATAAATTCTAATAAAAACATCATACATTTTTAGATTAGTAATAATTTTCAAAAAGTCGATAATTTGATTGCGTTTCATAATGAGTTGTAGTATTTCCGCATATACTCTTTTGTGTATAATACATATGTATATTTTCAGATGAAAATTTTGATGATCCGACGGAAAGCAATGGAGGATCACATTTTGAACCTACGAGGAGAGTCAACGAAATTAATGATTATCTTCTCATATTTCGAGATGCGTGGAACAAAATTCCAGATAAAAACAGGAAGAAATGTTTTTTTAAATTAAGAGACGTTATGAGATCGAAAAAATAACAGCTGAAAAATAAAAGTACGACTGCAAGAAGGGAGAGCAAAGGTCGAAACATCCAAGATGAGCGACGTGATCCAGAGTAGAGATGGTTTCTTCAATCTTCTACAAAAAGAGTGGTTGGATCTGCCTGTCAAGACTCAAGATGAAATATTTCCAGACATTCTGGATATAATGGAAGAATTCGAGGTTCAGTAGGACTTCACAGGTAGTACTTTAGATTAGGGGCTGCTAGTTGCACTCATACATGTTTATCATAAAATGACCCAAGTAGGAAACAGGATTGCGTAATGGGCAATACTTAATATTTGATAGTGAATTAGTCGATTGATATTTGATAATAGTATAAGGAGAGATATAATATTATATTATTTCGTATAAAATTATCTTTTCATTGAAACTACATGTAAAAAAAGTGTGTTTGAACAGACTGAATTGCAGTCATGTATTCAGTTTATAATAAAAATAACATTTCAAAGATTATTAATGTCGAAGAGCACCTTCTTCCGATTCGAAATATTCTGATAAAATTTTCCGTTGTTGAACGGTATGAGCATGTCCTTCATCAACTTCCTCTTCCCCTAGATCGTCCTCTACAGCCTGTACAATTGAAATAGATGAATCCAACTTAAAATCCAGTATTTCGTGGATTGGAAAAGATTACGTCACATGAGTTTTGTTTTAATATATTGTTATTCATTTTCCCAGCAGAGTAGCTGTTGTTTCGGGATGTATACCTTTTGAGGTTACTCGTTTACACTATAATATTTGTCAAAATGCTGGACTATGCGCCGATATTCTTGATTACGATACAGTGGTTGAATTTAATATACTTGTATATGCGATGGTACGAAAGTAGGAAGCGTTTTCGGCGATGGTGGGTGAAACCGCATATCAAAGATTATATGCGCGATTTGCTGGGTGCATATCAAACACTTTTCTTGTACTTCGCCGATTCTGACCACGAAGAGTTTTATAAAATGACAAGAATGACTCCAGATCAATTCGAATTTTTGCACGACATTGTGGGACATCGTCTTCACTAAGTTAGTTTGAGACGCCCATTACCAACAAGACTTCGCTTGGCTCTTACTTTAAAGTAAGTGAATAATATTTCGAATGGTGAAATTTGTACCCATTTTGTATATTATAGTTTGATGGTTAATATAAACCAAGTGGATTTATTTCAACACATATCCTTCAAACAGACCCTTTGATTCATTCACAGCTACACGGAGAGAAATTTCGAGCGAAAACAGCGTGGCCCTCCCCGCTAGAAACGCATGCTACTGTTCCGTGCGTTGTTAGAGCGCCATCTACAAGAGAATCTGCATGACTTACAAGCAACTTTAGCGTGGTATATCAACATCAGGAATCGCTTGATTCCCAAGCGAATTTAGTATGGAAGCCCAAGCGAAAACTCTTTAGCCATGCCTGTTTTGCTTGGGCCTACCCGCTGAATCAGTATGAACCTCCAAGCGAATTTTGTGTGGTGGGGGTCGAAGCGGTAAGCGCTTGAGAGACAAGCAGCTTCTGCCGTGGAATCACAGGCTATATACGCATGGAGAAGCGACACGCTGTTTTCGCTCGAAATTTCTCTCCGTGTACCTTGCAAACGGTGACAGTAATCGGACCACCGCGAATTTTTTTCGTGTGGGTCGATCGACCACCTACCAAATAATAGCTGAGGTGTGTCCGATTATATGGGAACTGCTGTCCGTTCGATATTTGAGTAGAAAAAGTGCGGTTGATTGGCGAATGATCGCAGAGGGTTTTAGGGTTAAATGGGATTTTCCAAACTGCGTGGGTGCAATGGACGGAAAGGAAATACGCATAAAGAATCCGCCTAGATCTGGGAGTCTCTACTTCAACTACAAAAAATTTTTCAGTTTCAAACTTCTAGCATCCTACGATGCTTATTATCGTTTTACATGGATCGACATTGGAGACTATGGTTAGCGAATGGATTAACACGTATAATATTTGATTTTATTGCAATGAGATCATTTAACTTTAAAAGGTCGTTTTCGTTTAACGTCAGAAATATTGATTTTCGAATGCAGGTTCAGTCAGTGACGTATCAGCGTTTCAGTACACACAGTTTTATCGAGTCCTAGAAAATAACCAAGCTAATTTACCACACAATTCTCGCCTACCTCGGACAAGGATTATTTCACCTTATTGTTTTATTGGAGACGAAATATTCACTTTAAAATCATACATGATGAGGCCTTTCGCAAGACACAATGGATTAAATAGAAGGCAAAAGAATTTTAATTACAGGTAGATATATCTAAATGTATTACTTTCTTGAAATTTAAAAAATGTTCATGATTAAATGGCATTATATTTCATAGATTATCCAGAGCCAGGAACTGTATTGAAGACGCTTTTGACCTACTCACGGCCAGATGGCAAATACTCCACAAAAGACTGGATTTTAAGTTGGATACATCTATTTCAATTGTACAGGCACTAGTTTGCCTGCACAATTTTATCTTGAGTGACGAGCTGGTGCGAGAAGAAGAGCATCGTTTGTATGCTCATCCGAATGTACATACACGCGATAGAAATAATCAGGCTGAACAGGACGATCTAGGGGAAGAGGAAGTTGATGAACGACATGCTCATGCCGTGCAACAACGGGAAATTTTAGCAGAATATTTCGAATCGGAAGAAGGTGCTCTTCGACCTTAGTGAAAATTTACTCCAACTCTTGTTTATATCTTATTCATATTCTTATAAATCTTTAACATTAAGGAAATAACATTGTAATAGCTATCTGCTGATCTCATCCAGTTTTTATTTATATCCAAAATAAAGATTCTTGATATAATTTCATTTCTTAAATATTATATTTATAGTAGTATACGTATCAGGAATAATGAAACCCAATTTCAACCTAACTGACTTTAGATATCAATTTCGAAGTTTTATCTCGAAACACCGATTATGTATATTTAATTTAAGTTTTGGTACATAACATTCTTCATTATAGAATTTTTCATTCCTTGAATTCGTCGATTATCTTCTATGCTATTCGATAGGATCTTTGGTTGATAGAGAAGTCGAAGTTAGTCTAAATCAATTAAAATTAATCCAAGATCATCAGAGATTATTAAACTTATTCACAGTTTCTTCTTAAAATATTCAGAAACATTTTACTAATAGGGATTATAACGAATGGCATTGAAGACAAGTGAGGAATTCAAAGATTGAACATTTTTGAATATCGGCGCATAGTCAACCATTATGGGGAATATTTGCGTCACGCGTTACCGCAAAATCACTGTACTTTGAAACAGCGAACCGACGAAAGGTTGGCCACCGCCTGTTCGTGACGTCACGCGTAAGCGCAGCGTGAGTGTAGCGTCAAACGTCGACGATATCGAGTCGCATTGTAGACCCACCTTAAAGAAGTTGTAGCATTTAATACGGCCACGGCTAACGAAATCATTTTAGCTTCTCGTGTGTATGCTGGTAATAATATTTTTGGTGAATCGCCTCATTATTCAAAATTCGTTTTGTTAAGGGGAAATGTGTTTAATACAGTTGAACATAAAATAGATGGTCTTTGTAGGTTATTATTTTTTCTTATAGGTTGTCCCCATTTCGTTGTAATAATTTCATTGTGTTGAAGTACTTATTCTCTTTGGATGATTTTATGCTTCATTTTGTACACGCTGAGCATTAGCGTGTCAGCGAGTCATCCATTTTTTTCTCTTGTAACTACGTGTTATTGACATAATAGTTAGTAGTAGTTATAATAGTTACATTGTCTTCGCTCAACGATTTTGGTATCAAGTGTTGACTTTTTAGAATACTTACATTATTTGTCTTTCATCATTGTCTTCATACCGTTATTATTTATTGTTCGAATTATAATTCTGAAAATTGCTATGTGTATCTAAGAATAAAAAACCAGGTGACGGTTGCAAATTCGTTGTTAATAATACCTAACCCACTTAGGTATATTCCTTTCCTCTACTGTTCGATATTAGGTTTAGGTTTGAGTGTAAGTTTTTCGATTGATAAGTCCGCACGCTATCTTGCGACACTATTACGTTACAAAGATATATATCCTTCTCATTATTGATACCTAATTAGTTTTTTCCGTTATTAATAAAAAAAATCATGTTATGCTATAGTTTTGACTAGTTTTATAAGGCAAACGTCGCGTTTTCTAGACACATTACGTACTATATCTCTACATTAAGGTGTCATGTTCAAGACACTATTTCATATTCTTTATTTTTTACATCTGATTTCATTGAAAAATGCATGCTTAAATACGTGTGGTGTACCTTTTTATTAAAACAAGATGTTATCCGAAAATGAAATTTTAGCAGATGCAATAGCGGACTTATGTCCTGAAAGTACTGATCCGCTAGAGTTTTTAAATGATTTATTGCACGCTTCATACAAAACCGAAAATTGCATTTGGCGAACGATTTGCAACAAAGTTTTGCATACAAACTCATGCCAGAAAACGATTAAAAAACATACCCCAGCGTGGTACCAGCGATTTAAAAGAAATTACATAACCATACAACAGTTGGTTGTTGCTCGACGGGAATTAGAAAATGGAGAGCACAATGGTGCATCAAAGGAGCAACAGCTGTATGACAATGTTGTTATTTCGCCTGTGAACAATTCAGAAAATTTAGTCGTGTCGCCAGAATCAGAATACGATAATGTTAGTGAGCGTAATAGTTTAGTTTCCATGGGGGAAACTGACCATGCGTATTTTTCATTGGACTCTATGGACATACATCAATCGCCAGCTGAATCGAATGTTTGCCACGAATCGATTATGACATGTCACAGCGATAATTCCGGTGACGAGCACGGGGATAGTGACGTGGATGACCACGATCTGATCGAGACTAGAAATACTGGTCCTTTTTCTCATAAGACAAAAACATGCGCTGACTCTATGGACATACAACAATCGCCAGCCGAATCGAATATTTGCCACGAATCCGTTATGACATGTCACAGCGATAATTCCGGTGACGAGTACGGGGATAGTGACGTGGATGACCCCGATCTGATCGAGACTAGAAATGGTCCTTTTTCTCATAAGACAAAAACATGCGCTGACGTTAGCATACAGGGCAAGAGTATAGTACTTCCGCGATCATTTTGGGAAACTTATGTAGATAATGCCGATGGAAAATTGAAGAAAGGTTGGTGCGATGAATTTAACAAATTCTTCAAAGCAATTTATCCACTTTGCATCATTTCTTTCAAAAGACACAGATGTCATGTCGAGGAAAAACCACGAAAAAATAAGGCGGTTCCATTTTATGCTGACGCGCATTGTAAGAACTCTTCTTGTACCGCGTTTAGATTTATAGTTGATGATAAGATCGCTGCTCCGCACAAAGATAGGGAAGTTAAAGTCTTCACCCGTAAAAAAATCCGTCATAATTCCAGCGAAATTCATCGACGTCGCGTGCGTTTCCATGTACGATCCCATATTGCAGAGCAGTTAAAATGTCATACACCCAGCGCCTTAAAACTTGCACTACTCAGCTCAGTGTCTGACGAAGTATTGCAAGCGGGCAACAGGAATGACGCCCTGGACTCGCAATTACTTCAGAAGATATCGAGCGAGAATAATACTAAACAAGACCTGGATAAAGATGATGTACGCTTCCTACAGAATCTCGCAGTACTATTCAAGGAAAAATGGCCAGGGAAAAAATGTCCGGGATACATCCAAGAAATTTCTATGGAACCATTCTATATTATTCTTTTTGCCGAAGAAGTCTTGAATTATTTAGCATCGCTAAAGCACGACGATGTATTTTTATACCTAGATGCGACAGGTTCAATGATCAAGCCCCCTCCATTTGTCAAAAAACAAATCCTCTATTATGCGCTAATTTTGCCAGGATCTACAGAGTACGGTCCTCTTCCTATTGCGGAGTTCATTTCGTCGATGCACAATGTCTTCTACATTGCTCGATTTTTAGATACACTTGTTCACCAGCTGAAACGAATAACTTCTCGTAAGCCATTAGTGGACAAAATAGAAACCGATTTCAGTCTCGCCCTCATACAATCAGTGCTGCAGACCTTTAATAAAATGACTCTCGCGGAATATCTTAGGGTTGTATATGACGAGATAGAAAACAGAAAACCGATATCACCATTGACAGTGCTTCACATTTGTTCTTCGCATTGTATAAATACTGTACTGCGGAAATTGAAAACTTGTTTTATAGAAGCTCGTCAGCTAACAATGGCAGCAACTGCCATTACAAAATTAATTCATTGCCTGTCTCTGGAGGAAGCGGTTCAAATTGTGTATCATGCCATAAAGATTTTCGAATCAGAATACGAGCCTCATGATCTGGACAAAAGTTTAGCAGTGGTTCGCGATTATGAAACATCTAACGTTGTAGACTACAGTGACATTGTCGATCGACCAGAAGCAAGAGACGATGATGTAGAGACACGAAAAAGTTCGCCGTTTTATAAACTTTTCAATGATGTGAAAATCTCGGCTTTATCTGGACAAGAGCAAACATCGATTAAAAATGAATATCACTCAGTAGAGTTTGTAAAATACTTGACAGAATTCTTGCTGCCCTACTTTCCACTGTGGTCAGCTGTTCTAATCAAACGGTTTGGTATTCTCAGAGATAGTAATGCCTGCATCGAAAATTGGAACAAGATACTCAAACACCTAATATTTCGCGGGAAATTACCAGACCGTGCACCGAGGGTAGTACGGCAAATTGAAGCCGGTTTGAAGTCACGAGTTCGCGAAAGATTATACCCTTTATCATGCGCAGCATTCAAAAGAGCAATGAAATCTAGAAAAAGAAAGAGGATATCGGAAATGAGCAGACGTAAGAGAGAGGTTGGTAAAAAGAATAAGACATCTGAAAAGATACGGTATCAGTCTAGTGATTCTGACTATTCTGTAGAAAATAGTTGAGAGAAAAGAAATCTACATGTAGCAGATTCTAAAAAATCGAAAGAAGAAACGGCTGCCTCTATTGCTTCTCTGGACAGAATTAGTGACGCAGAGGAATCTTGGAAAGACACCAAAAAAGGTCGCGTTAACAAATTTTTCAAATGTTCACGTATTCTATCCCAAGGTGGAACTAAAAAACCAAGCCCGCGCAAAAAGCTAGGGCATTTGCAAAAAA
Source organism: Tenthredo livida (assembly GCA_963992785.1). NCBI lineage: Eukaryota > Metazoa > Arthropoda > Insecta > Hymenoptera > Tenthredinidae > Tenthredo > Tenthredo livida. The sequence continues at coordinate 19,726,128 of OZ023067.1, forward strand.
GCCATAACGAAATTACGCCGACAAATACAGAGGTTATAGATCTTGATAAGTGTAGTTCACCTTGTGCGGATGAGATCAATGTTGAGATTGATGCTGAATCACCTGAAAGACTTTCCCAAAGCGAAGAGATCACAGGTGACGTGGAAGTCAATTTATTCGACGAAAATATGGAATATCCAGAAGGATTTCCCGAAATTGAAAAGAACATTGGCGGTATCGCTATGACCTCCCACTGCTTTGGAACATTAAAGCCGAACGCATGGCTAGATGACAACGTCATTAACGCATTTTTTTTAATACTGTCCGCTATTGCAGGTAGAAAATTTGTCAAGGTTCTTTCGTTCGAAACGTTTTTAACAGCAACCTCGATTGAACGTCGTCAGATAAGCGTAGGCTATCAGAAATGGGTACATGCATGTGATATGTGGAACCACGATATTTGGTTGCTACCAGTGTATCACGCCAACCATTGGACGCTTTTCGTAGTGATCCCTTTTCACAAAACATTTCTTTATTTAGATTCCATGCTTGGTCCACCCCCTGCAAATTTTATTGAGTTGTTCTGTTCTTTTCTGAGCCTCCATCCACATCCGAACCTTAGAAAAGGAAAGGAAGTAAATTGGTCGCAGTGGACGCTGCATACACCGAAAGATATCCCAACACAGTTGTCATCAGATGGACGTACGTGGGGGAACTGTGGTACTCACATTTGCGCGTGGGCCTATCTAATTTGCACCGGTTCCTTCGTAGCATTCACTGAAGAAAATATGCCCGCTGTAAGGAAAGGCATTGCGCAAATCCTAGCCCATGTCAATGTGAATGCGACATTGGAGAACAGAGTCACCAGCTTACGGCACATTATACTCGAGAACAACGAACCGCTGATACTGAAAATAGCCAACAAACAGGACATCCGAATTCGGAAAACCATTCCGATGGGCTCCGATAGCACGTACGAGTACTGTGCATCATTGCACAAACTCATTTGAGCAATTCGAATTTGACCATACGTATAAGAAAGTTGATAAGATCCATATGTCATTCAGATACGGATCCATTTGATGAATAAAAGCATTTGCCTTTCATTTTTTTAACCATTTTGAAATGCGGAATATTTTTCGATAGAATATATAATATGAAGGAGGTCGTGAATAAAGTTGATGGACATCGTTCGATGATTTCCCAGTTTTTAAAAATTTGTATTTGCGTTCGACGTACGAAATTCCTATAGTTTTATTATAAAATAAATATTATTAAAAAAAAATGAAAAAAAAAATGAAAAAATAAAAAAAAAAGTAAAAAAAAAAGAAAAAAATTTAAAAAAAATGACTCAAGAAAAAATATTAACAGAAAATAAATAAAATGACTTGAATAAATACAATGAATAAAATGAATAAGATAAATAAGATAGATGAAATAAATAAAATAAATAAAACAAATAAAATGAATAAAATAAATAAAATAAACAAAATGAATAAAATAAATAAGATAATTGAAATTATAAACATGAATATTTCTAAGTTTTAATTGCGCGGCCGAGTCGCGGAAAGCTCGGAAGGGGTTGTAAAAAATCTGAAAAATACTATTTTTGGTTTCTGAAATAGTGAACCAAGTTTGGTCGGGGAACGCGTAAAGGTTTTCGAGATAGAAGATAATTTGCGTATTTTTTTTAATATTTCTAAGTTTTAATTGCGCGGCCGAGGCGCGGAAAGCTCGGAAGGGGTTGTAAAAAATCTGAAAAATATTATTTTTGGTTTCTGAAATAGTGAACCAAGTTTGGTCGGGGAACGCGTAAAGGTTTTCGAGATAGAAGATAATGTGCGTATTTTTTTTAATATTTCTAAGTTTTAATTGCGCGGCCGAGTCGCGGAAAGCTCGGAAGGGGTTGTAAAAAATCTGAAGAATACTATTTTCGGTTTCTGAAATAGTGAACCAAGTATGGTCGGGGAACGTGTAAAAATTTTCGAGATAAAAAATAATATGAGTTTTTTTTTAAATATTTCTAAGTTTTAATTGCGCGGCCGAATCGCGGAAAGCTCGGAAGGGGTTGTAAAAAATCTGAAAAATACTATTTTCGGTTTCTGAAATAGTGAACCAAGTTTGGTCGGGGAACGCGTAAAAATTTTCGAGATAAAAAATAATATGAGTTTTTTTTTTAATATTTCTAAGTTTTAATTGCGCGGCCGAATCGCGGAAAGCTCGGAAGGGGTTGTAAAAAATCTGAAAAATACTATTTTCGGTTTCTGAAATAGTGAACCAAGTTTGGTCGGGGAACGCGTGAAGGTTTTCGAGATAGAAGATAATGTGCGTATTTTTTTTAATATTTCTAAGTTTTAATTGCGCGGCCGAGGCGCGGAAAGCTCGGAAGGGGTTGTAAAAAATCTGAAAAATATTATTTTTGGTTTCTGAAATAGTGAACCAAGTTTGGTCGGGGAACGCGTGAAGGTTTTCGAGATAGAAGATAATGTGCGTATTTTTTTTAATATTTCTAAGTTTTAATTGCGCGGCCGAGGCGCGGAAAGCTCGGAAGGGGTTGTAAAAAATCTGAAAAATATTATTTTTGGTTTCTGAAATAGTGAACCAAGTTTGGTCGGGGAACGCGTAAAGATTTTCGAGATAGAAGATAATTTGCGTATTTTTTTAAATATTTCTAAGTTTTAATTGCGCGGCCGAGGCGCGGAAAGCTCGGAAGGGGTTGTAAAAAATCTGAAAAATACTATTTTTGGTTTCTGAAATAGTGAACCAAGTTTGGTCGGGGAACGCGTAAAGATTTTCGAGATAGAAGATAATTTGCGTATTTTTTTTAATATTTCTAAGTTTTAATTGCGCGGCCGAGGCGCGGAAAGCTCGGAAGGGGTTGTAAAAAATCTGAAATATATTATTTTTGGTTTCTGAAATAGTGAACCAAGTTTGGTCGGGGAACGCGTAAAGGTTTTCGAGATAGAAGATAATTTGCGTATTTTTTTTAATATTTCTAAGTTTTAATTGCGCGGCCGAGTCGCGGAAAGCTCAGAAGGGGTTTTAAAAAATCTGAAAAATATTATTTTCGGTTTCTGAAATAGTGAACCCAGTTTAGTCGGGGAACGCGTAAACGTTTTCGAGATAGAAGATAATTTGCGTATTTTATTCAATATTTCTAAGTTTTAATTGCGCGGCCGAGTCGCGGAAAGCTCGGAAGGGGTTGTAAAAAATCTGAAAAATATTATTTTTGGTTTCTGAAATAGTGAACCAAGTTTGGTCGGGGAACGCGTGAAGGTTTTCGAGATAGAAGATAATTTGCGTATTTTTTTAAATATTTCTAAGTTTTAATTGCGCGGCCGAGTCGCGGAAAGCTCGGAAGGGGTTGTAAAAAATCTGAAAAATATTATTTTTGGTTTCTGAAATAGTGAACCAAGTTTGGTCGTGGAACGCGTAAAGGTTTTCGAGATAGAAGATAATTTGCGTATTTTTCTTAATATTTCTAAGTTTCAATTGCGCGGCCGAGTCACGGAAAGCTCGGAAGGGGTTGTAAAAAATCTCAAAAATACTGTTTTCGGTTCATGAAATAGTCAACCAAGTTTGGTCGCGGAACGCGAATCCAATACTTGTAAATTTATTGTCAACAATCTCCGTTTGACTGGAATATTAGCATCGATGTATGAAGATAAGTTCTCGCTCCGTTAGCTGGAAGTATCTGCACATGGGTATTGATATTTTCCTATTTGAGTGCCCTTTCAACTAATAATACTGCGTTATACACGCTAGAACGCGGAGATGAAAATTTTAAGGTCGGGGGCCCCCGGTGCCTATTCGTCCCTGGTTTTACGCGCTCTGCGGCTGAAACCGGCGGCTAACTTCAGCGTCATTTGCATTGTCGCTTAGTAGCCGCGCACAGCGGCCTCGCCTTGTGGTGAATCGATGAAAGGCTGAAACAAATGAAGCAGAGGAGAGATCCGACACGGCCTCTAAATGAATAGCTTTGGTTGACAGACACACGAAGAGGCAAATGTATCCCTTGGTGCTAATGTTACCCCGTGCCCGTGAGGGTCGTAAGGTGATCGGTCCGGCGTAATCGACACCTGACGTTAGAAATGGTCTGCCCGGTTTGGTCCGATCAGCTGGTAGTTGTCCCATGATCTGCTGACTAGTGCGCCCGCTGAACCTGGCACATTTTACGCACTCTCGGATGATGGATCGAATCAGGGACCGCCCTTTAATGATCCAGAACCTCCGTGTAAGATGACTGCGAGTTAACTCGGGACCGCCATAAAGCGTGGCAGCGTGAGCGTCTCGAACCAGTAAGGTGGCAAGGGGGCATGCCTTTGCGATCAAGTAAGGGTGTTTTTCGTCATATGAGAGTATGGCGTGTTGAAGGCGACCACCCAGTCGTAACAGTCCGTCCTTATCCAAGGAAGGGTTTAGGGGGAGTAGCGGTGAGTTGCTTCGAATCGGCTTTCCCTTGGACAGAGCCGTGACCTCCGGACCAAAGGCCGCCCGTTGCGACCCGTATCGTTCCTCGGCCAGTAAAAAGCCAGTTCGTTTGCTCTCTTGATGCCTGATGTTGTACAAGTAGCGGCACCAGATTGCGAAGGTACGGATTAGCTTCGACAGGCTGGAGTACCTGAGCAACGTTTCGTTGACGGGTGGACGAGGCGCTGCATGTAGCACCGATGTGGTGTGAGTTTCGCCCAGTCCTTCTCGCGGAACATCTGGTTTCTCCGAAGGCCAAGACGTTTCATGTCCTTGTAGCCAGCTAGGGCCATTCCACCACAGCTCGGCCTCAATGAGCTCGCGGGGCGTAATGCCGCGGGTTCCCAAGTCTGCTGGGTTTTGGTTGGTCCTGAGAACCCTCCACTGCGAGGCTGGGAGTATGGTTTGTACTTCGGATACACGATGCGCGACGAAGGTTGGCCACTGCGATGCATGGCCGCGTATCCAGGCCAGGACTACCTGTGAGTCGGTCCACGCGTATAACGGAACTTGTGAGAAGCTCAGTCCGCGGTACACCGTATTTAAGAGACGGGCTAAGAGCACGGCCGCACAAAGTTCAAGTCTGGGTACACTTTGAGTCTTCACCGGCGCGACTTTGGTTTTCGCGACGAGTAAGCTAGTGTGAACACATCCGGAAGGATCCGTTACGCGAAGGTAAACCGCTGCAGAGTAGGCGCGCTGCGATGCGTCGGAAAAGCCGAGCAGTTGGACCTTTACGTCGTCCGACGAGGTGAAAGACACCCATCTAGGTATTCGTAGTTCTTCAAGGTCGGGGAGGCAGCTCCGAAATTGCATCCACCAATTCGATAGTCCCGAAGGCAAAGGTTGGTCCCTAAAGGATCGAAGAGGCGCGCGACCTCTGATAACACCAAGCGTTTGGTCAGAGGGGCAGTGATCGAGGGCAGCGCGGCGACTTTTAGCGAGAATGAATCGTCGATAGGGCTCCACGAGAGGCCCAGGGTACTGACTCCTTCAGGGTCTTGAAAGTTACGCGCGGTGGCGTCGGCTTGGGGACAAAGGTCGGGGCAATTCGATGCCCATTTGCTTAAGGTGAAGTGAAACGTTTGTCAGAACCTCGAAAACGGGAATCGTGAATTCTCCGGAACTACTGAATCGATCTCAATGAAATTTTAAGGGATTACACACAATTGTGGCAGAAAGTGGCTGATTATTTTACTTTTCCACAATTCGACAAAAATTTCTACGGATTGACGTACCGACCACATAAATCGCGAGATTATTCACTGTTGCCGTAGATAATCGCATTTTCCTGACATTTAGCCACTCCGCAATGAAAAACCACACACTTTGAGCCCAATCCCGTGTCATTTGATGAAGAAATGGCTGAGAATTGACGATTCTCCGTTACTCAAAACTAAAAGAACCGACATTCAGTTGAGATCACTACCCGTATCGACATTTAGTTGAGATCACAACAGCTGTACCGAAATTGTAGCCAGTTTACTTGCAAGCCGAGCAGCAGCGCTAGTGAAGGTTTCCTATGCCACCCTACGTATAAGATGTTGGTTCCTGCTGCTCCCGCTTGACGGCGCTTGGCAAGGAACACAAATATTGAATATCGGATCGCACACGACTAACCTCACCTGACTGACAGCTAACCTAAAATACGAACAAACGATAGTTAAAATCGTGTTCGAAATTTGCGTTACGAGAAAATATTATTGCTCGTTTATTTAATCTACTCCTTTCTTTCGTACTAATGTGTCTAAAAATGAGTAACGTATATGAACAATCGATATCGGATCCCAGACGTCATAACCTCACTCGTCCCACAGCTAACCTGAGACTCGAATATAGGATAGAGAAAATTGTATTCATCGTTGATTTATTTCATGCGTATTTTTCATTACGCTGAATTTGTTGAAAACATATGCATATACTGAAAATAAATTCGAATAACAGATACAAGATCCCAGAGGTTATAACCTCACTTTTTTGACAGCTAGTCTAACTCAGGAGTTTATTTCAGAGTTGAGGTTATGGAGGGATCGGTTTGTGAGACAACAATCGAAATAATGAAAATACATTCAAATGACGTATGCATGCAGACGAGACATAACCTCGCACTTTCGACAGCTAGTCTAACCTAGAAGTTCATTTCAGATTTGAGGTTATGAATCGATTTCGTGGTCGAAGATCAAAAGAATGAAAGTATATTCAAATGACGTATACAAGCAGACGAGACATAACCTCACTCTTTTGACAGCTAGTCTAACCTAGAAGTTCATTTCAGATTTGAGGTCATGAATCGATTCCGTGGTCGAAGATCAAAAGAATAAAAGTATATTCAAATGACGTATACAAGCAGACGAGACATAACCTCACTCTTTTGACAGCTAGTCTAACCTAGAAGTTCATTTCAGATTTGAGGTTATGAATCGATTTCGTGGTCGAAGATCAAAAGAATAAAAGTATATTCAAATGACGTATACAAGCAGACGAGACATAACCTCACTCTTTTGACAGCTAGTCTAACCTAGAAGTTCATTTCAGATTTGAGGTTATGGAGGATCAATTTGTTCGACAACAATCCACATAATACAAGCAGACGACATAACCTCACTCGACTAACAGTTAGCCGAGCATAGGACTCTTTCAGATTTGAGGTTAGCGGAGAGATCAATTCGTTGGACGAAAATCGAAATAATAAAAATGAAGTCGAACACATGGAATAGATATACGAGCAAGATTCTCTCCGTAACCACAAATCTGAGATGAAGTCCTATGCTAGGCTATCTGTCAGAAATGTGAGGTTATGTCTCGTCTGCTAGTTGTATCCTATGGTTGTATCCGTCCACTGAAATGTAGATAATCAGTCGAATTTGTTTTCATTATTCTGATTTTTGTCCAACGACTTGATCCTGAAATAGAGTTCCTATGTTTGGCTAACTGTCAGTCTAGTGAGGTTATGTCGTCTGCTCGTAGTATGGGGAATTGGAGATTTTTGTCTAACGAATCGATTCTGAAATAGAGTCCCTATGTTTGGCTAACTGTCAGTCTAGTGAGATTATGTCGTCTGCTTGTAGTATGGGGAATTGGAGATTTTTGTCCAACGAATCGATTCTGAAATAGACTCCCTATGTTTGGCTAACGGTCAGTCTAGTGAGGTTATGTCGTCTGCTCGTAGTATGGGGAATTGGAGATTTTTGTCTAACGAATCGATTCTGAAATAGACTCCCTATGTTTGGCTAACTGTCTGACTAGTGAGGTTATGCCGTATGCTTGTGTTGTTTGGATTTTTGTCCAACGAATCGATCTCTCCCTTAACCTCAAATCTGAAATAAAGTCCTATATGTTCGGCTCATGGAGTAGAAGAAGACATATCTCCCTATACACGCTGTATTGAAAAAGTGGCACGAATTCTGCACATAATGGATGGCGCTGTTACCAGCGAGCCAACGCGGACTTCCTGTGAGTGGGAAAATTTACCATACAGTTAGTGACGTCATAATATATCTTGGAGTGCGCGCGCAAGCGTTTGCAGGAAGTTCGGGACTGGTCACTCACAACAGTGCCACCTATTGCGTAAACCCATTTTCAATTCGAAAATAGGTCTCCTTCTACTCCATGGTTCGGCTGTTAGGCTAGCTGTCAAAAGTCTGAGGTCATGTTGTCTGCTTGTATCCATCGTATCCGTCATTCCAATTAACTTTCATTATTTTTATTGTCTTCCGACAGATCTAGGGAAATTAAAAATACGATAAGAACAAATAGCGAGAGTCTCTACCAGTTGCAATAAACGCATTTTGCCCGCCTTCGTGTTCGTTCGCACCAGTTCGCACTAGCCGACGCTAGGAGACATGGAAACACGTGAGCTTCAAAGATCAGTCAGAGCGGTCAGAGCTTGTAGTGAAAGATGATAATGAAAAAATAATTGGATACTAAGTTTCCGAACAAAGCGTGTGCTAATATGTTAGTTCACCTCATTACTATTCGTACTGAGTTTATTTCCAGTGTCTACGCGTGTGAAAGTGCTTATTCTGCCACATCTCACGCTAACCTCAAAATCTTTTTGCGCGCATGTGCTTCTTACTCATTGCAAGTAGGGTTATGAACAACCGTGCTGGTATGTATACAACGAAAGACAGAAGTAAACATTTTCCTCCTATCATTCCGCTAGATCCCGACCTGTCAGTAACTCATATTTACGAATTCATCCCTTACTAACTTTGACTCAACTCTTGTTGCTATACAGCTCGACTAAGTGTTTGTGAAATTAGACAGTAGACACAGTGCATTAGCTATACTTACTTATTAAATTTTACTATTTTAATTTGCTCCGAGTAATAGTTCAGGGAATTCCGATATCACTCATATCAACCGCTCTGCACAAGAGCGAGGGGAACAACCAAGGTTTGCTTGTCATACCGATGGAGTTTCCACACAGGGATTTTCTTTGTGTTTATTAATCATGTCTAATTATAAGCTAGAAATATCATTGTGAACTAGTTTCACTCTTATGAACCGCTCTGCACAAGAGCGAGAATAAGTCTCTCCAACGGAGAGCCACTCGACTGATTGTCAAAGGAATCCTAACGGATTAGATACATTATAGTGAATTAGTTTTCACGCATATCTATCGCTCTGCACAAGAGCGAGGGAGAAAACCAAGGTTTGCTCGTCATACCGATGTGGTTTTCAAACAGGGATTTTCTCTGAATTTATCATGTCTAACCTCTAAGTTGGAAATGTCATAGTTGATTAGTTTCAACTTTTATCAATCGCTCTGCACCAGAGCGAGAATATAAGCCACTTTTGTTGCTTGACACTGCGACGTTTGTCCAACACAGTGTTGGTACACGTGATGTACCTGAATAATTCTCGATTTGTTCGGGTTGTTATTCAGTGCAATCATTTGCAATATGCCTTGCTGTGTTTATAGACACTGCCGCGAAATAATCGCGATCATTAGTGTACGTATATATATACTGACGTAGCGCGCATCGGAAGATGCGCGCTACGCCATCTAGCGGTAGGCAGAGGTACCAAACGTCCCGGTGTCTGCACCATCTAGCGGTGGGCAAAGATACTAACGTTTGGTAATCTGCCTTACCGCGGTGAAAAGCACCCGGCCGTGGCCTTGAAACGTTTCACTTCACCTTAACGGGAAGCCCCCAGCGGCGAATATTTCCAACACTTGCCGCTTCATCTCTACTGCTTGTGGAACGTCATCAGCACCGGCCAGGATGTCGTCGACGTACGAGTGCAACTCAATAGCTTGAGCACCTAATGGGAAGTGCTGTCGCTCATCTTCGGCAAGTTGCAACAGAACTCGTAACGCGAGATACGGCGCGCAAGCCGTCCCGTAAGTGACGGTGGTGAGTCTGTAATCCTTCACAGGTTCGTCCTGCTCCTTTCGCCATAAGACTCGTTGATAATCAGCATCCTCCGGGTGCACGCGAATCTGTCGGAACATTTTGACTATGTCCGTGGTGAAGACAATGCGCGGAAGGCGCCATCGCGACAGTACTAACCAAAGTTCGGACTGTAGCTTCGGACCCGTCAGTAACCGGTCGTCCAGCGAAAACCCAGTCGAGGTTTTGAAGGATGCATTAAAAACGACACGGAGCTTTCCCGTTGGGTCGTGAGACTTGGTTACCGCGTGGTGGGGGAGGTAGCAGGCGTTGGCGTCCGATCGCGACGCATCCGGTATCCGCTCCATGTGCCCTAACTTGAGATATTCTTCCATGAAGTTGACGTACTTGCTTTTCAGAGACGAATCTCTTGCTGGCCGCCGCTCTGTACTAAGTAACAGCTTCATAGCTGCTTGACGTGATTGTCCAAGCAGGACTGACTCGTCATTCGACATGTGTAGCCTGACCACGAAACGCTTGTTGTCGCGTGTGTGAGACGCCTGGAAGATTTCCTGACATCTGGTGTCCTCAGGTGAGAGCGGCCTGTCGAGGGAGATCTCCTCCAGTTCCCAAAACGGTTGAAGGTTAGGAAGGTTACATGTGTGAGTATGACAATGGAAGGAGGCAACCGAATCCGTTGGAATTCCCGGTTGTGTTGGCCCGATCAGAACCCAGCCGAACACAGTAAGCAGTGCGGAAGGGGAACCTGGTGGTCCGTGTCTGCTGTCGTTTTCGAAGAGCATGCCACAGACGTCCGCTCCGAGGATGACGTCAACGCGTGACGGTTTCGCAAAGTCTGGATCCGCCAATGGCAATCCCGAGAGGTGCGGCCATGGTTGCTGCTCGATAATGGATGAGGGAAGTAGAGAAGTGAGTGTCCGTAATACCAAGGCTTGAAGTGGCAGACAGAATCCATTTGGTCGCATAGGGCGTAGAACTAACCTTACCTCACTCTTGGCTGCTCCCGTAGCAGCCCCTTGCACTCCTGAGATTGGCACTGAGACTCTTCGACCTGACAATTTTAGGGTTTGAGCAGCCCACTCAGTAATAAAGGAAGATTCCGATGCCGTGTCTAGGAGGGCACGCACCGTAATGAGGTTCCCGTTGGGCCCTTCGAGCTGTACACGAGCCGTGGCTAACAGAACGACGCGTTGAGTAGTAACTGAATATGAAGCCACTTCATTGGTCGCAGCCGCAGATGCCTTGAGCTCGGCGCTCGATTTCACTCCAGAGTCGTTTGTAGGGGAATTACTTTGGACCGCTCCGCCGGTAACTGCACTGTGCAAAAGCGTGTGGTGCAGCCCGTTGCACGCTGTACACCGGTACTTCAAACCGCACTTACTCGTTTCGTGATCTGTATGCAAACAATTGAGGCAAGCTCCTAGTTTTTTCGCGTCGTCCTTCCGTTGAGAGAAGCTCAGTTTTTTTAAATTTAAAGCAATAGCCTAGGGAGTGTCCCTGCTGACAGAGTGGACATTTGTAGGCTGTTTTCGCTTTATCACCGGCTGTAGTGGTGTGGCACGCGGATGTACCCGAGTTTCCTTTTGAATTGTGGGTGGGACCTTTTCCGGGGTGATTAGTTACAGGAGGCTGTGTTCGAGAATCCTTAGAATATGTAGCTTCCAATGCTTGGATTCGGTTTTCAAGAAAGACGATGAGAGCTTCAAAGGAAGGAATTCTCTTACTGTCAGGGAGGGATGTCTGCCAGTCGATTCGCGACGTCGTGTTCAGTTTTTCTACGGTTGAAAAAAGGAACCAATCGCTCCAGTGAGAAACAGGCCGTTTAAGGGCTTCGAACGCGCGTTTCGACTGCCGGACTATAGTTAGCAGTCGCTTGAGTTCACAGGCACTTTGTTTAACGACCGGAGGGCAGTTTACAATAAGGCGCATATACTTGAAGAGGAGGAGGTGCTCATTCTCGTATGCGTTCAGAAGGTCTGCCCAAGCTCCGTCGTACCCCGCGTCCGTGATCGCAACATTCGCTAAGAGATCGGCGGCCTCACCGCTCAAGCTCGACTTTAAATATTGGAGTTTGAGAACGTTAGGTATCTCCTCAGCCTCGTGGATTAATGCTTGAAAGAGACCTTTGAAGTTCTCCCAGTTCAGAAGGTCACCGTCGAACTTTGGCAACTCTATCTTGGGCAAGTTGACTCGTTTTTGAGCTGCAGGCGTCGCACCCACAGCCAAAGGATCAGCGAGAGGGGGCGGTGTCAACTCGCTTTTAGAGTTCGCGATCAGTCCCGAGATTTCGAAATACTTTGCCTCCGTGGTCGCGAATTCGTCATTTTTTAGATACGCGTGGTTTGCCGCGTCCTTGTTTCGCCTTATCTTTCGATGTCGGCTTACAAAGTCGTTCCAATACTCGTCGAGTTTGACTTGCCGGTGATTTGAAGCAGCGGCGGTGAGGTTGTCTTTGCCGGACTTTAAAGTATTAGTCCAGAACCTATGTATCCAACCGGCTAGTTCCAATTGGTCATTAATAGTGTCGTCAATAGTCGACATGATCGACAAGCGCGTGATCTAATTTGTAGGACACCCGGTAGTGTGAGTTTATTAGAATTCTGAGGCACCCGTGGTGTGGACCTGACTATCGTCGTGCCGGCCGTAGCTCATCTAATGTCAACGACAGCGTTAGCTATAGGTAGTGAAGGAGCCTCGGTGTTTACTCGACAATCAAAACAAGACGCAGGCTGAGTAGCCGGTGGATCTCAAATTCGTCCGTTAATGGCCGACGTGTAAATGATGAGATAACTTACGAGTCAATGTCAGCTAATCCGTTTTGACTGCTGCGTGCACATTCGAAAAAGTTCAACCGATGCACCGCACCTTTCAGTCCCGCTAAGTCCACAGTCACGGATTCACGGCACTGAGATCGACACAAACAAGTCTTGCACTAGTCAAGCGGTTTCAGTGTCCACTGTAACACTGTACTGTACCCGTCTTCGGAAAATATCCGGCTCGAAGGACCAAAAATGTTCACTCTTTGCACCGAACCAAAGTAAGAGTTGGTGTTAAAATTACAAAGGCTGAAAAGAATGTAATAGACAGATGCACAGGTCACAGGGAAAGGAATTGAGATATGAAACTTAAATATCACAGCTCTATATTTAAATGAAAAATTAATGGTACAGTCAAATGAAAGAACAAAAGTAGAAGAGTCGGAGTTGTATCCAACACTGGCCTGGGTGGCTCTCCCCACTCACCGCCGGCACCCCCGCTCTCACCGACCGGCTCGCTAGGCTACTCAGTCCACCCAGAGTCCGGTCAGCTGAGCCGATGTGGCCGGCGAGGGGGAGAGAGGGGGTTGGTCAACCGGCTCGAACAACGTTATTCTACGTGATATTGCTGAAAAGTACTTTGTCTGACAAATGTAACGTTATATTTAGTACCGCCTCATACCGATAGATGCTTTAAAGCCTGCCTGACTCTCGCAAGAAAATCTGTACCCAATCGACTAGGAGTATGACATCGCCAATTCACCCTGACACTCTCTGCTCCCCAGTCAGACCACATTGTTTACCGAATGTGCTTCTTTCAATTGACTTGATAACTGCAGCACATGTACAGCATTATATGCATGCATTCTGTCAATAATGCTATAATGATAGTTTCCAATGTAACACTCATAACATTGCATAAAGGTTGTTGAGAAAACGTTATTTTCATAACACATGCATGTAAACCTTCACTTTCTCCGCGTGTGAGCAGTGGACAAAATGAGTCTTTGCTGAAGAGTGTGGCAAAAACTTTTTCACACTATTTTGTCACACTATGATGGCGTCGAAAGTGAAGGTTGCCATGCATTGGTCATGAAAAATAGAATGTGGTACGAGTGGGGAAACAGGGACATTGCACGAGTGATGTTTTCAGCATGAGCCGCAGTTGAGTGACGGCGCCGCAGGCTGAAAACATCACTCGTGCAAAGTCCCTGTTTCCCCACTTGTATTACAATCTACTATACTATAATTCAACACCAAATTATCCGTGCGATCTTCCATTGGGTTGCAGAATTATTTGATAATGTTCGAATGGGAACGTTACATCTATGTAGGAAATCGGTTACGAATGAAATGTTCCATGTGGGACATCGCCAAAGTAGAACATTCTTATTCCAAAGAAGTTATCTACATGTCTCCGGAACGAACGTTTCGTCACGTCTGTCTTGAAATTTATAGTGTGCTGTATAAATGTGGCAGCAATGTTCCAAATGAGACGTTCCAAATAGCAGGTCACTGCGAGAGTATACTTTCAGTTACTGGGATATCTCTTGACGTTGCAAATGGGAAGTTTTGTAGGGAACGTAAATGAGGTAGGACATTCATGGTTACCGAAATGTTTCATAAATATTAGTGAGACTTTGTGGTGAATGTCACACTGCCGACATGCCATGTTACAGAAATATCGCGGCAACACAATTTTGTTTAGCAGGTATGATTCTTAAAGTGTGCGAAACTGAGAATTTCAATCGACAAATACTTATCACGTCGGCTGTTACATTTTTTTCTTTCACTTCATTCAAATAGAATTGACTTCTCATTCAACGAACCGTACCCCATGAATTGAATAAAAATGAAACAGCCGATGAGACGGGTATTCGTCGCTTGAAATTGTCAGTTTCGCACACTTTTAGAAACTGAAAAAATTATACGTTCTAAACTATTGGAGTCTCCATCTTCGTTATGCGCCTAGAAAATTTGTCTGTCTTTACAGAATGTGTGAAGAAAAAAAAAATGAAAAAAAAATGCCCGAATCATCGAAACATCAGTTTCTCTCTTTCAGACGAATTTCTAGCAGTCGAAACGGTATCGCAAAGTTCCGAAATATTTTTTTGCAGAAAGTTGAATTCAAGACGAATCTTTTGACCGCCTCGTTTCTATTGATATGTCTCTCTAATCCTAAGACATCATCGTTCACAAATTCCGGGATTTCATAAAATGGCAAATTTTCACTATTTATACCTCCGAGAAGGGGGCTCGAAAAATTCTGAAAAAATTGAGGTTTTAATTTAGACCTTCAGTGAAACGAAAAAAAAACTCGAATCCGAGGCGGTCAGGTCTGGAAGGTGGTCGGGGTGAGCGGAAATCCCAAATTTACTTTCTTTCAAAGATGTATGTGATAGCCATAATGTATGCAATAAACGTGTTCATATGTAGATTGACAGAGTACTGTCTGTACTTCATCAGAATGATGAATTATTATACAGAATACACGGTCACTAGGGTGGTCCTTATTCAGGGTGTTTTTGGAATTTCCTGCGGACAAGGCGGCAGAAGTTTGCAAGTAGATGAAAAAAAAAAGTACACGAAACTGCGAGCCTGTAGGTCAACTCCAAAATACTGCTTATAAGGCAACATATTTGCCAATGGAATTCGGGCTCAGTGCATTATTTTTTTCCCTGCTTTGATCGTGCTTAGAAAAATCTGAAATTTGGCATACGTCTTCTCTATAGTCATAGGTTGTGACGTGGATTTTATTTGATCCTCGGATCTGGACCGGATAGCCAGTCTCCGAGAACCATCCACTCGACAATTGGCCAAAAACTGAGAATAAAAAGAGATATTGGGCGCCAGGCGGATAACCGCCGATTTCAAAAATCTAAACAAAATAATAACCGTCGGCTAGCTACAGTACCGCGGAGAGGGGTCAGGATTAAATAAAGGATTAGCAGGGCGTTGACTAACGACTCGTAACTTTGAATATAACAAAGAAAAATAGAATTTATTCAATAAAAATACTATAAAAAAAAATAGTAGAAATAATAAATTAAACAATCGGGGATATTTCCCCTCGGATAAAGAACGGCCACAGGTCGTATACAGGCGACCTGGCCACGCTTGACGAGTTTTACAATAATTAATAAACTACTAGCTTCCACGTAGGAGAGCGATAACAAAACAAAATGATGCAAAAATAAATAACTCGACAAACTCGGTCCTCGTGGAACAAAAATTACAAATTAAAGACTGGAATATGCCCGTAAGGCACAATAACTAATCCACAGAATTATTACTTAAAATTAACTTAAACTAACGCTGCCTTCATAGGCGAAACAAAAAAAAAGTAAACCAAATTCAAAATATAATAACGATCTGAATCTCTCAGTGAGAGGAAGAGAGCGCGACAGTGACGTAGTCAGACTATCTTTCTCGCACTCACGTGCGAAAACCTACGGCTCTACAAAAAGCACTATTACGTGACACAAAACTCAAAAATCTTACTCAAAAATCAAGACTCAAAACTCAAAACTCTATTACTGCGTGAGACACTGGTGACGGCCTACCGACTCGGAGGTCGTCTTAATTTGATTTGCAAAAATCTCTAAAAAGCCTCGTGGCTCGGAAAATACGGCAAGATGGCTGATGGCCGTTTGCCGAATTCAAATTAGTATGAGTCAAATTGGCTAACCCTTACCGTTTTCCAGCCAAAATGCAAGACCTCGTGGCGGCTCGACTACGAGCCCCCGGATGCACCAACTCGAACTCAACAGACTCAAACGCTTTCCCGCAGGAAATTCACACCAAAAAAAATCAGCCTCGTGGCTACTACAAAAGGTAATTTCTACAATTAGCGCGAGCACTAGAGCTCGGGGCTCTACCTGCGAGGCAGGCCTACGGCAGAGTGATCAGACGGCATGGTGCCGGTACTTAGCGCCCTCAATAGGCGATCGATTATCGATTTTGCAAATCTACTGCGAGATCCTTAAATATGGCGACCTATCGTCGCGGCGCGCAAAATTCGAAGTTCACCACGGTGTTTGTAGCTCGCTAAATCGGAGGATCACGGGCTGCAGATTCTTCTTGGTGGCGGGAATCTCTTCCACCCCCGATATCCCACGTTGCAGAATGCCCTTGGCACTCCCCCGTGTCCTTTCGTTTAATCGTTGGAGGTAGTCTGGCCAGTACTATCCTCCGGAGCTTTTAGGTGGCGTTCGTCGAAAAGGATCCCAACAGTCGATATTTGGCGTCGTACGTTCGTCTGATCGGGTCTCCGTTGCAATTTTTAGCCGTCGTCGGGGCCTCGTCTCCCACATAATAGAGAAAAGGTAAAAAAAAACAAAAAGAATAAGAACTAAATTCTACAGTCTTAGATCGGTCACGGTCGCCTCTCGGAGAGTTTATAGCCTCGGGGCTAACCAAAACGCATTCATGCTTCTGTCATGCATCCACCCTTCGTAACTACGGTCGTCTAAGGGTTCGGGAGTCACTTGTAACACGCGTTGCAAAATGCAATGTTACAACTCCCCCCCCCCTTAGACGGACCACTGGGGCGGAAGCACTAGCGAACTTGACCCATGGACCGAACTCCGAGTGGCGGCCGCAGCCGTGTGTTTTTAAGTCTACTGACTATAGACCTCTTTGGTCACTGACTGTACCGCGAAAAATAAAATAAGAAACAAAATAGATCATGTAGGCTTAGCCGAAGCTTTCACCAGGCGTGCAACAAAAAATCAACAAGCACCACCAAACAAAAAAATAACAAAAAAAAAAAAATTATTTCAGACTTGGGGCGCAGGTTTTCGCTGCCTTATATCACTCGACAGATGTTATTTTGATCGTACACCCTTTCCTACCGTCTATCCTGACGTGAAAGCCGCGTTATTGGCTCCGAAGAGCCTGCGAACGCTAAGACAAACCGGCGGTTCTACGAGGCCATCCCTACAAATCGTCGCGATTATTTACAGTTCCGGGGTGCCGGATAACTAACAATCGGTTCAATCTTGTGGGGGTCGATCGGCAGTCTTACGCTGGTAACCCTCACCCCAGACACCCTACTTCATCTCTACAAAACTGGCATATTTTTGACCGAGCCCTCGGGGCTGCCATGCGGCGAAGTTACTGGACTTGTGGCCCACGAAGTGCTATTATGCGGAGTATCGCTCGTCGCCATGACTTTACGCGTACTACCGAACACGGTCAACCTCACAGAAGTTATTAAAACGCGAATGCACCTTATAGAACTCTGCTTTCCAAAATTTCGCTGGTCACAGATTTAAACTCAGAACGCTCAAAGTCGTGCGTTTGTCTAATAGTAAATCTTCGAATGCCAACTAAAACTCAAACTCACTATGTGAGCCTGAAACCCGAACTGAAACGCGCGTAACCCACTTCTCAGGAAAAGGTCGAGTGTTGCGTGTTTGTTTCTAAGTTCACCCGAAACGTGAACACACGAAACGCAAAGACCCGAAACGTAAAGACCCGAAACGTAAAAATTCGAAATCGACACGTTGAACTTGAAATCGGACGTCGAAACAAGATACCCGATATTGACTTCAAGCGTTTAAAACTCACTCCACGTGACTCTAAACTCCAACGCGAAACTCAAGACTCTAACTTGCTTCGCAAGTGGACTCGAATTGGATTTCGAATGTGAATGTGGATTCGAAACTGAAAACGCAAGCCAAATTGCGAACTCACTTTTAAAATTTCGAATTCAAAACTTGATTTCGACCGCGAGCTGAAACTCAAACGCGAAACTCAAATTTCGAAATTCACACTCAAACTTGACTCCGAACATAAGCTCGAACTCAAGTTTAAAAACTCAGACTTCTAATTTTCCTCACCAAAGAAAAACGAAATACTAAAAGTCCCGAACTGAACTCGTTGATTGTTCTGAAATTGCACTAGGGCGTGCGTACAGAAATTACTCAAGTCAAATACCACTACAAAAGTGAACGCGAAATCGAACTCGAACCCGAACCCGAAGATAAACCCGAACCCGAACCCGAAAGAAAGATAAAGAAACTCAAAACATACTCAAAGTGTTATACTCTATCTTCTCGACGAGTCTACTCGTCGAGGTAGCCGTGAGTTGATAACCACTGCGATCATATGGTCCTCAGAACCCACACCTGAGCACCACTGCTACAGCCAGAGCTCAAACTGTGAATCTACGCGACACCTATGATTTTCGGATCGACACTCAGTGATGACGCGTAAACATTCCCCTCGGCGCGGGGTGTACTGAGAGTCCGCCGAGTTTGGACTTTGATCTCCCCTACGTTAGAGAATATATTCACGAACCCGAAATATAGAAGAATATAGCCGTTGGATTCTAGATCATGCACAGGGAAGTATGACACACACAAAAAAAATTCAATAGCAAGCAGATAATATTTTATACTAGCGAATAGTTCTTAATATTAAGCTAGGGGTCCGTATCCAGTGTCCCTGCGCATATAACGTTTTGTACTACGCTATAATCGAGTATTTTACTCTCTCGGAGAGAACACGGCAAAAAAAAACGAAGAAAGAAAAAAAAATAAACTCAAACAGAACTTATTGATTCCAACGAATCAGAATCCCCCAAAAGAATTCAACAATTCCCGAACGCAAAATCGTTTCGAAAATCGCAAAAGAACTACCCGAAAAATAAAATAGAAGAATTTGGACGTTCCAATAAACAAAAGAATCGCCGCGGTACGGCTTCGATACAAAGTCGCTGCGAGCGTACGCGCCGCTAATCCTTCTCCGGTAGACAGAGAAAACAACTATTTGACCGAAGTCATTTGGCAACAGTGTAACCGTTACACGTAAGCGAATAATTATTTAACGAAACTATAATTTAATTTTCTCAGAGCCCCACGTTGGCTGCGTCAATTTGTGAAAAAAAAACCAAATATGCAGACTGACTGAAAGCGCGAAAATCTCTTCCGAGAGGAATCGTAGGATCCCGGGAAGATAGGGATCGACAATCGCGCGTGGAAGCACGGCCAACGGAAGGCCACACCCGCCGAGAAGTCGACTTCAGACAAAACCGAAGTCTGTCGCCGATAAATCCTCAACCAATAATTACCCACCCACCCTCCCAAGGTAGGCACCCCGGCACAAGCGTGTGGGAAGAACCGCGATCCAACTGGGAAGACGTGACGGAACCCGCGCGTTCTCACTGTAGAGACCGAGCTAAAGAGGTGGTCGAAGCGTTACGAAGGTGGAACATAAGGTTCGGAGGTAGTAGTGAACAAAGCGCGGAGGACTTTTTAAGCCGTCTCGATGATTGTAAGAGGTTCACCCCATTAAGCGGCAAAGAAGTGATTCAGTCTCTGCCGATAGTGTTTACGGGGATCGCCTCGGAATGGCTACGACTTGAGCGAGATAGCTGGTCGAGCTACGAGGATTTCCGTCAGGAATTTAGAAGCTGGTTCGGCGACGAAACAGTAAATAAAAGATTCCGTCAGCAGGCCGCGTCGCGTACGCAGGGCGAAAACGAGTCGGTGACCGACTATTTGACCTGCATCCGGGGGTTATTAAATCGTATGACTAGGCCATACGCGTTGGAAGACCAACTAGATCTAGCATTCGAGAACCTTAAGCCGGAGATTCAGAACTTGTTAGACCGGAATCAAATATCCAGTTTTAAAGAATTAGCTCGGGCTGCAGCTGCTAAAGCAAGAAATTTAGCATCCTCGCGGGCGTACAAGCCACCCCCACCCGCTGACGCCGACGAGTCGTACATGTCGGAGCTAGCATGTAAGGCTAAGGCCAAGCAAACGAAGAAAGCCCAGGCACTCGCGGCCGTGTATGAGTCTGTCGAGACTGCGGAGGCACCGGAGGCGCCGAAGGCTAAGTCAGCTCCAAAGACGAAAACGAAAGGCGGTAGAAGTCAAGGGGGGGGGGGAAATGGCCTGGGAAAAGGCCATAACAGAGCAACTCGCGGCAATTCAGGCAAATTTAGAGAAAAGAATAGAGACCGCGACCGCGAACCTACAGCCTCGGCAGGCTAATCCAACCGCTCCGACATACCCCGTAGACGCGAGGGTAGCTACGAACACCATGCCAACAATGGATGGTGGACCAGCGGTCACCTGTTTTAACTGTGATCGCAGAGGTCATATATGGAGAGATTGCCCAGCGCCGAGGGTTCGTTTTTGCTACCATTGTGGTAGGAAAGGCGAAATTGCGACTACGTGTTCACGTTGTCATCCGGGAAACGGAACAGGGGACTCACGAGCAGGGCCAGGGAGTCACCCCCAATAGAAAATCCGAGCCCGAATAACCCTACCGAGCCAGATGCGGAATGCTTTCCGATGCAGACCCTTGAGCTGCAACCACGCTGGTTTTTAACAGTAAAAATCGGGAATTCGAATGTTCGCGCGCTAATAGACACCTGGTCGTCCAGAAGCTTCCTAGGAGCTTCAGGGATAAAAATCGCAGAAGAAAATGGTCGGGCGGTAAGCCAACCAGCTTTTAAACGGGTCATACTCGCGAACGGCGACACCGAAGAGGTCTTAGGGGAATTTGTCGTACCAATCGAATTGGCCGGAACTACCCACGAGCTCGCGATTCGAATCCTCCCGTCGGTAGCGTGGGATTGCATCCTCGGTATGGATTTTATTAGATTATTCGAGTTAGAGTTATATGGCGGAGACGATGCTTGGCGTCTAAAAGAAGGACCGACAGAGACAAATCCATTTTTCGAGTCATTGGCAGCGACCACGGGGTCAGCCAACGCGTGTTACGGTATAGCAGAATTAACTTCAGCGGAGAAAACGGTACTGGGAGAGTTTTTAGAGACTGAACTACCTGCGGTCACGGGCCCACTAGGACTAACAAGCCTAGCTGAGCATACCTTAGATACGCAGGGAAATTCGCCGATTAAACAAAGATATTATTTAGTATCACCGGTGGTACAAGCCGCGATCCATGCTGAAGTTGATCGGATGTTAGCCGAGGGTGTAATCGAACCCTCACAAAGCGCGTGGTCAAGCCCCATAGTCATGGTCAAAAAGCCGAATGGCAGTTATCGTTTTTGTTTAGACTTCCGTAAAGTAAATAACGTCACAAATTGACGCAGCCAACGTGGGGCCCTGAGAAAATTAAATTGTAGTTTTGTTGAATAATTATTCGCTTTTGGGTAACGGCTTCTCTGTTGCTAAGCGACTTCGAGTCAAGTATTTGTTTTCTCTGTCTACCGGAGAAGGATTAGCGGCGCGTACGCTCGCAGCGACTGCGTATCGAAGCCGTACCGCGGCAATTCTTTTGTTTATCGTAGCGATTCAAATTCTCTTATTCTATTCTTCGGGTATTTCTTTTGATTTACGAAACAATTTTGCGTTCGAGAATTGTTGAATTCTCTCGAGGGATTCGGATTTTTTTGTACGTTTTGGTTGAATTGATGAATTAATTTTTTTTGCCGTGTTCTCTCCGAGAGAGTAAAATACTCGATTATAGCGTAGTACAAAACGTTATATGCGCAGGGACACTGGATACGGACCCCTAGCTTAATATTAAGAACTATTCGCTAGTATAAAATATTATCTGCTTGCTATTGAATTTTTTTTGTGTGTGTCATACTTCCCTGTGCATGATCTAGAATCCAACGGCTATATTCTTCTATATTTCGGGTTCGTGAATATATTCTCTAACGTAGGGGAGATCAAAGTCCAAACTCGGCGGACTCTCAGTACACCCCGCGCCGAGGGGAATGTTTACGCGTCATCACTGAGTGTCGATCCGAAAATCATAGGTGTCGCGTAGATTCACAGTTTGAGCTCTGGCTGTAGCAGTGGTGCTCAGGTGTGGGTTCTGAGGACCATATGATCGCAGTGGTTATCAACTCACGGCTACCTCGACGAGTAGACTCGTCGAGAAGATAGAGTATAACACTTTGAGTATGTTTTGAGTTTCTTTATCTTTCTTTCGGGTTCGGGTTCGGGTTTATCTTCGGGTTCGGGTTCGAGTTCGATTTCGCGTTCACTTTTGTAGTGGTATTTGACTTGAGTAATTTCTGTACGCACGCCCTAGTGCAATTTCAGAACAATCAACGAGTTCAGTTCGGGACTTTTAGTATTTCGTTTTTCTTTGGTGAGGAAAATTAGAAGTCTGAGTTTTTAAACTTGAGTTCGAGCTTATGTTCGGAGTCAAGTTTGAGTGTGAATTTCGAAATTTGAGTTTCGCGTTTGAGTTTCAGCTCGCGGTCGAAATCAAGTTTTGAATTCGAAATTTTAAAAGTGAGTTCGCAATTTGGCTTGCGTTTTCAGTTTCGAATCCACATTCACATTCGAAATCCAATTCGAGTCCACTTGCGAAGCAAGTTAGAGTCTTGAGTTTCGCGTTGGAGTTTAGAGTCACGTGGAGTGAGTTTTAAACACTTGAAGTCAATATCGGGTATCTTGTTTCGACGTCCGATTTCAAGTTCAACGTGTCGATTTCGAATTTTTACGTTTCGGGTCTTTACGTTTCGGGTCTTTGCGTTTCGTGTGTTCACGTTTCGGGTGAACTTAGAAACAAACACGCAACACTCGACCTTTTCCTGAGAAGTGGGTTACGCGCGTTTCAGTTCGGGTTTCAGGCTCACATAGTGAGTTTGAGTTTTAGTTGGCATTCGAAGATTTACTATTAGACAAACGCACGACTTTGAGCGTTCTGAGTTTAAATCTGTGACCAGCGAAATTTTGGAAAGCAGAGTTCTATAAGGTGCATTCGCGTTTTAATAACTTCTGTGAGGTTGACCGTGTTCGGTAGTACGCGTAAAGTCATGGCGACGAGCGATACTCCGCATAATAGCACTTCGTGGGCCACAAGTCCAGTAACTTCGCCGCATGGCAGCCCCGAGGGCTCGGTCAAAAATATGCCAGTTTTGTAGAGATGAAGTAGGGTGTCTGGGGTGAGGGTTACCAGCGTAAGACTGCCGATCGACCCCCACAAGATTGAACCGATTGTTAGTTATCCGGCACCCCGGAACTGTAAATAATCGCGACGATTTGTAGGGATGGCCTCGTAGAACCGCCGGTTTGTCTTAGCGTTCGCAGGCTCTTCGGAGCCAATAACGCGGCTTTCACGTCAGGATAGACGGTAGGAAAGGGTTGACGATCAAAATAACATCTGTCGAGTGATATAAGGCAGCGAAAACCTGCGCCCCAAGTCTGAAATAATTTTTTTTTTTTTGTTATTTTTTTGTTTGGTGGTGCTTGTTGATTTTTTGTTGCACGCCTGGTGAAAGCTTCGGCTAAGCCTACATGATCTATTTTGTTTCTTATTTTATTTTTCGCGGTACAGTCAGTGACCAAAGAGGTCTATAGTCAGTAGACTTAAAAACACACGGCTGCGGCCGCCACTCGGAGTTCGGTCCATGGGTCAAGTTCGCTAGTGCTTCCGCCCCAGTGGTCCGTCTAAGGGGGGGGGGGAGTTGTAACATTGCATTTTGCAACGCGTGTTACAAGTGACTCCCGAACCCTTAGACGACCGTAGTTACGAAGGGTGGATGCATGACAGAAGCATGAATGCGTTTTGGTTAGCCCCGAGGCTATAAACTCTCCGAGAGGCGACCGTGACCGATCTAAGACTGTAGAATTTAGTTCTTATTCTTTTTGTTTTTTTTTACCTTTTCTCTATTATGTGGGAGACGAGGCCCCGACGACGGCTAAAAATTGCAACGGAGACCCGATCAGACGAACGTACGACGCCAAATATCGACTGTTGGGATCCTTTTCGACGAACGCCACCTAAAAGCTCCGGAGGATAGTACTGGCCAGACTACCTCCAACGATTAAACGAAAGGACACGGGGGAGTGCCAAGGGCATTCTGCAACGTGGGATATCGGGGGTGGAAGAGATTCCCGCCACCAAGAAGAATCTGCAGCCCGTGATCCTCCGATTTAGCGAGCTACAAACACCGTGGTGAACTTCGAATTTTGCGCGCCGCGACGATAGGTCGCCATATTTAAGGATCTCGCAGTAGATTTGCAAAATCGATAATCGATCGCCTATTGAGGGCGCTAAGTACCGGCACCATGCCGTCTGATCACTCTGCCGTAGGCCTGCCTCGCAGGTAGAGCCCCGAGCTCTAGTGCTCGCGCTAATTGTAGAAATTACCTTTTGTAGTAGCCACGAGGCTGATTTTTTTTGGTGTGAATTTCCTGCGGGAAAGCGTTTGAGTCTGTTGAGTTCGAGTTGGTGCATCCGGGGGCTCGTAGTCGAGCCGCCACGAGGTCTTGCATTTTGGCTGGAAAACGGTAAGGGTTAGCCAATTTGACTCATACTAATTTGAATTCGGCAAACGGCCATCAGCCATCTTGCCGTATTTTCCGAGCCACGAGGCTTTTTAGAGATTTTTGCAAATCAAATTAAGACGACCTCCGAGTCGGTAGGCCGTCACCAGTGTCTCACGCAGTAATAGAGTTTTGAGTCTTGATTTTTGAGTAAGATTTTTGAGTTTTGTGTCACGTAATAGTGCTTTTTGTAGAGCCGTAGGTTTTCGTACGTGAGTGCGAGAAGGATAGTCTGACTACGTCACTGTCGCGCTCTCTTCCTCTCACGGAGAGATTCAGATCGTTATTATATTTTGAATTTGGTTTACTTTTTTTTTGTTTCGCCTACAAAGGCAGAGTTAGTTTAAGTTAATTTTAAGTAATAATTTTGTGGATTAGTTATTGTGCCTTGCGGGCCTATTCCAGTCTTTAATTTGTAATTTTTGTTCCACGAGGACCGAGTTTGTCGAGTTATTTATTTTTGCATTATTTTGTTTTGTTATCGCTCTCCTACGTGGAAGCTAGTAGTTTATTAATTATTGTAAAACTCGTCAAGCGTGGCCAGGTCGCCTGTATACGACCTGTGGCCGTCCTATATTCGAGGGGAAGTATCCCCGATTGCTCAATTTATTATTTTTATTATTTTTTTTTATATATACTATTTTTATTGAATAAATGCTATTTTTCTTTGTTAAATTCAAAGTTACGAGTCGTTAGTCAACGCCCTGCTAATCCTTCACTTAATCCCGACCCCTCTCCGCGGTACTGTAGCTAGCCGACGGTTATTATTTTGTTTCGATTTTCGAAATCGGCGGTTATCCGCCTGGCGCCCAATATCTCTTTTTATTCTCAGTTTTTGGCCAATTGTCGAGTGGATGGTTCTCGGAGACTGGCTATCCGGTCCAGATCCGAGGATCAAATAAAATCCACGGCACAAATTGGCTGGCATCCGTCTGCATACATCGAAAGGGAGCTATGCATCATGTCCCCGACGCATTATCGCGAATGTACGAAGACGAGGTCGAGGACCTCGCAGCCGTGTATGTAGCCGCGATTAATGAAGCTCAAGATCCGTGGTACAATAAACGCGTACAAGAAGTTTTAGAGGCCCCGAAAAAGTATAGGGAATGGGGCGAAGAACAAGAACAAGCGTTCAACGAATTAAAATCCGCGTTAACCTCAGCCCCGGTATTATCGTGTCCTGATTTTCGAGTACCTTTCGTAGTGCAGACGGATGCCAGCGATTTTGGAATCGGCACCGTCTTGACTCAGACCATCGACGAGGTCGAACGAGTCATCGCGTATGCGAGCCGCACTCTTTCTGAAGCTGAGAGAAAATATTCGGTGACAGAAAAAGAGTGTTTAGCTGTAATTTGGGCCATAAAGAAATTTCGCGCGTACCTCGAGGGGTATCATTTTACGGTGATCACGGATCACAGCAGCCTCCGATGGTTGCATAATTTGCATAATCCGACCGGCCGTCTTGCTAGGTGGGCATTGGAGCTCCTGGAGTATGACTTCGAGGTCGTACACCGGAAGGGAGCTATGCACCATGTCCCCGATGCATTGTCGCGGATGTACGAAGACGAGGTCGAAGATCTCGCTGCCGTGTATTTAGCAGCAATTAATGAGACCCAAGACCCGTGGTACAATCGACGCGTACGAGAAGTGTTAGAGGCCCCACGTTGGGCGCCAATTTGTGACGTGGATTTTATTTGATCCTCGGATCTGGACCGGATAGCCAGTCTCCGAGAACCATCCACTCGACAATTGGCCAAAAACTGAGAATAAAAAGAGATATTGGGCGCCAGGCGGATAACCGCCGATTTCAAAAATCTAAACAAAATAATAACCGTCGGCTAGCTACAGTACCGCGGAGAGGGGTCAGGATTAAATGAAGGATTAGCAGGGCGTTGACTAACGACTCGTCACTTTGAATATAACAAAGAAAAATAGAATTTATTCAATAAAAATACTATAAAAAAAAAATAGTAGAAATAATAAATTAAACAATCGGGGATATTTCCCCTCGGATAAAGAACGGCCACAGGTCGTATACAGGCGACCTGGCCACGCTTGACGAGTTTTACAATAATTAATAAACTACTAGCTTCCACGTAGGAGAGCGATAACAAAACAAAATGATGCAAAAATAAATAACTCGACAAACTCGGTCCTCGTGGAACAAAAATTACAAATTAAAGACTGGAATATGCCCGTAAGGCACAATAACTAATCCACAGAATTATTACTTAAAATTAACTTAAACTAACGCTGCCTTCATAGGCGAAACAAAAAAAAAGTAAACCAAATTCAAAATATAATAACGATCTGAATCTCTCCGTGAGAGGAAGAGAGCGCGACAGTGACGTAGTCAGACTATCTTTCTCGCACTCACGTGCGAAAACCTACGGCTCTACAAAAAGCACTATTACGTGACACAAAACTCAAAAATCTTACTCAAAAATCAAGACTCAAAACTCAAAACTCTATTATGGCGTGAGACACTGGTGACGGCCTACCGACTCGGAGGTCGTCTTAATTTGATTTCCAAAAATCTCTAAAAGCCTCGTGGCTCAGAAAATGAGGCAAGATGGCTGATGGCCGTTTGCCGAATTCAAATTCGTATGAGTCAAATTGGCTAACGCTTACCGTTTTCCAGCCACGATACAAGGCCTCGTAGCGTCTCGACGACGAGCCCTCGAATTCACTAAACTCGAACTCAACAGACTCAAACGTTTTCCCGCAGGAAATTCACCCCAAAAAAATCAGCCTCGTGGCTACTACAAAAGGTAATTTCTACAATTAGCGCGAGCACTAGAGCTCGGGGCTCTACCTGCGAGGCAGGCCTACGGCAGAGTGATCAGACGGCATGGTGCCGGTACTTAGCGCCCTCAATAGGCGATCGATTATCGATTTTGCAAATCTACTGCGAGATCCTTAAATATGGCGACCTATCGTCGCGGCGCGCAAAATTCGAAGTTCACCACGGTGTTTGTAGCTCGCTAAATCGGAGGATCACGGGCTGCAGATTCTTCTTGGTGGCGGGAATCTCTTCCACCCCCGATATCCCACGTTGCAGAATGCCCTTGGCACTCCCCCGTGTCCTCTCGTTTAATCGTTGGAGGTAGTCTGGCCAGTACTATCCTCCGGAGCTTTTAGGTGGCGTTCGTCGAAAAAGATCCCAACAGTCGATATTTGGCGTCGTACGTTCGTCTGATCGGGTCTCCGTTGCAATTTTTAGCCGTCGTCGGGGCCTCGTCTCCCACATAATAGAGAAAAGGTAAAAAAAAAACAAAAAGAATAAGAACTAAATTCTACAGTCTTAGATCGGTCACGGTCGCCTCTCGGAGAGTTTATAGCCTCGGGGCTAGCCAAAACGCATTCATGCTTCTGTCATGCATCCACCCTTCGTAACTATGGTCGTCTAAGGGTTCGGGAGTCACTTGTAACACGCGTTTCAAAATGCAATGTTACAAGGTATTTTACAAAAGTTGGGCGATTAACAGCGATTAGAGTTCCAAGGTCCTAGCACGTCAAAGTTGTGTTTCGAAGATGTGAATCACCGTCGAAATGATTAATGAATGACTTGAAACAATTCGATATACTTACTAAGCGGGAAATTTCAGAAGCACCCCAAAAACGGACCACCCTAAAGACCCCAAATTAGTTGCTCATACGAGTGAACTATTTGATAAATCCAAATAAGAACGTAGAAAATTGTACGACGTTTGATAAAACCGATAACAATCAAATATACGCCCAATTGTTGTGAAATACCTATGATTATAGGGAAGACGTATGCAGAATTTCAGATTTTTCGGAGCACTAGTAAGGCGGGAAAAAAAGAGAATGCAGTACGCTCAAATTTCCATTTGGAAAAAGGGAAAATTCGCTGCCCTGAAGGCAGTACTTTCAGTTGATCTACAAGCCCCAAGTTTCGCATACTTTTTTCGGATTTATTCGCAAAATGTTTCCGCCTTGTCCGCAGGGAACTTCGAAGACATCAATATCCCAATAAACACCAGTTCGTATAAAAAACGTATAAAAAGGTCATATACTCTACGTTTATTCAGAGCATGAATGTTCCTCAGTTAAACGGATAAGCAGCGTTTATTGAAAACGTTACGTCGATACGTTTAATATTACGCAATAAACAACGTTTAATACATGTGTACCACTTGAATATTTGACCAAATAATTCGTTGCTCAAAAAAAAAAAAAAATTAAGGTACCTAAAATGAATTTATAACAATACATGAGGCGTCGATCAACATGCACTAATCGCAAACAATCGTACGTTATTACAAGGTAAGAATTTTAAGATTAGAAAAATTTCGCATTAATGTTGTGGTCGGGATTCGATCCGGGGACGCTCGCATTCGCTTGTATTACTATTCGCACGCTCTATCGACTACGCCAAACTACCCATTGACAAAGTCAGTCACTTTCTCGTAATTGTTCTGGATTTTGTATCTGTCTCAGTGATATCAGTGTTTTAATGTAGCTGAGATATCTCAACTGAACATCCGAGTGGCAAGAATGTTTTTTTCCCTTAATTTCTCGCCTTGAGTTCCACACGTTCTCACTCGATTTCATTACATTGCCCGTTCATTATTATATCGGAAAAAACGTATAAATGACGTGTAGTTCCGAGCGTATAATCATCGAAGGAACTGGACGTTGTTATAGTGTAACTCAAAATTCGCGAGGTATTCGTTGATTTTTTGGTTTTCGAAGACGTTTGAAGGAAACGTACGCAATACGTATATAATATGTGTAGCAGTATACGTACGTTAGAGCGTTTCGTACGCGCAGTTGAATACACGCATCCTTGTTCAGTCTAATAAACGTATAAATGACGTTTAAACGACAGGTTTCGAGAATACGTACGCAATACGTATATAATATGTGTAGCAGTATACATACGTTAGAGCGTTTCGTACGCGCAGTTGAAAACACGTGTCCTTGTTCAGTCTAATAAACGTATAAATGACGTTCAAACGACAGGTTTCGAGCATACGTACGCAATACGTATATAATATGTGTAGCAGGATACATACGTTACAGCGTTTCGTACGCGCGGTTGAATACACGTGTCCTTGTTCAGTCTAATAAACGTATATCTCACGTAAATTCACAACGTATTCGTTGTCCGAATTATAAGTTATATTAAAGGCATAGGAAATTATTTCTTCGTTTAAAAAACGTGACTATCGCACATATATTATCGGATAACTGATAAACGTGTATGATATACGTTTTATAAAAGTAGGATGATATATGGATACCAAAAATCAGCGAAGGAGACGTGTATAATACGCGTAATATACGAGCTGGTGTTTATTGGGGTAAGTGTTCACAGTGTCGGTCAACGGTAATCATTTGGAACTCATGATTAATGTCACATTTTAAATTGATCGCATGGAATTTGTTTCATTCCTATCCAGATGCCAAAGAGTTTATTCAGATACGACTGTTATCACTCTTAGTAGCACCACGCGCATCAATATCTATAAAAAATCGTAAAGTGTGGAAACCATCAGCCGAAGAAAGCCAAAATGGTATGGCTGTTCACGTAAAGGTACACTTTTATTTCTGGTCGATATAGCATACAGGCAAAATAAGCATTTTTTTAAACCCACCCCTCTTCATATAATTTGTGTTGAACTCAGGTTTCGAGCAACAAAATTTAATTCCCTTCTTTAAGCTTTCACTTACGATCATACCCGCGGGGTTCGGATATTTTCCTCTTTTCAATTCAGATAGTTTGTGTTAAACTGATTGAAAAAACGAAAAAAAAACGTTCTTTCTCTTTTTATTCTGTATATCAGTCGTACAGTTAAAGTCATCTTAAAAAAAAGCTTGATGAATTGATCAATATTTGTGTATTTATCATATATTTTGAAGTTCGTGACCCGTATGGTTAAATGAGAAGGTGATTCGTCGGCGTGGACCATATTTTGTTGAAAAACTTTTTATTTTCGAACAACGTTTCGGCCGGGCCCCGGTAGCCTGAAGATGGCCGACGAATCACCTTCTTATATCTATTATACATGCTTTTGATTAATAGGAATTTGGAGATATTGAACAAACACATCGCACCAAAGTAGAGAAAATGCACGATTTCGGATTGGAGGTGCAACCATACGTAATTGGTGGAGGAGCCACAGTAGACACTGTAGACGAGTTCTACGTCGTCGTAGACAAAGTGCGTTATCGATTTGAATCACCCGTAAAAGCTATCGATATATGCTTTAAGCTTTTTTTCACTTGACGCCTTAAGTTTACACCAGAATTACAACAGGTGTGGCTTTTGATACAACGCGGACTTTACCAATTTCACACAAATTTTGACGAAATGAAACCTCATATGTCAAAACTCCTGCAGAAGCTACACGGAGAGAAATTCGGTTCGCCTGCTGTGCCACGCGTGGTGGCGCTGCTGTTCCTTACTTTTGGTAGCTGATACGCACTTGTTTGGGAGAGCTGCTGCACCAAAAGTTAGAACAAGGGAGAGCAGTTATACCAAAATATGGAATAGCTGCTCGCCCGGCCGATTAGTATACAATGTGTGCCTCTTGGTACAGTAGCGCTCCCAGCTTGGACTGTACATTATACCCATGCGAGTGACGCTGCTGTACTTTAAAAAGGATAGCACCTATCGGTCGCAGTATAGGTGGCGTACCAAATTTCTCTCCGTGTAGGGTTGTGAGTCTGGAAAAAAGCTTATTGTATTTGAATCCATCCTCCGAACGTTACTCGTTTATTCCCATCACCAAAATGCAGTATTTCAGCCCATATTGTAACGATAATTGCGCAGAGATGAGTCATTTCTTAGCCCACGTAAAGTTGAAGCACAATCGTTCTTGTAATCAAGCTGTTTCATGTAAACAGAATAACTCCTTCAGAACATTTAGTAATTTTTACGGTTTAAAAAAGCATATCAGATCAAAACATGCCACGGTATTCGATTATTCTGTCAATAGTAACGATCAAGCTCGAGAAATACGTGGTAATAATCACAATAACCTCACTGAAGGTGATGACAATAATGACGATATCGCGGATGATGAAACATATTTCGATGATCAAAGTCTTCAGACTGTCGATGGCAAAAAAATATCTGATGTACTTAGCGTCGAAGAACTGAAACGTGCTGTGCAGGGTGCCGCGGGCTGTTTCATCGCAAAACTATATGCTAACCCCAATTTATCGAGGGCAGTGATACAGGATATTGTTGAAAACACCTCAGACTTGTTTGGGGAGTGTGGTGTTGATTTATTCAAACAAGTATTGCAAAGTAAAAGTATTAACGATCCTGATCTTAACGAAATACTTGACCTAATAGCTAGCCCTTTCATTGAATTAGATAGCGAATATAAGAGACAAAAGTATTTTAGTGAATCCGGATTTTTAATTAAACCTATTCCTTTTGCTATACAGCCGATATTAACTAAACGACGACGCGAAAATCGCGATATACTCGACGTGAAAAACGCGATGGGCCAATTTATACCCATGAGAGCAGTATTGAAATGCTTTTTAGAGTTGCCAAATGTTTCTGATTGCATAAGGGATTATATGAAGAAAATAAAGGAAGAAGATAATATAAAAATTGATACTTTTTCGAAAGCGGAGGTTTGGCAAAATATTGAAAACAATTTTCAGGGAAAGATTGTGCTTCCGTTGACAATTTATTTTGACGATCTCGAAATCAACAACCCATTAGGATCTCATGCCACAATTCAAAAGATCGGAGCTGTATATTACAAAATTACGTCTTTACCTCCTGAATATTCTTCTGTGATCGAAAATATTTTTATAGCTTCATTGCACAAAGCATCAGAAATAAAAGACATAGTAGGCAATTTAGTAGAAGATACTTTTAAATCGCTGCTGACCGAATTGAGATTTTTGGAAGAAGAAGGTATTCCAATACAAACTAGTACAGCTAAGTATCAGGTTCACTTCGCAACAGCTATAGTATGCGGCGATAATTCAGGTCTACATCTATTGCTTGGGTTCAATGAAAGTTTCAATTCCAACTATTACTGTAGATTTTGTAGAGAACATAAATCTGTTATGCAAATGCAAACCAAGGAAAACAAAAGCATGCTTCGTACACGTGAAAATTATAATGACGATTTAGCCGAATGTGCCAACGGGGTGAAACAAACATGCTCGTTTAACGAGTTGGATAGTTTTCATTTGATTGAAAATTTATATGCCGATATGACACACGATTTTTTTGAGGGAGTTTGTCGTTACGTCATACCATCCGTGCTTGATTGTATTGTATACGTTGATTCAATACTTTCGTTGGAGCATCTCAATGAAAGAATAAAATATTTTGATTATGGACGTACTTTGTCGAATAAATTTGTACCACCATTCACTGAAAAAAATTTAAAAAATGGATATTATATCTGCTCGGCATCTGAAATGTTAACACTTCTCAAACTTTCGAGTTTGATGATAGGTGACCTTGTTGCACCCGGAAACAAGGCGTGGAAGTTGTATCTGACGCTAAAAGAAATGGTGTGTATTTTATTATATGATTCGATGGATGAAGACGGGTTGCTTAAACCTGAAAGATTAATCTCTGATCATAATGTACAGTACCAGGAAGTTTGCAATCAAAAATTAAAACCTAAGTTCCACTTCTTACTTCACTATCCTCGAATTATCAGACGTGTTGGCCCGCTCTGGCCTCTCTCTTGTATGCGTTACGAAGCAAGACACAAAGGCTTGAAAGATCAGGCGCACGTTGTCCGATCGCGAGTAAACATCCCGAGTCGAAAAGATTCAGCATTAATTCAAGCTGCTAAAGCTGAATTGTACCTTAAACCAAGCTGACTATGCTGAACTGAACTAAATCTCAAACTGACTACCCTGAATTGAGCCTTGATTCGAACTTCTCAGCCCATTAGAGTCTTCAATTTCAAGCTGACTAGCCTGCTCATGAAATTTAATTCAGCCTGACGGAACTGCAGCTTCAAACAAATATAAATTTTTCAGACTTTTTTCAGACTAACTAGCCTGCTGAGACAATAAAATCAAACTGAATTGGAACTGACCAAGCTGTTGGCTTGTCAGGTTGGAAGTAGCTTTGCCTTTGAACTTATTTCCAAACTGAACAACCTGCTACATCATAGAATTTTTAACTTGATTAGAAACTGACCAGCCTGGTACGACATTAATATCAAACTGAATCCGAGCTGAACGACCTGTAGGTCAGTCAGGTTGGAACTATTGTAGACTTTGCCCTTATTTTTAAGCTGATCAACCTGCTACATGGTAAAATTTCCAACCTAAATAGAAACTGACCAGCCTGCTAAGATATTAGTATCAAACTGTAGGTTATTCAGTTTGGAACCAGTTTAGACTTTGAGCATATTTTTAAGCTGAACAACCTGAACGATAATTTGAACATAAATTCAAACTTAATAACCTGAATTTGTAAATTTGTATAGTTGTAGCGTAAAAAAAGCTTCTCTTTTTTTTTATTAACTAATGTTTTTGATATGGTTTGGAATTTTTTTCAATTACACGAGTGATAATACAGTAATGTCTGCTTATTTACTCACAAGAATTGGTGACCTCGAATATAAAAATTGATAACTGTGTATTTTTAGTCTAAAGCTGAAATGTCAGTATCAAGTCTGAAAATTTTATTAATCAACCAAAATTGAATATTTCTTATCAGTGATTGAAATTAAATTCTTATTATATAGCTTGTAATTATTTCTCGATTCTGCAAATAATGAAAAATCTATTTTTATTAATTAATTAAATAAATAATCTATTGTTATAAGGCAATGTATTGTCACGTGTTGTGGTTTCAGTTACTGGTGAATAATTGAAAAGGATAAATAATAAAACGTCTAAAGCAATATTTCTGTTGATAATATTTATTTTTATTCTAATTCTTTAGTGTTTAATGGATAAATAATATGTGATTGGTTATTCATGTTAATAAAAATGCATGGTGTGAGTAAATAATTGACATCTATAGCTTGATATACATTTGTCTCAGAACACTTATAAAATATACTAGAGCTGTCAACTTGGAAGTTATCACCATCAATAATGTATGCATTAGTTCGAATAAGTTTCTGAATAATTGCATAATATTTAAAATTACATGTACAGTTGTCTCTTAAACATAGGCAATGCAAATATTTAATGAAACAAAATATTCGGCCAACTTTTTCTGTTTCTGCATCTAAATATTTTACCACTGATGTTGAAGTTTTCAATGCTCTAGTATATTCCTCGGATATATATAATTTTTTTTTTTTCAATAATCTTAGAAATTTAAAAATAATTACTCCGTTACTAACAACTCCAGAATTATTCATCGCACTGATGATAATGTCAGGAATTTCTTGAAGTATTTTGTAAGTTCCAATGCTATATCCATCATCACATACTTGTTCATTTATAGTTGACTGTTTTTTTTTATTACGACAAAATTCTTGGACGCTTTGATTTTGAATTTGTTCTACATCTGTTATCATTGTAATGAGATGACCATGTCCACTAGATACTTGCGATCCAATATGTCTAGTTCCGTGAATATAAAGTAATATCTCACCGTTAAAACTTTCATACTCATAACAATGATGAGCCCAAAGTGGTCCATGTAGCCTCACACATGTTGGTAAATGTAATAGTAAATGAATATTAATAGATGCAAATTTTTCTCCGTACAATTGTTGAAATTCACGAACAAATCGATGCAAAAAGTCTTCAGCAGTAGTAATCATAAGATCTGATACTTCATCAGCACTTAAAAAAAACATTGATACCGCTAATAACAAATAATGTTTAAAATATTCAGCTTTCATTATTCCTTCAAATACCGCTACTGAATAATAATAAAAAAAACTTTTTAGCTCCGAAGCTTTCCAATGAATCATGTCATCGGTTGTTCTAGGCATGCGGTGAATGAATTTTGGTGGTTTTATCAATTGTAAACGATTATTAATAGTGTCTTTACTTTCATACAGAGAGAACGCTTCATTTCTGTATGAAATATTAAATGTTAAATTCAAAACTTTTTTAATAACACCACCATCAACAGCATGCATTCGATCGATACACATTCCGCTCATAAAATCAGGCATGAGTTTAGCCAGTGATGTAGGTCCTTTTATGCCGAATTGTGGATTATCAGGAGTAGCTTCTCGCGCAAGATCTTCACAAATTCTTGAAGTACGTAGTCGAAAAGTGTTAGAATATGGGTAAACTTGTAAGTACGATCTAGGACCAATCTGTATTACTCGGCCTTCAAAAAAACATACTGGGCATCCATATTTTGAGTTGAAATTAACAAAGTTTGAGCTATCGATTTTAGCTGGTAAATCACAAACTCCCATCAACAGTACACCTCTCACGGTTATTTCATTTTCCCCTGGACAGACAACTTTGATTCCAGCCAGTAAAGTTTCAAATACAGGTCTGAAGGCATAAAAAAATCAATTAAAATGCGGTTTTTTATCACCATACCACAGTCCCAACAATAAGGTATTGAAATTTTTTTTTCTGTCCTCAAACGGTAGTTCATTAATAGTAAGATAAATTGGCCGAGCACCTATTTTTGATGACTTGAATACCGGCACGCCATCCGTATACCAGGTAAATGAAATGTTATTAGGATTCGATAAAAATCCATTGTCAGTCCAAGTTTTATATAACTCTCCGTCGAAAATGTCGGCTATGTTATTGTTTATATTTGGTCGATTGAATCTTTCTTGTAAGGAATTGAAAAAGTTTTCTCTCTTATACATTTCCTTCAAATGATTAATAATTGGCAACTCCACAAAGAATGAACTTTTTGTTTGAGGACACATAAAACATATTTCATTCTCATTATCAAGTTGACTAGCACAGGATGGACAATAGAAATGTTTTTTGACAATTTCTTTGTCTAAATTAAAATATTTTTGAAATTTATATAAACTATTTTTAATTAGTCTTCGACTTAAACAATGTAATTCAATAACTCTTATTAAATCTTCTATGCATGTCATTGATAAGTGGTGTTTTAGACACATCGCTAAAATAACCAACATACTCTCTCTCTTTGTTATATCGGCTCCAAAATACAAAGGATTATTATCATCATCATGATTTTGCTCCGGTCTTTCTTCATCTTCATCATCTGAATCATCATTTCTTCTAATAGGTATTTCAAAAATATTATTTTCATTTTGCAAATATTGATTTTGATCTCCATTATCAAAACCAGGATATCGATTAGGCAGCAATTCATCAATTAACCTGCAAAATAATCAAGTCAAATTAGAAGTTAAATACTGAGAAGTATTTAATAATTTTAAATTGATAAAAACAGAATCCAAATATCTTTTACTCATCATCAGCACCATTATTTTGTTGCACCCTTTCATAAAAATCTTCAAAGTCAGGTAATATTTCTGGTGGTTCATCATCACTAGAAAAGAATTATAGCATACTTTATTTCTCATACAAATAAAATCTGGAGTCAGAAAAATCAAAAATTAAAACAAATATTCTTACTTCTGTCGTAACGGTACTTGATTTTCGATCTGCAAATCTTGATCTTCAATACCCTGATGGTTAATATTATCCTGATTATTATTATTAATTTGAGCCTGATTATGTTCGAATTGAACATCACCTGCTACTCCTCTATTAATTTGATTAATAAGAGGTCTTAACCGAGCAATATATTGCCGATGGCTTAACAAATCTCTCATCGGTTTTCGAGACATCACTTGTAAGTTTTTAATAAAAATATCAACATCACAAAAAATCAATAAAAAAAACAGTATCTTTTAACGTCTTGACACTTCTAAAACAAATAACAAATAAACATAACCTGCGATTAGAGGTCATTTAATATTAGTAGTTAATGAAGTAGTTTTCATTAGTTGATCTGAAGCAGTTGCAGGGCGCTATGTAATGTCGCCATATATCCGCGAAACAGCGCTGCGGTCGGCGACCAAGCCGCCGGCGTGCTTTGCGCAGCCACAAAAATTGCGCGCGCCGCTTACTGCTCTTTCCATCACGCCTGGCGCGCACCCGTAGCTCGCGTGGAGAGGGCATTCGATATATGGCCATTTACCTCTCCTATAGCCCCGTCAGATACATATCAAATTATATCGGAACGAATTGAAGATAAATAATAATTGATTCATTGAATTTTAATCAATTAAACACTTAAAATATCATTTCAAAAGAAAAGTGAAATTTTTTTTCGTATATATTCATTGATAATTCAATCACTGTAATCACTGAAAGAGTTGTTCATAACCTTGAAAAGGTTTATTATAATTCTTTAAAATAGCATAAATAAATTTAATATTATGGGTCGAGGCCGTGGAAAGAAAAGATATGCCAGTCTCTGGTGTATGCGAACTAAACGACATTTGGTTGTACCATTGACAACTATAAAAAATGTTAAGCACAG
Source organism: Tenthredo livida (assembly GCA_963992785.1). Taxonomy (NCBI): domain Eukaryota; kingdom Metazoa; phylum Arthropoda; class Insecta; order Hymenoptera; family Tenthredinidae; genus Tenthredo; species Tenthredo livida. Next base: position 19,764,397 of record OZ023067.1, read on the forward strand.
AGAAATTGGAAAAGTGTTCAATTATAACAAGGTAGAGACCAAGCTGATAGACATAGGAGGTAAGTACAGAAGTTTTAAGAATTTAGTAAACCCTAAAGTTATAAATAAATAACAAAACATATTCAATCAAGGTTAAGAAGTAAAAATAAAATAGATTCAACTACAATTTTGGATATATTTGAAATTATACGTATATTGCACTAAACTAATTACATTTTATTTCAGAGGATGAAAAAGAGTTGCAACGAAAAGCTATTGATGAAGAAAATGTATTATCAGCGATTGAACAAGCTAAAAAAAAATCTGAAGAACAAACAATACCTGATAAAGTTGATGATCAAAAAGAAAAGTCGGCAGTATTAAATTCTAATAAAAGAAAAATCGATGAGAAAATTGGATTAGATAATAATATTTTTGAGTGCAATAAGCGCATAAAATTAGTATCGACAGCTAGCAATCTTTGTGTTAATTAAGGCATTACACTAAAAAACACGGACGCTTCTCCAACATCATCGGATACTCCAAGTGTTACGATACAACAGCAACAGCATACTTCTCCACCATTGACTAAAACACCATCTCAGTTAATTAATGATCTACCAGCTATTATTGACTCACCACCTAAACGAAAAAATGAGTCATTAATTGAACCAATTGATAAGGATTCAGTGATAGAAATTGACCTTGATTTACCACCGAAGCAGCCCACTATCGACCCAGTACAGCAACAACTATTCAAGAATAATGTTAATCCGCCTGAATATCACCATCATGCTCAACCAGTACCTCCAAAATCAACCAATGTTCCTCCTTTTCAACACAGTTCCCCTTTTACTACTATTTTTTACCCTAGGCTTTCAACTGAAGAACCATATGTACTGACGAATTTAGATACGCAGAAACAAACACCAACAACAGTTAGTGACGTACCAGTAACTGATGAACGGTTCTACTCACAAGCTACAACCAGACCTGAATCAGGAAATGGAATGATGAGTTGTAAGTATACATCACCACCGATGACTACGCATTGCTCAAGAGCGTATGAATCTGAACTGCTCGGGTCAGATTTTAATGGCTCAGCAGCTTTTCAAGAAGCTAATAATGACGCTTCAATGACACAAATATGTCATGAAAATTTACAAAAAAAGATTTACAACGAACCACCAGGTCATTTAAGTCAGCAATTAACACCTTGTCATGAATCAGCAGCTCCACATTCCATTGAACAACAGGTTTCAACCACAACTTTAAAAAAAAATCTGCCAAACGATACTGTTGATCCTCTAGCATCAACATCATTTAAAAATCAACCAAACATACGTATTGAAGCACCTGGAACTTTGAAACCTCACCCGCAATCCGTAAATTCTCAGACAGCTACGATGAATGATGAAGCTAGTGCTAGTGAGAAAAACACAAAAAGATTTTTGTTCACCAGATCAGAATCTCCATCAGACGATTCACAAGAAGATGAAGAGCAAGAAAATCTCCCAGAAGTAATGGAATTAATTGCTATGATGCCTCGTGGACAGAGTGAGTTTAAAACTTAGATATAAATTTTTGTTAAATTTCAATTTAATAAATTTTTTGTACTTATAGTTACAGAACGAGATGTCTGGATGCAAAAACAAATTTATTTGTCTTTTAAAAGTGCTTATCAGCGTCAACAACAAACTTCAAAAATCGTTGAAAATGGATATAAGGTAGTTAATGAAGTAGAAGTAATAATTATTTAAATCAGTTAAAAAATCAGTCATTGTTGAGAATCAATTTTTTTCTATTATTTCATTTTATAAATATGTAATATATAACTTTTTTTTTACTTTTTGTAGGTTCCAGAAACATTCTTAAAAGCTGGTGATGAAAAAGTAAGTCTTTAATTACTTCAATTTAAAAATCCACGTTGAGTGATTACTTTATTCAATTACCTTATTCATTCATTATTATTTAGGTTGAAATATATCCTCAATGTGGATTCTACCTTCCAAAAAATGTAAAAACATTGATAGACTTCAAGTATGAAGAAGAAAATTCATGGGATGTAATTGTGAAAGAAGTCATACTAGCTGTTTATGGTGAAGATATTATTCATTTTTCTGCTACGGGAAAAGGACCTAACTCCCGTCCAAAAATAAATCCAAACTTGTTTAAGGGATTATTGGGTAAGGTTTTATATTAGAATATAATTGATAAGATATTTTTATTACAAATTAATCACACAACTTCATATTTCAGGCTGGATTAATCATGGAAAAGTTGGAGAAAAGCTGGTTGGCAAAAAAGAATTAATTAAAGAAATTAATCATATCAGTTCGAATAAGAGAGGATATCAGAAGAGGAAGCAAGCGAAAAAGTGAACAGATTCGACATAGTTTTTTAAACACTCATCCTTCATTCTTCATTATTTTTTATTAATTATTAATTCATGTACTTGTTTTTAAATTTCAATAAAGTATAAAAAATATAATTCAACCTAGTTTTAAACTCATCACCCTTCTATTAACTAACCTACTATTAACCTGAAAAGCCTTCAATTTGAACCTCATTTAACCTAAAAGGCCTCAAATTCAAACATACATTCAGCCTGAAAAGCCTTAAATTGAAACATTATTCTAACCTGAAAAGCCTTATTTGACGTTCCTATTGAACTGAACAGCCTGAGTTAATCATTAAATATTCGAACTGAATTTTAGCCTGCTAGTCCTGATAAGTGAAATAACCCGGCCTTTCAGTTTGAATTCAGGCTCTTTTTACAATGTATTTTAAATGGTGATTTTTAATTTGTTCAACCGTGAGCTAGCAGTTTGAGCAGCTTCAAATAATGCTGAATCTTTTCGACTCGGGATATGCTATAGTCTAGCTCTGCGAAATCAGTTAATTTTCAGTGAAAGATTAAATGCTCAACGAGGTTTCGAAGATCGTACACGATTTGGTCCCTGTAAAATGATTCAATTGTTTGAATTATCTGAATATGAAAGCTTTTGGCAAGTTGTACCACAAAATTTACGGACAATCAGATTCAATATGCCTACGTGGGCAGAGATCAATGGTATTAAATACATGAAAAATATGATTCTTGAATTTGATAACCATTTACATGAATTTTCAAAACTCCTGTATATTGTTTTACAGGAAAGTAGTATCATATTTCTGATGAATAAATTAGAAACTGTAACATTTGATAAACACTATCACGCATTCAATGTTACGCCGACGTTAGAATGGAATATGGTTAGTTATGACAATCTCACAAATGAAAAACCAAAAGATCTGTATTCCATTAACAATAGAGAATATGTTCTTCGCTAGTGATCTATACTGGACCTTCAAGCTTATGGTGGGAATGTATAAGCTCACAAGACCCATCTCTTCGCAATTCGTATTGTACAGTTTTTCATTTGCTATAAAAAATCTTAAAGATTAGTCAGTAACCGATAAAGAGGAAAAAAAATGGAAATACTTTCGGCGGGGGGGGGGGGGGATACCTGTTAAAAGCAGAGCTCTTAATATTAATATTTAGAGGTCGCTCATCCCGGATTTCTATTTTCCATTTGAATATCATGGGAATTTTTTTTTTTTTTTAGAATTTCGTAGCTCACAAACCAATAAACGAATCGAAATGACTCATACATATTCTCATAGGGAATTCAACACTCTACAAAACGTGTGAAAAAAAAAGACGGATAAAAAATAGTTGACTTAACTTTGAATTGAACTTTGAGCTTGAATAACTTTAAGCTACAAAATTCTAAAAAATCAAAAAAATTCCTATGCTATTCAAATGGAAAATAGAAATCCGGGATGAGCGACCTCTGAATATTAATATTAAGAGCTCCGCTTTTAGCAGGCAACCCCCCCCCCCCCCCCCCCCGAAAGTATTTCAATGGGAATTTTTTAAAAATAATAGGTGATTTTTTGAACCGGTCTGATGTGTCAGTATGATATGTATTAATATATCTATTAGAGTGGGCCAAAAAAAAAGAATAATTTTTTTTTCTCAGCTACCATGAAAATATCGTTCAGGAAGACGAAAAATAAATCTTGTAAAAGTTTAAGCTCTTAATATTAATATTAAGAGGTGGCGTTTAGTGACTATCGATTTCCCATTTAAATAACACAGGAAGTTTTTTTTTTTCATTCGGAATTTTATTCCGTTTCAACGAATCAGCGTGTGATAAAAACCAATACATATTCTTGTAGGAAATTGAACGATCTCCAAAAAAGGTCTGATATGATTTTTCGCTAAGTCGAAAAAAAAAAGGAAGTTGAAGTCATCATATACCGTTTGAGGTTGAACTTTAACCTTGAATAACTTTTAAACGAGTGGATTTAGCGAAAAATCATATCGGACCTTTATTGGAGATCGTTCAATTTCCTACAAGAATATGTATTGGTTTTTATCACACGCTGATTCGTTGAAACGGAATAAAATTCCAAATGAAAAAAAAAAAAAATATATATATATATATTAGGGTGGGCCAAAAAAAAAGAATAATTTTTTTTTTCTTAGCTACCATGAAAATATTGTTCAGGATGACGAAAAATAAATCCTGTAAAAGTTTAAGCTCTTAATATTAATATTAAGAGGTGGCGTTTAGTGATTATCGATTTCCCATTTAAATAACACAGGAAATTTTTTTTTTTTCACTATCGTTGTCATCGAGTCGTTCATCTCCGTGCTTCAGGACTTTTGCCCCGCAGTTTACGTTGACCAGGTAGTCAAACTGGTGATTTACATTCCCCAGGTCTTTTGCTTCGTATGAGGACCTTCGCCTCGTAGTTTACGTTGTCCAGGTGGTCAAACTGATGATTTACATTCCCCAGGTCTTTTGGTTCGTATTAGGACCTTCGCCCCGTAGTTTACGTTGTCCAGGTGGTCAAACTGGTGACTTACGTTACTCAGGTCATCCGCTTCGTAGCTTTCACTCTTTGTTGTCATCGGGTTGTTGATTTCCGTCCTCCGAGACTTTCGCCCCATAGTTTACGTTGTCCAGGTGGTCAAACTGATGACTTACGTTGCCCAGGTCGTCCGCTTCGTAGTTTTCACTATCGTTGTTATCGGGTTGTTGATTTTCGTGTTCCGGGACTTTCGCCACGTAGTTTACGCTGTGCAGGTGGTCAAACTGATGACTTACAATACCCAGGTCGTCCGCTCCGTAGCGTTCGTTATCCAGGTCGTCAGACCAATGATTTATGACGTGCAGGTATTCCGCTAAACGGAAAGATGAAGAAACTAGATTTCTAAAAACTGAGTTCATTGATTGACATACAAATCTCAACTATTTTTTCATGTCAAAAAAGGCGTGATTAATATCCGAATAAAATACAATTATAAAATGCAATTCATTGTACCTGATCGTCGGATAAAATGCAGAATAATTTCAGAATTTAATTCGAATAATCACCAATGGAGGAAACAATTTAATATATCGGTTGAGTCAAAAATCAAGAGTCGTCATAATCGTATAAGATAATTTAATTTTTTTACATAATTCATAGTTCAAATGAAGTTCACTGGTTAACACATTTATTTATCAATTATCATGAAACAATAACAACAAGTCGAAGTCAAAAGAACACGTGGATATCTGAAGTTACATAGGTCGATATAACACTATAATAGTACATGACGATACGACTGCGATAAAACCTTTTCTGACGAGGTTGCAGCACGAGCTGAAGGCGAGTATTGCAATCACACGACATTAGAAGAAGTTTTTCCATCGAGTATTGTACAAAATTTTACTTCATTAGGTGTGAAAATGGGGGTTTTATGCACGCGAAGCGTGCGTATAACGTCCATTATCACACTGGGTGAAGTAAAAACCAAAACTAAGCAAAATAAGGAGAAATTTGTCCGAGAACGGAACTATGATTGGCCAAATTTACAAACGAAGTGCACAATTATTTACAAATTGAATTATATGCTTCAAATTTCAGTCCGGAGCAGTGATTCCGGCCGGCCTGTAACATTGAAAACACACTACATTAATTTGAAGTGAAAATGTGCGCATAAATGATCACGTCGGTCAGACCATAATTCTTTAAGATCAGCCACGATGAACATAAGCCATTTACCTATAGGAGGTGTTCAAAATGTCCTCCTCCCATTTGGACACAGAGCTCCGCGCGTCGGATTAAGCTTTGTTGGGCTCGCTCGAGCATTTCCAGGGTGACCGTCGCGATTGCTTCGTGAAGTTTTGCCTCCAAATCTTCAAGATTTACCACCGTATCTTGGTAAACGTATGCCTTCACATGTCCCCACAGAAAAAAGTCCAACATCGTTAGATCTGGGGATCTTGGTGGCCACGCTACCGTCCCACCGCGACCAATCCACGCACCGGTAAACTTCCTGTCCAGAATCTCACGCGCGACTCTTGCATTATGGGCAGGAGCGCCGTCGTGTTGGAACCATAGGTCCATTCGTTGCTGCAATGGCATGTCATCCACATCCAACAAATCCGGAAGGTCAATATTCAAAAAATGCCTGTAATTTTGGCCGTTCAGCCGAGGTGGTAACACGTGTGGGCCAACCTGTAACAACGCTTCCAGTTATTTATCTTGAATAAATGGCTCTTTTTCATCCATCAATTTCTACGTTCGTTAAGTTACGTAATCCATTTTTTCACCATGCTATTTTTGATAGAAGTAAATTTATGTAAATAATTACATGTGATTTTGGATAAATGATAATGTTTCTGTGATTTACCAAAACGTTTTTATAGATCCCAGCCCACAAGTTCAGCCCGAATCTAACTTGGAACCCCCGAAGTGAAGTCGCGTGTGGATTTTCGTGAGCCCAAATGTGGTTGTTGTGGTAATTAAATGAGCCTTCTCGGCCGAAGCTTGACTCATCCGTGAATAGAATGTTTTTCGAAAAATTAGGATCGACCTGATTCGCCCCCAATAGCCACTGACAAAATTCGAGACGGCGTGGATAGTCCGCAGGTTGAAGATCTTGGACGCGGGTATGATGGAACGCGTGTCTCTCATCATCGGCCAATACTCGCTGTACAGTGGAATAACTTGTTCCACATATTCGAGCGACATTTCTTATACTTATTGTGTTCTCGTTATCCACGGTAGCCAATATTTGATCTTCAATCCGTGGCTCACGGCCGTTCGGGTTGGACCCTACTCCATTTCCGTGTCTAGGATTCGGAACAATCGATCCAGTTGTACGGAGACGATTTATTAGCCGTAGGATTACATTCACACTTGGTTGACGCCGTTCATGATATTCAATCGCATATTCTCGGACGGTTGCAAGTGCATTAAGGCCACACGCGCCATAGACCAATAACATATCACAATATTCTTCGTTAGAAAAAATCATCGTTCGTAAATATTGATACTATTGCGAAGTGGACAAGCTTCACGTGAAGATTTGTTTGAAAAAAACACGGCAGAACAAAAGATTATTAAAAAACAGTAAACATGAAAATCTGTGCTCGGCTCATTGCCATGCATTAATCATCAATGTGTTAACAATAATCGATTCTAACTAAGAATATTGTGATATTTTATTGCTTCAAGGCGCCTATGGTCTTGATGCACTTGCAACCCTCATAGAATATGTGATCCGATATCCCGCACGGCATTAACCGAGTGTCAATGTGATTCTAAGATTAATAAATCGTGTTGGTACCACCAGATCGGTTGTTCCCAACCCGAACTACGGCTACGCAGTAGGACCAAAACAGAATGCACGTCATTCAGTGCTGGAAGACCAAATATTGGCTACTGTTTATAATCGAAACACAATAAACATTCGAAATTTTGCCCAAATATGTGAAACAAGCTATTTAACAGTACATGATAACCACATTTTGAAGTACGAAGACCCGCACGCAACTGCACTTCGCGGATATCAAGTGAGATTCGGAGTAAGTCTGTCGGTTGGAGTAGCTGATATCGTTTTGGAAAACTGCAGAAACATTATTATTCATCCAAAATCGAATGTATTTAAAACATAAATTTATTCGTATAAAAAATAGCATGTTAAGAGAAGGAATTCTGTAACTTATAGGACGTCGAAATTGATGGGTGAAAAAAAGCCATTTATTCAAAATAAATAACTATGAAAGCGTTGTGACAGGGGTGCCCGTTCGTTTTACCGCGCATGCTGAATGGGCAAAATTGCCCTGAATTTCTCTGAAATGAGCTACCGGATGTCGTTGATGACATGCCATTACGTGTACGTATGCGCCATACGGATCTAGGTTTCAGCACGGCGACCCCCCTGCCAATGTTTCAGGAGTGGCGCGTGAATTTTTGAATCACATTGCAATGATGCGCAGCAGAGGTCGATCGGTCGCGCGTAGCGCTGCGTCCATGAGCGACGAGGGCACTTCGAAAAACTCTTATGAGTAAATAGCTAATGTTCATGATGGCGATTCGGAAGAATGATTGTTTGCTTTCATGCACACGTCATCATCTCAAATTAATGTGATGTGTTCTTAATGTCACTGGCTCGCCGGCACTGCTTCGGACTAGAACGCGTTGCCGAATTGGGGTTTATATTAGGCGTACGTGTGATTATTAATTTTACTAATATTGTATTATTATGACGACTCTTGATTTTTGACTCAACCGATGTATTAGATTATTTCCTCCATTGGTGATTATTCAAATCAAATTCTGAAATTATTCTGCATTTTATCCAACGATCAGGTACAATGAATTGCATTTTATAATTGTATTTCATTCGGATATTAATCACGCCTTTTTTGACATGAAAAAATAGTTCAGATTTGCTTGTCAATCAATGAACTCAGTTTTTAGAAATCGAGTTTCTTCATCTTTCCGTTTAGCGGAATACCTGCACGTCATAAATCATTGGTCTGACGACCTGGATAACGAACGCTACGGAGCGGACGACCTGGGTATTGTGAGTCATCAGTTTGACCACCTGCACAGCGTAAACTACGTGGCGAAAGTCCCGGAACACGAAAATCAACAACCCGATGACAACGATAGTGAAAACTACGAAGCGGACGACCTGGGCAACGTAAGTCATCAGTTTGACCACCTGGACAACGTAAACTATGGGGCGAAAGTCCCGGAGGACGGAAATCAACAACCCGATGACAACAAAGAGTGAAAGCTACGAACCGGATGACCTGAGCAACGTAATTCACCAGTTTGACCACCTGGACAACGTAAACTACGGGGCGAAGGTCCTAATACGAAGCAAAAGACCTGGGAAATGTAAATCACCAGTTTGACCACCTGGACAACGTAAACTACGGGGCGAAGGTCCTGGAGCATAAAAATCAACAACCCGATGACAATGAGAGTGAAAACTACGAAGCAAAAGACCTGGGGAATGTAAATGATCAGTTTGACCACCTGGACAACGTAAACTACGGGGCAAGAGTCCTGGAGTACGGAAATCACGAGCCTGGCGACCTGGATAACGAACGCTACGAAGCAAAAGACCTGGGGAATGTCAATCACCAGTACGACCACCTGGACAACGTCAACTACGGGGTGAACGACGTAGGGCACGAGATTGACCGACCGGGCGACGTAACGAATAAAAATTACGAAATAAAAACCGGAATTTCGGGCAAAGTTCATACGACGCGAGCACTATCAGTTTGACAGAATTGCTACGAGACTGAGCACGTCACTTAACGGCCGTATTATTGGTTAGACTAAACCTTCTATAACTCAGCAACGACGGCACCCTGGAAGTTTTTGATAAGGAACTTTATTCTTAGATTTCGACAAGGAATCTGCATGTGAAATCTTTTCCGCGACTTGGGAATCACGCTATATATATTCCAAACTATATTTCGTGCCAATCATTATGGCAAACTGTTAAACATTTTAATGTATCTTAAAAAATGTATGTATCAAGAAAATACCTATTGAGTTTCGTAATATTTATGTATTTCATCTAGTATATGGGCAAATCCAAATAGAACTTAAAAAAGCGTGTCCCTTGGCCTTTTGAGGCACTCAAATTATAAAATATGACAAACTATTGCTATCAACAGACTCTTTATAATATACTGCACTAGAGGCATATAACGCATGGCCCGGAATCAAGAAATTATACAAGTTATTTCACCAAAAGTCACTAAAATGTCCTTACCGTCCCTGTCCCTGGCGGACGGTAAGGACATTTTTCTTGCAACCCTTAACCCTTGGAACGATTATCTATTGAGAACAAAGTGTGCCGTTATAAGAAAATTCCGGCACTGTATTAGGAAGAATTGTTCTCACAGAAATTTGCACGAAAAATGTCCCTACCGTCCGCCAGGGATAAGGACGGTAAGGACATTTCAGTGACTTTTGGTGAAATAACTTGTATAATTTCTTGATTCCGGGCCATGCGTTATATGCCTCTAGTGCAGAACATTATGAAGAGTCTGTTGATAGCAATAGCTTGTCATATTTCATAATTTGAGTCCCTCAAAAGACCAAGGGACACGCTTTTTTCAAGTTCTATTTGGATTTGCTCATATACGTAGGTATATAAGTTAAGTATATCTGATCGACCAAATTCCCATTGTAGGGACAGACTCGGATCAGGGCTGAATTGAAGCCAATGAGAAATGACATTAGAGATGGCGGAAATAGTTTCTTATCAAGTCTTGTCTCCTAGTGGCTTAAATACAACCTTGACCCAATATGATGTAAACTTATTGTTAGTAAGTGTTTGAAAGATTGAAAGTTTTTTGTATTTACCTATTACGGGTCAGACGGCCAGGTACATCACGAGCTATCATTTATGGAAATGTATGAACAATGATTAAAAAATAATTGCCATAAAATCGTAAAATTATCTGTAATTGTTAGTTATTTATGTAAAAATCTCGCCCATATTGTCTTTTCTCAATTGATATGTAATTTTACTGAAATCTGTTGAATAATTAATTCAAAATAATGTATGTGATGTATTTATGGAAATGTATGAATAGTAATTAAAAATTAATTGAAAATTAATTGCAATAGAATCGTAAAATTATTTGAAATTCTTAATTATTTATTTAAAAATTTCACCCATATTTTTTTTCTCAATCTGATATGTAATTTTACTAAAATCTGTTGAATAATTGATTGAAAATAATGTAGCTAGCTGAAGTGAATTTTGTAATCATATTACAAGAAATATACTATTCGGTCCAATGAATCATTTCAACATTCGATAAGCTGCATGTGGTATTGAATGATATGCAGTAAGTAATTGACTCAAAGTTTTGTAAAGCTGATTCCACAATCGCAATCGTTCATTCCAATTATTAAATGTTTTGATTGGTCAACATAATTAATTCCACTCAAATGTGATTGATACAATTGTCTTGAATACTTTTGTCGATTTGTTCAGCAATCGATGATGCTGTTTCGACTCTTTGGTAATCTTGTCTCAGCTATTGATAAAATTGTATCAAAAGCGTAACCAAGTTCCGCTGAATACTGAAACTGTGCACTCAAAAATCGGCGTAGTGGGCTCAACAACATATCTTCAGCTACGTGCGGAGGTTCCCTCAACTACGCCGTGGGGTTCGCCGTATCCAACCCCAGGACGAAGTTGGGTCAACTACGTTTCCTTTCTTAACATTATGCCTTTCTCTCAGTGTACGATCAAAGATTAAAGGCCGCGCAGAAAGAGCACTCCCGCGAGAAAGCTTCCAAACACTACAATCTCTTATAGACAACTTAAAACGCACGTTTGAACCGAAACAAAGACTATCAGACGTGCAATGTGCTATAGCGTGTGCACGCCAAGAGAAAGACGAGACCGCATTAGATTACGGAACTAGGATAGAAGAACTCGTAGATACGGCCATTGACATCATGGAGTCAAAAGAATCCGCTGAAAACGCGACTATACTAATAAAAAACGTTGAAGGAAACGCTTTACGCGCATTTATAAAGGGTCTGTGTGACGCGCTAGAACAAAGGGTGTGAAATGAGAAGCCAAACACGCTGCGAGCGGCAGTCGATAAGGCGGTGAGCGCGGAAAAAATAGTATCAGAAAGGCAAAAACTAAGAGCGCAGACATCGAACAACAAGGAACCGGACCAAAACAGCTCAAAAACAAATGAACCGACTCAAAACCGTAGCATTAATAGCTCGAAACGAACACCGCCTCACGACCCGTCGCTGAACTGTAGGTTCTGCAAGTGTGTTGGGCACTCAATACATAACTGTAGATCACGAGAGCGTACCGACCATCTATCTTGTACATACTGTGAACGTAAAGGTCATACGGTTGAAAGGTGCCGCGCGCGAAACTACGAAAACCAACAAACACCCCAGAATCATTCATTTCACCAATCAAACGCTCCACAATACACCCGACAACCTCAGGCATACAACAGACCTCAACATAACAACTCTGGTCAGCGACCAAATCAACCTAATAACCAAAACCGAAACCAGCCAAACTCCGAGCAGCCAAGATACGCACGCATAAACTTTACAAACACAAATACTAACTTCGCGAATACCGACAACTTCCCATTAGAATCGCAGACTTTAAACGAGTAAGGGTACCATCATACGGACGCAACGACGTCCCGAACTCTAGAAATGCGTCCGAATACGTAAAAAGGATCCTTTTAGAATCACCGACTATCAGAATTCAATCACCCCAAATCATCGGCAACACTGGAACACTGGAACACTAATAGTAGATACCGGTGCCAATTTAAACCTAATAAAACGAAAGATTATCACCCAGGACACTCGTGTCGAATCAAGGGATAAACGTTACATCTCGGGAATAACAGAAGGGTTCACAGTAACACAAGGTAGCATTAATCTAAAATTTGCGGGCACTTGCCACGAATTCCACCTAATAAGCAACGAATTTCCTATACAAGAAGACGGCATCCTGAGCGCCGATTTCCTGCGACTCGAGGAAGCAACAATCTGTTTTGAAAACGACCAACTCTATTCGCGATACACAGGCGTTATGCCACACTACATTACAAATCCTTGAACAATAATATAAGAACATCCCGCATCCTTACAACAGCGGCAACACAAACACCTAAGATACACCTACACACGCCTCAACTCGAAAAACAGATGAGCACACTCTTGGTTGACACCGGAGCAGACATGAACGTGATAAAACTTAACGCAGTCAAACCAAACATACACTACACCCCGACGGACAATACCCAGATAACCGGCACAACAGACGGTGCTATAAAAACTCTAGGAAGCGTCAACGTACAAATCGACAATAGTTGGCACGTATTCCACCTAGTCGATATTTCCTTCTCAATAAAAAAAGACGGCATTTTGGGTACGAAATTCCTATACACTGAGAACGCCACAATTTCGTTCGGAACTGGTACAGTAACAACGGATCACTGTAAACCATTGAAAATACTAGACGAAAATATTGTATCTATCCCTAGCCGAACTAGTGAAGTAATATCATTGGAAGTCGCCAACCCGACGTTGAAAACAGGATTGATTGATAACATAGTCCTTGGCCCCAGTATTTTTCTCGGCAAAGCCTTAGTCACGAACAGAAACGGTTGAGCATATGCCTACGTGATTAACTCCAGCGAAACAGCTGTAGAGATAAGGAGGCCTGTAGTAACCTTAGAAGAAGTCGACGAACTCGAGGATACGAGACCCCAGCTGACCGACACAAGACTCACCAGCGTTCAATCAATCCTACTAACCAAGGCTCGGGAAACTAATACCAATAACACTTCCCGTTCGCTTCACTTCTCCCCTAACTACGACTCGAAACGCCTCCACACCCTTATGGAAAACGTTCGATTGAACCATTTGAACGACGGAGAAAAACAGTCGTTAACTGACCTTGCTGTAGAATTTAATCACCTCTTCTATCTACCGGGCGACAAATTAAAACATACACAACTGGTCAGTCATACCATCCCTACCACAGATGACATTCCGATTCATACAAAACAGTACAGATATTCTCAAATTCACAAAGAAGAGATAAATACACAAGTTAGCAAACTCCTTGATCAAGATAGCATCAAACACTCTTCTTCACCATACAACTCCCCAGTTTGAATAGTACCCAAGAAAACAGACGCCGCAGGCAATAAGAAATAGCGCATGGTCATAGACTTTCGTAAACTAAATGAAAAAACTATCGGCGACGCCTATCCGCTACCCAACATAACGGACATCTTAGATCAATTAGGATGCGCCAAATACTTTTCTCAATTCGATTTGGCGTCAGGTTTCCACCAGATACCGATGCATCCTGATCACAGTCCCAAAACGGCTTTCTCAACGCCACATGGCCACTATGAATTCAACAGAATACCCTTTCGCTTAAAAAATGCACCATCAACCTTCCAACGTCTAATGGATCAGGGACTTTCCGGACTCCTCGGCAACGAAGTCTTCGTTTATCTGGACGACATAGTAATCTATGCGAGATCATTAGAAGAACACGCCATTAAATTCAAAAAACTTATGGAACGATTAGCCAATGCCGGACTAACCCTTCAGCCCGGCAAATGCGACTTTCTACGTAAAGAGATAGCATACCTAGGCCACGTCATCACAAAAGACGGAGTTAGACCGGATCCCAACAGAATAGCAGCCGTCAAAAACTACCCCGTCCCTACGAATCCGAAGCAAATCAAACAATTCCTCGGACTGATCGGCTACTACCGCAGATTCATACCTAACTTATGAAAACTCGCAAAGCCCATAAACAACTTACTAAAGAAAAACAACCGATTTCTTTGGACGTCCGAACACCAACTCCCATTCGAAACACTACGCGATAACCTTTGTAAGGAACCTATCTTACAGTACCCGGACTTTGAGAAACCGTTTATATTGACGACCGATGCCTCTAACTGCGCCGTAGGCGCAATTCTCAGCCAAGGAGAAATCGGCCAAGACTTACCTATCGCATACGCCTCGAGATCCCTCGAAAAGGCGGAAGTCAACTACTCGACAATTGACAAAGAACTCTTAGCAATCATCTTCGCCGTGAAACACTTCCGACCATATCTTTACGGACGAACATTCACACTCGTCACAGATCACAGACCACTAGTTTGGATAAACAATGTGAAAGACCCAACCTCACGACTGCTACGATGGCGCCTGACACTCGACGAATATTCTTACAACGTTATCTACAAAACAGGAAAGATGAATTCGAACGCAGATGCGCTATCCAGAAACCCACCACCTGACACAATCCAAATCCTACCTCTTGACTCAAAGCGCCTTAGAACCGATACCGAACCCTCAGAGGAAAAGATCAAAAAGATAAAGATAACACATCGACTCCCAAGACGTCCCCGACAAACCACAGACGAATCCACTAACCCTGCCGCAACTAAAAGACCTAAAGAACAACAAACGCCAACTATGACAACGTCAACTCTCTCGGACAATTCAGACACTAAAGCTACCCACCAAAAACCTGAACCCCCAAAAAAACGAAAGACTACCGAGTCCTCTAGTAACCAGCCCCCACGGAAGAAATAGACCCTTCACCTATCCGAGTTCGCTCATGACTCAACACCGCCAGAAGAGAACAACGATAAACGAACAAACTCTCCAGAAACCTACCCTAGCGTTAAAAAACCGAATAAACGTTATCGCGATACGCAATCTTCAGGTAACCCGGCACCACGAGGTAAACCGAACGTAGATAATGACTCAGACTCTACGGACGACTGAGACACTCAGATACACATCCGCCGTAAGCGCATTATCACGACCTCGTT
The DNA here is from genome assembly GCA_963992785.1 of Tenthredo livida. Classification (NCBI taxonomy): domain Eukaryota; kingdom Metazoa; phylum Arthropoda; class Insecta; order Hymenoptera; family Tenthredinidae; genus Tenthredo; species Tenthredo livida. Next base: position 19,780,110 of record OZ023067.1, read on the forward strand.
CAGCTCAAATCGAAGGGTTCACACAAAAGTTCGCAAACAAACCGTAGGCGCGATTTCCGATGAAAAACGAACAAAACGTGAACTCCCGTACACTCATACGGACCTAGTACGAATGAGCAAAACAAACCACCCAATGCTGAACCGGGAACGTCGAAAAATGATAAGCCAAGACCTGCGCCCTACATACGCAAGAAGGTTTATAAAAAACTCTCGAACACAAATCCGATCACGGACTCAGAGTCAACACCCACTAGATCTGATATAGGAAGACGAGAAGACATAGCCGGAACCTCCACCAACCAGAATCCAAAAAACACAACCCCATACGGCCAATTTCTCGTAGATCTAGAGTTTCTACCTTTGGCTTACAATAAACACATTACAGAGATAAAGGCTGACATATTAAAACAAAAAGACAACCTCGCACACTGCATTTCAGCAGACTGTAAAGCTTCACTAGGTGTCGCAGATCAGATGGTGAAACAGGGATTGATACAATGTAAACAACTTCTAGCCATGAAGCCTGAAATAACAGACATTATAACAGTCACATACCCACGACGTATAATCTATAATTGAGTAACAAAAAAACATCACTACGCCAAACCTACGAAAGAAGTCATGTACAAGACACTAGCCAAACTAAAAATAGCACTTATCAAAGGAGGAGTGAAATCACTATCAATACCAAGATTAGGCTGCGGCCTAGATGAACTTAGCTGGGACCTAATTAGTCGTATGATCCATCACATATTCAAGGACACAGACATTAAACTCACCATTTGTGTATACGAAAATCCGATATCTCACCAATCAACCCTCGAAATCGACGAACGACCAAACCCAGTAACGGTCACCCCACACCCAACAACAGAACATAACATCATTCCACCAACGGAAGTAAATAACACTACCGACTACACGACGGACACAGACTACTCGTCAGATCCCGAGAACTCAAGATTAACAGAAAGTGACGACACCGATTCACCAATAGACACCCTAGATTTTCAAAACCTACCCAACAATGATTCTCCCACCCCAACCCGCACTAACACTCTACAACATACAGGTATTCAAAATAGCGATACCAACAGCACACCTGATGACTTCAACCATTTTATAAATAACCTGGATGACATAATACCTGTAACTAACGTCAAGGAATCAAATGACCAAATGTTCCTAATAAACGACAACTACGTTCACTGCGTCCCAGCGGACCACCCTACAGATGACCCATTGGCAAAACGACTAATAGACAAGGGCATGCTCAACAGAAAAACGTTCACAATTCGAACACCGCAGAAACTAGAAATAGCTCCGACAAAATTCAGAGAAAGATATATCCTCACACTTGTATTCAAAAACAAACACACAGACAAAGATAATCTTGAAGACCTTCATAGCATACTCCTCAACTTGAAACGTATCCTAATTCGTAAAAATATGAACTCCTTCACCTTTACAAAAAACAACGTAGAGCTACGTAACTTTCAGTGGTCAACGATCAAAAAACTGTTTTACTACATCTTCGCAAATACGAACATTAGAATCACACTCTGCACCGAAGAAATTACCACGCTCGACGAAACCCTACGCCACGAGATAATCAAAGAATACCATGAATCGCTAATCGGAGGCCACCAAGGGGTAACGAAGACCTTTGACCGGATAAGAGAAAAGTACATTTGGCCAAACCTCAAATCTCAAATACGAACCTGTATCAAAACTTGTGACAGTTGCCAAAGGAAAAAGTTAGTTCGAGTTAAGACGAAATTACCAATGATGATCACGGACACTCCTGCAAATGCATTTGATAAGGTGGCACTTGATATTGTTGGACCACTGCCACTAACAAAATCAAACAATCAATACCTTCTTACTATACAGTGTAACCTAACGAAATTTCTTGACGCCATACCACTTCCAAACGCGACAGCTCAAACAATAGGCACAGCCTTCGCTAAAGACTATATTACGCGCTATGGAACTCCGCAAACAATACTGACGGACCAAGGTCAAAATTTTATGAGCAACACGATGAAACGAATCAGTAAACTTTTCAAAATTAAACAAGTACGAACGACTGCCTATCACCCACAATCGAATGGATCCTTAGAAAGGAGCCACCTCGTACTTATAGAACATATCAAACATTACACAAACAACGGTCATGACTGGTACGAATATATACGATTCGCAATATTTTGTTGCAATACTGCAAAACACGAAAGCACTAGCTTTACTCCACATCAATTAATTTTTGGTCAAGAAGCACGATTACCATCAGATATGACCCCAACAATCGGGATGACTAGTAGTTACAACACATTCATTCTCGATTTATTAACGAATCTTACAGACATTCGTAAGAGAGCTATAGAAAATTTAAGACAAGCAAAATTGAAATCGAAGTCTTATTACGATAGGAATATTAACCCACAGCTCTCTGAAGCAGGACAAAAGGTTTTTCTACTAATTGAAACACGAACGAAATTTGAAGATCACTACAAAGGTACATATATCATTAAACGAATAATTGACAATATAAACGCAGAAATTTACATCACGCCGAACAAAACAAAAATAGTTCACTTAAACAAATTAAAGTTAGCACACACACGAAACTAACACGACAAATAATTACAGATACGGCACGGCACTCGAAAACGATAGAAACCAACCTTATACCTTGATACATTTCACTCTGAACCTAACCGAGATATATCAGGACCTAATCAAAAACCATACCGTAAACCCATCGACAATTCCCATATTCCACCAATACAAAACCACACCCCTAAACGCCGATGACATAAAATCTAACAGCCTAGCACTGGAGGATATAATCAAACAGGCAAATGAAATAAGTACACACAAACGCACACAGCAAAACACCGACAGCCTAACGACTAGTCTCTCCTACGCAGCAATTGGCCTAGGAATTATAGCAGCCCTGTTCGTGGCATTTAAATTCTCAATATTCGGAAAAATAGCAACGGTCTTCTTCTGCCTGGGGAAGACAAGACGCGACAGCGGACGCTCAAAGTCACCTACTTACGAAAAACCTATCAAATTAAACATTATTCACCCACACCTAAACGAAAACACTCCTCAAGAGGCAATCCCACCACCACTTCCGCCAATGGGCCCGTCTGTGCACAACAGCAAGACCCGAAAGCCCCACCTACTACACCGGACAGCGACAGGCTCGCACCCGCTCGAACCGGTGAAATACTACGATTAAATATACAAGTCGGTACGCTCAGTTAATTTTAACGATAGATTAACGATAGATTTAAGTCATCAAGCCATTACCAATGTTTTGAACAATTACTTAGACGCACAAGCATTTAACATGTAATTCAAACCTTTGTCATTAGGATAATAATATTACGACCAATGCCAATGTTTCTTTTTTTTTTTTCTTTTTCTTAATTTGACATTGTAATCACTCACGTATTGTTAGACATAAATCTTAGATGATAATTGATAACTATACACTGTTAAAAATGTTTGTGAATTTACTACACATTTACTATACAAAAGACTCCCAATTTCACAAATTCGGCAAAGCAATGTGAATTACTATGGATTTCTTTTAAATTTGCGAAAAAATTCGTAATTTCATTGAACTTGATACGAAAAGCACAAAAGTGTATCATAAATTTACTAATTTGTATAGTAATTGTATTGTGTTTGTGAATTTACTAAAGAATGTTTGGAATTTGCTGGACATACTTCTAAATGTACTTAACAAGTGCACGACAAAATTTTCATACAGACTTTTAGCATCAACAATTCGTCTTAGCAATTTAAATTACTATGCGGTATTCATAAATTTAAAATTAAATTTTTGATTTCACCACACTTGATAAGAGAAACACAAAGGCTAGAATTTGGGCATTTGACGGTTCTGTACAGTGGCGTTAGGGAAATGACGCGGTCCCGGAATTTGCAACTGAATTTCTTATATCACTATACTTGACAGCAAAATAATTTGACTGTTTTTCAAATTCACAAGACCAGCTTAGTAAATCTATCGCATTTGTGTTAAATCGCCCGAGTAAATTCATGATGTTACGTACGGCCCTGTTTCCATATTTTTCTAAATCATTCCATTGCAAGTAGTGCAGTCAGCGCATTCCTACACGCGCGCGCTCGGCCGGAAGTTAGAGCAGGAAACGAGCCAAGGGCGCGACGCCCCCCAAAAAAACCACTGATTCAGCTAATCGCGAAAAACCCCACCATCAAGCAACCCGAGGTTTCTTTATCGAAACCGAGGTGATTGCCAGCCAGTCGATTTTTAAATACCGAAGGCTGCTCAAAGTGCGCACCCTCCAGCCTCATCCCCGGCCACACCTAACCGACAACGGGACTCTGCACGAAGGACGAAAGGTGTGAAGCAGACCAGGGCACGGAACAGCAGAAGGTCCTTTTCTACAAGACAGCTGACGCTGACCGCAACGCCCGGCATAAGCTGCACTGAGTATCCAGAGCGAGAAATCCCTTGCCGGTGGGTTCTTGGAGTTGGCCCGGGTGACGCTCAGGAGTAAATTCGGTAGGCTCGTTCCTTCCTCTACCTTCTTTAACTTCTTACCTTCCAATACCAACGTTCACATATATATATATATAAATTGGTCTCATATTTCTTGATTACATTAAATAACATTAGTTTAAAATTGTAACGTAGCCTCTAGTATAGTTTAGTGTTATAGGAATTTAGTGTTAAACATGGTGTATCATATTGAATTACTGAACGGTCATTATCGCATTGAATAAAACGCATGTTCGAAAGTAACACGTCAATAGTTCCTCCTAGACCATTCACAGATTGCACAGGTGTCCTTAGGACTTTATTCAAGCAAGCCCACGAGAGTATTCTTCAGCCGCTCGGAGATTACTCTCTTAAGATATATAATAACACGACACCCGGAGCCTTCAGCCCGGTTGTCCGTAACAATGACATTGATGAATTTCCGAAACTTAATGTGAAATTCATTGAGTGATTTTGTTAATTTACTAAACACCAGGTTGTAGTAGAAATTTATCAAAAACGCATGTCAAGTTCAATAGTCGGTGAAGAAGAAGATACATATTGCAATGCATTTTATCTGAACTCGAAGTCCAACCTTGAGTTTCACTATGAAGCTTGATGACATATAAAGCTATTGTATGATGTGTAGGCTCCGAACAAATAAAAAGACATTCGAACAACAATCAATAGGTAGTTTGGCGTAGTGGATAGGGCGTGCGACTAATAATACGAGCGAATGCGAGCGGGCGTGGGTTCAAATCCCGGTTACGACCAAAATATCATTAGCGAATTGAAAATGCGTTTCTCTGGTGTTAATCATATGTCGATGGTCATTTACGTGTTCAAACGCATAAACTCTGGTAAAAACTAATTTTTTTTCAAAATTTAGGACCTGCGCTAAAGCTAAACATAGTAGAAAGGAAAAATCGGATGTTAAATTTGATATGTACGTGTTTAGTAAACTTAGTCTACCGGTATTTGGAATTCAATATACGTTGTCATGAAAATTAAGCTACATTCAAACATTAAAATCACAATTTATCATTTCAATAATGATATTCCGTTTTATTAAAATTACTATACCGTTGTTTAATGATATTATCATAATAGTACAGCTAATATGCAAACCAGATTTTCAAAATTGCAGAAAATATGTATAGTAAATTTTACTTTACCGTATTTGTAAAAAACTTCCTACACTTTTTTAGTAAATTTACAATCGAAATTTTTAACAGTGTACGTTAAAAGGAAGCATACCGCTTGAATACAAGCGATATGTTTCCTCTAACGGGGGGGGGGGGGGGTTACGTCCGGGCATCACCGCCCGTACGTTTGCCCCTCACTCACTTCAGTACCTCAACTCCCCCTTTTCCCTCTACGTCTCCACTCTTCCTATCTGCCTGCTACCAGATCCTACTTCTAGAAAAGACTCCCCTAGTAGAAATCCAACCTCGCGTACGCTTCGCCGCGAGCTTGGCGCGCGAGATACCCCATCGCGGCGAGTTCGCCGCGATGTGCCGCCGCGAGCTCGCCGCGCACTGCTGCCGCGAGGCTGATGCGAAGTACATGGGTATGAGTCGTCATACCTCAAATCGCTATGACAACAAACACAGCTCCTAGTTAAGTTTTCGTGTAATTTCTCTGGATCTAGAAGAGATGGAAAATCATTCGTAGAGACCTTTTTTGTAGTTTCCATTCAGTTCTACAAAAAAAGTTTCCACAAAAATTCTCCTACCTCCCTTAGATTCCAAGATATCCGCCCAAAACTTCTTGATACTCGAAGCTAACATAAATTTTTCTCCAAATTTAGTTACTGCTGAATTTCTAGAGATCGAACGGGGTTGGAGAGATTTTCAGAACGACCTTTTTTATAATGAAGCAAGAGCACAATCAGTGTTAACTGTGATTATTTCCTTGAGGTGGCAAAAAGTCACAGGGTTAATAATTTGACAGTATTAATTTCACTGAATGTATCTGCTCATACCTTCTCTTAGTAATATAGTTCTTTTTTATAGTTCTTCCTTTGCTCTAGAAAAAAGTACTAAATTAAAAAAGTATTCATCTAAATCTCGCAATCTTGCCTCAGTTTCAAGATATTCAACAAAAACTAGAGTCTGTGTGAAATCTACTTATCTTTTATAACACTTCTATTCTGAAGGATCATTTTCTTATCTCTTAAGTCAATGATCAACAGTAATAGTGAGGGGCAAAATCTGGAGGAATAAGAAAATCAACGGGGGATCAATTAGGTTAAAAAATAGATTTTTTCTCTTCGATATTTGAGTGGTTTAGAAAAAAATAATTGAGTAGTATTTTTTTATTTTTCAATCGAACAAATATTGAAGTTGATACAACGGATTGAAAAATGTAACATTGTGACGTCATCCATGTTAAGATATATCTATACATTACCTATAACTTCCGTACTGATGATTTCTAAGGAATAAGAAATAATACGACCTCATTATTTTTTCTCACTTTACGTTAACCGCCTGTAAAAATGAAACAAACCTTACAACCTAATTGTTCAAGAGAAACTATAAATAATGAAGGTGAATAATTCAGTAATGTTTTTAATAAATGGTTTTTTGTTCAATTCAATAACAAAACGTTGGATTGAAAAAAAAAAAAATTAACTAATTCGGTTTATGATCTCACTCTCACACTAATAGAATAATTTCTTAACTGTTGATAAATGCATTTATAAATTTGGAAACATTTTTTGATTTTTTGAATATAAATAAATATTTCATAACATTTAACAAATCATCTTTGTGCACAACAAATATTCATTAACAATTGAAGGCCTCGATGCTAAAAGGTCCTGAGCGCTCGGCTCGACTTTTTTCAGTAGAAAATTCCCGTCAATGTGACCAATTTTCAAAAGTCACCGAAATGATTTTTCAAAAATACCATCGTGTAGAGGATAAAAAAAGGCAACTTTTTTGTATGTACAGTTTTTTTCGAGATTCGTTATTTTCCGAGAAAAATAATAAAAACTGAAAAATCGCGAAGCTTGTTTGGACCACGTTTTTTAATCTTAACTCACTCTAACTTCAACAAATATCAACGGATCTTCTCGATTTTTGGCATGACATCATAAAATACCCTACCGCTGCCGATAAAATCATGAAAAGTTAATAATTATATAGTTTTCATTAATAATTTAGTTGTAAACAAGCGACCAACTTTTTATACGGTTATGTATGTTCGACGAGAAAAAGTGTGTTACAAAGTTTAAGCGTGGAAAAACTTTCAGTGAGACATTTGTTCATTAACATTGAAGGAAGTTTTTCAGAAAATTTCAGATAGATGGAATAAAAATTGGCTAAGATACAGCGATTTCCCCCAAAAGCAATCGATCCACGTGGTCTTAAATGCAACTATCGTGCAGATTTTCAAGCGTTGAAGCCACGCGCTCGACCACGCGGATCGATTGCTTTTAGGAAAATCGCTGTATCTTAGCCAATTTCTATTCAATCAAACTGAAATTTTCTGAAAAACTTCCTTCAATGTTAATGAACAAATGCCTCACTGAAAGTTTTTCCACGCTTAAACTTTGTAACACACTTGTTCTCGTCGAACACACATAACCGTATAAAAAGTCAGTCGCTTGTTTACAACTAAATTAATAATGAAATAGTATATTGTGTACCAAGGGCGTAAAGTGGGATTTTTCAGACCGAGTGTGGAGTTTGCAGTACGAGTCGGAGGCGAGCTAGCACGAGTCGAAGACGAGTGCATTTGCGAGCCGAGGACGAGTACTGCAACCACACAAGGTCAAAAAACCCACTTAGCCCTTGGTGCACACCATATTTTTTGTGACACGCGCGATTTTCGCGTTTTTGAGCGATTTCAAATAAGCGGGCAAATAAAAACTGAAAACGCCCGCTGCTCGATTTAGCGGGCAAATAAAAAATAAAAACGCCCGCTGCTCGAGCATAAGCGGGCAAATAAAAACTGAAAACGCCCGCTAAATCGAGCAGCGGGCGTTTTCAGTTTTTATTTGCCCGCTCGTCTGAAAACCGCCACTTTAGGCCCGCTTAATGGGTCAAAAAAACGCAAAAATCGTGCATGTGTTACAAAAACTATATTATTATTAACTTTTCATGATTTTATCGGCAGCGGTAGGGTATTTTACGATGTCATGCCAAACATCGAGAAGATCCGTTGATATTTGTCGAAGTTAGAGTGAGTTAAGATTAAAAAACGTGGTCCAAACAAGCTTCGCGATTTTTCAGTTTTTATTATTTTTCTCGGAAAATAACGAATCTCGAAAAAAACTATACATACAAAAAAGTTGCCTTTTTTTATCCTCTACACGATGGTATTTTTGAAAAATCATTTCGGTGACTTTTGAAAATTGGTCACATTTACGGGAATTTTCTACTGAAAAAAGTCGAGCCGAGCGCTCAGGACCTTTTAGCATCGAGGCCTTCAATTGTTAAATATTTATTAAGTAGGTATATGAGTTAATAAGTCATTTGTTAAATATGAATAAATCTTGTTAAATATTAACAAATCCTTCTATTAGTGCACTCTTGGACAATGAAACAGTCCACAAACCACCCATAACCTCTTCGACACCCAAACGCGATGGAATGAAAATCCAACCCCGTGCCGGGCTCGCCGCCGTACCTCGCCGCGAACTCGCAGCGCGAAGTTCGCGGCGAGGTTCTATCTCGCAGAATCGCTCAGAATTTCTACTAGGGTCGTTGCACCCGGCACTGCCAAATGCAACGAGTCAGCAAAACCTTTTATCTTACTGTCCTAGCAACTACCTACCTAGCTATGCTTCCCTCGTTTTCTCACTCACTTCTCAACTATACCTCTTCGTGCGAAGATAGCATATATAACACAACTACCATTATTACAACCAACTGTTAACCCGAATAAAAGTTATTAGTTCGCTAACTAAACCTTCATTACATCAACAATCCCTCAGTTATACTCAGGTATTCAAAGCAGGGGACAAGACCCCAATAAAAGACGTAACAGAGGAAAAAAAAAACACAAATTTACGACGATCGATGAAAATTATTGACCGTTTGATACTTTAGTTATAAATAATTTCTTCTTTTTGGTGTTCGGAAATGGCGTGTCGAGTAGATACGGCAGCGTGGCGTTAGTGGAGTGGATGAGAGCGGGCATTGCAAATGGGCCAGTAGCTATTTATGATATCGAGTTTGTACACTGATTTGTAGCTTAGAAAAAGGGCAGGAAAATTCTCAAAATTCATTCATTAATTGGAAATAATAAGAGGATAATTATGCATTTTGAAATTTATTCAATAAGAAGTAGGGTACAATAATATGCCTTCATTTATTTAAAAATATCGACCCTCTCTCAATCAAAACTTAAATTAAAATATTTGGTAACGTTTCCAGTGAATTCTTGACGCCAGCTATGACATTATCGATTATTTTTTTTGTATTTGTGACTCTAGGACGTCCACCAACATCTTCTTGTAGTAAAAGTCTAACGCCTTGGTCTTTTTTTCCAGTTAATGTATGCTGCAAAGTCTCCAGCGAGATACCTGCCTTCGCAATTTTCGTTATCATGCCTTTACTCAATAAATCTTGTAAACATTCAAGTGATTTCTTCCTCGCTGGTGTTAATAAATCTTTCTGCAATAATGATATAGATTTGATATCAGCCCTTAGTTGTTCATCAGAAATGTTAGCTGCTTTGATAATTTTCTGTAGGATAATCACATCATTCAGCGCATTGTGGGCTCCAATTGTTGCCTCTGGACCCAAAAAATCAAGAGTAAGATCACGTTGATTAAATTTTTTCTTCGCAGCGCTACGTTCTGGCAATAATTTCTTCAATAAACAGTACGTGTCAATGACACCATAAACAAGCTCATCAAACTCACTCTAACAATCTGCTTTACGTATATCTCTTACTAGCAACGGTATATCGAAGCGATTACCGTTGTGTGCTAAAAGAATCACAGGCTTTCCAAGACGACGAAGGAATTCGAAAAATCCCTGGAGAGCTGTTTCAAGGGTTATGGTGTTCACCCATTGGTCTCCATAACACATTGCGTCATCATGCAGGGAGAGGCCAGTCAAATCAGTTATATTTTTTGGTATACCGTTGATGGGTTTTATAAAAACTTCAAACTCTTCAACGTCGGCTTTCGCAGCAATTTGGTATATTTCAGCCTCTTGTGTACTCAGTCTCGTTGTTTCAAGGTCGAAATAAACGTATGTAATGTCAGCTGGTATTGATTTATTTGTGAGGGATTCATCAACGAATTCTGCGATTCGATCCATTGTACAGGCTGTCGAGTAGGTGACTCCTTCTTTCCTCTGTGAAGATACTCTTTGAGCTGTTTTTTTTTGTTTTAACTCCTTTCTTCTCCTTTTGTAGTCCAGTTCGCTCTGTTTCTCTGCTCTTCTAGCTCGCACGCCATCCCTTGCATCTCTGTAGCTTTGGGTAATTTTCCCTGGAGATAACTGACATTTTTTGTTCAATTCCACAAAATAACTGGTACCTTCATTTTTCTGAAGGATCGCAGCATCCACGCGTGAGTTATATGCTTCGGAATTATCGTAATGGTGATTCTTGGGAGCCTCGTGGCTAATATGCCATTGATACTCTCGTTAATTTGCGTTAAGGGGACCAGTACAGCTTGAATTTTAGAAAAAATTGGTTTTTCGTTTTTTGCAGTTTATGTTACCTAAAGATCTTCTACGTCTGTGAAAAAATCGAGTTTGACGAAATCGTCACGGTTTAGAAGTTACGGTCAAAAGTTCGTTATTTGGCTATCGCGATTTGGCGCAAGTGGCGCTGGCGCTTGATTTCGATATTGATCACATGGTGTATGATCGCCATTACTTGTGCAATACTTTTCGAGGTTGCGTGAGCGTCTTCTCGATTTCCAGTGTTTCAGAATTGAAAAAAATAAATAAAACCAGTACTTTTCAGTACTAAATAATTATAAATTTACCTAATATCTATAGCGCGTAATCGTTGTACGGGTGTTGTGACTTGGTGCTTCGAAAACTATAACCTAAAAGTAAGTATTCAATCAAAATAGTAATATCTACACTAAGCTTCTGCCGAACTGTGTGTGCGGTCGAAGTTTTTTTGCTTTTTGTTCACAGATTTTTTGATAAAACAGAAAGGAAATATATAAAATATATCCAATATATTCAATATGAAAAGAAGAGAGAGGAGTTCTGGTGTTGGCACAAAAGGATGCATTGGCCGGTCAAAGAAGAAGGCGAAAACATTTCCGCAGAAGCAAACAGCGGCTGATGGACAGAGCACTCATGTTTCAACAGCTTCGGATAGAAAAATCAGTGGCGACTACGAGGCTAGCGATTCTGCTGGCTATAGGCTGTTTCACGTTGAAACACTATTCCGTGCTCTGCGGGAGCATTTATCTTGCAAGACATGTGGTGGGTCGATAAGAGTTCGCTGCCAGAGGCTGTAATGAAGACGATCAAGCCTGTTTTTCATAACTTGACGTCTCCAGAACTACTTACGCGCTGCATCGGAGGTAAGACTCAAAATGCAAACGAGTCCCTCAACAACGTCATCTGGAAATTCTGCCCAAAGAGGACTTACACTGGACACAATCTGGTGCGCATCGCAGCTAACATGGGAGCTGTAACTTTTTCCGAAGGAGCCACAGGAATTTTGAAGATCATGACTGCGCTCAAAGTCACTCCAGGAACCAACGCAAGGGCTCACTCAATTCAGGCAGATATAACACGCCTCGAGCAAGCTGAGCAACAAGCAGCTAGAAGTTCCCGCGAGACACGGATCGCCATGAGAAGGCTGCGGCTTGCGGACAATGAGTCTGCGGAGGATGCAGCAGGGCCCTCATATGCTGCTGGAGCTTTTTAAAGAAGTGAGTAAGAGAAAGAAGCATGTATGGAACAAAAAAATACATGGGAAAAAAAAGTTCTGAGAAAATAGTTTGCAGAAAAGAAAAAGAAAAAATTAAATTTCCAATAAAAAAAAAAATTCTTTTTGAAAATTGAAAATTAAAAAAAAAAAAATTTCATTTAACTTTGGTACAACAAACTTTTTGATGTATGAGCCTCCGGAGGAGTATATACCAATTTTTCTGCAAAAGCTTCAAACTCGTTTATCTCATAACTATGTTTTTGGCGCTGTGTCGTAAGGTTTTTGGAGCACCGATGGTCCGATCTGGGTCTTTATTGGCTCATTTTCTTCAGAAAATGAATCCTCATGATATGAATGAGGGAATTTTTGAATGTTTTTTTTTTGGCCAAGTTATTTGCAAATTAGTGGCTCAAATTTTTGAAATTTTGGATAATTGACTGTAAGTTTTCACATGTTTTTTTCTTTTCAGATCCCCGCATTCATAAGATGTAGGACCGCTGTCTGAAGAAAGTGAGACGTCGAGACGATGAATTAGATCAACGGTGTGACTAAAACCTTACGACACAGTTTTTTTAAGAAACATTTTTTTTGATGTAAAATAAACTTTGGTTAACAAATAAAGTCATTCTGGAGTACTTGAAATATCTTAAACCAAGCTGTACTGGTCCCCTTAATCCACATTGTGTCAGTTTATCTGCATTTTTCCAGAATTTTTCCATGATTCCCTCCAGTGTCGTTTTCAATGAATCGCCCGTTAAAGCTTTGTCATCAGGTAAATGTTTATGTTTGTAATTCACTGGATCGTCTTTATACTTGCACCAGGGCCCACAATTTTCGTGATCATCAAAGGCATATGAGATAATAGTTTTTAAACTTTGTTCTGTAGCTGTCACATCATCTTTATTCATTTTTAAAGCACATCCAAACTTGTACTTTAGATAATCAATTACTTTCCGATTGATCTTGTTGGACCAGAGAGCTTTACTCAATTGCTTCTGAGCATGATTCACGTCTGACCACTTGGCTACTGGATGTTTAGATTCTCTACGAATTGCAGCGATTGTTGAACTGTCAGCATCTCCGATAAGCGTACCCAGGACTACATTCTCTTTCTCAAATTGTGCATTTTTGACCAGGATCTCCACTGCAATATCCGGTTCCATAGCCTTAGCACTCTTAATCCAATTACGCTTACAGTCATGATCATCTTGAGTGTGACCTAGGCGACACAAGGTGCAAGTTTTATTCCTCGTCCCACGGGCCAAGCATTTCCCGGTCTCTCTTCCTACAGCAGTTGCTACTCCTATTACGAAAAATATTTTTTCAGGAAGGTAATGGGATGGATGTGAATGGGATGGAAGAAAAGTAGGTCACGTTTTCTTATTGAGCCATGATTAAACACAGTTGATGAATAATTCCATTGGAAATAATACTTTATTTCGTGAATAAAAAATCCATAAATATGTTTAAAAAATCGTGGTTTATATCCTAATTAAAATGCTAGCAAAAATTATATATTTACAATTATTCTATAAACTATCGGTCGCACTTTTTATTCAATTTTTATTGGCGTTGATCAAGTTTCCAACATTAAATTTACCTGACAAGCTGTCATAGGCAAAGCCTGATCCACGTTTTGGCCACGCGCCATCGGCACTTGCACAGAGAGGGACTGGTTGTCCTGCTTCAATAACTAGAGAGGAATTTCTTTCCAACGTCAGTTTTTTCTCTTCCTTAATAACCGCCAAGCAACTCTCATCGGCAAGATTCTCCAGAGCCTTGCCTATCTTTCTCTCGTAACGTTTCAATGTCTTTGGTGGAATTGGTAGTACGCTCAACTCTGACAAGATGCTATTGAGCTGATAGGCTCCTATTCCTCCATCAATCACAGCTAAAAGGTGAATGTTAAGGGGGAGGTATACCCGATTTGTTACCGACACCGCCTATATCTCCCAAACGGGGCTATCAATCGACTTGTCCTTTTGGCAACCGATGTTTGACGAGTAATGAGTTCGAACTGGTACATTTGATCGAATGAAATCGAGATTTTTATTTTTTTTGATCGAAAAGTGTTGGCGTGACATTTATGTCGACTTATATCAAAGCCTACGCATAAAAAATGCAAAATCGACCGAGAGAGCCCGATTCTATATGGAATTCCGAACACAACCATCCCAAAACATCTTCCTTTTCGACAACGATGAAGGGGCCAGTTGTATTCTACGTTTTTGTGGTAATTTTCGCGATTGTCAACGGCTGAGAGCAGCTGAGAGCAGCCATTGCCGCAAATGTCATGATATTAGTTCTCACACCGCCCGTGAGATGTCGCTACGCTGTTACGTTGATACACCTGTAACCACGTGACTTGACCTGCAGTCCAATCGTCTCTCACTAATAAGCTAAAAATTTGCGGGTGGCTACATCTCACGGGCAGTCTGGGAACTAATATAATGACATTAGCGGCAATGGCTGCTCTCAGCTGCTCTCAGCCGTTGACAATCGCGAAAATTACCACAAAAACGTAAAATACAACTGGCCACTTCATCGTTGTCAAAAACAAAGATGTTTTGGGATGGTTGTATGCGGAATTCCATATAGAATCGGGCTCTCTCGGTCGATTTTGCATTTTTTATGCGTAGGCTTTCATATAAGTCGACATAAATGGCACGCCAACACTTTTCGATTAAAATAAAAAAAAAAATCCGGATTTCATTCGATCAAATGTACCAGTTCGAACTCATTACTCGTCAAACATCGGCTGCCGACAGGACAAATCGATTGATAGCCCCGTTTCAGAGATATAGGCGGTGTCAGTAACAAATCGGGTATACCCCCCCCCCCCCCTCCCCCCCAAGTTATACTCAAATGTACCGACCACGATAAGTAACAGATAAATAGGAAGAGAGTCCAGACTTGACCTACCTGCAGCTGCTTTGAAATTGATCGATCTACTAGTTTGTGCTGTACTTGAGTACATGTTTCAACGTATCTCGGAGTCTCGCATCGTCCACATTTCACGAAAAAACTAGTAAGGTAATGGTACCAATGCTCGGACGGGTCGCAATGTTCGGACGGTAATCCAAATATTTCACTATAGTAGCAATATAATTGACAGGTAACCAAAAGTGACGATCAGGGCCGGCGAAACATGTCTGGTAGGTCTGGTCGTTCCAGACCTCGGAGTGTGGCGGGTATGGAATTCCATATCTCAAATTTTGAGTCTGTATCCAATTTTTTCAGTTTTTTTGTTAGATAATAGTAGGGTATCTATGAGGGTTCTATCACCCGATAAAGTAGGTTCCCTCAATCGATAACACATCGACCCTCAGTCGATAAAATCGATGGTCGATAAATCGATAAATCGATCAATCAATCGATAAAGAAGAATCATCTATGACAATCGATAAAATAGAATTTTCGATCAATCAATCGGTCGATAAAGAAGAATCATAAAATAGAATTTTCGATCAATCAATCGGTCGATAAAGAAGAATCATCTATGGTTCGGAATTACCTTTGACACTTGAGAACTGCTCTATTTTCAATTACTTATTCAGAATAGATTCGAATTTTTAAAGGCCAATACAATGTATGCAGTTCTAGCAAAGATTTATTGCGAATGCAACTATGCATAATAATTGAAGCAGACTGCAGATATTTTCAATGATTAGGTGAAGGTTGCATCAATTTCTAATCGCATATTCGAAAGAGATTCAATGCAATGTATTTGAAATTCTCACTCGAACAACACTAGCTGTTCAAGAGAAGATTTATTGGAGAATACAACTACACATAATAATTGAACAGATCACCTTTTTTTCAAATGTCATGCACTTACCTATGCACACATCTGATTTCTACTTTAGAGATATTGAATAGTTAATGTTTATTCATGATTATTCTGAGTATATATATCGTAGTTGTTTCTCCACCAATTCAGATTAGTTTCTTTACCTATCAAGCACAGTTGAATTGTATTCAATAACAAACCACTATGACTCATCAAGTTACGCTGTATGAGTTAGCCGAAATTGTAGAGGCCTACGAGCATTGTGAAAATCTAGAAGATTGGGCGCTTACGTTGAATCGCATGATTACAATATGCAAGGAAAGCAAATACTTTGAGGGTCTAACGATTCATAAGTCACTTAATAAATTCATAAACACATCGGTACGATATGAATTGAATGATTCAGCGCCCGACTCACAATTTTTAACACCAGAGGAAAATGATATCATGAAGAGACCTTTCGAATTGCTTACATTCAAAAAGAACTTGGTGAAATCAGCATCATTTGCATTCAAGCCTACGTATACGCTTGATATAGTAGACAAAATAATTGATTATTTACAATTATCGCATAATCGAGATCATGAAAAAAGCAATCAACAAACACCACCACCACCAACACCACCACTACCACCATCACAGAATGTTGAAACAGATAGACCATCTACATCAAGAGCACTGTGGAATGATTTAGCAGTGAGATCAGCAGTTGAGAATTTATGTAAAGCATCAACTTCAGGTGCATTGCTGAGTGGGGTTCCCCAAAATATTATAACACAAACACCAACGCATTCGAATACATTAACTGCGATTGATGGTTTAAAACCCTTTACTGTACAGCTAAAAATGTACCCTACTGAGGACATTATCAAACTAAAAAAATCAGATTGGTGGAAATATGCTACTACCTCCATGCAGTTCACCATGGATGATAAGGATGATGTGTATCAATCGTTAGCTACTATGATGAACCAAGCCGTAACCTATCATCAAAAATTGGATAATTTTAAGGCAGATAGGAAACGTAGATTTCAAAGAAATTTTATGCCATATTAAAATTCAATTTCACATATAATATTTTCAATGTTTTTATATTTTATATATATATATATATATAAACAAAAATACATGAATTGCTTTTTAATTTTATGAATATATATGTATAACAAATCATAATGATAATAAAGGAATTATTTTATATTATGATATATGTAACAATCACTCTAATAAAAGATCTAAAATGAAAAAAAAAAAATCTTTTGACTTGAAACCAAATCAATAAGTTTGAATTCTTGAATCTTCCTCAGCTGAAAACAAAAAAATTATTATTATAAAATTAGATGAAGAAGTTTTACAATCGACTATATATATATATATATATCGATATATATATATCGAGAATATATATATATATATGAGAAATTCCACGTCAGACCAGCAAACACAAAACCCTCACTATTTTAGATTGGTTTTGAAATAATCAAATTTTCAATTTTTATTACTTATCATTCCTTTACAATAAGGAAACATTACCAATCAAAATCAAAGTGGAACTATTATCAACAACCAAGATGAAAAATAAAAAGAAAAACTTTTCTCAATAAATAATCATTCTAAGGTTAAGGGTTGTATAATTTCATGATTATTCATGCGTTATATATATATATATATATATATATATATATATATATATATATATATATATCTCTGTTGATAGCTATAGTTTGTTACATTTTATAATTTGAACTCTCAAAAGACCAAGGAACATGCGTTTTAAGTTCTATTTGAATTTACTCATATATGTATATTGTAACTTTACGGCAGTTTAGCGGCTACGCGAAACTGACAGTTATCGTGAGTTCTTTACTCGTTATGATTTTCGGGACCTCTCTATCTCATTTGTTGTTAATATGCCTAATTACGGACCTTGAACGCCGTGCGTTCGCAGCCGTCTCCCCGTTGCACGGACCTTGTGCACAAAGTGCACGCAGCCGTATCCTAGTCTATCACCGGACCTTGTGCACTGAGTGCACGCAGCCGTATCCCAACCTGATCACGGACCTTGAACGCAAGGCGCTCGCAGCCGTATTCCTAGCTAAATAAATAGTTAACTATGACCGGGAAATGGCGGACTAGGGAAGCAGCATCAAATCAGAGCATATGAGAATAAACATAAGAGTATTTATTGTATAACTTAAAATCTAATGGTTGCAATCAAGTATGAGCTATTTACAAGAACTTATCTACTAACTTTGAGTGATATTTCTATCTGATGCGTGAGATCTCAGTCTCACGACGTTATGCAATAATTTAATATATTCTTTTGAGTAATAAGGAATTTTTGATCTATTTGATCGTAATGTAGCGAAGTTTGGAAAAGAAGTTTTAAAGAGTTCTGATTTTTCTAAAGTAATAAGATAATTTGGCTAAGCAGATCGCTAGGCGCTATGCCTTTAGCGTCTGATGAGAAGTATTGTGGTTGAGTCAACTCAGCGCTTTGCTCGAGATTGCTACCTAGCTGTCTATCGGCGTCCTTTATATACCCGATATGACGTCATGGTAACTGTGTGGTTCGCCGAACGTTCTAGATCGACTCGAATGTTCGCAACGGCTGATATTTGAATGCTAACGGCCAGGCCTATACAGCCCGTAACGTTACATCTGCCCCCTTCGATCATCGGATGTTGTGATGATCTTGATCTTCTCGGGATCTCGATGTTCGACTTCTTTTTCCCCCTTCTTTTTCTTTTTCCTACAGCTGTGGTCCAGTTATCCCCTCTTCAGCCCCAATGGATCAGTCGGATCGATAAGCCGTGGTATTTCAATTACCTCCCTTACCGACTGTTGGCTGAAGTTGGTACGGCGGTTGACCGGTGGCCTGCTGGCTACCACAGCTGACTTTTGTCGTTTTTGTGATTGTGCCATCTCGTCCTCGTCCTCAGATAAATCTAACGTCCCAAAAACCCTCAGCATTGTTATTAAGTCCTCCGGTTTACGGTCCTTTCGATGGTCGAAGTCTACGAGCCGTGATCGTTTGATGCCGGATGTAGTGGCGGTGGCGGTTGGTTCCGGATCGCCAGTGCATTTCCTTAGCCGCGGGATCTTGTATTGATGCATCCCTTGAAGCGCTCCAGTCACCACCTCCATCTTCGTGACGGTAGGTTTCTTTACCTTTACTTTTGCATCTACCTTTTCTGCATTTGCTTGCACGAATGCATTCTTTAGCACGTCGTAGGATATTCGTTCCAGTGGGATGCTGACCTTGAGACATGGGTTGTTGTTTATGTCGGTCGGTGTTGGCCGCTGCACTCCCACCTTCTCGTCGATGCACTTGGATGTCGGGATGACTGGTGCTTCGTCTGGCTTCGGTTCTTCCGTAGGACGTGGCATCGCCTTTTTCCTCCGATGATCTCGTGCCGGATCCAAAAGGTGAGCATGCACTTGATATCCTCTTCCTTTTTTATACCTTCCACATCCAGGCATGAATTTCCCAGACGCTTCAACTATTTTATCGTTTTCAGATACCTTGAACTCCTCTATGCTTGCTTGACATTCCTTGTCTTGGACGCTGGTGTATCCGTATGCGAACATGATGACCGTTTGCGATCTTTGTGCTTGACCTCGGCTTTTATACCCCTGATGTCGCTCATTAGACCTGGGTACGTTAGCACTCAAGCTCAACCGTCGCGAACGAATTAGTCAACGCCCCTAGCCTATTGTTTTTCTATCTTTCTTAAAGCTCAGGCATAACATAGTGTTTCAACATATTCGTGTGGAATCGTCCACGTTCCTTTCTTGTATTTATATTTTCTAACACGAATGTAGCTTCGCCAACACGATTACGGATCCTGTACGGTCCTTCATACAACGCTAGAAATTTAGCCATTATTTTATTTTTCGAATCAGATACATTTAAAGCTCTAACCAAAACTAAATCGTTTACTTTAAATTCTGTTAATTTATGACTTGAATTAAATCGCTTAGCTCTGCTACTCCCGTTTCTTCTTATATTATCTCTAACCAAAATTAACTTTAATTCTTGTGTTACGTTATCTTTATCGATGTCAAACCAATTTTTCCAGAATCTGGTGGGTTGTTCACCAAGCTGAATTTCGCATGGACAAAACCCAGTCGACTCATGGTGCACCTCGTTCACGCAGCACTCGATTACCGGCAACCACTTAATCCAAGCTGTATGCTTGTCGGTTAAAAAGGTTCTAAAGAATCTACCTAACTCTCGATTAACTCTTTCGACCATATTCCCTTGAGGGTGTCTTATTGATGAGAAGATTGGGATAATACCCTCCTCCTCGAGTTTGTTCAACCATTGTGCTGACGTGAACTGTGTCCCATGGTCGAACTGGATTTTGCGCGGTTTCCCTAGCTCTGGAATGTACTTTTCAAAAATGCATTTGATGGTGGAACGCGCGTCCGCAGTTTTCAGTGGATATAATCGTACGAATTTACTGAATGTATCGATGGTTACTAGTAACCATTTATAATTTCCTCGACTCGAGGGTAACGGGCCTAGAAAATCTATCGAGACTAGTTCACCGACCTCGGTTGGCGTGATATTTTGCATTCGTGCATAGCTGTACATGTTTGGTACCTTGCATCGTTGACATCGATCGCAACTTGCTAGAATTCGTCTGATGCGACGTGCAAACTTCGGGTAATAGAAATTTTCTTTTAATAATTTATAGCATTTGGTTGCACCAAGATGACCGTATATTTCATGTGTTTCTGTTACTAATCCCTTGATTAATCTCTCAGGGAGATAAGCCCTTTTGGTGCCCCCTGGCTCCAGGTGGTACCAAATCCCTTTAATCTGTTTTAATCTTTTCTTTGTTCTTAAAACATCCTTATTGATTAAATCGGTTATACGTTCATCCTGAGCTTGGTGCACTCCGAATGCATCTAAATTTTTTGTTACTTCTTCTGTAACGTCTCTAACTAGTGGTGCTATTACTTGTAAATTATTAATCTGTAATTGTTTCTCTTCTGTTTTAGGAGGATATCTACTGAGCGTATCCGCGACGATGTTATCCTTCCCTTTAATAAATTCGATATCAAAGTCGTATGTTTGAATAAACAGGATCCAACGTGCCAAACGCGAACTTACTAACTTGCAAGTGGAAATGAATGTTAGCGCTCGATGGTCTGTGCGAATTGTTAACTGCGCTCCGATAACAAATGTCCGGAACTTCTCCAACGCGAAAACAATAGCCAATAATTCTTTTTCCGACGTAAAATAATTTAACTCGGCTCCCTTTAGGGTGCGACTAGCAAATCCGATAATTAGCTCTTCGTTTGTGTCAGATAACTGATACAATACGGCACCGATCGCGAAGTTACTTGCATCACATTGTAAGTAATACCGTTTTTTAGGGTTGGGATGATGGATAATCATCGTTTTACAGAATAATTGTTTTACATGATTGAAATGTGTTATCATATCTTCGTTCCACTCCCATTTAGCATCTTTCTTTACTAAATTTAATAGCGGCGATGTAGCATCTGAATAGTATTTTGTAAATTTACTATAATAATTAGTTAATCCCAAGAATCCTTTTAATTGTTTTACATTTTTTGGTTCAGGGAAACGCTGTATAGCGTCTATTTTTTCTGGTTGCGGTAGGATTCCGTTTTTGGTAATCCTGTGACCCAAAAAATCTATCTCTTCTCGAAAAAACTTTGACTTATTAAAATTTATAGTCATATGATGCTTTCTAAAAACCGCAAAAAGTAATTCAAGATGTGCTAAATGAGACTGGAACGAATCAGATAAACACAGTATATCATCAACAAA
Source organism: Tenthredo livida (assembly GCA_963992785.1). Lineage (NCBI taxonomy): Eukaryota > Metazoa > Arthropoda > Insecta > Hymenoptera > Tenthredinidae > Tenthredo > Tenthredo livida. Next base: position 19,802,115 of record OZ023067.1, read on the forward strand.
GTTGATGGTGAAACTATCTGTTTCTTTTAAAACCAAATCTAATGTTCTAATTAAACTTGCTAAACTAGTATTTAAACCGTAGGGTGTCACCGCGAATTGGTATGTCTTCCCCTCGTACATGAACGCCGTATATTTTCTGGAATCTTTGTGTAGCGGAACCTGCCAAAAACTTGCAGTTAAATCGAGACTGGACATTACCGAAGCGTTTCCGCATTTCTGGAATAAAACTTCAGTAGATTGCGCACAGTCGTGGTCAGGTACTATCAGCTTGTTTATATACCTCGCGTCTAATACCAACCTAACGTCTCCTGATTTTTTAGCAACTACAACCAACGGGTTGATGTATTCGCTATACGACCGTTCAATTATACCAAGATTTAGCATTTTGTTTATTTCTAGTCTAACTTTATCTCGATGCATGATCGGGATTGGGTATGACCGTCTGACGAATGGTCTATCCTCATATATTTTTATTTTATGTTCATAAATTGTGACTCTACCTGGTATTTTGGAAAATATGTCGCGATACTTTTTTAATAAGTTTGAAAAAGCAATGATTTCACAAGCTTTAAGTACCTGACATTCCGACAACTTGCAGTTAATCTCATCATCAGTTAATCCCGGATTATGTCCAATCTGATTATGACTAACTGAATCGATATTAGATATTTCTGTTAGATCTTTGCTATTGTCGCTAATACCTTCAGGTTTCATCACCTCAACTTCTTCGTTATTGATTTTAGTTTGAATTCTTAATTTATTTATCTCAAGATCTAAATCCGCTTTCCATCGATGTAGCGTATCGATTCCTATGATTATGTCGCGTCTCAAACCCTGTACGACGAGAAAACATACCTCATCGGATAACGACCCTATATCGATTTTTGCAAGGAATTGTATTTTAATCCGAGTCGGCTTGCCTTTAACTACTCCTAAAACTTGGAAATTAGTTACAGGTAACTTAGCGCATTTATCCAGCGATTTTTTGTGCCGATCGTACCAATCACCCGACACGCACGTTATTTGGCTGCCAGTGTCTATTAGTGCTTTGGCATCGATGTTTTCAATACGAAGGAGAACCTCCGGACATTGCACTAACGGCTGACCGTTTTCTGTATTTTCCTTAACGAGATAATTAAATGGATTTTCGAATGTATCATTAGTAATTTCAGTTTCAAATTGTGCCGCGAAAATATTGACTTCATGCTGTACTGGGCTCATTTCTGATTTGTCCAGTACAGCGCCTATCAGTTTCCCGTAACCGTTTGACCCTGAATCGGCTCATCTATTGACGAACTATCTGTGTTTATGATGGTTGCGTTTACATGACTCGTTGTCCAATTCGGATTCGACCTATTACTTTGACTATTTGCTTGGCCGTTCTTATAACGCGAATCTGTATCATCGGTTATAGTTTTGGAAATCTGGCTTGAGCTATCCGGTCGCCATGACACATGCTTGTCACGGTTTTCAGTTACGCGATTAACAGTTGGACCCTGCCTACTCGCACAAGTGACTTTTTGTTTCGGTGCATTAGATCTACTCCCGAATTGCATCCCATCGAGAAACTCTAGAAGTGCGTCGATGTCGCGGATATCACGGCATTTAGCTGCTTCTACTATCGAATCTTCGAAGTGGCGTGTAAGATTTCTAACAATCTCGATTTCGGACATTTGTGGATTTAACCCTGCTGCCGATGCAAATTTCCTATTGGCGTATTCCGACCACGTTAACCTCGAGTCGGGAATATAATAACCAAACTCAATATCTCTGCGTAATTCTCTTTGAATTTCAACTCCCCAATATCTATTTAAAAATCGTTTTTTAAACTCTCCCCAGGACCTGATAACCTCGCGACGCGCGATCCACCAATCCTTGGCATCATGTGTGAGACTTTGCCCTACGAGTTTTAAACGGATATCGTCATGTTGCTGAGCATCGATAAAGATAAAGTAATCCTCTAATTCTTTAATGTAATTAGCTGGTCTTTCCCAGTTTTTTCCCGAGTACGATGGCAACCTGACATGCTTGGAAAGAATATGACTGTATTCACAGCCTTGGTTAGAATTATTAGATTTTATCTTTCTAATTTCAGAATTTAGACTGACTCTGATTTTTTCTTGATTTTCTTCTAATTCTGTGATTTTATCTGAACAACCTTTTTGGTTTTTATCCATTTTGTTTTCCAAACATATCAAGCTGTCACCGAACTCTTCGCGAATATCTTTATGTAACTGTTGAAAGTTATCTTGACATTTAGTTAGTTTTTCATCGAACTTATCGCACGATGTTTCTATTCGATTATTCAATGCTTCTAGTTGTTTTTTATATTTGGCAGATTGTTCTTCCAATCTTTTTCTAAAGTTATCTTCACTATTTAACAAATTATCAACATTTTCTGACTTTGATTCAAGAATCGTTTGTTCAATTTTTGCAAATTTTTCATCTAATTTTTTACTTAACTGTTCTAGGGCTGTCATTGGATCGAAGCTACTTGGTCTACGTTTATCTGTATCTTTTTCCTTATCAATAAAAGCTATGTCTAAGTGTGAACTACCTTTATCTTTATTATGTCTACCTTGCCCTTTTTCACCTACAGCTGACTCTGACGCCATGTTGATGCTGCTTCCCTTGCCCGCCATTTGCCTGGTCACGACACTGGACTCTGCCATGTATGCAAGATTGACTCGATTGGTAAAGAACTCAAATTGATTTAAACGTGAAAGAAGCTAAGTTAAACAATGACTCTAATATAATTTATGCAAAGATTTGAACAAAATTTTGAATAGAGAAGCCCCACGTTGGGCGCCAAATGTAACTTTACGGCAGTTTAGCGGCTACGCGAAACTGACAGTTATCGTGAGTTCTTTACTCGTTATGATTTTCGGGACCTCTCTATCTCATTTGTTGTTAATATGCCTAATTACGGACCTTGAACGCCGTGCGTTCGCAGCCGTCTCCCCGTTGCACGGACCTTGTGCACAAAGTGCACGCAGCCGTATCCTAGTCTATCACCGGACCTTGTGCACTGAGTGCACGCAGCCGTATCCCAACCTGATCACGGACCTTGAACGCAAGGCGCTCGCAGCCGTATTCCTAGCTAAATAAATAGTTAACTATGACCGGGAAATGGCGGACTAGGGAAGCAGCATCAAATCAGAGCATATGAGAATAAACATAAGAGTATTTATTGTATAACTTAAAATCTAATGGTTGCAATCAAGTATGAGCTATTTACAAGAACTTATCTACTAACTTTGAGTGATATTTCTATCTGATGCGTGAGATCTCAGTCTCACGACGTTATGCAATAATTTAATATATTCTTTTGAGTAATAAGGAATTTTTGATCTATTTGATCGTAATGTAGCGAAGTTTGGAAAAGAAGTTTTAAAGAGTTCTGATTTTTCTAAAGTAATAAGATAATTTGGCTAAGCAGATCGCTAGGCGCTATGCCTTTAGCGTCTGATGAGAAGTATTGTGGTTGAGTCAACTCAGCGCTTTGCTCGAGATTGCTACCTAGCTGTCTATCGGCGTCCTTTATATACCCGATATGACGTCATGGTAACTGTGTGGTTCGCCGAACGTTCTAGATCGACTCGAATGTTCGCAACGGCTGATATTTGAATGCTAACGGCCAGGCCTATACAGCCCGTAACGTTACAATATGTATATATATTAGAGTGGTCCTTATTTTGGTCATTTTCGAATTGAGATTTCTTCGCCCCCTAGAAAGGTTCCAAATAATTTAAAAAAAACACCCTCAAAATTTGAACTTCTTATCTCAATTTTAACACGTGCCGCAAAACATCTGAAGTTTTACGCTTGATTAACATGGCGTTTTCACTGACCATTATTCAGAATTTTTGGCGCACCGTCAATAAGTGCGAAAAAAATCTAATTCTTGTAGAAATATTTTCAGAAGACCCGATATTATTTTATCAGATTGACAGAAATTCAAAATTCAAAATGACGAATCCAAAATAGCGGCTGTAAAACATAAAAAATGTTTAAATCCAGCCGCTATTTTGGATCCGCCATTTTGAATTTTGAATTTCTCTAAATCTGATAAAATAATATCGGGTTTTCTGAAAATATTCCTACAAGAATTAGATTTTTCTCGCACTTATTGACGGTGCGCCAAAAATTCTGAATAATGGTCAGTGAAAACGCCATGTTAATCAAACGTTAAACTTCAGAGGCTTTGCGGCACGTGTTAAAATTGAGATGAAAAGTTCGAATTTTGAGGATATTTTTTTTTAATTATTTGGAACCCTTCTAGGGGGCGAAGAAATCTTAATTCAAAAATGACCAAAATAAGGACCACTCTAATATATATAATTTATGCTTACTGCTCAGCTCCAAAGATGATTCATTACCAGTCGGCCATCTGATTGGTAATTTCTCAGTCGTTCTCGTCGTGCGAATATTCGTAAACGTTGTCGTTCGACAAATAAAATTTACAACTCCATCTCTTGAATTAGTCTGGCTTACATTTTGCAGGTCCCCTGGTTGGTGGACGTTGATAATTCCATCTCGTTCATTATGTTGGATCACCGCTGCTTCCAAATCAGTGTATTTACTGATTTGGACAATCATAATAACAATCAAAATCACCATCAATTTAACAAACATTTTTTTGATTTTGATTCTGATTTTGATTCGTTCGAATTTGAATTTGATTGATGGTTTAATGCTTTGATTGACTGTTTTCGTTGCGCTAGTGAGTGGATTTTGTCACTGCACGACTTATATATGATCTAGATAAACTAAGAAAAAAGATGCAATCTATCGGAGTGATAGATAGCACTGAGTTTTATAGTTAGATCTAGAGTAGTACAATGTTGATAAATTGAGTTATGAAAGTGATAATCATAGAATTATTGTTTTGAATGAGAAGGGATTTTACACAGTAATAATTATAAACAAGTATAAATGGAACACATGTTGTTTATTCATACAAAATATTACAATAACGACAACAACCAATAAAATTAGTGATGTATGGAATTAAACCAATTTTGCACTATGATGACATTTTCCATAGCGCAAGTGAGATTATGTGCATTACATTTTTGGAGATTAAGAGGAGAGGCATGCTGTTGTAGAAGTATGCGAAGCGATGGGCAATTCAGAGTATCAATATTGATGAAAATTTTGTTTGGTAATTCCTGTTTTAACCAAACACATTTTTCCAATCCCTTGACATAGATGTTCTGAATCTCTGAAAGGTTGTCCGTCAAACATCTATTAACTTGATTGTATGGAATATTCCCAGAATCCCATTTCAAACCATGATGTTGTCTTTCCAAAAACATTGCCTTCCTCTGATTCACATCAGACAGCATCTCCCAAGCGTATGGCTTCTTAAAGAGGAAATGTGCAAGTCGATTTGTGTTATTACATAGAATAGCTAATTCTTTAAATATGAATTGATTATCTGAACCAATAAACCCCTGTACATCAACGAATGCATACCCCATTATAATAATTTTCGTACGATATTTGTTAATGGAGTATATTCAATGATTCTATCATGTAGAATGAGACAGTAAGCTGAAGCGTCGTTTTCAATAGCAGTGTCAAACTCGAATTCCAAGCGAATGTCCACAGTTGCGCTTTTAATAGCTTCATTTTGACGTGAGCAATCTAGAACAACTAGTGGTGCAAACTGTAGAAAGTCAGCCATGTTTAGAATTGGATCATTGCGATTATTATAATATGATTGTTGGAAATTCGTGTACATATTATACAATAATCCATATTGTTTATTCCTACAACTTAGATTTAAATTATCATATGGATATGAATCACTATTCAAATACAGCTTTATATTTTGTAAATTACAATGATCAAAATGACTTGCCTTAACGAAAATGTTCTCTTTTTTATTCACTTGTAATCCTAATATAACATATCTAGGTTTTTCTAATTGAGTCGAAATTTTTATAGGCCAAATTTGTAGTTTTGATTTAGGTAGATTAGGATATTCATGTAATGACCAGGAGCGGAAGCTCATTTTGATTGGATTGTTTCTAGCCAGGATTTGTAATAATGAAAGTTTTTCCGAATCTGTTGGTGTTACGTGAGGTATTCTCCACTGTAATTTTGAAATTCGGAAGATTACAAGTTCTGGATGATCTGCAGTAGTATTATAACAATTTTTATCTGTTCGGGCGCGTATTAAAATCAGTTCATGTCGAGCATTAGCTACAATTTTTTTATAATCTTCACAAAATCCAAGAATATTCTTCAATGGGAGACAGATATTAAAATACCCAGTGATGTCATTTTTTGGATATCCATTTTCATTCCACCCAGAATTTTCCATTATTAGTTTCTGATTTTTATTCATTGAAATATAATGTTTCATTGTTGAAGTTATTCCCACATTTTTACAACGATCAATTTCCACACCATTTAATTCATAGCGTATTTCATCGAAAAGAAATCATGCAAAATTATTTGAGATTTCTGAGTTTAGCACAATAGTTTCATTCGTTCCATCAACTTTGTAAATCTTCCCCTCCATATAGAGAAAACTTTCACTCGGAAGCACACACAAATCTTGTTGTTGTATTAAAATACGAATTTCATCATTATTTCCATATGATGAATTAGCATATGGATTATGTCCATGAATTTCAATTTTATTGATGCTATTATCATAATGCGGTGAAACATCAATTTTAAGAATATTATTAGTCATTTTATTTTCTTACAGTAAATCCCAAGGTTTTGAGTTTTATTATACTTTCTTTAGATAACTTATGAGACTTTGATCTTGATTTCTGCTGATGTTGAGGTTTAGATTTTGTTTTGTTATAACTAGGTTGAATCAAATTAGAATCAATATCACTATTGAAAGTTAACATATCTCACAATTCTTTTAAGTGTAGTCTAATCGTTATCTCCTCTCCACGAAAATTCACAGATCGTCCGTTTTGATCAACAATCGTTAGAGTTATGTTATCAATCGTACGAACACCCACAGGCATATAAATGATAGTTTGGGGGGATTCGGAAATTTTATATCCAGGAGGTACATCCGGTGAAAATTCATGTATTGTGTGAGCTGGTGAATTATTATTGAATGCACTCAAGGTTATATTACATTCAATTCTTATTGTGTTAATCTTGGTTATTTTTATTGCATTAGGTGATACATTCCATTGGTTGCGATGAATTGCATCACCAACTTCATAACCTAGTAATTCATGAAGCGATGTATCATCATCAAAATCAACATCCCATCTACAGAATATCTCTGATTTCAAAGTGTTATTATTAACTTTAACAGTCACGTGTGGTCCAGCTATTGACTTATTTATTGAATTAGGATTATTATTTTTTGGTTGATCATAATCTCTAATATGTTCTTGTAGATATTTATTTATGTCTTCAATCGTATAAGAACCAGTTGGAATTATGATTTTCTCAGAACCATCATATGAAAAAATATTACATGTTTCGTCAATATTAGGTATTGAATTATATGATTGAAATGTTATCAATCCAAGAACGTAAACTTTTTCAGAATTCAAAACAATTGGTGGAAAATAATTAGCACTCAGAGTAGATGAAGTACCACTCAACGTAAATGTGTAAGACATAATTGTTTTAAGAAATACTGCTTACAAGAAAATTAAGGCACAACTGACCACAGTTAGCTGTGTTGTAGGCTTGATATCTCTTGTGATTATACATAACATTATTATTATTATTATCAGACTTGAAATAATGCAGAACTTCGATTGGAGGCTGAAGATTCCCAAAACTATCGAAGTAGAAGATGTTATTGTAATTCTTTGTGTAAGCCACCCAATGTGTTCCAGGTCCATTCATATCATCTAAATTTATGATTCCAGATTCATGGATTTTGATTTTATTAGGTAAATTTGTTCTCATGAATACACCTCTGAAATATGGTATTTTTAACAGTTTTGCATATTTCATCAATTGAATATCAGTTGTTACACCTTTGTTCAGATTTATCATTTTTTTTTTTTTTGAATATATGGATGTAGATATAGCCCCCATCCTTTTTTATATGGTGCGAGGTGTAAGCCTTTACCATGTCCTCCTAATGCAATGGTCTCCATTGTTTTATTATGTCGTTCGCTTTCGGTCAATTGTTTGCGCGCACTTGATGCATCGTTGACTGCTTTTGCAATTCCTGCTGCACCCCCCGCTAATCCGCCAACAGCAGAAAGTCCAGCGAATAATGGAATAAGGAATGGTAATATCCCCCCACGTTTAGCTACTGGTATGACTCGAGGAATTTTGATTTCATTCTTCGTCTTTTTGCTTCCAATGGTTTGCTTCGCTGCACGAAGGGCAATTTGAATAGCCATTTTGTTTGTTTTTGGTTTTGCTTCCCTAATTGCATTTCGAGCACTAATAATTGCTGTACGTACTGATGGTTTTCTATTCTTTTTAATCCCCATACCAAGTTTCACTTTTGCACGCATTGTTTTATTAACAACCCAAGCTGCTAAACGTTCTGATAAACTTGTACCTTTATTATGCAAACGTTCTGATGCTTTCTCGGCTAAAATATTATCAGCAATATGGCGATATTTTAAATCTTTATTTTCTGCGTATGCAATGTCATGCTTCCGACATGCAGCATCTAATTGATTTATACCTGCTTGTCCGAGTGCTAGTCGATCTTGAAGACGGGTCCCAGGTCCACAAAATTGATAACCAGGTAGATGTAATTCTATAGGTAACTTGTTTATAACACTATTTAAAAATCCTGTGGATTTTGACATTCGCGATTTCGACGTGCGTGCGTGAGTGGGCACAGTTCAACGACAACTAAACTTTTTTCAATTTGAATTATTATATTACACGTTTGGTTGGTGTGAAATGAAGTTGAAAAAACAACCTCTGTCGTTACCAATAAAAAATCTTGACCATGTATCTAAAGATCAAAAGACATTCATGCGTCATGGAAAATTGTTACCAACAACGGTGAGAAGTATTGTGTGTGGTCCTTCAACATGTGGTAAAACTAATGTAGTTATCAGTTTATTGCTGAATATCAATGGACTTCGATTTCAAAATGTATACGTTTATTCAAAATCATTGCATCAACCGAAATATTCATATTTGCGACAAGTATTAAAACATGCAGGTGGAGTTACATATAATACATTTTCAAATAATTGTGATGTCATTCCTGTGGATGAAGCTAAACCTAATTCAATTTTTATATTTGACGATATAGCATGTGATAAACAAGATGTAATTCGACAATATTTTTGCATGGGGCGACATAGATTTGTTGATTGTTTTTATCTATGTCAAACATATACCAGAATTCCAAAACATTTGATTCGTGATAATGCTAATTTTCTAATCATTTTCGAACAAGATCATACAAATTTAAAACATGTGTTTAATGATCATGTAAATACTGACATGACCTTCAATAAATTTATCGAAATGTGCTCACTGTGTTGGCGAATAAAATATGGATTTCTAACTATTGATAAAGATAGTCCTAAAAATAGAGGGCGTTATCGGAAAGATCTTGATATATTTATTGAATTATAATACATGGTGAAGTCTTCATGAGACTAGTTGCGATTCATCAGTTAACAAACATCATTCATTATGTTTGGTACAACGGAATTCAATAAAGATTTAAAACGTAAAATAATTGATGCAAGTGATGTTGTTAGAAAAAAATATCAAGCATTGAAAACTCATCAAGCTGATGAAGCTGCAATACTGGAAAAAACTTTGCAACCGATTGTTGAACCACTGAATACCATTGCAACAGCATCGAAAAGTAAAACCCATTTGAATTCAGAAGAAGATTTCAAAAGTGATGTCACTACCAATGAGAGAAACATGAGCACTAATGAGAGCATGGTTTGGGATTATGATCAGGATATTCCAGACTTTCAAGATTCAACATATCATATACGAAAGCCTAATCGACCATTGTTGCGAAGAGCTCATCAGCGTAGGTTAACTTTGAATAGATCAACACCACGTAATTCTACTCATGTTAGTGATAGTGATTACGAAGATGAGATTAACAATACTCAAAACAAAACTACTGAGATCGATGATGGAGAAGTTTTCACATCTCCAAACATCAATGATCAAGATTTACCTACATCACCAAGATCAGCGTTGGTAGAAGTAATTCGAGAACCTAGAAATCGTGAATCATTTGTGGAACAACTAGAACGAAATGTTGGATCCATGGCAATGAATTATATTATGAAGTCGATTGATGATACAGATAATTTGATGGATCGTCAGTATGGAATTAGACATACAGCTGAAGGTTACATGATAGGGGATTCAATAATCAGATTTGATCGAGCACATTTATATGTTAAAGATATTCGATATAAAACAACTCCAGGTGTATTAGAACTTCTATTCAGAAGGTTTCCAAATGAAGAGATTTATACAGAAGAAGATCTTATTAAATATGAGAAAATCGTTGATGCAACTAATGCCCATAAGCGTAGTTATATAAAAACTAGTCAAATTAATGGTAATAAATCTTATAAATTGTAACATTGCATGTTACGACAGGCTCCTCACCCCTTAAACGACCTTAGCGGAGTGACTGGAAAAGTACGAATGTTTAGAGAACCCCGAGGTTTGACAGAAATTCCGAGAGGCGACCGTGACCGACTAAAGACTGTTGAGCATATTATTTATTCTTTTGTTTTGTTTTACGACTTTTCTCTAACATGTGGGAGACGAGGCCCAGCCGACGGTTAAGATACTGTGACAGAGACACACCACTACCGACGCAAGACGTCCCAGTATCGACTGTTTGGATCCTACTCGACGAGCGCCACCCAAAAGCTTCGGAGGATAGTTAGTGGCCACGCTACCTCCTGCTATTAATCTAGAGGACACGGGAGAGTGCCAAGGGCACTCTACAACGGGGGATATCGGTGGTGGAGGAGATTCCCGCCACCAGGAAGAGCCTGCATCCCGTGAGCCTCCGACGTAGCAAGCTAAAATCATCGTGGCGAACTTTGAATCACGCGCGTGGCGACCACCGGTCGCCATGCTTAAGGGATCCTTCGGTCGATACGAAAATCGATATTTGGCCGTAACACGAGGGCGCTGATTACCGGCGCCATGCGGTCTAGTCACTCTGCGTTAGACTAGCGTTCTGAGCACTCGTGCCGTTTATGTTGGTCTGAGACTTTGCGTCGAAAGAATTTATAAGTTTTGCGTTTAAGCCTCGTGGGCGTACTAGAGTTTTTTGTTGATTGAGTGAGTGTTTTCCTCCGAGGAATAGTTCCCCCGAGGGATAAGGAAGATGTTGTTTGAGAACGAGAAAGCCTCGTTCCTCAGGTGGCTGGAAGACGGTAAGCGTTAGCCATTCTTACCCATGCTAATTTGGATTCGGCAACGGCCGTCAGCCATATTGCCTTGAGCAGCCACGAGGCTAATTAACATTTTTGGAATCGAATTACACCGATTTCCGAGAGGTAGGCCGTCACCAGTGTCCCCATGTATTAGAATTTATCGTTCGAGTTACTATTTTTGTAGAGAAATATCGAGTATTATAGTCTGTCAAGTTCGGGTTTGATATCTGTCGTACACGAGTGCGACAGAGATAGTCGTAGTCAGTCACTGTCGCTCTCTCTTCCTCCCGTGGGGAGAGACATAGCTATTCGTTATTTGGACTTCGAGTCTTTGTTTTTCGGGTTCGAGTCAATAAAGAATTCGATTTAATTATTAGTCGCGTTATTCGCAGAGTTAGGTTAAGTTAGTCTAAGTGAGATCTGTAAATATTACTTCGTAGATCAATTTCATTTTTCTAGTCTTTATTACGAGCCGAAGGCTCACCCATTGTAAATAATAGCCTGTTAATTAGTTGTAAGTTCTCCTCGTGGAGTCTGGTTAACGTTTTAGTTGAGATATCGTCCCACGAGGACCGAGTTTGTCGAGTTATTTAATTTTTGCATGATTTTTCTTTGTTATTGCTATCCTACGTGGAAGCCAGTAGTCTATTAGATATTGTAAAACTCGCCAAACGTGGCCAGGTCGCTTATACACGACCCGAGGCCGTTCTTTCTACGAGGGAATTTATTCCCGATTGTTAAAATTATTATTTCTATTTCTTTTCTATTTTGTTGAATAAATTCTATTTTTTTTATTGTCAAATTCAAACGCTCGAGTCGTTATTTAACGTCCCGCTAATCCTTCAATTAATCCTGACCCCTCTCCGCGGTACTGTAGCTAGCCGACGCTTTACGTACCCGTAGGATATATTTTGTTTATATTTTTGAACGTGGCGGTTACCCGCCTGGCGCCCAGCATATTTTTCAGGTAATTAACGTTGGCCAATTGTCGAGTGGACGGCTCTCGGAGGCTAGCATCCGGTCTAGTTCGAGGGCTAAATAAAATCCACGTCACAAATTGGCGCCCAACGTGGGGCCCTGAGAAAATAAATTTCAGTTTTGTTAAATAATTATTCGCTTTCTTACAACGGCTTCTCTGTTGCCAAGAGACTTCGGGTCAAATATTTAGTTTCTCTATCTACCGGAGAGGGATTAGCGGCGCGTACGCTCACAGCGACTTTGTATCGAAGCCGTACCGCGGCAATTCTTTTGTTGATTTCAGCGTTCAAACTCCTTTGTTTAATTTTCGGTTATTCCTTTTTCGATTTTCGAAACGACTTCGGGAATTGTCGGATCCTTTCGAGGGATTCCGATCCGTTGGAAGTAATACGTTTTGTTTGAGTTAGTTATTATTTTTTTTTGCCGTGTTCTCTCCGAGAGAGTAAAATACTCGATTATAGCGTAGTACAAAACGTTATATGCGCAGGGACACTGGATACGGACCCCTAAGCGTAATATTACGAGCTATTCGCTATTATAATATAATATCTGCTTGCTATTGAATTGTTTTTTTTTTTTTGTTTGTTGGTTTTTTTTTGTGTACTATTTCCCTGTGCATGCCTGGTGGCGGATAAAATGTACTAGGTGATCGAACAGCGACGAACCGCTGTAAAAATTAATATTGAGTACCAGCGAAGTCCTACCATAACGATCACCGGGGGAAACAACCTTTAATTTGCAAATAAACAATCTCAGATAGCTAGCTAGCGTGGGTATTGTCTAGAATCCAACGACTAACTTGTTCTGTATTTCGGGTTCGTGAAAATATTCTCTAACGTGGGGGAAGAGCAAAGTCCAGACTCGACGGACTCTGAGTACACCCCGCGCCGAGGGGAATGTTTACGCGTCGTCATTGCGAATCGATTCGAAAATCATAGATGTCGCGTAAATTCACATTTTTCGTTCTGGCTGTAGCAGTGGTGCTCAGGCGTGGGTTCTGAGGACCATATGATAGCAGTGGTTATCAACTCACGGCTACCTCGACGAGCAGACTCGTCGAGAAGATAGAGTATAGCGCTTTGAGTATGTTTTAGTTTTTTTTTTGCGTATCTTTCGGGTTCGGGTTCGGGTTTAGTTTCGAGTTCGGGTTCGGGTTTAGTTTCGAGTTCGGGTTCGAGTTCGAGTTCGAGATTGCGTTTAGTTTGGCGATTAACTTCAAATCGAGAAAATTTTTTTTTAGAACCGTTATCGAGTTCTGTTAGTGAGTTTTGATCTTTCGTTTGATTTTTGTTTGTTGTTGGCAGAAAAGCCGAATTTTGAGTTCAGTTTTCGCGTTTCGGGTTATTTTTGGCGTAATAATTTTTTTTTTGCGAACGTTCGTATTTTTTTTCCGTTTCGGAAGTTAGTGGTGTCGACTGAGTCCTAGATTCCTCATCGAGTCATGGCGTCAATAGATACCCCGTACGGATGCGCTTTGTGGGATTTAGATCATGCGGAGTTATCCCAATTGCTCAGTTCGCTCAACGTGAGTACCACGGGCTCAATCGTTGAGCTTAGAGATCGGTATTTGCGGCATTGGCGGCGACGTCAGGGCGAGCTTACGATCCCTTGGGAGCCCGAGGATGAAACGATTTTCGCCTCAGACGGTGGATCGCGACCGGGTGGTAGCCAGGAGCACCAAAGAAACCCCTCGCCGACCCGGGTTTCATTCGCGACCAATTTCGAGTCACGCCCGGTAACGACAACGACCACGAGCATCATCTACACGGTAGCTCAACCGGTCATGTCAACGATCGCCGATCCAAGGCCGTCGGTGAGCTTAGCGAGCTCACCCCAGAGGCCGATCCCTACACGCGTCGCGCCAGATGCGAGCGACGCATACAGAGATTTTTATAGAGACCATGCTGCATTCCGGGAAATTCTAGCCGAAGAAAGACCCGAGGTGATGCCGCGCCGATCTACGGCTAACCCGCGAGCGTTAGCTGCCTACGGCCACGAATACCTACGCGGTACACAGGTCGAGGTCCTGCGCGATAACAGGCCCCCACAGCTAGAGCTAGAGGACCGATATCGTAGATCGGAGGGAGTACGACCCGACCAAACGAGGGGAAGGCCCGAAACGGTAGAAATTAGCATTAGCCGGGACCCCCAGGACCTCGAGGACTTAGTACAAGAAGTACTGAGACGATTACCGCGGGAATCTCTTCCGAGAGGAGCGGTAGAACCCCGGGAAGATAGGGAACGTCAATCGCGCGTAGAACTACGGCCAACGGAAGGCCACACTCGCCGAGAGGTCGACTTCAGGCAAAACCGAAGCCTGTCGCCGGTAAATCCTCAACCGATCATTACCCACCCACCCTCCCATGTTAGGGATCCCAGCACGAGGATGTGGGATGACCCGCACTCCAGCTGGGAAGACGTGACGACACCCGCGCGTTCGCACTGTAGAGACCGAGCCAAGGAGGTGGTCGAAGCGTTACGAAGGTGGAACATAAGGTTCGGAGGTAGTAGTGAACAAAGCGCGGAGGACTTTTTAAGCCGTCTCGATGATTGTAAGAGGTTCACTCCATTAAGCGGCAAAGAAGTGATACAGTCTCTGCCGATAGTATTTACGGGGATCGCCTCGGAGTGGCTACGACTCGAGCGAGATAGCTGGTCGAGCTACGAAGATTTCCGGCAGGAATTTAGAAGCTGGTTCGGCGACGAAACAGTAAATAAAAGATTCCGTCAGCAGGCCGCGTCGCGTACGCAGGGCGAAAACGAGTCGGTGACCGACTACTTGACCTGCATCCGGGGGTTATTAAATCGTATGACTAGGCCATACGCGTTGGAAGACCAACTAGATCTAGCATTCGAGAACCTTAGGCCAGAGATTCTGAATTTATTAGACCGGAACCAAATAACCAGTTTTAAAGAATTAGCTCGGGCTGCCACGGCTAAAGAAAGAAATTTAGCATCCTCGCGAGCGTACAAGCCACCCCCACCCGCCGACGCCGACGATTCGTACATGTCAGAACTAGCTTGCAAGGCTAAGGCCAAGCAGGCGAAAAAGGCACAGGCACTCGCAGCCGTAGATGAGTCGGTCGAAGCCACGAAGGCACCAGAGGCACCGCAGGCCGCAACCGCTCCGAAAGCGAAGAAGAAGGGCGGTAAGGGTCAAGGGGGGGGGAAGATGGCCTTGGAAAAGGCCATAACAGAGCAACTCGCGGCAATTCAGGCAAATTTAGAGAAAAGAATAGAGACCGCGACCGCGAACCTACAGCCTCGGCAGGCTAATCCAACCGCTCCGACATACCCCGTAGACGCGAGGGTAGCTACGAACACCATACCAACAATGGATGGTGGACCAGCGGTCACCTGTTTTAACTGTGATCGCAGAGGTCATATATGGAGGGATTGCCCAGCGCCGAGGGTTCGTTTTTGCTACCATTGTGGTAGGAAAGGCGAAATTGCGACTACGTGTTCGCGTTGTCATCCGGGAAACGGTACAGGGGGCTCGCGAACAGGGCAAGGGAGTCACCCCCAATAGAAAACCCGAGCCCAAATAATCCTTATACCGAGCCGGATGCAGAATGCTTCCCGATGCAGACCCTTGAACTGCAGCCACGCTGGTTTTTAACAGTCAAAATCGGGAATTCGAAGGTTCGCGCTCTAATAGACACCGGGTCTTCCAGAAGTTTTTTAGGAGCTTCGGGAAAGAAAATCGCCGAAGAAAATGGTCGGGCCTTAAGCAAACCAGCTTTTGAACGGGTTATACTGGCAAACGGCGACACCGAAGCAGTCTTAGGGGAATTTATCGTGCCGATTGAATTGGCAGGAATAACCCACGAACTTGCGATTCGAATACTCCCGTCTGTAGCGTGGGATTGCATCCTCGGTATGGATTTTATTAGATTATTTGAGTTAGAAATGTATGGCGGAGACGATACGTGGCGTCTAAAAGAGGGACCGACGGAAACTAATCTGTTTTTCGAGTCATTGGCAGCGACCACGGGGTCAACCAACGCGTGCTACGGCATAGCAGAGTTAACTTCAGCGGAGAAAACGGTACTGGAAGAGTTTTTAGAGAACGAGCTACCTGCGGTCACGGGCCCACTAGGATTAACAAGCCTAGCTGAGCATACCTTAGATACGCAGGGAAACTCGCCGATTAAACAAAGATATTATTTAGTATCACCGGTGGTACAAGCCGCGATCCATGCTGAAGTTGATCGTATGTTAGCCGAAGGCGTCATTGAGCCTTCACAAAGCGCGTGGTCGAGTCCCATAGTAATGGTTAAAAAGCCGAATGGCAGTTATCGTTTTTGTTTGGATTTCCGTAAAGTAAATAGCGTCACGAAGAAGGATGCCTACCCGATTCCGTATATTAACGGGATTTTAGCTAAATTACGTGCCGCGAGGTATATTTCGACGATTGATTTGAGTCAAGCCTATCATCAGATTCCCTTGCACCCAGATAGTCGCGAAGTCACTGCGTTCACTGCACCGGGCAGAGGCTTATTTCACTTTACGAGGATGCCATACGGACTCACCGGAGCCCCTGCGACGTTTCAACGATTAGTTGATAAATTAATTACACCGGATATGGAACCACATGTTTTCGCGTATTTGGACGATATTATTGTAGTGACGGACAATTTTGTAAAACATATAGACTGGCTCAAACGCGTCTTTGATCAAATCGCGAGGGCTGGCCTAACGTTAAATCCCGATAAGTGTGAATTTTGTAGAGATGAAGTAAGATATTTGGGGTTCAGAGTTAATAACGAGGGTTTACAAATAGACCCCGACAAGATCGAACCGATTGTTAGTTATCCGGCACCCCGGAACTTGAAACAATTGCGACGATTTTTAGGGATGGCCTCGTGGTACCGCCGATTTATTCCAGCGTTCGCGGGCTCCTCGGAGCCATTAACGCGGCTTTTACGCAAAGATAGACGGTGGGAATGGGGCGAAGAACAAGAACAAGCGTTCAACGAATTAAAATCCGCGTTAACCTCAGCCCCGGTATTATCGTGTCCTGATTTTCGAGTACCTTTTGTAGTGCAGACGGATGCCAGCGATTTTGGAATCGGCACCGTTTTGACTCAGACCATTGACGAGGTCGAACGAGTCATCGCATATGCGAGTCGTACTCTTTCTGAAGCCGAGAGAAAATATTCGGTGACAGAAAAAGAGTGTTTGGCTGTAATTTGGGCTATAAAGAAATTTCGCGCGTACCTTGAGGGGTATCATTTCACGGTGATAACGGATCACAGCAGCCTCCGATGGTTGCATAATTTGCATAATCCGACAGGTCGGCTGGCTAGGTGGGCATTAGAGCTCCTGGAGTATGACTTCGAGGTCATACATCGAAAGGGAGCTATGCATCATGTCCCCGACGCGTTATCGCGCATGTACGAAGACGAGGTCGAGGACCTCGCAGCCGTGTATGTAGCCGCGATTAATGAAGCTCAAGATCCATGGTACAATAAACGCGTACAAGAAGTTTTAGAGGCCCCGAAAAAGTATAGAGGATGGTCAGTATTCGAAGGCCGACTGTATTATTTGCGGCCGAATCCGGTGACAGAACCGATTATGGAAGAACTGAATCCGTGGAAATTAGTATTGCCCGCCGAACATCGCGACCGAGCGTTTATCGAAGCGCACGAAGACCCGCAGGCTGGGCATCTCGGAGTCGAAAAGACTTATGCGAGAATCCGCGAGGATTATTATTGGCCTGGCATGTTTAGAGATATCGTAGTCGCGGTGCGACGTTGTCAGCAATGCCAGCAGTGCAAAGTCGAACAGGCTACACCAGCTGGTCTGATGGGAGATCGTGTAGTAAATCAACCGTGGACAGTAGTCGCAGCTGACATAATGGGTCCGTTTCCTCGTAGTCGATCCGGGTACGAATATTTGTTAGTCTTCGAGGACTTGTTTACAAAGTGGGTAGAGTGCACTCCGCTGCGAAAAGCCACGGGGAAAAACATTATCGCGGCGTTCGAGGATTTGATTTTGTCTAGGTGGGGTACTCCTGAAGTATTCCTCACGGATAATGGCACCGAATTCGCGAATAAAGCCGTCGACGACATGTGCGCGGAGTACAACATCGTACACGCTCACGTACCCCCGTATCACGCGCAGGCAAATCCTGTAGAGAGGGTGAACCGAGTCTTGAAGACTATGATCACGACGTATATTGAGACGGATCATCGAGATTGGGACATTCATTTGCATGAATTCCGGTTCGCGTATAATTCTGCGGTGCATAGTTCACTGAAAGTGAGCCCTGCGTTTTTAAACTTAGGTCGCGAACCGCGGCCTCGAGTGCAACTACGACGCGCGGAAGAAGGTCCGGCGACAATTCCGGAACCGTGTCCCGCGAAGTGGGCAGAAAGAATGACCCGCCTGCAGGAATTACGAGATCTCGCGACCCGTCACTTACAAAATGCACGCACTAGGCAGGCACAATATTATAATCGACGTCACCGAGACGGTCACTATAAGGTAGGAGACCGAGTCTGGAAGCGAAACCGCGTCTTATCATCAGCTGCGAACTTCGTAGCTGCGAAATTAGCTCCCAAATTCGCGGGACCTTATATCGTAACGAAGGTAGTATCACCCGTCGTGTATGAGCTAGAGGATGAAACCGGTAGGACACTCGGTCGACACCATATAAAAGATTTTAAACCGTACGTCGCCCCGGAGGTAGACGTAAATCTCAGCGAATCCGAGGTGGAAGACGCATCTTCCGACGAGGCCTGAGAAAACCGTTCGCGTTCGTGTGTTCTGAGTTTGGTACGGAGTATTCGAGCGCTATTGGATGCGAGCGTTTTGTTCTTTTTTTTTGTATGTTGTTGGTTGAGTTAAGGAAATAGGGTCTTAGGAACCGTTGGTAAAATCATCGGCCAGTTCGACGAATTAGTCTTTCTTTATTTTTTTTTCTGAGTCAACTGCGCCGACCATCTCGTAGCGGGATATGGCTCCAAATGGCCTCGAGTTCATTAGGAGGGTTTCTGGTTCTCCACAGTCCAACCAGGTGCGGCCTACGAAGAGCAGGTCCGGTTGGCCTGTAGCGAAATCGTGGAGCTGCAAGCGCCGGAGGCCAGCATCTCCGAAGAACCGGAGGCCAACGTCTCAATACAGCCGGAGGCTAGCGCCTTGAAGGGGCCCAAGCCTCCCAGTACGGGGGCTATACCGCGTCCACGGACGAACGAGGGACCGGTACCGAGGGATCCCCGGTACATGCCCGTGCCGGTACCCCCTACTAGGCCACGGCAGGTATCCGAGGTAGATCGCCTCGAGAGAGAGGTGAGGGAAGCCGACCAACGGGCGGCGGAGGCCCGGAAGGCGGTCCGGGAGGCTACGAGGCTAGCCACCGAGGCCCACAACGAGGCCGCTCAGGTTCGACAGGCCTACGAGGCCGCCGTCAGAGTCCGCCAGGGTTCCGAGGGGGTAGCACGAGAGCGCCGGGAACGCGAGCGTAGGGAGCGGGAGGCACGGGAGGTTGCCTTGTTGGCGTACCGGCGAAGCCAACTCAATTGTTGGAATTGCGGCCGAGCCGGTCATACATCAAGGTATTGCGATCGGCCCAAGCAGCTGTTCTGCAATCTATGTTCGAGGGACGGGGTAGTGGCTGAGACGTGTCCTTGCCGCGACCAAGCCTGGCACCTGGAGCTGGCGGCTCAGAGAGCCCGAGACCAGGCCCGTCGAGGGTATTACCCCGAGGCCGCACGAGGAAACCCCGGCAAGAGGCAATAGAGCCTCTAAGACGACCGCATATCGGGGTCATGTTGTTGGTCCTTTCGGGGGGTTTCGTTTTTTTTTTTTCCTTTCTCTTTCGTTCCCTTTTATATTTTTTTGTTTTCTCGTTTCCTTTGCCTCTCGGGGGCACCCTAATCTTTTTTGTTTTGTTGTTTTTGGTTTGCTTTTTTTTTCTGGTTCCTGTCTTTCCCCTTTTCGTGGGGGTGCTATTCGTTTTTTTTGTTTTTTTTTTGGTATAGAGTCCTCGGACTCGGGCATTGACGCCCTGTATTTAGTTTCGTTTTGTTTTGTTGGTTCGTAGTCTCTTATTTTATTTGTTTTTTTTGTGTCATGTTTTTGGTCAAAATTATTGGTAAAGAAATTACAATAGTCCTTTATTTTGCTATTTTTTTTTGTGTGGTTCGTTAGTTTCGAGTTTTCAGATATTAGACTCTTATTTTGATTTTGTTTTTTTTTTGGTTGGGAAGTCGAACCCTTCCCTAAGTTTTTGTCTTTCTGCCTTCTGCAGGGGGAGAGTAGCGTGTGATGACTTGAGAATTTAACCGGGGGTTTTCATAAAATACCTTCATATTCCCTCCCCGGGGGAAAGTTTAGTTTGCTAAAAAGTTACGTTTAAGCCATCAGATCCAGACGGATCTGTAGACGTAAGACGCGGTGTGCGGCCGCCACTCGGAGTTCGGTCCATGGGTCAGTTTTGCTGGCGCTTCCGCCCCAGTGGTCCGTCTAAGGGGGGGGGAGTTGTAACATTGCATGTTACGACAGGCTCCTCACCCCTTAAACGACCTTAGCGGAGTGACTGGAAAAGTACGAATGTTTAGAGAACCCCGAGGTTTGACAGAAATTCCGAGAGGCGACCGTGACCGACTAAAGACTGTTGAGCATATTATTTATTCTTTTGTTTTGTTTTACGACTTTTCTCTAACATGTGGGAGACGAGGCCCAGCCGACGGTTAAGATACTGTGACAGAGACACACCAC
The DNA here is from genome assembly GCA_963992785.1 of Tenthredo livida. NCBI lineage: Eukaryota > Metazoa > Arthropoda > Insecta > Hymenoptera > Tenthredinidae > Tenthredo > Tenthredo livida. The sequence goes on from OZ023067.1 coordinate 19,823,174, forward strand.
TACCGACGCAAGACGTCCCAGTATCGACTGTTTGGATCCTACTCGACGAGCGCCACCCAAAAGCTTCGGAGGATAGTTAGTGGCCACGCTACCTCCTGCTATTAATCTAGAGGACACGGGAGAGTGCCAAGGGCACTCTACAACGGGGGATATCGGTGGTGGAGGAGATTCCCGCCACCAGGAAGAGCCTGCATCCCGTGAGCCTCCGACGTAGCAAGCTAAAATCATCGTGGCGAACTTTGAATCACGCGCGTGGCGACCACCGGTCGCCATGCTTAAGGGATCCTTCGGTCGATACGAAAATCGATATTTGGCCGTAACACGAGGGCGCTGATTACCGGCGCCATGCGGTCTAGTCACTCTGCGTTAGACTAGCGTTCTGAGCACTCGTGCCGTTTATGTTGGTCTGAGACTTTGCGTCGAAAGAATTTATAAGTTTTGCGTTTAAGCCTCGTGGGCGTACTAGAGTTTTTTGTTGATTGAGTGAGTGTTTTCCTCCGAGGAATAGTTCCCCCGAGGGATAAGGAAGATGTTGTTTGAGAACGAGAAAGCCTCGTTCCTCAGGTGGCTGGAAGACGGTAAGCGTTAGCCATTCTTACCCATGCTAATTTGGATTCGGCAACGGCCGTCAGCCATATTGCCTTGAGCAGCCACGAGGCTAATTAACATTTTTGGAATCGAATTACACCGATTTCCGAGAGGTAGGCCGTCACCAGTGTCCCCATGTATTAGAATTTATCGTTCGAGTTACTATTTTTGTAGAGAAATATCGAGTATTATAGTCTGTCAAGTTCGGGTTTGATATCTGTCGTACACGAGTGCGACAGAGATAGTCGTAGTCAGTCACTGTCGCTCTCTCTTCCTCCCGTGGGGAGAGACATAGCTATTCGTTATTTGGACTTCGAGTCTTTGTTTTTCGGGTTCGAGTCAATAAAGAATTCGATTTAATTATTAGTCGCGTTATTCGCAGAGTTAGGTTAAGTTAGTCTAAGTGAGATCTGTAAATATTACTTCGTAGATCAATTTCATTTTTCTAGTCTTTATTACGAGCCGAAGGCTCACCCATTGTAAATAATAGCCTGTTAATTAGTTGTAAGTTCTCCTCGTGGAGTCTGGTTAACGTTTTAGTTGAGATATCGTCCCACGAGGACCGAGTTTGTCGAGTTATTTAATTTTTGCATGATTTTTCTTTGTTATTGCTATCCTACGTGGAAGCCAGTAGTCTATTAGATATTGTAAAACTCGCCAAACGTGGCCAGGTCGCTTATACACGACCCGAGGCCGTTCTTTCTACGAGGGAATTTATTCCCGATTGTTAAAATTATTATTTCTATTTCTTTTCTATTTTGTTGAATAAATTCTATTTTTTTTATTGTCAAATTCAAACGCTCGAGTCGTTATTTAACGTCCCGCTAATCCTTCAATTAATCCTGACCCCTCTCCGCGGTACTGTAGCTAGCCGACGCTTTACGTACCCGTAGGATATATTTTGTTTATATTTTTGAACGTGGCGGTTACCCGCCTGGCGCCCAGCATATTTTTCAGGTAATTAACGTTGGCCAATTGTCGAGTGGACGGCTCTCGGAGGCTAGCATCCGGTCTAGTTCGAGGGCTAAATAAAATCCACGTCACAAAATATAGATATATCATTCAAAAGTTGTTTCCCCCCAAACATCGTGTTTCATTTGCATCAACTGGTGAAGGGTTGAATATCGATGATCATATTGCGACTAAGAACAGTGCTGTTGATTACATCTACTGGGGTGATCCGAATGAACTGGTTAACAGACTGTGGCTGTTGAACAGTTCTGAACAGGCAGGTCATACTGGTCATAGAAATGAAATTATTTCCATAGTAACTGAATTACGAGATGCCCATATTATTGACTGATTGATCAGTTTGTTTCGAACACACAATCAGACAGCATTGAGTACGTAAAACAATGAGTAAAGAAAAAGTACGACTAGTGAATGAATTGCATGCTCCAGCAAGGAAAAACTTCAAACGTCGACGAGTGATTGTGAAAGGTTATGATGATTTGTGGCAAGTGGATTTAGTTGAAATGAGAACACATGCGAAAATTAACAAAAATTTCAACTATATTCTGACCGTTATTGATGCATTCTCAAAATATGCTTGGGCTAAACCATTGAAGACTAAATCTGCTAGAAATGTTACCGAAGCGTTCAAAGAAGTATTAAATAGTGGGCGAAAACCAAATAATCTTCAATCTGACGATGGAAAAGAGTTCTACAATACGGAATTTGCTAATTTGATGAAAAGATATGATATTAATCACTATTCAACATATAGTGTTTTAAAAGCATCAATCATAGAGCGTTGGAATAGAACACTTAAAGAAAAAACGTGGAAAGCTTTTAGCATAAATGGTTCCTATAAATGGATAAATATTTTACCTCAATTAGTTTCAGAGTATAATAATCATAGACATCGAACAATTGGTATGGCACCCAGTAAAGTGACAAAAAAAAATTCGAATGAGCTTCTCAATTCTGTGTATAACAACGTTAAATATGTGAAGAAAGCTAAATATAAAGTAGATGATTTTGTTAGAATCAGCAAGTACAAGTCTCTGTTCGCCAAAGGCTACACACCAAATTGGTCAACGGAGATTTTCAAAATTATTAAAGTTAAAGCAACTAATCCACGAACGTATCTATTAGTTGATAAGCAATCTAATCCCATACACGGAGGATTTTATGAACAAGAATTGCAGTTAGTAAAATATCCTGATGTATATCTAGTGGAAAAAATTATTAGAAAAAAAGGGAATAAGGTATATGTGAAATGGTTAGGATTTGATAAAACACATAATTCATGGATAGATAAAACCAATACTTTATAATTTATTTCTCTGAATATATATATAAATACATAAATACATGTACACATTGTATGTAATAAATATATATAATAAAAGATTCTTGAAAAATGTATGCATTCACTTCATTTGAGAGGGAATATTCACATGTCCCCAAGGTAGTGTATCTGTGGAGTTCTCCAATAAATATCTTTTATCATCATATGAACTTAAAGCAATTTTTGATTGTAAAACGGAATATACATTGTGTAGTTCTGACTGTATTGTTCGTTGCTGACGTATTTCACAAGTATTTCTGTTATTTAAACAATTTAGATAATCGTTGAAGGTTATATCATTTGCAATCACATTCATTTTAACACCTTTCGCTTTTTTAGTTATTTTATTATGCAACGTTCTTATGGAATACATTTTTGAACGTAGACCTACAAATTCAGTCATTATTTCTCCATTATTCTCATCTTTCATCAATCCTACAATTTTTCTGTTAACCAGTGGAATTTGATGAATATTTTGATTGGGGTAATCACTAGTATCAAATTTTTCAGGATGATTTTTAATAAAATCATATGCATTTTCACACTTCAGCTCGTAAATCAAACTATCAGTATCAGTATACATTAATTTGCAATTTGTTTTGAAATTTTTCAACATGAAAGCATAGTGAAAATCATAAACACAAATCTTAGATAAATCCAGAATAGCCATACCTACATAAAGAGGTTTGTTAAAATATATCTTTAATTTTCTCATCTCGATTGCAACTAAATTTTCCTGGAAAATACTTCTGCTATGGAAATTTGGTTTTGATATCAAAGCTTCAGCACTATAACGCCCACTCCATTTTGTTATCAGTTTCACATCACGATATTTTCGTACATTTTCCATGGTTTTACCAAAGACCGCATTATTCATCAGTTTATACAAATTTTGTTCAAATTTATTCTTACTTTTCGAGCGTAATTCCGTATTAAAATCAATGTATGGTTTTAACCAAGGTGATTGAGCAAATTCTAAGATTCTATGAATTTTCACTAAAACTAAACCATTTATAACACACTGTTGTAAATTACGATAATGAATTACATAACGTTCCTTTTTCTCAACGGTTGCTAGAAGTTTCAAATTCTTACCCCCACATGGTTTAGCATGATTTGGACAGAATGGTAGATCTTGATGCAATGTATGAATTGATGAAGGATATTCTAAATCCACTTCTAAAATATAACCAATCAGCGATTTATCTGATATTGGAAAAACATCAAAATTTTCAACTCTGTCCATCCATTTAAATTCTCCATGTGGTAAGTATTCACACATTGCCCATCCATATAAATTATTAATATCAAAATGCATTAGATATGTAGAGTTCTGATTTGAATCATAGTCAGGCATGAATTTATTATTGGCTTTGCTATATCGATTGGAGCATTGACTTAATCCCCCTCGCAACCCGCGTTCGAAAAATAACAACATATCCACATCTGTGAGTAATTGCAAACTAATTCGTGTTTGTTTTAGCATGCAATCCCAGGCAAACCCTGGTAAGGTGCAATAATGAATTGGATCTAGTCGATATGTATCCAAACAATTACTCCGAAAATTTTCAAATACATCTGCAAGTAGTATAACATCAACTTTCAAATATAAATCACTATACTCCCCCAGAGTTTGTATATTAAATGTTCGCCATACTTGATTTGCATAGTTATATTCATCATCTGATATATGGCAATCATTTAATTTGTTATAAAATGCTGTTTTTATTGGTAAAGTAGTTTCATCTAGCTGATCAAGTGATGTTATATAATCATAAGGAAATACACCTTTCCGTGTTATTAGATTGAATTCCGCACTGTTTAAATTTGAAAACTCAGATTTCAAATGATGCATTGAATCTGGTGACATGTAGGAAACCAATTGACTCAAACTAGAATTCAAGTGTCGAAATGAATCAATAAAATGTAACTTCAAATTCAGATGATGTATTTCTTTCACAAATGAAATATAGCGTTCCTTGTTTAATGGTAGCAAATATGTTGCACCATCCAAAAGCACAGCGAGTTCTTTGATTATAAAATGGGCATCATATCCACTAAGGTTATGTAATATTACTGGTACTACTCTCCTTATTGAAGCATGCAAGTTGCAATTTTGATGACTTGCACCTCTATCTAAACCAGTTAAATGACAATGATCCCTGACACGAATATTATATACCTCAAATTTCACCCCACATAACCAACAATATTCGGCAGTCTCAAATTCATTAATCTGTTCATCTGTCAGCGGATGCATTGTCTTAGGAGAATTTAAAACACTAACTGCTTTGTATGAAATCATTTTGAGCTCATGTATAAACCATTCTTGACAATCTAAACCACGATAAGATTTGTAGTATGATTTCACCGAATCATGGGTAGATTTAAAATAATATCCAACACTATAAGGGATATGTTTTTGATAAAATGATTTTCGTAACATTTGGCTAGAATCGTTAGAAGTTGTTTCTAACATGCACTCAAAATCAGCATACACAACAAATGGTGCTCGTAACATATTTCGTATATTTTTGAAATATAATTTATCATCAGGACTCTCTGGTAAGGTGATTTTACAGACTTTTTTATTTTGTATACAATCTACTTCATGTGCTTTAAGTTTTACTTCGGTATGAAAATAATGCAAGCATCTATCACATATAAAGATGCGACATCTATGTTTAACTAGTTGACTAGAAACCAATCGAGATAAATTCTTGATCCAACAATAGTGAGTTTTTTCGCCTAACACATCACTGTATTCATACAACAGAAGCAGATTAATACATTGTAAACTTTTATTTGGATGTTCATTGATATATAATGGTACAACCTCCATCTTTCTGCTATGAGATGATTCTAGAATGTAAACATTAATTCTAATATTATTCATTTTCTCAAACTTTGGTATATCTCGAACTTTTACTGGAAATGATATATTGGTAAAATCAAAAACAGTATTATAGTGTGGATAACTCCTTGGATCTGAGGGTCTCCATGTCATAGAATGTAGAGCCGAAACACAGGCCCATGCAAAACATGCATTATCATGATTTTGAACATTGATGATTGCTTTTTTGGCTTTAATAGTTGGTGGTAAATCTATATATGATGCGCCTAATAATGGAGCGTATTTATTCATGTTAATAAGAATATAATCAACACTACTTAGCGCCCATCCACTATCACGTTCTTGAAATTCTTCAATCTTCGTTAATAGTGGAATGATAATTTTGTCTTGATACCATTCTTCTAGATCAGATACTATTGATAAATGAGTATTTTTAGTTTGAAAGAACTTTTGTTCACTCTGTTCACCCAAATGAAATGTTGCTGCGAGTAGACTATTTAATTTAATGTGGTAAAACTGTTCAATTGTGTTTGTGACTTTGTGAAAAATTATTTTTTTTGCATCTTCTAAGAATTTTTTCAAATCTTGTTTTTTCAAATTCACTACAACCCCCGTCAAAATTCGATTTGTGAAAGCTGATTCAACATCATGCCATTGTACAGTCATAGGCGATAAAATTGTTTGTGTGTTCAAATAACCAGAACCGAAAACTGAGTTATGATCAAGCAACAACGCTCGAGCTGTCTTAATTCTTGCAATATGAGTGTGAATTTTTTTTTTTTGAAAAAAATTCAAATTATTGTCCTTTAACAAGTTTACTAATGTTTGTAAAACTTTTTTAACCATTTGCAACCACCTTTTCACATTTTCACTGGTAATGTTCTTTAATATGATTGCAAATGATTCGTTGACAGCCTCAATCATGACTTCAACATCATTCATCAATCCACACATTTTTAATTGTATTTATTTAGTCATTTATTCATTTATTTATTGTTTTTCACTCTTCGTTGATTAATAATTCACCATCGATTGGCTGAGTTCCCGATCGATGGTGTGTATAATTAACACGAACTGATAATTCAGTTATACTGTTAGCTACTGGAGACATTCCAGTCTCACAATGCGTACAAAAAATTATTGGGATTTTTGATAAAAGAGGTGCATTATAGTCATAACAACTGTTGCACAACTCTTCCTTGAAATTTATATTTGAGCGAAAATGTACAAATGTTGTTGAATATGCTCTGATATTCATCATGAATTTTGATTGCGCGCACCTATGGCAAAATTGGAGACAACGCGGATGCGTGTGATAAGAATTATAAACTGATGGTAATAGATGACGGTCATCATCAATCACATCAGGTAACCGAAATTTAACGTGTGTATAGACATAGCAGTACCATGGAACTTCTACGTTTCTCATTATGAGACACTACTGATTGCAACAACGTGTATGGTGGTTTATATAGTGACTAGTGGAGTAATTTAATGCTCCTACTCGCATTGTGAATAGTGATTTGGTGGTATATATATTTCTATTTCTATTCCATACTGCAAGAGTTTTCAATTGTTCTAAGAAGTGCAACGTCTTAACAAGTGAGGTATCAATGGCTAGTCTGTTTGCGAATGAGGAACTCGGCCAGGAATTGAATATTCTAGACAACAATGAAATTGAGTTGATAGATGAGCTTGAATTACCTTCAGAAGATAAAGGTTATGAATCTGCGAATCAAGAAAACTTTTGTGATGAAAAAATCATTAAAAGAGAGGTGATTGGAACACTCTATGAAACGAAAGAGAACCAAAAATTCTGTCTGATAACATCAGGATTTGGGATAAGCCTGGGAGACCTATGTGGACCATGTGCAATGAATTACAACGATGTGGAAATCGGATGGGCATTCATGAGACATAAATCATACACAAACATAGAAGACATTAGAAAAATAAAAAAATGTATAAGGTGTAAAATTACTTTATCAATTCATGTTTTTACAAAAATTTGTTCTTTTTGTACATCAAAAAAATTATCGATATGAATTTTGTTAAGTAATTAAGCAAAATTATCCAAACAATTTTCAATAACTTGTATTTTTGAGACACTCATCATGTGCAATAGCAAATGTATTTATATTTCTTTGTGTTGAATTAATTTTAAACTGTAAGTCTACCTTGGTAGCTTTACATTTGGTGAAATCATTAGTAAGTTGATTCATACGTTCTTGAGCTACTGCTGAATCTTCTTCACAGGTCAAATGTGAACCTAAGAAATATAACATATTATTAAACCTATCTGAAAAGTAAACATTTGAAACATAGTTATATTTTATTACCTGTGTTGAAATTTGAATTACTTGAGGTATTATTCAATTGTAATTTTTGATAACAATCTCCCAGAAAAAATAATATTTGTGCTTGTGTTTTTATTTTCGCTATTTTATCGATTAATAATTCATTCACTTCGTTGTTACATTCTTCTAAGTGATGTTGCTTGACTACAATGTTTTCTAAAAAATCTTGTTTACGTGAATGGCATAGATTTTCTGATTCCCCTGCAAGAAAAGTATTGTGATTAGGTAAAATATATTTATATCTTCTAATCTTTATATTGTATATGCCATACTTACATATCAAAACTGTTGATTCAGTATTGGCGACTTCTAAGCTCGTTGCAAGAAAAAATTCTAAAATAACACCAATACATATTATCAGAAAAATTCTAGAAATCATAATGCTGCGCTGATTTAAATTATAACACTTTGAACTTGATTATGGAACTAACTGAGATAAGATTTCAACTGAAACGATCTTATATATAATAACTCACACATAATCAACATACATCTGTGTGAATATGCAATGATCTTACTAAAAATATTAATAGGTATGACATCTGTGTTATGAACGTAAACCGAATAATTTGTAGAAATAAATCAGAAATACAACCACGTTTCATTGATCACGTGAATAAAAATCAGAAATGCATGCATTGATAATTCATACGCCTTGATTTCAATGTACAGGCAGTAGAAAACTATGTCAGTGGTAACTGAGGTCGTCTGTTTTCCATGAAATCTATCATTCATATCAGTGGATTAGAATATTATTGTAATTGATATACTTCTCTATAACCACATTGAAAATAGCTGCAGTCTGCTTCAATTATTATGTGTAGTTGTGTTCTTCAATGAATCTTATCTAGAACTGTGTCAATAGGTTGAATCAACAACTATTGAACTGAGGTCGTCTGTTTCCATGAAATCTATCATTCATATCAGTGGATTAGAATATTATTGTAATTGATATACTTCTCTTTAACCACTTTGAAAATAGCTGCAGTCTGCTTCAATTATTATGCGTAGTTGTGTTCTTCAATAAATCTTATCTAGAACTGTAGACATTTTCTTGGCACTTGAGAACTGCTAGTATTGATGAGGAAATTCTTACATACATTGTATGGAATTAGGTGCAATCTGCCCAATTATTATGCATAGTTGCATTTGCAATAAAATCTTCGCTAGAACTGCATACATTGTCGCTAGAACTGCATACATTGTATTGACCTTTAGAAATTCAAATCTATTCTGAATAAGTAATTGAAAATAGATGTGATCTCTACAAGCTGTACATGATTTGCTTACATCATTAGGTGATTCTATTTTATCGATTGGGGTCTATAGGTAATTCTGAGTCATAGATGATTCTTCTTTATCGATCGATCGATTGATCGATATTTGCTTACATCAATAGGTAATTCTATTTAATCGATTGGGGGCTATAGGTAATTCTGAGTCATAGATGATTCTTCTTTATCGATCGATCGATTGATCGATATTTGCTTACATCAATAGGTAATTCTATTTAATCGATTGGGGGCTATAGGTAATTCTGAGTCATAGATGATTCTTCTTTATCGATCGATTGATTGATGATAATTATTGATCATAGATCAATTTATCGACCATCGATTTTATCGACTGAGGGTCGATGTGTTATCGATTGAGGGAACCTACTTTATCGGGTGATAGAACCCTCATAGATACCCTACTGATAATCTATACCTTCACACTTTAAAAATACACGGATACACGTTCTTCAAAAAAATTTCATTCACCCCCTCCCCCAGAATCCTGCCTCCAGACCTCGGAAAATTGTGTTGCGCCGGCGCTGGTGACGATTGTATACTATTCAGCCTTCAATTAATAATTGATGTTCTAAAAAATTGTACGCTAAATAACGACTTTAGTAGTAAAATTGACGAGAGATATCAACGAGTAGAAGTCAGTCATACCATGAATGCACTTTTCTAAACCGATGATCTAACGAGTTGCGATAATTTACGATATAATAGGGGTTTATTTTTATCGATTTCTAGACTAGACTTAAGACCTATCGAAAGCGAATCAAACAAGCTTTTCGATACCGTCGTCACAAATTGGTTTTAATAAGGTTTTATATATTAATTTGGGCGTCTCATTATTGGGACATCCATTACACGTATGTACCACGGTCGAACTCGTGTCCGGTCACTGGTACAAGAGCACGTAGCCGCAGAGACCGAATAATCGGACGCCGATCGTTGTTACCTCGGGATCGCTCGTGACAGTTCGACAAATTTTATTTAATGAAATAAAAAATGAAGAAAGAAAAACAAAATCAAAAAATCATAGATTTCGAGGGTTGATCAAAACTTCAATGAAAAAAAAAAATGAACCAAGCAAACAAACGAACATACATTCATAAGGGACGTGTCTGAAAATTGGGACATGACAGTGTCCGAACACGGGGACGTAACGCTAAAAGCTGTCCGAAGATCGGTACATTTGCTATCATTGAACAATTAAATGCATGAAAACTATAATAATTAACATTTTCGCAGTTATTGTATGTGCTTTGAAAACTAGAAATTATGAGCTTGACGATGGTTCCAGTCATTTGAAAAAAAAAAACACTCCTTTAATGACTAATATATCCTCTAATCTAGGAACGCTCTTAACCGTCCGAGCATTGGTACCGTTACCTTAGCTAAACCCTCCCTGTGTTCGCCTTGAACTTCCCTGAGTGACAGTGGAATATTACATGCTAGACACCATAGGTTTTGCGCTAATGTTTTTATACTCATAATCCTCGATCCTTCAATTTCCACTGTTTCATTTAACGTTTCAGGTAAAATTTCAGGTAAAATTTTACGTTTTTTATTCGCCACAGTGATATTTTCCCGCCACTCAGTCTTTCTCTTCCTCTCAAATTTTCCCTTATATCGTGGCTGACTGGCCATGGTGACAGCATATTGAGGTTATAGTGCTCATGAATTGAGAAGGAAATTTTTCTTTATTCATTTATTGACAGAGGAAATATTTCTTCATTCATTTATTGAGAGAGGAGTATACAGCGTTGCTGCATATAAAAAGACTCTGGTCAACGAAGGTACTTTATTTGTGTAATGAGTGAAAATGATTCAGAATAATCGACTAATTCTTATGATCATAAATTTTATAATTCACAAAGAGAATTTTCAATTATAAGTCATAGTTTTTTGATTAATTTTTTTGGTTTTTTTTACGGACACTCAACGATCACTTTGGGGAGTGACCATACTACTTCAACTTAGGCAGAGAGAGAGAGAGGGGTACATATAGTACCGAGCAAGCAGACAGGTTGTATATGAGGTATTCCACGTGAAACCAAAGGTGATTTGACTTTCGGGTTTTTGATTTCGATCGAAATTTTTTTCCGTGTCACTTTTTGCAGGCTAAAACGATATCCCGAAGGGGTTTCGATTGCAGCTGTTTATTTCGATTTATCAATCAATGAAAATATCCCAGAGTTACCATTTGACCAAGTTTTTCATTTTTTCCTCCGAAACCTCGTGCCCTAGGGCAGGGGTCGGCACACTCATTAGGCCAAGGAGCCAAAGCCGTAAATCCACTCAACCCATTCACCGGCACTAATCCTTTTAACGCCGTTTCTAGGAATTTGGCAGGTATGGGTGGGGATATGCAGGTATGAAAAGACTTGCAGTTTTTGCCGTCCCAAATAGACCGCACACCCCTTAGTTCCTTTTATTTCTCCCGAACGCTGCCCCTACCATCGAACTTTCAGGTAAGGACAACTGACCGTTCTCAGGTAGACCGAGGGGACTTACGACCGTAGTAATTGACACTTAGAGCCAGGTTGGCACATTGCGCCAAGCCTGCCGACCTCTGCCCTAGGGGGAAAATGACCCATATACAAAATGTTCGTTTTTGATCGAACTTTCCGAAAAACATTTTTTCAAACCTCCGCCATTAACGATCATAGAAGATATTCGAGTGTAAACACTAAATTTGAAATTCCAAAAAAAGGCTATTTTTGATTTTGATGTTTTTTTTTTTTTTTTTCGAAAAGCAGACAAGAAAACGAAACTCTTAAGTCCCTAATCAAGATGGGACGAATTTTCCTTATATTTTTTCCTAGGGTCTAAAGCTTGTTTGCCTGGAAAAATATTTAATTTTCGAAATTTTTTTATGAGTGGTTCATTGGATCGTTTAATTATTCGTTTTTTTTCTGTTTTCAGCGCTGAAAAAAAGTTATTGGTGGAAAAAATAAAAAATTTTTTTCAATGATTCTTTTCTTGCCAATCCCTTTTTTTTCAGTTTGGAAAACAAAAAAAAAAGCAAATGATTAGGCGATCCAAAGAAAGGCTATTTTTGATTTTGATTTTTTTCTTTTTTCCGAAAAGCAGACAAGAAAACGAAACTCTTAAGTCCCTAATCAAGATGGGACGAATTTTCCTTATATTTTTTCCTAGGGTCTAAAGCTTGTTTGCCTGGAAAAATATTTAATTTTCGAAATTTTTTTATGAGTGGTTCATTGGATCGTTTAATTATTCGTTTTTTTTCTGTTTTCAGCGCTGAAAAAAAGTTATCGGTGGAAAAAATAAAAAAAAATTTTCAATGATTCTTTTCTTGCCAATTCCTTTTTTTTCAGCTTGGAAAACAAAAAAAAAACAAATGATTAGGCGATCCAATAGACCACTCATAAAAATATTTCGAAAATTAAATTTTTTTGCACCAGGGACAAGGGAAACCGCCGGAAAAACCTTGTCCAGGTGTAGCCGGATCCGAGCTCAAACCACCGTGAGTCAAGTCAGCGCCTGGACGGCGTGACCCGTCTTACATTTTTGCAGGCTGCCGCTCAGGCCTTCCTCGACTCGAATGGGGATTTGAACTCAGGTCCTCCCGCTCCATAGTCTCGAGTGCTAGCACTACGCTACTACTGTCGGTAGAGAGAGAGATTGATTGACTGGACTTTATTATGCCCTGGAATACCTGGGGGCAAATATGAATACATCTGGGAACTACAGTATAATACAATAAAGTTACATATAAAATAGAAGTAGTAAAGGTAAATACAGAAAAGGAAAAAACAAATTAGATGAATAAAAGACAAGAGTAATAGAGAGTAGAGAGATTGATTCATTCATTCATTTATTTATGCCCTGGAAGCCTAGGGGCAAATAGTGTACAAAAGAATAGAGAAGATGCACGAGTTGCGATACAAAATGGTAGTGCACAGTGCAGACCAAATAAGACAATGGTTAGATAGAAACTTATTAAGTAAATAACATAAGATAAACCTATAGAGTAAAAAATACATAAAATAAACTTATGAGTAGTACATAAAAATAACCATGAACATAGAATATTTCAGATGAAAATAAATAAATAAAAATAAAGTAAATAAAATAAAACAAAGCGTAGATAAGTGAAAAGCAGGATAAAGAAGCGAGCAACAGTAAAGTTGCAAACCACGGAACATAATAAAACATCAAATACTAGGGCTATTTACGACCCTGCATATAGAAAAAAGAAACATACCCACGAACATGAGCAAAGGGTTAAACATATGCAGCACGAACTGACAGCTAGTCGGATCCAGTATCAGCTGCAAAAAGGTGAGCAAACAACCTTGCTTTGAAAACTACTATGGAAGGCGAGGAGATAACATCAGAAGGCAACGAATTCCAGAAATAAATAGCCGACAGACGAAAAGAATTCCAAAGGGCCACCGTGCGATGGCTAGGCGTGGCAAAGTAGTCTAACGTACTAGGACGCAGCGAACGGTCACCCGCTGGCTCATTTCGCCGAAAGCATTCGCTAGATAAGGAGGCGCTGCACCACTGACGATGTTGTACGTGAATGCACCGAGAAAACAGAGTCGCCTGGACCGCACAGTCAGCCAGCCAAGTTGGCGACGAAACGGGGTAATGTGATCATCCCAGCGCAAATTAAAAATAAACCTGATGGCTCGGTTTATAAGGCGTTGAAGGACTAAATTAAGTTCACCCGACAAGTCATTAAACACTAGACAACAGTAGTCTACAAGCGGAAAAATCGAGGAGACCACGAGGGACGATTTCAGCTCCACTGAGAGGCCATTACGGTGATACCTCAGCCTATGCAACGCGTAATTAACCTTATTCGATATTGCAACGACATGGCCACGCCAGGACAAGTTCGACCGCATTACGACGCCGAGGTTCCGAACCTCATTGACATAAGGCAGTACGGTCCCATCCACCGATATGGGTTCAAGATCCGTAAGTTTTAGGCGGTTTATAAACGTGCCACTCCCTTGAATGAGCACTTTTGACTTGCCCAGATTAAGCTTGAGTCCGTTAGCCGCTGCATAGGTGGTAATTACATTCACATCATAAGTGATTCTGGCTATTCCATCGTGTAACTCAGACGGTGGGCACGATAAGTATATCTGCGAAAGTAAGGTGCTTAGTATACCGCAAGTCCGCTCCAATATCATTAATGGAGAGCGAGAAGAGTAACGGGCCCAGAACCGACCCTTGAGGGACGCCAGTAGACGTAGTCAGCCAGGCAGAAGGAACACCACGCTCATCAACCACAGCCTGTGAGCGACCGGTTAGGTAGGAAAATATCCAGCGCAGAGGTAACTCAGAGAAGCCAAGTTTCCTGAGTGTTGACAGTAGACGAGAATGACTAACCATGTCGAACGCTTTACTGAAATCGAACAGCACTAAGATGGTCACGCATCTATCGTCTACCCCCTGTCTTACGTCTTGACAGAGCCGTAATAATGCTGTTTGCGTGCTGTGGCGCTCCCTGTACCCAGACTGACGCGGGTCATATAGATTATTTTGCTTGACAAACTCAAGTATCTGTGCATGCACTACCCGCTTAAGTAACTTTGAAAATTCACACAGGTTTGCGATCGGACGAGCATCAGAAGGCGACTTCGGCGGGTTTACTTTTAAAAGAGGGCGAATAAAAGCGCGTTTCCAGCAGGGAGGAAAGTGCCCATGGTTCAGACTGCTGTTGAACAAGGCGGCTAGCACAAACGCGAGGTACGGTAGTGCTTGGTGAATAATAAAGAGCGAGATCCCGTCGGGTCCTGCGGCGTGCGATGGCCTCGTCGAGGACTTCACTAGCTTAGTGACATAATTGGCGCTCACAAGAGAAAACTCAAATTTAACGTCATTAGACGCCAACTGAGATGGCGTAGATAAAAAGCAAGTGAAGTCGCGAGAGGAGAAAGCCGGCGAACCATTGGAGATGGCCGCAAACGCGATATTCAGTTCATCTGCAGTAAAAAAGGTGAGCGGAGAAGCCGAACGGGGTCTAACTAACCCTAAGTCCGCTAGTTCACGCCATAATTTGCCAGAGTCAGTGACAGCAGAAAGCCGGCGCAGGGTGAAGTCATCAGCAGCTCTACGTATGTCATCAGAAAGCTTGTCACGATATTGCCTGTAAATATCCAAGCCCAACACACTACCCGACCGCTCAGCTTGCTTGTACAGTGTATTCCTCACACGAAATCGAGTACGCAATTCCGTGGTCAGCCACGGCGCAAAAGGTTTGGAGACCTGGAAGGTCCGCATAGGTGCAGAGAGAGATAGATAGATAGATAGATAGATAGATAGATAGATAGATAGATAGATAGATAGATAGATAGATAGATAGATAGATATATTTATTATAACCATAACAATTTTGGCTGATAATACAAGCGTATTCAAGATAGTAAAATTAAGTGAAGCAGAAGTATGTGTACAGAGAAGATAGAGAAAAACAGAGCAAGCATGAGAACAGTACAGAAAAACTTAAAAATAGGTACTTAAACTAAATTAGGCTAGAGTGAATAAAGTAAAGAAAAGAAACGAAACTAAAGCAAGGAGACTAAGAGGTAGAGAGCGCACGCGCGGCCTCGGTATCAAAAAGATATTGCCGCAGGCAGGACCGAAAAACCGGGAGAGAGCGGACGGACCGAACGTCCGACGGAAGAGATTCCCAGAGGTAGAGGGCGCCGACGGTGAAAGACCTCCAATAGGCCTCAGTGGCGAAACGGGGGATGAGAAAATCTCCTCTTTCGCGACGAGAGGGGCCGGGGGAGGCAGGAGCACGGTCCACGAAAAGGGCCCGAAGGTAAGTGGGCTTGCCAGACCGGATGACTGAGAAAAAGAGGCATCCGAGAAAATAGAGCCTACGGTCAGGGGCAGTGAGCCAGAGCAAATCCCAACGGAAGGGGGTGACATGCTCATCCCTGGGGAAACCGCAGATAAAACGGGTACAGCAGTTGAACAGTCGCTGCAATCGGCTACCAAGAACATCGGAGACACCATGGTATACAACTGAACAATAATCCAGCAGAGGAAAAATGAGAGCGGTAACCAAAAGAGTGCGCAGAGGCGGGGAGAGCATACGACGAGACATCGACAGCTGCCGAAGCGTGCAATGGACGCGGTTGGAGACTGCATCAATCTGAGGTGCCCACGTGAGCTTACTGTCGAGGAGAAGCCCCAAATCACGGACGGTCTGGGAGTAAGGGATGGGAACACCCGCGAGTAAGACCGGGGGGAGAACAGTATCATGCAGCCGCGAGATGAGAGGGGAGCTTCCAATGATAATTGCCTGTGTCTTAGTAGGATTGAGGCGGAGACAGTTATCGAGGGACCAGTCGTGGACGGCCGCAATGTCGAGATTTAGCCTGCTAATGGCCTCAGGGACCTTTTAGACGGGACACTGAATGTATATTTGCAGATCATCAGCATAAAGCAGGTGATCGGTGTGCCGAAGGACCGCGCATAGGTCATTGATGAAAGCAAGGAACAAGAGCGGGCCCAGAACGGAGCCTTGAGGGACGCCCTGATCGAGCGAGACCCAAGAGGAGAGCTGACCGAAAGGACCAACAACGGCCTGCGTGCGACCTTGAAGGTAGCTAGCTATCCAGCGCAACACGTGTTGAGAGATACCGAGAGCACGAAGCTTAGACAGGAGAAGAAAGTGCGGGATAGAATCAAAAGCCTTACTGAAATCAAACAAGACTAATACAGTAACCAGGCGAGTATCTATGCCACGACGAACATCCTCGGTGAGTTTGAGCAGCGCAGTTTGGGTGTTCAAGCCCCAGCGGAAACCCGACTGCCGAGGATCAAGCAAGGACCGATCCTCGAGGAACGACAAGAGCTGCACAAGCACAATGCGCTCAAGAACCTCAGAAAGGAGAGAGAGATTGGAAATCGGTCGCATTTGCTCAAGCGAAGTGGGTGACTTGACCTTAGCAAGGGGGACGATCCTAGCCTCTTTCCAGAGAGCGGGGAAAACGCCCGACATAAGCGAGAGATTAAGAAGATGCAGCAGGAAAGGAAGGATAGCAGGAAGAGCATCCCTAACATTACGCAACGAGACGTCATCGACCCCACGGGATTGCGACGAGAAGTGAGAAATGGCATCGTGGAGCGCACGCGGAGAGATATCTCGAAAGTAGAACAAGGCGTCATCGTACGCAGGCGGGGGTAATTCAAGAAGGAAGTCAGCCACCTCTTGAGCAGCAGAAGGGCGGCGACAAACCGAGGTGAAGTGCAAGTTCAAGTCTTCGAGCGGAAAGCCAGCGCAATCCGATTTTTGAGAACGAGCGAGCCCGAGGGAGCGAAGCTCATTCCAGAGAGCGCGAGCACCAGGTGCGCCGGCCAGACGGGTGGCGTAGAAGGCAGAACGGGCATCGGAAATCGCGCGGTGAAGAGCGTCCCTGGCATCACGGAAACGCAAGAGAGCGGCAAGTGACCGAGTTCGTTTGTAGCGCCGATATAACGCATCCCTAGCTCGAATCCGATCTCGGAGCGCAGGCGTGACCCACGGCAGGCTGGCACGCTTAGGAGTAAAGGAGCGGACGGGGGCGTGAGCATCAAGCGCGGAAATGAGATTTTCCTGCAGACACTGCAGCATGTCGTCGACCGAATCAGAGGCCGGCCAAGGCGAGCGAGCGAGCTGCGAAGCGAATTCATCCTGAGAGAAGTGAGCGTAGGACCGCGTCATAATGCGCGGGGCGGGCAAGGGGGTCGGTAGAGCCAGGCGGACAAAAATAAGATCATGACCCCCAATAAAAGGAACCCGAGACTGTCCGTAGTCAGAGACGAGATCCATATCACTGACTAAGCAGAGGTCAAGCAGCGAGTCCGACGTATGAGTATGGTATGTAGGGGCGAACGGCATCATGAAAAGAGCACGAGTAAGACAGAATTCGCGTACATTCTCAGCCTCGTAGAGGCGAGAGAGTTGATTGGCGTTAAGGTCCCCCACGACAAGGGAGAGGGGATAGTTACACGAAAAACGATCGTAATCCTCTTCAAAGCTGGCCAGGTTAGCCGTTTTAGGCGGCCGGTAGACGACTGACACCATAAGAGGTGGAGAATTAGGAGACCTGACCTCGGCAATAAGAAACTCGGGCGCAGCGGCATATGGGAGAGGAGAGGCAGCTAAAATTTTAGCACTAAGAGAGACAGAGAAATACAGGGCAACCCCCCCACCAGTCTTGCCTACACGGTCTTTACGCAGCAGGGAAAAACCCGGCAGGGAGACAGAGGAATCAGGGATCTCTGGGGTGAGCCACGATTCGCTAACCGCTATTAAGTGGAAGCGGGAATTGACCAGGTGGAAGCGCAGGTAATCTATATGGCCGCGGATAGAGGTTGCGTTGAGATGACACAGGTTCAATGAAGGAGACGCAGGAGCTGGCCCGGCGGAATGGCGTCAATTAGATGACGAGGCCCGAGAAGCCGATAAATCGGCAGAGCACGCTCCAGTAGCAAGATCGAGCGTACCCGTGCAGAAATTTGTACTGGCATGCCAGGCTACTGTCCAGAGCCTGATAGGATTTTACTGGCTAGCGTTGCCTAGACAGGCTCTGGCTTGGCACTGGCCAGACTGACAAGATGCCTCGTATAACAGCATAATTCCTGGCAAAACTCTCCAGGAACTGGTCAGCAAGGATCAGGATTGTCAGACAATACACTAATTGCATTTAATTTTTCGTTATTGCAATTCGACTTCAATCAAATCCAAATCCAATTTTTACTTATCCGTTTTGAATTTTTCTAAATATTTGATATATCTGATTCAAATTCGAATGTAGTCAACTTTTTCGATTAAACTCGAATTTGAATCCGATATTTAGAATATTTAGCCAAATTTGAAACGGATAAGTAAAATTTGAATTCGGATTTGAATTTGAATTATATGTTCGATACAATTATATGAAACTATATAAAATTTTATATAATAGCGTATCGCAAGGCTTTATATTATACTGTATAAAACTATATATTGTTATACATAAAAATATATAATGATTAATGTCATATACTCACATGATATTTTGTCATTACATATAAATATTTATAGTATATAAACGTGAATGGTGACAGATAATCGATGATTGTTAAGTCATCTTTTACTTAAGTGTATATTCTTTCTCTAATTTTGACGCAAAAATGTGCACTTTGTAAATAAATGCATTCAATAAATATTACAATTCGGAAATATTAAGTAAACTTGATCGATTTTAAAACTTAACTTTTATACATTTTTACAAAATTTCTAACAAAATGAAAAGTCACGCGTTGATCATTGAAGGTATACTTTATATGTATTATCATAGAAAAAGTAAATATATAATTTGAAAATTAAATCATAGAAGAACGTTTATCCATGATTGTTTTTATTACTTGATTAATTTTCACGTTCTAATGAAGGAAATCGAAGTTACCAAATATTGAATAATTTTGACATTGTTTTAATTGATAATTGTTACAGAAAATTTTTCTTTGAAGAAATGCACTTCCAGGAGATTAAACAAATTACTGGTGCATTTTTTAAAATGTTTTTTTTTTTTATTAACATAATTGATAGTTAGCATTTATGTAATTTAACTCTGAATTCATCAAATTACTTAAATGCTTATTTAATAAATTTAATTTCGCTAACTCAATTTATATTTCACACAGAATATCATTTAATGATAACTGCGTGTTTGTTGCATTTAATTACCATAAAATTGATAATTAATAATTCAGATGTAAAATTTTGTTCCATAAGAATTGGAATATATGAAATTTGTATATTCCATATTCGTTTAAGCTTAGGATTT
The DNA here is from genome assembly GCA_963992785.1 of Tenthredo livida. Lineage (NCBI taxonomy): Eukaryota > Metazoa > Arthropoda > Insecta > Hymenoptera > Tenthredinidae > Tenthredo > Tenthredo livida. The sequence continues at coordinate 19,843,351 of OZ023067.1, forward strand.
GAATAACAGATCTTGGGTGAGTCGGTAGCGGACAGAGTTGGCGAGCGCACGGTTCACGGATCGATCCCCGGCCGGGACCAGTTTTTTTTTTTCTTAAAATTTTTTTTTCCCGGACACTCATAAGATTGCTGGCTAGAGCCTGGTCTATTTACTGGCTAGACCCTGATCAGTTTGTCTGGCTAGGTGCTGAGTAGAAATATGTTACACGCCAGGGTTGGCGCTGGACAGCTCTCCTGGCCATAGCCAGTCTAGTTTCGTGAATAACTAGCCAGGGCCTGGGCAGTGCCAAGATTGAATTTCTGCACGGGTAGGGGTCGAAGACCGGTCCGGGGGTTCCGTACCAGCGAGCGGAGGATTAGGGCCACTAGGACCATGCTGGCTGCCGCGAGAGGTACCACGATGAGAAGACCGAGTGCCCGGGCGGGACCGAGCAGAAGTAGAAGCTGAGCCACGGGCTGAGACGCGCGGAGCGGAGGGTCCGGGCAGAGACGAGAGATCGAAAAACGATCGAGACGCAGAACCGGCAATCGGGGGTTCGGCTTCCAGAGCCTCGAGGTCTTCAACGGAGAGCATCCGAAGCGTTCGCGAGCCATCGGCTTTCTTCAAAAGGACCACGCCATCATTGTGCCATACGTACTTGAAACCCCGGGTTTTAGCAATAGATTTAGCGGCCAGCAACAGTTTATAAACATCGGCAGGGAGCGCCTGATTGACGTTGATAGAAAAAACAGGACCTGACGGCGGAGGGGCAAGACTAGAAGAGCGAAGGTGACCGAAACCCTTCTTGGCAGCTATGAAGCGATGGCAGAGATCAGGCGTGCGCAATTCAGCGATGATAGGCAGCGGGGCATCTTTTTGCGGGCCCGGGATCGAGGGATAAGAAAGCGCGAGGACACAACGTCGCTAGCCTCAAGGGTGAGGCCAGTAGCGGCAGCAACCTGTATAACGACGGCCTGGGTGCCATCCTGCGATGTGCAGGGGGCCCCGGAGATTATAAGCTGAGCCTCACAAAGGCGGGCAGAGGTACGTCGTAGCTCAGATTGGCTGGCATCACGCGAACGCAGGAGTTGAGAGACGGTGGATCGGAGCTGAGTGAGCTCCTCTGCAAGATTCAATTGCTCGAGATGGGCGATCCGCGCGGAGTTGGACTCGATCTCGGCCTGCATGGCCGGCAGGCAATCTAGGCGGCGTTCAAGCGCATCGAATCTACGATTTAACAGCTGTTCCAAGGGTGAGGGTGGCGCAGCGGGGTCCGGTAGCAGGGCAAAAGCGCCGGGCACGGATGACGGTTGAGACGAAGACGAGAGCGGCAAGTCACGACTAGCATACTGCCGCGCAGTGTCTCGGCAACAACGAAAGGCACCGCTTTGAGAGGCCCTCGTTTTAAGGCACCCGGGGTGGAAGACAGAACTGCAACCAGTGCAATTAACAGCCTCCGTGGCTATGGATTTACTACATCTAGAGCAGATGGGAGCCATGAGTTACCGACCGACCGAAAAGTGTATATGCACATCCCGAGAGATGTCACCTCTTACGCAATCAGCGATCAGCGGCGAAACGGTCGACAGGTGGATCGAAGCCAGGCGTGACGTAGTAGCAGGTACAGGCATGCGCAGGAGGATCGAAGGCCAGCGTGACGTAGAGCAGGTACAGGCACGCTCAGGCGTAAGGACACTCGGGCATGCGCAAAACCAGAGACAGGAGAGGTTATGTTTGGCCCCGGCGACCAAGAAAATCCAGATAGAAGCCAATAAGGTGGAAAGCCAGGAGAGATACAGCAAGCCGGAGAAAGCTTGCAAAAAGGCGCATGCAATAGGATCTGCAAAAAAAAGCCCGAAGGCAAGAGGCGGCAGAGAGAGCTCGAAGAGGCAGGAGCAAGAAAAGAGCGTGAGAGCGTACTCACAGCAGGAGTAGAGAGAGAGAGAGAGAGAAAGAAAATTTATTTGACCCTGGAGCAATGCTCCCTAAGTGCCATAGGCAGATCATAATATACATGACATTAATCACAATGTGAAGAGATAAGCACTGAGAAAACAATAAATATATACAAAATCAATACCATAACCTAAGAAATAAAACTCGTAGTAACAGCGAGAATAAAGAAATAAAAAAAATTAAATCTGAGACATTAAACAGGAATCCAAGAAAAGAAAAAGACTGAAGAGAGGCAGATAAAATCAGAGAAAGATGAAAATATAAGTAGAAATAAAAACTAAAATAAGAGTAAGAGTAAAATGAAATGACATAGAACAAAGTAAATAGAGCAAAGTAAAGATAAAAAATAAAAATACCATGAAAAGAAAAAAAATAAGACAAGTAAAAATAGAAATAAAAATAAAAATACCATAAACAGATATTAAAAATAGCCAAAATCCCAGTAAGAATAAAAAATAGAGGTAGAGTAGAAATAGAGAATGCGAGCAAAGCAGAGGTAGCGAAGGATGGCTTGAAGCACAGCGCGACGCGCATAACGCACATGACGACTCAGCCACTCTACAGGCAGTCAGGAAAAGATCTCTGGCGCAACAGACCCGCCTCACGCTCCTCTGCCAACATCAATGACGAAAGCAACGCGACCGCAAGCAAGCCAAGGATGGTGCTAAGGTATTATCAGGTGATAACGAATTCCAAAATTGCGCGCCGACTACAAGGAAGGACCTTTCATAGGTAACTGTGCGGGCAGAAGGTACGCGCAGCGTATCTTTCCGACCTGGGTCACGTCGCGACACCACATTCGTTCGGAGTTGCAGTTGGTGCCCGAAAAGGCCAGGCTCGCCCAGACATAACGCCTTATAGAAAATACAACCCACGAGAAGCAACCTACGGTTACGTGGCTGCAGCCAGCCACAGCTACGTCTATGACACGAGATACTTGCATCACGCGGCAACCTCAGTAAAAAGCGAACACAGTTATTTAATGCAACCGTGAGTGAGCGCTCTAGTTCCTGCGATAGGTTCGTGAATGCCGGTGCACAGTAGTCAAAGAAGGGGAGGACCAGGGCCACAACCAGTCGTCGTCTCAGGGCAACGCTCAGCTGACTATCATTCATGCGGATTCTACGCAGCGCTACGGCCGCCTTCTTCCTCGCCAGCAAGGCGTGCTGCGACCACAACAAAGTGTTATCAAGGACCACACCAAGATATTTGACGGATGATTCAAAAACAATCGCTTTACCCCCCACCGTGACCGCGATCGGAAGAGCCGCAGCGCTGAGCTCGTTAACGTAGCGTGAGCTGCCGAAAATAATTGCCCTAGTCTTACCTTCATTCAGCTGCAGCTTGTTGGCGATGCAGCACTGCATTATACCTGCAATATCCTCATTTAGCAAACGCAGGTTTTCACTAAGTGCTACTGGGTGGAATTTAAGATAAATAACTAGGTCGTCAGCATAAAGCAGATGGGCACTGCTCCGCAAACATTGTGGCAGGTCGTTTATAAAGTTCGAGAAGAGTTGGGGACCCAGAACACTGCCCCGTGGTACACCTATTTGAAGGTCGAGCCACTCAGCCAACTCACCCCCATCCCCACGGACCGCTTGCATACGACCACGCAAGTAAGAGTGAAACCACCCGAGCGCCTCTACAGAAAAGCCCAACCCCTGAAGCTTCCGCAGCAGCAGACAGTGGTCGACTCTGTCAAACGCCTTCGTGAAATCAAAAAAAAACAGCAATAGTGACCATGCGATCGTTGATCCCCTGACGCACATCGTCCACGAGCCGCAACCCAGCGGTCTAAGTCCCTGAACCCTGTCGAAAGCCGGTCTGATGCGGATCTAATGAATTGTGACACTGCAAATACGACACGACCTGATCAAAAACCAGATGCTCTAGTACCTTGGCGATGGTACAAAGCAACGAGATAGGGCGGAAATCTGAGCACACTGATGGACAGCGTGACTTCGGCAAAGGGCTGATAATGTAAAACTTCCATAAACCTGGAAATATCCCACAGGTGAGTGAGCTGTCGAACAGCATGACAATAAACGGCAATACGACCTCCCTGAAAACTTCAAAGACTTGAACAGGCAAGTCATCCGGGCCTCGCGTCGTCACTTGTGCCATCGCCTCACTCACACTCAGCGCATCCACACAAGATAGCGCGAACTTTCCGGTATTCGTGGCGGCATCAGCAGAATCGGAAGCGATGTCAAGGCAAGCGGCCAGCTCCGGTACCGCATCACCCGAGGACACAGATGCGAAATAGCTGTTGAACATTTGTAGAGGCGAGTGCGCCGGCAGAGCATGGCGAACGGATTTTTTTGTAAGACGAAGCCCATCTATCACCTTCCAGAATTGCCGCGAGTTGCCTGCCGCGTCGATCTTCGCCTGGACGTAGCCGGACTTTGCACTGACCAGCATATTTTTGGCCTCCCTGCGAAGGGCAGCGTATTTTACAAAAACCGATCTCGAGCCTGATCGCTTCGCGGCACGGTAGCAAGCATCCCTCTCACGCATAACGCTGCGAATCGACGGCAATATCCAAGGTGCTGGTGGTCGCCGTACTACAACTTCACGCAGCGGAACCGCCTGGTCCAAGACTTGACGCAAATAGTAGTTTTTGTATCAATGGCGTAAATCCTACGCCCGAGATGCAAACATTATTTTTTGATGCAGTGGGCGGAAAATTCGTATGTTGATTGACAAGCATAGTCCGAGGTTTGCAATTTAATGTAAATTGATAACCTTTTAACTGAACCAACCATCGACACTGATGTCTTGGTTTTACTATTTTTTATCACGAATGCGTCACAAACCTCTGAGGGGGGCCCAGGGGCGAAGCCCCGGTAGGGGGTTTGGGGGGCGAAGCCCCCCAACTACTAAAAACAATAATTTTCATTTGATACAATGAGAGTAGTAAACGTATTAAAAATCCGGAAAGGATGAATAACTGAAGTGGATTCCTCCCCCCCTCCAATAAACATTACATTCAAAAAAAAAAATTTGAAGTAATAATGATGGAATCACATTAGTTAGTGGGTGGAAAATGCCTTACTAGATTGTATAGATTGATATTAAACAAAAAAATTTCATTTCATGAAACCAAATTACGAAAATGATACTGAGCGAAGGAATTGGGTGGGGGGGAAGGTAAAGGGAAAGTAGGGGGTTTAGGGGTCCAGGACAGGGTGAGGATGCACGAGGCGGAACCTGCGCGCGGATGATCGAAATAAAAATAGACTCGAGAATCAGAAAATATGTATATTCATAATTATAAAATCATAGCGTATCAATTTTTTTATGGGTACAATAAATTTCTCCACATGAATTTTTGAAGATTTACAACATCACCCGTGAAAAAATATTCTGATCAGACCATATCAGGCCTGATATAAACTGTCCATATCAGACCTGATATGGCCTGATATAAAAATTGGCCATATCAGACTATATATGCTTTGATATAAGTATATCAGACTACATATGACCTGATATGGGCATATCAGATTATATATAGTTAGATTTACATATCGGCCCAGAGAAGGAAAAAAAAAAAAAACTCCCCGCCAGGGATCGATCCGTGAACCGTGCGCTCGCCAACACTGCCCGCTACCGACTGACCCAAGATCTGTTATTGAAATTAGGTGCTTAAACGAATATGAAATATACAAATGTCATATATTCCAATTCTTATTGAACAAAATTCTACATCTGACGTATTAATTATCAATTTTATGGTAATTAAATGCAACAAACACGCAGTTATCATTAAATGATATTCTGTGTGAAATATAAATTGAGTTAGCGAAATTAAATTTATTAAATGAGCATTCAAGTAATTTGATGAATTCAGAGTAAATTTACATGAATGCTGATTATCAATTATGTTAATAAAAAAAAAAAAAACATGACAAAAATGCACTAGTAATTTTTTTAATCTCCTGGAAGTGCATTTTTTCAAAGAAAAATTTTCTGTAACAATTATCAATTAAAACGATGTCAAAATTATTCAATATTTGGTAACTTCCATTTCCTTCATTAGAACCTGAAAATTAATCAAGTCATAAAAACAATCATGGAGAAACGTTCTTCTGTGATTTAATTTTTAAATTATATATTTACTTTTTCTATGATAATAAATATAAAGTATACCTTCAATGATCAACACGTGACTTTTCATTTTTTTACAAATTTTGTATAACTATATAAAAGTTAAGTTTTAAAATCGATCAAGTTTACTTAATATTTTCGAATTGTAATATTTATTGAATGCATTTATTTACAAAGTGCACATTTTTGCGTCAAAATTAGAGAAAGAATATACACCTCAGTAAAAGATGACTTGACAATCATCGATTATCTGTCACCATTCACGTTCATATACTGTAAGTATTTATATGTAATGACAAAAAAACTATATGATTATATGGCAATAATCATTATATATTTTAATGTATAACAACGTATGGTTTTTTATACCGTAATATAAAGCCATGCGATACGCTGTTATATAAAGTTTAATATAGTTTAATATAATTATATAAACTTATACATAATTATTAATTATATATGATTATATATGATCATATAAAATTTATTGTTCCTATTTTTTTCTCGTAAAATCCGCTAAACCATTATATTAAAGTATTATTGCTCATATCAGAACTGATCAAGCTGTACCAAAGAACTATATGTGAACATGTTAGACTAGATATGGCCGTATCTGTCTAGATCAGGCTAGAGACGAAAATTTTTATACAAAGGAAACACAAAAATAACTGTTACATATGCCCATATCAAGGCTTATCAAATTATATCAAGCCTGATCAGAAATATTTTTCCACAAGTACATCAAAATATACATATCCTATCAGGCTATATCAGGTCTTATCAAGTTATATCAGGGTTGATCAGAAATATTTTTCCACAAGTACATCAAAATATACATATCCTATCAGACTATATCAGGCCATATCAGGACATATAAAAAAATTATATATGAACTTATCAAGTCATATCAAGCTTGATATGGGCATATCAAGTTGATAAGGCTTGATCTGGCCTGATCTGGCCAATTTTCATATCAGGCCATATCAGGCCATATCAGGACTTATCAAAATTTATATATGGGCATATCAGATCATATCAGACCAGATCAGAATATTTTTTCACGGGCAGTGAATCTGTATAAGTATGAGGTCATAAGGTCTAGTCTCGGGTTTAGTCATTACTCAGAGAAAACATTAACAAAAATGTATGAATATATGAGAGAAATTGAAAATAATTTTTTTCATTGTTTTGCTTCGCAGTTACTGGTTGAGGCTTGGTTTAAATTATTGAATTGAAAAGTGAAATTAAAAGAATTTTGATTGATTGTTGAGTTACTATCGGGAGTGTTTGTTTTGGCCTTTTTTTCGCAAGGAGTGTCATGTTCCAGTGAATCCGTGATTTGATTAGAAATTTTACGTTTATTACTCATGGAGTCCTCATGTAGCCTTCTGCTACGCTTGTCGATCGCCATCCACCTAAGCGTTTAAGTGTCGTTATGTGTGCTCCTGCATCAGCCAATAAAGTGGCCGATGTTCTCCGAAAACTATGTCCGGTGTACAACTCGGGATCAGGTAATTCCAAGAACGACGCTATCTCTTGCGGCATATTGCCGATTTTGTTTCTCCCGATTACTTGGTTTACGCACTTTCCATTCCGGTAACATACAAAAAAATTCTTCGCAGTCATTTTAGTTGGTCTCAAATCCATATATGCCTTGATCATTTCGAAATATTTTCCTTCAACTGTGAAAGTTCTTTGAACGTGCGTTTTGGTGTCAGGAATCGTTATCACGTAAACAGAATCAACAATTTTGACATCGTCTATTGTCAACTTATATAGTTCGTCTCTCCGACAAGCACCGGTAATTCCAAGAATTAAAGCAATCTATAGACAAAGTATGATTTTTTAAATTCATTCGCATCTCACCATGAAAGAGAATTAGGTCGTGAATATTTTTTTTGTAGATGTTCATTTTTTATACAATAAATATATTTCTTACCTTAGTGGACAGATATACGTTGTCGGGAGCTTCCATCATAAATTTATTGATGTCATCTGTAGATAAAACTTTTGCCTTTTTCGGTCTGTAGCCTGTATGTGTTTTCTTCAAAAAATTGCGTAGTTTCACGTACTTGGCAAAATTAATATTATTTTCAATATTTAGCATTGACCTCAGCATAGAGTATTTGGACCACAAGGTTGCAGATTTCAAAGTGTCGGATAATTTATGAAAATATGCCAAAAATACTCTCTCATCAAACGATTTTGTTTTTTTTTATTTTTGCCATTCAATGAATTCATGGTAACATTTTTCATATATGTGCCTGGATTTATCTGGTAGCCCACTTCTCGTAGCAGCATTCGCAGCTTTCAATTATTCCGGAGGAATATACTCCTCATCACTTACTTCGTGATCACTCATTTTTCTCCACACAATTAATGGAACACGTGTTCAAGGGCCGGATCGGCACGTAGTACTGATATATTAGCGAATACAAAGCAGTAGGTCGCGAGAGAGTAGTCGAAAGTGTTGTTGTTTTAGTACCTGTAGAGCGCTCGGTCACGCGGCAATTCTATATTATGAGTACGTATTTTGATTTGAAATAAACTCTGTGCAGCGTAGTTTTGTGTAGTATCACTCCGACACTACTCGTTTTGGTGAAAAATAGTGATTTCCGCAAACTTTCATTTTACGCCCCCAGAGGCGTGAAACTGGCATTTTACGCCCGCAAAACGAGGCGTAAAACGGCCATTTTACGCCCACTGCATCAAAAAAGCTATATCGTACCTGGTAAACTACGTATCAATACTGACTCTAGCTAACAATGATTTTAAATTATTATGGAATTGAATTGACTGAAAAGTAAAGAATTAGTAGGAAACAAGGTTATATGAAAATAGAAAAGAAGGATCAGATTCCTGATAATGTAATGATCGATTTGATCATTCACTATTTATTTAGACAAAAATTAAAATGGTTTTGCATTTGAATTTCTATTCACAAAATTATAAGGAATGAGAAACATAAAATAATAACGAGTGCAATGAAATTGCTTTTACTTAACCTAACTTATTTCCTACGCGCGCTGGCTCAATGTGTCGGACTTTGTGTTCGTGATTTTTGACTTTATTTTTGTTTAGCTACATTAGCCGATATTTGTTTTTGTATTGAGTTCAATTGAACTGCCGCTTTGGTTAAGACAATACTGGTTTTCATATGGAATTTAATTGACTGCCGCTTTGGCTGTGGCAATACTTGTTTTTAGAGTTTAATGGTATAGTCACCACTTTGGTGGACTATCCTAACAAAGAAATGAATTTATGAAGAAATGTGGCCGCTTTGGCTCTTGCTATACTCGAAGTGAGGTTATAAGAATTGTGAAGCTAAAAAGAAATTGACGAGTCGGTAGGCCGCTTTGGCACGAATCCGCTCACGAGGCATGATGTGTATACCTTTAAAGCTAGAAGCACGGACTTTTCGTACCGGCTCACCTATGGAGATCGTGAACCGCGCACAGTCACCCACACGCAGCGCGGACCAATCACAGCTATGTGTCAGCGATCGTGGCGCCTGTAGATGAGGCGGAACACGGCACACGGCACACGGGAAAGTCTGTGATCCAGGCTTTATACTACTCGTGACGTCACAACTGATGTTCGGACTTGCGTGAGCGATGGTGCGCGCTGACACGCTTCTATGTATTGTGATGTAGTATAGTATGAATGGTTTGCCTATTTGGCTATACTATACGAATACGTTACAATATTTAAATGAGACATATATAAGATCGTGGCCGGAAAGAAAAGGCTGAGCAGACTGCCCCCAAGCCGATAGAAAGCTCAGGGAGGCTATTCTCGAATCGGCGGATCGACTTCGTATACGTTTGCTTCGCACACGGCTGAGAGTCGTGTACGCTCGCGCCGCGCACGGCTGAGAGTCGTACACGCTCGCCCCGCACACGACTGAGAGTCGTATACGATTCAAATGTCGTATACGACTCAAATGTCGTACACGATAAATGCTCTGCCTCTATTTGCCATCAGTCACCGGTAATCTTATTGTCTTTGTGTGTTCTCTTCTAGTGAAACCATCCCGTGCGACTTACAGTACAAATTTCATTGAAGTCAAGGGGTTGAAACAGAAAAAATTTCACTTCTTTCAAAATGTCTATAAAAAAAAAATTAAAAGAGATATCGTCGTCATTTTTTGCATGCTTCTTTATTATCCACAAAATTTTCAAATTTTATGGTTGACATATAGGGGCGGGAGGGGCAAAACGGGGCAGGGGGGGAAAAATGGGGTACCCTAAAAATTTAGTAAAAATTTTTTTTTTTTTTCTTTTTCTAATTGGAAAATATCAATAATATAATTTTGTGTGGAAAAATTATTAGAACAAAAAATTATTTTCATCTTTGGATCCAATAATTATGTCAAAAATAATTTATCTCACATAAATTATTCATAAAAATAAAATTTCTCATGGCAGCTGAAAATTTTATTTATTTACTTTGATTACAATTAAAAAAAGGAAGATTCAGCATATTTCAACTCCTGAAAACTTTATATTTTCTTAAGTACCCCGTTTTGCCCCCTCCCCCGCTATATATATATATATATATATATATGAACAAGTCCACCAATTCTGGACGTCGGATCCGGCCTCATCTCCTCAGATTTTTTTGAAATTTTTCGAGCTGAAAGTCCTAATCGAAAAACAACAACCCAAATTTTTTCAGATTTTTATTCCTTTCATTTTAGAAGTTAATGTATGGGATATTTCGTATAGTTTTATACTTCTTTTAATTTTCTCAGCTTTTCGAAAAAAAAATTGAATTTTTTTCAAATCGGGCAACGGCAACAGAACATCTTTTTTGATTTCAAACTCAAATTTAAGAGCTTTTTAAGGGCAATCCTTTTGAAAACGGTGCAGAGCTTCGAAAAGCGAGTGAGAGCATGTCTTGCTCTTGATGATGGTAATTTTGAACATCCGTAGTCACCCCACTACCCGAGTAGAAATTTGATAAGGCCAGCCTGACGTTCCATCAGGCCCTGATGAGGTTGAACTCAGGCGTGCCTAATAGAGCACACCAGATGCGGCCCTGACCAGGTCATCATCAGGCATCCGTCACCAAGGCGTACCTGTTGGAGCCCTGGTCAGCTTAACATCAGGCGTGCATTACTAAGTAACGCCTGATGGGTTCCTGGTCAGGATTGCCTGGATCATCCCTTACTAAAGTGCGCCTGTTGAGCCCCTGGTCAGGATAGCCTGGATCATCTCTCAGTAAGGTGCGCCTGTTGCGCCCTTGGTCAGGTTGGCATCAGCAAGTCCTTATTGAGGTAAGCCTAAGGTGGCCCTGGCCAGGTTTTCTTCAGGCACTCCGTGTTTGAGGCAACCCCGATGTGTCCCTGGTCAGGCTGACATCAGCTAGTCCTCATTGAGGCAAACCTGATATAACTTTGGCCCGGTTGCCATCAGTCAGCCCGTGTTGAAGCAAACCTGATATGGCCCTGTTTAGGCTGTCATCAGGCGATCCTCCCCAAGGTTTGCCTGTCATGCCCCTGACCAGGTTGGCATAAGCAGTTCCTATTACGGCAAGCCTGATGCGCCCCTGCAGTCATGTTCCAGCTCATATTTTTTTACAACATTTTCCAGGCGTGATCTCACCTTGAAAATCATGAGACTGGTAGGTCAGATTAAAATGACCATAAATTCTCACTTCGACATTCAAATCATAAGTTTCGATAAATAGGAAAATATCAGACTAATATCCGTAGGGTAGTTTGGCGTAATAGGTAGAGCGTGCGACTAGTAATACAACAAATGCGAGCGGGCTTGGGTTCAAATCCCAGTTAGGTCGAAAAAATAGGATGTCGTTTTTCTCAGCGAATTGGTGATGCTTCTCGATGTACATGTGGATAGTTATGAACTGTAAATTCGAAGATTCACACGTACGTCAGTTTTTTGGTTTTGTTTTTTACGGTTGGTTTCTCTTCCTTCATCAGAGCCTGGTGGAGAACCCTGGCCAGGGCCTGACCATTAAATCTGATCAGGCCCTGACCACCGAATCTGATCAGGGCCTGACAAATACAGACTGATCAGGTGATTCTAGAACGCAGCGTTACATTCTTAATCAGGGCCTTATCAGCAAGCCTGACGGCAGCCTGATCAGGCAGTCAGGCATGCCCCTGCAGGGCCTGATCTGTGCCTGACGTCAATTTCTACTCGGGTAATGCTCCGACATATCTTACATATCACAGAGAGGGTTTTGAGTAATAACATATCGCGGAAGACTCGACCTCCCTGTGCCTAGCAGAATTTGACTTCTTGTTCTATCTCACGAACTATTCACTTCACAAAAAAAAAAAATGTCTTGAGAAAATCGTACATTTTTGAATGAAGAATATTTTAGTTGAAACAAAAATGTATGATGCCATTTAAAAAAACTGGTTCATCCTTCACAGCATCACCAATTATGATGCTGAACCGCAAACAAAAAATTCTCCATGCGTCCCCCTCTGAACCGGACAACTTTTGTAGGACACATTTTCAAATTAAAACGTTAGGTCGGCTGAAAACGTAAAGCGTATTTTGAATTGGAACACCCTGTATATATATATATAATGCATCTCTTTCGACGGATTTAGGAAAAAAATAGGCGGCGATGGGCTGGTAATTATTCAAATCACTCTAACCGATTGTTTGTTTGTGTGCTTGACGACGACAATCAAGTTGGACGCGATCGCTATTAAGAGTAGTTGCGATCAACGAAGAAGAAGCTGCAGGTGCGAGAACCGGTGTACGTAAGTAATAATCATTTTAATTGATAACAACTATCTCACTATTGTTATGATACTTAATGTGCGAGCACTCGCGTTCCATAAATTGATAGCCACTCCTTGTATATCGAATCCCGAATAAGAGCCCAGACCATGCTCGTTTTTCCTTCAAAGCGTCTTCCAAATCTGTTGATTTTCTAAACCGATTCTGCGATGTAGGGGTGGCTTCGGAGTGTAATAAGCGTTTTTTCCAAAACCATTATTTTTGTCCCGGTTCCGATTTTTTTTTTCCTGCTACGTACTTTTCCCTGGTCTATTTACCCGGTCCGAAAACAGCAGCTTTCGTCCCGCTGTACACGCTTAAAAGCCCGAAGTGTTCATGCATGTGTTGTGTAAAATTAAATTAATTTAAATTAATTAAATTAATTAGTTAATTAATTAATTAATTTATTTAATTTATTTAATTCAATTAAATTCACAGTAAACGAGAAAAAATGTCCACTCCAGAAGCATCAAGAATCAAAAGTTTAACTTCAAATCAAAAGACAGTGCTACTAGCCTTTGTCGAGAAACATCCTGACTTGAAAACAGGAAGATTTTCAAAAACATTCACCCAAATTCAGGGCCAAAGATTATGGGAAGCCTTGAGTGTAAGTTTAAACGCCATGGAGGGAGCGAGAAAAGATTGGAAGCAGTGGAGAAAGGTAGAGTATGGCAAAAATCTATGGACTCTACACCGAAGAAAATACAATGAAGTATTTAAAAAATGAAAAACCAGTCTCAACCAAGTTTTTTGTAGTGTTATCAAGACTGGAAGGCCAGAGTTAAAAGTGGGGTTTCCCAAAAAAACAAATCTATGAGACAGACTGGTGGGGGAGCTCCAATAGTAGTGAAACATGATGTAGATGATGAGGCTCTCCTTAACAGTATCGACCCTGTGATTATGAATGGTATCAAAGGAATAGATGAGTCCTTCGCTGCTTTTGTAAGTTTTATCTATTCTGTACTTATTCCACCCAATTCTTAGGAAGCGTTTGATCAATAGAAATTTTAGTAAGATTTCCACGTGAAGAAAAGAGAATTAATACTGGTATGTAAAAAATCTGGATTTCGTTTCAGGATTTTCCTGAGGTTGATTACCTTGTAACAGAAGATGTAGAAGGAATAGTTGGAAATGATGAAGAAATAGAAGAAGTACTACTCCTCGAACATAAGGAAGAAGTTTCACTTCAAAAAGGTTCTGTACCAGGTGTAGATTTCGAACGCCAAAATAATCGAATTAATTCAGGGTCTGAAAATGCTAATAATCGAGAGGTACTGACTCAGTCTAAGAACTCCCTCTGCGATGACAGTCAAGGGAATTTTGTTCCTTCAAATTATAAGACTGAGGCTAAAGAAAATGATCCGAATAGTTCAAATTCTACAAAAATTGAGCCACATGATGAGACAAAAAGGAATGTTAAGCCAGGTAAGATTTGTCCTGAAATTTTCAGTGCGTGCCCTATTGAAAAAACTTTCGTCAAACCGACGTGGATTCGAGGTCGGATCGACGTCTGCTGGACACCAGCAACTACTTCCGAATATTCGTATAAAATACGTCACAAAATACGTCACAAAATACGTCGTAACATACGTCGTGAAATACGTCGTAAAGTATGTTATAATACTATCCCAAAATCATACCTCGTGGAATACATCGTTTCAGTACCGGGAACTCATATGAATATTCGGAAGTAGTTGCTGGTGTCCAGCAGACGTCGATCCGACCTCGAATCGACGTCGGTTTGACGAAAGTTTTTTCAATAGGGTGGGGTGTGTTATTATACAGAGTTTATTGATTCACATTGGTATAGGTTTTGTAAGTACACGTTCCAGTTCTGCCAAGAGACTCAATGAGGCAATGACTCAGTCAGAGGATATGACTTCCATCATGAAGCAGCACACACGGAATAAGAAAATTTATTATGATAAAAAGTTGGAAATAATGGGCAAAAATAGTCAGTTAAACGAACGCAAAACTAGAGCTCTAGAAACTATCGCATCTGCACTAAGACGTCACTAAGATTTTCTGTTTTGTACAATGTTTATTGAGTTAATGTTTATTTTAGACAAACTAATCACCACTGTTTGTGTTTTTCACTCAATTGAAATGCAATAAATACCCAAATTTTTCTGTACAAATTTTTTTATTTCGATCAACAATTCATCCTGGGATCATTTTATTTAAGACTCATGTAAAATAGGCTTGGATTATCTGGCGTTGACGGCTCCTGCCCCTCGCGAGATCCGGATTTATTCTACGAACTGCATTTTCAGCAATGTCATCCGGGAATTGTCTATGCATTCCAAAATCGACCTGTTCTTCGTCTTCTCTTGGCATGGCTGGTGGTAACAGGCGGTTTGCAATACACATATTATGTAATACTGCACCAGCGTTGATTATTTTTGATGCAAAGTAAGGTTCATAGTGAAGAACGCGGTGTTTCAAAAGACATCGAAACCGCATTTTGAGGACTGCGTTAACCCGTTCAATCAGTGACCTAATGTGAGATATTTGACACGTATATCGGTCTTCAGGTGATCCAGGAGCTGCATTAGTGATTGGCGTCATTAGCCACGGCCTCAAACCATATCCAGAATCTCCTAAACATAATATTAATTTACATTCATCATTGTTGATTTTCAGAAGATATGAATTTAATTTTAGAAAGTCGGTTGCTTTCTTCCACGTGTCATTACCAACTAGATAATAATCTTCATGTCCAGCACCATGTAGCCTTTCCAAAATAGGTAGAACCCGGCTGTTATTCCATATAAAACTGTCGTGGGATCTTCCCGGATATCTTGCATTTGCGTTTAGAATGCGATAATTTGCGTCGCTGATCTATAGACAGTAAATTATACCGTTGATACAATTGACAAAACAAAGAAAGGTAATCAAACGTGTGATACTCACCAATTGAACATTTATGGAATGGTAACCCTTTCGATTAACATATAAATATTCAATGTCATGTTTAGGTGGCACGACGGCCACGTGTGTACAGTCTATACATCCAATGACCCCACGAATACGATATTTGTCATAGAATCTGTTCAAATTAAAAAAATTATACTTGATTTTATCAACTACTATTCGTAAAGTTCTGTAGTGAAATTTGACAACGTAACTACTTCATTTTTCACATTTTTTCAAATGTAAGATTATTACGGTAATAAACAATTTTAGGAGAACATTTCAGCAGACCAAATTTGACTTGCTATCTTTCACCACTCCACGGCTTAAGGAGGTTGGCTACCCAAATGCATATGTAGAGACATTTTTGAAAATTTTATCATCGCAAGATCGATGAATGAAATGCTTCCTGCCAAAATTTGAAGTAGATTCACCCCACCGTTTTTGATAAATTAATTTTGGAATTTTCTTCTCATACACCTAGAGGTATGGAGAGCCGGTAAGGTTATTAGAAATCTTTAGTATCACTCGCGCGGTAAGAGTAGATTGCCACTAACCTTATCGGCTCTCCATACCTCTACGTGTATAAGAAGCAAATTCAAAAATTAAATGATCAAAAACGGTGTGGTGAATCGACCGGAAATTTTGGCAGGAAGCATTTCATTCATCTAGGTATCTTTCGATGATAAAATTTTGAAAGATTTCTCTACATATGCATTTGGGTAACCAACCTCCTTAATTCATTTAGCTCGCAATTCACAAATGCTCAACCTTGACTTGGCTTCAATAGTTGATAAATTTGAAATTACCCATGGCGAACTTCTTGCAATTCTTGAAAATTTCTGGGGAAATATACCCATTCGTTGAATATATCCGGCTGATTAAGGATGTCAACTACTTCATGAAGGCATCTACTGACAGAAGGTTGACTAACAGCCATATAGAGATTTAATCCAATATCCATCTGGTAACTGCCCGTCGCCATAAATCTTAAAGCAGTTAAAACCTGCGAAGGATGCAGCAGTGAACAATGACTCATCTAATAATCAATAGTACATTACGATACGAGTGCGGTAAAACTTGTTGTGACGACTATGAGGTTGCAGCACGAGCCAGAAGAAGTTTTTCAGTCAAGTATTGTTCACCACGCCTGCACGGAAAGTACGACTTTTGGCCCCTCGCGTGAGCGGGAAGTCGTACCTTCCGATGCCAATGGGTGGTGAAAAATAGTATACGTCACACGGGAGTAAAAAAGGCCATCCCAAACTGCGTTTTTTGGAATAGCCTCCTTTCCCACGCTTAAATCGCCCATTCTCACACTTAGTGAAGTAAAATATTATTAGTATAATCAGACTGAGTATGTTGAGACGTACCTTAACAGTGGGATCTAATGCTGATCGCCTTGAGGGACGTGGGGTACGGTTTGTCACTAAATTTATTAAATCATCAACCATGGCTTTGTTCAATCGGAAAATATCAATAAACATATCATCCGGTAGTTCGAAAGGATCACAACGTGGATGAAACGTACGAAAATAATCCGCTTGATTGACTGCCTCATCTCTGACAGCTTCCATATGGTCCCATACGTGTGGAAAAAAATTCATTGTCGAATTTTTTTTAACAATAAACACTACCAGCTTGGCTTACTACACATGCTGGTCAAAAGAATGATAATACACCTACACCTACACCTACACGGAAGCTATACCTGGTACAGAAGCTTTTTGAAGTGAAACTTCTTCCTTATGTTCGAGGAGTAGTCAAGCACACAAACAAACAATCGGTTAGAGTAATTTGAATAATTACCAGCCCATCGCCGCCTATTTTTTTCCTAAATTCGTCGAAAGAGATGCATTATATATATATATACAGGGTGTTCCAATTCAAAATACGCTTTACGTTTTCAGCCGACCTAACGTTTTAATTTGAGAATGTGTCCTACAAAAGTTGTCCGGTTCAGAGGGGGACGCATGGAGAATTTTTTGTTTGCGGTTCAGCATCATAATTGGTGATGCTGTGAAGGATGAACCAGTTTTTTTAAATGGCATCATACATTTTTGTTTCAACTAAAATATTCTTCATTCAAAAATGTACGATTTTCTCAAGACATTTTTTTTTTTTGTAAAGTGAATAGTTCGTGAGATAGAACAGAAAGTCAAATTCTGCTAGGCACAGGGAGGTCGAGTCTTCCGCGATATGTTATTACTCGAAACCCTCTCTGTGATATGTAAGATATGTCGGAGCATTAGTGGGGTGACTACGGATGTTCAAAAATACCATCATCAAGAGTAAGACATGCTCTCACTCGCTTTTCGAAGCTCTGCACCGTTTTCAAAAGGATTGCCCTTGAAAAGCTCTTAAATTTGAGTTTGAAATCAAAAAAGATGTTCTGTTGCCGTTGCCCGATTTGAAAAAAATTCAATTTTTTTTTCGAAAAGCTGAGAAAATTAAAAGAAGTATAAAACTATACGAAATATCCCATACATTAACTTCTAAAATGAAAGGAATAAAAATCTGAAAAAATTTGGGTTGTTGTTTTTCGATTAGGACTTTCAGCTCGAAAAATTTCAAAAAAATCTGAGGAGATGAGGCCGGATCCGACGTCCAGAATTGGTGGACTTGTTCATATATTGTAACGAGCAGTTTTCTATCGGGGAAATACACAATAGATCTACTTATCTCGTACAAAGCGTCCCAACGTCACGAAGTTACCTAGAAAAGGAAATCCAAAGGGTTGGGCGCCAGGCACGACGACGTGCCGAGATAACGGAAACCACAAAAAAAAAACACGAGAGACGGTATTGGTCGGCTAGTCTAAGGTAGAGGGGAACGTGGGGGCGTCGAAATAAACACTACGCAATACGGTATAAGGTAATCAGTAAATGTAAACCAATTTATTGTCCTTACAGCAGCGGAACAGTACAAGCGTACGGAACGTAACAGGGAAAAAAAATAAAAGAAACCTCTAGTAACAATCAAGATCAATATATTAGTCAGTACGGTACTCGAGAGCGCAGAACTTAACTTAGCTTACACGATACGCAATTTAAGCGGGCGTGGTAGCCGCGTCTCACTCACTCATACACAACGGGAATTACCTAAAGACTATAAAAAGTAACAAATCAGAGAAAAAAAACTAAATAAAAAAAAAGAAATTATAAAGTCAATATAACAAAATAAAAGAAAGTAGAAAAGAAAGAAAATAAAAAAAAAGATTTAGCTCCGGAGATACGCGGCAGGCTTGAACCTGCGACGCGGCGGTTGACAGGACGGCAGAATATACAGCTGGTCCGGAGCTGTGCGTCAGGCTCGCCGTAGAGTACGGCCGACGCTCGCGACGAGACGGCAGGGGGGGGGAGGACACACACAGACGACACACCAAGCCGTTGCTAGAGCAGCTGAGGCAATGCGCACACCGACGCGCTGTCGCTACTACTCTAGCCGGTCGACACTCACACTCTTATGGCTCACTCGTAAGTAGACTGGCGATATGCCGATATCTCGCACGCAACAAATGAGCCGACGGTGGCTTACACTAAATTATTGCGAATCAGGAGATTAATTGCAACCGCGTAGTAAGTTTACATGAATAAAGAGAGATTCCGTAATCTAATGAATTGCAGGTAACCCCAAGGCAAATAGGAAGACACAATATTTAAAGATAGGCGTACAGGCAAAGCAATAGGCAAAGAAATACGAATGGAAATTAATATAGAAACAGCTGATAAAGTTGAGGCCACGTAAGCGACTCTACACACTACAACAGTAATGCTGGGGACTGCGACAACCCGTCGACGATATATAGGGACTGAGAGAGATCTCTGAGAACGACGGAATAACTGAATAATATTCACGATGCTTCTCACTACAGAAAAGCACAGAGACGGGTGGTCGTAGTCTAAGCGAAAAAGCCTACCTTTATCTGGCTCGGTACGGTACGGCAGGATCCACACGTACACACACACTCGTAAGCTAGCGGCCGTTAGGACACCGAACACAGGCACCAACTAACCGGCACTCACTTAAACTAGGTATTACTAGGCCACTTAATAATCAGATGCCGAAGTAATAGTATAAGCGTAAAGAAGTACGTAAGATAAAGATAAACCGTAGGGTTAGATATAGGAAAAGCGCAAGAAAAACGTAAGATATAGCAGATAAGAGATACAGGTAAAGCAAAAGCGTGCAGATCACAAAAATGGCGATAAGCTAGGCGAAGGAAGCCGATGATTCCGGAAACATGGTCAAAGTTTCGGCATGTTCAGATGGCGCCGTGAGAGTTGGGGGGAGGTAGCCTTTCCATACACGCCGTGTTCGCCGTACCGACACTTGTCAGGTAGTAGTTGACCGTTGCGGGAGGTACGGGGACGGGAGGCAGCGTCAGGCCGGGAGCTGCGGCCCTCTCCCGATCGGCAGGCAGTCTTCGGACAATAATTAGCGTCGGTACAGATACTACCGACGTGACTTCACGGGCGTACCTCCCCGTACAGCATTCCCTCGACGTCCCTCGGCGATCTTGGTGTATGGAGAATCCCTTGAAATATACAAAAAGACTTACGGCAGACAATGCATTAAACTAAACAATGGACCTTTTGCCTTGGGGTCGGTAAAAAGAATAGACGCACACAACACAGAACAGATATTCGGACGTTCCGCGGGGAGGAAGGAGCTGGTCAGTGGCGGATCTAAATCCACCACGTTACAATATATATATATATATAGCGGGGGAGGGGGCAAAACGGGGTACTTAAGAAAATATAAAGTTTTCAGGAGTTGAAATATGCTGAATCTTCCTTTTTTTAATTGTAATCAAAGTAAATAAATAAAATTTTCAGCTGCCATGAGAAATTTTATTTTTATGAATAATTTATGTGAGATAAATTATTTTTGACATAATTATTGGATCCAAAGATGAAAATAATTTTTTGTTCTAATAATTTTTCCACACAAAATTATATTATTGATATTTTCCAATTAGAAAAAGAAAAAAAAAAAAAATTTTTACTAAATTTTTAGGGTACCCCATTTTTCCCCCCCTGCCCCGTTTTGCCCCTCCCGCCCCTATATGTCAACCATAAAATTTGAAAATTTTGTGGATAATAAAGAAGCATGCAAAAAATGACGACGATATCTCTTTTAATTTTTTTTTTATAGACATTTTGAAAGAAGTGAAATTTTTTCTGTTTCAACCCCTTGACTTCAATGAAATTTGTACTGTAAGTCGCACGGGATGGTTTCACTAGAAGAGAACACACAAAGACAATAAGATTACCGGTGACTGATGGCAAATAGAGGCAGAGCATTTATCGTGTACGACATTTGAGTCGTATACGACATTTGAATCGTATACGACTCTCAGTCGTGTGCGGGGCGAGCGTGTACGACTCTCAGCCGTGCGCGGCGCGAGCGTACACGACTCTCAGCCGTGTGCGAAGCAAACGTATACGAAGTCGATCCGCCGATTCGAGAATAGCCTCCCTGGTCATTCATACACTACCTAGTGCTTTGCACGGCAAAGACCAATATTAATTTTGAAATTTTACAATTCAACTATCGTAATTTTTGTAGCTTAGATTGGAAAAACACAGAGGCAGCACTGGAAAGTTAAAAAATGAATACAAGAATACCCAATAAACACAGGATAGTATATTCAACGTTGAGAAAGAGTAGGAACCATAAGTTTGAAAATCGTATACTAGACACGGAGAACTACGCTCAGAATGTCCGCCACATAAACGTTATTTTCAACAGTTTATTCGACAATTTTTATACGTATATTTAGAACGTTTTAAACACGGATACTGGAACATGGGTTACAATACTATCTAACATACGTTGAAAATCCTTTTGACGTTTGAATTCAACAGTAATGTACCCATTATTTGACGTATATTCAGAACGTTTTTAACACGGAGACTGAAACATGGGTAGTAACTATCTAACATACGTTGAATATACGTCTTTTTAACGTTTGAATAGAAATAGTTGCTTGAAGATGTATATGAATCGTAATATATTATGAACGTCGAAATTACGTAAATTCATTCACAAAACGTTCGCTGAATTATCATAGCATATAAACATTTGATGGTAATCAGTAGCGATGCATTACACAAAATAGCATGAAAACTTTAGAGCTTTACGCGTCGAAAACCCGATCTCAAAAATCGATCAGATGTCACATAAATTATGGAACACGAACCAATAGAACAACAGAATACAATAGTAGAAGTTATTTTCACCTCATACTTTAATGTTTCGGATTGTGATACATAATACATTACTGTAATTATTGAAGGGAGACTGGCTAGTCATAATTCAGCCAAAAATGAGTGTAGTATGATTATAGCGTTCATCATTTATACAATTATACCACAACTTGAAGCAGCTGTGAACATGTATACGTATCGATAATCTTTGATGTGTTCCTTGAAATGTATATTGTTCACATAAAATATATGTAATAGTTTGCATGTGGATATCACTGCTGATGCAGGTAACCAGTTCACATGCAATATGCATATTGGAAATGGATCAAGTAGAAAGCGGAATGAATATAACCAGCTGTAGATAGGTCTAAAATTCATATCCAATTCTATATCATTTCATATACGTTAATCGAGTCGTTGAATTATCAATTCTGTTTACTCTGAGATACAAATGCACACATTATATCAGGTAAGAATGAGGTACACATCAAACACATGTGTTACATGGCATATAAATGACTTTATTGTTTATTTGGAATCCTGGCACACAATTTTATTCAATTGCTGTTTGCGAAGGAATACTTTTGTGAAGTGGATTTCAACATATAGGGGAACGTGGGGCAGAACGGGCAGCGGGGCAGAACGGGCACCAAAACAAAAAAAAATAATGTGGTCGGAAATGATTTTTTATAAAATATGGCGACGTATTTTGGATCAATAATGAAAAAAAAAAAATTGAAATTTTTTTTTAAAAAAGTAAAATAAAACGGAATAAAAAATAATTTTTTTTTTCATTTTTTTTTTTTTCATTATTGATCCAAAATGCGTCGCCATATTTCATAAAAAATCATTTCCGACCACATTATTTTTTCTTGTTTTGGTGCCCGTTCTGCCCCGCTGCCCGTTCTGCCCCACGTTCCCCTAAATATATCAGATGAGCTGAATATCATTATACTCCACGATAACAGAACACTAGAAGAAAACTTAACGGACATCTTTTGTCACAACTATGACTCTCGCTTCCACAGGTAAGTGTGTGCGTTTTGGTGACATGGACTAAGATAACATATTTTTTTGACATAGACGTATAAAAAATCATATACCGAATATAACATTGTAACGTTCCGGCTAGACCGGGTGGAGTGTGGGGGTGCAAGGATACCCGGTGTAGACGGCAAACGGGTCTGGGGGTCTCGTCCCCCTCCGCCGGATGCTTGGCCTGCCGGTAGGGTTTGATATGAAATAAAATAGAAGGCAGGGTTTATTTAACAAAACTATATATATATTCTTTATTGATTAATTGTAACACTATTTGTCGCTGGATTGCTAGGTTCCAGACTAGAATGAAAAAAAATAAAAAAAATAATTAAACACAAGAAGGTAGCGTTATCTAGTGACTTACTATCTACGGTATTCTATGACTAATTCTAGTAATGTACAGGTGACCTAAGCCAAGGATAGTTTTAGCCAGGAGAACTGAGAATCTAATAGTTCGACTCGATGCGGTATTCCGCGATACAATTAATTAAATAAAGCAAAGAACGAGAGTCTAATAGTTTGACTCGATGCGGTATTCCGCGACACAATTAAATTAAAGAAAGCAAAGAACGAGAGTCTAATAGTTTGACTCGATGCGGTATTCCGCGACACAATTAAATTAAAGAAAGCAAAGAACGAGAGTCTAATAGTTTGACTCGATGCGGTATTCCGCGACACAATTAAATTAAAGAAAGCAAGCCGCTATTCTTGGCGTAAATCTGCTTGATTTATTAATAGTTAATTATATTCTAATGCTAGGTAAAGTAAACTCTATCGAAAGATCTGGAAGCTAAATTATATAGGTGATTCTAGTAAGTTACGGATTCGGTATCTAGTGCGAAACGGCAATAGAGGTGAGGCCTCTATTGAATACGCGAACGCGCCTAGCGGTCCGGGGTCTCTTCCCGCGGTCCGTACGTCTGTAAGACGGAGTTCAATCTAGAGCCGTATGCAGGCTGTTTGTCTAGAGAGAACTGATTAGACAGCGTAGCTGGTAGGCTTATATCCGCGCCGTCGGTGGCTTTGGTTTGCGAGAGAGCGATGGTCACGTGACCCCTTGGCTGTTGGCGCTGTTGGTTATCATTTCGTTACAACATAATACATCAGACAAGCTAAATATCATACTCCACGATAACATCACACTAAAAGAAAACTTAACGGACATCTTAGGACTCAAGTCACAAGTATGACTCCCGATTCCACAGGTGTGTGCGTTTAGGTAATATCAACTAAAATAACATATTTTTTGACATAGACGTATAAAAAATCAGATACCGAACGTATAACATAATACATCAGACAAGCTGAATATCATACTCCACGATAACAGAACACTAAAAGAAAACTGAACGGACATCTTTGGTCACAAGTATGACTCTCGCTTCCACAGGTAAGTGTGTGCGTTTTGGTAATATAAACTAAACTAAAATATTCTTTTGAGTATACGTATATCAAATGATACTGGAGGTAACAAATGTTAAAATATTAATTGTCACGATAAAGGGAATCTCGCTCATATACTAATCTTACATCGAGATATAGTAAATTGAAAAAGCAAGTATACATCCATACGTTATGAATTTTCGTCGTATAGACACATGTTTAACTTTGAATATAAGTGAGTGAGCACACGGGCTCACAAACACTTGTATGGTAAAACTTACGTCTTTTTACCTATTATTTTATTGGTTATATTTAATTAAATATAACCAATGCCACAGAAGGTGGTGTAATTCGTCGAAGAATGCTCACTCACTTATATTCAAAGTTAAACATGTGTCTATACGACGAAAATTCATAACGTACAACCAAGCACACGAACTGGACTTGAAAAATGACGAGTTAAATTTGAAGGTGGCCAGGTGGTCTAGTCGGTGTAAGCCCCCGGATTGGCAGCCAGTAGGCTCGGGTTCGATTCCCGAGACACCGGATAAAAATTTTTCTCGTCAAAAGTTTTAAGTCTTCTAGCTTATACATCCATAGTTCAATAGATTATTGCTTTTTGCCAACCTCGTAGCAGTATCTGCTTTTTGCAAGTTTTAACCAGCATTGTACCGCATCGATGATAAATCTGTCAGACGACTGCTTTCCTTTGAATTGCACTTTAGCAGCATCTTCATAGAAAAAAAAAAAACAGAAGTTTATAAATTTCACGATTTCTTTCAGACGAACAGAATAAGTATGATTTTCTCAGGCATTCGCAAATATTCGCGAATCTTCTACAAAGTATAGATGCTACTGATATGACTAACCATCAGTTTTGATGACAACCACTAAAGATTCTCTTACGAGTACATAATTTGTGAACGTTAGCCTACCCATAATAACTGTCATAAGTTTGGTTGCCTTGAAGCTTTTTTTTTTGTTTTGTCCGGCCCAATTAAATTTCATTGCCAAATTATTGGCGAGAAGCAGACGCAGCATGCTCATGACCAGGGCCCGGATCTCGGTGCTCTAAAAACAATATGACAGTCTAGCTGGCAGTGAGTGGATTGCTGAGAAGACGTAGAATGTTTTGTATATGGGCCGTTCCACGTGAACCGGATATTTTTCATTTTGCATGTCGATTGTCCTCAGGGAGTTAGATTTTTGTGCCAAAGGATTTTTCAATTACTTCAAAATTCGTTGAGTTATTTGCATAAACAAATTCGAGCAAGTTTTTTTCAAAAATTCACAACTCCGCCAAAAATGACACTGGACTCAATTTTTTTTTTTTAGCTTACACAGAAAGTGTCATAGATGGTAAAAAAAAAACGTACTCTGAAAAAAGTTTGTTCATCCATTGTTTATTTAACAATTAAGTTTTCAAAAATTTTTAAAACATACATCGACAAAAATTACACGGTCGAATTTTTTTTTTCAAATACTGACATATATTTCGAACTATACTACAGCCTGTACATTAATTTTAAGGACGTGTTATTTTTCGTTTTCGAGTAAAAGATCACTCAAGTTGGCGCGCGCTCACGGTATTAACGCGTAGCAGCGGAATTCGAGAGTCATACTCACAATGATGGAGACGATTTAAAAATCTGAAAAAAATACTGTAGTTTTCTAATGGCAACTATAAGTGATGCGTTCAGTTTCAAGAACGTGTTCAAACTTTCCGTTTTCGAAATATTGCAGTTTGAAATCTTAGCATACATGCTTAGCGGGGTCGGTTCGAAGTTCCGAATCTTCAAAGCTCCGAACGGTTAAATTTCCGAATTTTATTGCAACGAACTCACAGTTTTCAGAAAGGGTATTTCACCGAAACTCTATGTAACCGATTTGAAAAATTCCGAATCGCAGCACACCGAAGGTTCAAAATTCCAGAAGGTCAAGGCTCCGAAAGCTCAATATCCGAAAGGCCAAAACTTCGAAACTATTGAACATCAAGCCGTCGCGCGTGGTTTAATCGACACGTTAAGAACACGTTCGATCTTTCGGAATTTTGAACTTTCGGAATTTTGGACTTTCGGAACATCGGACTGTCGGAGACTTGAGCTATCTGCATTTAGACCATTCGAAATTTTAATTTTCTAAACCCTAGTCTTTCGGGAAATTCCGAAATCGTTTAGAATAAATTCGGAATTTTTACCGTTCGGAGCTTTCAAGATTCGGAACTTTGAACCGACCCCGCTTATAGTTGCCATTGGGAAACTACAGTATTTTTTTCACATTTTTAAATCGTGTCCCTCATTGTGAAAATGACTCTCGAATACCGCTTCTACGCGTCCATCGAGTAGCGGCGAACAGCAGTCTAACGTACGTCATTACGTTCCACGCGGCGTCGACCCGGACAAAAAAAAAATGAATTTTCCTTTGAAAAGTTTTTTTTTTCATAATTATGAATTTTTCTTTGAAAAGTTTTATTAATTTATTTTTTGAAAAATGTTAATAATATATTTGACGAAAATTTTTATTTATTTTTCTACTCAATTTGCATTTGCATGAAAGCACCGAATCACAAGGTGCTTTCGGAGGTTTGCGAACGTGAAGCCTTGTCGATTGTCCGTCAACAGTATTTTAAATCGACATGCAAAATGAAAAAAATATCCGGTTCACGTGGAATGACCCATATACAAAACATTCTACGCCTTCTCAGCAATCCACTCACTGCTAGTTAGACTGTCATATTGTTTTCAGAGCACCGAGATCCGGGCCCTGCTCATGACACTTGATCGTTGACAAGTTCCTCCGATTGACGACAGTCTATTCCTCTGTGTAAACATTAGAGAAAATCATTTCATCTCGTATAATTTTGATTCTTATTATTACTATAGTTCAACACCAGCATCTGAGACTTGATGCCCAAATTAGCAATGAAATATGGATATGATCACATTGAACCTGTGTCCAGTCAAAATCTTTGAAACAAGAGATGCACCTTATCAAAATACAAATGTACGCTCACATAATTTCGAGATCTTTCAACGACATTGTTTTTCTTTTCTTCATATATCGGGTGAATCAGAATTCGTGACGAATCTCTTGAGGGGTTAATCGTCGTCAAAATTGGGATCGAAAGTTCCTTAGCCATTTTTCTCAAAAATGATTTTTTGCTGCCAAATAATTTTTTTTTAATAATCTTTCATTTTTTTTCTTCAATATCATTTATCAATTTTAAAGAATCCCACATGATGCCAATAATTATTTATTTTTTTTCAATATTCGAGAGATTTCTCAGCGAAAGTTTCTTATTTGGTGAAAGATGTCAAAAAAATGTGTTATGGTTCCGAGGAAAAAAATCATTTTTCAGAAAAATGGCTAAGGAACTTTTGATCCCAATTTTGACAAGGATCAACCCCCAAGAAATTCGTCACGAATTCTGAATCACCCTGTATATATATATATATATATGTCATTTACGCCATAGTTTTCAAGATCATTATCCGTATTAATATCATAAATATTATTTTCATTATTATTATTTGCCATTAACCATTATTCGACTAGGATTTGAAACATTCAAGACTGATATCGTATTTCCTTGAGAACACAGTGATAATTAAATACTCGAAATACGCATAATTCAACGAGCATAAGTTATGTTGAAATCATATTTATGTGTAATAATTATTGTACTCACAAGCTATTTCGAATGCACTTCTGAATTGAGCATTTCTTCATATGCCTCAAACGAGTTCATGTCTTTCAGCGGGAAGTCGGGTAACCCAACAGGTTTGCTATTTGGTTGTGATGAAGCTTCTAATGTTATTAGAATTTGCGTCAGCATTAACTGTCCCTGATCATGCTTCTCATTCATTGAATCGAGTCCCTTCAAGACGGTTTCTTGGAACGTTAAATTGTTCATAGGCTGGGTTGATATGTTTATTCTGGGAGTGGTCTGTATTGATGGACGCATGTTGGATGAAGAAGAAATAACCAAACTTGACTGATTCCCGGTGAGGTTTCGTAGACTGTCGCGACTGGGAGTAATCGGTATTGATTGGTGCATGTTGGATGAAGAAGGAATGACCAAATTTGACTCATTCTCAGTGAGGTTTCGTAGACTATCGCGACTGGGAGTAATCGGTATTGATTGGTGCATGTGGGATGAAGAAGGAATAACCAAACTTGACTCATTCTCAGTGAGGTTTCGTAGACTATCGCGACTGGGAGTAATCGGTATTGATTGGTGCATGTGGGATGAAGAAGGAATAACCAAACTTGACTCATTCTCAGTCAGGTCTCGTAGACTGTTGCGACTAGGAGTAGTGCGATAATCTATTGAATTCGTATACGAGATTTGAGAAGCTCTCGGGGTAATAGGTAAAGGTGAACCTTCTTTCTGAATACCATTCATGATTGCCAAGGTACGGCAAGATAGGGACGAATTGCTGATGCTGATATTATTGCATGGGTCCAATGGCGCATTTGAATATTGTCGGTCTTTATCATCACTACTATGGGAGGATTCAAGAGAGCTCTCTGTTCGGACTTTGTTGCGCTTACTCTTTTTTTTCTTCTTCGGTTCCCCGTGCCTACGGCTCTTATGCTTCCGTTTCTTCCGTGCTTCGGCTTCGGAGTTCTCATGGTCAGACGAGGAAGTATTGCTTTTAGCGTTACAAACAGCTGATTTCATTGTGACGGCATTGATAGTTGACCCTCCATCTTCCGAAGTACCGTGATCCAAAATATGATTTAATCGTTCCCTAGCAATTTCATAATCAGCTGAAACAAAATTCAGAACAGATGAATTCTATTCACAAACCACATTTACACTGAATAGTTAATATTGTGATAGATATTAGAATTTTTTTCATAACATCTGCTCTGAAACTTCAGCTTTCAGTGCCCATTCAGCGAGTCGAAACAAGCTAATTTCATGCGAATGCCGTGAAAAGCTCTAACATACGCTGCAATCGCGACTTCAATGTTTCAGCGATCTGAAAGCTGCGTTGCTTTCGTCCCTTGGAAAGAAAGCATTTCAGACCTGAAGTCTTTTGCAGATGTTATGAAAAACATAGTATGTGACACGGGATGAAACATGAATGCCGTGCCGAAGCCGAAGACGAGGGCTGACAACTTCACCCTGGCCTGCATTCATACTGTTTCATCCCTTGTCACACAATATACTATTAAACCACTGAATTGATATTGAATATTGAAATTGCTCGTGATAAATAATTATGATGAATAGCTTCAACTTGCAATGCAAAAATAACAGTATGAAATTCCCTTTTTGGAAAATGCTGCACACCGATTATTCGGGATCTAAGCATAATTACCATCACGGATTGTTGACAACATTAGATCGAATAAGCCAGGGTTCTTACTATGAGAAAATTCGTATCATGCGTGCATTGTCATTGACATACGATGAACACATTCAATCGTGAGTCAAATGAGCAGACATCTCAAATTCACGCCAAAAAACATGACACTTTGAATTCACTGAGATATTAGGTTTTTCAGCGTGAACTTGTAATATACCATCACAGGAAATATCTGAATATTTATCTTCATTGTATACGATAGCTTGGTATTAGTTTGTTCGACCAGTCATATGCCCATAACAATACGTTATTACAATAATTGAATTACTTTTTCTAGTCATTTTTATTGTGTACCTTGTGTTTCTAGTAGTCTATGCACAGAGCATTATTTCGGCCAGTTGTTCTGATAAGGTGTACATTCCTTGACGAGCTTTTTGAATGTTTTTTCATTCTTTGTTTTCGGCCAGTAGCATTTTTTCTGATTATCAACCAGCCACAGCAATGGAACTATTGCGCATTCCCTTTCCTGCCCGTTCAAAAATTCCAGGACGGCATACATATTTCTTCAATACTGTGCGTATGGATGGAAACGTAGTGAACAATACATATATACATAAAGAGAAAAATGAACATTATTGTATTTCAATTCACCGATCTCATCAAATTCATAATATAATTGCAAGACATTGCAAAAATTATTTTTTGTTTACGTCAATCACATGATTGAAAAATTTGTATGGTAATGAGTTTGTGGGATTCTTGTGTAATCAAATTCATCATCAATCTCTTTAATAATGAAGTAAAGGGAAAATTGAAAATCCGTCTTTGAAAGGAAACCGCATACATTTATTTATTATTTCGTCAACGAAGAAAATGGTGGAATAACCAAAACTTTTCGCGAAATAAATTCCCAATTCAGACAAGCGGATTGGATAACGATATAAACTATGCGCATATTTGAACGGAGTACCGATGCATTTATATCGTCCGTCAATACATACGATTTTCTTGATAACGTACATCGATCGACCGACTGCCACGACATTGTCCGGACGTTTCGTTGTTATTTTAAAATTGCCCCGAGTGAGCGACTCACATTCGAAGTAGTCATTCACGTTCGGGTGTGGGTACCGAACTTGCTTAGGAATAAAGTCCGCTGTCAAATCCTCAAATTCAGCATCCATATCTTCCAACTCAGCAACCCTGTTACTTATTTGTTGAAGAGGTAACATCTTGGAACGAACACGTCGTTTAATCTGATTAAGATAACTCTCGAACGGAAAAGTACTGTAGGATTCTAATGGCCCGTATTTTTCCACATCATCACAGATGTGCAGTAAAGAGTGAATATTGTAGACAACCAAAAATCGACCATATATATCAGCAGACTGTATAACGAACTGTTTTATTGCTTGCCTTGCTACATTAATATGAGAAGAAATCAAGGATTTTTTCGACAAGATTGTAATCGCAGCATGGAGTAACAAAAAGTGACGATACTTGACATCATCGAGAATATCAAATGTAATCACCGGACCAGCGTAGAGTAAAAAAAATCTAAATTCGGTGGCTTTCCATCGTTTGAGATTACATAAGCTACGAGGTTTTCGACCGAAGTCTGCTGTTACGTATGGCCGTATAATTTGTATGTTATAATCAATGGAAGCTAGATTTTGACGTGAAAGCTTGCAATTTCGATCTCCCTCGACCCATCGCTTCACAAGCACTCTTTTCATCGCTCCAAAGTATATTAAATGTCGGAAATCTAATATGAATTGCGATTTCAGACCTATTTTCAGGCGAAGTAAGGGAGATTTTCCCTTCATGTGACGAGAATCGATATCTTCTGCCAAATAATCGCTGTCCAATCGTAATCTATCGACGCCTATCCGATTGACAGGGTAAAATAACTTCCGGTCTTCTGTTTTTGACTTGATAACACAACGTTCGCAACCGTATAGGCTTGTGTGACCCTTAATCATTTTCAACATGGCTCTAGCAGGGGCATCACATGCAAAATATCCTACGCTAACATAATACGTCTGTCCATCATATTGGAATCCACTATCTCGTAAGAATATTAATTCATCAATGAATGCATCAAGATACTGCTCAAGGGGTTGCGGCTTGCCAATACCGCAGAATGCAGCAATCATGCACGGTGTTTTATTTTTGAAAGCATCGGTATTTGCTAAGATAGGCCATAGTTCCGTAGTATTACTTTTAAATAAAGGTAAGCCATCAATATTGAAGTTTAATGTGATATTTTGTGTTGGTTTTATAAGACCGCCTTTTAGTTTACGAATCAAGCATTTCTTTATGCCAAAATAACACATTCCGCCGTTTTCGAGAGTGACTATTTCTGTTTTCCGAGGAGTGCATAATAAACTTCGAGCATCGTTTGGTAGAAAAGAATAGGCCGGTTTTATTAATCGCAGTAATGCACTTACTGATGTTTGCGTTATATTGCCGTCAGACACTATTTTCCGTAAATTACTAACGAACTCTACTTTATCAACTGAGAATGCGAATGATTCTTCGCGGGTATCATTTTCATCGATAGTGGTTGTACTGGCATTACTATTTTCAGTATCGTACAATGCATAACTATCATCAACATTATTGTGCTGTTGAATCCGCATAGGTTCTGATTGTGTTCCGAGATATAAGTCTTCAGATTCAACAGGTGAATACGGACCACATGGCTCATTACCACAGACAGTATTGGGTGACACATTTCCACTGGATGCAGTGAAATTACGCCGGGGAACATCTTCGATGTTTCTTTGAAATCGACTACTTTCGTCGTCTGATTGATGAATCGAAGACATTATCTTGTATACGTTAAGTGCTCTTTTTCTTCGTGAATGACGTTTACTGATGATTTTACGACCTGAATACATGTTGTACTTGAAATTTCAAAATATTCTTTGGTGAGAATCGGTTATTATATATATAATGTGGAAATTTCTGTTTATGCGGAAAAAGTTAGTACGGTGATACTGAAATAAATATAGTGTTCATGGATCTAGATATGCATTTGTATGTCTCACGTTTACGAATCCGTGAAATCTAAAAAAGCAATATAGTATGAAATGAGGAGACATAAATAAATTTTATAAGTGGGTCTCACTACACCATACCACAATTAACCCGTCAGTAGTCGCGCTATGAGAGTTTCTCTCACACAACAACATCCAACTTATACAATGTTGCTGTAGTGCGAGTGAGACACTGAGAACTACGCGCGTACCCAATAAACACCAGTTCGTATAAAAAACGTATAAAAAGGTCATATACTCTACGTTTATTCAGAGGATGAATGTTCCTCAGTTAAACGGATAAGCAGCGTTTATTGAAAACGTTACGTCGATACGTTTAATATTACGCAATAAACAACGTTTAATACATGTGTACCACTTGAATATTTGACCAAATAATTCGTTGCTCAAAAAAAAAAAAAAATTAAGGTACCTAAAATGAATTTATAACAATACATGAGGCGTCGATCAACATGCACTAATCGCAAACAATCGTACGTTATTACAAGGTAAGAATTTTAAGATTAGAAAAATTTCGCATTATTGTTGTGGTCGGGATTCGATCCGGGGACGCTCGCATTCGCTTGTATTACTATTCGCACGCTCTATCGACTACGCCAAACTACCCATTGACAAAGTCAGTCACTTTCTCGTAATTGTTCTGGATTTTGTATCTGTCTCAGTGATATCAGTGTTTTAATGTAGCTGAGATATCTCAACTGAACATCCGAGTGGCAAGAATGTTTTTTTCCCTTAATTTCTCGCCTTGAGTTCCACACGTTCTCACTCGATTTCATTACATTGCCCGTTCATTATTATATCGGAAAAAACGTATAAATGACGTGTATTTCCGAGCGTATAATCATCGAAGGAACTGGACGTTGTTATAGTGTAACTCAAAATTCGCGAGGTATTCGTTGATTTTTTGGTTTTCGAAGACGTTTTAAGGAAACGTACGCAATACGTATATAATATGTGTAGCAGTATACGTACGTTAGAGCGTTTCGTACGCGCAGTTGGATACACGCATCCTTGTTCAGTCTAATAAACGTATAAATGACGTTCAAACGACAGGTTTCGAGCATACGTACGCAATACGTATATAATATGTGTAGCAGGATACATACGTTACAGCGTTTCGTACGCGCGGTTGAATACACGTGTCCTTGTTCAGTCTAATG
The DNA here is from genome assembly GCA_963992785.1 of Tenthredo livida. Lineage (NCBI taxonomy): Eukaryota > Metazoa > Arthropoda > Insecta > Hymenoptera > Tenthredinidae > Tenthredo > Tenthredo livida. The sequence continues at coordinate 19,877,246 of OZ023067.1, forward strand.
AACGTATATCTCACGTAAATTCACAACGTATTCGTTGTCCGAATTATAAGTTATATTAAAGGCATAGAAAATTATTTCTTCGTTTAAAAAACGTGACTATCGAACATATATTATCGGATAACTGATAAACGTGTATGATATACGTTTTATAAAAGTATGATGATATATGGATACCAAAAATCAACGAAGGAGACGTGTATAATACGCGTAATATACGAGCTGGTGTTTATTGGGTACTGACGGGTTAATAGATTCAGGCATCAAATCTGTGCGCTGGCAAACGGTCATTTTTCAGCACGAGTCTGTGCCTGTAGATGGATCGGATTTAATAGTTTCGATACTATATCTACCTCGTGTCTTCATATTCCGAGAAAAAATAATATCCCGTATAAAAAGTTAGGCAGTCGGAATCGTACTTTTTTTTGCCCCAAATTAAACGTATCATTACGTTTCAATACGCATCGTGAACGTAAATAACACGAGGGGTTGGGAACACGGCCGACCTTTGTTCTTTTATCTTGAATATGGAAATGATGCCTGCCCAACTTTTCCGTTACATATTGAGTAAAAGCGAACGCGCCAAAACTTACGGACTGCTGGGGCGCTACAATTACTACACAACGCGCGGTCACGTCATCCGGCACAGCCTTCCGATTTACTAATGTCAAAACGAGTCCGAAACACGATAAATCTGTTTTGATACCATATCCATATATAGACATCGTGTCTTTATATTTTGAGAAAAAATGATATCCCGTATGAATAGTTAGGGCAGTCGGCACCGTACACGTCTTTTCAACGAAAATTAAACATATTAATACGTTTCAATACGTATTTTAAACGTAGATAAACGAACGAACGTAAAACGAGGGGTTGGTGACACGCGGCCGACAGAGTTCTTTCATTTTTTATATAGAATTGTACACGAAATATTAGGTTACTATAGCTTTATTCAATAGTATTTTCACTTATGTTTGATTTATGACAATCACTATATTGCAAAGTTGTATACTTACCAAAGTGTTGTTCCAAGGCAAGCTTGTCTTGTAGCAGACCGGCGATGGTGCACATATATTCTACCACTTTTATACGTTTAGGTTTAGACTAATTGTAAATTAGCAACACTCATCAACCGCCCAATGCAGAATCACAACCCTCAGCGCTCACGCCTCACGCGCTCACAGTGTTCCCCCACTACAGCGCTCTCGAGCTCGACAACCGGTATTAAATGTCCGCTGCCCCGAATTTCGTGCAACCGGGTTGCCGGTTGCACTACCGGCAGCGAGTTTTTTCAAATTAGCATGGTATTTTTTCATTTTCCTTAATTTTTTTTTTTTTTAATTTTTTGTCGCTCATGAGTCAATCATGACTGTTAAATCGAAAATGATTGTTGTTTTTTTTTATTCCTCGGTAGCGACCTCTAAATATTTTGTTTCATGCTCTGCGATTTAATGAGAACTTTTTTCTGAATTTGGCACCGAGTATTCAGGCGGGAAATGAAAAAAAAAAAATACGACTTTAAAATAAACCACCCTAGTGTATACACACTATGGGTAGCGTTCCTGTCTCGCTCCAGATTCGGTCAAGCACAATCAAGTCGAGACAACATTCTACCGAACCGAGCCTGTAATGTTCCGATACCGCATAGTGTGAATCACTATCATTGCAGGACTTTACACGTCGATGAGTTCAAGAAGAAAGGGGAAATTTTTTGATATGTATGACCGTTAAATTTCCAATCGGCCGACATATCCAAGCATTCACCGCTTGTACGCAAAGAGGTCAAGAAAATTACTGTTTTGTGAGTTGAAAAAATTGCAACACTCACGTAAGACAACCAATAATAACTATTCACCTCGCGAATTATCATTTCGAATCATCGTATCAGAATTGAAGTCGTGAATGTGAGATACATTAATTACGACTTTTCAACGTTTTACATAGGTACGTTCTAGATACTTATTATCATTGATTACAAATATATAGCAACGCTCATGCAACCGCGATAATATATTAATCGTTGGAAATATGAGTGGTAAAATTAACATAATACATCAATACAGTTAAGTGATATCTTTAAACATGGAAAAAAACGGATATGTCAATACGTTTGTCAAATCATGCTATATGCATTTAAAATTGACGATTATATACGGTTTTCCCATAAACATCTGAAAGACGTGATTGTAAGATGAATGATTCCCGATTTATTGACATTTTATATACCGACGGCAGTATAGAAGAACGTGCTATCTCAAATTATGCCCGAAAAACGTGCTATCTCAAATTGTGCTAGAAGAACGTGCTATCTCAAATTGTTCTTGAAGAACGTGCCATCTCAAATTATGCTGGAAGAACGTGCTATCTCGAATTATGCTAGAAGAACGTGCTATCTCAAATTATGCTAGAAGAACGTGCTATCTCGATGGCGGGATGAAACTCCATTGATACGGCACTGGTATTTAGGCCGTCTGGAGTATAGAAAGCACTGGTTTTTAATTAATCAATCAATCATTTCAATTTTTCTCATGTATTTAACTCCTTCAATACCGAGATAGGAAATTCAAGTCAAGTTCAAATAAACATCTTTATTTTCTCTTCCGATGTATGTTATTCACATCAGATTTTCAAAACGGTCAAATTAACCACTATCATAGTGCATGATTTTTATGGAGAATTCGATCGCTAAACTACTAAAAAAGGAAGGAAATGGGACATGTGTGATACACATTGAGTGTAGTTCCACGCATACAGTTGACACTTCTGACGTTTAGTTTCCCGTAAGGTTGTTGAAACCTCCATATAAACATACTTAATTTGACCGTTCTGAAAATCCGATGTGAATAACATACATCGGAAGAGAAAATAAAAATGTTCATTCGAACTTGACATGAATTTCCTATCCCGGTATTGAAGGGGTTAAATACATGAGAAAAATTGGAACAATTGATTGATTTATCAAAAACCAGTGCTTTCTATACTACAGACACCCCAAATACCAGTGCCGTATCAATGGAATTTTATCCCGCCATCGAGATAGCACGTTCTTCTAGCATAATTTGAGATAGCACGTTTTTCGAGCACAATTTGAGATAGCACGTTCTTCTAGCACAATTCGAGATAGCACGTTCTTCTAGCACAATTTGAGATAGCACGTTCTTCTAGCACAATTTGAGATAGCACGTTTTTCGGGCATAATTTGAGATAGCACGTTCTTCCATACTGCCGTCGATACGTTGTAGATACTTATTAATATTTACGTTGTGCAACGACATTTATAAAGCCACCATTTGAGTAACATTCAAGCAGTAGACAAACTCCAGTTTTTCAACTATCATATATACGAGTATTAGAGGATTACTAGTCGTCTTACTATACTATGAATGAAACTTGTATTTATACCACATGAAACAGCCGTATATAAAACGTATGGAAAATGGGTAGTGTTCTAAAAACGTAGTAAAAAGGTGTACGGTATCCGTATATAATCTGTGTACATAATTCTCGTAGATACATCTACGTTTATCAAGAGACTCGGTAGAGTCTCGCGCCAAGGACAAGAAAAAAAAAAAAAATATATACATATTTAAGGTATAGCCGCGCGAGACTCAACGAGTCTATATACCCGTACGGGAGCAAGTGGGGTGGGGAGACAGTATATTCCTAATTTCTTACTTTTCGCGATATCCCGAGGATTGAAATAATTATCTCAGAATCTAGGCACGGAGAGCCCTTCATTTCAGATTAACTTCAATCGAATCAGTGATAGGAAAACTGAGATACGATTAACCTAAGTTTCTGAGTACCCGTTTCGTCTGAAAATTTTTCGTCTCCGTATTCAGACCAAATAATCCTTAAATCTATGCGGATGACAATTAGGAAAGAGTGGCCACCACTATTATAGTATAGCAGAGATACTTCAAGTATTCTGCCAGGTGGCGCTCTTTTCAACGCTGTTGACGTCACAGGGGCTCGATTCCATAACTTTATCACTGGCGATAAATAGATAGATCTATCCATTTATTGCCAGTCAATAGATAGATCTATCTATTTATCGCAAGTGATACCCTGATGGCCCCTGCGGACATGAATTTTGTCCGGAATCCCGTCCTGCGCATGTCCAGATGACATTCATGTGTCTCTATTCATGTCCGCCAGACATTCAAGCGTCTTCAATGGTGTCTCGAAGACTTGGGAGCGTCTTGAGTAGTGTCCCGAGGACCAAATAGTGTCCATTACCATGTCCTTGAGACATTCTACTGTCCTCACCCAGGTCCTGCGGTAATCCTCAATTGGATAACGAGGTCCGGAGGACGTCCTAATCTATTTGTCCGAGTTCGAGTGTCCTTAGTGGTGTCCTGAGGATCCAGCGGTGTCTCTGACTATGTCCCCAAAACATCCAACTGTCCACACTCATGTCCCGCGGTCATTGATAACTTAACGATACTGTCCGACGGACGTCCTAAGTACTCTGCCTAAATTCAAGTGTCCTCAATTACGTCGTACGGGAGTCCTGGGTGTCTTCGTCAATGCCTGGAGGATATCAATGCGTCCCTGTCGATGTCCATCAGATATTCAATCGTCCGCGATGATGTCCCGAGGATTTCAAAGTGTCTTAACTCGCGTCCTGAGGACTGAGGAACATCTTCAGTGGTGTCCCAAGACGTTGACAGCGTTTTTAGCGGTGTCCCGCGGACCGAGCAGTAGCTCAGATCATATCCCCGAGACATTGTACTGTCCTTACTCATGTCCCACGGTCATTCGCAGTATAATGCTGCGGTCCGAAGGACGTCCTGATTTCTTCGTATTCGTAATTTAAATGTCATCAGTGGTGTCTCAAGACTCAGAGATGTCTCCGGCAAGTCCTCGAGACATTTTACACTCCTTAAACTCATATCCTGCGGTCGTTCACACGTAAGGATGAGGTCCGACGGATGTCCTGATAGCTTCGCACAAGTTCATGTGCCCTTAGTAGTGTCTCAAAAACTCAGCGATGTCCTGGCCGTGTCTCCGAGATATTTGATTATTCTTATTTATGTCCTGATATTCTAATCATGTGTCTTATACATGTTCCCCGCGTGTCACCAAACCCATCGAAGAATTCGACAAGACATCCTGAGGACATAGTGAAAACGTCTTGCGGACGTCCTGATATTCTAATCATGTGTCTCATAAACGTCCGCCCTCAGTCTCCAAAACAGGAGAAAAATGTGGGGATGCATCCTCAGGACATGATTAGGACGTCTTGCGGATGTCCAGGGCGTATCTCGTAATGAGTTCACAATGTCCTCATTCTGTCTTCGAGCCGTCCTAAAATGACACACTAGGACGTCATGAGGACGTCCGCGACATTCGTCCGGATTCTGTCCTGCATAGGTCCCAAGGGGCCATCAGGGTAGCAGTGATAAAGTTATGGAATCGAGCCCCAGGTTGACGTATGATCAAGAATCCATTGCCTAAGATCACGGAGTACGGAGACTACGGACAGACGGACTCCCGAGACAGAGCCGTAAGTTCTGTTCATATTCGTACATCTGAACATTTTGCAAATTTCATTTTCCTTTATGCTTCCTATACTTAATATTATTATTATTATTATTATTAGTATTGGAAGTGGAGGGCGAAATTATAACAGTCTCTCATGAAATGACGAAGCACGCAATTTTGAGGTTAGGTTATAGGTACGGTTATTGAATCGCATGAAGTTCAGTTTACGTGAATTAATAAGTGAAAAAGTTTTCATTCAACGTGACAGGTCTTCAATATATTGTTACATTGGGTAAAATCACCCCTATTCTATTAATTTCATATAACTAACATCTAGCAGTCCATGTAATAAATGATATATCCTCTAATGGCCGGTTTCACCAACGTCGAATAACTTTTTATTCATAGAATAACGCTATTCATCGAATAAAAGTCGCCAACACAATGTAAAATAGTCTTTTGTTTTCAATTAACAAGAGTTTAATCTATGAATAAAGTTATTCGACGTTGGTGAAACCGGCCATAAGATACATGAACTGCGGTAAGCAGACCTGTATTTTCTGAATACAAAACTTATTGCAAACTCATATAATTCCCACTACGGTTCACTTTATTTCCCTCGGGAACCTACTTTATTAACTTAATATTACTGCAAAAGCAAATAATATAACGACACTGACTCGACTTGATTGATTGAGACCCTTCTCTGATTACAAATAATATGACATTGGTGTCAGAATCGGGATTTTTCCGGGATCGATAAAGTGAATATTTTGTGAATCAAGAATAATTATCAAAAAACGAAATGTCTCGTCGATGGGCAACTGCACCTTTTGACGAACCTCAATCAGCTGGAAACCATCTAATACCACCACCTCAAGTCGACATGATGGAGCGACTTTTTAAAACCTTGGCCGCTCAACAACAAGCAAGCCTAGCTGCTCAAGCAGCACAACAAGAAGCTACTCTAACGGCCCAACGCGAAGAAAGAGAGGCCAATTTGATAGCCAAAAGAGAGGAACGAGAGGCCGCTTTATTAGCACAACGAGAAGGCGAAGAACGGGAGGATAGACGCCATCGTGAGGAACGGGAGGAACGCCGAGCTGAACGCGAGGCTAATTTGGCAGCTCAACGAGCTGATAAGGGGCGAACCATGCAGCCCAACAAGCTACCCTAGCCCTCCTCATGAGACGCCTGGAGCCCCAAGAGATGATATCGCAGACCTCGACTCCCAGACGATCCCCAGTGAGGATCGAGGAGGTCATCGAGCCTATTAACGATCGGTCTGTACAAATCTATGGGGAAGAAGAACCTTCCCCAACTATTCATAGACCACGTACGGGTGGAGCGGCGAAATTTACGCCGCACACTCGTACATTACCTCAGAGCGACTGAATTGAGATTTCAATTCGGGACGCACGAGCTGTACTCCATGCTGATCACATGGCTGGCGACCAAAACATAGATAATACAAATAATAACGTTCCTCTGAATTTATCTTGCGCCGGGAGTAGTCGCGATAGACAAATAAATAATACAACGATGAACACTTGCAAAGAAGGTTGTACTGGACAGACACAAAAATCCTCTAACCTCAAAGTAAATTTCTTCGACAGATCTATACCATGGGCCGATTATGAACTCAATTCTTAATCATAGCTAAAGTAAATTCCTGGTCTTCGATCACTAAGGCCGGACAACTTGCAGGCAGCTTGAGGGGTCCTGCCTTAGCTGTTCTATCAGCTCTAGCTGATTCTGATATAGAAAATTTTGAAAAACTCAGTGCAGCCTTATGGTTAAGATTCGGAAACCAGTTAATATCAAAACTATCCTTGACGCAACTAGGACTTGAAAGACAAGCCAAAGAAGAAGGTCTTGCCTCGCTCGAAGTAGAAATAGAAAGATTAGCCAGAATAGCTTTACCCAGTTGCGACGAACCTACCAGAGACATGTTAGCATGTGACAAATTTATAAATGCAATAACAGATCCAGAGTTGAGACATACTCTTAGCTTGACAGGACCTTCCTCTGTTCAGGAAGCGGTCATTAAGGGTCTAGAAATCGAAGCTTTGACTAAACACCATTTAAGGGTACACGGAGAGAATTTTATGGTAGAGATTACTATAAAATATAGTACAAGAGTTTTTGAATCAACTGTTCATCGTATAACAATATTTTTTTCATTGTAATCAACTGTTTATCGTATAGCAGTTGATTGAAAAAACCCTCGTACTATATTTTATAGTAATCTCTACTTTAAAATTCTCTCCGTGTAGGAAGAGTACATCAAATCGAAACAGAGACAACTTCTACTATCCCAACTAAAACTTCCGAAACACAGAAAACTACTCCCAGGCAGCAAACGAATAATAATAATAATAATAGAAAATAATAATAATAATTATAACCGAAAACCGAAATAATAATAATAATTATAATAGGGGACAAAATTACGGAGACAGACCCCCGTTAAAATGCAAATATTGTGATAAAATTGGACACGACGCGAATCGTTGTTACTCTTTAGAGATATTAATTCAATCAAATAAGGCAAATGCTCAAAATAGTCAAACTTCCTGGAGAAAAGACGATGAGAAAAATAACGATTCCAATCGTAATTCCTGGAGAGATAAAGATTCCTCCCCAGATTCACAATCTGTAATTTCTAAAAACTAGGTCTTGGTAGCAGCCCTAGTTACTGACCGATCGTTTATTGTCCAATTTCTCGTTCATTTTTAATCGGTTTAACCTTTACTTCATTTTATTAGCATAATAGTTATAGGACATCCGAATATGATAGTTCTTTTAAAATGACAATGTTAGTTTAAGTAACTAATATAAAACAAGATTTTTCAGAGTTCCCGCTATAGGAATTGATTCAATATTTTGAGACGATAAGAAGGAAGCCGAAACTACCCCATCCTGACCTATTTATCCGGTTTCTCCACTTCCCCTCAGATAAGATTGTTCCAATTTATATTTATTACATTTATTTATTATATTCGAAATTCATTTATTATGATTGAAAAGTTTGATTAATTATCTTGATTGAAAGGAGATTTAAAAGAATTTAGAATTTTAAAAGAGTTTTGGAAAAACTCCAATTTATGACGTTATTATTTCGAGAGATTAATATTTGTCCTCCCGTCTAGGTCGTTATTTGATTTATTTCGAAGAGGTTTTGGAGTTGGATTTATAGTATACTACCACATTTAACGTTGCTGCTTTTTGAGGGTTTGCATGATACAAAATGCATCACCGTATACATGCATTGAGATGTTCATAGGAACAATTGGCAGAATGCTGACAACTGAGCGAGCCTTGCGAGCGAGGATGTACCAAAACCCAATCGAGCGAGCGTAGCGAGCGAGCAAAATTATTAGGCAGTCAAACAAAATTGTACAAAAAGTAGTGATATCAACCCCAAAAGCACCTCTGGTGCAAAAACCTTTCGCCAAGTACAATAATGTGGTCACTACCCCCCCCAAAAAATCCACCCATAAAAATTCATCCTTAACAAAAGTGGTACTATAAAAATGTCTACTACAAAAGGATTGGAATCAGATACAATTGCCAAGTACGTGTCTTCTGTGTAACAAAAGTTTACAACAGAAGAACAGAAAATTTAATAGTATTTTACTCGTTCACTCGATTGGCTTTTGATAATTACAGGAAAATTTATAATCACTGAAAAAAAAAATCAGAAAAAAAACATTTAGTACGTGGTACTTGCGGGCCATTTATGAGTAAGTAAAGGAGTATTCACTTAGGTCTATATATAATTTGTTCGATGCATATTGCTATGATGGCCCGCCAAGTACCACTTCCTAAATGTTTTTTGTCTGATTTTTTTTTTCTGTGATTATAAATTTTCCTGTAATTATCAAAAGCCAATCGAGTGAGCGAGCGTAGCGAGTGAACGAGTAAAATACTTTTAAATTTTCCGTTCTTCTGTTGTAAACTTTTGTTACACAGAAGACACGTACTTGGCAATTGTATCTGATTCCAATCCTTTTGTAGTAGACATTTTTATAGTACCACTTTTGTTAAGGATGAATTTTTATGGGTGGATTTTTTGGGGGGGTAGTGACCACATTATTGTACTTGGCGAAAGGTTTTTGCACCATAATTTATACCTAAACTATTTTCAAACCAACTTTACGTATATTTTACGTAATATATATCATCCTGTGTTTATTGGGTAATAATATTTTTAAACCTCATTTTTTATTTTTCGACGTTTTACGATAGTAATATCGTATTTTTTCTAATTGAATTTATTACAACAAACTTGTGATATAATTACGATAATGAATTGTAAAAAATCTTTTGTAAACAGTAAATTTCCGTACAAAATATTTGAAAGTTAACACTAATAAAAGTATAGTCCAGCATTACGATAGTTATATCTACATAGATTCATTATCTTCGGCTGCAACACATATATCTATATATTAATGAAAAACTCCACAGCATGAGCGAATGTCCCATGTACTGTGTAGAAATGAAACATGGTCCATTTATTATTCAGTAATTATAATTGCAGCCGAAGATAATGAATCTATGTAAATATCACACAACACAAGAAAAGTAAACAAGCGCAGAGTGACAAGAGAAGTTAGAAGGTAACATTCGTTGGGCGGCTAGGTGGTCTAGTGGATTAAGTCCCCGATTAGGCTTCCAGAGATCCGGGTTCGATTCCCGGCCTGCCTGATAATTTTTCTTGTCAATTTGAGTTTGATTAATTCACTTTGATAGTTATATCGTAAATTTTAGTAGAAATTTTTCTCCGTGTACGCATCGCCCAGTAATCGTTTATCTGATGCTGCCGTGTAAGGTTTTCTATCAGTTCATAATAGGTATTGTCGGTTTCGGTTACGAAGCGCTCATCCACATGCTCCTCGCGCAAAATACGCAACACCATCCGAGCGTTTCGCAGAAATCGTGCCCTCGACTGGGCCCTTCGTCGCAGCTGAGCCGCTCGCTGTGCAACTCGCCCTTGAGCAGGATTCATCTGAATTAATCACACATCCTTATGTTTTAGAATCTGTTAAATTCGAATATCCAATGCAGATAACATACTTTATTTTCAGGTTTAGTTTTGGAATCAGTCTTCTTCGTCTTCTTCTTCTTCTTGATGCTTTTTCTTCGATTCTATGAACTTCCACTATTCACCGATCTTTTCAATCTGAAAACTGTCTTCTCTTCTCAAACCGATCTCGTGGGGATCAAGCTGCAATTCTATGGGTTGCACACTACCCCCAACCCAAAATAAAATTCAGCCTAACCAACCTGAGAACGGCTCTCAAAAGACTCCGCCTCGACTCATAAAAATAGGCAGGTCTTAAGGGTTTCAGCAATAAAAATCATTCAGAAGTTTTTCACCATACTATCGTCACTCGAAAACGCATGAATTTTGCAAACACAAAGACGGCGATGATTAAAAGATTTCACCTGGGCCCATAAAAATCGGTAAGCCTCAAATAATTAAGAAATAACTATCATTCAAAAGTTTTTCATATCCTTCCACCACCTGAAAATGCTATAGAATTCTTGTAAACACAAAGATTGTAATAATCGAAAGATCCCAGCTGAGCTCACGGAAATCGGGAATTCTCAAGGGTCGGGCAATAAATATCATTTCAGAATTTTTTTCACACGTTATTCGCGGTTCGAAAACGCTAGAATTTTGGAAACGCAAAGATTGCAATAATCACAAGATCACACCTCAGCCTATGAAAATCGGCAAGTCTCAAAGGATAGAGCAATAAATATCATTCAGAAGTTTTTTTTTTTTTTTCACACCTCGAAAATGTTACAATTTCCTGAACACACATATTGTTTAGAACACCTGCATTTTTCCCACATTTGTCCGGCATTTTTTTTTTTCACATGGTGCCATCTGCACACCTGCATGTGTACCGATCCCATGCAATAAATCGCCAGCTCAGTCAATTTCCGGATTTACTTGAGACCGCACATACAACCGTGAATATGGAGCTAATATTAGATATACAAGGTTTTGGGCGATTGAGTGATAAATGTGTGATAAAAGAGCTGGCCGCAATAAGCATTTGCGTACATGAGCCATATCAGCTGGGTATCACACGCATCCTCTTCAAGGCACCATGCTCCCGGGTGACTCTCTCAAGCGAGTATAAAAATCTTCATTCGCTGCAGACATCCCTGCTAAAAATTTCCGATAGGATTCGGGCTATCCGAAACGGTATACGTTTTCATCGCACCGAACGTGTGGTTTTATACTACCTTTGAATCCGTGCTCATACGAAATCGATTCTGAGTTTGTCATATTTTTCGACACCGGTTTCTATCCGTTGCTATTTGTTTACTATTCGGTCGTCTCGATCGACCTTCATCCGGATTCATCGCACCGAACGTGTGTTTTTATACTACTTTTTAATCTGTGCCAATCCGAAATCTATCCTGATTTTCGCATATTTTTCGAACCCGGTTCGTATCCGTTACTATTCGGGAAACGTAGGTTACCGTTGATCCTGCTCGTATGCGGAATATATCCGCATTGTATCCTGAAATTAATGCCGGTTTTCATACGTACCTGTACGGAAATGCTCCGACATGCGTGCTAGTATTCGTATCCGGATTGTATACGCTTTTATTCGGGAAACGTAGGTTCCCATTGATCCCGCTCGAATACGGAATATATCCGGATTGTATCCGCTTTTATTCGGGAAACGTAGGTTCCCGTTGATCCCGCTCGAATACGGAATATATCCGCAGTTTATCTGCGGCTATGCGGCAGTTTTCGTACGTACATATATGCGGAATCGTCCACCCACGCTCGGTTATCCCACGTAACTGGTAGGTATCCGAGCTTGGACGGACGCTGGATCCCGCATATGATTATACACATAAAAACATACGGGATTATGTTATATACATTAACTAGTACGAATATGTGCGTGCAATATGTATGTACCGCTACGAATATTATAAAGTACATTGTATCACTGGCCAGAAGGTAATAATAAAACACGTGTCACACGAAATCTGTTAATATTAATACGTATTTTTATTGACTAAAACGTCTTTCAAACGTTTATAAGGCATATATTTCACTGGTCTACAAAAAAAAAGTGACCTCGAGTTGCAGGCTTAATTTTGTTGAATCTAGGGGTTTTCGAGGCTGCTGAATCCGAAAATGATGACCGTTTTTTTCGGTTGGTTCGTATAAGGCCTTTTTCGGCAGTTTTTCGCTTCTTTGTACAGTCAGCCAAAGAGATCCTGACGCACCGTCGGTAAGGTGATCGAGCAACCGTACGTACACGTTGAATACACGTTTGTTTTTAATTGTTTTCAAGACTCGAAATCAATTAAAAACAAACGTGTATTCAACGTGTAGGGGGAAGTCCCATAACGCCGGACGGCACCTAGAACCGGACACTGCTAGTATCAGCCAAACTAGAAACATAATTCACAATTCTTTCGCGTGGTTCGAACATGCTTAGCCGGCGCAGTAGTGGAGGTGTTTTGCTAGCGGCATTGTGCGTGCATGCGTTGACGAGAGACATTTGACATTTGACCCTGCAGAAATCTGCGTCACATCTTATTTTCTCGTGGACATAACCTGAACAATTGGTGGTTCTGCTATTTTATTTCTCAATTAGAATGTTCGTTGGCATGTATACTTTCATACGATGTAAGGTGAAAGTAAATATTCCTGCGGTTTAGCATAGATTTTATCATTTAGTCCGGCATTACGGGTCCCTAATATCGGACACTCGACTAGTTCCCCAATACCGGACACGGCTTTTTTAACTTATTTCGGTTATTTGTAAAGAAATTGTTCTTACTCGTTGTAGCGGTATTCTAACTATGGCTGACCAGTCCGAAACACGGGAAAAGGGAAAATGGTTAGCGAAAAATATGAAAAGTATTGCCTGAGAAGATGGCTTGTAGACAGGCTAACGTGAAATATGAGGTACCTAGGAGTACCTTGCTTGAACGACATGAAAACACACATCGAACTTCTTTCACCACTCCCAAACACTGCAGTGTGATGTGTGTGGTGTGTGTGTGTGCTGTGTGTGATCGCTGCAGGATATAATAATTTCTTTCTATCATTTTTTCCATTCATACCACCACTGTCCGGTACTAGGTGCCACTCTTCTGAAGCAACCGTTTTTAATACTGAATATAAAAATATTTTTTCATCAGTTTGACGTTAAATGAATGTTCAAAATGTTATTATGTTACCATAAATACTCCAAAGTTTACTATAAAACTGAAAAAGATGGAAGATCCTATCTATTTTGTAGTTTTATTAATGAATAACCTTAAGTGTCCGGTACTGAGGGACTTCCCCCTACGTACGGTTGCTCGATCACCTTACCGACGGTGCGTCAGGATCTCTTTGGCTGACTGTACATCATTTTTCGTTTAATTTCCCAGTAATCACTAACTTCAACTAAAACGCTCGAAAATGGGCTAGTTTTATAGCGAATTCAACGCCGAATCCGAATATACCATTATTTTCAACTCTACACCAATGGAAATCCTCAAATTTCTCAAAAACCGGCCGAGAAAGTGGCGAAATGTATGATTTTCAACTACGTTTTGACTACGTTCTGATCTCTAGCAAGTCCATTTGGCCCTCTGAAAAAAGCTCAATGAAACGTTGCAAAATATAAGACAGTTCAGCGTCGAATGTGACCAACCGCAGCTCTCAATACCCAAGAATAAGGAAGCTATGACTTTTTTAAACTTTGTGAAGAAAAATCAGTTTTAGCTAAATGGGTAGGGAAAGTGATGGAGATTAGAAGAGTCTTGCTAGTAGGCCTGAAATAAACAAAGCATGTTTATACAAGGGCCGACTGTTTTTTTTTTTCGCTGTTTTACTCCTAATTAGCTAACTCCCATACGCGATCCGAACCTGTGTTAACTTGACTTGGTGATTTTGGTGTTTGAATGTCCTGAAAAATGACTTTCCGTGCTCTTGGCTGCGGGAACAAACAAGACTATTTTTGTTATATATGTGGAAGATACACGTTACAAACGAATAGACGTAGTATTACGGGAGCCATAAAACATTGGTACTTTTCTTATTTTGGTATCAGTATGAAGGAAGACAAACCTTGGGCTCCTAACATGGTATGTTACATTTGCGTAGAAATTTTACGTCAATGGTCCAAAGGAAAAAACAAGGGGTTTCCATTCATTAAGCCAATGATATGGACCGACCCAATCACCCATAGTCGAAACCATTGTTACTTCTGTGCGGTCGATCTAAGGGGTTTCAATAAGGTAAAAAGAAAAATTTGGAAGTATCCTGATGTATCATCAGCTTCTATGCCCGTGCCTAGGGAGGAAGGTGTACCTATACCTCCGGTGCCTGGAACACCTATGGCTACAGAAGTAAGGGACGGCAGCTCCCACACCGACACCCCTCATGTCACTACCAGTGATAGTGACGATGAAGATAGAGACACTGCCTCTTCCACACCACAGCAATTCTCCCAAACTGAACTAAATGACTTAGTTCGAGATCTGGATCTATCAAAACAGGCTTCCGAGCTCTTAGCTTCCCGGTTGAAAGAAAAAAACTGTCTCACAAAGAACGCCAAAATAAGTTTTTACCGAACTAGAGAACAGGGATTCCTTCAATTTTTCACTAAATTCGAGGATATTGTGATTTGTACGGACATTTCTGGACTTTTCCACTATATGGGCCTAGATTACTATCGTCCAAATGAATGGAGGCTTTTCATCGATAGTAGCAAGAGGAGTTTGAAGTGTGTTTTACTGCACAATGGCAATAAATATGCATCAGTGCCAATTGGCCATTCAACTCTTCTCAAAGAACAGTATCAAAACATAAAACGAGTTCTTCATCTTCTTCAATACGATCAACATCAGTGGTCAATTTGTGTTGATTTGAAGATGGTGAATTTTTTATTGGGCCAGCAAGGTGGATATACCAAATACCCTTGTTTCATTTGCTTATGGGACAGTCGGGCCAAACAAGATCATTGGTCTAAAGTAGAATGGCCAAAAAGAGAAGACATGACTATTGGTAAAGCAAACGTCATAAATGAGCCCTTAGTAGATAGAGAAAAAATAATACTTCCACCACTGCACATTAAACTCGGACTTATGAAGCAATTTGTAAAAGCTTTGGATAAAGACGGCAACTGCTTCCGCTACATTTGTTCTGCTTTTCCAGCACTGAGTATAGAAAAAAAGAAAGCTGGAATCTTCGATGGACCCCAAATTCGCCAACGCATCAATGACATCAGTTTTACTACCTCGATGAACAGCTTAGAAAGCGCAGCTTGGTGCAGTTTTGTTTTGGTTGTGAAGAATTTTCTCGGTAACCACCGGGCGACAAATTATGATCAGTTGGTGAAAAATATGCTAACCAATTACAAAAGCTTGGGAGCTAATATGAGCATAAAAGTTCATTTTCTCCACAGCCATCTGGGCAGATTTCCGAAAAACCTAGGGGATTATAGTGAAGAACAAGGTGAACGCTTTCACCAAGATTTGAGGATAATGGAAGAGAGATACCAAGGTAGATGGGACGAGCACATGATGGCGGACTACTGTTGGAGCATCCACAGGGAAGACAATAAACTACTTCAACATCGAAGAAAATCGAACAAAAAATCGTTTTTTCCCATCAATTAGCTAATTACAAACTTATTGCCTTACTTGCGCCTTCTTGCTTACTTATTTTCATAGGCCTTATGTTTGAAATAATAATAATAATAATAATAATAATAATAATAATAATAACAATAATAATAATAATAATAATAATAAATAAACCCAATTCGTACCAAAGCCTGTGAAGGGCGACAATATAAATATCATTCACCTATTCATCAGTTCATGATCTATCTAGGATCCAATTCCCGACTCCTTCCAATCTGTCCAATCGTCTGTCATATTCATCTGATCATTTCGAAAATCTTTCGTTTGGAAATATCTAATTTTGCCTGGTAAAATTTGATAGTTGATTGAAAATAATTATAGAGATGACAGGAGATAAATTGTGAGTACGAGAGATCATTTCCCTACCCATTTAGCTGAAACTGATTTTTTTCCGCAAAGTTTGAAAAAGTCATAGATTCCTTATTTTTGGGTATTGAGAGCTGCGGTTGGTCACATTCGACGCTGAACTATCTAATCTTTGGCAAAGTTTTATTGAGTTTTTTTCAGAGGACCTAATGGACTTGCTAGAGATGAGAACGTAGTCAAAACGTAGTTGAAAATCATACATTTCGCCACTTTCTCGGCCGTTTTTTGAGAAATTTGAGGATTTCCATTGGTGTAGAGTTGAAAATAATGGTATATTCGGATTCGGCGTTGAATTCGCTATAAAACTAGCCCATTTTCGAGCGTTTTAGTTGAAGTTAGTGATTACTGGGAAGTTAAACGAAAAATGATGTACAAAGAAGCGAAAAACTGCCGAAAAAGGCCTTATACGAACCAACCGAAAAAAACGGTCATTATTTTCGGATTCAGCAGCCTCGAAAACCCCTAGATTCAACAAAATTAAGCCTGCAACTCGAGGTCACTTTTTTTTTGTAGACCAGTGTTTTCAGTCTCGCTTAAAATGTAATGGTGAGCATAACATCTTCATGGCGTTTATCACGATAATTATATATATAGAGTAGAGCCATACATTCTTTGTGAGTATATAACTACAAATACTCTTTATGGCGTTTATCACGATAAAAATATATATAAAGTATAGCCATTTTCTTTGTGAGTATATAACTACAAATACTCTTTATGGCGTTTATCACAATCATAATATAGAAAAATAAAAATAAAAAAGTACAACAATATACTGCAGGAGTGAAAAGAAAAAATACTGGAAGGAAGTGAATATACCGTTTACGGTTTTCGCATCCACATGTATACGAAGTGCATGATTTTTATCCGACATTTCTGTCAGAGATGTGTTTATAAATATAGTATATAAAATAAAAGGCTTAATTTGCATACTGAATCACTATCCATCGGTGTAGTTATGTTTTCGTGAAGAAAGTATTCGGTACCGTGGACGTTTTTTTTCAAGACTATATATAATACGTATAATGTTGAAAGTTATGTTTAAGTTTTAAAATTATATCACAACTTGGAGATGCATAAAAGGTTTTTGTACTGAAACATTCCCCTGGGTAGGGTATTATATATACTATGGTCAATGACGAATCACGCCCGCACCGTCTGACCTTTTTACTTATAATGCAAAAAGAAAATGTGATTTAAGATAAAATATAATATGTTTGACCGTAAGTGCAGGTTATAATATCTATGTCGTGAAAATGTGCAAAGCTCACGTGACTTGACCTTACTCTGGGGCTGAGGTGTTTGCTTCTGTTTCCTGCTCTGCGGTGTTATCAGCAGTTGGAGCTTCGGCCGCGCTCGATCCGTCATCGGTGGCGTCATCAGCTGCTTCCGTTAATTCTTCGGTCAATGTTGAGTTTTCCTGTAAATTTGTCAGGCCATCCACGACGCTGTCCGCATCGGAGGAGACATCATAGGTCAGCTTTTTCTTTTTAGCTCTCTTTACAGCTGGTCGATTCATGTCGCTGATTTTTTTGGCCACAACGACGGACAATTTTGTTAGGTCCTCGATGATTACATGTTCAGGTGTGTTTTTTTTCTCCAGCCAGTAACGAGTAATACCTGTAACCGATAAGAAATGCAACAAGATTAACAACGGTGTCGCACTATATTATGCAGGAATTTATACCCCTACAAAACAATCCGATCAACAGATATAATCCGGGTATAAAAACCGTATACGGTATACGGTATACGGTTTTTATAGGATCCGGATACAGAAACCGTATACCGTATACGGTTTTTATACCCGGATTCTATCTTCTTATCGGATTTTTATTGTAGATAGTGTTAAATTTGTAGTTTTCACCATAATACAGGATAACGTTCAATACAGCTGTCAACTACTAGATATTAAAATATAATAACTTACTCCCAACGACGGAAATTGTTGCACGGCAGTAATTTTTCCCGCTCTTTCCGCAGCGTACGTTGTAGGCTCTACTACCCAACTTTAGTGGGTCGAACTTCTGTATGAGAGAGACGGGGATCGTCTCTTTTTCCGGATGTTTCGCACTGAAAGAAATTTGTATGGGGCACAGCAATAATTCTGGTTGACCGAGCTATAATTTATGATTAAAATAGTGACAGCCAGAAATTTTCTTGCCACACCAATACGATTATGATTGAACTGAAATGGTCGAAGTAACTATATCATGATTATGATATGAGGTATTCCTCGTATGGCTCATTTGAGTGAACCAGGCATACCGAGGCTTACGCATACAGAGTCTTGCTATGATAGGTCTACGGTGTATAGTATACAGTCACAAGCTGTACTCTCAGAACAAACGGTTAGGGTAGTTCAAATGCCCATATGATAAACGAAAATAGGAAACATACTTTGGTTATGAGAACTTTGAATATTGCTACGGAAACAATTCAGTATAGCTGTGTGAACTATATCGCTTCGCCGAGTCGAACGTTGATTCTGGTTTGTCCGAGTAAGTATTATGGCTCCTTTATTTTACTGGACTGTATGAGCGATATGGCTCCTCAAGCTATACTGAATTGTTAAGTTGAACTTCAGTTTTACTTGTTCTGAATCGAACATCACCTATAGTTTATCTGTGTATACATAAGCGGTACGGCCCCGTGAGGTATATCAGCCTGTTGAGTCAAAAATTGGTTCTACTTTATACAGATATACACTAGGGTGGCCCTTCCTTTAAAGGATGAATTTTGACCTTCACGTTCCCTGAATCATCGCCGAATAAATTTTGAAAGACCTAGGTGGAATCGAATCCTCTATAGCGCAATGGGAAAACGTGCCTGACAACACATATTTCTCTCCGTTTGAATAACACGGGATATTTCACCCATGTATTCAATCATTTTTTTCACGCTCACTACTCACTGAAAAAAGTCTGATCAATCAAAATTTGGAAAGACTTTGCACCCATTTCTCTCTCATGGTGTCTGAAAAGTTATGAAGTGGTCAGCCAGGGAAGCTCTCTCAAACTTCTGAGGACCCAGATTTTTCAATGAAAATTTTATCATCAACTATTTTACATCGACGCTGTCTATATACATACAGACTCTCGGAGAACATATTGAGTTTCAAGTTTCAAAAACTGTAGTCATTAAATATCAAGAAAACACGCGTCATGTCAACGAATGAAAACTCACCTCCGCACACTTCACTAGAATACAAGACACTACGTATTTTTCCAATAAGCGAGTCAAGTTGGTGCGTGTATAAGATGAAGTATTCGTACGGCTCGTCCACCCGTGAAAAAATATTCTGATCAGACCTGATATGACTTGATAAGGCTATATCAAAATTTTTTATATATCCATATCTGGTCTGATATGATCTGATATGCCCATATATAAATTTTGATAAGTCCTGATATGGCCTGATATGGCCTGATATGAAAATTGGCCAGATCAGGCCAGATCAAGCCTTATCAACTTGATATGCCCATATCAAGCTTGATATGACTTGATAAGTTCATATATAATTTTTTTATATGTCCTGATATGGCCTGATATAGTCTGATAGGATATGTATATTTTGATGTACTTGTGGAAAAATATTTCTGATCAACCCTGATATAACTTGATAAGACCTGATATAGCCTGATAGGATATGTATATTTTGATGTACTTGTGGAAAAATATTTCTGATCAGGCTTGATATAATTTGATAAGCCTTGATATGGGCATATGTAACAGTTATTTTTGTGTTTCCTTTGTATAAAAATTTTCGTCTCTAGCCTGATCTAGACAGATACGGCCATATCTAGTCTAACATGTTCACATATAGTTCTTTGGTACGGCTTGATCAGTTCTGATATGAGCAATAATACTTTAATATAATGGTTTAGCGGATTTTACGAGAAAAAAATAGGAACAATAAATTTTATATGATCATATATAATCATATATAATTAATAATTATGTATAAGTTTATATAATTATATTAAACTATATTAAACTTTATATAACAGCGTATCGCATGGCTTTATATTACGGTATAAAAAACCATACGTTGTTATACATTAAAATATATAATGATTATTGCCATATAATCATATAGTTTTTTTGTCATTACATATAAATACTTACAGTATATGAACGTGAATGGTGACAGATAATCGATGATTGTCAAGTCATCTTTTACTGAGGTGTATATTCTTTCTCTAATTTTGACGCAAAAATGTGCACTTTGTAAATAAATGCATTCAATAAATATTACAATTCGAAAATATTAAGTAAACTTGATCGATTTTAAAACTTAACTTTTATATAGTTATACAAAATTTGTAAAAAAATGAAAAGTCACGTGTTGATCATTGAAGGTATACTTTATATTTATTATCATAGAAAAAGTAAATATATAATTTAAAAATTAAATCACAGAAGAACGTTTCTCCATGATTGTTTTTATGACTTGATTAATTTTCAGGTTCTAATGAAGGAAATGGAAGTTACCAAATATTGAATAATTTTGACATCGTTTTAATTGATAATTGTTACAGAAAATTTTTCTTTGAAAAAATGCACTTCCAGGAGATTAAAAAAATTACTAGTGCATTTTTGTCATGTTTTTTTTTTTTTTTATTAACATAATTGATAATCAGCATTCATGTAAATTTACTCTGAATTCATCAAATTACTTGAATGCTCATTTAATAAATTTAATTTCGCTAACTCAATTTATATTTCACACAGAATATCATTTAATGATAACTGCGTGTTTGTTGCATTTAATTACCATAAAATTGATAATTAATACGTCAGATGTAGAATTTTGTTCAATAAGAATTTTAATATATGACATTTGTATATTTCATATTCGTTTAAGCACCTAATTTCAATAACAGATCTTGGGTCAGTCGGTAGCGGGCAGTGTTGGCGAGCGCACGGTTCACGGATCGATCCCTGGCGGGGAGTTTTTTTTTTTTTTCCTTCTCTGGGCCGATATGTAAATCTAACTATATATAATCTGATATGCCCATATCAGGTCATATGTAGTCTGATATACTTATATCAAAGCATATATAGTCTGATATGGCCAATTTTTATATCAGGCCATATCAGGTCTGATATGGACAGTTTATATCAGGCCTGATATGGTCTGATCAGAATATTTTTTCACGGGCAGCTATGCGTATAACTGTCTCAACAATACAAACGCGTTGAGATCGTATTGTACGCTACGCGTATATAGTTAAGTGAGCTATACGTATAGCTGGGTTAGCTATAAGACTGTTCACTGTACTGAATGTACAATATTCTTAGGGAAGTCTTATACGGGTTTGCAATGCAGTAATACCAATTTTTTGATGAAGACACATGTTTTCAAGTCTTATTACCTATATGGTATATCCTTGTAGTAGCAAATTATCAGCCTGCAATGCCATGTTCGTATACTGTTGAATTAGAAATAACTTAATTTTCTCATGTGTGCCATTTGTGTATTGTCTCATTGATTTAGTATATTCCTCTATTGCGCATACGATGTTAGCAATAATTGTACTCATAATATAACGATATTCGATTGCAGATACAACTAAGAGCAGAGGCATAGCAGAAATATTTTACTCCTATCATAGCAAGAATCTTCCAACCAGATATTTATTGCTGCTAAGCGAGAAGTATTTCTTTCAGTGCGCCCCTTCGTTTGCGCAAGGACGGAGGTATCTCACATACGCGTGTGATACAACATGTATTGGCTCTTCATTGCAGATACCTTGACCGTGTGCTGGTTCGGCCATGTTCCCTGGAAATATATCGATGGCTGGGCGGAAGAAGAGCCTATCTCAGAATAGCCGTGAAGAGGAGCCTCACTCGAAAAAAACGTGAAGAAGAGCTTATCTCACAAAAACATTTCGCTTCTAAAATTTTGTAGTGGTACCCCTACAAGATACATTTATACATTGCAGTGAACGAGATAATGGTAGTGGAAATTTTTGAACAATTGCAGTCGCTGCTTGCGGGGGTACCACTACAAAATTTTCAAAGCGAAATGTTTTTGTGAGATAAGCTGTTCTTCACGTTTTTTCCGAGTTAGGCTCTTCTTCACGGCTTTTCTGAGATAGGCTCTTCTTTCGCCCAGCCATCGATATATTGTATTATCGTATTATTGTATATGTACGATGTTCAATTGCGCGGCCGGAGGAAATAACTGAAATAATGAGAATTTACCGAGAAATAACGATGAAATGAAAAAAAAAATTGAAATAAAAAAAGGAATATGAAATAAAAAAAAGAATTTGAAATAAATGAATTAATTTGAATTATTTCACGTTGCACAGAAAAACAATAATGTGTAAAATCTTGAGTTATTTCCCCCTCGATTGCGCCACCACTGGCGACGTCTAGTGTATCCCTGCTTAAAATTTCCGATAGAACGATAGAATCCGGGTACAAAAACCGTACACGGTATACGGTTTTTGTATCCGGATCCTATAAAAACTGTATACCGTATACGGTTTTTGTACCCGGATTCTATCGTGTCTATCGGAAATTTTATGCAGGGATAGCTAGGCTCGTACAATTCCAGTACGCTAATAGTGTGTGTAGAATTTGTGCATGTATACGACCGCCAGCGCCGCCTAACTTGTGTGCCAGGCAACTCTGGGGTGAAAATCGCATGCATGTATACGAAAACACAAGCTTGTTTATACGAGTGTAGTAGTACGAGCCTAGCGTATACAGCTGTACGGGTCAAAATCATGGAGGTGGAAAATTCTGGTATTCAAATTTCGGAAAATTCAACTGTGGTTTAGAATCAAGATTACTTGCTGAAATCATAGCTCTATTCTTCATCAATCATTATGTAAGCGGGCAGCGCACAAAATTATCTATTGAATAATTTATTGACAATATGGCGCAAGAAAGAATCATTTCGGGAATGTTATTTGAATAATACAAAAAAAAATGTTTGATTACATTGGTATGGACCTATTTTATGGTATTTCACTTTAAATTGGTAAGCATATAATAGTACATGTTGCTTATCATTTCAAGTTTTGCATCGTTCCCTGAATGATGGTAGTGCATAACATGTACTTGACATGTATGAATAAACTATTATATTTTTGAGAAATCTTTTTTGCACAAGGGATATTCATCTCTAATATATTTTTTTGTCAATAAAAGATCCTTTCCGAAAATGAAAGATCACATAATTGCAGGAGAATTTGCCTCACAAAGTCATTTCCGGAACGCTCGTCATAGTCCGGGAACGTTCCCGAAATGACCGTTCCCGAAATGACGTTTTCACATTGATTGTTCCATAATTTCTACACACATCGTCATAAGCGATATTTCTGAGAAAACAATGCAAGGGATTTTCATCATTTATCATAATTTCTATGAAAATTCTCATTATTTGCATACACAGATTGGTTGACAGCGTTCCCGTGATGATGCTGAATTGATGTACGGTTCTCAAATATGAAATTGAATTGTACTTATCAATTAAATAATTAATTTAATCCGGAAGAACGACAACACGCCGGCAACCTGTTCACTGTCATTTTACATGACTGCTAGTTAGCATCGTCCACTACGGCAGACGCGCAATATTTTCACAGATTATGATTGCGTTCACGGGATGAGGAATTTTTTCTGGGACAACATTTGGTAAAACTGGAGAATATGTGTTTTTTTCATTTTTTCCGAAAATTTCTAATCATCCCAAACATTATATTAAGTATATTGTTTTTATTAGAATAGTTATCTTTGCAAAGTCGATTTTATTATATTTTTATCCACGTGAGTAAAAAAAAATGTAATTTGGACGCGTTCCCGAAATGATATTACGACTATGTTAGATTGAATAAAAGTTAAAGTGGAAAAATTTTCTTCGAAATGACTTGATGTGGCATTAACTACCATCAATATTAATCGATCAGAGTCAACAAGACTCTGATATTATGTAATTTTAATAACAAAAATCCTCTCCAACCCAAATTTCCCACCTCCATGATTTTGACCCGTACAACGGATGTATACGCGTGCCTCGTCTTAGAGTGATGCACGATAATATATGTATATATATATTAGGGTGGTCGTTAAAAAAAAAGTTATCTTGGATGGCCTTCAATCGGTTCTAAATGTGAAAAAAATGATTTTCTAATTTTTTCAGATTTTTATTTTGACTCCCTATGGACCCTATTTTCACATGAACATTTTTAAATTCGAGAAAATCCTAATTTAAGTTGGGTCTAATTTAAATCAGCGAGATTGCATCGGATACGTTTTATTATTGTATATTACACACAGCTCGAGTGAAAAAATTAAAATTATTATTTTACCTATTTTAATATATCGAATGATTAATTATTTTTTTAATTACTTTTTTTAATTTTTAATTGTAAAAAGATTATCAATTACTAAATTGATTTATTGATGTCTAATAGCAACTTCCTAAATATTTGTATCCAAGCTTTCTATGCTTTGCATCATACCCAATGTTATTTATTCGTGCGAACCAAAATTTCCTCGGAAATGGTAATTATATTATTATTTAAAAACTGCACAACTCCGGAAGTTGATGTCCGGGCATATTGTTCCGGGTGTCAAAATTTGTAGTTTTTCACCGAAAATTCTGTGTGCAAAATTCATCCCAATCGATTAGGGCACTCCCGAGAAAATTGAGATTTACGAGCAATTTTAGAGAAAAAGAGTGCTTGAAATTTTGCATCGAATTTCCATCCAAACTAAACTTTCTACCGGGCATAATCCATGAGACACCTTTTTGAGTTGACTCATCGTTTAGTGGCAGTGAATATTTGAATGTGAGGCGACTCGAATCTCCATAAAATCATAACTTGGGCAGATTTTTGATTTAAGGCTTGATCTTCACAGACATGTTATGTTTAATATAGAACTACCATGTATTATTTCGAGAACAAAATCGAAGAGGTCACTTCCGTTGGCCGGTTGAGTTGAGCTGGAATGCCCCATATATATATTGCGTATAAAGTATAATTATTAATGTGAGGTGCAATATCTATGTGACAGCTGCAGCGCCGGATTAAGGGGGGGGCTAGCAGGGGCTATAGCCCCGGGCCCCAAGGGTTCCAGGGGCCCCCAACACTAGTTCTCGAAAAACAAAAAATACTCCCCAATATGTTTACAATAATTTTTATGAGATCGTAAAAAAAAATATTTTTGAAGAGGGTGTTTCGATCCACTTTTCACAGAATCACAGCAACATATACATGGGGGCTACTCGGGGCTACTATTCAAAACTCTCAGTTGCGATTTCTTTCCCAAAAATCATGTCATGATCGAAATCTGTTTTGAAGTACGTAGAGTTCATTCCCGCTGATAAAAGAATTAATTCAGAGAAAATGGTACTCGCAATATCTAGAATGGGCCCCACAGGTGTATAGGCTTTGCATACGCGTGCTAATTGTAAATCCTCATCTGTATTTGAAATGGAATCAGGTATTTGTTAAGTGATGGAGCTTATTTTAATTTTGATGGATTGTTTTTTTTTTGCTTCTGATCTATAAGCATTGAAAAATGTCTTTTTTTTGTTGTCAATTTTAATGATGAAGCTTGATGAATGAAACCGAAAAATAGATTTTTGATTACGTTTTTCGTATTTTATATAAGTCGCTTCTGGAACGAGGAATCAAATGTCAGGGTCAGCCCTATTCTGTAACTTTTTATCCGATGGATTCGATGACTTTCTGCACGGATGAAACATCAGTGATCAATAAGGTTTCAAAAAAGACAGATCTACCGAACAAGACGAAGCAAACCGATCCGATCGTTTCGTTAACGAAAAGTTACAGAATAGGGGTCCGATTCATGCGCATACTTCCGTATCATTCAGATAAACTGTGGATGAAGAGCAAAATTTTTGAGAGCCGCCGCCGCAACGAACCTGTTAAGGGGACCAGTACAGCTTGGTTTAAGATATTTCAAGTACTCCAGAATCACTTTATTTGTCAACCAAAGTTTATTTTACATCAACAAGAATATTTCTGCAAAAAACTGTGTCGTAAGGTTTCAGGCACACCGTTGATCCAATCCAGTGTTTCGACGTCTCAACTTCTTCAGACAGGAGTTCCACATCTTATGAACGCGGGGATCTGAAAAGAAAAACACATGTGAAAACTTACAGTCATTTATCTAAAATTTCCAAAATTTGAGCCACTAATTTGCAAATAACTTGGCCAAAATAGACACATTCAAAAATTCCCTCGTTCATATCATGAGGATTTGTCGCCCGAACAAATTGAGCCGTCAAAGACCCCAATCGGAGCAACGGTGCTCCTAAAACCTTACGACACAGCTCCAAAAACATAGTTCTGAGATAAACGAGTTTGAAGTTTTTGCAGAAAAATTGGTATATACTCCTCCGGAGGCTCATACATCAAAAAGTTTGTTGTACCAAAGTTGAATGAAATTTTTTTTTTTTTTAATTTTCAATTTTCAAAAAGAATTTTTTTTTTTATTGGAAATTTAATTTTTCCTTTTTCTTTTCTGCAAACTATTTTCTCAGAACTTTTTTTCCCATGTATTTTTTTGTTCCATACATGCTTCTTTCTCTTACTCACTTCTTTAAAAAGCTCCAGCAGCATATGAGGGCCCTGCTGCATCCTCCGCAGACTCATTGCCTTGCCCATTACAACGCATCGCTAGTATGGATCGCCTATTGATTTCATACGCGCTTCGTGTATCATCAATCATAGGGCTACTTTTGAAGGTTTTTAGCTGGACACAATTTTCACAAGAGATCCCGTATGTTCCACCCAGTCCTCTCAAGCTAACTTCAGTCATAACTATCGACCCACCACATGTCTTGCAAGATAAATGCTCCCGCAGAGCACGGAATAGTGTTTCACGTGAAACAGCCTATAGCCAGCAGAATCGCTAGCCTCGTAGTCGCCACTGATTTTTCTATCCGAAGCTGTTGAAACATGAGTGCTCTGTCCATCAGCCGCTGTTTGCTTCTGCGGAAATGTTTTCGCCCTCTTCTTTGACCGGCCAATGCATCCTTTTGTGCCAACACCAGAACTCCTCTCTCTTCTTTTCATATTGAATATATTGGATATATTTTATATATTTCCTTTCTGTTTTATCAAAAAATCTGTGAACAAAAAGCAAAAAAACTTCGACCGCACACACAGTTCGGCAGAAGCTTAGTGTAGATATTACTATTTTGATTGAATACTTACTTTTAGGTTATAGTTTTCGAAGCACCAAGTCACAACACCCGTACAACGATTACGCGCTATAGATATTAGGTAAATTTATAATTATTTAGTACTGAAAAGTACTGTTTTTATTTATTTATTTCAATTCTGAAACACTGGAAATCGAGCAGACGCTCACGCAACCTCGAAAAGTATTGCACAAGTAATGACGATCATACACCATGTGATCAATATCGAAATCAAGCGCCAGCGCCACTTGCGCCAAATCGCGATAGCCAAATAACGAACTTTTGACCGTAACTTCTAAACCGTGACGATTTCGTCAAACTCGATTTTTTCACAGACGTAGAAGATCTTTAGGTAACATAAACTGCAAAAAACGAAAAACAAATTTTTCGAAAATTCAAGCTGTACTGGTCCCCTTAAAAACAACTTTGTACAAAAAAAAAGAAATCTTCTAGTAAATGACCGAAACAGATTAATTCTGTTCGATTTATTCTTTAGAAAGGCTAACTTTGATATCATTTAATTCAAAATTTATTCTGATAGTGCTGAAATTTTTCGTTAAGTTTTAGAAAATAATACTATTAAATTTTTCAAAGAAAAATATTCTAACATTAGAAATGAAATAAATTGAAAGTAGTACGTGTGTAGCGTGTACCGAAAACATATTCATGTACAGACAATGTTATAGAGACAACGACAAAGTGTCGCGAACAGCGCGAGCCGGTCAACGCATGTTTTAATTCGCAAAAAAAGCAGGAGGAATCGCGCGAGTTCATTACATAATTTAACATAATGCGATGTTACATTCGAATAATATAAAATCGGTTCTTAAGGCCCATCCCTAGTCGCCCACCTCTTTTTGGTCGAAATGTGTCACATATCGATTATTATCCGAGCCCAGGCATCGAAACTGCAGAAAAAGAGATGCTTAGCGCAACTTCTATTTCAATTCCAAACACATACGTCCAAAAAAATGTTCGTTACGTGCGAAAATAGAGTCTACAGATGGTTTTTACGTAATTGACCGAGGAAATCGAATTTGAAAACATTCAAATAATGTAAAAACCATCTGTAGACCATTTTCGAACGGAACGAACATTTTTTGGACGTATGTGCTCGGAATTGAATTTGAATTTACGCAGCGGTGCACTTTTTTGCGTTTTCGACGCCTGTGCTCGGATAATGATCGGAATGTGTCGTTTTTCGACCAAAAGGACGTGGGTGACTAGGGATGGGCCTTAAGAGGGCCCCTGCTCTTGATTCAGCCCTGGGCCCTGCGAAGTCTTAATCCGACGCTGGACAGCTGACACCTAAAAGTGACCTGCAGGTAAACGAGCTATCGAGAAGGAGGATTCCAATAACGGTAAGCACCTATCAATCAACAAACTGTTCGTGTAATACACAAGAGGGGTTATAGGTAATTCGATTATATACATTATCCCTAACCTTAAAAAAATGTCGGATAGAGAACGGTAGTTTCGTATAGAACCGTATATCATATACGGTTTTGTCACCGCGTCTATCCGAAATTTATGATTTTCATACGACATTTCTATCGCGAGGTCTGTTGATCAGTACAAACATGCGTCCACGTGTATTGTTATTAGACGGCCAGTGTTATATATATTAGGGTGGTCATTGAAAAAAAATTTTTGCTGCTGCCCCCTCAAGTGGTGGTATTCGATGAGAAAAAAAGATCTGTGAAACGCGTAGTCTGTGAAATATCTGTGAAATTAGCAAAAAAAAAATTTCAAAAGGGTTTTTTCGCTTTTTTTTCAATGTTTATACACATATGTATATATATATATACACACCTGTTCCTTTTATTTCACAGACTACGCGTTTCGCAGATCTTTTTTTCTCGTCAAATGCCACTACTTGAGAGAGCGGTAGCAAAAATTTTTTTTTAACGACCACCCCAACATATATATGTATATATACTGTAACTTTCTCTGCGTATGTCTCACGGCAGAAGGCCGCGAAATTACGCTAGCTCGCGTGAATTCTTTGTCACGGGTATGATTTGGAGCCCCTCCAAGGAAAAATGTGAAAAACCTATTGTTACCCTAATACAGACTTGGGATTGCACACTCTCAGACTCGGGTACCGATTAAAGCTATACCGTTGCTGTCTGAGTGTTACGCAATGAAGCTGCCTCCCTAATACAGACTTGGATAATCTTACACTCTCAGACTCGGGTACCAATTAAAGCTGTACCGTCGCTGCCTGAATGTTAGACTACCGAAGCTGCCTTCTTTTAAGCTAGCTAAACACGATTTTATTTTCGAGTGATTTTAGCTGAAAGAATTTATGTTAATTAAAGAAATGAAACAAGACACGAAATGAAAGACAATAGATTCGATTTGACGATTTTATCGGTGCGATTATTTTATTGATTCGACTTTGAATCGTCGATTTTACTTAAAGCTACTATTTACAGGATAATGAAATAAACTAAAAATGTGGCTCGATATAATCAAATGATAATCTCTATTCTAATTGTTTTTCTATTTCTATTTGCTTTTTGTTTCTGATTCTGTTTGTTTTTTGTTTCTGTTTGTTTTGTTCTATTTTGAAGTTATAATTACTGCTTTGCCTAATTATACTTTTTCTTCTGTTTTGAGTTTAATCTAAATTGCTGCTTTAGCCAATTTATATTTTCTCGATTTTTGATTCTACGTTAGGTAAGATCTCGCTTTGAGTAACTTCCTATTTCTATTTTATTCTTTTCTATGGTAAGACCTCGCTTTGAGTGACTACCTATTTGAGGTTATGTGAGTTTATCTTTAGTTATGAGTCGATTGACTGCTCTAGTACTAATCGCTAGCTACTGCCTCAGTGTACCAGCTTATATAGTAGTTCTCGTGACGTCACGTCAGGGTCTTCTGATCGGATCGGCGCGAGGCTATTTGCGCGGTCGTATGTAGCTTGTTCGGTCGATCTACCGGGTGGTATAGTTCGAACACGTTACATTGCCCCCTTTTTTGTTTACTGACGTTTGATAAAGGTGCACTCGTCATCAAAGGTAAGTGAACAAAAATGTCTTCTAGATTATTAGGCACTGTTATCAAGTCTGTGTTTTAAATTTGTTAAGTCTGAGTTATATGATATGTCCGTGATTATAATTGTTTGATATGTCCGTGATTATAATTGTTTGATATATCCGTGATTCTAGTCTTTTTCTTTCTTTAAGCCGAGAGGATCACTAAAGTCAAAGTGCGCGATGTATTCCGGTAGTTCTACTTCCTTCGGAGATGCTAGGGCTGGCATGTTATTTAGGAAATCTGGACATAACTGGTCCAGGTAGTCGAAATCCGGTAAGCCAAATATGTTCGCTTCTCCACATACATCTTCCATCGGTTCAGGTGAAGGAATATGCAGCATTCCTATGATGTCTTCCCCTGTCATTGGATCGTCTGGATTAATCACCGGATCTGGCGTTTGATTTGATTTATCGTCATTAGAAGGTAAGTCTACTGTTCCGAATAATCTGAACAGATCCATTTTCTTCTTATACGCCTTCTTCTCCTCTTCCGTCCTCTCGTACAAATCAATTTTTATTAGTTTCCAGTGTATCTTGTGAATATTATCCGCGACTTTAAAATTACCATTAACCCTATTTAAAGGTATTGCAACTTTTATTTTTTTGATTAGGCATAACCATGTCTATTCTTTGTTTTTCTCTAATCTTAGTAATTTTTATTCTAGGATTATTGTCTACTCTGACTATTTTTGGCTTTTCTTTTATTTTTGTTATTAATATTTTTGGATTTTTATCCACTTTGATTATTTTTGGTTTTATTTTAATAACTTTCTTTTTTTCTTTTTCTTTAGGTGTCTGGGTGCACTTGCCGTTTCGGTATGACCCTTTCCCGCTTATAAACTTCCCCCTGTACTGCATTACTTTTTCCCGATTATTGTTAATATCTTTAATGCACGGTAAGTTAATGTTTTCCGTTTGCGTATATTTTTCTTGGACACTAATGTAGCCATAGCTTGGGTTATACATCTTGACTTCAACTGACTAATTCTTATGTTTACCCTGTCTTATATAGGATGATTATTTGCACTCTTTTTTGGCAATCTTTGAACGGGGAAAATCCCTTCTCAGAATTTCCTATGTTCTAAGGCTTTGTTAAAATTATTTCTATAGTACAAGTTTTTCTTATATTGAGTCTACATACAGTTTGAACATATTTACATGGAATCTTCCACGTTCTACCTCTGTGTCTATTGTTTCCAAAATATAGGTTGCTTCCCCTATTTGCCTTTTAATACGATATGGCCCCTCATATAATGCTAAGAACTTTGCCATCTTTTTATTAACAGTATCAGAAACGTTTAAAGCCTTAACTAATACCTTATCTCCTATCTTAAATTTACTCATTTTGTGCGCGGTATTGAACCTATCGGCCCTTCTTTTACCATGTCTTTTAATATTATTTTCTACTAAGCACAGCTTAGTTTCGTATTTTACGTCTTTATCTGATTTAATAATCCAATCTTCCCAAAACCGCGTAGGATTTTGTTTAAGTTGGATTTCGCAAGGCGCGAATCCAGTGGAATCATGGGATATTTCGTTAATGCAGGTTTCTATGATTTTAATCCAATTTATCCATTGGGTATGCTTGTCAGTTAGAAAAGTCCGAAAGAATCGTCCGATCTCTCGATTTACGCGCTCTACTATATTTCCTTGTGGATGGCGAATTGATGAAAATATTAATGTGATTTCTTCCTCTTTTAGTTTATTAACCCATAACGAAGAAGTGAACTGAGTCCCATGATCACACTGGATTCGCCTTGGTTTCCCTAGTTCCGGAATATATTGCTTAAAGATGCAATTAATGGTGGATTGCGCGTTCGCTGCCTTTAACGGATATAATCTAACGAATTTCCAGAATGCATCTATCGTAACGAGAAGCCACTTATAATTTCCCTTGCTAGAAGGTAAAGGCCCTAAAAAATCGATAGATATTAAATCCCCTACTCCGCTTGGAATTATATTCTGCATCTTGGCATAACTATACCGATTCGGAACTTTGCAGCGCTGACATTTATCGCATCTAGATATTTCCTGTCGTACTCTTTTAGCAAGTTTGGGATAATAGAATCCTTCTCGTAATAATTTATGGCATTTTGCTGCACCCACGTGTCCGTATGCTTCGTGGCATTCTTCAATTAATGATTTTAAAATTGATTCGGGTATGTAAGCCTTTGGGCTGCCCCCTGGACTTTGGTGATACAAAACGTCATTCTGAATAATGAGAGATTTTTTAGTTTTTAAATAGTCTGGATCAAGTAAATTACTAATCCTTGGATCACATTTTTGATGTTCCCTCATTTCTTTTAGACTTTTAATTAAATCGTCATCTATTTCTTTTGCTAATGGTGCAATGGTTTGAATTTGACTCATTAATTGTTCTTTATTTTCCGTTTCAGGTGGGTACCTACTCAACACGTCTGCGACTACGTTTTCAGTTCCCTTGATATGTTCGATTATGAAATCATAAGTTTGAATAAACAGCGCCCAACGAGCTAATCGCGAGCTTATCAGTTTACATGAGGAGAGGAAAGTTAAAGCTTTATGGTCCGTTCGAATTGTTAATTTTGCTCCGATTATGTAAGACCTAAACTTTTCTAGCGCAAATACGATAGCTAATAGCTCCTTTTCCGTCGTAAAGTAATTTAATTCTGCTCCCCTCATGGTTCGACTTGCGAATCCAACTATTTGTTCTTCGTTAGCATCTGATAACTGATACAAAACTGCGCCTACCGCATAATTGCTTGCGTCGGATTGTAAATAATATCTTTTATTTGGATCGGGGTGATGAATAATCATCTCCTCGCAAAAAATATCTTTAACTAATTGAAACTGCTCCTTCATCTTTTCCGTCCAATCCCACTTGGCCTCTTTTTTGATAAGTGACAATAATGGAACTGCCGCGTCTGAATATGATTTCGTGAATTTACTATAATAGTTAGTTAGGCCGAGAAAGCCTTTTAGTTGTTTAATATTTTTAGGTGTAGGGAAGTTTTTAATCGCTTCCACCTTTTCTGGTTGTGGCTTTATGCCGGTTCTCGTGATTCTATGGCCTAGGAAATCAATTTCCTCTCTAAAAAACTTTGACTTGCTGAAATTTAACGTCATATTGTATTTCCGAAACGTCGCTAATAATATCTCCAAATGAGCCAAATGGGACGGGACGGAATCAGAAAGACACAGAATGTCGTCAACGAAGTTGACGCTAAAATTTTCAGTATTCTTCAAGACCAAATCCATAGTTCGTACCAAACTAGCTAGGCTAGTGTTTAGACCGTATGGCGTAACCGTAAAGTGGTATGTTTTACCCTCGTGCATAAATGCCGTATATTTTCTTGAATCTTTGTGAAGAGGAATTTGCCAAAAGCTAGCCGTAAGGTCGAGACTAGACATAACCGAAGAATTTCCGCATCTCTGGAATAAGACCTCAGTCGATTGAGCACAGTCGTGGTCAGGTATTATGAGCTTGTTAATAAACCTTGCGTCTAATACTAATCTGATTTCTCCTGATTTTTTTGCTACAACGACCAGTGGATTTACATATTCACTGTAAGATCTTTCTATTACTCCTAGTTTTAGCATCTTCTCTAATTCAAGTTTGACTTTATCTCTAAGTAGATAGGCAAGGGGGGTTCTGGATCAATCTAGGTCAAATATTTTGATCCAGAACCCCCCTGTGTTCTGATTGGTCGAAGCCCCCTCCCACTCGCTGCGAGGACGTCCCCCTAACGGTAACCGATGATTTCGCAATTATAACGGGATCTTTCGCAATTTTGATAACCCCCTGTGTTCTGATTGGTCAAAGCCCCCTCCCACTTGCTGCAAAGACGTCCCCCTAACGGTAATCGATGATTTCGTAATTTTAATAGGTTCATTCGCAATTTTAACGGGATCTATCCGCAAGGACCGCCCCCCTAACGGTAATTTCGCAATTTTAATGGGTTCTTTCGCAATTTTTTGACGGAATCTAGCCGCAAGGACCGGCCCCTGTACGTATTCAAGGACCGCCCCCCTTAGGGTAATCGTTGATTTCGCAAGAACCGTCGCTCACGTGCGAGTTTGCGCCCCTTCGACGGGGGATCTACCGCGCAAGGGAGCCGATCACGTGCACACCTCGTGTCTGAATTTATGCGACCTGATTTCTGAATTTCTGATTTCTGAATTTCTGATATCTGATTTCTGAATTATGCGACCTGATTTCTGGAATGATGCAAGCCCCCCGATTGATGCTAGCTTCGTGTCTGAATTGAGGAGTCTCTATAAAAGAGCGAAAAATACGGGATGAAAATTAGTCTCTAACCGATCTTCGAGCAATGCAGAATAACCTGCAAGAGCAGCGAAGAGAATTGAAAATACGATTACATATACTGCTGAGAAATATTGAAGAAGTGAAAAGTCTAATCGAAGCCAAGTCTAATCTGAATCAAATCACAGGCAGACTAAGGAATATCAAAATTTGAAAAGAACATGGACCTCACGAAGATTAACAAAATCGGTCGTCTGGAGGAGTTTCTCCCAACGAAAAAATTAGCAGACCTGGAAGTGTTCAAGGAGTTTCACATCTGCAACATCCGCAAAGTTCAGACCAGATTCGGTGTCAGATTCGTAGTCGATGTGGATGACAGCTTCTCCGTATTTCTACCAGCTCGGATGACGAAAGTTCTGACCGACGATGCGGATCTTTTCCAGAAGATGACGGTAGCGTGTGAAGAGGATAAACTTCTGATGCGATACCTCGGCGGACAATTTAATCAAATTGAATTCAACTATGTGTAATTTACTCTGTGTACTCAATTTGATTGACCACCATCTATATGTAAATCACACTTGATTTGAAAAAATAAGATTAATAAACGTATCATCTGAATAATATCCTCACAAAACCTGTGTAATATCATTTCAATACAAACCTTCACTTACATATGGGGCATTCCACGCCGTTTCGACCTGGCCAAAACCCTCACCATTTTTAATTTTCTTTTCCTTCAAGTATGTTGTTCAACATCACAAAAAAGCCCGCCACACTAAGTTTTAGATTTTTTGAGCAATCGGTCTGGTCGTTATAATTTAAAAACGCAAAACCCTGTTCGACCAATCCGATTTGAATGAGATTTGGAGAGCTAAATCTCTGTGAAAAAACAAAATTTTTGAGCCATGAGCGAAGGTGGGCGTGGATCTGGTTTGGGAGATACAGGGAAATGAATTTTTTTCATTTTTGACATAATTTTTTTTTTATGTACATTCACCACTGGTTCGGCTCGAACCGTAAGTGATTGTTATTGGCTGTAAAGCAGCCTGAAGAATACATTCTCTATCTACTCAACTAGCTGTAATTGTTTTGTTTTTTAATGTTTGAAAGCCTTTTTGTACATTATATTATCACTTTTTCCAACAACTCACACTGCCCACCAATTGTTTATTCTAGGGCTGGCAATAATCGATTTTCGAAAGGCTGAAAATTTAATCGATTTTCGAATAGTTGTTGAAAAGTCGAAAACCGGAATCGGTTTTACCAAAAAATCGAATATTTCGGTTTTCCGATTTTCGAGTTTTCGGTTTTTCGAAATTTCGGTTTTCGGGAGTGATTACTCGATTTCTGATATTTTTTGATTGTGCCTATTCGTTCGGAGATTCGCTTAGTCGGGAAGGTAAATTAGTAAATTCACCCAGTCTCCAGACCTTACCACCTACGATTTGACCCGTAAATTTTTATGTTGGTATCCTAACCCTAAAACATTTCGGACTTTAGCCGAAAGCCTGCTTACACAGCGCCGTAACTCAACTTAATTTGAGAATTGACCAATCAGGAGACTCGATTCACCTGGCGCCTGGCCAAACCAGACTCCTGATTGGTCGATTCTTAAGTTAAGCTAAGTTACGGCGCTGCGTAAACCATGCATTACCCTTTTGAGTTATGATTTTTCATCAATAAAAAACTATTAGGACCATTTCGTGAGTTCTGAAAAATCACAAAAATTCGTAACAGGTATCGATCAAGTCGGGTCACAAAGTCTCAGTTTTTATGTTTTCAACATTTCAGTGTATTCAATCACGTCACACATAAAAATGATTAACGAGAACCGAAATTTCGAAAACCGTAGTTGCGAGAAATCGAAAAATCGAAAAATCGAAAATCCCAAAATCGAACTATTCGACTTTTCGGTAAAACCGAGTTTGACTCGGCGGTTTTCGACTTTTAAACCGAAAATCGAAAATCGATTCCAATCGACTTGTCAGTTTTTGAAAAAAGTCGACTTTAATTGCCAGCCCTAGTTTATTCCTTACGATCAGGTTATTTTGCTTGGATCTTCTTCAACGTGGGCGAAATTAGCGTTATCAATCAAATCCGAGTTACGAAAGAAAAGGCTTCGCATCGAAGGCAGGAGCAGCGGGCAGCACACAAGAAATAGATCATTGATGTGAAACTATGAAAAAAAATACATACGTTTCTCAAACATTCATAGAAAAATTCATTTCTCTGTATCTCCCTAACCAGATCCACGCCCACCTTCGCTAATAGCTCAAAAAATTCGTTTTTCCACAGAGATTTAGCTCTCGAAATCTCATTCAAATCGGATTGGTCGAACAGGGTTTTGCGTTTTTGAATTATAACGACCAGACGGATTGTTCAAAAAATCTAAAACTCAGTGTGGCGGGCTTTTTTGTGATGACGAACAACATACTAGAAGGAAAAAAAATCTAAAATGGTGAGGGTTCCGGCCAGGTCGAAACGGCATGGAATTCCCCATATATATGTCTTATAGTATTACTGTATAGTACAGTATTATAGTAAAACTGTTCATAGGATGCAAAGATGATTGGGTTACGATAAGATGTGAGGGACAGTTCTTGGAATTTGTCGGTGGGGCTGACCTATAAAATGATCCTCCGTCGGTACTTACGAACCATTAACGCTTAGACTTTTGCAGTGTATAATAGTTGTTAGTAATCACGAAATGGATGCGACTAAATGTCTTAGACTTATCAGCATTATGCAAAATGCTTATAAAATTCTGAAAGAGAAATCATCGACTATTGAAACACAGAAATGGATTAAATTTGGAACTCAGAACATCAGACTCTTGAATAAAATCTTACGAAAATCCGCTTCCACAGTTGGAGCAAAAACAAGAATTTTGACAACAATAGGAATCTTAAAATCATTGAAAGCGCGGTTTGAACAGTGCCGAAAAAGAGGGGAGGGTGTAGGGAGACTACGGAGAAGTGACAGAATAAAGTGGAAGGATTTAGAGTCAGCTTTCAAAGGAAGAATAAGAACAGGAATCATAGCGAATCTACAACACAAAGATCTGAAACATTTTCTAAATGATTCGAAAAAACTAATAATCTCCAGATTGAAGAATGTTCTTCGAAAAGAAGGAAACTTAAAAGTAAATGCAGTGTTGTCCTGCAAATTCGAAACTGTAAAAGGCGGTGAAATTATCGAAGAAATTAAGTTTTTTAATACCAAAAATGAAGCTATTCTCCCAGCGACGAACATTGACGAATGGTTTGACGAGAACGTGAAGGAGAAATTGTTAGTCAAGATCGAAGACTTCCAGGAAAAGGATTCGGGATGGTCGTTGACCGAAATTATAAATATGGCTGTGAATATCAACAAATATGTGCCACTGCGAGGAGGTATATCTACTTACATACAGTTGCCGAAGTATATACAGGATAAAAAGGCGGTGGTAAATATAATGAACAACGATCCGTACTGTTTTCTCTGGTCAGTCACAGCAGCTCTTCATCCAGCAGCAGCAGATAATCATGTGAATAGAACGACTTCTTATCCACATTTTAGCTCAGTGCTGAGGTATGAAGGTTTGAATTTTCCCATGAGTCTGAACGAAATTTCAAAATTTGAGAAATTAAATGGTTTAGCGATTAACGTGTACGGTATAGATGAACATGAACTAGTACCAGTTTATTTGAATCGAGCGAAATCAGATACACCTACCATACATGTTCTTATGTTAGAAACTGACATTGAGTCGAATCAAATTGATGACGTCAACAAAACAATATATCACTTTGCATGGATCAAAAATTTATCTCGACTGTTGAGTTCACAAATTTCGAAACACAAATGTCGTACCTGGTTTTGTGATAGATGTTTGAGTCATTTTCAAAATGAAAATTGTTTAGTCAAACACAAGATTGATTGTGCGAATTTAAATAAATGTAGAGTGATATTACCGGACGAAAAAGACAAGATCTTGAAATTCAAAAACTTTAAACATAAAGAAAATGTTCCGTTTTGTATTTACGCTGATCTGGAATGTCTCTTACAATCGGTTAACGATACATCTGAGTCTGAGAATAGGAGAGTATATGAAAAGCATGTCCCATACAGTATTGCCTACTATTTACATTGCACCTTCGACGATTCAGTTTCCAAATTCAGAATTAATCGTGGAAAGGATTGTATAGAATGGTTCGTCAACGAGTTGGGAGAATTGGCTCAAGCTTTGCAGCCTTATTTCAAGCGTGTCGTACCTATGCAATCGTTGAATCATGATCAGAAACAAGCATTTCATTCGGCTAAGACTTGTCACATTTGTGAAAAACCATTCAGACCTCAAGAGGTGAAACATCGTGATCGTTGCCATTTCACAGGTAAATATCGTGGCGCAGCGCATATAGGTTGCAATTTAAATTACAAAGATTCGCACGTCATTCCGGTGGTCTTTCATAACTTATCGGGTTACGACTCACATTTCTTGATTGAAACGTTGGCGACATCTTTTGAAGGCTCGATAAGTCTCTTACCGATCAACAAGGACAGATATATTTCCTTTACAAAGAGTGTAAAAGGAACATCTATACATTTCAGGTTTATTGATTCGTTCAGATTCATGCCAGGCAGTCTAGAAAAATTAGCGTCTTATCTAAACGATGAGCAGAAATTAATCACGCGTAAGCATTGCGGAAGCGTCGAAGAATTTCAGTTATTGACGAGGAAAGGTGTATTTCCGTACGAGTACGTAGACAGTTGGGAGAGTCTTGAAGAAACACAGTTACCTCCCATAGAAAAATTTTATTCAAAATTAAATGATGTAGGTATTTCGGAGGATAATTATTTGCACGCTTGTGATGTTTGGAAAACTTTTCAAGTCAAAAGCTTGGGCCAATATTCCGACTTGTATCTGCAAACGGATGTGCTTCTTTTAGCAGATATTTTTCAAAATTTCAGAAGTAATTGTTGGTCCACTTATAATTTAGATCCGTTACATTATTATACGGCGCCGGGCCTCTCGTTTGATGCGATGCTCAAGTGCACGGGTGTTGAACTCGAGCTCCTCGTCGACATTGATATGTTGATGTTTATAGAAAGAGGCATTCGCGGCGGTGTAGCCCAATGCTCGAACAGATACGCTAAAGCTAACAACAGATACATGGGGACAGCATTCGATCCGGGTCGAGAAGAATCATACCTCATGTATTTCGATGTTAATAATTTATATGGGGCAGCTATGAGTCACTTCTTACCGTATAGTTCCTTTCAATGGATGTCGAATTTCGAACAACTCGATGTTTCAGATGTCTCGGATGAATCCTTCATAGGTTACATACTTGAGGTAGATTTAGAATATCCGCGAGAACTTCAGGACTCTCACAAAGACTTACCGTTGTGTCCGGAGCATTACATCCCACCTCTTCCAACTTGCAAAAATTCTAAATTAACAACTACCCTTTTCTCAAAACAGCAATACGTCATACACTACAAGGTTTTGAAGCAGTGTTTGAGTTTAGGTATGAAGTTAACGAAAATCCATCGAGTATTGAAATTCAAGCAAGCACCGTGGCTCAAGAAATATATCAACTTGAATACTGAATTGCGCAAAAAGTCTAACAATGATTTTGAAAAGAATTTTTATAAACTCATGAATAACGCTGTTTTCGGGAAAACTATGGAAAATGTTAGAAAACACAGAGATGTGCGGCTAATTACAAAATGGGACGGTAGGCACGGAGCAAGAGCGCTTATCGCGAAGCCAAATTTTCATAGCTGCACTACATTCGGTGAAGATATGACAATAATTGAATTAAATCGAACTAAAATTAAATTCAATAAACCTATATACGCGGGATTTTCGATTATGGATCTTGCTAAAACGTATATTTATGATTTCCATTATAATTACATAAGAAACAGATTTGGTAACCAAGCTAAACTGATGTATACCGATACGG
The DNA here is from genome assembly GCA_963992785.1 of Tenthredo livida. Taxonomy (NCBI): domain Eukaryota; kingdom Metazoa; phylum Arthropoda; class Insecta; order Hymenoptera; family Tenthredinidae; genus Tenthredo; species Tenthredo livida. The sequence goes on from OZ023067.1 coordinate 19,918,223, forward strand.
ATAGTCTTATATATCACTTTACCGTACCCGATATATACGAGCTGATGAAACGCGATTTGGACCGATTCGATACTTCCGACTATCCTCCGGAAAATATTTACAAGATGCCGCTGGTCAATAAAAAAGTATTGGGACTAATGAAAGATGAAAATAACGGGAGGATAATGATCGAGTTTATAGGCTTAAGAGCTAAATTATATGCCTTCAAGGTTTTAGGTGAAAATAGAGAGCAGAAACGGGCTAAGGGAGTCAAAGGGGCAACACTGAAAACCATAACGTTCGATGATTACATACAATGTGCTCTGCAGCATCAAAATCTGACGAAAAGTCAAAATTTAATTCAAAGTAAGAATCACCAGGTCCATACGGTGTCGCAGAGGAAGATAGCGCTGAGCTGGAATGACGACAAGAGGATCATATTTCCTGATACGACGGACACGCTTCCGTGGGGTTACGATAGGACTGTGTAGAATTAAATAAACGTACTTGTCAAACATTATGTTTCTTTATTAATAAACCTTACAAGTCAGACTTATTTATCCAACTATTGTGTGTATTATTGAAACCCAACCATTTTACAAATAGCTTGTTTCCACGTCTCTTGAGCACCTTCTCCACCAGGTAGATGTCGGAATTCTTGACTTTCAGAAGTTCCTGTTCATAGAAGCCACCCGCTATAGACTGTTCTTGATAGTCATTAAGCTTGTACGTTACTGGATCAGTATTGACTACTTGGATGATCGTGAATATTTCAGTCGTCCAATTTGGTGTATATCCTTTCTCAAAAACATTCTTATATTTGCTTATTCGAACTTTATCTCCAACTTTGAACTTTGCCGGTTTAACCGATCTGACTCGAACTTTTTGGTATACAGTCTGCAATAATGTCCGTTCGTTTCTAAGGGAAACGTCCTTTGGCTTCATGCGAATAGTCCGATGTTTAGAGTTGTTGTAAGCCGAAACCAAATCAGATAAAATGTCTATCCACTTGTAATTTCCTTGTAGACTGAACTGTATCCACATTTTGTTTTTCAGCGTACGATTGAAACGCTCACAGATCGATGCCTTCAAGTTGCTGAAGGTTGAGTATAGTTGAATATTATATCGTCTCATGAGAGAATCGAAGTTTGAATTATAAAATTCTCCGCCTCTGTCAACGTGTAAATTCTTCGGGGTACGTCCCTGTACGAGTACAGATTCCATAGCACTCGTCGTATCTTTACCCGTCTTACTCTTCATTGGCACGACCCAGGCATACTTTGAGAATATATCGATGACGGTGAGCATGTATTTGTAGCCCTTGTTTTCTCTCGCGTAGAGCGTCATGTCAACGAGATCCGCTTGCCAGGTTTCATCCAAACCGCGAACATCTACACGACGACGCTGATAGTTCTTTCGAGCTGGCTTATGCAGCTCCGTCACGAGCGTTAGCTTTTTCTCGTTCATTTTCCAACACCGTTAGTCTGGTGTCCAGCTCGAGAATGATCTTGGCGGTGCGAGTCGATAAGTCTTGTACTGCTTCGATATTGGCGCCTAGGTTCCGCAGAGCATCCGTTATGCGAGAGTCCAAGGCATGCATCATTGCGAGGATTTCGTTTCTCACAACGTCGATCTCCTGACGCATGAGGTTCATAGTAACAGCGTCGCCTTGCTGCACAGGATTGGCAACGTTGCACAGTCGCTTATTATCTATATCGTAATGTCCGTCGGTGGTGAATTTAAACCCAATACCGGGAGGGCCGCGACTGCTTGGGGCGGCGCTCTTGTCCAACTGACGTCCAAACACATCGACGCTCATTTTGGAAATGACTGTGGAAACTATGGGAGGTTGATTAATAAATGATACCAGCTTCACGCAATTCTTCGATTATCGATACGATTTCGTTGGTGTGACTCGAATTTCCAGCTGCTTGGGATGCCAGAAGCAAACGAAGACGGTCCACCAGCTCGTTGGGGTCGTCCCAATGAACGTAATCCGTTCCTCTACCCTCTTGAGCGACCATGAGCTGCGGAAGCACACCTTCACCCGTGCGTGAAAGTGGTCCGTGGGCGATGAACTTCTGAAACTTGTGGTTATCCACTGCTCGAATAGGTTCATCACTTCTATAGTATTTTCGATGTGCGTTGGTGGCTAATACGATTTGTTTATAATTTTTGATATCATCTGGAGTCACGTGGGTCTCATCGGGTATCTTTTTGAATAGTAGTTCCAACAAACCTTCGGTCTTTGTATAACGCGTGTCACTCGCATGAATAGAGTCACTCTCAAAACTTATCGGTGCGTTACCCATCATCAACCTGCCGTCAGCAAGTATGCGTACACCGTACACGTTATCCAGATCTTTTTTTCTATTCGCATCTCGTAGCATCTCGAGATACTCGTTGCTACTCTGATCTTGTTCCAGAAACTCATCCGTCGGCTGTATAGTGGTATCCTCATCTGCAGTTAAATAGGAATTATCCTCTTCTCGAGGATCATCTTTGATCGGTTCTTCTTTGATCGGCTCTTCTTTGATGGGCTTGGCAATAGCTTGAGAAACCTTCACCAGTTGTTGCAGCGGAGTTACTACCGGTTTGAAAACATTGCTCATCGTCTGCTCAGCGGTCTCCCTTCCCGACTTTATCATTCTGTGTTTACGTCGAATCGCCCTACTGGCTTCAGCGATATAACGCAACACTGCTTTTTGTTCATGAATTTTCGTATCTTGCATGTTGACGCAGCTGTATCTGAGAGGCTACTGATTCTGCTCTCCGGAATATTCTCAATTTATGCTCACAAAACAGTCGAACCCCTGTCTATATCTACCGTCATTCAACTCACTGTCCTTGTTTATTACAACGAATCCATACTTGCCGCTGTTCCAACACACAGAGCACAAATCTTTGAACTGCGTGTAAGTCATGTCGGTATTCACATGATCATCGTACACATGCCTCAAGTTCATCTCATCTTGCTTGAACAGTACCAAAAGATTGGTATTGTCGCGCACGAGATGCTTGGGGATGCGGGCGTAGGTCTGACAGAGATAGAAGCAATCCACGTGTTTATGTCTTCCCATACAGAAGAATGCTCGGATGTTATCCTGCTTCTCACAAGCCACGTCATCGAAGACGATGATCGAATTGGGTAATGCCTGGTCTGGCACGACTACCTGTTCATGCTCGTCAAATGGAAAGTATTCAACGCCATCTACGTCCTCGAGTAACTGATGCAGAAACTTGTACTTGGGCTGATTCAATGATTTCGAGTAGATATAGACGTTCTCGAACCTCAATCCGTTGGGGTGTGCTATGAGGGTGAGCAGCGCGTTAGTCTTGCCGCAGTTGGACGGACCGCAAAATACCGCGCGCACGCTGTTCGGTAGCAAATCGCCGTGTCGTTTGTCAGTTGCGACATTCTCTCGCACAAATTTATCGAAATTCATTACAGGTAGCTTGAGGGGTTGCGTCTCGAACCTCATCTCGACTCTGACTAACGGTAAATGGTATAAATATCATGTTTATAAAGGAGATTCCTCAGTCAGAGCGCAGCCATGATCGTGCACAAAGCTAAAACGGTCAGTCGTAAACGTTGTGGGAAAGGTCTGGTCAACAGAATCATTAACAGTCTTCCTGTAGAGTTACATCTGCCTGGTTATCAATACTGCGGACCTGGCACCAAATTAGCGAAGAGACTCGCGCGCGGTGATCCAGGTATCAACCCGCTTGACGCAGCCTGCAAGGATCACGATATCGCCTACTCGAAGAATCGAGAAAATCTTGAAGCTAGAAATGCGGCGGATAAGATTTTGGCTGAGAGAGCCTGGAAACGGGTTTTGGCTTCAGACGCAAATATCGGTGAGAAAGCAGCTGCCTGGGCAGTGACAAACGCGATGAAAGCGAAAACCAAGCTCGGTATGGGTATGCGGAAGCCGGTGGCATTGAGAACGGTTATCGATGCCGCCAAACGGTCTGTGGTTCCAGGAAAAACTGCGCAAGTCGCCATCAAGTCTGCATTGAAGGGTGCGAGAGACGCTGTTCGGAAAGCCGGTGGTAAACGCAATGTACGTTCTCCACGGATTCTACCTGTCCCAGCTAAAGTTGGTGGTTTTCTACCGTTCCTCATACCCCTTTTTGCCGGGCTCAGTGCTACGGGCGCGCTGGCCGGTGGTGCAGCAGGTATTGCGAAAGCGGTAAATGACGCGGGCTCCGCCAAGAGGCAACTGGAAGAAAGTCAACGGCACAACAAGACCATGGAAGCTATCGCTCTAGGCAAGGGGCTTCATCTGAAACCGTATAGAAAAGGCTTGGGTCTTCACCTGAAACCAAAAAACTAAAAGTGACGCTACCGCGACGAGCGCTAACTGACGCGGATCTGTTAAAGTACGCGACGACCCTGGACATTCCACATTTCCGCGGCGTCTTTATGCGAAACGATTTACCCAAAGATGGGCCGCTTAGGCTTGAATCGGCGATCGTCAATCTAGATGATAAAGATGGTCCTGGAACACATTGGGTCGCGTACCGAAAGATCGGTGACGAAGTAGTTTACTTTGACAGTTTCGGTAACCTTCGTCCACCGTCGGACCTCGTCAGATACCTTGGTGTTGGTAGCGTCAAATATAACCATAAAAGATATCAAGACTACGATACGTTCAACTGTGGTCACTTGTGTCTCGAGTTTCTATATAAACATGCAGCGTAATTCCTCGAAGTCAGTTTGATTTTCGCAGTAGTCATGAACGATTCGTTCACACTAACCGTATCGGGGAACTCCTCGGTTCTCGAGACTCAATACTTTCCTCCCATCGAACTTTCCCCTTTCAAGAATTACTCCCTGGGTCTCGTTGAATTACTGACTTTTAATTCGATTCCTAATGTAGATGTTGGCCACAACAAGATTTATGTGGGTAAAGAAGTAGTCACCATACCCACCGGTAGCTATGAAATAGAGGATATAGAGAGTTATGTACAGGGTGTCTTGTCGAATAAGGGTATCAGCATCAACATCAAACCGAATAATAATACCCTGCGTAGCGAAATCAAATGCAATCACCCAGTAAATTTTGTGCCAGGTGATTCTATAGGCAGCCTATTGGGTTTCACTCCACGTGTTTTGCAAGCTGATCGAGTTCATGAGTCTGACCTTCCTGTAACTATTCTTAAAGTCAACGCACTTCGAGTCGAGTGCAACATTACAACGGGTGCCTACGTCAATGAGCGTAAAGTACACACGATTCATGAGTTTTTTCCCGTTGTTCCACCTGGATATAAGATCATTGAAGTGCCGTCTCACGTCATTTACCTTCCAGTCACCGTGCGGATCATAGATCACATCCAACTCCGTATAGTCGATCAAGACGGGGATTTGGTTAATTTCCGTGGAGAGGTTATAACTATAAGGTTGCATATCAAGGCCCAATAATGGGAATAGTTTATAACAGAAGTGACTATAATACTAAGGTAAGATGCCCCGAACACGTCAGTCGTCAACCGGTTCTCAAAGAGCTGACACCTCAGAACGTGCTGCTTCTGGAAAGCTTAGGTCTGAAGATCACACCTTTTGGAAGAGGAATTTTCGCAAAATAAGGCTACGATTCGTTTGCATTTGTTTCATCTGCTGCATACCATGGAGGAGGAAATCTTAGACATTCAAACACCCGTCGTCTTTGACGAGTCTATCGCACACTACGAGGTTCACACACACAAACCCTATGCCTCATCGAGTTTCAATAACAGTGACGAGATTCGTATCGCTGTTCAACACCAAGACCTGTGCGTATTACCGTGTAAGAGTTCATTGCATGTGTATGGAAAGATAGTCAAGACCGATGGAACTCCGTCGACTACCGCAACACTGGTCAACAACGGTGTTTGTCATCTGTTTGAAGAAATGCGTTACGAGATAAATGCTATTGAGATCGACAGGAGCAAAAACGTCGGCCTCACCAGTCTTATGAAAGGTTACCCTTCTCTGAGACCTGGACAGAATTGGATGATGGAGAATGCCGGTTGGCTTAATGTGAACGCAAGCCATGTGGATGCCGCTGGTAATTTCGAAGTATGCGTACCGCTGAAGATGATGCTAGGGTTCGCCGAAGACTATCGCAAGATAATCGTGAACGCCAAACACGAGTTGATCTTGACCCGTTCGAAGACCGATGTGAACGCAGTTCTACAAGCTCAAGAAGAAGAATTCAAAATCCTGATCGATAAAGTCGAATGGTTGTTACCATACGTGAAGCTCGCGGATCAACGGAAAGTACAGCTATTGAATTTTATCGAGAAAGATCCGGCGATCTCCATGAGTTTTCGTAATTGGGAATTATACGAGTATCCTGTACTTCCCACTACCTCGAAGCACGTTTGGACGGTGAAGACATCTACTCAGCTGGAGAAACCTCGCTACGTTATACTGGGTTTCCAAACAAGTCGGAAGAATAAGCTGAATCGAAACGCTAGCCATTTCGATCACTGCAACATCACCGACGTTAAACTGTTCTTGAATTCTCAATGCTATCCCTATGGGAACCTCAATCTCAATATGAGTCATAATCAGTATGCTCTGTTATATGAAATGTACGCCAATTTCCAAACCTCCTATTACGGCAAGGAACCTGAACCATTGCTGAAAAAGAGTGAATTTCTACAGTACGCTCCCCTATTCGTCATCGACTGCTCGAAACAGAACGAGTCGCTCAAGTTTGGACCTGTAGATGTTCGTCTCGAGTTTGAAGCTAAAGATAACTTCCCTGCCGATACGTCGGCATACTGTTTGATCTTACACGATCGGGTAGTTGAATACAATCCCATAAGTGGTGGAGTGAAGAAATTGGTATAATTATGTACTTCGACAAATAAAGATTTTTACAATAAATATATGTGTCGCCTCAATCATTCCCATAGTTTCAGCTATGTGTACGGTAACCGTTGAGAGGGGATATACGATATAAAAAGTGAGGCTGAACACTTTTGAAATTAGTTAACGCTCGATTTTTCTGAAATCCACATCGTACCAGTTTAGAGAAAATAAGTTGTTACAATGGAGATGATATTGGATGTACAAGGTTTCCGACATCCTGTCAACGAATTCGTACTGAAAGAACTCGCTGCAATTACCATTCAAGCGTATGAGACAGGCGAGCAAGGCCTGACGCGCATCCTTTTCAAACCGCCGTGTGCTTGGAAAATCTTATCTGCCAAATGTAGAGCTGTCAATGCTTGGTTGACGCGGAATCATCATGGAATACCATGGAATGCCGGCATTATGTCTTACGATAAGGTGCAGGAAGTTGTACGAAGAGTTGTCGAGCATGTAAGTTATATCTACGTCAAGGGAAAGGAGAAGAAAGAGTGGATTAAAAAATTATCAACGACGAGTCCAAGCCTGTCATCGATTTAGAAGAATTGGACTGCCCAAGTTTTCGATGGATGAGAGACTACGAGGTGCTTCATTGGCACGAGGACTGGCACGGAAACCTTCCCAATTATCATTGCGCCTTCGAAAACGTACAGCGATTGAAAACTTGGTATTTGAAGGAGTGCAGACCATCACTTTATAAATCATTGATCATGTCCATTGAAGTAGGGGGTTTGAAACGAATGAAGGCTGAAGACATCGCCTATTTGACCAAAGACTTCATACTTATTTACGGCTCGAGTATCATCGATGAGGTGTGGGACAAACTATCGGAGGCTATGAAGAAGGATGCAGATATCGCAGGCTGTCGGAGATGCCGAATACATTATGGATCGCAGAGCGGAGAATTCGATGAGTCTACTCCCATGATTAGGGACTGCTCACAATGTCAAATGATTCAATAAATTTTAAGCTTTCTGTAATTTGTGTGTTCTTTAATTTGAAGAATGAAAAGAATTCACTGTAAATTTTACAGTCTTCATGCATATGCATTATATACACACAATCATTTTTAATTCCTTTCCGTAGCTTATCTAACTCGTTAGCCTTTGTCGTGCGCTAGCTTAGTTGGGGTGGTATTTTTTGATATTCTATAAATGTTTATAACAACGCCGAGGCTTGGATAACAATTGACTCATCAATTCAGACACGAAGCTAGCATCAATCGGGGCTCGCATCTATCGGGGGCTTGCATCATTTCAGAAATCAGGTCGCATAATTCAGAAATCAGATATCAGAAATTCAGAAATCAGAAATTCAGAAATCAGGTCGCATAAATTCAGACACGAGGTGTGCACGTGATCGGCTCCCTTGCGCGGTAGATCCCCCGCGGAAGGGGCGCAAACTCGCACTCGAGCGACGGTTCTTGCGAAATCAACGATTACCCTAAGGGGGGCGGTCCTTGAATACGTACAGGGGCCGATCCTTGCGGCTAGATTCCGTCAAAAAATTGCGAAAGAACCCATTAAAATTGCGAAATTACCGTTAGGGGGGCGGTCCTTGCGGATAGATCCCGTTAAAATTGCGAATGAACCTATTAAAATTACGAAATCATCGATTACCGTTAGGGGGACGTCTTTGCAGCAAGTGGGAGGGGGCTTTGACCAATCAGAACACAGGGGGTTATCAAAATTGCGAAAGATCCCGTTATAATTGCGAAATCATCGGTTACCGTTAGGGGGACGTCCTCGCAGCGAGTGGGAGGGGGCTTCGACCAATCAGAACACAGGGGGGTTCTGGATCAAAATATTTGACCTAGATTGATCCAGAACCCCCCTTGCCTATCTACTTCTCTAAGCATAATTGGAACAGGATATGATCTTCTGACAAAAGGTCGATCTTCGTAAATGTTGAGTTTATGTTCGTAAATTGTTACACGGCCTGGTAATTTATAAAAAACGTCTCGATATTTCTTTATTAAATTTGAAAAGGATTTTATTTCACCTGCTCGTAACACCTGACACTCTGACAGCTTCTCATTGATTTCATCATTGGTCAAGCTATAGTTAATGTCAGACTCATTTTCCTGTTTAGCTGTTACGCTTTGTTGTATGTTAATGTTTGATAAAACCTCGGCTATTGCATTTCCGTAGTATACTTCGGATTTATGCAACGGAATTTGTCCATAACCGGGCGTTGTCTCGATTCTAAGTTTATTTGTTCTCAGATCTAGATCTGCTTTCCAGCGGTGTAGAGTATCTATGCCTATAATGACATTTTGCTTAAGGCCATTTACAATTAAAAATGTGATTTGATCCGTAAGATACCCTATATTAACTGTAGCTAATATCTGCTCTTTGATTTTAATGGGCTTGCCCCCTGTCACTCCGATTATTTGGAAATTTACCACTGGTAATTTTTCGCATTTATTTAAGCTTAATAAATTTCTTGTATACCAATCGTGCGAAATGCACGTTACGTGGCTACCGGTATCGACGAGAGCTCGTATCTTTACGCCTTCTATTTGTAAATCTACCTCTGGGCAAGATATTACTTTATCTTCTATTTTTATATCTTCGTTTATTAAATACTCCGACGGAGCTTCGAACAAATCTTTATCTTTCGAACCTTCTAATATTCCCGCAAAAACCCTTAAATCGCGCTGTGCCGTTATTTCTAACGACTGAATTGGCACAGCGCCATCTAGTTTTCCGAATCTACTTCTTGATCGCCTTTATCGATATGATCTAAGACTGGTTGTTCTATGAGAGCTTGTACTGTCCTTGTGTTTGTCCAGTTAGTCTGTTTACTCTTGTTCAAGTCTGTTTGTCCAAGACTTTGACGCGTTTCCTGAGTGTCCACCGGTTTATAATCGCGTGACGTAGACGGTTTTTGGAAACTACTGCTACCGGCATTATTTCCCGTACGCCATGATAAAGGTTTGATTTTATCGTCTGCTACGCGATTAGTCGTAGGACTTTGTTTGTTTGCAAACCATGCTTGATTTGATGGTCTGGGCGCGTTTGATCGCCCACCTGATTGCATTTCATCAAGAAAAGTTAATAAAGGATCTATTTCCCGGATATTTCTGCATCTGGCCGCTTCGACAACGTGTTCCTCGAAGTGTCTAACCAGGTTACGTACGATTTCTTCCTTATAAATGCGAGGACGCAAACAGACAGCTGCTGCAAACTTCCGATTCGCATATTCTGACCAAGTTAACTTAGAGTCGCTCGAATAATAACCGAATTCCAACTCTTTACGAATATCTCTTTGTATTTCTTCTCCCCAGAATCTAGCAAGGAATTTTTCTTTAAATGATTCCCAAGTACTAATGACATCGCGGCGCGCAATCCACCAATCCTTGGCATCGCTGGTTAGGCTCTGGCCTATTAATTTAAAAGATACTTCTTCATCAGCTCCTAAAAAGGTAAAGTATTCTTCCAATTCTCTTACATAATTCATAGGCTTTTCCCATGACTTCCCTGAGTAAGTTGGCAACTTTATCTGTTTAGTAATGAGTCTAGTGTTTTCACTACTGCTTAACTGATTAATCGGTCTGTTTCTTAGTTTTTTGATTTCCCCTTCTACTCCTATTCTTAGGCTTTCATGTTTATGATTTAATTCCTGAATTTTTTCTTCAGCAGACTTATCTCCTTCCTTGATTCTACTTTTGAGAAGTTCGAAGTTACCCACTGATTCATTTCTCAGAGCTATTTCTACGGAGGAGATTTTATTCTGACAGCCAGTAATTTCGGCATCTATTTTGTCTACAACGACTTGGACCGTAGTTTCTACTGAAGTGAATTTTCTTTTAGTCATTATACCTTGATCATCAATTTTTTTATTTAATTTTAATTCGAGTTCTAACTTCATAAGTATTCAGAGTCCTTTCGATAGAAGCAAACTTATTATCAATTTTCTTTTCTAATCTTTCATTTGATTTTTTCAGGCGTTCAATTGCTGCCAACATGACTGACATTGGGTCACTTCGATCTGCTAGTGGACTACTTGCTTGACTAATCATACTACTGTCTGTAACAATGGAAACGTTTTGTTCATGAAATCCTGTGTCCCTATCGGACGCTACATGAGCCTTATCTTTAGTTTTATCAGAATCATGATCTTGTGACCTCCCAGGATTCTGATCCTTGTCTCTATCCTGATCCTTTGATCCCCCAGGATTCTGATCCTTGTCTCCCATTTCGTGTTATTTATTTTAATAAAGTGATTTGAAGCAAGATTTTACTGAAGTTAATTTTTTATAATGAAGTTAAGTTGATAAAATTTCAAGTGAATTTAAATTTTATTTTGAGGAGCCCCACGAGGGGCGCCAAATGTAACTTTCTCTGCGTATGTCTCACGGCAGAAGGCCGCGAAATTACGCTAGCTCGCGTGAATTCTTTGTCACGGGTATGATTTGGAGCCCCTCCAAGGAAAAATGTGAAAAACCTATTGTTACCCTAATACAGACTTGGGATTGCACACTCTCAGACTCGGGTACCGATTAAAGCTATACCGTTGCTGTCTGAGTGTTACGCACCGAAGCTGCCTCCCTAATACAGACTTGGATAATCTTACACTCTCAGACTCGGGTACCAATTAAAGCTGTACCGTCGCTGCCTGAGTGTTAGACTACCGAAGCTGCCTTCTTTTAAGCTAGCTAAACACGATTTTATTTTCAAGTGATTTTAGCTGAAAGAATTTATGTTAATTAAAGAAATGAAACAAGACACGAAATGAAAGACAATAGATTCGATTTTACTATTTTATCGGTGCGATTATTTTATTGATTCGACTTTGAATCGTCGATTTTACTTAAAGCTACTATTTACAGGATAATGAAATAAACTAAAAATGTGGCTCGATATAATCAAATGATAATCTCTATTCTAATTGTTTTTCTATTTCTATTTGCTTTTTGTTTCTGATTCTGTTTGTTTTTTGTTTCTGTTTGTTTTGTTCTATTTTGAAGTTATAATTACTGCTTTGCCTAATTATACTTTTTCTTCTGTTTTGAGTTTAATCTAAATTGCTGCTTTAGCCAATTTATATTTTCTCGATTTTTGATTCTACGTTAGGTAAGATCTCGCTTTGAGTAACTTCCTATTTCTATTTTATTCTTTTCTATGGTAAGAACTCGCTTTGAGTGACTACCTATTTGAGGTTATGTGAGTTTATCTTTAGTTATGAGTCGATTGACTGCTCTAGTACTAATCGCTAGCTACTGCCTCAGTGTGCCAGCTTATATAGTAGTTCTCGTGACGTCACGTCAGGGTCTTCTGATCGGATCGGCGCGAGGCTATTTGCGCGGTCGTATGTAGCTTGTTCGGTCGATCTACCGGGTGGTATAGTTCGAACACGTTACAATACATATATATGTATATGGGGCATTCCACGTCAAGTGAGCCACCTTCAGACCTCAATACCTTGGATTTCATTTTTCTTCTGGGATTTTGTTATACTATATGAGCGTAGTGTCCCTGATTCATTTCCAAATTTTTCGAGCCGCCGTTCCGGAGTTCTTGCAAGCCCAAATTTTACGAGATTCGAAATCCACGAATTTTTGATCGATGATATCTCCGAATTGAAAAGTCGTATGAACAAACACAAGAAGGTGTTTGGATTCGTCTTGGATTCAACTTTTCGAAAAAAAATGTTTCAGAACTGTTCTGCAACGTTTAGGCTGTCGTAACTGAAGGTCAAAGAAGAGAATCAAAATTTCATCAATTATGTCATTTTTGAAAATTTTGAAACATTTTTTTTCGGATTCTACGCAGTTTTTTACATATAATAACGTTCCGTCCAAGATGGAGAAATTCGATTACCAGTTGCTATGCAATAAATAAGAAAACATTTACTCCTAATTGGAAGATTTTTTATTTCGATTTGAAATTTTTCAATCGCTTCTTGTAACAAAATTATTAGTAAAAGTAAAAAAAAATACATTTCATTTAATTAAAGTACGAATTTCGAACGTTTGTTTGAAAACGGAAACGGGAATAATTTTTTTTTTATTGCATAGCAACTGGTAATCGAATTTCTCCATCTTGGACGGAACGTTATTATATGTAAAAAACTGCGTAGAATCCGAAAAAAAATGTTTCAAAATTTTCAAAAATGATATAATTGATGAAATTTTGATTCTTTTCTTTGAACTTCAGTTACAACAGCCTAAACGTTGCAGAACAGTTCTGAAACATTTTTTTTCGAAAAGTTGAATTCAAGACGAATCCAAACACCTTCTTGTGTTTGTTCATACGACTTTTCAATTCGGAGATATCATCGATCAAAAATTCGTGCACTGAGAGAATTTTATGATAGCGTCTACGATTCGTGGTTTGTAGTTTTTATCATCTGGAATGGTAATTGAATTTGTAGCAGTCAAGATTATGAATATAATCATTTATTGGTTATAGCTACTACTATCATTTGATAGCAATTTCTACAATGAAGCGATTGTACGCTTTTTTATCTGGATGGTAACGGTTATCATCGGGGCGCGAGAAATTATTCAAACGTACAGGCTTGAAACTGCAGCGCTGAACGTTGAGAAAAAAGAAAACAAAAAGAAGCTATAGCTTATATATGATCATATATGATGGTAATGATTACCATCATTGATCGTAGGATTAAAAATAAAGTTTTTAAAGGTTATTATTTTGATAATAAATTTCACAATCTCATATTAACATGAGAGATGATAAAGATTATCATAAGAATGGTGAAGTTTCTTATACATATTGTACATTCAATCATGTGAATAGTGTCCGCTATCATTGAAATCGGTTAGTGCGTTTTTACGATAATTCGATGGTAGCATTTACCATAAAATTCTCTCAGTGTGGATTTCGAATCTCGTAAAATTTGGGCTTGCAAGAACTCCGGAACGGCGGCTCGACAAATTTTGAAATAAATCAGGGACACTACGCTCATATAGTATAACAAAATCCCAGAAGAAAAATGAAATCCAAGGTATTGAGGTCTGAAGGTGGCTCACTTGACGTGGAATGCCCCATGGGGCTTTCCACGCCATCCGGGACAGCCTCTGACCCTGACCCCTCCCGATTTTTTTTATACTTTGTTCTGATATTCGGTAGACTGAAAGAAGTGCTCGTGATTTGTTTCAAATTTTTATCTCAATTGGTTTTCGATTTACATATTTTTGAAAATTTTCCATTCCTGACCATCGCAAAATGTTCAAACGCCCATATTTCTGGATCTATCAGTGGGATTACGAAATGTGACTGTATGAAATTAATCAGAAGGAAGTGTACTTCTCAAAAAAAGTATTTAGGGATAATTGTGCTCCGTCCTTCATAGGGAATTCTTCGTTTAAACATGTGAAATCGATTTTTCTCAAAGTATGACATGATTCATAATTTTCAAAAAATTCTCAAAAATACTTCGAGGAAAAACAAACATTTTGAGCTATGGTCGATCGTGGCTTTCTCTTTCCTTCTAGACTTTTTTCGAATTTGAAAATTTTTTAATGCTAAAACCGCTCGTACAAGAACCGCTTGAACTTGGCATTATGTTTCATTCATTGTTTTTTATAAAACTAATGAATTAAATAATCAATAATAATAATTTATCTAACTTAATGCCGGTGGTAGCACTGCAGCGATACATCTGAGGATAAGTTTCATGAAAAACAATGAATGAAACATAATGCCAAGTTCAAGTGGTTCTTGTACGAGCGGTTTGAGCCTTAAAATTTTTTCAAATTCGGAAAAACGTCTAGAAGCAAAGAGAAAGCCACGATCAGCCGTAGCTCAAAATTTTTGTTTTTCCTCGAAGTATTTTTGAGAATTTTTTGAAAATTATGAATCGTGTCATACTTTGAGAAAAATCGATCTTACATGTTTAAACGAAGATTTCCCTATGAAGCACGGTGCACAATTATCCCGAAATACTTTTTTTGAGAAGTACACTTCCTTCTGATTAATTTGATATAGTCACATTTCGTAATCCGACTGATAGATCCAGAAATATGGGCGTTTGAACATTTTGCGATGGTCAGGAATTGAACATTTTCAAAAATATGTAAATCGAAAACCAATTGAGATAAAAATTTGAAAGAAATCACGAGCACTTCTTTCAGTCTACCGAATATCAGAACAAAGTATGAAAAAAATCGGGAGGGGTCAGGGTCAGAAGCTGTCCCGGATGGCGTGGAAAGCCCCATATATATATATATATATATATGCGACTGTAATGGACAGTCCTTTCGGTATAATACATCATTTCTTTTCTGTCATAGGAAAAATCGGTCGTCTGTATTTGCTTCATTTCCGTGCAGTTATTGGACATGGCTGATGACGAACTGCCGCGGAAACGATCACGCAGAGGTGTGTACGGCCCGGACGGTATGCAGTTGGTGTCTGCAGTTACGACCCGACGTAGGCAGTTAGCTCTGAAACGTGCGCTTGTCGCAGGTACATTAAATATAACCGAGATGCACGTATCCGTGAGGGTGCATGTATATGCGGTGAATGCATTTTTCGTATCTGTACATCACCCACGTATGTCCTTCCTTTTTTTGTCGTACAGAACGCAAGGGGGAGAACGCTGTATTAACAGGCGCAATATTACGACCCCGGTCTAAGCAGTTCGCAGCCGCTCCGGAGCCACACTGTCCCGCCGTAAATCCGCAGTCAACGACCGACAGTGATGCCGTGAATTCGTCAGATTGTGGTGAGCGTTAATTGTTACAAGCTTAATGGGATTGCATTCATCTCATGAATGAAAACCTCAATATAAATTAATAATTCCGGATAAGAAACCGTATACCATACACGTTTTTTTCCGAAATGCTATCCGAATACTTAATGTCTATCGGGTTTTTTTGGTGGATGTAAATGATACTGATGTCGCTGATGGTATAACTGTGATATATATTATTGGCTGTTATCGTAATTGCTGCAATTGAAAGAAACCGGTATCACATAAATATGGGATACTTAAGTATTATTAATTCGTGTGTCAGGTATGCCGGCTGCAGCATATGCATCCCTGCAGGCCGACGACAACTACAAGGAGGATGATGCTGCTGCTCCCGCAGTAGAACTGTTTCCGGCCGAACCTTCGTGTTCCACGGATACGTCTGATATCGACATGCTGGATAACGGTAGTGATCCCGCATTTATTGTCTCTACATCGGAGTATTCGGACGACGTTGATGGTTCCGATGATTCGGACGACCCAGCACGAAGAGAGTCATCGTCGCCTGCAGATACCAACGATGGTGCGTGGTCGCCGATAGCAGCCGACTTCGATCGCGCCACTTTCACGGCGGACAAGGTCAGAGAGTATACCACTCCGAATCCGGCGATGCCGTAATGTTTCCCGAATCCAATACGAAATCGTGGCAAGTATTTTTGTTAATACTTGGAATATGTACCCGATTTTCGTTAAACGGAAGAACTAGGCGTGCCCATCTTGACCTAGTGAAGTTGTTAGCGGGCCCCAAGTACAATGAATGGACAATAAGTGATCATTACTTGTCAAAAATATTTAATGCCCCCGACGAGGCAACTATGTATCATTTTTATTGCGAGTTATGTTGCGAAATATTGGAGAGGCCTGTGAGTAGAGGTTGTTTTCGAAAGCACGAAACAATGTGCCGTACGAGCTCTAAAAGTTATTCGTTGACCATGGACGGACCAAATTCTTTCGCATCCATCGACTTGGAGTATCAAATAGTGTCCCTGCTCGAATTGAAGCCGGTCAACGAAGATCTTGCAAGAAATTTGGAAAACTTAGATCCCGACGTACTGCGTTCGCCTGATAAAATGTTCGACGTATATGACGGTAGTATGTACAAAAAACTACTTGCCGAAACGCCGCGTGAGTCGCGACTTCTCACCTGTGCCTTTAATACAGACGGCGCGCCTTTGTTTAAGGGGGTATCTACACCTTTAAATTTTGGAGAAATTGTTTTTTTTTTTTATAATTTATTTGGAATGCTAGTGACCTACTCTACCTGCAAATAAATCGGCGTCAGAATATCTAGAGGATTTGAAAAGTTACAGCCATGACCGTGCCAAATTGCGAAAAAGCGCCACCGCGTGGCGCGCGAAACCTCATATCGGTCCCATAATTATTATACAACACCGCCAACACTACTGTCTTACTTTTATGACGTTTTTATATATTTCGATTTTGTGATCTTTCGATTCTTCGTAATTATCGTTTTTTACACATATTTAATTTTCAATATTCTTCTGAATTGTGATCATTGACAGAACACATGGCTGCGATCTACATTTTTTCGAGGTTAGGTGTCAGATTGTTTGTAAATATTGTCGTGCTTTCATTACGAATTCAAACCAATAGTAATTTCCATTATTGAATAAACACAGTGTATATGTATCTGAGATGAGACTTCGGACTCGAAAGAAGATGATCCATCGAAAAGTGCGTTTGAAATCGATACCAGAGACTATACATTAGGATTTCTAGAAAGATGAGTATTTCTATGATATATTAATTGCGAGAGTCCAATAAATATTATAAGAAAAAAGGTATGATTGATGGAAGATGAAAGAATTTTCGGAATATTGACAAAAATTGTGCTAGCATTTTCTGAATTCAAAAATATTGAAGGTAAAAAATTTTAAAGAATTTTTATGTTTTGAAAAATTTTGATCAGTTTATTTTCTAAAGCAATTCATTACTTTTCTAACAGCCTCACCGGACACCTAACGGACACTGTTGTTGTACAGAACAGGTCAAAACTCACTGCAAACCTCCGCCTGGCACATGTGTCTAGACCCGACTCGACTCATAACACATCGATACGAGGGCAGCTGCAGATCCAGCATATTAATCATAAGGAAAATCTTAAAACTTGATTTCCTGTAACTACATTTTCTTCTCTGGGAAAAGTAGGAAATAAAAAAAAAAAATTTAAATAAAAAAGTTTAAAAGTTGATTTCTGGAGAATGAATATTTTGACCGGTTGTCGTAAAGAATCAGCAGCACCGTTGGATCGATTCTGCAATTTTTGGTCTTCAATCATTCACAAGACTTTCCTCTATGGTATGAACGTAGGATTTTTTGATAAACCCATTTTTGATTGAGATACTGGCAAAAAAGTAAGAAGAATTTAGAAGTTGCAAAAAAAAAAAATTAAAAAAATTGAATAACTCAAGTAATTTTTGCAATATCAAAAATCCCTACGTTCATACCATAGAGGCATCTTCTATGAACAATCGAGGACCAAACATTTTAAGATTAATCCAACGGTGGTTCTGATTCTTTACGACAACCGAGTCAGTTTGTATTTTTTTCTCTTTAGCGTAGCCACCATCAGACTGAAAGTAATACATGATGTAAAATATGCGTAATGAGGGTTGAACCCTCCTTAGACATCATGATTTTTTATGATTTTGTCAGAGTCCTCAAGTCGCAGAAAAAGATTAATTTCTTTTTGGAAATTTCAACTCCTCCAAAGGTGTACATACCCCCTTAAAAGTTCTAAACGGGCATTCTGGCCCATACTTATGATAATAAACGAGCTCTCTCCACGCGTTCGGTTTCGATACCCATTGCTGGCCGGTATATGTGTTCTCAGAAAAGAACCGTCTCCTGATCTGATGAACACGTATATGAGACCGTTCGTGAACGCGTTAAAGAAATTAGGCACGGTCGGTTTCTATGCGGAAGTTGGGGGAAAACGGGTGCATTTCGTACTGAAGCCGTTGTTTTGCAGTGTCGACAGCGTTGCCAGACCGCTGCTGCAAAATAGATTGCAGTTTAATGGATATTTCGGTTGCTCGTGGTGTTACTCAAAGGGCGAACACATTGACGGTTGCATGCGCTTCCTCATAGAGGTAGACGATCCAGTGGACCGAACACATGAGCATTACATAGCAGACGTTCGAGAAGTGATAAGAAAAAATCTGGAGACGCACCTGCAAAAAAAAAGGAAAGAAAAGGAGTGATGTGCGCGGTGTTAGGGGTAAATCCGTTCTACAATCGTTGAATTCATTCGACATGATTTGGGGGTTTGTGCGTGATTATTTACACGCGGACTTTATCGGTGTTATACTGCAAATGACGAACATGTGGAGCAAACCCGATTGTCCCATCAGACTTACGAAAGCGCAATTTGAGGAGCTGAACGAACGGCTCATGCGAATGACTCCCCCGCAAGAAGTACACAGACTTGTGCGACCGTTCAAGACGGAAAAGTGCAAGTGGAAAGCATCCGAATGGCGCAGCTGGCTGCTGTTTTATGCGATTCCCTGCCTTACTGGTATTTTGAATGGTTACGCCTTGCAACATCTTGCTTTGTACGTAAACGGTATTTACACGCTACTTAGAACAAATCTCACTGAGACGGAATTAATACAGGTAAAGCGTGATTTAGAGAGATTTGTCATAATATTCGAAGTACTTTATGGTACGAAATACGTTACCTTCAACGTTCATAGTGTAAGGCATATTGTAGACAGCGTTAGGAGTTGCGGTCCGCTCTGGGCAACCTCCACTTTCCCGTTCGAAAGTACGATTTACCACTTAAAACAGTGTGTGCAAGGGCCGCGAAGCGTCAGCGAACAGATGACTAAGAAATCTGTACAGCGCAACGTATACCGCAGTTTGTTTGAGGATGCGGATGTTTCTCCTGATACTGTACGATTCCATGAATCGTTGTTCGGAAGAACGAAAGTCACGTCATATAACAGATGTGAGTCCGTTGTGTTTACTGGTAACGGTTTTCCGTATAGTGGTTCAGATCCTATGTTAATAAATGCACCACATGCTGATGAAATCAGAGCCTTCAAACGCTGTATTTATTCAGGCACGGTAATTAAGAGTGCGGCGTGCGATAAAATTACGTTAAAGTCCGATGACACCGTGTTCCTTACAGATGCAGGCAAATACGTACAAGTTTTACATTTAATTGAATATCGTCATAAGCCCATAGCCGAGGTTGAGTACTATACGGTTGAAAAAGTTATCGTGCGTTGCGAGGACGAACATTGTCCAGAACGCTCAAGGATCGGAGACGTCGCGATAAACCATTTAGTGAGAGTAGTGTCGTCCGCGGGTCAGAAACTGATACGCGTTATGCGTTTAGTTGAAAAATGTGTAGTGATGAGGGTAGCTGATCGGGAAACGTTCATTGCAAGGCTGCCCAATACGATAGAAATCCAATGAAACACGTACCAATACAGGTACTCTCTGGTAAAAATGTCAGATAGAAACGGATGGATACGTATAGCAATACGTTGGAAACACGTATAGAGACAGATAGGGCTATCTGTTTTCCTTATGGCCAGTCCACAATCAGCTCTACCGTACCGTACCGTACCGTACCGTAAAACGGGCGCATGCGCACACCGACAGCGCACGCGTAGATCGACAATATCATTGATGTTCGGCTATTGCGCGTGCGCCCGTTTTACGGTACGGTACGGTACGGTACGGTAGAGCTGATTGTGGACTGGCCATTACGGTTTATATATATATTTTTGTACGTATTCATGCGTTTCTATCCCACATTTTTACTAAGGCTGCGGCCGATAGAAACCGATACGTTAGAATAGCTAAGGGTAGAATTGCCGTCTGTACCGTATAGTCAACTCCAACAGGTTCATTCGACCGTATACGGATAAAAACTATACATAATTACATTTACAATTAATATTACAATACGAATAATTAGTTTATTGCGTAGTGTGCACGGTTGAGATATATCATCCAATGCGTTACAGTGCATATACATTACACTCTGACTGGATTAGCGACTGCGAACTCAGAGCCTCACGCATATAATATACTATTATGCGATACGATGTAATATAATGTAACCTATTTTTGTACATGAAGGAACAAGTATTGTATGATGAATAAAGTATTATAGTACGGCTGGTTATAAGACGTGTATTTCAGCTTATACCTTTATGACCAACGTACGTATGTAACCTTGTATTAATGATATTATGGTAAATTATTATTATACTATTATAACTATACTATTAATAATTATTAAATAAATTATTATATTATGTTCTTTCTCATGTTCCAAGCTGCAGGTTAACGATTACAATTATTTCATCGACTGTGACAAAAAATAAAAAATGAAAGTTGTGTTGAATCACGTTAAACGATTGACAGAGTTTTCATTTCTCAAAGGCTGCCTTAATCAAACCACCTGCATATCCCTTGAACTTTCACCACAAAAAGTATACAATTAAAAGTAGCATATATGACACGCTTCGAATAACCGATAGTTACCGATTGGAACGGACTACAACGGATAGGTAAGTACGTTCGACACGTTGTTTTTGCGGATACGAACGGATGACGGACGGATTGCATCGTGAGCCGGATACGTCCGCTTCGCGGCGGATACATTGTTGTGTACCAGCGACATTCGCCGCTGGTCAAAAAACGGACGCGTACGTATAGGTTCCGTATAGCGTGTCGATACATATAAAAACGGATACGTCCGCTTTGCGGCGGATACATTGTTGTGTACCAGCGACATTCGCCGCTGGTCAAAAAACGGACGCGTACGTATAGGTTCCGTATAGCGTGTCGATACATATAAAAACGGATACGTGTCCGCGTAGCGGCGGATACATTGTTGTGTACCAGCGACATTCGCCGCTGGTCAAAAAACGGATGCGTACGTATAGATTCCGTATAGCGTGTCGATAAATATAAAAACGGATACGTCCGCTTAGCGGCGGATACATTGTTGTGTGCCAGCGACATTCGCCGCTGGTTAAAAAACGGACGCGTACGTATAGGTTTCGTATAGCGTGTCGATAAATATAGAAACGGATACGTGTCCGCTTAGCGGCGGATACATTGTTGTGTACCAGCGACATTCGCCGCTGGTCAAAAACGGACGCGTACGTATAGGTTCCGTATAGCGTGTCGATACATATAGAAACGGATAGATCGCCGTGTTCACGATGAGCGACGCACGGATAAAAACGAGACGCTTACGTATTGGTTTCGCTTTTGGTTTGAAAGCGGGTATAGAACGGTTCGAAACGGATAAATACCGGTGTTGAAAAGTGCCAAGTCGGAATGAAAACCAGACGCTCACGTCTTGTTTCCGCTTTCGGTTTTGAAAGCAGATACGGAACAGATGGAAACGGATACATACCGGTGTTGAGAATGTCTGAATCCGAATACAACTCCCAAAGACACGTATATATCCCGCATAGGATTTCTCGTCCGAATTCGTACGAATTGAAAACCTATAAGCGCCTACCTGCACCTATCCGGAAAACCTATCGGAAACGTACCCGAACCAATTCGAAACGGCTCCGAAACGGCTATTTCTATCGGAAATTTTTAGGAGGGATGGTATCATCATGGAATACCCTGGAATGCTGGCGAAACGCCGTATAAAGATGTAGTGAAAATTGTGAGAAAAGTTGCACAAGATGTGTGTCGCATTTATGTGAAGGGATTGGAGAAGAAACAATGGGTCGAGAAACTTCTCAATGACGACTCGAAATCGGTGATTGATTTGGATGAGCTGGGGTGACCGAATCTTCGAATACTGCAATTGGAATCAAGTGTATTTCGTTGTTTTTCGTATGGAGACTGTCATGGTAATGTACGTGGAGGCTACCATTGTGCCTTCGAGAACGTTCAGCGGTTCAAAAACTGGTATTTGGAGGAGGGCCATAAAAAATCCTCCCCACATGTCTCGAGGGCGGGAGATGATGGCTTGAAAGCCAAGAGCTCGCAGGGAGCTGCATTCGTACATTCCGACACCCCACAGTCGATACATCCTCCTAGTATATTCGAACCTGCAAACTCTTTCGACATCCCACCACCAATACATCTTCCCGAATAAGCAAACTCTTTCGAACAAGGTAAGAACACTTTTACACGGTAATGATATTCAATTATAATATATAAAAACTAATTCCGAATTATTCATTTTGTGCAGATGGACTTCAGCAGCCTAAACAACACCAGCCGTATGGATAATGATATGCAGATGAAAAAGATGTCCGAGCTGGAGATTGGACAAAAGTACGACACCTCAAAACTGAGGCTAGTGAAAACGAAATTCGGTTCTAGAATCATCGCTACGATTGCCGATGAATTCATCGTATTCCTGCCTGCGAGAGTTGGAAAGGCCCTGGAAAACGACTCCAACCAACTGGATCAGTTGAACAACGAGGCGGATCAGAAACGTCTGCAGATACTTTATCTTGGAGGACCATACAATAAATTTGAATTCTGTGGCAAAATATAAACACACACACACACACACACACATACACATACAGATGTATATATATATGTAATGGGAATGGGTTAGGGTTGGATAAATAACATTGAAATTGCAATCACATTTATTTATTTATTTATTGTTCCTTTAGAATAAGCTTAGTCTATAGTTCTCAAACATGCAGAATCCTTAAAATGTGGCTAATTTTTTGACGGTACCGCTAATGGGTTTGTATTCAACAATGCGATCGTGTATAATCATACAATAGGCTGAAGTATTTGCTGGAAATGCAACGCTAGTTTCGAATTCCAAACGAATATCCACCGGTCCACTCTTTAACAATTCATTCTGCTCGGAACAGTCTATAGAAATGAGTGAAGCTCTATCCAAAAAATCACTCTTTGACAAAAGAGGTTCGGACTCCTTATCGTAGTATGAAATTTGAAAGCTTGTATACATATTGTAGAGAACGGCATATTGATTGCGAGCAATATCAAGATTCAAATTTCCATAGGGATAGCACTGCGAGTTTAGGAAAAGTTTCACATCTCTAATCATACAATGATCGAATTGACTGGCATTTTTCTTCGCATCGTTTCGTCGTGCGGTTTGGAATCCTAGTATGACGTGTCTTGGTTTCTCTAGCTGTGTAGATGTCTTCACAACCCAGCATGTCTCGTTGTTGTGGGCAGCATCGGGTACTCGTACATTTCCCACGAGCGAAAACTCATAGATACAGCAGGATCTTGGGCGATATAATTGAGCATCTTGATTCTTGCAGAATCTGACAGTCTGATGTATGGCAATAACCATTCAATTTTCTCGAGTGAAATCTTGATTCCCTCCGCGGTGGTTTGATGTATGGCATTTAAATCATTGTTCGATCTCGTAAATATTAGCTCATGTTTCGCATTGACGATGATTCGATTATAGTCCTCGGCAAATCCGAATAGAAAATTCAGTGGTATAACAACATCAAAGTATCCATCGACGTTGGTAAGTTTATTTTTATTATCCATCAACCAACCGGTGTTCCCGAGAAGATGCTGTTGTCCAGGGGTGAATGATGAATGTCCCTTCATAATACTCGTGATACCGACATTCTTATTCTGATCAATCTCGTGACCATTCAACTCGTAACGCATATCGCCAAACATGTGACACACAGCCATATTGACCAATTCCGTGCCTGCGCTAACAGCGGTGCCATCCGATTTGGTAAGCCGACCGTAGATGTGGAGCAAACTTTTGCTTGGTAATACACATGCATCTTGATTCTGTATAGCTATGCGGATCTCATCGTTATTTTTGAAGGTGGACGCCGCGTACGGTTGATGCGCATGTATTTCACAGTGGGCAATCGACTCGTCGAATGCCACAGGTGTTTGGATTTTATAACTACTACCAGATTTTCTTGTCCTCTCAAACACAATGCCCATTTTATCTCAAAGATTTCACATGTAATCGTATAGTTACAGTTTCACTGCGAAAGTTGATCAATTTCCCGTCCTGATCGACTATTCTCAGTTGTATATCGTGTATTGACCGTACGGTGATTGGATGATAAATGACATTTGTCGGCACTTCCACAATCTTATATCCGGGTGGTACGGTTGAGAAAAATTGATGAATCGTACGTACTCGATGCTCGTTTATATAGGCACCCGTGGTAATATTACACTCAACTCGCAAAGCGTTAACTTTGAGTATGCGAACGGGTAACTCGGATTCATGAGTAATACCACCTTCGAGAATTTTGGAGGTAAACCCGAGCAATCGGCCAATGGAATCTTTTGATTCGAAGTCCACAGGATGATTGCATCTAATTTCACTGAGCAACTCATTGCTATTAGCCTGTAGACTAATATTTATATCCTTGGGCACTGCTCTTTTCAAATAATTTGCGATATCTTCGATTTCATAGCTCCCAGTAGGTATTGTGATCGTTGTGTCTGGTTTTATATAGAACTTATTACACCCCACATCTATATTGGGGATTGCATTGAATGTCAGGAACTCTATGAGTCCGAGAACATACGTCTTTGTTTCAGACTTTTTTGTCAGACTGGCTTTCGTAAGGGCTCGGGGACTCAGACTGCTGTCCTGCGACTGACTGACGATATTCGGCTGGGTGTCGACGAGCGGATGGTAACTATCGCGGTGTTTTTCGATCTTACGAAGGCATTTGATACAGTCGATCACACTCTGTTGCTCCGTAAGCTTCAGGGCCTTCATTTCTCTGTTAATGCCCTCAGCTGGTTCCATTCTTACCTTTGTGGCCGTCTCCAAGCGGTCTGCGATGGTGTGGATGGGCTCTCTGAGTGGCTGCCTCTTAATTCCGGTGTCCCGCAGGGCAGTGTTTTGGGTCCCCTGCTCTTCTCCCTATTTATTAATGACTTGCCTCGTTGTCTGGCTCACAGTTCGCACCTGCTTTACGCGGATGACCTTGTCATTTACCGTCGGTGTCGGCCCGCTTTGTTTGCTGAATGCATCCATCTGCTTAATGAGGATATTGCGTCGATTGCGTCATGGTGCGGTGAAAATCGCCTGAGCCTGAATTTGGGAAAGACTAAGGCGATGACCTTTGGCAGCGCTAAGTACGTTAATGATCTTGATTTCACCTCGCTTCCGTCTCCCGAACTCTGTGGTGAGCCGATTGAGTTTGTGCCTGTTTTTCGCTATCTGGGTGTCCACCTGGATAGTAATCTCTCTTGGTCTGTGCACGTTGCACAGATGTGCAAGAGGAGTTCCAGCGCGTTGTATAGGCTACGTATGTATGACGACCACCTTAGCCTGGCCTTAAAGCGTCGCCTGGTTATCGCCTTGGTCTTTCCCCATTTCGTCTACTGTGCTGCGGCACTCACCAATCTATCGGACGGTCTAGCGGGTAAGCTTCTCGTGGCTCTGAACAACTGCGTGCGGTTCCTCTTGAAGCTCCCGCGGTTTGAGCATATCTCTGCCCATCGGCGCAGTCTTGGCTGGTTAACCCCCTGTACTCGGCGCAAGTACCTCATAGGGTGCCTTTTTTACAGGGCGCTTTGTCTCAGTAAGCCCGGGCTTTTCGGCGCTCAGCTCCGTCTCAGGCCGAATTTGGCTACGCGCCGTGACCCAACCCGGACGGACACGCTTTCTGTACCTGCTTCTCGGACCGTTTTCTTTCAGCGGTCCTTCTTGGTGGTAGGGACTCAGGTCTGGAATTCTCTGCCTCCTGAAGTCACCTCAGCCGCCACGCTTGCACATTTTAAAACTCTCTGTTTCCGTTTTTTATTGTCTGATGAGGAGCGGGAGGCTCGTCAGCCTGGTCTAGGTTAGGGTTATTGTTAAGGGTTAGCCAAGGGACAGCTGAGGCGAAGCCGTTCGTCTTCCGTATTCTTACTTTTATTTTTATTTTTACTTTTATTTTTAATTCGAATCTTAATTCTAATCTTAATTATTAATCTTTAATTTTAATTTTAATTTTATTTTCAACCTTTCTTTACTTACTTTTCTTGTTATCTTCATATTCCACTTGCTGTTATTTTATTTTATTTCTTATTTTATTTTATTGGACCCGTTTGGTCCTCACATTTTCCTATTTTACCTTACATTAGGTACTTGCTTGTTATCTTTACTTTACTTTATTCTTTATTCTTTATATCTTATTTTGTTTATTCATTCTTTTATTATTTATTATTTTGTGCATGAACCCGAGTTTTGATTCTTGAATTTTGAATCTTGCAATTTTGTAATTTCTGTACTTGTTATACTTTGATTTTATTTTCTGCATTTCTAACTTCTATTTCTTATTTTGGCACGAACCTGAATTTTGTAATTTTTGTAATTTTTGTAACTTTGTAATTTTGTAATTTTGAATTTGTTGCTCTGTGGTCCTTGGGGAGCGTATGCTCCAGGATCAAATAAATATGCTCTCTCTCTCTCTTTGTTGGTGATAACTCGATTGGAGGAAAATATTGAGTCCTCAATACCGACGATTCCCCGGAGAGTGTCAACGTGAACGAATCAGCCCTGACTAATATCACATCAGCGATACGCATACATTTTATAGTTGTTCGCTGAGAAACTTGAGACACAGGTGACCGCAAATTACCGTGTTATATTCTTGTATTGGAGTAAATTAGCGGGGGAATACTGGTAACTGTACCAGATAGATTATAACACAAGTTAACTCTTAAGAACTTCTTTATTATCCATAATATATTAAGATATTATAGTGAACGATAACGAACTGAAGCCAGGCTTAGCAACGAATAATAACAAAAGAAGAAAGGTGAGACAAGTGACATATTTGAATCTCTTACTACTATACCCCTATGGGTGGCGACACATTACAGTCCTGTATCGGCAAAGCCTTTTTTATTCTAATACTCCCTCCCTTTGTCGATTTGGAATTCTAGTTTGATACAATACAGAAATATAATTGAAAATATAATATTAGCACTGTTTTGACCCAGTCCTGGAATAAAGTGGCTGCTGTCTCTGAATCTGGGTGATTATTTCTTGCCGTCTCTTTATTCTAAGTTTTCTCTGAAATCAAGATAACTGATTAAGTATTGAAGCTTATAATTCTTGGATTTTACTTTAAAGCCTCTAAATCATCATTCTGTCTCTTAGGTATTTGTGTGCATCTAATGGTAAGGGTTTTGTCATACAATCAGCTAGATTCTCTTTGGTAGCTATCCATTCGATTATCATTTTATTCTGATTGACACATTCTTTGATATAGTCCCCATGACTCTCTGCCATATGCTTTCTAGTGCCATTCTGTCTCTTAGGTATTTGTGTGCATCTAATGGTAAGGGTTTTGTCATACAATCAGCTAGATTCTCTTTGGTAGCTATCCATTCGATTATCATTTTATTCTGATTGACACATTCTTTGATATAGTCCCCATGACTCTCTGCCATATGCTTTCTAGTGCCATTCTGTTCTCTTTTTCTAAGACTTTCCTGAATTTTCTCTAAACTATCATCGAACATCTTGAGCTTATGACTTCCATCTCTTTTCGTACAATCGCCTGCAGCTCTATTATCGTACCAGATTATTACAGGATACAGTGTTTTACCGATTACATGTCTAATGGCCTTATCGAGTGATATTATTTCGGTACATGTTTCACTCATGGCTAAATATTCAGCTTGACAAGTCGAGAGAGTTACACTTGTCTGCTTATGACTCCTCCAAGCTACAATATCACCAAATAATCTGATTATATATCCTGACGTGGATGTTGAATCTTCATGATCTCTGAAACTTGCATCTGTGAATGCCTCTAATTGCTCAGTTTCTGCTTCGAATTTCAGTCCTGAGTTGACAGTGCTCTTCAGGTATCTAAATATCCTCTTTACATCCATCCAGTCATCTTCAGTTGGCTCTACTTGTTTTCTCGCTAGGTAATTAACAGCAAACGATATACCGGGACGCGTTGCGTTAGCCAAATACATCAGGCTTCCGATAGCCTCTCTATATGGTACCTTTTTGGTTTTATCATCTCTCTCATTTTCTGGATCCTCTAATTTTCTCCTCTTATTTCTGTTACTCACTTGTCTAGTCACCATAGGTGTACTCTGAGGATTGCAATCTTTCATGTGGAATTCCTCTAATATGCTCTCTGTGTATCTCGGTTGTCTAATTGTTATATATTTTTCTTCTCTATTTCTTTCTATCTCCATCCCTAGAAAACTCTTCGGTTCCCCTAGATTTTTCATCTCGAATACTTTACTCAAGTGTGTTTTAATTTCATCTAATTTTTCTTCATCGTTGCCAGCCAGCAAGATGTCGTCTACGTAAAGTAATAGAACTGCCATCTTCCCACCTTTCCTCCAGGTAAACAAACAGGGTTCATGCAGGTCATTTTCTAGTCCAATTTTTGATACTTCTTCCGAAAACCTCTTGTTCCATTTCTTTGGACTAATTTTGAGACCGTAAAGTGCTTTCTTCAATTTGCATACCTTACTACTTTTTGTATTCTCATCTACTTCTAATCCATCGGGAATTTCCATGTAGATGTCTTCGTCTAAAATGCCATTTAAAAATGCGGTCTTTACATCTAATTGACACGCATACAGATCGTATTTGTTTATTATAGCAAGTAGAGATCGAACGACCGGCAGTCTCGAAACTGGTGCATATGTTTCTCTTAAATCATAGATATTATTGTCTTTAAAACCTCTAATCACTAATCTGGCTTTGTATCTTGTCGATTCATCAGCCTCTAGCTTTTTCTTAAAGACCCATTTTGAATCGATGATGTTTGCCCTTTTTCCGTCAGACATTGATCTTGGTCTATCCACCAACGTCCATACAGCATTAGAGTTCATTGAATCAATCTCTTCCCTTACTGCAGTTTTCCAATACTCTTTTTCAGTACTCATTATTGCCTCTTTATACGTAGTCGGATCTTTATTTAATTTTGCTATGAAACAGTGTATTAGTTCTTTTCGTCTCATTTGTTTCTCTAAATTATCTTCCATCGTCACATTCTGTGCGTCTGCTGATTCTCTAGTGTAACTGGTATCTTCAATTAATTTTCCTACACTGAGAAAAACTTACACGAGAAAATAGCGTGACGCGCCCCACCTTCCAAACCTCTGTCCTACTCACAGCAATATGAGAGTCAAGAGTCGCCTATTTGGGTGGGGGCGCACTGCTAATCACGCGTGACGACGTTCTTCATTTTACGCTGTTCATGGCACAAGGTTTTTCGGTGCGTGCACGATGTTTTCCTCTGCACTCACGCTGATACTCACACACGACGCGACGAAAATCAGCTGCGCGCAGACGAAACCGGCGCGCATGCACAGACAATCCTCGTGCTATAGACAGCGTGAAATAGAGAATACGCGTCACCGTGATTCGTTGTGCTGCCACCTAACAGCATGAGTGCGCAATGCCGACACGCGGCGCAACTGTAGCAGCCAGCGTGTTATTTCGTGTAAGTTTTTCTCAGTGTACGTATAGACTCTTACTATGTTTTTCAACTTCTAGTTTTCTCTTACTTCGTCTTGTTAAAGTATTGTTCTTCTCCTCTTTTTTGACATTCTTTCGATTATTTTTCTCTTTATTCGATTTTCGTGGTCTACCTCTTTTCCGGGGTTCCACTCTTACTTCTTTCGTCTCTTCTTGTCTTTCCTCTTGAAACTCTTTCATCCAATTCCAGTCGTTTTCCTCTTCATCTTCTTTTGATTCTAGTGTGTTTTCTTCTTTCTCTCTTTTGTATACATCTTTATATACAAGTTTCGCATTAAATTTGACATGCCTAGACTCTAGAAATTTTCGTGAACTGGGATGCCACAGTAGATACCCAGTAGTTTTGTAGCCCACCAATACTGCTTTAATTGCTCGCTCATCAAACTTCGAATTAGGCTTTGGTATTTTTATATACCCTATACAGCCAAACCTCTTTATTTTATCGAAGTGACAATTCTCATTTGGTGCAAATTTCTTCAATGGGCTTTCGAAATCAATGGATTTATGAGGAGTCATGTTGTATGCGTGTACTGCAGCATCAACAGCAAGCTCCCACATACTCTTCGGTAATCCTGAATCGAACATGTATGCTCTAACCTTCCTCTGGATTGTTGCATTAAATCTCTCCGCTACACCATTGTGTTCAGGTGTATATGGCGGTGTTAATTTAATCTCTATTTTTTCTTGTTGTAGAATTTCCATGAATTTCTTTCCTGTGAACTCAGTGCCCTGATCTGACTTCACATAGCATACCTTTTCATTTTTTCCTAATAGATTTCGAGTTGAAATCAAGAATTCTTCTAACGCTTTACCTGATTCATCTTTTGTCTTCAACGTGTATGCTCTAGCTAGTCTGGAATAGTCATCTACGAATACATTAATAAATCTTTTCTGTCCTGGATATGAGGTAGGTTTTATTGGACCCATCGTATCAGTGTGTATTACTTGGAGTGACCTCTCAGCTCTAGTTCTTGTCTCTCTAAATGGTAGTTTTTCCATTTTTGCCATCACACAGACTTCACACTCTAAGATGGACTCGTCGAATTTTACCTTTTCTAAGCTCTTAACTGTTTTCTGTAATTTCTTCAAATAATTCAACGATGCATGTCCTAATCTAAAATGCCATAGCATAGCCTCGTCTAATTTTTTAAACTTTTGTGGTTTATTCTCGAATGGATTTATCTTGAATTTTTCTTCCATATTCTTAACTGTTTCTAAATTGTCTACATTAATCGTTTCTTTAGACATTGAGTTATTATCCCATTCTGTTATGGCTAGACAATCTATGAGCTTTTCTTTGTTCTCCCTCCCAATCACAGAATTATCATTTTCGAACTCTTCAGCTTCTCCCTCCGAACTTTTCAAATCATTATTTTCAATGCTTGTCTGTGATTGCCCTGGAAGCTCATCCTCTAATGCTATCATTCTTCTACAACTGTGTTTCGTTACCTCTAAGTTTTCTTTATTGTTGCCACTGTCCTCTTTAATTCTGAAGTTTATTATCCAGTTTGGTTTTTCATAAGTTCCTCTTAAAATTGTCTCGTCAGTGACCTTATTGTAAACTCTAAGTATTTCATCATCTAAATATATGCTAAGTCCTGTGTCTGCTAATTTTCTGAGAGATAAGAAATTATCTGAGATATCTCTAGCTGCTATTACGTTTGTTAATTTTATAACTCTATTTTCGGGTAAACTTGGAACCAATACAAGATCCCCTTTGCCATCTATCAGTATATCTGCTATGTCTTTCTTATTAGCACTCTTAATAACCTCATTTTCACATCTCTTAAAGTGTCTCAATGTTATATTATTGTCAACAATATGATCAGTTGCACCTGAATCTGCTATGAAATTTACAGACTTTATTGTATCAGTGTCAGACTCACCTGATTCCTGTTGATCTTTATCTTTTCCTCCAGTTGTCCTTCTAGCATTTCCTTGGTTTGTGTTTCGTAATTTATTCACTCTACCTCTGTTGTCAACTCTTTTGAACCCTTTCTGATCATTCTTGTTCTTATTTTCACTCTTATGATTGGAATCATTTGAGTTTTTGTATTTATTACTCTTATTAAAGTTACTTTTATAACGAGGTTTATTATCATATTTCCTTCCTCTGAATTTAGCACCCGCTTGTGGACAGTCACTACCCTTATGATTTTTGATTTCTTGACAATAATAACAGAACCACTTGTCTGTACCATTCAAATTACACTCTTTAGCCCAATGTCCTGATTTGTTGCACCTGTGACAACGATTCTCTGAAGTTGATGTCTGTTTTGAGAATGCTCTTTGAGCCTTAGGCTCTTCTTTAATATCGTTCTTCTTTTCTGCCTCTAGTTATAAGATAAAACTCTTTATTTCCTCTAAATTCATCTCTTTAGATGTTGTTTGTCTCCTGATCAGATCTGCATTTCTCAGTTCAGAATTTATTGCTGTCACAGCTTGGTAGAACGAAGATCGCTTTTCTTGATCTGTCAGAGGTACTGCGTCTTCACATCCTTCATATTCTCTTATGATTGAGTCGAATCTTTCACAAAAATCATTAACCTTTTCATCTTTTCTCATCTTGGTTTGATAGAGTCTTGCTCTCACCGACGTATGTGTAACATTTATTTCACATTTTCTATGACCTCTCAATTTCTTTAAAATATCTCTCGGATCCGATTCGTTCAGAATTTTCTTGTGATAATTTTCATCTAAGTGATTGATTATTATATCTCTCACTAAGTTCTTTCTTTTTATTGAAATTATTTCTGAAATGTTGTCTGGACCTGGTATTCCGGAATCTATTACATCTAATAAGTCATTACTTGTCAAGTCAGATTTTAGGTAATCCATCCAAAGATCAAAGTTTGATTTTTGTGTCAATCGATACTCTCTCTTGATGTTTATTTTGTTATGGAGAAATTCATTCCCAACAACTTTCTTCAACAATTCGACATCTTTATTTAAATTGATTTGTTCAATCTTTTCTGACCTCTTTTTGGTGTTTATGGTTTCAATAGAGTTCTCCGATTTTCTTTTCTTATTCTTATCTTCCAATGGTTCGTAAGAATGATCAGGGTTTGACTTTTCTAACTCTTTGGTTATTTGTATATTTTTGTTGGCCTCTAAATATTGGAGTCTAAGTTTCTCTGCTTCTACATTATTCCTCGAGACGTCAGCCAGTGTTGTAACCATTTTTTGAACTCCTTCCATGATTTTAGCCAATTGAGTTACTGTATTGAATAATGTCTTAGACACTGTCTCATTCTTTTCGACCTGTCTATCATGCTGTTTTGATTGTGTTTGATGAAGCAAATTTTTCATCATATTCTCAGTTATAGGCTTGTATACTGTGTCCTCTTTAATAACTGGTTTCTTCTTCTTCTCTTTACTCTCTTTATCCTCATCTAGACTCTTCATTACTGCTGTGAATATAAAACTCCAAAATTATTACCTGGGCCTCTTTTAAAAATTTAAATATTGTCAGGCCTGACCATCTAATTTTTCCTCAAAATCTAGATTTCACAGCACTCTATATATATACTCCCATTCGTAAAAACTATACAAACTAAGCAGATGTGTATGAGAGAATTCGGAGAAAATGTGTGTAATGATATTAAAGAAAATCCTCTTACTCTTATTAATTAAATCTAATTCCTCTAAATATTTATACTGAGTTATCCCAGCCTCTTTTATTTCTTCAGATGAATCTTTTTCTTTTTCCATACTCTTTATATGATATTCATCGTCATAACTCTTTATTATATCCTCATCACTCTCGTAATTCACCATGTAAGGAATATTACTCCTCTCATATTCATCATCCGAACTCTCTTCTGCCATCTATTCCAGGATTTTGAAACGAACATTTGTTTGAATTAATTTTTTAAGATCTCTAATATTCTCTTTAAATTACATCTAGTACCCGGTAATATATGCCTCTAATCACAATGATGTTTATACGTATTGTGAACAATATTTCGTTTCGTGCTTCTAAGCCAAAATTAATGCACAGCAATTAAAAATGACTTGAAACAGGAAGCTGAGTCCCTCCGCATCACTCACATACACGTGCACACCATGTAATGAGATATGAATTCACGCACGGCAATGAAATCTGTCAAAATCGGTTGATCACGCACACGTACACGGCGCGTACGGAGATCTTCATTTCCCCTAGTCAGCTAATGGGCTATACCGCACTGCAAGTTTTTACCCAAGAACTGCCCTGGAATCTTATTCGTTTTCTTATGGGATTTTTATCTTCATTTTTAGTCAAAAAAAAAAAAAAAAAACGAAAAACCTCAACAGAATTCCTCTAACTCTTAAAGAAAATTTTATAACCGAAAATAAAATTATATTTCATTTTCTGCATATAAAAGAAACAGCGCCTCAGTCTTTTGTTTACATCGCCAAGACAATCAGACGATTTTCAATAAATGACGAGAAATTCACAATATTTATCATATGCCTCTAATACTCCATATTTTCAACTCTATTTTACCTCTAATTTCTTGTAGTTATCGGGACATTTACTACGCCTCTTCCTATGTCCATTTCAACAGAAAATATTGAGATTTACTAACCTTCTGAATTCTTCTAAGCCCTCTTTATTACTCCCCGCTTTAATTTATTAACAGAGCTTCTAAGCGCAGTGGAAGCGTGCCCTGGGCCCACAACCTATTGGAGTAAATTAGCGGGGGAATACTGGTAACTGTACCAGATAGATTATAACACAAGTTTACTCTTAAGAACTTCTTTATTATCCATAATATATTAAGATATTATAGTGAACGATAACGAACTGAAGCCAGGCTTAGCAACGAATAATAACAAAAGAAGAAAGGTGAGACAAGTGACATATTTGAATCTCTTACTACTATACCCCTATGGGTGGCGACACATTACAGTCCTGTATCGGCAAAGCCTTTTTTATTCTAATATCTTGATATCTCTTATGATTATATTTTACGCTACCAACACCGAGATATTTCATAAGATCTCTAGGCGGTTATAAATCGCCAAAACTGTCGAAATACACCTCATCGTTGTCATTTTTCATGTATGCAACCCAATGCGTCCCGGGGCCGTTTTTATCATCAAGATTGATGATTGCAGATTCACGCTTTCTAGGTCCTGAACAGGGTAAATCATTCCGCATAAAAACACCTCGGAAATGTGGAATTTTCATAGCTCTTGCATAGTTAAGTGAATCGACATCCGTGAGGGCTCGGTGTGGTAGCTTTGTTAGTTTTTTGCCGGCTTCAAATACAGCCCTATACCCTTCTTATACGGTTTCAGGTATAAGCCCTTTCCCAAAGCAATCGCCTCCATTGTCGCATTGTGGCGTTTGGATTCTTGTAATTGATGTTTGTTCGCTTTAGCTTCATTGACAGCCTTTGCTATACCCGCTAAAGCACCTGTGGCGCTAAGGGCTGAAAAGATTGGGATGAGAAACGGCAATAAACCGCCAATTTTCTGGGGAACAGGTAAGATGCGAGGCACGCGCACTTTTCCTTTAGACACGGCCGAACGGGCACCAACCAAAGCCGACTCAATAGCTTTGGGGCCCGGCTTCATGGATTTCTTTGGCGCTTGTATAATAAATTTCAATGTTCTGTTCTTGTTCTTGGGTGACGTCTGCATCTTGATTTCCCGCATACCCATACCCAGTTTGGATTTTGCTGCCATTGTGTTGGTGACTGCCCAGGCGACAGCTTTTTCAACTACACTTGCGTCTTTAGCCAAAACCCGATTCCAAGCCCTCTCAGCAAGCACTTTATCCGCCTTATGACGCTCCGCAATATTATCGTGATTTTTGTAGTATGCGATATCGTGCTGCTTGCATGCAGCGTCTAGAGCGTTGATACCACGATCACCGCGAGCTAACCTCTTTACCAATTTTGTGCCAGGGCCGCAGTATTGATAGCCAGGGACATGCAATTCGACGGGGAGATTGTTATTGATTTTATTTATCAATCCACAACCGCTTGTCTGTCTACGTGTGAATCCAACCATGACTAATCATGAACTGACACAAATCCTATAAAAGCCTGTATTTTATACGTAAATATATTAGTTCTCATTGCGACGTTTGCCAAGCATCATGAAATTTCAAGATCAAACGATCAAACTACCCATAGCCAATTTCGATAATTTGGTCGAGCAAAAAAAGGAGAAGGGGAAACGACACGGGGCTCTACTACCAAATAGTGTGAGGGCTGTCTTTTGCGGGCCTTCGAATTGCGGTAAAACTGATGCCCTTCTCACGCTACTAACCCATGCGAATGGTCTACGGTTTGAGAATGTGTACGTCTATTCAAAATCCCTCAATCAGCCAAAGTATGAGTTCTTGAAGAGATTGTTGGAGCCGGTTGAG
Organism: Tenthredo livida; assembly: GCA_963992785.1. Taxonomy (NCBI): domain Eukaryota; kingdom Metazoa; phylum Arthropoda; class Insecta; order Hymenoptera; family Tenthredinidae; genus Tenthredo; species Tenthredo livida. The sequence goes on from OZ023067.1 coordinate 19,954,607, forward strand.
GGACTGGGTTATTTTCCGTTTGATGAGCACAAGGAGGTTGTAGAACCGAAAGATGCACATCCCAACTCGATTATGATCTTCGATGACGTGGCCTGTGAGAAGCAAGATAATATCAGAGCATATCTCTGTATGGGGCGACACAGGGATGTCGATAGTTTTTATCTTTGTCAAACGTATGCTCGAATTCCGAAACATTTGGTGCGTGATAATGCAAACTTATTGGTTCTTTTTCGTCAAGATGAAATGAATTTGAAACACATCCATGCTGATCATGTGAACACCGATATGACCTATCAGCAATTCAAAGATTTGTGCTTGGCATGTTGGAACGACGGTAGATACAGTTTCGTAACCATCGACAAAGACAGTGAGATTAACGCTGAACGATATAGAAGAGGTTTTGACTGCTTTATAAGTCTGCATCATGAATAAACCACGTACAGTTACGACACATCGATCAAACTAGCAGCATGGCGAGCTCCAAGATACGTGAGCAGAACGATGTGTTGCAAGAAATAGCCAGGGCTAGCGATATCATTCGACGTAAACACGAAATGATAAAAATGGGGAAAGACACTAGCGAGCAGGCTATCAGTGAAATCTTCAAACCTCTGGTTACACCGCTGCATCAATTGGTAGATTCATCGAAGCACCAACAGCGGCTACTAATGAAGCGAGAAGTGAAAACGGAGCCGAGTTCGATTGAAAAAACAGAGAAGACGGCAGATTTTGTGAAAACAGAAGATTATAAAAATGTTGATGATGATGATGATGATAATGACGACGATAATGATGCATATAAAAGTGCGATTGAGGGGAGCTTGTCAACTAACATTGCTATCGGCAACAATACCACAACAGTCGCCGCTATGGATGATGATGCGAATGATATCCTTGATGATGATAACCAGGATGACGCACCTGCAATCGCCTCTACAAGCACACCGATGACCAAAAAAGAAGTCAAGACGATGCGCTATTTAAACATGTTCAACTCGACCAAAGAGCAAAAAAACTTGGATATGAAATATAGCGTTCGAAAGTTAAAACTCGGCGGAATGAAGATTGGTGATTCGGATATCGTATTTGAAGATGATCAGATATATATAGGCGATAAGAGCTATGAAAACACACCGAGATTGCTCGAATTGTTATTCAAAAAGTTGCCCAATCCTGCGATTGTGGATAAAAACGATAGATTGAATTATGCCAGAATCGTGAAAAAAACGAATGCACATCGAAAATATTACAATGCTGACAAAAGCTTGCGTTCTGATAGAGGAAAAAATTCAAAGTACAAAGATTTTATTGCCCCGTACATCGACTCACCTGCGAAAAACCCTAGGCAAAGATCCGGTAAAGGTTTATTACCCACCCATAAAATCGCGCGAGGACAAAGCACGGATTATGTTTATTGGGATGATCCTAATGATGTTGGTTGACCGTCTTCGACTACTCATGGCATCTCAAGCGGCTGGTAATACTAGCCACAACAATGAAATATCCTACATTATTGAGGAGCTACGCGAGGCGAGAATCATTTATTAGCATTAGATTGATCATAAAATAATCATTCGATCACAGATCGTTGGACAATGAGCATAGACATATTCGGACGATCGCTGACGAGCAACAGCTACGAAAAAAAAAGTGTTACCCGAGGTCTTCAGGGTGTTGGATTCAAATTCACCACTGATAAGCAGTACGATCTGGACAGCAAACGATTATGTAATATCGCGGATCCGTAAGAGCTAAACGACGTTGTTTCTCTGAAAAGTCTCGAAGATATTACATGGCGAATCTTGGGTGTTCTCGAGCATTCTATGGAAAAATCATTTGCTAACTTTACGCTACAAGCAGTCCACAAGTTTGAATCTCAACTTAATGCACGTCTACATCGAGAGCATACCAACAATTGCAACGAGAATCAACACATTCAGACTCTTATGGAGGAAGAGATTAACGCTCTAACGGTCAAGAAGGAAGTTCTAGAGACGCGATTGACCGCCATAGTATCTAATCTTGAAGGATTCAGTCACAACGGACTACTACGAGGAAATCGCTTCAAATTCAGCTAGATCATTCAACGATGAGCATAGACATATTCGGTCGTCGGTTGGGTATTGGAAAAATCAAAAGTGTGAGTAGTCGTGGACCTCCCGGTGTTGGATTTAAAATCACCATCGATAACCAATACGACATAGACAATAAACGATTGTGTAATATCGCATATCCGCAAAAACCAACCGATGCCGTTTCTCTGAAAAGTCTTGAGGATATTACACAACGAACGTATAATGCTTTCGAACACACTATAAAGCAGACATTCGAACAATCTATACAACAGGCGCTCGAAGCTCTTGAATCTAAACTCGATGCTCGCATAGCACGAGAACATAGCGAAAGTTTTGAATCAGATCAACGTATTTGGGCCCGAGCCAAAGAAAAGATTGAGGTCCTCAAGGAGGAAAATGAATCTCTGGAGAAACGGTTGGCGATAGTTGAGAATAACGCTGAAACACTTAGCCGGCATTACATCCACGGAATTCCGATCCCAACCGAATTTTTAGACAACATATGGGCATATCCATGGAATTTTTAACTTTTGAGGTACAAAAATAAATTTCGGAAAAATTGACGGCACACCTATAAAACTAGAATGATCTGTGTTCTTGAGTCTCAGTATACACGAAAAAAATTAAAATAATTCATTTTCAAGGCTCGGTCAAGTGCTGATGGAGGAAAAATCAAAATTCAATTTTCTTTTTCAAATAATCTTTGAAAAACTATTTTTGTGGTCGAATTCGCACTCCGGTTCGACGGCGCCTAGAGTCTTACGCGTATAATAAACGAAAAAAATAGAATAAAATGAAAAAAAAAAAAAAAAAAAACTTGAAAGAAAAATAAATTGAAAAAAAATAAATCGAATAAAAATAAATAAAAATAAATAAAAAATAAATACTCGTGCTGTTTAAAACGACAGTTCTGATACTGCACGTGAAAGATATGTTTGTAAACATTTTTTTAACAAATATGAAAATTGATGATTTATGAAAATATTTACTCGTTTGTATTTATCTCTTCGAAATATGCATAAAAATAGCGACCAATTTGATAATATACTTCTTATAACGAATGTTATCGATTACTATTGCTTGGAATGGGATCGCAATCATTATACAGGTGTGCCAGCTGAAATAGTGATTTTTTTCTTCGAATTATTCTTCAGATAGTAATTTTCAAAAGCTTGCAACTTTTTTCAGGTTGTGGGCACACTTTCCGGTCGGGTACCGTTTTATAGCTTAAGATACGTAGAATAAGATACTTCAAGGTCGATCGTTCAAATGGATCGGTCAAAAAGTTGTAATGAAAAAAATAAAATCATCTTCGATTCAAAAAATTTCGTCGTCGCTATTTCATTAATTTTTATTAGAGCTCACCTGGCCGGCACATATATCTGGCTCGCATTTTTCTAATATTCACGTGCTTACAATTAATGAAAAAAAAAATCAGGTTGCTATCATCATCGGTCAACAAGTTATAGTGGTTGAAAAAAAAATAAATGCTCCATCCTCACAGTGACTTGTCATTTTCGCTAGGATTTTTGTACTCATAACATGCGGAAATGAATTTAAATATACTAGAACATCACAGTTAGCTTCAAGAAAAAGTATTTGTCAGTCGAAAACACCCTTGGGGTATCCAATTTGTACTTGGAATGGACACAACTAAGGTAAAGGACCCAGTACCGGAACGACGAAGGGTGTATGACTGATTTTTCTCATTTTCAAAATACTTAAGTAGCTGATGGACGAAAAAAAATTAATTCACCGGATGGAATAGACCTTTAGCTATTCAGGCGTAAATACATCGATTAGTTTTACTGAAATTTAATATATAAAAATTTTGTTTTACGAATGAGTCTAAAAGACCCAGTATCGGAACACCTAAAAAGCCCAGACCCAGTATCGGAACATAGTTAACCCAGTACCGGAACGGTCAATAAAATGAGTTTATTTCAATGAAAGGATTATGCTTACCTTTAAGTGATTGAATAATATAGCGGTTAATTAGAAGAAATAATTAATGATAAATGAGTTAAGGCAATAATAATTAGTGATAGAAGCATTTAACATCGAAAAGTTCTATTATAAAAGGGTTTTATTATTCGCTTATAATAAATTAAGTTTCATTTTCTTTTTTTTTCTTTTTATTTACAACCTGTAAATAAGTCAATAATTGATATATAAATTAACACTTCGTCTGTAAACATTTCTTCGGCACCTTCCGTCTGTAAACCTGGGTCCCGTTATTTCACCCGTTATTTCACCCTGTTGATACATTCAAAAAATTCTGAAAAAATTCTTGCTAGTGTTCGAAACATTCAATTCGATATATCAATCATAAGATTATAGAAAAATGAATTTTTTCATATATTTTTCGTTAAATAAATGAAGCAGTTCGGTAGAAAAGTAGTGATTTACTTAAAAACGAAAGACCCAGGTTTACAGACGAAGTGTTAAATGCTATGTACTCCATTATAGTGAGTTTCAATAATTATTTAATATATACAAATATAAAATGCATTTTATATTTTTGAATGATTTAATATTTTATAGGAAAAAAATACATAAACATTTTATCAAGTGAATAATAATAAAATAAAAACAAATGATTTTGAGGTTATACTAGAATTAAATAGTTTCCGAATAAAAAATTTAACACAGAGATTAATTTTTACTATCTAAACTGAAGTTTATGTATCTTTCATGTATTTTTTATAACAAACGTACCTACTGCATCAAATATTCAATCACAAATTAATTTTTTGGCCCCACTCGATCTTTACACTAAATAAAATGCACCGCATGTGTCATGCGATAAAAGCAACATGGATGGCTGTTCCGACACTGGGTACGGCTCATTTTTAGGGGACCAATAAAGGAACGGTAGAATTTAAATAAAAAGGGAATTTTGCTCATATTATAAATAAATTATTCTGATTTCAAAATACTTCTATAAACACATTAAAAAAAATATATATCCGAAAAGTTTTTTTATGCACTTTCTACAAGCTTAAGATCATTGACTGATTTCTTAACAAAACCATTAAGGAACTTGGATAAGTCGTACATCTGAGACTACTGCTATATTTAACAATTTTTATTTCATACTTTGAATATACTTTCAACTCACATTTATATATGTTATATAAATAAAAGATTGAGGTATCAAATGAATCAAGATTCGAAAAATTGCATCGCGAACGAGATTAAATATGAATTATTGAGTGTCAAATCGTTCCGATATTGGGTCTCGTTCCGGTATTGGGTCCTTTACCTTACTATCCCTTACAAAAGTTGAAAATTCTATGGATATGCCCATATACGTTGATAATTGGGTGAAGACGCATGAACATGAAGTCGGTAATAGCGAGCGAACTTCATAGACCCGCCCGACGTAATTATCCTCGACGTTATGTCGATATACGCGGTCTGGATGAGACCTGGCAAGCCGATCTCGTCGATATGTCTGCATACTTATCAGTCAACAAGGGTTCAAAATTTTTGCTCACAGTGATTGATATTTTTTCAAAATTTGCGTGGACCGTACCGATCAAGAGTAAAAATGCCAAAGATGTGACTGCTGCGATGAAATCTGCACTGTCAAAAATTTTATTAATTTTAACGCAGTTTTAATGCACATTGCACATTAATTTTAAAGAACACGTTCAGAAATTATCAATTAATGTGCATTTACATTAAAAATCGTAGGTACAGTAGAACCTCGTTTATCCGAGGTAATGTGGGGAGGAGGTACCTCGGATGAGCGAAAACTCGGATAACACAAAAGAAGTGAAAAATTCTAAAATTTCAATCATTTTTTATGTATTTGAAACGGTAGAAGGAAATGTAATCACAAAAGTATTTACATATGTATAAGCACCATAGTAGCGATCGCAAAATACTTCGCGCGTACAGCATAGGCATAGCGGCTCTATCCGTTTTATTCGAGTTTTTCCGTATTATCCGAGCATACACCTCGATTAATGCGGAGTGTTCGGATGAGTCCGTTGCCTCGGATAACGCAGAGACTCGGTTGATCGAAGGCCGCATAAACGAGGTTCTACTGTATTCATTTATTTTCATGATCTTGTGCATGAAAAATAATACATATGGTAACTAAAATTCAGTACAGTGCTTGCAATGGTACTTGATGTATATGCACATTGAATACAATTTACTCTTACATTACTTCCGTCATAATGTTATTGAAATTCATGCACAATTTTCAATGTCGTTATCTGCGCCATCTGTGGGCGCAGCGGCGGCGCACGGGCTTGCCTAAAAACCTTTCTCGCAAGTAAAGTAAAACGGTTACGTCTTTAGGTCCACGCCAAGCACCACAGTAAAAGCAGACATATCTCTGCTGAGAGTTCTACGTGAGCAGCTATCGGGGAGGGCTCGGCCTCCCTATAGCAAACGTTCTTTTACCAAAATTTGGTGGATTCACTAAATGATTCCAATTTGATAGTTTTTCTAAGAAATCTTTTTAGATGCAATCAGTATTTATTGAACGGGAAAACCTGAACAGTGATACAACACATGAAACTACGCACTCACATGCACGCATTAAAATCAATTAACGTGCATCATAATTTCATCAGTATGTATTGATTTTAATGTATAATATCCGAAATCTCGAAAAAAAAGAATGCATGAAATTTAACGATCCGACATTGAAATTAATATACATTTTACAAAATTTTGAAGATGAACATTAATTTGATTTCACGTGCGTTCATAACTTTTGCTTCATGCACTTTTCATTGATTTTAATGCATACATTTTTTACAGTGTGTGCTAACTCTGGGCCGCATACCGAAACATCTACACGTCGATCAGGGCAAGGAATTTTACAACAAAGAATTCAAAACTCTTATGAGACATCATGGAATCAACATGTACTCAACATTTAGCAACTTGAAGGCATCGATATGCGAACGCTTCAATCGTCTACTGAAAAATAAAATGTGGAAGCAATTCACAGTTCAAAGTTCTCATAAGTGGGCTAACATTCTACCAGATTTAATTGCATCGTATAATAACACCAAACATCGCACGATTAGAATGAAACCGAAAGATGAAACTACGACCAATGAAAAACAGCTGTATCGAAGTGTGTATAAACCGCGTCAAATCAAAAGAAGCAAACAAAAACGTAAATTTAAGGTTGGCTATAAAGTTCGAATTAGCAAATATAAAAATGTGTTCGAAAAGGGTTATACGCCAAATTGAACAGAAATATTTACAGTTGATGAGGTGAAAAATACTAACCCTCCAACTTACAAACTCACCAACTACCTGAATCAGCCCATTGAAGGCGGTTTTTATGAGGAGGAGCTCAGCAGGGTGCAATATCCCGATGGCTATCTTGTAGAAAAGGTCTTGCGGAGGCGTGGTGATCAACTCTATCTAAAATGGTTGGGATTCGATGGTTCACATAATAGTTGGATAAATAAATCGGATATGTAATATAATTTTCATGAATGAAATTTATTATCAACATATTTACATTTGTTCCTTCACCCTCCTCAATCTTAATGCTAGCTTACATCATCATCGAGGAAAAGAAATGTTTTCTCAAAGTTTTTAACATTTTCTAACTTTTTCTAACAATTTCTAACATTTTCTAACATTTTCTAACATTTTCTAACATTTTCTAATATTTACATGTAAAGTAAATGAGAAATTATTTTATTCTATTTTAGAAAATGTTGGAAAATGTTAGAAATGTTAGAAAATGTTGGAAAATGTTAGAAAATGTTAGAAAATGTTAGAAATTTACAAGTTTGCAAAATCTTGGTAACCCTATGGTAAAGTATCAGTTTTACCAGGTATCAACTTTCGCTTATCGTCACACCAGCTTAGAGCTAACTTATTCTGTATAATAGTGCTAACCGTGTGTCGACTACTTTTTATCATACACTGTTGTTCGACTAAATTTTGATAACCGAAAAGGCATCGTTTGTAATCATCAAACGTGATGGATTTTAATGTCGAGGCCTTTACACCCTTTGCACGTTTCTTATCAGTATCGCCACGAGTTCTGAATTTATAGAGTTTTGCTCGCAAACCGATAAATTCGGTCATAATTTTTCCATTATTCTCATCCTTCATCAGGCCAAGGCGTTTTTTATTTAACAAAGGAATACCATAGGTATTATCCGGCGGATAGTCTGATGTATCAAACATTGTCGCAACACCGCGCCTGATGATTCATAGATATTTGGAACGGTAAATTGATATATCAGGCTATCTGTATCGGTATACATTAATTTCGATTCAGTACTTGAAAAATTATTTTTTACATAATCATATAGAAATATTTTCGAAAGATCGAGAATAGCAGCAGAGCAAAATCACGTCAAGTGGACCCCCCATTTTCCACTTGATCATCGAATTCAGGTATTAGTATTTTTTCATGAAGTAGTCACTATAAACAATTAATCCCCGGAACAGTTTGCAAAAATTTTTATTTTAACAACAATTTTTTATTTATCGAAAATTTTTATCACTTTTAGTTAAAAAATCGATAATTATAAAACTATTCGAGATATTCTAATGAAACTTTCAGGATTTATAGTTCAATACTTGTACTTTGATGAAATATGTCAGAGTTTAAATTATTTATTTATTTTCATATTGTTAATTAACTTTTAAGTTAACAAAAAAAAATTTCAATGACTTCTCCCTCAAAAAACGAAATTTTTTTTTCTCGGTATTATGCATCGAACATTTAAGTAACAGAATCCGCAAAAAAATTTGACTGCTCGCGATTAGATTGAACAAAAAAAAATTTATTGATGACGGCGCCGAGCGCTGTCGGTACAGCGCGCTGCCGCGCGTCATTGACTTACCTTTAGTCTACTTTACCTTTACTCTACCTTTAGATCTACTCAGTAATTATAAATAAGAAACAAAACTTTATTGTTTTAATAAGAATAATGTTATTTAAGAAATGATTTTATTGAAATAAATTACACAAAATTAAGGACTAAAATATTTTTTTATTGATAAAAAAACAAAGATATCAAAAATTTAGCAGTATTCGGTTATTTTATTTTTCTTATTGTTTTTTAAGAATTCCACTAATTATAATTATTTTAGGTCTTAAAAAATACTGTCAATTTTTTTAAATAATTTTAAACTTTACGAGTTATCCAACTTTACTCCATTTTTAGATTAAAAAAAAAATTGCGTTCGGTTATTTTCTTCATTTGTTTTATTTATATATACGTGAATAACAAAAGAATATCACAAGCCGTTTGAGTTCATTTGTTAAATTCGTTTATAGACACATCAGTAAATAAATTTTAAAAACAAGAATTTTTATTTAATAAATTTGTGTTCAACAGTTTTCATTGATCTAAGTCTTATTTGGTTGTTTTAAATTTGTTTTAAATTTTCTTGATGTTTTGAAGTTTATTGATGTTCAATTTTGTTTATGATCTATCATGGGCCGTGTGAATAAATGCTGTAATCCGTTCAATAAAAAAGATCATAAAAAAATTATTAAGAATCTAGTTTTAATTAAAAGAAACCGCGCTCATGACTTTAAAAATTTTATTGGGGATTATATGTGTAATTCATGTGAACGGGCTATTTATTTGGGTCGAAAACCTGAAATTCCTGGTGAGTTATCTATTAATAAATGTTTTGATTTCAACGAGCCTGAATCGTCAAATAAAGTCATTGAAGATAATGAAAAAAAAGACCCTTCTTTTGCATGCGACCAGGTAGACAACAAATTAAAAATAGATCAGGTTAATAAATTGTTGTTGGAAATTGGTGAACCTCCAATCAAAGTCAAGCGAATATCAAGTGCCACAGAATGTCAAAAAGTTTTAGAAAGTGTTGTATGTAAAATAACAAATAACAATAACAATATAAATGATCTTAATGATCTCTTACTTAATAATTTTAAATCTGCTTTTAATGATAAAACAAGTAGAGCTGATAAAATTCAAGTTTTGACCACGCTTCCTCCAGATTGGTCGATAAAAATGATAAGGAGAGAGTTCAAAGTTTCCAAACGAATGGTGAAAACCGCAAAAAAAATCAGGGAAGAAAGAGGATTTGCATCACAGCCTAAAATTAAGAAAGGAAAAACTCTGAAAAATGAAACACTCGAGCGCATTCAAGCTTTCTAGGGTAAATGCACCAGTGAATGAACACGCACCGATGAATGAACGTTTTCACGCAAAGTATATCTATATACAGTGATTTTAACATGGCTGTTCATTCACTGGTGACGTTCCTTAACCGTTCATTCACTGGTGCATTTACCCTATTTATCCGATGATGTCAGCCGCGTGATGCCCGGGATAAAAGATTATGTCTCGGTGATGGAAAATGGAAAAAAAGTCCAAAAACAAAAACGATTATTACTATTTAATATTCATGAGTTATACAAAAAATACACTGAAGCTTTTCCTGACGAGAAGATTGGACTTACAAAATTTCAAAATCTCCGTCCTCGTGAATGCATATCGGCTGGCAAAAGTGGGACTCATAATGTATGTGTGTGTAAAATTCACCAAAATTTTAAACTACAGTTGAATGGATTAAAAAATGAATTGAAAAAAAAAGGGACAATTTTTTCGGAAAGTTCGAATGATTTAATTAAAAGCTCTGTTTGCCAAGAATCTTCATCATTGTGCTATTTTTCAAAGTGTACTAAGTGCCCAGGAACTGATAATGTTGTAAATGAATTGGAACTATTGCTCGATAATAATGAAATCAATGAAATTACATACAGCCAGTAGAAAAGTACTGACAGGTAGGAAAAAATTCACCCAAATCACTATTATCATTTGAAATTTTTATAACTACTCACATAAAATAACTTTGTTTACTTGACTGTGCAATAAATACTAATTATATTTTGTTTCGTATAGATAAAGATTTCTTTTATCGACATATTAATAGTGAAATTATTAGATTTGTCCATTTAAATTGTACATTTTTTCGTTATCCGTTTTTTTATAAATATTTTACTTCAATTAATTTTTTTTAAATTTACAGGACCGAAATCGTTGAAGAAAAGAAGAAGAAAGAAGATTTTTTTAATGATTTGAGAGTAAAATGGCCTGAATTACTGAGACATGATTTTCTTGCAAAAGTTCAAGCATCGTATTTTACCGAAAAAAAGGAATCTGTTGAGAATGGTGAATTTATTGTCTGTCTTGATTTTTCTGAAAATTATACTTTCTTCGTACAAGACGCTATTCAATCTCATCATTGGAATAACAACCAGGCTACAATTCACCCTTATGTAGTTTATTATAGAGAGAATGAAGAAATGAAACATGAAAACTATGTTATAATTTCAGAAAAAGTTAGTCACGACGCGAGTTCAGTTCACCTTTTTATTGCTAAATTAATTGAATTTTTAAAAAATGAATTTGGAGAAGATAAGATTAAAAAAATTTCCTATTTTTCGGACGGAGCTGCTTCTCAGTACAAAAATAAGTATAATTTTGGAAATTTAATAAACCACAAAAATGATTTTAACGTTGACGCGGAATGGAACTTCTTTGTTACATCTCACGGGAAAGGAGCATGTGATGGTTTGGCTGGAAGTGTGAAAAGGCAAGCTTATCGCGCGAGTCTTCAACGGGATAATGATAAGCACATTATTAATGCGCTTTCATTGTTCGAATGGGCGAAAAATTCGTTTAAAAAAATTAATTTTGGTTTCTGCACTCAAGAAGATCATGACACTCATGAAAAAAAATATAAATCACGCCATGACCAATCTGTGACAATTAAAAATACACGCCAGTATCAAGAGACTCGGTAGAGTCTCGCGCCAAGTACATTAAAAAAAATTTTTTTTCAAGCGCGAGACTCAACGAGTCTATATACCCGAGAGGCAACTACCCTAACCTATAACGCGAACTAGTATCTTCGTTTTCTTTCACCTCACAACATACACGAATTAAAACTGATTTAATCTAGGATGTGGGCATGAAAAGCTTTCATTTGAGCCCTAGATCGATTAAATCGGTGTCCGGATAAGATATGATTAACTTCAGATTCTGATACCCCGTTTCCTCGTACAATATTTGTCTTTCGTCTTCTTCAGACCAAGATTCAGCCAATTCAAACCATTCCCATATAAAATCACTAGACGGGAAACCACACAAAAGTTGTATAGAGTGACGTCAGTACGAGATAGTGACGACGTAGATAGCGCCAGTATCGCAGACAGAAACCGTCTCCGACATAGACATAGAGCATGGACTGCGCATTCCCTATACAGCCTATGGTAACGCCGAAAGTGAGAGAGAAGGGTAACACACGCGGCCAAATCTGTCTCTTTCTATGCATTTGACGTTGTTGGTTAGAACGAAACAGATTTGGCCGCGTGTATATGCTGTCTCTTTCTACCGACCGAGCGATTTTCGGCCCGAATGCGCAGTCCATGCTCTATGTCTATGGTCTCCTACACTAGCAGACGCGTATTGTCATTTCATGTTTTTAAATCCCAATAATAAAGGAAATAAGAGAAATACGAGCAATGCTTAATACAAAATTTGAACGTACAAAAACTAGTGAATACCCACCGCAAGCCCCTCGGGTGCCAAAACCTTACGCCAAGTACATTAATGTGATAGTCACCAATAAAAATGTTTCGATGGGTTAATCTTAAATCCTACGATCTCGAGCTTTTGAGGTTATGCGAATCGGCTGACGTGTAAAATTCATGGTGATAAATAAAATAACAATTATAAACGGACAAGACTGTCAGATGAATATTAACTGATTTATGAATGCAATTATCAGAAGAAACGGTTTTTTCGGTTCAATTGTTTAGCAAGTTATCGCCTGAGGAAGTCTGACAAGAGAAAATCAAGAGAAAATGTTGAAGTAGAAAAATATGAGGATAGCATTATTCGATATAGGGAACGGCAAGGAGCCAGACCAATAAAGCCGAGTTCAAGCGTTGAATTGCAACGAATTTTACTTCAAGCTGCATGTTAAGCTTATCTCCGAAGGCTCGTCTGCTGAGACTCAAATTGTGAGTCAACGTTATACGTAGGATTCCGACGAGTCCTATAATCTAACTCCGTATCATCTAGTCAAAATGAGATTTTCAGTCAATGTTGTTTGTTGGACTCCGATAGGCTTTATTCTACACTCCACGTCAACGTAGTGCCTTGACCTTCGGTGGAGATAATTTTTTAATCCATAATGTATATTAATAATTTAATGTCAAATTTCAATAAATTTGTTACATTTTGGTATGCAACCTGTGTCTATATGTTCGACTCTATTAAGCTTTCTCCAAATTAAGATTAGTGCTATCACGACAAATGGAATGAAATTACTTATTTATGGATTATTTAATTTTGTAGCGGGTCGCCATATAAGACGAGAGGATGATGAGAGAAAACGCTTGGGTTGCAAAGTATCAGGATAGTGTTATTTGATACGAGAAACGGCAAAAGTCAGACGAAGAGAGCAGAATGCGGGTGTTTGACTTCATAAATTTCTATTTTATGCTCTACGCTAGTCTTGCATGAATAGGCTCAATTCTAAATATTTTGATACCTTCTGTTCAGACCCGAATTGGAAGTTGACGTTATAAGTACGGGATGCGTACATGTTCTTTTTGCAGAGGACCTAGTTGCATTAAAAAAAAAACTACCTACGAATTGCAATACATATATCTGATATCCATACATATTTAGTCATGAGCAGCAACTATAACCCTGCGTGCAAGTAACTCCGTCATTGCCGGTCCCAGGCCCAGATGAGACAGGAGGAGGGCTGCACGCAGGGTTAGATGTTGTACGTATAAAAAATTATTGTAGTGGAACAATTTGTAAACGCTATGAAAGTACATTACGCGTTACTCTACAAATTTGAGACTTGGGGAAAATTATGAGCACACGCGTGCTCGTTGCTGTTGACGTTCCTGCTTATCGAGGGACTTCGGGCGGTATGAAATAGCACAAAACAACCGAGCGAGCGTAGCGAGCGAGCACAATTATTAGGTGGTCAAGCAAAATTTTACAAAAAGTAGTGAAATCAACCCCAAAAAGCACCTTTGGTGCAAAAACCTTCCGCCAAGTCCATTAATGTGTAGATCACTCCACCAAAAAATAATCAAAGGTTGTGCTCGCTCACTCGATTGGTTGATGATTATCAACATACAAAAGCATTGAAATCAGATACAACTGCCAAGTACCTGTAGAATGATAAAAGTTTGGAATTGAAAAATTTGTTCAAACTAAATAACGTTGTACTCATTCGCTCGCTGCGCTCGCTCACTCTATTGGCTTATGATTATGGGTTGAAAAAACAATTCGGATGAAGAGATTGAAGATGTCAACATTTATCTAAAAATATTCATAACGAAAAAAAAATTAAAAAAAAATTAAAAAAAAAAATTTGGAGGTAGTGGTACTTGGGGGGCCTTTTGTAGAAAAAGAAATATAAAATATCGATCACGAACCATGTCAATGTCATATGATAGATATTCAAACATTGGCCCGCCAACGTACCACGGACTCCAAATTTTTTTTTTTAATTTTTTTTTAATTTTTTTTTCGTTATGAATATTTTTAGATAAATGTTGACATCTTCAATCTCTTCATCCGAATTGTTTTTTCAACCCATAATCATAAGCCAATAGAGTGAGCGAGCGCAGCGAGCGATCATTATTACAATGCTTTAAACAATACATCACTCGAGTGCAAGCTTTTTTCCAAAGATGATAAAATTATTACAAATAAAGTTTTTAAAAAAAAATAATGCAATAAGGATAGATTTGTAATTAAATTATAGTTTGTTTAATTTCGTATCAATAAAAAAATATTTCGTTTTTTATATTAAAACAATAAAGTATTGTTTCTTATTTATAATTACTGAGTAGATCTAAAGGTAAGTCAATGACGCGCGGCAGCGCGCTGTACCGACAGCGCTCGGCGCCGTCATCAATAAATTTTTTTTTGTTCAATCTAATCGCGAGCAGTCAAATTTTTTTGCGGATTCTGTTACTTAAATGTTCGATGCATAATACCGAGAAAAAAAAATTTCGTTTTTTGAGGGAGAAGTCATTGAAATTTTTTTTTGTTAACTTAAAAGTTAATTAACAATATGAAAATAAATAAATAATTTAAACTCTGACATATTTCATCAAAGTACAAGTATTGAACTATAAATCCTGAAAGTTTCATTAGAATATCTCTAATAGTTTTATAATTATCGATTTTTTAACTAAAAGTGATAAAAATTTTCGATAAATAAAAAATTGTTGTTAAAATAAAAATTTTTGAAAACTGTTCCGGGGATTAATTGTTTATACAGTGAAACCTCCCTTAACGGACACCTCTTAATAGCAGAAACCTCTTTATACCGGACAAGTTAGAAATCCCCTAGCTATTCATCCCCTAGCTAGCTATATTCCGAATAACGGACACCTCTGAATAGCGGACAAAATTTCCGGTCCCGAAGGTGTCCGCTATTGGGAGGTTTCACTGTAGTGACTACTTCATGAAAAAATACTAATACCTGAATTCGATGATCAAGTGGAAAATGGGGGGTCCACTTGACGTGATTTTGCTCAGCACCAATGTAGATAGGTTTATTGAAATATACTTTAGTTCGACTTAGCTGAATAATCACCATATCTTCATCAAATATGGTACAGCTATGAAATGTTGGCCTCGCAATGAGAGCACGTGCACCGCCCCTACCCTCCCATTTCGTGATTAGTTTCACAGTTGTATGGTTACGCACATTCTCCATGGTCTTGCCGAATACAGCGTTATTCATGAGCTTGTAGAAATTTTTCTCAAACTCATTTTTTGACAGCTTTCGCATATTTGTGTTGAGATCGATGTATGACTTTAACCATGGCGATTGCGCGAACCTTAGAATTCTATGCACTTTCGTCAGCTTTAAACCAAATTTGATGCATTGTTTCAAATTGCGATAGTGCAGAACATATTTTTTCTTGGGTAGAAGCGTTGTCGCAAGTTTTCTAATTTTACTACCCGGCGGTGTAAAATGCTCGGGACAGAGAGGTAAGTCGGCATGTTGTTTATGGAGCTCTGCGGAATAATCTAAATCCACCTCTAGAATATAACCAATTGGTGCGTCATCCGGATGGGACATCACATCAATGGCATCATTCTCCCACTCGAACGACCCACTCGGCAAATGCTCACTCATAGCTGCACCATAAAGATTATTTACATCGAAATACATTAAATATGATTCCGCTTTGCTCGGATCAAAATCTTCACCCATGAATCGATTATTTGCTCTAGCATAGCGATTTGAGCACTGCGCCACACCACCCCTTATGCTTTTCTCAATAAACAATATCATTTCTGGATCGTCTAAAAGTTGAAGATTAATTTTCGTCTGCTTCAGCATAGCATCAAAAGCAAGCCCCGGCGCGGTATAATAATGCAGAGGATCCAAGTTGTACGTTTTGAAGCAACTATCGCGAAAATTTTGAAATATATCGGCTAATAAAAGTACATCGGTTCTCAGATACAAATCGGAATACTCGCCTAACGTTTTCAAATCAAACTTGGCCCAAACATCTTTCGCGTGTTCGTAATCCGCATCGGTAATACCCGCGGCACTGAGTTTCGAATAGAAATTTTTTTTATCGGGTAATTTTATTTCGTCAAGTTTCTTCCAAGAATCAATATACTCGTACGGAAAGACACCTTTACGAATCATCAAACTGAATTCATCTCGATCGCTGTAAAATTTTCGTGTTATTTGCTTATCGGCATCGTCGACGTACGATGCTAATTTCTCTATACTGCTAGCCATGAATCGAAGTGAATCTATGAACCTCAAACTAATCATAGTATCGTCGACTTTTTTTTGTGAATGATATGTATTTTTCCTTATTGATGGGTAGCAGTGTAATATCACCGGGAAAAGTTGTAGCCAGAGATTTAATGATAAAGTGAGAATCGTAGCCCGATAAATTGTGAAAAACCACCGGAATCGTGTGCGACTCTTGAAAATTCAGATTGCATCGATTGTGTGCGGCCCCGCGATATTTACCCGTGAAATGACAATGATCGCGACATTTCTTCTCCTCAGGTAAAAATGGCTTCTCACAGATATAGCAATTTTTCGCTCGCATATGACGATCACGTTGCGTTTGATTCAACACCTCCACTTTTACGGCTAATTCGCGAAGCTCCTCGATTAACCATTTAATGCAATCAGATCCACGGCGAGCCTTGTATTCCGATAATGTATCATCGTACACGCAGTGTGTATAATACGCCGCACTATGCGGAATATGCTCTTGGGATTCTTTTACCCCGGGCTTCATCATGCATTCAAGATCAGCATATACGACGAAGGGTACAGTGCTCTGATTTTTAAAATTGGAAAATCCCAAAGTGTTCTCCTTGGGAAATTCCATTCGCACTTTATTCAACCGCAGACAATCTTGTCTATGATTCTCATAAGCATTCTGTACGTTAAAGTGACACAAAAATTGTGCACATTTATGATTTGACAATTGCATGCTAACCAAACGTGAAAGATTCTTGATCCAAGCAAAGTGGAATCGTGGTTTGGAATTATCTAAATTACTATCATCTAGTTCGCTCCCACTTTCAATCATGAGCAGGTGGATTGTATTGTTCTCTGTTACATTTTTACTCAAATATAGCGGGGTAATGATACTATTATTCGACTTTTTCTTGCTTTTAAAAGTTTCCGACTCGATTCCATGTACGTTAATACTCAAATTGTTCAACTTCTCGGATTTTTCTACACTATGCAGGGTTGCGGGGAATTTGATACCTATACAATCTAGCTCCGATATGTACTGTCGATAGCTGCGTGTTCTGGTTGCGTTGACGTCTACGGGGTGGAGGGCTGAGATAACTGACCACAGCAAACATCGATCATCATTGTTTTTCACGTTGACCACCGCCTTCTTTCGTTGAATATCCTCAGGCAGCTGTGCGAATGTCGAGAGTCCGCCGCGAAGAGGCTCGTATTGGTTGATGCAGATCACAGCATTTATGATCTCAATCATGCTCCAACCAGAATCACGCTGCTCGAAATCCTCCACCATGGTTAGCAGAGGATTCGTTACATTATCGGTGAATCAGGTTTCCAGATCCGTCGATGGAAGAATCGTTGCGTTGCGTGTATTGAAGTTCTTCACTTCCACACTGATCTCATCGTTTTTGACGTTCTCAAATTTACACGAAACCCCCACATTCACCTCAATACTTCCTTCTTCGCGTAGCACATTTTTCAGACGTTCGATCGTCACCACCCCAGCGTCAGTCAAAAATCTTGCCAAATCTTTATGTTGGAGATTTGTCACGGCTCCGGTGTGTATGCGACACTTGAAGGCACTCTCCATATCATCCCATCGAACACGTTTATGAATATCATCGCCGATATTACCTCCAACGATAGTCGCACGATGTTGTTCAAATTTCACCACCAACGATTGGAGGAGTGAAATTATATGTTGCAATCGTTGTTTTTCACTCATACTTGGTTTAGATTGCGTCAAAATATTGTTCAAGAATTGAACATTTTCGAGGGCGATATCGCGCCAATGAATAAAAATATCCTCATTCGCCTGTTCTGGGGGTAGTGTACACAGTAACTTGTATGCATCTTCCATCATCTCAACAAGATTCATATACACGGCGCTGTCCATTTTTTTTTCTTAGGCGAATTTTACAACCGGGTAGTCAAACTGACACTGTACGAATGTGTACACCCACCGTGGGTTTTGGGGTTTCAGATGCACACGCCCCCACCACATCGACGTTCAAATACCATGAAAATTCAAACGTTTCCAATGATCGGTCAGAGTTTTTGTACCTGGGAGGCTTACATCTTTTGCATCTTTATGTAGAAAAAATATTACCCAAGTGTGTCAATAGTTCGCCCCTCTAATATTGTAGGCGTATTTAGAGTTTCTAGTTGGATATAAAAGTGCGAGTTTGCTTCGGGATTTTACATAGTCTGCAACAAGCCAGCCCGAGATAGCAAAATTCAAGATAAACTGAAGAAAGTGAAAATTCAAGAGAGAGAAAACTCAAATTTTAAAAAGAAAGAAGTAAGTATCATTATTCCTCGATATCATAGTTTTTCGTGATGGATATAGTTTGTAATTGATATTCCCCATTAAAACAGAAAATGGCTCATCCTCCGATTAATATCATCAAGCTGGTGGACGATCCTTGGAGCTCCGATCCATTACAGAGACGGTGAACCTTTGTGGGTTAAGGCTCCACCACAGAATGGGGAGGAGGAGGAGGAGGAGGAGGAGGAGGAGGAGGAGGAGGAGGAGGAGGAGGAGGAGGAGGAGGAGGAGGAGGAGGAGGAGGTGCCGGAGGTGCCAGCGGTTGTGGAAAACAATGAGGAGGGGGAGGGAAATAATGCATGGTAAGTACACGTAATTTTCAATGTATATCATTCGCTTATTGAAATACCTGTATGTTTCAGATCCGCGTGTGTAAACCCCGGTGCGTTCACCGCCACCTAGTTGTAAATATATATAGTTTGAGTATAGGTTAAGAATAATGTACATGTATAGTTTAAGTTATTTTTTAAGAAAATTGTATAATAAACATAGTTTTAAGTTAGTTTCAAGATAATAGTCACTTTTGTAATAGGTTAGACTTAAGTAGTATCAAATAAACTCATATGTATCATTATCGGATGATTCGAGTCATTAATTGCATAATTAAACACCCCGTCACTCATTTCAGCTAGTATAATTCATATATAAGCTGAGAATTCGAAATTGCAGCCGTTCGATTGTCGGTAACAGAAAATCGGCATCCATGATTCAGAATCGTTACCATCAGACTATCGATAACTAAAAAATCAACGATCCGCAGGTAAATTGCAGCCGTCCGATTGCCGCTAACGGGAAATCGGCATGCATGATTCAGAATAGTTACCATCAGACTATCGATAACTAAAGATCGACAATCCATAGTGGCGCTGCCGCATGGCGAAAAATCGCAACCATCAGATTGTCGGTAAGCGGAGATCGGCAATGCAGAATTCTCGATCGTAACCATCAGAATATCGGTAACAATCGCCAGTGGCGCCATCGCACGACGCAAAATGGCAGCCATCCGATTGTCGGTAACAAAGATCGATGATCGTTACACAAATCGTTACCATCCGACTGTCGGTAAGTTACCCCGCACGGTCGGTAACTCACCATCACAACTCGGCCGGTGAGGAAGTTTTGATCCAGAACCCCTCATCATATCTACTCATGAGAAATCGAAATTCGCACCCTAAGTTATAAAAAAAATTTTACATCAATTTTTTTTTTCAACTTTTCGGAATTATTTTCATATCATTACTTTGTGGTTCTCTTCAAACTGAAACTTTTTCATACTCAACCTTTTTTTCATGTGATATGTGGTTAAAACTCGGACACATCATACTCTTCTTCAGCGACAGATTACAAACATCATTTATTCTGACAAAATAATGTCAAAACCTTGTACGTGAAATCAGGCAACAAAGCCAAGCACTCCATTAGTTAATTTGCTAAGTGTCCAATTTCAGGTCAGCCTATAATGTCATAGACTCGTGTTGATTATCGCCCTCGCTGCGTTCGGGCAATAAATCCCCACTCGTTCTCTTATGGCACAGCATACTCGATCGACTCATATCAGAAATGATCCGTCGTCGGATCATGCAGCACTTTCACGCCCGTCGTAAATGCCTGTATGTGCTCGTGCAATACATTTTTATTTTTTTTCACAGATTACAAATTAGAAGACCTTTTCCACGTACTTGTACTTGGTAAGCTTCACAAAAATCGTGTTTTTGACAAAAGATCGTGTGGAAATAAATGAACGAGACGAGTGATTACTCCGTTGACAATTATTGTTACGTTGAGCATACCTATAATCTG
This sequence comes from Tenthredo livida, assembly GCA_963992785.1. Lineage (NCBI taxonomy): Eukaryota > Metazoa > Arthropoda > Insecta > Hymenoptera > Tenthredinidae > Tenthredo > Tenthredo livida. The sequence continues at coordinate 19,975,580 of OZ023067.1, forward strand.
TTCATAGCGAAAACTAATGAGTCCATAAACGGTGGCATAGGTGATTTGAATCCAAATTCAAGTTGTGAAGAGGCGTTCAATTTCATATAGTGCATCTTTCATTCACCAACGTTTGCCTATGTTTATAACGCCATGATACAAACATGTCACAGCCAGAAAATGGTACATATCCTGGACGTACCCATTATCGGTACACTGAGGTAATGCTTTTTTGAGGTCTCCCTTTCTGTTCTACTGGTATAGTAAATATACATCGAAGTACATCAATTTTTTGTCAAACAATAAAGAATACACTAAAGTATATTCTACAATACATTCAAAGCCACACTAATTGTTGATCTTACCTTACACTCCAGCAATTGATAATTTTCAGAATAATCTATGCCCGCCAAGTTTGTATCATGATATGAAATAACTTCCTTCAGCAATATTTTTCGTCGCCAATATGCTATTATGTCATAGGTAACGAATGCTTTTTCATTGGTTATCCATTGATTTTCATTGATCAGCATTTGAAAAACATAACTTGGAATATGAAAATTAACTAAAGCCTGATTTCACGTACAAGGTTTTTGTATTATTTTGTAATTTTTTATATTTCCAATGTTTTCGCCGGGTATTTCATTACTTTATGTAACACAGGCGCGATTTACGCGCTTTATGAGGTTTGTTCGGAGAACATAAAGTAGGCGCTTATTGATAAGTGAAAAAAAAGATAGTGGTGCGAGTCGTTTTCGTTTATTTTATTGTCCTAGGAACATAAAGGAGTCATTAGATGCCTCTCTGCAGGTAAATAATGAACACGACTGTCGAAACTTATTCTGCATTATCTTCTTGGCATACTAACTTGAAGGTGGTTGGCATTAGTTCAATGGACGCGATGTTTTCAGAACGGGGCGAACACCTTCGCTTGTAAATCGCGCCACGTCACATAAAATATGGTGTGTACCACGGAGGCTATTCTCTTCATACACCTCGCGTGTTTGCAGTATTCGTCTTCGACGTTCGCGCGGCTTTGGCGCGCGAACATCTACGACTCATACTGCAAACATCACGCTCGGCGTATAAAGACCAACGTTTTTATATTGATAATTTTTGGAAAAAAGTGCTGATCTTGAATGCTTATGTGTCTGAATAATTTGAATAAGATTTCTCCAATTTATTATAACTGTCTGGAAATTATTGGCATTAATAAAAAAAATAAAATAAACATGAATGTTAGTAGAGCTGTACTTCCGGAACGAGGCTTTCATTGTACACTTGGGGTCATTAATAATGAGACGGCTAGTTTGCTGGACAAAACATTTATGTTGGCAACACAAAATAAACACACAGCGCCACGTAGTGGGCCGATCGCGAAGCTTGGTCAATCTCACTAAATATCACATAACTCGTGACAGTCCCGATAGCCAAAAAAGGAGAGGAAGAATTTATGACAGTCGAATCTAACCTAATGCCTACTAACCTAATAACCGTTGGATTGACGTGTAAATCAGTTGTAAAATAATTGTAATTCATAACTTCCCCCTCGCAGGATACAAACGGGCGAAAGTTTATGTTTTCAATCTTTTCAAGTGATGACGAAAGAAATTGTAACCTGAAAATTTACGGTAAGTTGATTTGATAAGAAATACATTGAAATTAGGTAATGCAAGTTACGCTGTGCCTGAAAAACAAGATTCTTTGTTGATTTTGCGTGTGAAAGCATGTCCAGGACTAGATTCTAGATCATTGAGACTATCGTAAAACTCATTATTACTTCTTGACTGATACAAAACATTTATCAAACACAGACTGAACTCCGCAAGAACCACCCGTTGAAACAGGCAACGAAAGTAACCATTCAGCTTCAGAGAAACGTAAGGAGTCAGCTCGTACTAATCCAGGGTTAACAGGAGCTGGTTTTGGTAGAGTCGTAGTGGGGACTTTGAATGCCTTCTTCGGCGACTACTCGTCTTTCACATTCTAAACTGTGACCATTCTTAGACCTAGACTTAAAATACTATCGGAGACTACTGATTGCTTCTTTTAATGTAAAATTCTCAACTTTAAGCTTAATAAATAAAAAGGGCTGCATGAAAATCGTATATTCAAGCTGATTATTTATTCACATTTCAATACTATCACTTCATTATCACATATACTATTCACAATCATTAATTTCGAAAATTGAAATATTTACATGGATGATTCTTCTCATTGCAATTCGTTTCAATAGAAATGGACTATTGGTGAATATATTTGGAATTTCACTCAAGTGTGAGGGACATCTACTACCAGTCCATCTTATTCAGTAATTATTCAAAGATTAAAACTATTAAAATTATAATCTAGATAATATTAGAAAATTAAATTAGTTAGTCATTTTAATTTTATATTCGATTAATTGAATATTATATTCAATATCGAATCATATCTTTCTCGTCAATGAAATTAATAGATCTATATTACAATACATTCATGAATTATTATTACAAGTATTATAAATATTTATTATCTTAACATATTATTAATAAGGATGAAAGTTGAAAAATTTTGGTGCACGTGACAACACACTGGTCATAAATAACAATGACGAGATATGGATCATTGGATTTTATTCATACATTTCTGAAATTTCAACAATTTATTTGATCCAGACTTGGAATACCATCACAGAAGACTGCTCGCGTCTAATAATGTAAAATTCAGGACCTTGACAAGTCTTTGGACGCCTGCGTAGAATGTCTTCTCCGGTACCCACTCGTCTATCACAGAATTACATTTTAAAATCTAACAATTCTCAGACTAAGACTTAGAATACCATCACAGACGACTGGTCGCTTATTATAATGTAAAATTCGCGACTTTGACAAGTCTTTGGACGCCTGCATAGAATGAATTCTCAGGCACCCACTCGTCTATCACAGAATTACATTTTAAAATCTAACAATTCTTAGACTAGGACTTGGAATACCATCACAGACGACTGGTCGGTTATTATAATATAAAACTCAGGACTCTAATAATTCTTTGGACGCTGACTTGAAATACCTCCTACGACGACCACTCGTCTATCACAGAATCACATTTTAAAATCTAATAATTCTCAGACTAAGACTTGGAATACCATCACAGATGACTGGTCGCTTGTTATAATGTAAAATTCAGGACTCTAATAATTCTTTGGACGCTGACTTGAAATACCTCCTACGATGACCACTCGTCTATCACAGAATTACGTTTTCAAATCTAATAATTCTTAGACTAAGACTTGGAATAACATCACAGACGACTGGTCGCTTGTTATAATGTAAAATTCAGGACTCTAATAATTCCTTGGGCGCTGACTTGAAATACCTCCTACGACGACCACTCGTCTATCACAGAATTACGTTTTAAAATCTAATAATTCTTAGACTAAGACTTGGAATACCATCACAGACGACTGGTCGCTTGTTATAATGTAGAATTCAGGACTCTAATAATTCCTTGGACGCTGACTTGAAATACCTCCTACGACGACCACTCGTCTATCACAGAATTACATTTTGAAATCTAATAATTCTTAGACTAAGACTTGGAATACCATCACAGATGTCTGGGCACCTCTTAGATTATTAAATTTTAGAACTTATCAATATCTACATCACCGACTTCGAATACTCACACAGGCCGCTTTTAGCCTCAAATAATATGATAATATAATATGCCAATACATACTGTCACACAGTATACCGCGTCGCTCTCCCTGTAGTCCAAAACTTTAAGTCGTATATTAGTAATATCGTATATTATTAATCGAATATTAGTTTCTGTACTAATATTATTCCCGTTCCCTATATCTTATATTCCTGTACCGTTCCGGCATGAAATCATCGAGGGAGATCATGCCTCAATCTCATCCGGCCTGGCAGGCCATCCGACCTTCGAGTGATTAACCGGGGGAGAACGAGTCATCATATCCAGAGATATGCTTGGAAGAGCGCTGTAATACGAATCTGTTACGTGGAGTAGCTCCCTCCCTCCCCCTACCTGTCCCGAACCGGCCTGGTCCATCGGTCCAACATGCAGAATTCTGCCTTCCAGGATATCGAAAGAAAAAGAAAAAGAGAACACGCTGAGACATCTAACAACCCCCTGGCAAAAGCTTGAAGTGCCAAAAGGCCCTGTCAGGCCCACGACAAAACCTGTCAAAAGAAGATGACACGCCCACTAATTTTATGCGCAATACCCCCATACACCCCTAAATTGTATCTAGATAGAGACAGATCTAGACGCTTCACGTCTCGCTTGGAATCAGTACCGTAAAGTCCTGTTTTTAGAAAAAAAGCCTGAAATTGTTCCTTCGTCCGTAGTAAAGTCATATAATGCCTAAAGCCAAACAAATATAGCGTCATTAAACTCAGTTAGTGAGTGTCAGATTTTACTTAAGGTAAGATTCCAACTCTAGATGACTCTTCGATTGATATTAAATTGATTAAAAAGAAATTCGTTTCTTCTTGTGTAGTTGGGTCAGACCTCGAGGAGGGTTATTGGTGAATATATTTTGAATTTCAATCGAGTGTGAGGGATACCTACTATCAGTCCATCTTCTTCAATAATTATTTAAAGATTAAAAATTTAACAATTATAATCTAAATAATATTGGAAAAATGAATTAGTTAGTGAAGTCATCTTAATTTTTTATTTAAGTAGTTAAATGTTATATTCAATATCAAATCATATATTTCTCATCAATAATAACAACATATCTATATTACAATACATTCATGAATTATTATTATAAGTATTATGAATATTTATTATTTTAATAAATATATATTATATATTTTTCATTTATTATTCTAATACTTTAGACGCTGACTTGGAATGCCTCCTACAGCGACTACTCGTCCATCGCAGAATCACATTTTAAAACCTAACAATTCTTAGACCAAGACTTAGAATACCATCACAGACAACTGCTCGCTTCTCATAATGTAAAATTCAGGACTTTGATAATAATAATAATAATAATAATAATAATATGTTAAGATAATAAATATTTATAATACTTGTAATAATAATTCATGAATGTATTGTAATATAGATCTATTAATTTCATTGACGAGAAAGATATGATTCGATATTGAATATAATATTCAATTAATCGAATATAAAATTAAAATGACTAACTAATTTAATTTTCTAATATTATCTAGATTATAATTTTAATAGTTTTAATCTTTGAATAATTACTGAATAAGATGGACTGGTAGTAGATGTCCCTCACACTTGAGTGAAATTCCAAATATATTCACCAATAGTCCATTTCTATTGAAACGAATTGCAATGAGAAGAATCATCCATGTAAATATTTCAATTTTCGAAATTAATGATTGTGAATAGTATATGTGATAATGAAGTGATAGTATTGAAATGTGAATAAATAATCAGCTTGAATATACGATTTTCATGCAGCCCTTTTTATTTATTAAGCTTAAAGTTGAGAATTTTACATTAAAAGAAGCAATCAGTAGTCTCCGATAGTATTTTAAGTCTAGGTCTAAGAATGGTCACAGTTTAGAATGTGAAAGACGAGTAGTCGCCGAAGAAGGCATTCAAAGTCCCCACTACGACTCTACCAAAACCAGCTCCTGTTAACCCTGGATTAGTACGAGCTGACTCCTTACGTTTCTCTGAAGCTGAATGGTTACTTTCGTTGCCTGTTTCAACGGGTGGTTCTTGCGGAGTTCAGTCTGTGTTTGATAAATGTTTTGTATCAGTCAAGAAGTAATAATGAGTTTTACGATAGTCTCAATGATCTAGAATCTAGTCCTGGACATGCTTTCACACGCAAAATCAACAAAGAATCTTGTTTTTCAGGCACAGCGTAACTTGCATTACCTAATTTCAATGTATTTCTTATCAAATCAACTTACCGTAAATTTTCAGGTTACAATTTCTTTCGTCATCACTTGAAAAGATTGAAAACATAAACTTTCGCCCGTTTGTATCCTGCGAGGGGGAAGTTATGAATTACAATTATTTTACAACTGATTTACACGTCAATCCAACGGTTATTAGGTTAGTAGGCATTAGGTTAGATTCGACTGTCATAAATTCTTCCTCTCCTTTTTTGGCTATCGGGACTGTCACGAGTTATGTGATATTTAGTGAGATTGACCAAGCTTCGCGATCGGCCCACTACGTGGCGCTGTGTGTTTATTTTGTGTTGCCAACATAAATGTTTTGTCCAGCAAACTATCCGTCTCATTATTAATGACCCCAAGTGTACCTTAAGTATGTAATTTTTTCATGCACAAAGTCTGTATTTAACAACTGTTTTGCGATACCAAATATACGCTGAAAATACTGCTAAAATCTCTAATGCTGGGCGATTGGTCATTAATTTTCTGAAAATGCGTGAAATTCGCTGCCACAAATCTGGATGATCGACTAATCCATCGAAATATTAAAATCGAGAACCTGTGACGTCATTATTCGGCACTTTGTATATTGATTGGGGTCAATCTTTTTGTTGCGTAATCGGATTCGTTCCACACCGATGAGGAGCGAGATATCGACAAAGTCAATCTGCATTTCAAATCTTCAGTCAATCCATGAATCGGATCCTGAGATAAATGTGTTTCAAGAAAGTTTCTGCGGAAAATTTGAACCGGAGGACCTGGACATCAAGAGCTACGCAGCCGAGGACCTGAACATCGAGAACTACACAGCGGAGAACCTGGACACGAAAACTGCGGAGCGGAATGAACCGAGACACCGAAAACTACAGAGCAGAGGATCTGGACACCGAAAATTACGGAGCAGAGGACCTGGATTTCGAAAACTACGAACCGTAGGACCCGGACACCCAAAACTACGTAGCAGAGGACCTGGACACTAAGAACTACGAATGGAATGACCTGGACAGTGGAAATCACGAAGCGAAGGGCGTGGACACCGAAAACTACGAAGCGGAGGGCCTGGACATCGAAAACTACAGAGCAGAGGACCTGGACACCGAAAACTGCGGAGCGGAGGACCGGGACAACGAAAACTATGGAGCACAGGAGCTGGACACCTAAACTACGGAGCGGATGACCCAGTTCAGAATGTCACACATCCATAATGATAAAATGATGATGATGATGACGACGACGACGACGACGACGACGACGACGACGACGACGACGACGACGACGACGACGACGACGACGACGACGACGACGACGACGACGACGACGACGACGACGACGACGACGACGACGACGACGACGATAATGATAATGATAATGATAATGATAATGATAATGATAATAATAATAATAATAATAATAATAATTAATTATCGGCAGATATCATGGTCCCGAGCCACATAAATGGATCTATATGCATCAGGGTGGCCCTTAATATGGGCCTGGTGATAAATTGTTCGGGCCGCCCCCCAAATCGGTTCCAAATGAATTAAAAAGAATCTACTTAAATTCCTAGCTATGTCGATTAGGAGGAAGGCGTGCCTGTAAGCATGAACTTACCCTGATTCAAATAAAATGACTTATTGTTTCATGATCGGTGTCATAATTTTTTCCACTTCACGTAGTGTGATAATGGACGTTTTACCCACGCGATCTGCACGTGGGTACAATCCCCATTTTCGGACCTTATGAAGTAAAATTTTGTACTATACTTGACGGAAAAACTTCTTCTGATATCCTGTGATTGCAACCTTACACTCGTCAGAAAAGGTTTTACCGCACTTGTACCATAATATACTATTTCAATATTGTGACGAAGACTTATACGTTAAAATTTGGTTCACTTGACCGATTACTTTCAATCGATCCATAAAATATACATGAAGACTTCAACATTCTATTTCAAGTAATGAAAATGAAGAAGCGATATTCTTATTAACGGGATGTGATAGGCAGAGGTCGATGAGGTAGGGGGTGTTTTTACCAATTTTTTTTGTCTTACTCTGCATATCGCAACGAAGGCACAGAATGGATTTTCGCAGAGGCATTCGACGTATTATATGGTGAAGTATTGCCGTAGACGAATAAACGTATTGAAATCGAAAAATAGTTTGTTTTCGTAAATTACGATCTGTAAAATAGGGTAAAAAAATGGCCGCTCGGGGCTCGACTCTCATATGCTGACCTTATTATTCAAGTTCGCGCGGTATCCAGCACTGAAATATATAGCTGCGTCAATTCTACGACCTTGCACAAAGCAAACGATCAGTTTATTTATGAATATTCCGTGAAAATGGAAGCGTGAGTTGTAATGCTGCATTTCGTCGACTCCAACCGAGTCGAAGCGGGTCTTCCCTGCGCGAAATGTCGAACAGGATCCGATAGAAACGGATAGTGAATCGGATAAGAACCCGGATATAATCCGGACGGAATATTATCTGCCTCTATGGGAACTTGCTCCGGTTACGAAATTCTGTCTGGGTCTAATCTGGGTCTGTCGGGATTTCACTCGAAACCATTTTTCTTCTCATACAAATTTCTGAGAATTCCCAACTTCAAGCCCATAATAATTAGTCCTACAGGGAAATAATATCTGGAAAGACCGCGAAACCCCGTACATCTTAAGGGCGTTGACTAGGCCTCGCCGAGCGCGCGTGAATAGACTCTCGGCATTTACCTTCTCATTTCCTCATTTTTCAAGATAACGGAGTTTTCGATGAAAATTCTTTACAGATAAATGATGTATTCGTGTCATGGCTTTGGCCGAATTTGCAATTTCACTTTAAAAATAATCTTGAAAGTAAGCCATCTTTGCGATGATGTATAACGAGGAACGATTATTTTTTAAATATTCGGCGAAAGCCATAACATGGCTACATCCTTTACCTTCTAATCAAGATTATGATCGATACTATCGGATGAATGACTAAGGAGTAGTCAGGAAAGACACCTGAAGCATTGAACAGTAATTTTTGGCGCAAAAATTGCGCGATTTCTAGCGCAGCCGAGGAGTAGGGAGCCTATCGTCCTCAGCCTAGCCAACCACAGTGCAGTTACGATGCTCTGTCTTTCTTAAGTTTGTCTGCTGTCTCGCTCGTCACAGTTCACGCGGGAAACGGAGTAGCCCGCGCTTTTCAGCTAGTCAACGCCCTTAATATCGAAATGCACAAATAATGACACAAAACCCTTGAACCTTATTTAAACCGTAACTGTGCCTTGGAGGTAAACGAGCGAAAAACTTTTGGATGTCATTTTCATCGGAAATTTCCTGAACTTTCTGAAAAAAAAATAAGATTTTCAAAAAACGATGGGAAACGTGGTGAAATCGACATTTTGAGTTTCATTTTTGAATTCCGCATTGAAAATGACAAGTGAAAAAAAAATGGTCATCATTTTTAGAAAATTCAGAAAATTTCCGATCGACAACCGTGTTTGTGATTTTGTTTCGAGGCAGTTTTCGAACCGAGAACGCCGCACGCGGACGTGGATCGGCGTGCGCGGCGACGCACGAATAGACGTTTTATTTTTTTTTCTTCGGCCCACGTAGGTTCTCCATAAATTTTTTTTGTTAGGGTTGAAGGGAAAGGATTCGGCTATCCAAAAAAAATTATCTGCATGGATTCCTGTGAGTCCCGCGGAAATGGCAGCGATGTTACGTCATACTCCACGCTCCTCTCTCCAACTTTACTATCATATCTCCTTACACCCTGTCTTCCTACCTCGCTACCTTTCTCACGCTGACCTACTGCATCGGTCAGCAATCCTCTAATCCCCACCTTGCCTACAATCGTCCTCTTTACTGACAATCCTCATTATGCTATTCTAATAGCGAACTTACTTTCCAGTCAACCTCCATCTCCTTCACTTCTACTCTCCTTTTTAATCACACATTCTTTACTTCTCAACGATCCTCTTTACTGACAACAAGGGACTCCAAAATTTACTTCACCTATTCCACCTACAGTACTTATTAATAAATATTAGTTGGTTAACCGGGTTACTTTTGTTCTAGCCATCAACAAATCCCTCAGTTATATTCTGATATTGAAAACAGGGGACAAGACCTCAAATAAAGACGTAACAACGAAATTAAAAAAAAAAACGACGAAAAAAAATTGAATGGATTTTTTTTTCTTGAAAACAAAATTTTCTGTATGAAAGCGCATTCTTTTACGAACAAAATGATTCCAGGATCAGTCCGTTCCGGTAAATACTTTCGGAGATATGAATTTTCAAACATAGCGGTGCAACAGCGACTTACCAAAATTCAAATAGCTCTAACTCCGCCATTTTTAAAAAATTTTCAAAATCCCCGAAGTTGTATTTTTTTCCCCATAGTACTAAAGATATGTCGAATGGCGCGAAGATCCGTGACTTGACGGTTTTTTTTTGAGTGAAGTGACGTGGATCCGCTCTCATTTAGAGTCGATTTGGGGGGCAGCCCGGAAAATCTATCTTTCATAAATATATACATCGAGACTGCAAGATAACGTAGATGCAGATTTACTTGATGTATGAACAGCTCGGAACACTTCAACGTCCGTAATCGCTATTTTTTTTCTAACCTCACTCCGACGATCAGAGTTTCAGATATACATAATATACCTATTAGCTTGATAACGGCTACAAAAATTCGCATCTGATCAGAGAAAGAAGTCGAAAATTTAGCTTATGAGCAAAAAAAAAAAGACAGAAATATTACATAGTTGCAGGGTGTGATAAAGGAGGTCGGCAGTAGAAATAGGAAATGGCACAGGGCCGTGAAATTTGGACACGACATTTTTCTTGTAAAAACAAGATTTCATGAATTTTATCAAAATTTTTGACCGTGGATTTTGAGTAAAAACAATGAAAGAAAATTTCGAGTTTAACATAGTCTCTTATGGAAGCGTGCATTTAAAGTTGAACAAAGTATTTTTGGAATGACACAGCCATGGGAGGTGTATACAATATTGAAGATGAATGTATTTTTGATCATAATATCAAAAAAAATAGCATCTCTCCGGTCATTTTATCAATAAAGAAAGCGATAGAAAGTTGCAAAGCACAGATCGCGCGAGTCAGGTTATGATGTTAGCGACAATGTTGGTGTGGAGCATTTGCGCGTGCAACTCAGTTCGTTGGTTTTGTCTTTGGAGACTATACACGGGGAGAACTCCGGGCAGTATATGTTCCCGCCGGTATAACAGACTCCCCGCACGAAAGAGGCTTTTTTGACCGTAAATTCGGGCGCAAAATCTGCCCGCGCGAGAAGGCAAACGTCTCGTCTTGTATTTTCGGTGACGCCACCTTCCCCACAGGGGCCGTTCAAATAATACGTAACGCGTTTTGGCATAGTGCGTACACGGCGTTACCTATACTACACTGTAGCATTTTGCGTTACGTATTATTTGAACGGCCCCATATACGGTGAACTATTGGTCCTGTCAAGACTTCCCGCAAGTGCGGGAAGTTAGAGCGCCCTGAGCGGACCTGAAAAGGCCCCGAAAACGTGGGGAGAAGAGATTCCCGCGCGGAGGCGCCACAGTACCCGGAGTTCTCCCCGTGTAAGAAGGAGACCGAACTCCGTGTATAAGAAACGGTACCACTTTCCGCGCTTTAGATTCCTTGTAAAAATCTAAGACAAAAATTATTGATCCTAAAATGTCGACTGCTGAGCCGTGTTCGGGTGGGAGCCGTTTAAAGTAAACCAATACGAGAGCAGATACGAGAATGGCTCGCCGCCGCTACGCCGCTATTGTTGGTCTGCCGGAGTTCACGACGCTCCACTCGCCATCAAACGACGATCAGACGGCCGCGGCTGATGCATGTATACAGGCGATGCAATGGAAACATAAGAATGCGGATGTTACCGAATTATGAATGTAATAAGGTAAAGGCGGGAGAGATGCCACACTTTTTGGAATAAATTCATAACTTCTACAAAAATAGATATGAACAAACGTATTCATCACTGACCATTCTTTAAACTATGTACTATAATGTGGCCTTAACAAAAATATAGATAAACTTTGATTTTCATATAAAACGTACGTCAACAAAAAACATTCATGGTGGCCACTAGTCAGGGAAAACCGGGAAGTCAGGGAAGAAGCAGGGTATTCGGAAAATGGTCAGGGCAGTCAGGTAAAAGTCAGGGAATTTTTCAGCGAGTCCGGGAACTTTATGGTGACACAGAACTAGACAGAATAAAAGGTCCCCCGTAATTTTTTCTTCTTTCTACCTTGCGCGCAATTCTTAATCAATCAATGGAAATAGTGGCAAAGCTTGTATAAGCTGAAAAATCATTCAAAAAATCATTCTCTATCAGCATCGATTCAGACCGTTGTTTATTATAGGTATACTTGAATAACCAGTAATTGGCCCGACATTCAGTCAGGAAAAAAGTATAATTAGGTCAGTGAAAAGTCAGGGAATTTTCTTAACTGTTTGTAGTGACTACCATGTAATAGTGTCTAATGATAATACTGATTTTCGCTTCGCGAATGGAACGTACATCTCAAATAGGCTGTATGAATTCGATAAAACCATGACGTTAATGAAAACTGTAACGGGGCCAGTGATACTTGCATTAATAGGCCCCTCTCCGCCGCATGAAATTGCAACGAGGAAAATTCGTACGTACCGTCTTATTTCCGCTATCACTTTCTTCTTTGTACGAATTCGATTGCAATACCGATTGTCGTCTGCTTCATTACTCTGATACTAAACGTAAATCACCATTGCAACACCATCGATCGGCAAATCTAAGAGATATGAGAAATGTGGCATCTCTCCTGACTTTACCCTATTACCGATTCATTCATGAATATCGAATCAGCATTATTCAAGGACTGTCATCATAGGCGTCCGTAATTGATAATCACTTTCGAACCAGCTTTTGATTCCACCACTAGAGTAAAAACTCGATAACCCTAATTCAAAGATTAGATGACTCGCAAATTAGAAGCATCAACCGACAAGCGAAGTAGTAGAAATCTGTACACGGAAGAGGAATAACAGGAAATAAGAATACTAAATTAATGCTCATTATTACTCGCTGTCAGTGAATATTTGAAAATAAAGGTGGCCAGACTTGAAAATTCACTGCCGGATATTTTAAACTTATAAAATAGTATTCTATGAGTAAATTTAACCATCCAAATGAATGGATATCAGCGAACATTTTCAACTAAAAACTAAGTTTCAAGGCTACCGAATCAATTAGAAACTACCGAATCAATGAGTTAGAAAATTTCATCACATTTGAGTCATATAAAATCCTGGATTGAAACAATTTTTTTTGTAAAGTCCTTTGACCATTCTACAGATGCCATCTATTGAGCGAAGACCCTACTGAGATTTTGACCAAAATCGCTTAAAAATTCAATTTTGAGTTTTTGTTGGAAATATAGGTAGGGGAGCCCGGGGCTAAAAGTTCCGCGGGTAAGTTGTTCCGATGACCGATATTTCGGATCGATGTTTCGAATCGATATTTTTTAAGCGCGCATTAATAAGTCACCAGAGTGACGAATCGAGCCACGCTTAAAAAATATCAATTTCTCTTGGCATCCTGGAGCTACAGCTATCGGAGCAACTTCCCCGCCGGAACTTTTAGCCCCTTTCCCCCCCACTAGGTTCATTTCTGCATTATTAATTCAAGGAGGAAACACGATTCCTTGGTTCACACGCTGTAAAAAATAGATAAAAAATAGAAGTTATGAATATCACAAGCTACACTGAGAGAAAATTATAGTTATAGTAACTATTTTTCAACTATAAACAATAGTGGTTTTAGGGACTTAAAATATTTTATAGTTAAGGTTACCCGATGAAACAAAAGTTGACTTGACTAAAAATTTTTGTTCCAATTACTATTTGCTCAACTATTTGGACATAGTGAAGCGCACAATATACCCCTGCAACTAAAAACAAGGTTAGCCTTACCATATGACGTAAGTTGTACTGACTAATCAAAACGGTATGATGTACTATAGTGGTACTATGTAAAAAACCAAACCAAATAGTTAAATAAGGCTCTTTTTTTGTGCTCAAAAAATAAATTTAGCTCGTTACAATGAATTTATAACATTGTATGATGCGTCGAGTAACACCTACTAACTGCATTCAACCGCATATCAATACAAAGTAAGGATTTTTAGATTAGAAAAACATCGCATTATTTTGGCCGGGATTCGATCCGGGACGCACGCATTCGCTCGTATTACTAGTCGCACGCTCTACCGACTACGCTAAACTATTTATTGAAATCATTAATCACTTTTTCCTATTTATTTTGAACTCGGCATCTGTCTCAATGATATCAATGTTTTAATGCAGCTAAGATATATGATTAACTGAATATCTGTATTCCAAATATCTTTTTAATTCAATTTCTTTCCTAGAGTTCTAAAAGTTCTCAACTGTAACGCTTACAATAAATATGTAGTAATATCTATAACAATATAGTCTCCGTTACTATTTTCATAGTTTACATCACTATAAAAAAGAGTCCTCCACTCTGAAATGTTAACTATTTTATTATAGTATCCTCAACCGAATTTTTTTTCTCAGTGTACCCAAAGATGCAGTAGGTTGAACTATGAGTACTATTGTGGTAACTAATGAAGATGTGTTTCATAACTATGACGGTTTAGTTACCAGTTGACTAAAAATTATAGTTGATTGTACTATAGATATAGTCATTCTTGCGAACTTATCCATTTTGTTGATTTAACCAGCTTGAAATAGTTCGCTGAACTATTTTTCAGTAAGCTGCACTATAAAATTGGGTTGTCTTGACTGAAACACGTAAACTAAAATAATATAGTACCCCCAACCAAATTATTTCTCTCAGTGTACGAATTGGTCAATACTTGTAAAAATATCTATTGAAATTGGTGAATTTTCTTTAATAAAATCAAAATGGTTCGAATTTAGAAATTTTGATAAATCTATAGTGTTTGGCTGGGTTGAGACCAAAAGCTAAAAATATTTCGAAAGACTGCTTTACAGAAAAACAAATAATAACACTTATCATAGACGGAATTGAACAGGGTTGCGAATTCTTCAATCAAAATATTTACAGTAAAAAAGTGAATTTTTAATCCATAATTAAAAAAACAAAAAAACCCGGATTAAAAATCAAAAACTCAATCTCGAATTCTTGGTGTGGAGTGGAGCACCATCGTGCTGGTACCACATATTCCGTCTGTCTGCGAGCGGAATCTCTTAGAGCAGTTCTGGTAAAAGCTCGTCTGTAAGAAAATTTCGATAGGCTTCCTCATTGAGCCGAGCTGGCAGAACACACTGATAGAAAAGATCGTTTATAGTCAATGAAACGTGCACAACTAGATCAGAATTTAGCGAACATTTGATCCGAAAGAACATTCACCAACTGTGAGATTTTTGTCATTAACTGTTAATACACCAGATTCAAGAGCCCCTTGAGTCGTTCCGTACAAATCTCTTGTCGTTAATTATCAACGAACGTTCATTTGATCTATTCCAAATCCACGTTCGTTAGTAGTTAAGTCAAGTCATTGGAACCAAATGATCTTTTCTATCAGTGCACACGGACCAATCTGCGTATGCAAAATAAAATTGACACTAACATTTTCGCGATTATACGATACTAATACCCAAATACGCAGAAAAAAAAATATTTAATGTCAAGTGTTTGCGGCGCGGGCGGTTAGTGAGAATTATGACATTGCTGATAAATTTATATTAAGTTCCCGGACTCGCTGAAAAATTCCCTGACTTTTACCTGACTGCCCTGACCATTTTCCGAATACCCTGCTTTTTCCCTGACTTCCCGGTTTTCCCTGACTAGTGGCCACCATGAATGTTTTTTGTTGACGTACGTTTCATATGAAAATCAAAGTTTATCTATTTTTTGTTAAGGCCACATTATAGTACATAGTTTAAAGAATGGTCACTGATAAATACGTTTGTTAATATCTATTGTTGTAGAAGTGATGAATTTATTCCAAAAAGTGTGGCATCTCTACCGCCTTTACCTTATTACATTCATAATTCGGTAACATCCGCATTCTTATGTTTCCATTGCATCGCCTGTACATGCATCAGCCGCGGCCGTCTGATCGTCGTTTGATGGCGAGTGGAGCGTCGTGAACTCCGGCAGACCAACAATAGCGGCGTAGCGGCGGCGAGCCATTCTCGTATCTGCTCTCGTATTGGTTCACTTTAAACGGCTCCTACCCGAACACGGCTCAGCGGTCGACATTTTAGGATCAATAATTTTTGTCTTAGATTTTTACAAGGAATCTACCGGTGTAAGGAAAGGACCGCGTTCTGGATCACCCTGTATATTTTGTGACGTCAGCATCGTGAAATACGAGGAATTTTGTCGCGATATTGAGCCTTATTTACGGGACGCAGATGGGTGAAATAAGTTTTCCTGAAACAAGTGTGTATTTCTACCCTGCGCTTGCTTACTGTGTTTACTCGACTGGAAATTCTGACGCGGCCTCTTCCAGGCAGTGGTCAGGCACGCCTTATTCCCGATCAGGGCCACATAAGGCTGCCTGCTCAGGACCTGACCAGGAATGTAACGTGCCGTTCCACTATAGCCTGATCAGGCTGTATGAATCAGGCCCTGGTCGGGACACTATTTGAATATACTTGCTCAGGGCGTTCTGGGGGCCTTTCGAGGCCCTCGCGCGATTCTCCTGATAAGACCAGAAAAACCTCCCAAGGCCCACACACGGCTTTGGAATGAATTATTATTACTAATTTTTGTAGTAGTCCCTAATTTATATTGAAAAAAAAAAAAAAAAAAAACAGAAATCGACATATTTAATCGTCAGTTGAGCCTACCTACGCATGATATCGATGAAATTGAAATATTCACCCACTGAAAAAACCGTAGCATTTTTCATCCCCGCACGGAAAAAAGAAGAATGTTACAATTACAAAAAATAGTGTGAACTTTACAAAAGTCCTGTGCTAAATAGAGGACAAGCGAAGTCTGTTGTTACGGTAACAAGAGTAAACTTGTCAACCTCTTCAGTTGGAATGACAAAAAGCTTTGTCAAATGAACAAATGTAGTTACATCCTTCACAACTGTGGTCGCCGGTTGTTCTTAAAGCCATGCCAAAGCTACAGATATCTTCTGTTGAATATACAAGCTTCCAATGTAACGCTTACCAAATATTCTTACTCTAATGCCTATGTTACTGTAACAATACTGGCGAGTGGAATTACATGATAACATAGTCAAAATGATTTCCTCTCTGGTCAGAATAACAAAAAGTCGAGTAAAATTTTTTACAAATCTTGTCTTGTAAGTTCAGCAATTATATTTTTTTCCGTGCGCCGGGACTTGAACCTACGTCCGCTCGATTACTAGTCGCACGCCCTAACCACTACGCTAAACTATCGCATAGCATACAACTCAATACTCCCCTACTTGTTCAGAGCCCATCAAAGTGTCAAGTTATTATTCGAAAAATTTCAATGTCATCAAAATTTGGTATTTGCAGGACTAGATTGAAGTCCTTGCACATAGTATTACGATTAATGACTAAATATTATATCATATTAGGGTGGTCCTTGAGAAGAAAATTTTTTGATTCACCACCTAGAAAGTTTCTTTTCTGTGTAAAAACATGAGGGACATGTGTCACAAAATATGCAAATTTGGAAACAAACTGAAGAAACAAAAAATTTTGAAATTTTGAAAAAAAATTTGTAAAAAATCAAAATTAAAATTTTTTTTTTTTTTTAAAACCAAAGTTTTTTTCCATAATTAATGTGATTTTTTCAATGCTTTGTGTACGATACTTTCACTACGACGTTACTGATGCGATACACGCAATCCAGATTTACTATGGATTGTATGAGTGAATTTTTTTTTGTTATTAGAGTTTCCACGAGGTGTTTCTGATGAGGGATTTATCAGGAACACTCCAGTAGGACTCTGATAGCGTCGACCTGGTCAGGGCTTCATCAGGAACACCCCAGTAGGATTCTGATAGCGTCGACCTGGTCAGGGCTCTATCAGGAACACCCCAGTAGGATTCTGATAGCGTCGACCTGGTCAGGGCTCTATCAGGAACACCCCAGTAGGATTCTGATAGCGTCGATCTGGTCAGGGCTCCTGAAGGCCGGCTCTGATAGAGCAAGCCTTGACCAGGCCTGATCAGGGCCAAACGGATCATCAGGTTTGCCTGAACAAATTTCCAGTCGGGTAGTGATAGACGTATTAATCTCCTGGATGCTGCGAAAATACGACAAGTCGGTAATGGCGGGATTCTGATGCCGCCATGTTGGATATGTATAAACGACCTGTCACTTTTATTTATTCGCAATACACATCACTGGGTAATCTACGCTGAAAATCACTAAGCAAGCGCAGTACAGATTGATTTAAGCTTCAAGAGAAAAATAATAACCCCAAAAAGCACCTTCGGTGCAAAAACCTTCCGCCAAGGCCATTAATGTGTAGATCACTCCACCAAAAAATAATCAAAGGTTGTGCTCGCTCACTCGATTGGTTGATGATTATCAACATACAAAAGCATTGAAATCAGATACAACTGCCAAGTACCTGTAGAATGATAAAAGTTTGGAATTGAAAAATTTGTTCAAACTAAATAACGTTGTACTCGTTCGCTCGCTGCGCTCGCTCACTCTATTGGCTTATGATTATGGGTTGAAAAAACAATTCGAATGAAGAGATTGAAGATGTCAACATTTATCTAAAAATATTCATAACGAAAAAATAATTTGAATTGTGAGTGAGCGAGCACAACCTTTGATTATTTTTTGGTGGAGTGATCTACACATTAATGGACTTGGCGGAAGGTTTTTGCACCGAAGGTGCTTTTTGGGGTTGATTTCACTACTTTTTGTAAAATTTTGCTTGACCACCTAATAATTGTGCTCGCTCGCTACGCTCGCTCGGTTGTTTTATGCTGTTTCATACCGCCCGAAGTGCCTCGGTAAGCAGGAACGTCAACAGCAACGAGCACGCGTGTGCTCATAATTTTCCCCAAGTCTCAAATTTGTAGAGTGACGCGTAATGTACTTTCATAGCGTTTACAAATTGTTCCACTACAATAATTTTTTATACCTACAACATCTAACCCTGCGTGCAGCCCTCCTCCTGTCTCATCTGGGCCTGGGACCGGCAATGACGGAGTTATTTGCACGCAGGGTTATAGTTGCTGCTCATGACTAAATATATATGGATATCAGATATATGTATTGCAATTCGTAGGTAGTTTTTTTTTTAATGCAACTAGGTCCTCTGCAAAAAGAACATGTACGCGTCCCGTACTCATAACGTCAACTTCTAATTCGGGTCTGAACGGAAGGTATCAAAATATTTAGAATTGAGCCTATTCATGCAAGACTAGCGTAGAGCATAAAATGGAAGTTTAAGAAGTCAAACACTCGCATTCTGCTCTCTTCGTCTGACTCTTGCCGTTTCTCGTATCGAATCACACTATACCGATACTTTGCAACCCAAGCGTTTTCTTTCATCATCCTTACGTCTTATACAGCAACCCGCTACAAAAGTAAACAATCCATAAGAAAGATTTTTCTTCAATAATTCCATTCATGATGGATTATACGCTGAGTCTACAAATAATAAATAAATATAAATTAGAATCTCTATCATCTGAGAAAGAGGAAGGCGATCGATCATTTCTTTAATATTGAATAAGTATTTTTATTCTCACCATTTGTCGTGATAGCACCAATCTGAATTTGATTGAGCTTCTGAGCGGAGAATCTAAACTAATTGTAAAACATGGATTAAAAATTATCTTCACCGAAGGTCAAGGCATTACGTTGACGTGGAGTGTAGAATAAAGCCTATCGTAGTCCAACACACAACGTCGACTTACAGTCTCGTTTGGACTAGAGGATACCGAGATAAAATATAGAATTCGTTGAAATCCTACACATAACGTTGGTTTAGGTCCGAGCTGACGAGCCTCTAGAAAGGAGCCTAACATCGAGCTTGAAGTGGAATTTGTTGCAATCCAACGCTTGAACTCGGCTTTGTTGGTCTGGCTCCTTGCCGTTCCTTATATCAAATCATGCTATCCTGATATTTTTAAACTTCAACATTTCTTCTTGATTTTCTATTGTCAGACTTTCTCAGGCGGTGACTTGCAGAAAATTAAATTCCCAAAACACCGTTTCCTCCGATAATTGCATTCATGAATGAAAATAAGCCAAATCTACAATGTATAAGTGAATAAAATTTAGAGGTAATAGTCAGTTAATAGTCATCTAACAGTCTTGTGTCATACAAGGTAAGCCTAATCGTAAAATTATCCGTTCACAATTATTATTCTATTTATCACTATGAATTTTACACGTCAGTCGATTCGCATAACCTCAAAAGCTCAAGATCGTAGGATTTAAGATAATCAACCTATCGAAACATTTTTTTTGGCGGCTATCACTTAAAATGTACTTGGTGTGAGGTTTTCGCACCTAAGTGGATTTTGGGAGGTATTCGCTAGTTTTTGTACGTTCAAATTTTGCATTAAGCATTGCTCGTACTTTCTTTTATTTCCTTTATTTGGATTTAAAAATATGAAATTTGGTAATTACCCCGTGCCTGGCACTAGGGGGATATATCCAACCCAAAAAAGAAGAAGAAAAATATGAAATGACAACACGCGTCTGCTAGTGTAGCGGACGGTTTCTGTCTGCGATACTGGCGCTATCTACGTCGGAACTATCTCGTATACTGACGTCACTATACAACTTTTGTGTGGTTTACCGTCTAGTGATTTTATATGGGAATGGTTTGAATTGGCTGAATCTTGGTCTGAAGAACACTAAGGAGAAGAACAAACATTGTACGTGGAAACGGGGTATCAGAATCTGTAGTTAATAATATCTCAGCACTCCGGACACCGATTTAATCGATCTAAGGCTCAAATGGAAGCTTTTCATGCCCACATCCTAGATTAAATTAGTTTAATTTGTGTATGTTGTGAGGTGAAAGAAAACGAAGATACTAGTTCGCGGTATAGGTTAGGGTAGTTGCCTCTCGGGTATAAAGACTCGTTGAGTCTCGCGCTTGAAAAATATTTTTTTTTAATGTACTTGGCGCGAGACTCTACCGAGTCTCTTGACCCGTGGAATTCGTTTCCTCGTTTAGGCTCAATATCGCGACGAAATTCCTCGTATTTCACGATTTTGACGTCATAATTATATATAGTAGTAGGGGACACCGGTGTCAATTGTAACAGGGT
This sequence comes from Tenthredo livida, assembly GCA_963992785.1. NCBI lineage: Eukaryota > Metazoa > Arthropoda > Insecta > Hymenoptera > Tenthredinidae > Tenthredo > Tenthredo livida. Next base: position 19,996,750 of record OZ023067.1, read on the forward strand.
GTCAATTGTAACAGTGGACATTACGCCGCCATCTTGCGGATAATCTCTAATCTGTTTAGATGTTTGTACAGCAACATTCGGCGGGCTTTTGTTGAACAACATTTCGCGAAATTTTCGGACATATTTTCTGTGCTGTGTCCATTTATCAGTTTTTTGCACCCGTAAGTAAATCTCTTAGTTTCATTATGTTTTCGCTTAACGTAGTGAACCATAGATGGTTTTTATAATTGACTTAGTGTATATTAAACTACGATGCTTTGACTTCAATTGTTGTGTATTAGGATTTGGAAGTCACGAGTTTTAGTGTAGAATTTTCATTTTTCTACATAAAATCGTCGCTGGTGTCAATTGTAACACGTCAATTCAAGAAGCAACGACGAATGGCTTCAATGCACTAAGTGCAAAAAATGGGCGCATATTGGTTGCACTGACCGCAGTGCATCCTTCATATGCGCTAACTGCAGTTCAGAAGATTATTTGTTTAATTTGTTATTGAATTTTCGTGTTTTATTAAATCATAAAAAAAAAGTATACCCCCTTTACGATAATGTTAATTTTTTACAAATTTTCCTATTTTATCAACAAAATAAAAAAGTAATAAAAAAAAAAAAAAACATTTTCCCTACGGTTATATCGCAATGACCCTGCGTTACAATTGACACCTCACTGGTGTCAATTGTAACACGTGTAGCAACGTCCGTTATTGATTTTTCTTAATTATACTAACGAAAATTTTGAACTAATAAAATTAAACTAGTAAGAGTTGAGTGTGAGGGAACTTAGGTTAAAAAAATCAGTTTCAAAATATCGATATTGAAAAAAATTAGTTTGTAAAAATTGTTACAATTGACACCGGTCTCCCCTACGAGAGCCCACGACCAAAATTTTTGTCTCATCGCACCAAGGATAAAACCATATAACATCGATAGATTAGATGACCCTGAACCCAAAAATGCGATTTTCAGAAATTTTGCGTCTTGCGTCCGACCTGAGCGCATTTTCGAAAACTCATAAGATTTAGCTGACGTGTCCCATAGGAAAACGTCTGATTCGCGGAATGTAGTTGCATGATAGCCCTGTGATACCAAAAACACAGTTTTCAGACAAAAATCGCGTTGCGCCTGCCCAGGAAACCATTTCAAACAAAAAAAAAATGAGACAATAGTACATTTCGATACAAGGGCGAAATGTGCGGCGTTTATAGGGGAGTACGATGTTTTCAGCACGAACCGTAGTCGAGGCGGAAGCTAGGCGCGGCGCCGCAGGCGCCGCGCGTAGCTGTAGCCGAGACGAAGGTGAGTGCTGAAAACATCGTACGAACCTAAACGCCTCATTTCGCCCGAGTATCGAACACTATTTTTTATAACAAATGCATGAAAAAGTTTCGCAAAAGCTAACCACCAAAGATCTCTAAAAAGCCGACTTTTAACAGACCACTGCGCTTCCCGGCGGGGTCGAGGGGCGAAGCCCCCGTGGGGGGGTTCGGGGGGGCGAAGCCCCCCCGACATAAAACATAACCAAAATTCTTATTGCAAAAAAAAAGATTACAATTTTATTGACGCAAAACTTCTCTATTATCCCTCTCTACAGGTATAGTAGAGTACTTATATAAAAATCTAAATAATAATTATTAAATAGTGAAAATAGTACATTTGATTTGAGAACGATCAAAACACGTGCGAACGGATCGGTGTTACAATGTCAACAACTGAAATGGCTGATTCACGTGGAACGGCGAGCGCCGAGAACGAAGTGTACGACCCGTACCAAAAACATCGAGTTGATTCAGGATGCCAAGCAATACGCACGGAGGTGGCGCGTCATGAAGGATAAATGACTCTTGTTTGCACGCCGTGCGCGACAAGAATCTTGTTGAGCACGCTGAATGTGCGCAGAACGTTGTGCGCACGTTCGGCATGCAACATTGTTTCATGTTGGCATCGCCTACGGAAACGTCAGAAAAGTGCCACAATATGACCGCTACAGAGCCCCAAACAAGCGACTTTTTCATGCATGCGTTATGAAAAAAAAGATCCATAGCACCGTGTCTGAAAATCGTTTTTATCGGTAAATTTGGGTTAATTGATGCGAAATAATCAATTTTCAGAAAAAAATCTACTTGCAGGACATTTTGAGAGGATTTAAAAAATGTGAAGAAATTTTACCGATCGGTATCATCGCAAATCGTCTGAAAACTGTTCGACATGATGAAATGAGTTGCCCAGATGTAGAAGTAACCGATATCAGACAAGTTGAGTTTTGCACGGCCCCAGTCAGACAATCTTTCAGGCAAAAATCACTCAAAAAACGTATCATTTATACGTATTGAATTCTCGGCATTAAGCTGCACCCCTCAAATTCTTAGATATTGATTAAAGAAAAGGTTACCCGAAACCGTGGAACTGAAGTTAATGGACTTTTAAAATAAATTCTACAAAATAAAGCAGGGATAAATTATGAGTCAAAAATATTTTTTTTAATTTTCCTTTTTTTTTTTTTTTTTTTTTTTCTTAACGGCCGTTCGTGAGATAGGAGCGTAACGAGCGGTTAGGCATTGGCCGGGCGGTCCCGAAACGATTTTATCGTTTTTAACATCAAAGGCAAGATGCAAAATGTCTGAAAACAGTGTCTTGGTAATCTGGGTAGCCATACAAAAGATTTAAAACAAAGTTGAACCGAATTGCTATGAGACAGGTCGGCTAAATTTTTTGACATCCTCAAAAATGCGCACAGGTCAAACGCGAAATGTCTGAAAACAGTATTTTTAGTAATAAAATAACAAAAACTACGTACATTATCAATATCAGACAAATTGTGATGAGACAATGTGACTTTTTTTTTTTACACAGCAGAAATCACCCCCCGCGACCTTGCAAGATTTCTGAAGGTTACTACCCCCCTAGTCGGGTTCAGGATCATCTAATCTTACGATTTTATATGGTTTTATCCTTGGTGCGATGAGACATGGTTTTGGTCGTGGGCTCTCGTACTATAGGACATGTCACTACTGTGGCACCTTAATGTATTGTATTCGGAGCTTTCGTCAAAATCTGCTAGAGGCGCATCGATCGGCTAATTGCAAATGTTAGCTATATATCAAGAGACTCGGTAGAGTCTCGCGCCAAGTACATTAAAAAAAAATTTTTTTCAAGCGCGAGACTCAACGAGTCTATACAATATACCGGGAATATTCGCTGAATTAGAACGATCCCCTTCCTACGACCAAACCAACACAGGCGCGCACCGCGTGCGTGAGGCTCGGCGGGTGGGGCTGAGCGACCAGTGGTGCTTCTACCGAATCTTCCGCGCTAGGCCGAGTCCGCATAGCCCACCTCGATACTTAACCTAAAAAGCAATCATCGCACTGAACACGGAAAAGAATGAACGCGAATAAAATGAATTTGCCTGATGTGAACATTTATTTTCGAAATTTATGAACGAATTTAAAATCAAATATTAATCAATTGGATTTAAGTATTGATTATCAGTGTTTAGGATCGATATTTGAGACGAAGTGGAACAGGTAAGTGAAGGGTAAATCATTGAAGACAACAAGGTCAAAAATTGTTTTATTCATTGATTTATTTATTTATTATCAGAAAAATGAAATTTATCAACGATTATTGGTTAATCGAGGGATCCATTGCCGTTGAATTATGGCGTACGTCCAAACTTATCGGAGATTGAATGCTTGGGAATCGAAGAGAGGCTACCGATGAGCCACTGTCGAACGTAATAGACTTTTACTCGAACCATTTTTATTTCTCAACGACTACCTCTATCGGAGATCGAGTGCTGACATGTACCTCAGCAAGGCTTCATAACGTGCGGAGGGGCTTTGTCGCAGGAGTTTGTAGTGCGATGAGGTAGCGTACGAGGAGCTTCGTTGCAAGCATTTGTAGCACGTCGACGATATGCAGTCCTTCTCTGGACTCTGGTGAAGCCTTGCCGCACAAAAATTTGATAGAAAATGCTTACCGACGCACTGCGAACTCTGGCAACGAAGATCCTCGTACGCTGCCTCGTCGCACTGGGAACATCTGCGACGAGGCTTCTTCGCCTGCTACGAGACATGAACATTGAATGGTCGTTAGACGAGTAAGAAATGTTCGATGAATATCGTCGACGGGCTACGAACCCTTGCAACGAAGCTACTCGGTACGCTGCCAAGCCTCGCTGACGCTGTTGCTAGCTCTCGTTTCCTCGCATGGTGGCCACTAAAAAGAGTTGGAAAAATTCCCTGACTTTTCCCTGACTTTCCCTGACCAAATTATGATTTTTCCCTGACTAAAATTCGAACTAATAGTGCCAATTCAAGTATCTAATAAATAAGGATTCGAAACATTGGCAATAAAAAACACGTTCACGATTTGCTTTTCATAGTGGATCCTCTCTCGTTTCGTACTGCCAAAAAAAACTCCCTGACTCACTAAAAAATTCCCTGACTTTTCCCTGACTTCCCTGACCATTTTCGAATTCCCTGACTTTTCCCTGACTTCCCTGTTTTCCCTGACCAGTGGCCACCATGCCTCGATCCCTGCTTGGTTCTCGATCACTCTTCGCAGTCTGTTGCCTGAGGTCAGCTTGGACAACGACATCGGCAATATTTCTCCTCAAGAGTTAGCGGGCGATCAGTCACTGGGTACGGAGGATACAAAGTTAACGGATATCGAAAAGACTTACAAGACTTATAAATTCTCATGATAGTCAGTTATACTCTCACCTTGCTGTTTCAGAGGAAGTAACGATGTCCTGGGATGGCAACAGCTTCTTCAACTCGTATGAATTTATTCTTCTCCGACACCTGATGGTCGACGTACTACAAACGCCTGCGACAAATCCCCTCCGCACGCTATAAAGCCTCGATGAGGTACATGTCAGCACTCGGGTCTCTGATAGAAGTAGTCGTTGAGAAATAAAAATGGTTTGAGTAAAAGTCTACTACGTCCGACAGTGGCTCATCGGTAGCCTCTCTTTGATTCCCAAGCATTCAATCTCCGATAAGTTTGGACGTACGCCATAATTCAACAGCAATGGATCCCTCGATTAACCAATAATCGTTGATAAATTTCATTTTTCTGATAATAAATAAATAAATCAATAAATAAAAAAATTTTTGACCATGTTGTCTTCAATGATTTACCCTTCACTTACCTGTTCCACTTCGTTTCAAATATCGATCCTAAACACTGATAATCAATACTTAAATCCAATTGATTGATATTTGATTTTAAATTCGTTCATAAATTTCGAAAATAAATATTCACATCAGGCAAATCCATTTTATTCGCGTTCATTCTTTTCCGTGTTCAGTGCGATGATTGCTTTTTAGGTTAAGTATCGAGGTGGGCTATGCGGACTCGGCCTAGCACGGAAGATTCGGTACACGGAAAACCGTTTGGTAGAACCGTTCTCCTTTGCGATATTCTCCGGTCATCGGGTGCACCAAATTCACAGAGAACGGTTGTCTCCTGTGGTAAGGTAGAAAGGTTTTCCCATTTTGGGAGAACATCTCTACTCGAGTGGTAGGGATAACTGTCACGCTACACTTTGGGCGAACCGTTGTCTCTCAGCGTAGAACAGTTCTCCTCTCTCGAAACCGGTTACTAATGTGTAATGCTTACGCGTTCTCTCCCCGCTATGGTCAACCGTTCTCCCAAAATGGCCAACCCGCTCAACGAATTCAGAGTTCAACTATTCTCTCGCAGTTGGTAGACCCGCTCTGCCAAACAGTTTTCCGTGTAGAAGCACCACTGGTCGCTCAGCCCCGCCCGCCGAGCCTCATGCACGCGGTGCGCGCCTGTGTTGGTTTGGTCGTAGGAAGGGGATCGTTCTAATTCACCGAATATTCCCGGTATATATCACATTTAGAGCGCAGAAAACGAGCCCGTTTTCGCAGGAGTGGAGCGGACCAAGTTCGGTCTCCTTCTTATAGTCTCCATAGTTTTGTCTATACGTATTATATTCAATATCGGTAGATCGCTTGTTCGTGGTATCTGACAACGTTATCATTGACGAACATAAATAAGGGAGCCTCTATTAGACTGACCTGTTTCCTCAGAATCGCTCTGTATACAGGGTGTCTTTCAATTAGTCATTCAAACCTACATAGGGTAATTTCTCTTTGAAATAGAAAATAATTTTTCACAAAAAAAAATGAAAAAAAAACTTTTAAAAACTCAAAAAAAAAAAAAAACATCAACAAAAGGGACCCGGCCTCACGTCCTCAGAGCTTTCCGAATATTTTTGAGCTGAAACTCCTTATCGAAAAACAGCATCCCAATTTTTTCAGGATTTTTACCCCTTTATTTTCGAGGTTATATAGTTTTATAATTCTTGTTTATTCATTTTGTTCTTGCGTCTTTTTGCCACCATACATTTTTTTCAGAACATAGGTTTTTTTTGTGTAAAAAAATTCCAAACAAATATTTTGTTTTCGTTTATGCTTGTGCAAAGTTCTTTCAGTTATCTTCAATAACTGAAGTTTTTTGATACGATTCTCATACTTTTCACATACATAATTATAACATAAGTAAAATATATGAATTGAATTTGAAATTTCCTCCAGTTTCTGTTCTTTCATTCATTTCTCGAGTGAAAGAGAGAAAGCGGAAAGTAGAGAAAGGGAGAAAAAAGAATAATTATTGAATGCATGGAATGACTTGAAATTTTCTTCAATTGAACCGCCGGATCATAAAAGGGCGTATAAAATTATTTTGCGATTTTTAGATGGCCCTTGACCACTTCTGGAGAAAATGTCAATTTTTGATGTTTAAAACCCGTATCCTTATCGGAAATTTGATCGCGTATCTTTTATGTCCTCTTGAAAAAAGTTGAAAGTTCAAGTGGTCAGGGGCCATCTAAAAATCGCAAAATAATTTTATATGGCCTTCTATTATCCGGCGGTTCAATTTTCGTTCATTAATTCATTGCTCGTATGTTTATCGAGATCCTACCTTGGAAATTACGTGTATTATGTAAAATTTTCTAAGCTTTTCGAAGAAACATTGAAAAAAATTTCAAAAATTTGGGAGTGGCAAAAAACAGCTTTTTAAATTTCAAGCTTAATTTTAAGAGCTTTTCACAGAAATAAACGAACAAAATATATTTTTTCTGAAAGCTGAGATTTTTTACACGGAAAACCTATTGCTGAAAGAAAATGTATAATTGCAAAAGAACGCAAGGAAAAAAAATTGATGACACAACTACAAAACTATATGGCATATCCTCTACAATAACTTCGAAAATAAAATGGTAAAAAAATCTGAAAAAATTTGGGATTCTGTTTTTCGATGATCTAACACAGAGATAAGAGATCGCGTACTGTTGATAAATAAACTGAAAAATATTAGTAAAACACAAGTAGTACCTAAATATTGAACGCTATAATACACAATGACAGTGAGCTAATAATTTATTACAATTCATTATGAACGAGAATAATCAGTTAATCAAATTCTACAAAAAGTAGTGAGATCCCTAAAAAGCACCTCTGGTGCAAAAACCTTTTGCCAAGTACATTTATGTGATATATATCCCCCAAAAAGCACCTCCCACGTAAAAAGGAATCCAAAATCAGTTGCTACTGCCAAGTACCGCTACATCACATCACCTTTTTCTCAAATTCATAATTCGGCCTTCCATTACATGGTTTCCATAGCCATCTTGTCTTTCTACGCAGAACCATAGATATAGCGATGGGCAATTGACAGTTCTATTGGTGTAATCAGAAGACATAGAGAAATGAAAATGAAGAGATGAAAAAAAAAAATTTGGAGGTAGTGGTACTTGGCGGGCCTTTTGTAGAAAAGTACGAGCAAAGAGCATAAAATAGTGGCCCGCCAAGTACCACTACCTCCAAATTATTTTTTTTCATCTCTTCATTTTCATTTCTCTATGTCTTCTGATTACACCAATAGAACTGTCAATTGCCCATCGCTATATCTATGGTTCTGCGTAGAAAGACAAGATGGCTATGGAAACCATGTAATGGAAGGCCGAATTATGAATTTGAGAAAAAGGTGATGTGATGTAGCGGTACTTGGCAGTAGCAACTGATTTTGGATTCCTTTTTACGTGGGAGGTGCTTTTTGGGGGATATATATCACATAAATGTACTTGGCGAAAGGTTTTTGCACCAGAGGTGCTTTTTGGGGTTTGAATAACATTTTACATTTATGAACATCTTGCCAACCGTCAATGATAAAAAAAAAATGGAAACAGATCATTAGATGAAATTGATCCGAAAGTACACTCGGGCCTCTGCTATTTGAACACACGCTATTTGACGGACGCCGCTATTTGACCACATTCGTCCTCCGCTATTTGACGGGCGTTACCCCCACTATTCGGCAGCGTTCCCCTTAACATCGGGGCCGTGAATGACACGGAGTGGCGTGAACTGGCTGCGCAGAAAACCGTCCACAAGGAGTGGGGGACCCCTACTTTCGTCAAATAGCAGAAACGCTCGGTCCCGACTCGGTCAAATAGCGGAGGCCCGAGTGTAACGTTTTCTTCTATCTCTAATATTTTTATAACGCATGCATGAAAAAGTCGCTTGTTTGGGGCTCTGAAGCGGTCATATTGTGGCACTTTTCTGACGTTTGAGTAGGCAATGCCAACATGAAACTAATTGCATGCGAAACGTGCGCACTGCGTTTTGCGCACATCGAGCGTGCACAACATGATTCTTGTTACGCACGGCGTGCAAACAAAAGCATTTCATAATCATTCATCCCTGTCAACGCGCTATCTCCGTGAATCGACTCGATGTGTTTGGTATGGTTGTTTACATTGGCAACAGAGCCCCACAAGCAACTTTTTCATGCATTTGTTATAAAAAATAGCATTCGATACTCCCGCGAAGTGAGGCGTTTAGGGTTGTCCGATGCCTTCAGCACTCACCTTCGTCTCGGCTGCCACCTCGACTACGGTTCGTGCTGAAAACATCGGACAATCCTATAAACGCCTCACATTTCGCTCTCGTATCGAAATCTACTATAGTTGATGATCTAAAAAAGATTAATTGTTGTTACTAAAACAGTACAGTGGAACCTCGTTTATCCGGCCTTCGATTAACCGAGTCTCCGCGTTATCCGAGGCAACGGACTCATCCGAGCACTCCGCTTTAATCGAGGTGTATGCTCGGATACAGGGCCGCCACAAGGTAAGTCGGCGCCCGGGGCAGCTTGAAAACTTGCGCCCCCTCCCTGCCCACCAACAGTACTGAATCATTCATTTTGTCTGAAATGGGTGAATTACAGGAAAAAAAAAACTTCGTGGAGTGAAACAATGTTGTACATTATAAGAAAACCTTCATTTATTACGAATAGTCCACAGCAAAAAAAGTTATAAACAAGAGTTTTTTTTTTTTTTCATGACCCGTAGGATAAAAAATTTATATAAAAAAGTGCGATTTTATGATGCAGTACTGCGCAAAGCGTGCGGGAGGCGCCTCACGGTGCCCCCCGACACGCAGCGCCCGGGGCGATCGCCCCGCTTGCCCCCCCCCCCCCCCCTTGTGGTGGCCCTGCTTCGATAATACGGAAAAACTCGAATAAAACGGATAGAGCCGCTATGCCTATGCTGTACGCGCGAAGTATTTTGCGATCGCTACTATGGTGCTTATACATATGTAAATACTTTTGTGATTAAATTTCCTTCTACCGTTTGAAATACATAGTAAATGATTGAAATTTTCGAATTTTTCACTTCTTTTCTGTTATCCGAGTTTTCGCTCATCCGAGGTACCTCCTCCCTTAATGCTAAACTATATTATACTAATTACTTATATCAGACTTTCAACTAATGTAATTTGTGTCTACGGTTGTTAGGGAGCTTGCTCCACAATCGAATAAATCTGCTTTCTCTCTCTCTCTCTCTCTCCCCACATTACCTCGGATAAACAAGGTTCTACTGTAACTCGAATTTGTACATTCAACATTTTTATTGCGATATATAGGGGGAGGGTGGGGGCAAAGCGGATCGTTGGGGCAAAATGGACTGGTGAAAAAAAATTTCAACTAACAGGAAAAAGTGCCGAAATCGAAGGTTTAATGTGAACAAATTGGTCCTCCAACATTTTTGATATTCTATAATCATTTATATTATTCCATTGCACTTCTGGGGGCAAAGCAAAGAATCACTCATCTGAAATAGTATATTGTGATACACGTGCGGACAGTAGGCAATATCCGACGAGTGTCGTTTGCAGCACGCGCCGAAGGCGAATGCCACAATGACACGAGACAGATATTGCCTATCCGCACGTGTATCACACGATATTTTTTGTAACTCCCTGCGAAGAAGGTTTATGATTTCAGAGACAGATTAATTAGTCAATATCATCTCACATCGCGACTGCCCGCCGCCATGACACAGTGCGCGAAAAAAGCACTAGTGCGTAAAGTAGAGTATTTGTGATGTGCGCATGCGCGACAAAAGCACTAGTCCGTAAAGCATAGACTTATAGCTTAGAGCATTTATACCTGGAGGGAGCATCTCGGTCGAAAAGCGTGCAGACAGAGAGGGAAACAATTCGCAGACAACCTCTCCCTTTCTACGCCAGGAGCGTAACATGACAAGCCGGGTACCCGCGCTATAGTGAACGAGAAATCATGACATGAAATATTCACTGGTTACAAGTCGTTTCTAAAATGATTTGAAATCACTATCTGATTAAATAATCAATTGGTATAACCCCCAAACACACACATCATCATTGGCGTAACTACGGGGGGGGCCCGGGGGGGCACGGCCCACCCCAGGATGTTGAGTGCCCATCCCAGAAAGATAAAAAAAAAAAGAAATTGAAAATTTCGGATATACATATAATATATATTCGGGTAAAGCGAAGTGAAGGATGGCGCCAGCCCCCCCCCCCCCCCCCCCCCGAGAAAAGTCCTAGTTACGCCAATGCACATCATACTTAACAGATCGAAAGGAACTAGTGAAAATAAATGCACGGGGCACCGCGACTCTTTACTTACGGGTGTAGCTACACGGAGAAAAATGTTCTGTTGAATTTACTATGTGCTTAGTTGTATATGTGACAACTACTTTTTGCAGTAGAAATGGCAGCAATAGTGGTAACCTTTACTCTGTACCAATGTACCAAATACTAGAATTGTGGTAATTTCTACTGCAAAAAGGAGTTGTCACGTATACAACTAAGCACATAGTAAATTCAACAGAACATTTTTCTCCGTGTAGTCACGTGACTAAAATGTGACGACCGATCAGATCCTGTGCAACAAAGAGAGGTTATCTGCGTCATATGTCTGTCTCTGCTGCATTCGCCACTTATGGGAAAAGATACGACATGCTCCCCCCAGGTATAAATGCTCTAAGACTTATAGAGATAGACTGCGCGCTCTTATGTGCTGGCTGAAGCTCATATTGAAGGACAGCAATAGTGCCGGAGAGATTCTTTTCTTCTCGCACTGCGTAAGGAGTGGGGGTCTACAGCGAGTAAGGGGAACGACGAAACCGGCCGTAACAGGCCTGCCGTTTACCCCCACCAACTCACCGACTAGAAAAAGACAGAATCTCTCCAGCTATCGCTCTCTCTTTCTAATGAGTTCTTTAGTTCCTCTTATAGTAACGCGCGGTCTATCTCTATAAGTCTATGGCTAGAGATGTGAAATTACCGGTATTAAGATTTTCGGTAAAATTACCAAAAAAATACCGTAATTTTACCGTAAATTGACGTCATTTTCTTTCTGCTTTAGCCACGCGCCAGGTGAATCAAGCCTCCTGATTGGTCAATCTTTAAATCAAGTCAAGTCACGGTGCTGCGTAAACTAGGAATCAAAGCCGATTATGAATATATTGTGATTTGTGACCTTAGGCTACATTCTCTGATAAAAGATAAGCCAAAACGGCAATAGAAAAAAAAAAAATGGTGATTTGTGACCAATGTGGTAATTTATTCGCCGTCACATTACCAGTTTGTGACGGTAAAAATACGGTAATTTACCGGTCACGTTTACCATTTACATCTCTACCCTGGTGAAAATCTCTACTTCTACGAATTTTTAGGGAAATTCGGACATTTCATAGTTTTTCATAAAAAATTGTAGATGTGCGTCGTTTCTCATAAAAAATTGTAGATTTTCTCAGCATTTCATGAAAAATTATAGATTTCGGTGGATCATCATAAAAAATTGTAGATTCTCGTACCTTTTCAGAAAAATTCGTCGTTTTTGTCATTCACTTTAAGAAAAAACTACAATTTCTTATGAAATGCTACGAAATGTCCGAATTTCCCTAATTGATCTTAAATATTCGTAGAATCATTTTCACCAGGGTATCTATGGCGTAAAGTAGACTATTCGCGGTAGGCGCATGCGCTAACTCTTCTTTTCTTCACTCCTCGGAACTCAGGTAGGGTGAATGCACCAGTGAATGAACACGCACCAGTGAATGACCATTTTCACGCAAAGTATATCTGTATACAGTGATTTTAACATGGCTGTTCATGCACTGGAGACGTTCCTTGAATGTTCATTCACTGGTGCATTTACCCTACTTTACGCTCGCTACAGAGGCCTCGAACATCAAACTTTGTAAGCAGGTGTTGCAAAAACTTATTTTCTTAATGAGTAAAACAACAGGAATAATGACTAATAGAGGTACCTCTGGTTTAATCTCCATTGTTTTTGCAATAAAAAAAGACTAAAAAAAATTCACAATATAAAATGAGAAAAAAAATGAGGGGGCTAGGATCACGGGGTCACAGTTGTCCCCCCTCTCGTATCGCCACCTTATATTGAATATTACCTGAATCCAAAAAATGAATGAGACAATACCAACGAACTCCAAAATCTAATGACAAGTGAGGTTAGAATGACCCAGCTTACTGCGATGAATGATACATTTCATAAATGAAATGTTATTACACGTATTAAACTATATTTTATTATATAATAACCAGAAAACCATACTGAATTATGTTGCTATTTTTCTTTATTTTACTTTTATTTTTCAATATTTCTTCTCTATGTTCTAGTTTTTTCTTTCCATTTCATATCAATTGTACACATACAGTTCATATTCATACTCAAGTTTCTTGATCGAGCTTTTTTCTTTGCACCGGTCCATCTTGCCTTGTGGTCCACTTTGCCCCACCCACCCCCTACCTATAATCGATATTTTTGATAATTATTGGTTTCTCAACTCGTATATCATTCAATCGCGAAAAATCATGGAAATTATTCATGAACCCACGGACTTATGGACGGAACCTTCCCTTGCGGGGATGAAGCAAAAGACGGAAGGGGAATCATGGTCGGCCATTTTGACTGGCCCTATTGTTATAGCTATAAAGGTATACTACACGGGGAGAACTCCGGGCAGTATATGTTCCCGCCGGTATAACAGACTCCCCGCACGAAAGAGGCTTTTTCCTAACAGCGTGCGCAAAATTCTATTTTGCGCACGGGTTTGCGTGCGCAAAGTGCCTCAGTCTCGCATTGTTGGACTGGTAACGCCATCCAGTCGTGTAGGCTACGGCCGTAATTCCATTTGCTAGTTAGAGTTATCACAGAGTCGAGTTTTGCTGGAGTTCAATTGTTGATTGTTGATAATAAACGTTTAAGTTGCTTAGCGACCTTGTATTTGGTTGTTTTTCATTGCTCTTGTGATCAAACTTCGCACAATTTTTTTTTATTCAATTAAGCATTTTTAATTTATTTTTAATCGTTTAATATTACATACGAGTTTCCGATGTTGTCAAATTTTGCGCAGCTTGTTAGGAAAAATAGTATACGCAACTAGTGCGCATAGGTGTCTCCCACACTCGTCTTTTTTGTCGCCCTCGCTGCGCTCAGGCGACAAACCTGACTCGTGCGGGATTCACCTATTTTGCGCACTAGTTGCGTAATGTACTATTTTTACCGTAAATTCGGGCGCAAAATCTGCCCGCGCGAGAAGGCAAACGTCTCGTCTTGTATTTTCGGTGACGCCACCTTCCCCATATACGGTGAACTATTGGTCCTGTCAAGACTTCCCGCAAGTGCGGGAAGTTAGAGCGCCCGGAGCAGACCTGAAAAGGCCCCGAAAACGTGGGGAGAAGAGATTCCCGCGCGGAGGCGCCACAGTACCCGGAGTTCTCCCCGTGTACCGCGTATACCCGTGACTTATATACATTACATACTCAGCGCCGTGCGAAGGGGGGGCGAAGGGGGCGCTCGCCCCGGGCGCCAACTTCAAGGGGCGCCAAAATGTGAGGGGGCGAAAATCTTGAACCACGCTAATAACATGTACCAAGATCGCTTTAGCCGGTCCCGGACTTTTTCGACTTTTTTTTCAACTTTTTCTTTCGATTTTCAACATTTTTCGTGATTTTTTTGCTTTCATACTATTTCCAATTTGTTATTTTGTATTTCCGCAAGTTTTTTTCCAGTTCTGTAAATACGGATACGTTCTGATACTGAATTCGGAAGAACATAGTCTTGTCTAGAGAGAAATCTATCTATTCATGAGGTATTCCATGCCAACTCGACTAATGATTTTCCCTCACTATTTTATATTTGATTCATAATTTTTCATACTGTTACCCCAACTCTAACACCCATTCATGAGTTTTTTCAGATTTTTTTCCTGAACCATTATTGATTTATGAATTTTCGAAACTTGCAGCATAGACACGCTTTTGATTGGAGAAACGAAAAAAATCTGAAAAATTCTGTGTCCGAAGACGATCATTTTGACCCTTATTCGAAACTGGAAACTATTTTTCTTATACTTATTTCGCTGATTTCGGAAAAAATTATTCACTTAACGTAGTGGATAATGGCTCCCAGAATTTTTTTGATCAAAATTTTCGAATATGAAATCAATCGTATCTCTCATTGTTACGACCCATTATCCTAAAGATACAATTCATCCGCATTGAAAAAATTCTGAGAGCCATTATCCACCACGTTTGCGTAATTATTTTTCCTTAAATCAGCAAAAAAAATGTAAGGAAAATAGTTTCCACTTTCGAATGGAGGTTGAAATGATCGTCTTAGGTCACAGAATTTTTGAGATTTTTTTCAAAAGAATCCAAAGTGTCTTTCTGTTGGAAGTTTCGAAAGTTCATGAATAAATAATGATTCGAAAAAAAATCTAAAGAAATTTATGCGTGCAGGGTGTTAGAGTTGGTGTAGCTATAGAAAAAATGATGAATAAAATGAAAAATGGCGAGGGAAAGGCAAGGGGCAAGGTAGTGGTCAAGTTGGCATGGAATACTCCTTACATGAAAATATATTATTATAAAACAAAGATTATATAATAGATTATTATATAGTAAAAACGTTCAACAAATACAAAATTTGTTACAAGATATTGCCCATGATCATGTAAAAGGTTTCGATAAATATGTGTTGCACAGAAAAGAAATGAGCAGTTGGAATAGGGCCAACACTTTTTTCCAGTAGAAATAACAACAATTGTGGTAAGATTTACTCATTAGGACATTATGGAATCTACTTGCTCCTATGTACCAAATACTAGAATTGTGGTAATTTCTACTGCAAAAAAGTGTTGTCCCCATACCAGCTGCGCAACATAGTAAATTCAGCAACAATGTTTTTTCCGTGTGAGTAATATATATTTGGCTGCATGTCTTTTTTCAACATTGTATGCGACTTTTTTTTTCAATATATTCAACTTATGTGACTTTTTTCACGGCTACTAGTCATTCCGAGGCCTGTTTCAGTCCAAGAAAGGTAATAGTTCAATTTCGATTATTTCTTTTTTTTTTGTATGTGAGGGGGGCGCCAAATCTAAATTCAGCCCCGGGCGCAAGTTTTTCTTCGCACGGCGCTGTACATACTCAATTGTTTGTGACCACGGTGACAGTTTGTTTGGGGCAAGTTAATATGGATTAGCTACATGCGATTACGCGAAAAGCTATTAGGATTAAAAAAAAAAAAAAAAAAAACAAGTTAATATGGCCGACGCGTTACCTCACTCACACCCCCCATGATTTATACCCCGCGCCTCTAACCCCGACTTGCGCTCCGTCCATAAGTCCATGCATGAACCGCATGATCAGTCAACACTGATTAGTATGCCTGAAACAAGGCACAGAAGATAGAAATCGAAGGCTAATGGCCGGTTTCACCAACGTCGAGGCGCGCGGCGCGGCAACCTGACGCACCGCCAGACAAATAAGTGTAAAAAAAATATTTAGAAAAATCGCTTCATCAATTTCAAGAATTTCCCATCTTCAGAATTGAATACGGAATGCGATCATATTTCTTTTAGAATTTAAAAAATGGCCCAAGTTTGCGAAAAAAAACGATAAACATTCTGATTGCTCATAAAAATAACAAAATTATATTCTTCGGGAAGTTGACAATTTTTATCGGAAAGTGTCTTTTATCGCCTTTAAAACGCGTTTTTTAAGATCTCTCTACGTTGAAGGGGACCCGAGATATTAATTGTTAAAGCCGCCCGCGCGCTACTTTTACAGTAAAATGCGATAATTCATAACTAGCGCAAAAAAATTTTTCTTGACCAACGAAAAAATACGGGTCTACTGTTTTGACGTAGATTTCACGTCAAAAAAGTTTAAGCCGATTCAAAAAATACGAGGTCAAAAAACACCCAAAATTGGCCGATTTGAGGTGGAATTGCCCATATAGATCAATGATAGAAAAGAAGAACAAATAAGAAGGATAAATAAACGAGCATTCATCAAAAAATAGCACAACTAGTTTCCTTAATTTTGGCATGCGATCTAGATATGATTTGTGACAATTTGTCCGCCAACTACAGTCTTCGTGTCTTGTTATACCTCAAATTATACGGCGATATAAGATTCAGAAAAATATGTGTCACTCTTTTTCCTAGTCTGTCTGGAACCCAGAATGAAGCGATTGAGAGTCTGCTATTATTATCAACAATGTTAGGCCCGTAATATCGACATGAGCCGTCTTCGACGGAATCGACTTGTTACTGAAAAATTACACGCATGCGTACAACACAGTAGCAAGGTCCTTCGTTACCAAATACACGACCTTAAATAATGTGAAATTCTTGTTGAATAAAACATGTTAGAAGAGGTAGTTGGAGGAATAACAGAGTCGTATGTGGTATACATACAGAAACATAATACTGTTATGTGTTCGCTGCTACAACCAGTAGACATTTCCTAATATTGTTATTTCATAATCATTGGAGCAAATTTTTTTATCAACTATAATTATTGATGATTATACGTCACTTATTGTTCGAAGACAAGCTTATGGATGGGTAATATCTATTTCATTCATTCTATATTTACCAGGTGTAAGTCTATCACGATCTTTCATCTTAATCCCCATAGAATAGATAGTTTGAAGTTCGTCATTATAAAACAAATGCTTCACGAACGTTTTTCTATTAATTTCAAAACCCACGCACATGAGCGATTCGTGACGAAGAATGCGTTATACGCATGCACCTCATTTTTTGGTAAACATTCGAGTCCGTCGAACAGAGCTACATCTGTCTGTGATACAGACTGTCCAGTCATGGTCTTAAATAGCATTATCAATGATAATGATAATGATGATGAAGATGATGATGATAATGATAATGACGATGATGATAATAATAATAATAATAATAACAATAGGTGAGAAATTTTCAACCAGACTTGAGATGTAGTAGGGTCATTCTTTGCTGACTCTATGCACCTCGGAAATCAATCAATAATTTGCCTGATTTTCTGGTCCGAAAATGTATTGTCGATAATTCTACACTCAACGTTCGTCCCGTGATATAACTATTATGCGGAGCGTCTGTCTTATTGCGAAGATAGGATACGGGAATCGATACGAGCTGAAAAAGAAGAATTCTCGATTTTTTATCAATAATTTTCCTGATTTTCTAATCCAAAAACGTGTTGTCTATAATTCTGCACTCAACGTTCGTCCCGTGATATAGCTATTATGCGGAGCGTCTGTCTTATTGCGAAGACAGGGTACGGAAATCGATACGAGCTGAAATCAATAGCATTATCAATGATAATGATAATGATGATGAAGATGATGATGATAATGATAATGATGATGATGATAATAATAATAATAATAATAACAATAATAGGTGAGAAATTTTCAACAAGACTTGAGATGTAGTAGGGTCATTCTTTGCTGACTCTATACACCTCGGAAATCAAGGTACACTCGAACCTCCGCTATTTGACCACACTTGCCCTCTGCTATTTGACGGGCTTAACCCCCACTATTCGGCAGCGTTCCCCTTAACATCGGGGCCGTCAGTGACGCGGAGTGGCGTGAACTGGCTGCGCAGAAAACCGTCCACAAGGAGTGGGAGGCCCCTACTTTCGTCAAATAGCAGAAACGCTCGGTCCCGACTCGGTCAAATAGCGGAGGTTCGAGTGTATACCAATCTCGTCGCCATCATATATTATGTATACCTATTTACACACTAGATTGGCTTCGAATGTTGAAAAAGGCATTTGCAGTGATTTTCATGGTAAGACTGATTTGTCGAATAACGAAAACTCAGGGCATTTTCTTGGCCTTGAGAACTAAAAAATGACAACTTTCGATTCTGTATAAATTGATTCGTCTTGGATTGCCGTCGAAAGTGAGCTTTCTTAATTTTGGAAGTGTCCGACTAGGCAGAGAATGCCTCAATTTGATACAAAATTTTTTTTTTTGTTTCTTCAGGAAATTAGAAGAAGAACAACTCTGGGTCGGAAGGAAGGTGGTGGGGCTTGGGGATTCATCTTCTGATAAATAACGTGATTAAAAATATATGAACGTAGCAAAATTGCAGACGTCAAAAATTAGGTACAACTTCTAAGGACTTTTAATTTGAGTCGTCATCTTGAGATGAAAAACATGATTAACAAACACTTATAGATACAAATATTGGTGACGATTCTTGTTGGGAAAGTGGTATTAGGAAAAGAACCTGCATCAATTAATACAAACAGAAATAGATGAATAGCTCCATTTATCAACTGCGGAGAACCACCACAGTTGCTTTTAATATGGAAATGCAGTGAACCCTAATATATCTATCCTCAAGATCCATTAATATGGCATTTTCAAAAGCTCAACGAGAGTGTGAAAGTTTTTTTTTTTCTCTTCCTATTTTCCAACGATTCTGAAAAAGAAAAAGGAAGAAGAAAGTCGCTAAGCGATAGAATTAAAGTCAAATATATGGAAATAATAGACACAAAATGATTCAGTTATAGTTTTTAAAAATATATAATTTAAATAATTATAAATTACAAGTTGTACAAGGATAAATTGAAATTTATCTTGAATTAGTTTTCATCAGACAATAAACGTTGGACAATTATTAGATATACTGTTCTGTGTTCTTCAAATCTTCACCGGAAATTAATATTGAAACGATAATCACACGCTGAATAACTATTTCCACATTGGCAACTGTGGTCAATTTTCACACAGTGTGATAAACGGGAACTAGAATTTTCAGTTACCAAATACTTTATACTATTCGGTGCTGTTCGGGTACTACGCTCTCAGTTTGTGATTAAGGGTTGATGTTTTCTATTCTTTTCGCTTCGTTTATTTCAGAGCGATCGGGTGGGTGGGAGTTGAAATTTTCTTTTATCATAAAACGATTATAAAAGGCAATCATTTCAGTTGGTTTAACCACGGATGCTTGAGAGACTCTGCTGCAGCCGCCCGCTTGCTAGGATCAAAGTCAAGCATAGGCGTTAGGAACTCGGCAAACTCGCGTGCTTCGCTCGGCAACCAGTCGTATTTTTCTGTCAAAACTTCGTAGAGACCCCAAGGCTTCAGGCCAGTTATGTGCCTCAATTCTCCTTTCTTGTTGAAAAATATCCGAGAGTGTTTCCCCGATAATGCAATACGCCGTGGAATCTCACCAAGCAATTCTATTATGTGGGCTAGGTGGTCCTCGTCTCTGAAATAGAAGAAAAGGGCGCCACGTTTAGTCGATGTCATTTTTGGAGTGGCTTGTCTTAGTTTAAGGTAGTACTGTCGGTACATAGCTAGTCAAGTTCATTCTGGCTCTCATTTGACTCGGTTAGTATTTAGATGTGGCAACGTCGTATGATGTTTTTACTACACTCAAGCAGTCAGTGCCGGCAACTCACTAATCTTCCGTGTGCTGCCAAGTTACGATTATTCGGGGGGGGGGGGGGGGATTAATTTTTTTTTTCATACCTTTCATTCATCGATAGCAAAAGTCGCGCTCCTCACAGCATTTCGAAATACAAACTCATCGATTAGAAAAAAATTTCATTCAAATTCATAAAATTTCAGTTGCAGTGCTCGAATTCCGAGTGTTGCCATGCCACACACGGAAGATTTCGAGTATTGCCGTCGCAACACAGGCAACACAAGAGTTGCCGGCGCTGAGCAGAGTAACATGATTTTCGTTCCTATTCAACATCACTTGCGAATTGAAGAAAGAAAAAAAACGGAGTTACGGAACCTCTGTTAAGATTTACTCATGTACTCAGCCCGTAGCATTTTGGACCGCGGGCGTCCCAACCTCTTTCACGCCTTACGGCGTTGCCACGTACGATACATCATTGTCAGCTATTCGAAGTTTTCAATTTTCAACTGCTTATCTTTTTTAACACACGCTCCTAAATTGTGTTTTCAAGCATCTGAAATGTTCAGCAGATATTGAACTATTATTCTGTGCAATTTCATTCGAATCTGAACAGTAGTCATTTCATAATCTTTGTTTGAAATTGCCAAACGCGTGATTCTCCATAAGACTACGTGTTGAACACGTGAAAATCCAATAATATCGAGGGTTTAGGACCAAAAGGTCGTAGTCCACTGTTTTTCGGCTCTTGATGACCTTACTGCCATATAGACGGATCCTCAACTTTAACACGCCAGTTCCATTAGAGAAAAATTAGGCAGCCTACTGGAAAAGGACGTGAGTCCACTACAATACTGCCAGAAAGCTGCAACCCGCAAAAATAAAAAAAAAAGTTGGTTACGCTCTTCTGGCAGATCACTGAGCATTTTTTTCCCAATTTGAATCGCCTTCTTACAGCCAGAAGGTCATAACCCTCTTTTTTTCATTTTTCGTGGCTCACGTCTGTCTGGTAGATAACCGGTCATTTTTTTCAAATTTCGATCGCCTTCTTACTGCCAGAAGGTCGTAACGCTAAGCAATTGGCAACGTGATGTTCACCTTAGTAGATGTGTGTAACATTGCCGTTTTTGGAATTTGGTAACCTTGTTACAGCCGGAAGGGCACAATAGTCTAAGATACGGGATAAGGCCGATCTACGCCCATCTGTTTACCAGTAGAAAACTATTTTTTAGCAATCATAATGCATGAACGAACATACCGCGAATAGGTTGCCTGACGAAATTCGGTCAAGTCTACCCTTAAGGGGGGGGTATACCCGATTTGTTACCGACACCGCCTATATCTCTGAAACGGGGCTATCAACAGCGTTGCCACAACGAAATTATTTTACGTACTGGATAGCAGCGCCAAAACGTACTGAATGTGAACTTTGCGTACTGAATTTAGCGGTCAACTCAAATTAAAGTATATGCAATCGAAGTATAGTTGAAATTTGACGTTTATTAGTTTTTTTTCAGGTACACAAATAATTTTTTTTAAACTTACACAAAATATAATATATTTTATATTATATATTATTATTATTATTATTTTATATTTCATATTTTTTTTTATATAATCAATTTCGTAGATATTGCATTTTGTTTTAGGCTCGGGGCCTTTAATTAAAACTATTAATACACTGAATGTATTCGAATTATTTCGAATAACGGAGACTAGTAAGTTTTCTCTCAATACAATGTAGACCACCTCTCGGCGATTTATACGAAGTAACGTAAAACGTGAAATCGTACTAGATTCATGAAAGGCGTATCGAATGTACTTAATCCTGACAAAACGTACAAGATTTATGAAAGGCGTACTAGCGTACTGAATCGCGTGAAAAAGTACTGAATTCAGTACAATTGTACTGAAACGGCAACACTGGCTATCAATCGACTTGTCCTTTCGGCAGCCGATGTTTGACGAGTAATGAGTTCGAACTGGTACATTTGATCGAATGAAATCGGGATTTTTTTTTTTTTTTGATCGAAAAGTGTTGCGTGCCATTTATGTCGACTTATATCAAATTCCATATAATATCATTTTATGCCTACGCATAAAAAATGCAAAATCGACCGAGAGAGCCCGATTCTATATGGAATTCCGAACACAACCATCCCAAAACATCTTTGTTTTCGACAACGATGAAGGGGCCAGTTGTATTCTACGTTTTTGTGGTAATTTTCGCGATTGTCAACGGCTGAGAGCAGCTGAGAGCAGCCATTGCCGCTAATGTCATTATATTAGTTCCCAGATCGCCCGTGAGATGTAGCCACCCGCAAATTTTTAGCCATAGAACTTATATTACTGGAGGGGGAATAGTACCTGTCGGGCTGACGCCAACATGTTGAGACAGAGATATCTCTTTCTCCTTTCCTAACGCGGCGTCTTTCCTTTCCGCGCAGGCGCGCACCGTCCTAGTCGTAGTCATTCCTAACCTATAACGTTAACCACGAATAACCATTGTCAGATTGTTTGCTTGGATGATAATTTTGAATAGCATATTAATTTATAACCGTTGTCAGTAAATGTATAACTAAACTATTTCTGTGATACAAAATGAGTTACAACTTTACGCTAACCCTAACCTATCAATCTTCGCACGGTACTATTCCGGCGAGGGGTAAGCGTGGAGAGGGGACTGGACGTTAGGAAAGGAGAGAGAGATGTGTCTCTGTCTCAACATGTTGGCGTCAGTCTGCCGCTCATTGCGCGAATGGGCTATTCCCCTTCCAGGAATATAAGTTCTATGATTGCCCAAGACCACGGAGTACGGAGACTACGGACAGACGGACTCCCGAGACAGCTGTCAGTTCTGTTCATATTCGTACATCTGAACATTTTGCAAATTTCATTCTCTTTTATGCTTCCTATACTTACCTACTTATTATGATAAAATTCACATTTAAAGTGGAGGGCGAAATTATAACAATCTCTCATGAAATGACGAAGCGTGCAATTTTGAGGTTAGGTTATAGGTATACGGTTATTGAATCGCATAAAGTTTAGTCTACAACATAAATTGATGAGTGACAAGGATTCCATTCAACGTGGCAGGTCTTTAATATATTATTATTCGTTTATAAATATTTTCGTGTATTCAATGGGCCAAATATATCATATTTAATACATGCACATAAGAACATATCTTTATAGGGCTTGGAAAGCAACGAATGATAACGTGTGTCATTATTTCAGGCCTTTGTGCTTTCAACATATTTATGTTATACTACCGCATTTAACATTACTGCTTATTGACGAATTCAGATGATATAAACTGCATCAGCGTACATATACATGCATTGAGATACTCATGGAAACAATTGGCAGAATGCTGAGAACGGAGCGAGCCTAGAGAGCCAGGATATAGGAAAACCCAATCGAGCGAGCTTACGAGCGAGCACAATTACAGTCCGACCTCCAAATAAGAAACCAAAAGCCCCCAAGGGGAAGAGGTTTTGCAAGAATTCGAGTACCCCCACCATGCGTGCGCTCTTCACAAACTCACTCTCTCTGTCTCTCTCTCTCTCATTCGCACGTAAGTGCAATCCGAGCTTAGAGTGGGGGAAGCGCTCGAGTGAGAAACTGGGGAAGGTTTCTTATTGCCGGGTTTCTTATTTGGAGGTCGGACTGTATTAGGTAGCCAAGCCAAATTTTACAAAAAGTAATTATATTAATATACTACCACGTTTAACATCACTGCTCATCAAGGGATTCAGATAGTATGAAATGCATCACCGTACGTGCATGAAGATACTCATCGAAATAATTGGCAGAATGTTGACAACGAAGCGAGTCTAGCGAGCTACACCGGGAGATTTCGTGGTCGGTCACTGTCTCTCAGTGTAGCCAGTAGCGGAGAATCAGAGTGTACGCGGAGGTGGTATACACTGTGTTCAGGTACTGTTGACGAATGCGAAGCCTGCAGTTGGTTTCCTATGTGTAGCCGTCTACCGTTGACACTCGTATACAGAGAACGTTGCCACTGTTTACATTTAGCTTCACTGTATACGTCTGTTGCCTACCGCGTCACCAGTAGATGGCTACACATAGGTATCAAGTGAACGGCTACGTAGTGTGCACAATCGCCGTATACGCGTATACAGTCATAGTTGACTAACATTTTCCGTGTAGGGGATAGGAAAATCCGATCGAGCAAGTTATTAGGCATAATTATTAGGTAGTCAAGTAAAATTTTAGAAAAAGTATTTATATTATATTGCCACATTTAACATTACTGCTTATGAAGGGTGTTAGATGGTATGAAACGTATAGCGTACGTGCATTGAGCTACTCATCGACAGAATTGGCCGCACGTTGACAAGCGAGCGAGCACAATTATTAGGTGGTTAAGCAAAATTGTACGAAAAGTGGTGATATCAACCCCAAAAGCACCTCTGGTGCAAAAACCTTTCGCCAAGTACAATAATGTGATCACTACCCCCAAAATAATCTACCAATGAAAATTCCTCCTTAACAAAAATGATACTATGAAAATGTCTACCTACAAAATGATTGAAATCACATGAAATTGCCAAGTGCATGTCCGCGGTACAATTATAAAACGGAAGATATAAAAAAATAAAAATTTGGAGGTAGTGGTACTTGGCGGGCCTCTTAGAGATAAGTACGAGAAAAAAGCCATTAAACTATGTCAATAATCCTGAAGGGATATAAAACATCGGCCCGCCAAGTACCACGTACTCCAAATTTTTATTTTTTTATATCTTCTGTTTTATAATTGTACAGTGAAACTTCCCTTAACGGACACCTCTTAATAGCAGACCCTTCTTCATAACGGACGGTCTAGAAATCCCCGGCAGAAAAGCATTAGCCCTTATGGGAAATACACTTCCTAATAACGGACTCTCTTAATACCGGACGCGGACACTCTTAGAGATGCGTTTTTCGATAGAAAAACTTCCGAATACCGGACACGCTTACAAAGTATCTGTTGGATCCGTAGGGAAAGGAAATCAGTTAGGGTGTACAAATTTCCAAAATTTTACAAAATTTCACAAAAATCAAAATTTTGACCTCAATCGAAAAATCTGCAAAAATTCTGAAAGATTCGTTTATAAAAATTTTCAAACCTTGACCCAGAGTGAGCAGTCGTTCGCTTCTATGATGTTTACAGTTGTTTCCGAGAACACCGTTAGATAATATGAGAAGCAAACGTCTACCCACTTTGGCTGAGGGCCTGAAAATTTTGTTAACTGAAGCAGGATTTTCGAGAATTTTTTCAGATCTTTCAGTTCGGGCTATCGATGTGTTCATTTCCAAAGTCCATAGGTGAATCAAAAAAGAAAAGGTGGAACAACATAAAAAATAATGACTCTAATCGGAAGGGGTGAGGGTCAGACGTAGGTCGGGTTGGGGTGGAATTCCCCATATATACTAAAATGTTCGTTGTGTAGTTTTTAATATATTTCATAATATGTAAAACAAACTTCCTTTTATATCAAAACTATTATATTTCACATGTATCATGCATATTCAAAATAAAATCTGATACATTCATGCGATAAAAATTTCGTCATTTTCTGAACAGCGGACACCTCTCAATAACGGATAAAATTTCCGGTCCCAAAGGTGTCCGCTATTGGGAAGTTTCACTGTACCGCGGACATGCACTTGGCAATTGTTTCTGATTTCAATCATTTTGTAGGTAGACATTTTCATAGTACCACTTTTGTTAAGGAGGAATTTTCATTGGTAGATTATTTTGGGGGTAGTGATCACATTATTGTACTTGGCGAAAGGTTTTTGTACCAGAGGTGCTTTTGGGGTTTCTAATATACTACAAAAAATGAATTTTTGTTTGCTAGTTAAGGAGGGTCCTCAGTTGAATTTAAAAAATGAAAAATAAATGAACAAAGAAATAAATAATAAATAATAAATAATACCTAGATAGTACAGCTCTGAAATTTTAAAAAACTTGAATTCTCAAATTTTTGGTTTTTATTATTTGCTGTAATATTAGGTGATAATAATAATATACCTACATTCTACAGGTATAAATATATAATTTAAAATTTAGAATGTTGTATAATATGTTTAAATACAAAAACTATTCGGTGTAGGATTCATCCTCAAGTACCAAGGAATCGTCATCGTTTTCAGAGCATGTCAACTACAGGATATCGTCAACTTGCAGGGGCATTTGTGAAATGTAGGTATATTAATATTATCACCTAATATTACAGCAAATGATAAAAACCAAAAATTTGAAAGTTCAAGTTTTTCAAAATTTCAGAGCTGTACTATCTATTATTTATTATTTAGGATTTATTTTTGTATTCATTTATTTTTCATTTTTTAAATTCAACTGAGGACCCTCCTTAACTAGCAAACAAAAATTCATTTTTTGTATATTAGATATTATACATTTATTTGTGAGTTTAGTCTGTTACTCCAAAATGATTCTCGGCATTAGTGTTGTCTTCTTCGATCACACGAAGAAAAGAGCATGCACACTTAGTCCAAGCGGGTTAGCATTTCAAATAGAAAAAATTCCAAGTAGCAATTTTTCTTCGCGAATCGTCGGGAAGGGTCACTGAGAGTCTAAATCTCGATTTTCGGGAATCCAACCTGTTTGCGTCAGCCGCCATCTTCAAATTGAGGGTGAATTTTCGTTTTTTGAATAACTCGTTCATTTTCAATTTTACACTGAAAATGATTATAATCAAAGTTTTTGGAAATTAAATTTTCCACAACTTTGGTCCTCATCATTTTTTCCCTAGAATCGATACTTTTCGATTTGAACCCGAAAGAAGGGGTGAAACTTAATTATTGCATTATCTCGTTTATTATTGACTTTTACGTATAAATGGAAATGAACAAACTTATTGGGAATCAAATTTGCTACAACTCTTGTCTCCTTCGTTTTTTCCGTAAGATCGATATCCGTTGATCCGGACTAGAAAAAAGCGGGTTGAAACTTAGTTATTGCATTATCTCGTTTGATCGGAAAGAAATGCTTATTGGAAATTCAATTTTCTAGAACTTTCGTACCTGTCGTTTTCTTTCTTTTTCATTTCATTTTATTTTTTGGTAAAAACGCAGTTTGGGATGGCCTTTTTCACTCCCGTGTGAGGTATACTACACTGAGAGAAAAATATGGTACAGTCAACCATAATGTAACCATTTTTAATAGTTGAAAATGGCCTCAACCTTTCAAACATGGTTGGGCACACTAAGATTATAATACTTTCGGGAACCATATAAAATAGTTGTTCGAACTATTTACAACCATTGAGCCTGGATGGAAAATGATCGCAACCTTGCAATTCTAGGTCAACTAACCATGATGAAAATAAGTTGAGCCAACTATTTGAAACTTTCTATGAGTTTTTATATGGGTGCAAGATGTTTCAACTTTGAAATTATGGTTAGATTACCCTTGGAAGAGAACGAGTTGTACCAAATATATACAACCAGATTCCATGGTTGAATGAAAAAATAAAGTATTAGGATGAAAAAATAAATTTAGCTCGTTACAATGAATTTATAACATTGTATGATGCGCCGAGAAACACCTACTAATTGCAAACAGCCGCATATTAATACAAAGTAAGGATTTTTAGATAAGAAAAACATGGGATTGTTTTGGCCGGGATTCGATCCGGGACGCACGCATTCGCTCGCATTACTAGTCGCACGCTCTACCGACTACGCTAAACTATCTATTGAAATCACTAATCATTTCTTCCTATTTATCTTGAACTCGGCATGTGTCTCAATAATATCAATGTTTTAATGCAGCTAAGATATTTGATTAACTGAACATCTGAGTTCCAAATATCTTTTTAGTTGAATTTCTTTCCTGGAGTTCCAAAAGTTCTCACTCACTGTAACGTATTAAGTATTCCGGTAACGAAAAAGAGTATTGGCTCAACTATGGTGTACATGATACGGATTGACATTATATAAAGTTCGCAAAACTGGATGAGTGGCACCTCCAACTATTGACACGTTTGTGGCAACGGAAAAATATAGTGTTGAATGCACTATAAAGTTTATTCTATCAGTGAATATTGTGCATGGTAACAAATATCTCAGTGCATAGTTGGATGAAAGTGTCTTCAACCTTGCAATTATGTTTGCAGCATCCATGAACCAAATCAGTTGCATCAACTATTTATAACCAGATAACATGGTTAGAGTTCAGTTGTGACTGGAGACCATATCTATGGTAGCATTAACAATAATTTGCTGAACATTCATAGGCTCAAATCAACAATATGCAATTGTTACGTATAATCACTGATATGGTAGAATTACTGCCGAATTTATAGTCAAATCGACTTTAATTCGGGTCAACATAACTTCATGTAAGGTGACATCTCACGTTTGCTAAGTTCATAAGTCAACCTTTTGGCCTATGGTTTGTTTCACTATAATGATGGCTTACCCACCACTCTGACGTGGTAGTTATACCAATGAATTCACGGTTGCATTCACCGACTTGAACAAGTGGTATACGCAACTATTATCGTGTCCACCATGTTTCTATTCATATCAATAACCACATGTAAATGGTGAACTGTACCATAAATGAGGTGACTCTAACTAAAAATATTTCAACCTTCCACTTATGGTCAATTCAGGAGGAGCTTTTTCTCTCAGTGTATCTTTCACCACCCCCTGGCATCGGAAAGTACGACCTTCCGCTCACGCGAGGGGCCGAAAGTCGTACTTTCCGTGCAGGTGTGGTGAAAACTAAGTCCCCCCCCCCCCCCAAAACGTTTCTAGTCTATATCAGCAAATATCGATCTTACGAAAAAAACGAAAGAGACAAAAGTTGTAGCAAATTTGATTCCCAATAAGTTTGTTCATTTCCATTTATACGTAAAAATCAATAATAAACGAGATGATGCAATAATTAAATTTCACCCCTTCTTTCGGGTTCAAATCGAAAAGTATCGATTCTAGGGAAAAAATGACCGGAACCAAAGTTGTGGAAAATTTAATTTCCAACAACTTTGATAATCATCATTTTCAGTGTAAAATTGAAAATGAACGAGTTATTCAAAAAACGAAAATTTACCCTTAATTTGAAGATGGCGGCTGACGCAAACAGGTTGGATTCCCGAAAATCGAGATTTAGACTCTCAGTGACCCCTCCCGACGATTTGCGAAGAAAAATTGCTACTTGGAATTTTTTCTATTTCAGCGTTATTTTTTGTCTAACCCGCTTGGACTAACTCTGTTTCGTTCGGTAGGCGTAACGAGCAGCTGATATTCTGCGTCCCCTCTATCGCATTGCATAGTACGCGCAACGCTTCTCTCTCGCGCACTCTTTAAAATTGCGGCAACTCCTAGTCTGGACCGATTTTACCTAGGCAACCTTATACCATCGTGTTCGTGATAAAATTCTCTATTTTTTGTATAAATTTCAATGAGAACACAGATGAGTGTAGGTACATAGTATATCTCACCTATTTATACCTGGCAACCCTCTAGTAGGGACCAGAAAAAGGTGGGCAACCGAACTTTTGCTTGTTCCTTATCGTCGGTACTCTGACGTAACCTCGTAACTCGATTTTTGACGGTTGACTCGTGTCTCAGATATTCACTAAAAAACTGAACCTAAAATATTTGCTATAGTATAATTATCATTGACATCTATGAAAAAACGATGAAACTTCCGAACTGGCAATAAATAATTAGAAGTTGTCGATTTGGTTTATTGCAATAAAAGGTTTTTTGTCTCTTCTGTCAACTAGTGTTTTCTGAGATACGAGGTTACGTCAGAGTACCGACGTTATGCTTCGTACTTTCGATCAGTATTGATTTCGTTTGGTTATCAGATGAGTGAAATTTTTTTGAAAAATATACAATTTTTATATTAATTAAGGGTAGACTTGACCGAATTTCGTCAGGCAACCTATTCGCGGTATGTTCGTTCATGTATTATGATTGCTAAAAAATAGTTTTTATCTGGTAAACGGATGGGTGTAGGTCGGCCTTATCCCGTATCTTAGACTACAACTAGAAGTCACCGTATGAGAAAAAAAAATAGGTAACAGAAAACAAGAATTGATATAAAAAAAGAAAAAGTAAGAAATTACGACAAATTGAATTAGAAAATGAAAATCTGCGATTCTTTTAAAGCAGTAATATTACAGTGATCTTCATATGAAATAAGCAATGTGCGTTGTTTCCAATGAGCCAGCTTTTATTGTTGGCGGAAGTTGACAGATCGCATTCTGAATGTGCCGGAGTCTTATAGAACAAAAAAAATTGAAGAAACAAAGTTCTTGACCTCAAGTGTATATGTAGTGGGATTCTTGGATATGTAGGTCAATAAAACGTTAAAGATTTAACTTAATTAATTTGTCAACGCTTCGGCCCCAAGTGCGGGCCCTCCTCGGGACAGAACGATTTTCTTCTTTATTCTACAATACAAAGGGTATCCTTGTGCTTATGAATTTATGAAATAAAAAATAAAAAAATAAAAAGAACCTTTAAATTAGCGTTGGTATAATTGTAGCCGTACTGGCCTTACAAACACATAGTAATACTCGCAAGGATCCAGAGAATCGAAACAAAAACACACATGGTTAACCCTCCGTTGTCACACTACCAAAAAATAACCGGACCGTCACACTGGGTGGATTCCACCCAGTACATTTTCAAATGACGATTGTGAGAAAACTATCTGTCCGATTTGGATCAAAAAATTACGGAACATTCTCTGAATATTGTAGATTATGCAAAAGAAGTCGTTTTGTTGGAAATTGGAAGACAATAGGTTAGAGAAAAATCGTAATTTTGTCAATTTGTGAAGATAGAACAATTTTGCTTAAAAGTCGATGGGTTGAATCCACCCAGTGTGATGACGGAGGGTTAACTGGGATTTAAATTTTCGGACTTTTCACTTGTCCATTGTAGCCCGATTAAAGATTAAAAGATTAAAAAGATCAAGATCGAGAGATCTTTTGTGGATAGTGACAGTTACAAAACAATGGCAGCGAAAGAGAAACAGGAAGTCAAGCTTGTTGATGTCGATCACTGTATCGAACGAAAATGTAAATATCAAGACTAATCCCCGGGTTATACAAACATAGAGAGCCAAATTACATAACATCAATTAGATAGTCAGATGTCGGTCACTTATCATGAGGTAGTTAGGTGTTAGAAATAAGTCTTACGTATGTGTCACTCAGATTCTCTACATCCTGTCGTAGGTTGACAGAATCAGAATGACTTACAATGTTGCACATCTCTAGAATGATCCTTTTATAGTACACAGATTCTTCGTGTAGAACGCTCACCTTGTCGTAATCGAAGCGGTGGTCATGGTCAACCATGTGTCGGGTTAAGGCAGTATAGTGGTCAACGCACTCTTTGATGTTTTTTTTTATGTTCATTAATTCTTTGAGAGATATGTCGGGACGTTTGACCAATATAAGGCTTATTACAATCAGAACACGGTATCTTATAGACTATATTGGAACGTTTTTCGGGCGGTAAGGCGTCCTTGCCTGAATCGAACACAGAACTCAAATCATTTAGATTCTTACCGACGAACTGTACATTAAACTCCTTAAAGATTCGATTTAGCGAGTCGAACAGCCCTGCGACGTAAGGGATCGAGATAAACGTAGGTCTGTTAAGATCCAGTTGAGGTGCAACGTTGTAGTTTAGAGAATTAATCTTGAGTAGACGTTTAGAAATAGTGCGGTTTACTATGTTTATGGGATAGCCATTTTTTGTTAAAGCCCCTCGAATGATTGCTAAGTTTTTTTCGTGGAAACGAGGATTTGACAGCCTAATACCTCTATCTACAAGATTGGTGATGGAACCAATTTTATACGATTTCGGATGATGTGAATCGTAATTTAAATATCTCTGTGACCATGTAGGTTTCTGGAACCAATCCGTCTCAATGGTTTGGTTTGAGTTAATGATTCGCACATCTAAAAAACTGATACAACTTTGATTCTCGGTCTCACAGGTGAATTGGAGTCTGGGGTGAAAATCATTGAAAACATGCACCAAGTGGATCACCGAGTCTCTAGGTACCGCGGTTAAGATGTCATCCACATAACGGAAGTAAAACGGTAATTCGTACCTCAAATTGTTGATACAATGGGATTCCAAGTCATCCATGACTAAGTCAGCCAGAATAGGTGATAATGGGGAACCCATAGGTAGACCAAAGGTCTGGGAATAGACTGTATTATCAAATTTTAAAATAGAGGCATCAAAACACAGGTTCAGGGCTAGTAGTAACTGATTTAAGGAAACCGGGACGTCAGATGAGAGGTGCTGCCAACGGCTCTTAATGGCCTCAATCGCTAAAGTTTTCGGGACATTAGTGAACAACGCAACTACATCCAAGGAGACCAGAATGTAGGTAGGTGGCAGCACGAGACCACTTACTCTTTCGACAAGTGTGAAGCTATCCTTGATATAAGATTTAGGCCTAATAATGTTAGATTTAAGCCAAAAGTTCAAAGTCTTAGCTAAACCGTAAGTTGGGCTATTAATGAAGGACACAATCACTCTGACCGGCACTTCCTCCTTATGGATCTTTGGTAAACCATAGGCTCTAGCTACTACACTGTTGTTAGAGTGGATGCTACGATGATTACTCTTCGAAATTGACTTGTTCTTAAGCCACCGGTTTGCTAAATCGTTTACGCGTTGTTGTAGAGTGTATGTCAGGTCATGTCTAACAATTTTGTAAGTATTAGTGTCCGATAGCTGGTGTAACATTTTCTCTTTGTAATCAACAGTCTTAATGCATACCGTAGTGTTACCTTTATCCGCTTTCACAAAGAGTAACTCAGAATGGCTTGAACGGAAGTCACGGACCGCCTTGATTTGAGAACCACTGAATTGGCCCTTTACAACGGATGGATCATGTTTGAAATTGCTGATTCGGTTTGCAAACTCTACCCTGGCTTGGTTGCGAGACTCGGTCGGGATGCAAGCAATGTTTGATTCGAAATCAGCAATCAATTTAGCAGTTGGAAGGCATTTTTTCGGAACAGGCAGACCATGTCTAGGTCCCAGGCTCAACACGTTATTGATACATTCCGGGATGTGTACCTCAGATAAGTTAACTATCCATTTCAGTCTAGTTTATTGAACTTAGAGATTAGCGATACTCACTCGGAGATAATTAGGATACAAAAACTCCTCACTGATGTTGATAAGTCCATCCGCCTGGCATTACCTGCTGAGACAGCGCATAGGTGTTTCTCTACACAAAACACTAAGTTGGAGTTCGAATTTACTAGATCCAAGAAAGCTAACCTCTTACAGCTTAACAATTTATTGAGTTTAAAACACAAATCTACACCGCCACCTGATAGATCGAAATGGATAGTTAACTTATCTGAGGTACACATCCCGGAATGTATCAATAACGTGTTGAGCCTGGGACCTAGACATGGTCTGCCTGTTCCGAAAAAATGCCTTCCAACTGCTAAATTGATTGCTGATTTCGAATCAAACATTGCTTGCATCCCGACCGAGTCTCGCAACCAAGCCAGGGTAGAGTTTGCAAACCGAATCAGCAATTTCAAACATGATCCATCCGTTGTAAAGGGCCAATTCAGTGGTTCTCAAATCAAGGCGGTCCGTGACTTCCGTTCAAGCCATTCTGAGTTACTCTTTGTGAAAGCGGATAAAGGTAACACTACGGTATGCATTAAGACTGTTGATTACAAAGAGAAAATGTTACACCAGCTATCGGACACTAATACTTACAAAATTGTTAGACATGACCTGACATACACTCTACAACAACGCGTAAACGATTTAGCAAACCGGTGGCTTAAGAACAAGTCAATTTCGAAGAGTAATCATCGTAGCATCCACTCTAACAACAGTGTAGTAGCTAGAGCCTATGGTTTACCAAAGATCCATAAGGAGGAAGTGCCGGTCAGAGTGATTGTGTCCTTCATTAATAGCCCAACTTACGGTTTAGCTAAGACTTTGAACTTTTGGCTTAAATCTAACATTATTAGGCCTAAATCTTATATCAAGGATAGCTTCACACTTGTCGAAAGAGTAAGTGGTCTCGTGCTGCCACCTACCTACATTCTGGTCTCCTTGGATGTAGTTGCGTTGTTCACTAATGTCCCGAAAACTTTAGCGATTGAGGCCATTAAGAGCCGTTGGCAGCACCTCTCATCTGACGTCCCGGTTTCCTTAAATCAGTTACTACTAGCCCTGAACCTGTGTTTTGATGCCTCTATTTTAAAATTTGATAATACAGTCTATTCCCAGACCTTTGGTCTACCTATGGGTTCCCCATTATCACCTATTCTGGCTGACTTAGTCATGGATGACTTGGAATCCCATTGTATCAACAATTTGAGGTACGAATTACCGTTTTACTTCCGTTATGTGGATGACATCTTAACCGCGGTACCTAGAGACTCGGTGATCCACTTGGTGCATGTTTTCAATGATTTTCACCCCAGACTCCAATTCACCTGTGAGACCGAGAATCAAAGTTGTATCAGTTTTTTAGATGTGCGAATCATTAACTCAAACCAAACCATTGAGACGGATTGGTTCCAGAAACCTACATGGTCACAGAGATATTTAAATTACGATTCACATCATCCGAAATCGTATAAAATTGGTTCCATCACCAATCTTGTAGATAGAGGTATTAGGCTGTCAAATCCTCGTTTCCACGAAAAAAACTTAGCAATCATTCGAGGGGCTTTAACAAAAAATGGCTATCCCATAAACATAGTAAACCGCACTATTTCTAAACGTCTACTCAAGATTAATTCTCTAAACTACAACGTTGCACCTCAACTGGATCTTAACAGACCTACGTTTATCTCGATCCCTTACGTCGCAGGGCTGTTCGACTCGCTAAATCGAATCTTTAAGGAGTTTAATGTACAGTTCGTCGGTAAGAATCTAAATGATTTGAGTTCTGTGTTCGATTCAGGCAAGGACGCCTTACCGCCCGAAAAACGTTCCAATATAGTCTATAAGATACCGTGTTCTGATTGTAATAAGCCTTATATTGGTCAAACGTCCCGACATATCTCTCAAAGAATTAATGAACATAAAAAAAAACATCAAAGAGTGCGTTGACCACTATACTGCCTTAACCCGACACATGGTTGACCATGACCACCGCTTCGATTACGACAAGGTGAGCGTTCTACACGAAGAATCTGTGTACTATAAAAGGATCATTCTAGAGATGTGCAACATTGTAAGTCATTCTGATTCTGTCAACCTACGACAGGATGTAGAGAATCTGAGTGACACATACGTAAGACTTATTTCTAACACCTAACTACCTCATGATAAGTGACCGACATCTGACTATCTAATTGATGTTATGTAATTTGGCTCTCTATGTTTGTATAACCCGGGGATTAGTCTTGATATTTACATTTTCGTTCGATACAGTGATCGACATCAACAAGCTTGACTTCCTGTTTCTCTTTCGCTGCCATTGTTTTGTAACTGTCACTATCCACAAAAGATCTCTCGATCTTGATCTTTTTAATCTTTTAATCTTTAATCGGGCTACAATGGACAAGTGAAAAGTCCGAAAATTTAAATCCCAGTTAACCATGTGTGTTTTTGTTTTGATTCTCTGGATCGTTGCAAGTATTACTATGTGTTTGTAAGGCCAGTACGGCTACAATTATACCAACGCTAATTTAAAGGTTCTTTTTATTTTTTTATTTTTTATTTCATAAATTCATAAGCACAAGGATACCCTTTGTATCGGAGAATAAAGAAAATCGTTCTGTCCCGAGGAGGGCCCGCACTTGGGGCCGAAACGTTGACAAATTAATTAAGTTAAATCTTTAACGTTTTATTGACCTACATATCCAAGAATCCCACTACACAACAAAAAAAATTGTTCCATTTCCATAATGATCCATACAAACGAACGTGTTCTTGTTATATTAATACGAATAACAACACTG
Source organism: Tenthredo livida (assembly GCA_963992785.1). NCBI lineage: Eukaryota > Metazoa > Arthropoda > Insecta > Hymenoptera > Tenthredinidae > Tenthredo > Tenthredo livida. Next base: position 20,032,785 of record OZ023067.1, read on the forward strand.
TAGATTCTTGAAAATTGCACTCTTATTTTGCACCTGAATGTTTGATTTCTGACGAAGTCTCTTTTTCGACCAGTGCGGAGCAAAAAAGCAGTCGACGTAGGGTATTGACGAGCAAAGCCGCTGGTTTGCGAATGAATCAAGAATGTTGTCACGTGAATAAAATTTGTTCCGCATCAGATTGACATTTAATTTCGAACTATATGCAACTTTCATTAATTTGAAACTACAGTAGAACCTCGTTTATCCGAGGTAATGTGGGGAGGAGGTACCTCGGATGAGCGAAAACTCGGATAACACAAAAGAAGTGAAAAATTCTAAAATTTCAATCATTTTTTATGTATTTGAAACGGTAGAAGGAAATGTAATCACAAAAGTATTTACATATGTATAAGCACCATAGTAGCGATCGCAAAATACTTCGCGCGTACAGCATAGGCATAGCGGCTCTATCCGTTTTATTCGAGTTTTTCCGTATTATCCGAGCATACACCTCGATTAATGCGGAGTGTTCGGATGAGTCCGTTGCCTCGGATAACGCAGAGACTCGGTTGATCGAAGGCCGCATAAACGAGGTTCTACTGTATATACAATTTCCACGAAATCGGAAAAGTCGTACAAATTTCATGAAAAATGGATACTGTTTATAATTCTGTTGCTCCCAGTTGAGGGAATATAATTTTATTATATGCTGGTCAATTAGAAACAAAGCGCATTGCTTGTTTCATATAAACATCATTGTAATATGATGACTGCTTTAAAAGAACCGCAGATTTTGATTTTTTAATTCAATTTGTCATATTTTCTTCCTATTATTTTTTTCTGTTATATATTTTCTTTTCTCATACAGCGACTCCTAGTTGTGCCCTTCCGGCTGTAACAATGTTACCAAATTCCAAAAACGGCAATGTTACACACATTTAGTAAGACGAACATCACGTTTTCAATTTTTGAGGGTTGCGACCTTTTGGCACACGTAGAAAAAGGATTACTTGAACGAAAAAAAAATTACTTGACTTGAGTAAAAGCTGTGATCGAATATGGCGAAATAAACTATTGCTTCGCTCAAGAAAAAAATTTAGTCGAAAGAATAGTCGACATAACTAAATATACAGTTGCCCAAATTACTTGATTTTGTTAGCTCGAAACCCTCGTGATCCTGGCAATGGGTTGTACTATTGTACTGACTAAATATTCGGTTGAGATGACTAATTTTTAACTAGATTCAATCATTTTTCATTTTGCCCCAAACAAATGCAGTTATTGAATTAAGACTCAGTTTTGTTGTATTAACTTTGCTCATGTAGATTACAAATTTGTTCATACTGAGTGAAATTTCTTTTGAGTTGAACATCAATTCGGTTGAGTATACTAACTCAAATTGTAAAAAAAAAACAAAAAAAAAAAAAAAACTGACGTGCGTGTGAATATTAGAACCCACATATTATACCTAATCACATGTAGATCGACATGCATTACCAGTTCGTTAAGAAAAACGCCATCCAATTTTTTCGACCTAGCCGGGATTTGAACCCACGTTTGCTCGCAATCGCTGTATTACTAGTCGCACGCCCTACCTATTAGGCCAAACTACCCTATGGATATTGTCCTCATATTTTCTTATTTCTCGAAACGTATGATCAATGTGTCGAATTAAGAGCTATTAGAGATTTCAATTTCACCGATCGGTAAGATACGGTCGATTGAATGAATAAATGAAACATCCATAATCACACGGAAAGAAATCCTTCGGGCCTGTTAGGAATACCATTCTGGTCCAGAAATATGGTAAATGCAAAGAGAAATTCTACTTTTATTTAGCTGAACCATGCATTTGAATACGAAGTTTGGACAACTGTTTAGTTATACTACTTAGTTATACTGGCTAGATATCCGGAAATGTCGATATCATTCCAATATAGTGGATCTATGGCAACGATAAACACTAGCCAAAAACGCATGAGTTGAATAGCAATACGGTATGGCAGTGGCTGAGACAGCGATCCATTATGGTCGATCGAAGTAGAAATATCGCTAAGAGCCCGAAAGATTTCTTTCCGTGCAAAGTTGAAGATGTTCGAATTGACTACACGATTTTTTACAACAAGTGCCACTTTCATTCCAAACAACATAATGCTAGAGTTTCTTGTAACTCACCCCAGTGAATTCATTCAAGTAATTAATTCTGTCACACCGAACAAACAAAATATTCGATGAACAAAATGTCTCATCCTGTTGGAAAAACTGACTTGTTTCATTTGAGCCACGGAAATGTTTCTGTCAACAAAAGTGTGATTCGCGAGAACCGCACATACGTTTTCCGACAAAACATTGGTAGTCGACTAAACCATTAATAATCAAACAACCATTTTGTTGTAACAACTATTTTTTTAACTTGAATCAAGCACCACGTAGCTCTAGTTGACAATTTTTTCTGACTATATTATTTAATCAAAATAAGTGAACTCAAATTGTTCATTCGAGCGCGTGAAATTCGGGTGAAATAAGAAGTACTCGATTGAAACAAATTTCACCCGACTAAATATATTTAGTCGGGAGTAGTAATCCTTTTTCTACGTGCAGTATAAGAAGGCGATTTAAGTGCAAAAATAGTATATTGTGTACCAAGGGCGTAAAGTGGGATTTTTCAGACCGAGTGTGGAGTTTGCAGTACGAGTCGGAGGCGAGCTAGCACGAGTCGAAGACGAGTGCATTTGCGAGCCGAGGACGAGTACTGCAACCACACAAGGTCAAAAAACCCACTTAGCCTTTGGTGCACACCATATTTTTTGTGACACGCGCGATTTTCGCGTTTTTGAGCGATTTCAAATAAGCGGGCAAATAAAAACTGAAAACGCCCGCTGCTCGATTTAGCGGGCAAATAAAAAATGAAAACGCCCGCTGCTCGAGCATAAGCGGGCAAATAAAAACTGAAAACGCCCGCTAAATCGAGCAGCGGGCGTTTTCAGTTTTTATTTGCCCGCTCGTCTGAAAACCGCCACTTTAGGCCCGCTTAATGGGTCAAAAAAACGCAAAAATCGTGCATGTGTTACAAAAAAAATTTATCAGTGTTCTGAGAGAAGGTCTTAACCATCTGTTTTTTTTTCCTTTTCGTGGATGAGGCACTTCTCGTAGTTAGGAGGCGATCGAAATTCGAAAATATTTGACCGGTTATCTATACCAGAAAGACGTGAGCCACGAAAAATAAAAAAAGAGGGCTACGACCTTCTGGCTGCAAGAAGGCGATTTAGATCCGGAAAAAAATAATCAGTGATCTACCAGAAGAGTGTAACCCACTTTTTTTTTTATTTTAGCGGATTGCGTCTTTCTGGCACTATTGTAGTGGGCTCACGTCCTTCTGGCCGTAGGCTGCCTAATTTTTTCTCTTATGGAAGTTCCGTGTTAAAGTTGGGGACACGCCCTTATAGCAGTACACTCCGTTTTTTTGTGGGTTGCACCCTTTTGGTCCTAAGCCCTCGATATAAGAGATATATTAATCAGTCTTCTGTTCCATTAATCAGTCTTCTCTTCCAAATGTACTTTTTTTTTTTCTTTCCTTGTTTAAATGCCTCGCAGCTTTTGCATTAAGATATCAAAGAATTGGATATGGGATCAGTTTTTCGAGAAACACGCTATTGTGGAGCATCAGACATACGGGGTGAATGTCTAACGTCCGAACACTCGGAACAGCGTTGAGGTGGCCGGGAATACAGCGCCGACAATTATTTCCCAATTTCAACGAATAAGAAAACCCGGAATTAATATAACAATTGACAATTTTACCTGGTGGCCACCTCAACCCTGCTCCGAGTGTTCGGACGTTAGACATTCACCCTGTATAGTGACTACATTTAAAACAAAGACGAACCAATTCTACTTATATTCATATCATCTGGTTATATAGTTTCAGCTGATTACATCTATGTATACCGAATTGCATATATACTAGGGTTGCACTCATTTGGTAAAAAAAAAATATTTGGTGTGCCGCCTGCTCAATTGGTTCCAAATTGAACATAAAAAATTCGAGCCAAATTTTAGGTGATTTGGCCAAAGGGAACACGTGCCCCTAGGAGGTTCATTTTTTTAATTTTGAAAAAAAAATTTCTTTTTTCACAGGACATGGTATGACAGAAAAAGAAGAGAAAAGGTTGTAACCAATTTTTCTCAGTAATAATAATAATAATAATAATAATTCATACCATTTTGATTGTAATTTTGCATGTATCAAATTTTTGTTAACGAAATTCCAAAATATTGCTTTTCATACCAAACCGAAAGTTGGAAGAAAAATGTGTACAACCTTTTCTATTCCTTTCCTGTCATACTATGTCCTGTAAAGAAAGAAAAAAAATGAAAAAAATATACCTCCTGGGGGCACGAGTTCCCATTGGCCGAATCATCTAAAATTTGTCTCGAATTTTTTTTTGTTTAACCCATTGCTTCACGTAAGTCGCGAATCGTCTCGGTTTGAATAGAGTAGCGTGCTTACGTGAAGCAAGGGGTTAATTTGGAACCGATTGAGGGGACGGCACACCAAATATTTTGTTTGACCAAATGAGGGCCGCCCTAATATATACGTAAGGTAGATTGTGTCGAATGATAGCCGTCGTGATCTTGGGGTCAGGGTTGTTACAAAACTGGACATACGAAATTCCCCGACTTTTCCAGGTTTTCCAGACCAAAAATGTACTTTTTCCAGTGAATTCAGAAACGTTGATTAAGGATATACAAGGTGATTCAGTTTGACCGGACCATATTAAATAGGCATATTCCTTGTCGAATTCTAAGTCTAAAGTTCCTTAGCAAAAATTATCTTTTCCATCGATATAAAAACGGATAACGGGTGTTAATTTTCACTTTGACGATTCCGTTTTCAATCTTTGGCAGTCAGGTCGTTCGCTCCTTAGTTTTCGGTTGCCTAAGTCCACCGTTTCATGGATTTTTTTTTTGTTTTTTATTTATTAATTTTTCAATTTTTCACTATGGAACTTTAGTCTTAGAATTCGACAAGGAATATGCCCATTTAATATGGTCCGGTCAAACTGAATCACCCTGTATGATCGATGTTTGAACTAGTAAGTGGATGTAATAGGCCCTTTTTCTTGCATTTAAAACGAAAAAAATCGCTCATTTCTAGCGCGGACTTCATTACCTCCCTAGGGAATTTTCGAGATTTCCACGGTTGGGAGCGGCAATTACCACAAAATCGTGGAATACGTTCTGCCCCTTCACCGTTGTCAAAGACAAAGATGTTTTTAGATGGTTGTGTTCGGAATTCCATATAGAATCGGGCTACAGAGGCCAAATTTGCGCTTTTTATGTAGGTATAGGCTGTGATATAATCGAAATAAAAGGGACACCGACACTTTTCGATAAGAAAAAAAAAAAAAAAATCCCGATTTCATCCGATCGAAGGTACCAGTTCGAACTCATTACTCGTCAAACATCGGCTGCCAAAAGGACAGGTAGATTTGTAGCCCCGTTTCGGAGAAATTCGAGAAATAGACCGGTTGGTAAAAATCGAATAGACCCTCATCGCAAATTTCGTACCGAATTCCCGGTTCATTCTGAAATTCCCTGACTTTTCCCAGACTTTTCCAGTGTGTTCCGAATTCCCTGACTTTTCCCGGTTTTCCGCGTTTTCCAGGTCTGTAACAACCCTGGAGGTGTGACTGAACTGGAATCTTCTGTATAACAGGGCGTATTTCCAACTCTGGGCAGTAATAGCATTCTGGACTGGGCTACACCGAGCTACACTGGTGTAGTGTAGCTATCTTCATCCTCCTTTTTGTTCTATGAGGAAGAGAGAGACAAAGATGGCTACACTACTACAGGGTAGCTCGGTGTAGCCCCAGTCGAAAATGCTATAAGAGTCATGCTGCAGCGGCCGCGGGTTGGAATCGACAATTGTTTCAGTGGCTATCGATTCCTCAATTGGTTGTCTGGTAGCAAACAATTGCCGATTCTGGCTCTCGGCCACCTCAACGCTATTCCGAGTCAACGGATGACAGAGGAACTCACCCTGTATATTTAATGACGTCAGAAGCGAGGAATTTTCGTCAACATGATGAACTTGAACGCGGGCACAGTCAGATTTCACGGGAATAATTTTGCTATCGAAGTTTAGATTAACCTGTGGGGCGCGTACTTGGCCATTTCCATTTCAGTTTCAGTTTGTCCAATAACGTTTAAGGAGGGGGTATACCCGATTTGTTACCGACACCGCCTATATCTCCGATACGGGGCTATCAATAGACTTGTCCTTTGGGCAGCCGATGTTTGACGAGTAATGAGTTCGAACTGGTACATTTGATCGAATGAAATCGGGATTTTTTTTTTTTGATCGAAAAGTGTTGGCGTGCCATTTATGTCGACTTATATCAAAGCCTACGCATAAAAAATGCAAAATCGACCGAGAGAGCCCGATTCTATACGGAATTCCGAACATAACCATCCCAAAACATCTTTGTTTTCGACAACGATGAAGGGGCCAGTTGTATTCTACGTTTTAGTGGTAATTTTCGCGATTGTCAACGGCTGAGAGCGGCCATTGCCGCTAATGTCATTATATTAGTTCCCACACCGCCCGTGAGATGTCGCCACGCTGTTACGTTGATACACCTGTAACCACGTGACTCGACCTGCAGTCCAATCGTCTCTCACTAATAAGCTAAAATTTTGCGGGTGGCTACATTTTTTTTTGCCATTTTGCTCGGTTTTTCCCCAAGTTATCAAGGTTTAAGTTTACTAGAGCAATCTAAATTATGAAATTTAAAACGTTTTTCAATTTTGAAAAGGCACGAATATTTTTTGGGGGGGCCCATTTTGCCCACCTCTCCCCTACATGCATCGAAGACCTGTGAATTGACGGCAATTCTGCAGCACAGTTCAGAGGCTGTGTATGCAACACCTTAGAATTCATTTTCTAGCTACACTTTTGACTATATAAAAAAAAATAAGAAACGAACCATTCGGGATAAAGTCTCACCTGCAGTAATCGTCACCGCTGTGAGGCTCAAACAAATAATCACCGGTGGCTAATTCGAAAGCCATACACGCCGTTGACCATATATCTGCTGAAGTATCGTATCCAGCTCCTAGTAATACTTCTAGAGATCTGTACTGGCGCGTTTGAATGTCTTCTGTAAATTTCTTATGGACCCAACAGGCATTTCCTAAGTCTGCTATTTTCACCTCCACTTCGCACTCCACTATCGCCGGATCCAATGGTGCTACCGATGCCCGTTTAATTTGCTGCTTTGCCTCGGGAGGATTAGAGGTGAGTGCGTTGTTCAACACATTACCTATAGTATACATCGGCTAATTATAATCAGATAAAATGTGAAGGTAGAAAATTTAGTTTTCAACTTGTTTTTCATCACAAAATGAAGCTTTTCACTTGAATCCCTGATACGCTGTGGAGAATTCTTCTATTGACTCATACCCGATTACTAGTACGTGGAGATAGGACTCAGAATTACTTCGTATTTCATGGAGCTTCGCCCTGAATAGATTGATTGGACCGAAGAAAGAGCGGTTCTAGCGCAGTGTGCAGATCGCATCAATTGTGGATACTCTCATTCATATTTGGAGGGGAAATTACACCTTGATATCATTTCGGGGGAGATCAATGAACCTTCATGATTTTTTCTTCATTTTCAAGCCATTTTTCATTGTTCTTTTTGAACGTTAAAAACAAAGTCTGTCGACGTACTCACAACGATGGAAGACCGACCTCATCCCTACACGTTATTGATTTGCCCCGAAATGACATCATTTTTCAATGTACTCTTTCATTATACTCAATCGATGAAATCTCAAATTATTTCAAATCATGTCTGAAAATACGAGAAATCAGCTGTGAAAAAACCGAGTCAATAGAATATTTCTACCAAGTCGTCCAGTGATTTGGAGGAAAGATTTATATCTGGAAATCTGGAAATCTCGAAATCTCGAAGATCGATACCTCCTTGCAATAAAAGACTATAAAAATCACCTGCGCTGCCCTCATTAGTGTCGTCCGGGTTAGGTGGCTGCGGGCCTTCACCGCAGCTTTTCTCAATGTCACACAGAGCGACATCTTCGACCTTTTGGTACTCGTCTGGAGGTTGGTTCTCCACTTTTTCGCCCCCAGCTAGTCCATCGACGCCGTTTAACCGCGGGGTTATTTGAACAGGTATATCTGATACGTCTAGGGAGCCTTTGCTCTCCGTGTTATCGTCAATACTTTCAGTGTGCAACTCTTGATCAGGACTGACGGTTGCTACTTCACCGTTTTCAACAGGGTCGACAACCAGTTTGCTCTGCTCTTCAATCTCCTCGATCTGTTCCATCTGCTTTTTCAACAATTCGTTTTGGCGCTTCGCCTTCTTTTTCAGCTTCTTTTTCTTATTCTTCGACATTTTCATGTTCGTCGTTGGCTCCTGGAACTCCTTTGGGGCTGTCGATATCAACGATACCGGCAATTTCAAACCCAGAGAATGCAGCTCCGTGGCTTCAGATGCTAATTTTCTAATGTAAGTCTCATCGACGCAAATCAACACATTTTCTGGCTTTATGTCTGTGTGGATTATTTCACCTGTGAAACAGAATTTTATTAGTCAATGACAATTTCAATATCACGATATTCTATATCTACACAGTGTGTTACCACTAGCTATGTCACCCCGCCAGGTGGTGATAGGTGGGACCGTAACTAAAATTTTTGATATAGGAACCCATGGTCGGAAAGTTAACGTTACCTAGATAAGAGGGGTTAAAAGTTTTCGGCAAATGCCTGCAACGCTTGCCTGCAGGCATGGCAAAATTATCGAGGATTTAGAAATAATCTAAGTCTAATTCAACTCTTCACAGCACAACAAATTTAAAAGAGTCAATATAGCAGTCACAGTGTTGAAAACATCACAGAGCATCAATCTCTTCGTCGTCCGAGCTAGTAGAAAGAAAATAAGTAAGTCACAACATCATTACATTCCTACGACTTGATGAAACTAAAAAAAAAACAACACAACAATACGAAATTATTTTAATTATTTTTTCCAATTACACGACGGAAAGACCGATTTCCGTGATGTTTTAAACACTGTGACTGTTATTTACTCTTCTGAATTTGTTCTGTAGTAACGAGTTGAATTACACTGAGATTATTGCTAAATCCTCGACCATCTCGCCATGTCTCTGGGCAAGCATGGCAGGCGTCCGCTGGAAATTGTGAACCCCTTATGACAAAGTAATGTCAACTTTCCGACCATGGGTTCCTATATCAAAAATGTTAGTTAGGGTCCCACCTATCACCACCCGGCGGGGCGACATAGTTAGTCGCAACACCCTGTATACCTTGGAAATGATTTTTTTTTACTTTTTTTTATTCATCACTCGTTCGATTTTAAGAAATATTCTATGGACTCCGTTTCAACACAGTTTCAAATCACTTGGAGTTTCATACATAATTCGTAATTTTTTTCATACTCTGTGGACTTTGTGCTTACATAAATTGAGTCGGACGAAAAAAACTTTTTGAAATTTCGAAATTATATTCTAGAATGCTGTAATTTTGTCGCAAAACAATGAAATCCCAGTAACCAGCTGCGAAAAAGACCAAGCGTGGCAACAATTCAAGATAAAATTTGTTCCCGAGGTGTGTACCCCCCTTAAATGACAGTGTTCGTATTTGTTTTACATTTATTGTGGAGGTAATCCAAGCCCTCGAGGACTTGTCTTATGATGCTCTTCACATTGTTCCTTGGAATGCCTCTGTAGTTAGACTTGATGATGAGTTTAAGGAGATTGTGTCCGAGGACTTCGAACACCATGCAAACATGTAGACCATTGATGCCACTGATTTTAAAATCGTTCAACAACTGAACTGTTTTGTTTCGCTTAGGGTCGTTCACATCTGTGTCACGGACATCTTTGAGAAGCTTTATTTCATCCAAAGCCGTTTCCGTAAAGTGTGAGGCAGACTTCACTACCTTGAGAGCCACAAATCGCTTATCCTGAAAAAGAAACATCAGCATACTCGTCTTTCATGATAATTGCCTAACTTCTACCTGATAAAAAACGTTGCGTTCTCTCACTTCTATCATAAGTCAGAAGATCTGATGGAGCTGAAAAATTCTAGGTTTTTTTTTTTTTGTTTTCTACTCTATCACCTTTTCTCAACATCTTTCCTGAATGTAACTTAAGAGAGATCGGAGTAAATATAAGATGAAGTTGAACTGGAACGAAATGTCAAAATGGTGCAAGAGGAAACTTGATCTTGCTTACAAATAGAAATAAGTCAAGTGTTTTACTACCTGAAGATCCCAGCACAGCCAAACAGTTGAAAAATGTCCCCAGCCAAGCTTGCGAGTGACGTGATAACGGTTTAGAAATAGATCCCCAATCTTGACCGGGTGGTAGCCTCCCTTGCAGTAGTCACTGCTATCTTCCTGCTCCTCGTCATCACTGCTGTAGACCTCATCGTCATCCTCGATCGTCTCGTTGCTCGAGCTGTGACAAGGCTCCAACCTATATTACCGTTTCACCAATTCGGATAGACATTGAGCAGGGGGGGGGGGGGGGGGGGGCGCTAGATTATTCAAATATTCTCATCTTTTTATCATTTCAAAAAAAACTCATCAAAAATTTGACATAAATAATCGCGTTCAGTGAATCGTCAATATCATGCAGAACTTTTAATAGGTACTATATGATAGTTTCCCCATTTGTAATCAGTGCAATATGTTTCCTAGCGTTGATCGGTAAAGAACATTATTTTCGGAGGCGTGAAAAAGAGTCGAGTGAAAAACAAATTCAGCAGAAAATTTGAAATTGCTACTGAAAGTAGGAGAAAGACAAAAAATTAATATTTGTTCCGATTTGTGAGACAAAGAATTGGAAAGAGTGACCAAGTTTCCGGGCTGTCACTGGCTCGAATTGCATATTTTACATGAATTTCAACAATTATTATCACGCAGTTACGATGATCAATATGTTTATTGCTAAGTCATAGATGTTTATAAATAATGTAATTATGCATCAGAGCGAGGAATGGGATTAAAGAGATCTGGCATTGTTGTTGTTGTTGTTGTTGTTCAAGTATTCGTATAGATGGTGATATTTACACACCGGATGAGAAGAAAGTGGAAGGAAATTGATGTTGAGGGAAAAAAGTGTACGAGTACCAAAATCTTGACTCATTCAGCGTTGGAATGGTGTGACGGAAACAGCGACAAACACCGGATAGTAGATGATGATAATGATCAAACCAACACTGAATATGGAAGAAAAATGATAAGAAGGCGATTGAGGAACGAGAGTTTAATTTTGTATCATTCAATTAGTTGTTCAAAAGGATCTCATTTATTAAATTCAACCACTAACTGAACATGACAATACTAGGGGGTAACGGGATCAGGGTATCCACGCCATGACACTCTTGTACGAAACATGTGAATCATAACTTTTGGATTGTTGACAACATCCAAAATACTGTCATTCTTATTCCAGAACAATTGTCTTCAATTCATGGTTATATTCGGTACTTGGTGCTTCTCCGGTTTTACGTATTATTACTTTTCATCGCCTATGGTGATATAAGAAAAGTATTGGTTTTGGTCGAAGAGTGACTTTGGCTAATTTTAACGAATCTTTACGTTTCAGACCCTCTGGAACCCGAAAACAGATTTTTAGACGAATGTTGGTCTGTCGGCTGAATCCGCGCGATGATCTGGAAAACAGCTCGATGGAAAATTGTGAAATTTGGAGGACATCACATTCGAATGGCCAGAATAAAAAACTGCCATATCCCATTAAATTTAAACGTTCACTTCTATCGGAAATAAATCAACTTTCAATTTTATATGTGTATATATTTCTGTCACTTTTCATTTTTGATATTTCCGAATCAAAATGATGTTTTTTTCGAATACAAACCAATTACTGTGTTCTGTATTCAGTACGATATTAGATTGGTTTGTAAATTGATGAAAAGTTCCGCGAAAAAACACCGTCTTTTTCGTCTTCACCGCTGGTTTTTTATTGATAAAGCTGTGGCAACTTTGGGATCTGGCCGATACAACGAATCTGAACATGTTGGTATTCACTGCGACATTGTCTAGTTAGTCGCTTAGTACAGAGTGGCGTAGGAGAAATGAAGTGGAAAGAAAAACAGCGCAAAGTTGAGGACTTTAAACTAACAGACAACAATTGTTAAGCGACTAAGATGTTTCTCTGCGCTTTAAATTTCATATTAATAATTTTCAGACCCAGGAACTTGGCAGCTCGACCGTTAGAAAGCTGTTGTATAAAAATTTTCGAGTAATGCTGAACGATTTGTAAGCCATTTTCAATTGATCCAAAAATAATATTGAACAATGTCAAGACAATAACACCAGATTTGGATCAATATCATGAGAATTTCTATTCACTTTGAATAAATGGAAAACTTGGAGCGAACGGTCAACACAAACTCTACCAAGAACAATTCAAACTGAAGGGCAATGATCTGTTTTCATAATTGACTCATGTATATTGAATATTCTATTTATTATCAGTGTCACATAAGAGGACTCGATACCGTTGCATCGATGCTGTTTGATTATGTCAATCGCTAATTCTGCACCACGGTGAGCAACCAGGTCGAAGGATAGAATTTGAAAAGAAAACGAGGAAGAAGTTGGGCCAATTCGTTCCGTATTTCTTTTCTTCTCTTCCTTGTTTTATTTGCGAAATTTGGAAATTTGGAAATTCGGACATTTCAGTCGGCCAGGAATCATATGCACTGATGTACACATGCTCGCCGCGGGTTTAAAATGAGACTAAAAGGAAATAAATAAGGGTTTCGTACCTGCTCCCATTTCCACCGGAATAAGGCCGTAAGCCGGTGTTTTCTTGGGCTGATGATCCAGTCTTTGAACCACCCTGAGGTCCATTCGACCCTGGGGGTTCGAGGTCCCCCGACGAACCTTTGCCCTTTCGTTTACCGGGCTTGTGGCGTTTTTTCTTAGCCTGTATAGCGAGGACTCGCCTGTTCACGTCGGTTTTAGCGCTCATCGGTTTAACAGGGTAAAGAATTAACTCGCAACCGAACCGGACCGGACCCGACCTTAACCGCGTCCGACGCTCGCCTTAGATGTATTCGAAACGGTAATACGGAAGGGTGTGCTCCACTCAATTTTCACCTTTTATCGCACCGTTTCTTCGTCACCACACCGACTGCTACACAGCCGCGTTCGCATTTCGATGATCGCCAATTGTTTGAGTATGGCCGACGACTGATCTTGTCTCTCCGAGACACGCCGTTCAGGGTTTTATTTCTTATTTTAGGAAGCGCCACCTGCGCGATTCGCCTTTATTGACACTACTTCTCGCGACGGTATTTTTCTATTTATGGATGTAGGTGCGTAGGCAAGAGAACTCGTACCGAATAACGATGCGTTTATTTGTGCGAAATACCGCACACGCACTATCACAATTCACAAGTCGTCCGTTAGACGGAATACTTCCTTCCTATTTCGTTCTTTATTCGACCAATTATTTAGCTTCTCTTATTTCGTGCCGCCGTTCGTCAGTTCGTCTAGCACGACGGCTTCCGGTTCTCTCGCGGCAGGGCCGTAGCTGAATATCGTTTGACCCCATGTCTACACGTCAACAAGCGGATGGATGTTTTTTAATTAGGCATTGTCATTTCCGGCTATTTTTCCATGCACAATAGTATTATTGGGTATTTCTTTGTTTTCGTAGCCAGATTACGCTTATTTTTCTTTTTTTTCCAAATTATTCCATAGCGAGCATCGTCGATACACGGTGTAACGCTTGTATACTTTCTATTTCATTTCTCTGATTGACGTATACAAGTATAGATATGTGTGGATAACTGGTAGACAAACTGAATATCGGAATTCATGAAATCACACTACTTTTTTAAATACATTCCTCTACTGTGGTCGCATTGAATACGCTAAGAAAAATATGACCTAATTGACATTATAACCGCGAGAATAATCTTTATCTTCATCAATTCTACCTACACTTGTTAATTTTTCTTTCTGTATTTCACAAATATAAATTCCCTTTCTTCTGGAATTCACATTCTTCCGCTCATCATTACATTATTATTTATTGATTCCTTTCAGTTCGTAATAACAAGTTGAATGAAACTTTAGAGCAGACGCGAAGGCTCCGAAATTGAAACGGTTTTGTTAGATATGTATTTTACATAGGTATACATATCACCCCTCGTCTTCAGCGGATTTAAGGTGCCACAGTACTGACATGTCCTATATATATTTGTGACGTCAAAATCGTGAAATACGAGGAATTTCGTCGTCAAATCGAGGATGATTTACGGGATGCAGATGGTCGAAATAAGTTTTCCCGAAACAAGTGTGTATTTCTACCCTGCGCTTGCTCCCTGTATTTAGTGATAGACGTATTAATCTCCCGGATGCAGCGTAAATACGACAAGACGGTGATGGCCGGATTCTGATGCCGCCATGTTGGATATGTATTAAACGACCTGTCACTTTTATTTATTCACCATGGACATCACTGGGTAATCTACGCCGAAAATTACTAAGCAAGCGCAGTACAGATTAATTTAAGCTTCAATAGAAAAATAATACCCGTGGAATTCGTTTCCTCGTTTAGGCTCAATATCGCGACGAAATTCCTCGTATTTCACGATTCTGACGTCACAAAATATATATAGGACATGTCACTTCTGTGGCACCTTAAAGAAAATTGTAGCTCATCTCCTTCCAATCCGTTTCCATTTGCTGCACAGCACGAAATCAAATTGTAAAAATTATATCATCAAAGTATTGAATTTCAAGACCATCTTATGTCTATCTGTTTCATTTACCTATGGAGGGTAAGGGTAAGGAGGAACAACTCCGTGTATAGAAAGTGTCCGTGAAATCGGGTTAATTAGATGGCGCCGCTGTAGCAAAAGTTCCTAATTTTCATTGGTGATCGCCAAGGTCGGATCTTGTGATTGGTTACCCTTATTACTTAGGAGCGCCATTCGGGTACTTCTGGAACTATTATTTAATGCACTTTTACGGACACTTTGGTCGCTGATGCTCCATAAGAGATAATCCTCCTTTCCTCTACCCTCCATACATTTACCCATAGAACTCATATTCCTGGAAGGGGAATAGCCCATTTGCGCAATGAGCGGCAGACTGACGCCAACATGTTGGGACAGAGATATATCTCTCTCTCCTTTCCTAAAGTGCAGTCCCCTCTCCGCGCATGCCGCTCTCCGAAATAGTACCGCGCGAAGATTGATAGGTTAGGGTTAGCGTAAAGTTGTAATTTATTATGTATCACAGAAATAGTTTAGTTATACATTTATTGACAACGGTTATAAATTAATATGCTATTAAAAATTATGATCCAAGCAAACAATCTGACAATGGTTATTCGTGGTTAACGTTATAGGTTAGGAATGACTACAACTAGGGCGGTGCACGCCTGCGCAGAAAGGAAAGACGGCGCGTTAGGAAAGGAGAAAGGGATATATCTCTATCTCAACATGTTGGCGTCAGCCCGACAGGTCCTATTCCCCTTCCAGTAATATAAGTTCTATGGTATATAGTCAAAGTGCAGTCCAATCATCTCTTACTAATGACCTAAAAATGTGCGCGTGGCTACATCTCACGGGCGTTCTGGGAACTAATATCATGACATTAGCAGCAATAGCCGCTCTCAGCTGTTGACAATCGCGAAAATCACCACAAAATCGTAGATTCCAACTGGCCCCTTCGGGCCCTTTATCGTCGTCGAAAACAAAGATGTTTTGGAATGGTTGCGTTCGGAATTTCATATGGATTTTGCATATTTGATGCGTAGGCTTTGATATAAGTCGAAATAAATGGCACGCCAGCACTTTTCGATCGAAAAAAAAAAAAAATCCCGATTTCATTCGATCAAACATACCAGTTCGAACTCATGACTCGTCAAACATCGGCTGCCGAAAGGAAAAGTCAATTGATAGCCCCGTTTCGGAGATATTCGAGAAAATAGACGGGCCGGTAACAAATCGAGTATACATCCCTTTAAACAGCTGACGAATTTTATTTTAGGGAGCAAATGAAACGCACCCCGCATCTATTAATTAGATTCAAACGTCTAAATAACCGTGATGCCATTGTTTTTCAACTATAATTTATTTAAATATTGATACGTATGTAGAATAATTAAACATTCAAGCAAACAAACGCTCTTCTCGATCCCCCTGATCGTGTAGCTCAACATCCAACGGCCCTGCCTGGCCCTGCCCGTTTCCGGCTGCGTTCAGCTGAAAACTGCGATATTTCAAACGTTCGGTGCGAATTCGATCAACCGCCATATTGCGCTGCTGCTGCCGCTGCCGGCGACAGCGGTATCATTTAACGCGCGAAAAAGGGATAAAGACGCGCGCTTTTGTCGAAAACTATGGAGTAACCTAACGGCTGTGGTTTAGGTAGTGAATTGAGTTGAAACCTATAGTTGAGAATCCATTGCTCGAAGCCTAATAATCGGTTGATAAAACGCCGTTGAAATTCGCCGAGTGTTGACAGAGAAGGCAAAGAAATCAAGGTGAACAAGAAGCAGACAGTGAAACTGAATATCTGAGATTGTGAACGAAACGGTGCGATAATGTCGCAGCAGTATGTGGACGCGTATTTCATCACCCGCAAACGGACAGCTGCCGACGACTCGAGAACCAGAAACAAGGTTCTAGTTCTGGACGAGGACCAGGCAAGCAGTGTGGCGAGCAACAGAATCGAGCGTATCGTAGACGGGGGGAAGAGCGCGGCTATCCATCAGCCGGACGATTCTAACCAAAAACTAAGCCCGAAGATAGTTTTCACGGCCGCGAAAGATGCCGCACTCCAGGTCCCGGATTCGAAATTGGACGCCAACGACTCGCGGAATAACATGCTGCGGCCGAACCGCGTCGTCAGAAATATCCAGTTCGATTCACCGCGCTCTTCGGGTTCCCAGAAAACTCCTAGGAGCAATTCGAGGGCGCGTGGGATTCGGGGCAAGAAGAACACTGGGCAGGATGGCCAGGCCGATATACGCGAGACCTTCTTCAAGCTCAACAAAGAGGGGGGAGATTCTCTCACCAAAAAACAGAATAATGTTCCATTTGAAAAGAAGGGGGCTCTCAGTCCGACCAAAAAAGGATCGTCGGCAACATCTCGAGCGGAGTTATCCGCCGGTGGGTCTTTGACTCCCAAGAAATCTTCCACGATGGAGAGTTTGGCACGCCGAGAACTTACCCTGGGTGAAATCAAGACCAAGATCACAAGGTCACCCAGGCTCGCGGAGCTCAAGGCATCTATGGCCAGGATCAATAAATGCGCTGCAAAATTGGATGAGATTGAGGCTAGGAAGGAAGCGGACAAACCTCAGATTCAGAAGTTTGAAAAAATTCAACTCGAGGTTCCTATTAGGTGAGCGTTATTCTGTCGATACAACTTTCACAGGACATTGATATTCTTCTCGTCGCCCCCTTCACGTTTCTGTCGATCATTGTCCCTTGCTTTCAGACCATGTCTTCCTCGATGTCTTCCAACCAAAACTCGAGATATCGTGATTTCGAACCAATATTTAAGTTATCATGTTCTTCCACCACAATTTCAGACATCACATATTCTTCCGCCGTGGCTGAGAGACACTTATTTTTCATCCTCTGTACCAAACTTTCCTTCCTTTGTACGCAAATAAAATTCAAAGCAAGTTCATTTCATCTCACGGAAATTCATTCTGAATAGGCGAGAGTCCCACTGAGTAATTACGAAAAATTTCACCATATGCATCGTCCTTTGGGATATATGAAAAATAGACACATAGAAATTCATAGCACTGGATAACCCAGACAGGACAATCTGGAAAACGACTTGAAAATATATATATTACAGTGCTAAGACATTTTTTTGGATCTGAGAGAACCCCACATTTGTTATCCCACATCGAATTCTCACTAGCGTCTCTTCAAGGGAAGGTAGAACAGAATCACAAATAATTGTCCATGTTAATTGTTCACTCCAACACTTGATAGGAGAGGAAATTTGAACGATAAGCGTGAGAACCTGCATTTTTATTTCAATCATCTAGATGAGGTTGAAGTTCGTCACGTTAATGCAACAAAATATTCACCAAAAAATCTCAAATTCAAGGCTCGAACGTTTCAAATGGATCAAGAACGGTGCATAATTCCTCAGACTGTGTGAAACATGTTTATCTCGCACATTTCAAAATTCTAACAACATTTAAATCATGCAATATTGCATTTCTTCAACGAATATTCTGTTACGTTAACGTTACGAACTTCAACCTCATTCATCTAGACATATTATAATCCTGCATTGGTCACTTTTGATCGCAAAGAAGGTCCGTGTCTTAGGATATATAAATACTGCTTACTATGGTCAAAGCTGACATGGAACATTTAATACCTTTCTTTCCCATTATCAGATGAAGTTGAAGTACATAACGTTAACGTAACAGAATTTTCAGAAAAATTCACTATTTTATGGCTCAAATGTTGTTAGAGTAGTTAGATAGACGGGGTAAAGGAGGTGTTTTTTACTGAAATCGGGAAATGATGCACGTATTTTGCTATTTTTTACCTATTCAAGTCATGAAATTAAGAATTTTGTCCCATTAGTTTGTTGCGTTAACGTTAAAAACTTCAACCTCATATCGTCAGTGGAAAAAGATATGAAGTAAAAGTTATCTATTTCGAGAAGTGTCTCAGCTTGAGCGGGACTCCGTGTTTTGTTCAATTATTGAGACCAAATAATTATTGTTCAATGCGTCAGCCCTCTTCAGCACTGTTTATTCAAGATTTCACATTCCTTATCATGTGTTCAGTATTATTTTTAACATTACAAGCTAATATGTGTCCATCGCCACCTGTAATAACGAAATGGTACGAGAATTACTTGATACAGAGGTGGGAATATACTCAGAAGAAGCAGAAATAATGCGAAAAGTAATTTTGTTGAAATGTTTCAGCATTATTGAAGAACTTCTAAGCGTCATAACGTCTTTACTTTGATTATATGACTTCTAAGCACCAAATTACCTCCGAAAAGCTCTGATTTGCTTCAGATCGGAGAAAATTCTATTTGTTCCTCCTAAAGAATTTAATTTTCATCATCAATTATTTAATAATCCGATTTTCTGAGAAATCACAAGCCTGGAATAAATTTTGATTGCTTCTATTAAAAGTCCGCAGAAAGCACTGATGTCCCCGAGGAAAAATCTTTTGACTCCGACAAAGAATGTCCATCTCCCAAAGAACCTGAGTCCCCAACGGCGGCTGTTGCTTGAGCCGAAAGAGAGTTCTTCAAGCCCGGTTAAAGCCAGTCCGTCGAAACTAGCTGCTTATCAAAGATACCAGTCGTTGACCGAGAGCGGCCTGACGCTGCCTTACAACTACCGCTTCTTAGCAGAGATGTTCAGATGCGTAGACACGGTATTAGCGCTTAAATAGCTGAAATTTCCAATATATCAATTTTCATTGTTGGTCGCAGAGACAATACAGCTTTCGGTATTCAGGTCGTGTCGCTATTGTTCAACCGGAGGGAAACGATAACGTTCAAGAAGCTAAAACCAGCTGTGCAAGAAATGCTTAGGCGTAATTTGACCCTGGAACATTTGGCTCAAATCAAAACCGTCTATCCGGACGCATTTGCATATAATCAGGAGAAAATTCACAACTTCGGCTCATCCTCAAAGCAAGACAAATACGATCTTGTTATTAAGCCCCTGGTCCAGACCAAAAATGGAAGGAGTACACCAGACGCTGACAACGTACTTAAATCTGCATCAGAGATGAGCATGTGTCCAACAGTCTTGCTGGAACGAAGAAGAATATTTTACAACAGGCTTCTAGGTGGGATAAACGAAACGAGATTGCAATCTTGTATAATTGCAACTACCAACTACTTTGTTTCATATTTACTCAAATGGAAACGTGTTTGTTACAGATATGGTCAAGGATCACCATGAGAAGTTCCTCCAAAGTTTGGATTCTTCGAAGATCATACCAAAGGAGAGGATAATAAGGTGGCATGAAAAATTCGACGTAGAGAGTTGCCCAGATATTGTGCAATCTGAAATGCCGCAGCCCCCCAATGTCGAGAAGTTCACAACTGCTAAAGATGTGCTTCGTAAGTTGAACATAATATACGGGTAATTTCGCCAATTATTAATCAGTTTCCGAGTGTCGATATCTCAGATTTCCTTTCTAACTATAGACAACCATTATTCCAGTCACGAGAATACATTTTCATGTGAGATATGCCGTTCATTCGAGTAAAGATATTTTCACTCTTCTGAGATGTCTGCGAATGTCTAAAAATTTCACTTCTTCTACACGGAGAGAAATTTATGGTAAATTTTCTCATACTCATACAGTACTTCTGTCATATACTTTCAATATGACGATCGTTCCTATACTTTATACCCAATGTCACCATGAATATAGGAATGTCTTTCTTATAGCTCATTCGACTGGTTACACTGGTGTTGCACTGGTTACACTGGTGTTGCACTGGGCCGGTGTATCGTGTTTTGCTCGGTCGTTGATTTTGGTTGATTTGTTGCACTCGTTCAGTGTACCGTGTTTTACTGGGAAGGCAGTGCAACACTGGTGCAATATTTTCGCTCGTAGTGCAGAAAGTGTAGGGAGCTCGTGGAGGTTTGGTGTAATAAAATGGAGATCTCCGACGCGCGAAAATCAATTATTATTTGCGAGATTTTCAGTCAACGCGAATATTGGCGAAGAAATCAAAATTCTCACTAAGGAAAAACATGAAAGAACGAAATTTCAAAATTTCATAGAAATTATTCATCAGTTTTCAGATGCGGAAGTATTAAGTGCTGTAAAATCTATATTTTTTAAATCCGCAGTTTTGATGTAGTAGATGAATAATATTATTTTTTAGTTCAAGAATACTTTTCGTCTTGACCGAGTAATTGTATATCACATTATTATTGGACAATATAAATCCTAATATAACATGAGGGAATTTTCTTGAGCGGGATTTTCGAACAGTACACTGCTTTCAGTGTACAGTCTACACTGGGCTAAACTGCGCATTACACCGCGCACGAGTCCATTTACACTAGCTAAATGCAAAGTCTACACTCGGTGTAGGCCAGTGCAACACCAGTGTAACCAGTCGAATGAGCTATTACATTCATGGAACGGTGCGTATAATGTATGAGAACAATCGTCATATTGAGAGTATATGACACAAGCAAGGCCGGCGACTTGCGAAATTTCAGGGTGTGGAGTGCATTCAGGCAATGGACGGAGGTGGGGGGGGGGGGGGGGGCGGCAGCAAGAATATCTGTCGTTCGAAGTATTTTTTATTGCGTAATTATGTAATAGCGAAATTACTACGACGCGTATTATTTCTCCAAACGTTAGATTTACGGTGGGTGGGGTGTCTACTCGATTTTTACCGACCGGTCTATCTCTCGAATTTTTCCGAAACGGGTCTATCAATCGACTTGACCTTTTGGCAGCCGATGTTTGAAGAGTAATGAGTTCGAACTGGTACGTTTGATCGGAACTTTTTTTTCTTCTAATTGCCGCTCCCAACCGTGGAAATCGCGGAAATTACCACAAAATCGTGGAATACGTTCTGCCTCTTCATCGTTGTCAAAAACAAAGATGTTTTTGGATGGTTGCGTTCGGAATCCCATATAGAATCGGGCTACAGAGGCCGACTTTGCATTTTTGATGCATAGGCTGTGATATAAATCAAAATGAATGGCACGTCGACACTTTTCGATGAAAAAAAAATCCGATTTCATCCGATCAAACGTAGCAGTTCGAACTCATCACTTGTCAAATATCGGCTGTCAAAAGGACAAGTCGATTGATAACCCCGTTTCGAAGAAAATCGAGAAATAAACCGATTGATAAAAATCAAGTAGATCCCCCCCCCTGCCCGTGAAGAGAATATAGATGATATTTTAGTTGCGAGTTCGGGAATCGCAACTAATTCATTTTGAGAGCGTATGCAGGCTGTCGTTTCCAGTCGCTGGTCGGAGTCAAACTGTCTGTTTTGTTTAGCAAAGCGTACGTTGCATCCCGTTACTTTGTCTAAGATGGTACGACATTTTCCAGACGTTTTTTTAAGGGTCGTCGATAATTCGAGATTCTGAAATTCCGTTTTGTCCGTGTTGTAGTCTATAATTGATGTGAGTCGGTATGGTCGCCACACTATAATTATTTTCGCGGGATTTTTATTCTGTTTGAAAAATTTGAACATCGAAGTTGACTTCCAGGGTGTGGAATTTCCACACCCTTTTCAGGTAGGGTGTGGAGTTCTCCACACCTACCACACAAAAGTCGCCGGCCCTGGACACAAGTACTATATGAGTATGAGAAAATTTACCATAAATTTGTCTCCGTGTATTCAAATGGAATTTCGATGGTTTTTCGCAGCTTGTATTTTCGATTCCCTGATGGTAGAAATTTTAAGGGCTTCTTGCTATTCAAATGCAGAAAATGAGTTTGTGAAGCATTCACAGACATTGGAGAAAAATAAAAATACTTTCATTTGAATGAGCGGCAAATTTTGCATCAAAATGTTTCCTACCACTTTATGGTTGTATTTCCTTCATAATTCTATGGTAATAATTGAAAAAGTCGGTTCTCAAATGCATCGAGAAAATTACGAATTTAAGTACGTATAAAGAGGGATGGAAAAATGTGAAATGAATACTTTTCGGCTCCTTGTGACTGGAATGAGGGATGCTTGAAATTGGAAGAGAATCGGAGATGGCGAGACCTTAAGCTTGGCTAATAATTGGTGGAATCGCGCATTCTTATTCTACTGTTTCCCTTGATCATAATCCGCAATTATGAGCTTTATGGTTCGTACAATGAATTCACTATCCTCAAAACAATTTAGATTATCCGTGTCACGTCCGCCTCTCGTTCTTTCTTTTCCAAAGTCAGCATAAACGCAATGACACAATTAATTTACGAATTGCGTGGCACCATTAGCTAAGCAAATGTTGTGTGCCCTGGATTTTGCAATATATAAAAAGCAGAATCCAGGTCACGCATCAGCAGATATATTTACTCAATGCAGTTGATATAAGCTCATTGAGTGTCTGGGAATTAGGCGGAACGTCGTTTTTGCTGTTAATCTCTTCCAGATTCATCTCCTTATTGTAACTCGATCGATCTATAAATTATCTACGAAATTTTGTCATTCAATTCGCTCGTAATGCACCCTGAAATTCCACACCTTGTGAACGGTTTCAAACTGTCGCTGCAGCGACATGAAACGTTGGAAAGAATCAGTAAGTTGGAAGTTTGTTGGGCGTATTCACGAACGGATCTGCATCTTCTGCTAAACGTTTGTGTTTAATATCTCAAATACTGTTTACAGGGCATGAATATTTTGATTTCCATATCAGTTGATGGAGAACTTTGTCAAGTTTTCAGATATTTCAAGAGACAGAAGTTGGATACAGATTTAATTGAAGCTTCAATATTTTCCAGAAAAAGCTAAGACTCTCTTCAACTGCAATACCAGGATGGAAAAGGCTCTGCAGAGACTGGCTGAGGCGAAAATGACGTCCAAGTCAAAGTCCCCGAATACTAGTGCGGATGCAACGACTCAAGTAGCTGAACAAGGATTGAGAAAAGTTGAGATTTCGATCGTGGATACGCCGCCGGCTACCCCCACTACTAACCATACCCATCTGAATGCAGTTTTCAAGGGTATTCCTAAGGCTCTGCTCGAAAAGGTAAGTTGAAGTGAGATTTTTTGATAGAAAAATCATCACAACGTTACAAAGCCCATTTCCGTTCTACTTCTGTCTAACAACAATTTGGGCTGCATATCTGAATTCTGTGAATCAAAGTCGTGTAAACTAATTATTTCAATGTCTCAGATCCAGTTTTATCCTACCTAGATACACCTTGACATCGAATCTTCATTTTTCACAATCATCGCGTTCGCGGATCTCCCATTCGCATCCATCGCACAAGTGTTTAGATCGATTCCAATATCAATAGTTTGCACGGTGCGGAAATGTGTACCGAGCAAGTATGCTGAACCTAAACCCTGTAGGTGCAATAGTTTTCATGTGATCC
Source organism: Tenthredo livida (assembly GCA_963992785.1). Taxonomy (NCBI): domain Eukaryota; kingdom Metazoa; phylum Arthropoda; class Insecta; order Hymenoptera; family Tenthredinidae; genus Tenthredo; species Tenthredo livida. Next base: position 20,056,897 of record OZ023067.1, read on the forward strand.
TATACAAAGTGTCGAAAAGGTTGATTCGCGGGAAAATGCATTGTTTGTTGAAAAATGTTGAGAATGTTAGGAATATGGCCAGAAAATGAATCCCAAGGTGTATGCGAAGCCTGAACTTGCAAGAAATTTCATTTGATAATGAATTCCAAGGTCTAATAAATTGACTGTGTTTTTTCTTTAGGTTCGTGCAAAGCAGGCGGCCAAGGCATTTGAATCAATGACGAGAACTCCTACTGCGGATAAAGTGGCGACCCAATACGCTCGTCTACCAGAGCTAGCAAAGATACTGCGTAATATTTTCGTTGGAGAAAAGAAGGGTGTGTTAACTATGGAATTTGTTATTAAAAAGCTAGATAATTCTTATCGAGCCAAGCTGACCAACAACGAATTAGAGGAACACATAAGGCTGCTGTGTTATCTGCTTCCGACTTGGACCAGCATCCACAACGTGCGGAAAATCAATTACTTAAAATTGTCCAAAGATATAGACATTAACAAAGTTGTTAAAAGACTGGAGATAATGGCTAATGATAAAGTCAATGCTTAGCGTTTAAGATCAACCCTAAATTTCATTTTTCTATAACCATAGATAGACTTTAGCTGATTGTGAGTTAAGGGGCTATATACACACATCGTGGAAATATTTTCATTCGAATCACTGCGACGTTGGTTGCTGTAGGTTACAGGTCGCATCGTTCATCAACATTTTTTCAAATCTAAAAGGAATATTCTGCCAGATACGAACATTTTTCGACTGAAGCATTGTTATTTATTTTTTTACACGTCGAGAAGGTCGACCATATCTAGATATATTATTAGTCTACCCTGAGATAACGTCGTTTCAAACCATTTCCTCCAAATTTCAAAAAGTTTCGATAAACGATGCAACCTGTACTTCACGACAACCACCTTTTCTACGCTAGACTCGAGCTTTGTGACTGAGGTAAAGTCCAAAAAATCTTGGATAATTTCTAATCACGTCTCGAAATACGAGTTAACAGCTTTGACAAAACTGAGGCTATCCGCAGCAAGACTAGAATATCTCTCAAAGCTTTTCCACCGTTTAGAAGAAACAACATTTCCAAGGTGTATGTAGCCCCTTAAGGAGGGTGGTTACCTAATGCATGATAAGAATTCGTTGAAATTTATTGATGAAATCTTTGGTATCCCCTGCGCGGTAAGAGTAGATTTCATACTAACCTTATCGGCTCCTCATACCTCTACGTGTATAAGAAGCAAATTCAGAAATTAATTTCTTAAAAACGGTGTAGTGAATCGACTTGAAATTTTGCACGGAGTCGTTATACCTATTCGCGCGTATCCTCAATAAATCTCAACGAATTCTTATCATTATGCGTTAGGTGACCACCCTCCTTAAGGTATTTGGATAATAAAATCAGACAGCTTTAGCTGTTCAGCACTGTGTGGATACGTGGCGAGAAAATTTAGACATCAACAATGAATTGACTCAAAGATTAAAGGTCATTAAATTCAGAGAGAATTGAATAGATTACAGAGATTTTTTTCTCGTACAATTATTTCACAAATGTTTCAAGATAATCTAGAGTCTTGTGTATTCTCCGATGATCTTTACTCTGGGAGGTGATCATTTGATCAATAGATCTCACAGCAAAGTCGAAACTCCGTATTTACGAGCTAGTAGATAATTTAGACATAAGCAACTTTCTCTCCTCGTGTTATCCTGCCCATTGACCGAAGTATTATTCGCCTGATAATCTGGTTCATTGACGTTTTGAAAAAGAACAGTCTAACTTTTTTCGTCAAAAATTCCCACACCTCATTTGTTTACATTCCCGATATTCGAACGGCTTTTATCATTCAAAGATTAGCTCAATTACGTTCATGAATACATATCTCATTTCTAGTTGGTATATATTTTCATTTTTCGAATCAGAATAATAAATTGACCTTAGTTTCTTCCTCTCTTCTGTTTCTAAACATGAACGTTCGTTATGTTTCTAATTATTTTTTTTCATCAAATTTCATCTTGTCGCATGATCTAATCTTCGATTAGTATTAATATTTGCCAACATTAGACTGTATTATAAATCAATTCGATAACTGTCTTAACACCATATCTTCTCATTGTACACGGAAAGAATTTTCGTTTGCTGGCGCTGTTTATCCGACGAGCTCGGCCCTCTCATGGTTTTGACTAGCAGACCTTTGCCTGTGAGAGCGCTCCCCCCACTTGTGAGATCGTAGCCACACTTTGTGAGATCGTAGCCACACTAAAGTCTTGACGATCGTCACATTAGTGTGGCTCTGTTCTCAAAAGTGGGGGGAGCGCTCTCACAGGCAAACGTCTGCTAGTCAAAACGCTTCAGAAGCTCGCGCTCTTCAGATAAACAGCGCCACCCAACGGAAATTCTTTCCGTCTAGGTGAAAATCTGTAAATTGAAGGTTTTCGGAAAATCGAAAATCAAAGACTGCTTATTCAAATATCTATTATAGAATAGTATATATAGTATGTGGAAAAATCGAACTACCAACTTACTCGGTCCTTGCTCCTTTCTCTCTTCACTCAACTGTAGAAACTAGTTAGAAATCAATTATGCAGTTGAAAATAGGTAATCATAAAAAGTCTCTCATCGTTAGTTTTATGCCTTAGTGCGTCACCTGACTCACAACTACATTCATATTTTATACATACATATATTATATAAAACGATAAATGGTACCTAATTATACTGTAATTGAATTGTATTAGCTTTGCGAGCGATTTAGAAAAATTCTGTGAATTCGCAGAATTCGATGAATATGTCGACGATGAATACCTATTATAGTAAGTAAAATTAGGATTGGGTTTTGATCTGGATTCTTTCTTTTTCTTTGGATAAATAAAATATTCCTATAACATATGCATACTATCCAATGCGAGCCACTTTTATTGTGAAATTATGCTGCTACAAAGTGTCCTTTCCGTAAGATGTCGGTCGTTTTTGTATAAGATACAAAATCGTAGTTTCTCGGTCATTTCTCTATCAAATGAGATGAAATGGTGCTCAGAATGTGTGGTCTACCCACCGTCGAGTGCTTAAGTATTTCAGAAGTACAATAAATCGAGCATGAATAAATGAATCCACGATTTCTCTGATGATATCTGAATCTGTGAAAAACAAAATAAAAAATTTTGCGAAAACGGAATACTTGAGCACTTTCTGTTGAAATGAAGCAGTAATCCTCAGAGTTTCATTCTGATCAGTTGAGTGGTATGGGAGAAACCACGAATCGCATTTTCGAGGTGATCAGAGCGTGTATCAAAGCTTCTCAAGAGGATGCTATAGTCAGTCTTCACCGACCACGATATACTATCTTGGAATTTTGCGAATAACTTCGAAACGGCGATATAAAATAAATTTTTCTGACTGTTTATGAAGAACTTAGAACAGGTCAGTGCTAGCCCTCGAAATTCGCCGAATTACAGGAAAATTCTCTCCGTTTTTTTTCGCATCGTTAAGTATGAACGTGTTACCTATTTTGATTATTATCAAAGCCTACGCATCACTGATGCGACAAAGGTGCAGATAGCGTCCTTCTAGATCAATGAATGAATGACTTTGAAATAGAAGTTTCTGCTATTGAAATACATTTCTTAGAATTTTTCGATCTCACAATTCAAAATTTCAGCTGGGACATCTTTCTCTTTTTCCCGGACGCGGACGGTTCCAATTTGAAACATAGAAACTAGGTATTTATGTAAGCTTTGTAAACTCTGATCACTTTTGTTCAAGAGCGTTCCAATTTTTTTTAGAGAATTTTCAGTAGATGCCAGAGTGCTGATCAATGATAATGTAAGTAACTGCATAGATATAAGGTTAGTAGATTGGACAAGTTGGCCTTTAAAAACAGTGTCGCGATACGAATGTAGGCGGAGCCGCAGTCGAAAACATCTTTTTCATCATTCTAACCTCAAAATCGCAACTTCGTCGCGATTTCTCGGCATTCCTAATGGAAAATAATAATCGTTACTTGTACGTAAAGGCTTTTTGACGAACCGCGTTACAGCACTCGCCTTCTGCTGGTGCCGTAAACCTCTCGTTTTGTTAAAAACGCCTTTCCGTACTCGTACTGAAATCATAGAGATATAAGAATAGAGTATGGGAGTCAGCCGAAATGGCGATATCGGAATAGAAAGAGAGACAAGAACTAGGCGGTTGGATGGTCCTTGTTTAATGACGCAAGCGTAGTGAGCGACTGTATGCACGCACACTGAACGCAGGTTATGTTCCTATAAACATAAGCGCGGCGCATGCGTCATTAAACAAGGACCATCCAGCCGCCGAGTTCTTGTCTCTCTTTCTATTCCGATATCGCTGCCACTTACGGGCGCTCCGCTGACTCCCGTACTCTTTTCTTATTAAGAGACTCGGTAGAGTCTCGCGCCAAGTACATTAAAAAAAAAAAAAAATTTCACACATGAACGTAAAGGCCGATTTTGCTACCTGTTTTCGGGGAGCAAAGTGCGGTTTTACCGACCGGAAAGAATTTCCTACCAGCCTTTCAGGGAGCAAAGTCTTTCCTCCCGGCCTTTCAGGGAGCAAAGTCTTTGCTCCCAGTTTCGTTTGACTTGATCGGTACAGTCACGTCTTCAAAAGCGGGAGAAAAGGCTGGTAGAAACTTTCCGGTCGGTAAAACCGCGCTCCCCAAACCAGGTAGCAAAATCGGCCTCCGTTCATGTGTAAAAAAAAATATCGTGTGATCCACGGGAGCAAACGTTTTCGCTCCCTCGGTGTAGCTTGCTGCCCTCGCGTTCGGCTCTACTCGCCTCGCCTTCGGCTCGCCGAGTCTCGCCTTTTGCTCGGGCAGCAACCCACACACTCGGGAGCAAAAACGTTCCTTGCTCCCTTGGTGCACAATATACTATTTCAAGCGCGAGACTCAACGAGTCTATATACCCGAGAGGCAACTACCCTAACCTATATCGCGAACTAGTATCTTCGTTTTCTTTAACCTCACAACAGACACGAATTTAATCTAGGATGTGGGCATGAAAAGCTTTCATTTCAGCTTTAGATCGATTAAATCGGCTTCCGGAGTGCTGAGATATGAATAACTACAAATTCTGATACCCCCTTTCCTCGTACAATTTTTCTCTTCCTCTTTAGTGTTCTCTCTCTCTCTATCCTTTTTTCGACTTATCACCCTTTCGGGTATGTAGTCTATTCTCTTTAGTGTTCTTCTTCTTCTTCTTCCAAAGACTTAACGCCCGTTAGAGCATGTAGTCAGCGGCTTGCCACTCTTTACCCCCTCCACTTTCTTAATTGACAACTTATACCAAACGCATACCACAACAAAAAACATAAAAATGAAAAGAAATATTGAGTGGCAATGGTGGCACCACTACTTGAAATAATAACACTAGTGAAATTTTACTAACCTCAAAAGTACTTCCCACGTGTGTGAATATGATATACAGGGCGACCCAGGTTGAGCGCACCATATTTGGTGGGTGTACTCCTCCCGAAAATCTAAGACTAAAGTTCCTTTACCAAAACTCCCAGGGTCTAATAATTCAGGAGCTACAGGAGATCTTAGTCGACCAATCAGAGGGCTTATGATGGACCAAGACAGGGCCGGTTCAAGAGTGTAAGGCGAGCAGTGCCCGCGTCGGATTAATTTAGGTGGTTCGCTAAGTATTTCTCGTAGTCCAGGTCCTCGGCTTCGTAGTTCTCGTAGTCCAGGTCGTTCGCTAAGTATTTCTCGTGGTCCAGGTCCTCGGCTTCATAGTTCTCGTAGTCCAGGTCGTTCGCTAAGTAATTCTCGTAGTCTAGGTTCTCGACTTCGTAGTTCTCGTAGTCCAGGTCGTTCGCTAAGTATTTCTCGTAGTCCAGGTCCTCGGCCTCGTAGTTCTCGTAGTCCAGGTCGTTCGCTAAGTATTTCTCGTAGTCCAGGTCCTCGGCTTCGTAGTCCTCGCTGTCCAGGTCCTCGGCTTCGTAGTTCTCGTAGTCCAGGTCGTGCGCTAAGTATTTCTCGTAGTCCAGGTCGTTCGCTAAGTATTTCTCGTAGTCCAGGTCCGCGGCTTCGTGGTTCTTCGTGGCCGAGGACCTGCACAGCGAGAACTACGAAGCCGAGGACCTGGACTACAAGAATTACGAAGCCGAGGACCTGGACCACGAGAAATACTTAGCGAATGACCTGGACTACGAGAACTACGAAGCCGAGGACCTGGACCACGAGAAATACTTAGCGAACGACCTGGACAGCGAGAACTACGAAGCCGAGGACCTGGACTACGAGAAATACTTAGCGAACCACCTAAATTAATCCGACGCGGGCACTGCTCGCCTTACACTCTTGAACCGGCCCTGTCTTAGTCCATCATAAGCCCTCTGATTGGTCGACTAAGATCTCCTGTAGCTCCTGAATTATTAGACCCTGGGAGTTTTGGTAAAGGACCTTTAGTCTTAGATTTTCGGGAGGAGTACACCCACCAAATATGGTGCGCTCAACCTGGGTCGCCCTGTATACAAATAGGTGCCATCAATTTTTTTTCAAACATTTTGCCAAACATTTTTTCGTTTTCTGCTCAATTCAGTTGGTAATGTTGTGGTATAAGTGAGTCGAATAAGGGTCCTATCTAATAACATTGAGTGGCAAACCGCTGCATGTAGTCGAACTCTCTTTATGGTGGATTCACATGGACGGGGTGGAGCGGAGCGCGGAGGCGCGGTACCCAATAAAAATGCCTGAAATCTGCTCAGCGCATTTTCGCGGTATCTCTGATTGGGTACCGCGCCTCCGCGCCACTCCGCGCTCCGCAGCTCCGCGCCCATCTGAATCCACCATTAGTGTTCTCTTAGACCATACCGAGAAGATTCGGTGAGAGTAGACAGCCCCCTTCCTGCGCCAAAACTAACACAGGCGCGTACCGTGTGCGTGAGGCTTGGCGGGCGGGGCTAAGCGACCAGCGGTGCTTCTACCGAATCTTCCGCGCTAGGTCGAGTCCGCATAGCCCACCTCGATACTTAACCTAGGAAGCAATCATCGCACTAAACACGGAAAAGAATGAACGCGAATAAAATGAATTTGTCTGATGTGAACATTTATTTTCGAAATTTATGAACGAATTTAAAATCAAATATCAATCGATTGGATTTAAGTATTGATTATCAGTGTTTAGGATCGATATTTGAGACGAAGTGGAACAGGTAAGTTGAAGGTAAATCATTGAAGACAACATGATCAAAAATTGGTTTATTTATTGATTTATTTATTTATCAACAGAAAAATGAAATTTATCAACGATTATTGATTAATCGAGGGATCCATTGCTGTTGAATTATGGCGTGTGTCCAAACTTATCGGAGATTAAATGCTTGGGAATCGGAGAGAGGCTACCGATGAGCCACTGTCGAACGTAGTAGACTTTTACTCAAACCATTTTTATTTCTCAACGACTACTTCTATCGGAGACCCGAGTGCTGACATGTACCTCAGCGAGGCTTCATAGCGTGCGGAGGGGATTGTCGCAGGAGTTTGTAGTACGTCGACAACCAGGTGTCTGAGAAGAATAAATTCATACTAGTTGAAGATGTTGCCATCCCAGGACATCGTTACTTCCTCTGAAACAGCAGGGTGAGAGTATAACTGACTATCATGAGAATTTATAAGTCTTGTAAGTCTTTTCGATATCCGTTAACTTTGTATCCTACGTACCCAGTGACTGATCGCCCGCTAACTCTTGAGGAGAAATATCGCCGACGTCGTTGTCCAAGCTGACCTCAGGCAATAGACTGCGAAGAGTGATCGAGAACCAAGCAGGGATCGAGGAAACGAGAGCTAGCAACAGCGTCGGTGAGGCTTGGCAGCGTACAAAGTAGCTTCGTTGCAAGGGGTCGTCGCGGATCGACGATATTCATCGAACATTTCTTACTTGTCCAAGAGTATTCGACGTTCATGTCCTGTCGCAGGCGGAGGAGATTCGTCGCGGATGTTCGCAGTGCGATGAGGCAGCGTACAAGGAGCTTCGTTGCCAAAGTTTGCAGTGCATCAGCGAGCATTTTCTATCAAATTTTTGTGCGGCAAGGCTTCGCCAGAGTCCAGAGAATGACTGCATATCGTCGACGTGCTACGAACCCTTGCAACAAAGCTCCTCGTACACTGCCTCATCGCACCACGAACATCTGTGACGAGGCTTCTCCGCCTGCTACGAGACATGAATGTTGAATGCTCGTTGGACGAGTAAGAAATGTTCGATGAATATCGTGGACCTGCTACAAACGCTTGCAACGAAGCCCCTTGTACGCTACCTCATCGCACTACAAACTCCAGCAACAAAGCCCCTCCGCACGCTATGAAGCCTCGCTGAGGTACATGTCAGCACTCGGGTCTCCGATAGAAGTAGTCGTTGAGAAATAAAAATGGTTTGAGTAAAAGTCTACTACGTTCGACAGTGGCTCATCGGTAGCCTCTCTCCGATTCCCAAGCATTCAATCTCCGATAAGTTTGGACGCACGCCATAATTCAACAGCAATGGATCCCTCAATTAATCAATAATCGTTGATAAATTTCATTTTTCTGTTGATAAATAAATAAATCAATAAATAAACCAATTTTTGACCATGTTGTCTTCAATGATTTACCTTCCACTTACCTGTTCCACTTCGTCTCAAATATCGATCCTGAACACTGATAATCAATACTTAAATCCAATCGATTGATATTTGATTTTAAATTCGTTCATAAATTTCGAAAATAAATGTTCACATCAGACAAATTCATTTTATTCGCGTTCATTCTTTTCCGTGTTTAGTGCGATGATTGCTTTCTAGGTTAAGTATCGAGGTGGGCTATGCGGACTCATCTTCTTCTTCTTCTTCCTGTTGGACAACCACACCTTCCGGTGCTAGGTATCACTTCTAATTCTTTTATTTAATTTAATTAATATGTTTATAAATGTATGTATTGTCCCCAGTTCTTTTCTGTTGGAGTAGCGGCATTTGTATTTTGTTAGGTTAACTATTCTATTCTGAATGCTTGGTTGTTAGGATCTTCTGGTTTGTTGCCAGTTAGTTTGCTTGTTTGATTGTTTGTTTGTTTGATTATTTTTTTTTTTTTTTTTTTTCCCTCTCCTTTCCTCCCTATGTATTTTCAGTAGATCCGGCTGATTGAAGAGCGGGAAATCAGCTGAATACGACTGCTTGGTGGTTTGTGGGTTGTGGCCCTTCCTGTCCTTATTGAAGAGGAAATTGAAGTGCTACGGCCTCTTACGGGGCTCTTGGAGCCTTTGGTGTGAACTTTAGGGTACTTCTTTGGATGGGTATGGGGGTTCTCTGGTTTAACAGCACAATTCTGTTCTATGGACAAAACAGTTTTGTTAGTATACTCTGTCGGGGAATGTTAGATGTGTATGTTATTTTTAATGAAAAAGTTGCATATTGGATAAATCACTGATAGGTTTTTCCTGAGGAAGAGAGCGCTCAAGTCCGCCCCCCTGGGGATATTTTCCCTTCTTAGTTTATCTATGGCTCTACTTCTCCCTATGTCGTGCAACGGGCAATGCCAGAACAGGTGGTTGGCATCCGAGCAAGGATGCCCGCATTCGCAACCTTGGTCCGGTATTATGTTTTTTCCAAAGAGGTGGGCCTTGATGAGGTTATGGTTTGATCTAACCCTGTTGATCAACCCGATTCTGGTTCTATCCAACCCCATCCCGTGGAACCAGGGTCGGAAGCTAAACGCCCCCGCCAGATCACAATACTGAATGCCTTTGTCGAGCCCCTGGGCCTTGATTACCCTGTCTGTATTTGTTAAAAGGTTGTGTTTAAACCTAAAGGTCAGGTCTGACCCTGAACATTTGGTGACTATGTCGTCGGTGACGGCTATGTTCAGGGCAGACTTCGCCAGAGCATCCGCTAACTCGTTCCCTAAGATGCCGCAGTGCGCTGGAACCCAAACCAAGGAGATCTTGAGGCCCCTTTGGCCGCAGTTGAAGAGAACCTGCTTAATTTCCAAAATTATCGGGCTGATTTTAGAGGACAAACCTAAGGATTTTAGTGCTCTTAACGCGCTGAGAGAGTCGGAGCAGATAACTGCCCCACGTTCGCTTTCCGCTTTAGATTTATAGTTATTAATCGCTTTAAGGATTGCGACCGCCTCGGCTGCAAAAATAGAGTACGATTCATTGAGTTTAATTCTCGAGTGTCTCCCCGAGCCCCACTCTAGGCATGCGCAGCCGCACTTAGGCGGGTTAGATGTTTTGGACCCGTCGGTATAGTATACGAGGAGTCCCGGGAAAGATTCCTGTAAACCCTGTGTGAATGTAAGGTTTGGCGCAGCTGACTTTTTGGCTGCCATACCGAGGGAGAGGTTAATTTCAAATTCTGTAAATTGGCTAAAGTAATTATAAATGAAGCAGGGGGGACGCGTATGGGAGAAAATTTGCCCCAGAGTCCCTTTTATTTTAGCCCACACCCTGTAAAGGTACGGAGCGTAAGATTGCCTAACTCCTGGCTGCCTGTCCATCAAGATGTTCATGAGATTAAATTTAGGGAGTATCATGTTTCGCTGGCCCGCGGCCGTTCTGGTAAGGTATTTCTCAGAGAGAAACCTTCTCCTAAGTGCCAGGGTAGGTTCGCCGGCCAGGTGTAGCAGGACGTTGGTGGGAGTTGTGGATATGCAACCTAGGACGGTTCTCAAGGAGGAGTATTGGATCCTATCTAGCTTTTCAAGGTCAGCCACTGGACCATCGTTGATGAAATACCCCCCCCCCCCCCCCCACTCCAAGGTCGCTCTAACTAGGCCTCTGTAAACCGTATTTAAGGTTTGGGGGTGAGCGCCCCAGGTGACTCCAGCGATAGCCCGTAAAACCGAGTTCGCCTTGCCCGCTTTGTCTCTTATATAATTTATGTGAGCTTTCCAGGAGAGTTTGGCGTCTAGGTAGATTCCGAGGAATCTGCAAACCGTACTAGTGAAGATTTCTTCCCCGTCCAACTTCAATGATAAGACGCGCTGTGGCATGGGTTTTTTTGTGAACACTATCGCGTCTGTTTTGCTTCTAGAGACCTTGAGCCCTCTTTCACCAAGCCAGTTAGCTAGGAGCTGAAGGGCCTCGGAAGCAAGGTCGATTGAGTTATTCAAGTTGTCGTCCGCGACGTAGATGACCAAGTCATCAGCGAAACCTAGGAGCCGCGCCCTATCACCTATGTGTAATAGAATTTTAGCAATGTAAAGATTGAAGAGGATAGGACTTAAAATAGACCCTTGTGGTAGACCTCTGTCTGTCTCCCTTTTGCCCAGGTCGTATCCTGCACAATACCCGTGAAGGTTTCTTCTAAAGATAATGTTGTAGATGAATTTGAGGATGTTTGCTGAGACCCCGGCCTCCTGCAGATCTTTGACCAGGATATTTGGGATAACGTTATCGTAGGCCCCTTCGACGTCTACGAAAGCCGCAGTTAGGTACTGGCCCTTTAGGAAGGCGAGGCTAAGATCTGAAACCAGAACGGACACGTTGTCCAGGCACGACCTATTTCTCCTGAACCCATAAAACTGGTTCGGCAGCTTGTTTTTTGACTCTGCCCAGTGTTGTAGCCTATCGTTGATTATTCTTTCCATTATCTTTAAGGTAGCCTGTGAGAGGGCGATCGGCCGGAAACCCTTATTGTCTGGTTTGGGGATAAAACAAACTATGTATTGGGACCACTGTTCAGGCACCTTGCCGTCCTTCAGAATGTAATTATAAATGCCTTTAAGCCACGAGATCCACGTCGGGGGACAGTGTTTGAGGACCTGATATGAGATGTTGTCCGGGCCCGGCGCCGATTTCGCTTTCGCCTTACTGATAGCATTTCTAACCTCGCTAATGGTGATTGGGGCATCCAGGAGGGAGTCCTGGGTTGCGATTTCGGATAAGTCCGTTTTCAGGGCGGTTAGCGGCTGCGATATTTTGTCGAAGGCTATTTTAATACCCGGGTCGTCGATGGAATGGCATGGTTTGTTCATGCTCAGATTTTTCCTGTTTTTGAACGCTTTAATCTTTCCCCAGACCTCTTTAATGTTCATGTTAGGGGCTAAGCTCGCGCAGAATTTCCTAAATTCGCTTTCCCTCTGTTTATCTAAAATTTTCTTTGGTCTGGCTGTCTTTTTTTTGAACTCTTCGTAGGTCACATCTGATGGTGCCGCAAAGTATCTTTTTAGTGCATGAGATCGGTCTACCCTAGCTCGTGTACACTCATCATTCCACCATATGCATGGAGGTGGGGATTTAAACGTTTTGGGGTCTTTTGGAGATTTAGCACCGTTCCTCGCCAATGCTTCCCTGACCACCCTTTCTGCCTCATTATATTGGTCTAAGTAATTAGTCTCATTTAACGGTTCAGTGGTAGCTATGGTGGAGTTGATTTCGACCTCGCTGCTGAACCCCCCCCCAATCGACCTGATTGAACGAAGTTCTGGGTCTTGCTTTAGAAAACACCACACTGTTAAAAATTTCTGTGTGAAACTTCCTACACTGTTTGGAAGTGGGGATGCATACACATGGTAGTGAATTTACAAGACATTTCCAGTAAAATTAATTCACAAAGACTTCAGATTTACTAAACAATTTAGCGAATTCAAATACAATTTTGTGTTTTTCCTATGAAAGTTTAGTAACATCAAGAATTTATTTGTAAATTTATAAAACAAGCTTAGCAATTTACTTTTGCTACGCCACATTTGTAATTTTGCAAAACTTTTGTTTACTAAATATATCGTGAATTCACGAGCATTTTTAACAGTGCAGGTTGAGATTCCCGACTGTAATCTTAATCGGTAGGTGATCGCTGCCCATGGGGTCGTCAAGGACGTCCCAGTGGCATGAGGAGAATATGTCCCCTGTAGCCAGCGAGACGTCCGGAACGCTGACCTGTCCCGGCTGTTGGCTGATCCTAGTTCTAGACCCGTTGTTAAGAATGATCAGCTCCCCTAACCTAACCGCATTGTAAAAGTTGTTGTCCGTCGCCTGCACATTGCTTCCCCACAGCGGGTGGTGCGCGTTAAAATCTCCGCATATTAAAACGTTCTCATAGCCCGAGAGGTCCGATAAAAGGGTTTCCCATTCATGGCTAGAGACTAACTTATTCGGAGCCCTGTATATGTTGGCTATGTGGAAGGTTTTTCCACTAACCCTTACTTCTAAAAATATAAATTCTAAGTTGTTTGGGAACCTAGGTCCCGTAACGCTTCTATACTCTATTTCCGGCAGTAAGAATATCGCGCCCCCCCCCCCTCCCCCCGCCCCTGTTCTTACTTACCGTGTTATAGCCCCTTAATCTAAATCTATCTGACTCTTTAAACCACGTTTCCGTGATGCAACAAATGTGGAAGCCCGAGGCAAAATTAGAGAAGTCTGCCCATTTATTCCGCAGACTTCTCGCGCTCCATTGACATATGTCAATGGAGGTGTTGGACATATTGTTGGGGTTATTCATAGAGGTCGAGCTCGAAGCTCTCCTCCGTGGCTTCTATCTCTTGGATAACCTCAGTGGCGTCAGGGAATTTATCCTTAATTCTTTTCAACAAAGTTTTGATCAAAGCTGAGACCTGTTCTTTAACTTCCTCTTTGACCGCCGCCCTGTATTCCTCGTATTTTTCTTGGAAGTTTCCAAAGTTATTGTCAGAATCCCATGTATCCGCTGTGTCTACGTGCGCGACCGCATCTGCCCTACTCCTCTGTGGCCCTACGCTAGAGCTCTGCGAGTCAGATGCTTGATCCCGACCTGCTGGATGTCTACCGCCTAATAATCCCCTGTCTCTACCTCTATTCCCGCATTCAGTGAACTGTCCCTCATCAGCCTGGGACCCCCCCTCCTCCCCCCCAGGGGGAGCCTTCTCGGACCGCTTCGCAATATGAATCGCCTCCTTCAACGGGGTATTCATCACGGCACGGATCCGGTTCACCTCCCTCTGGAAACGGAACGCCGGGCAGTTCCAGTCTGAGGCCCTGTGGTCACCGTTACAATTAGCGCACTTAGGTTTATCCTTGTTAGGACAGTCTTTGACATTGTGAGAACCCGAGCAAACCTCGCATGTACTATCTTTGGCCTTACATAGGGCTATGACGTGGCCGTACCTCATGCATTTCATACACCTTCTAGCCGGGTAAATGTATGGGACGACCTTTCTCTCATTACCCCATATTCTGATAGAACTGGGCAGATCGCCGGATGTCCGAAAAAATACCTTAATGTTAGAAGACCTAACCAAGTTTTTTCCGTCATCTGGATCCCTGCGCATGACCCGCTCTCCTCTGCAACCTGGCAGTCGCCCGGTTCCTGGTCTAGTCCTTCCATTATTGTTTGGTTGTCAAAGGATAGCTCTACGTCTCTAACAAGGCCCACTCTCTGTAGTCTCGCGTCTGGAATAAAGGCTCTCCATTCGGGATTAATGGTTGGGACCTTGGGTATAAATGCATTGGCAGATTGCCAGTCTTTAAAGTGAATGGCCACCTTGTCCTTCGAGGACTTAGATATGTGTGTGAAGTTTTTGTGGTGCGTTGACAGCTTCCTTGCAATTAACATAGGGTGGTAGTTGCCCAAATGGCCCAGGGGGTCGAACATATAGACGATAAAAGGAGCCGCAGAATGACTATCGTATCGATTTTCCAATAGGTGTGCAGGGACCGGGGACGGCTCCGGAGGTGATGGAGAAGCCGTACGCCCCGCCTGCCTCCCCACTCCCTCCACAACCAGAACTTTATTTGCGTTTTTAAGAACGGTCGTGGACGGCCTTTTGTTGCTCCCTTCTCTAGTACCGCCTCCCTTGCTCTCTTCCCCCTTCAACGACCCATCAGTGGAATCCATGGATGCACTACACCTCGCGTAAAAGCAGAAGCTCACTATTCAATACGTCGTCTGTGCAGTTATCTGACAAGTTATTTTTTTTTTCCCCTTTGATAAATTGAGTTTCAAATCTTATATCTTAAGCCCCTTCGGTTGGTGAATAATAACTGTTGTGTTTATGTTTTGGTTCTACGCTAGGCTGCCTATTGTTTGTCACCCCTTAATTCGAATAAACTCCCACTTACCCACTTCCAACGGACAATACTCAACTTCTGGGCCAGGGGTACACACAAAAAAAAAGGAGACATAAAAAAAACGAAAATTATTTTCGAGGAAAAGGACTGGGAATGATGGGAAAAGTATTGCTATCGCCTTGTATTGAGTTTCGTTTAAGAATCCTCCGGTCTCCCGCCGTTACTGGGCTTCTTGTCCGTGGCCGAGTTGGCCTCCTAACCTTGTTGTTTTGTAGGCTATTATGATGAAACTTCTGAACTTTCACTACTTCACTTGGGTCGGTAGAAATTCGCCGGTGACACCGGTTTTTGAATCGGATTTGTCTTCCAATTATCTTCTATTAACTTCCAAATTTCAGCTGGACTGCGTTACTTTCGACTATTCGCTATGGCGACCAAAATCAGCGCTATGCGGACTCGACCTAGCGCGGAAGATTCGGTAGAAGCACCGCTGGTCGCTTAGCCCCGCCCGCCGAGCCTCACGCACGCGGTACGCGCCTGTGTTAGTTTTGGCGTAGGAAGGGGGCTGTCTACTCTCACCGAATCTTCTCGGTATAGAATGGACTGGGCATTGCCTATGCTGAAGCATTGTACGGTCTGCTGCCGAGTAAAGCGAAAGAGACGGAAGACACTACGCCGTTGTTAAGAGAGAGACGAAGTGCTCGGTTCACAGAGTAAACGTTGCCACATTGAACAGCAGCGTTGCCACGTTAGTATGCTAAACCCTATGTGTAATAAGTTTTCAGCTTAATTTCCTTAGACCATATTGAATGGACTGGGCATTGCCTATGCTGAAGCATTGTACGGTCTGCTGCCGAGTAAAGCGAAAGAGACGGAAGACACTACGCCGTTGTTAAGAGAGAGACGAAGTGCTCTGTTCACAGAGTAAACGTTGCCACATTGAACAGCAGCGTTGCCACGTTAGTATGCTAAACCCTATGTGTAATAAGTTTTCAGCTTAATTTCAGTGCCTACTCAATTTCGAGAGTTAGCACGAACAAGGCTTATTCGTGCGCATATATATATCGCTATGGCTATCCTTGTCTTCTTACTCGGCAGCACCCCCACCACTCCAATGCCCAGTCCATTCTATATGGTCTAAGACTAATACTATGGGAGACTGCTCACACGTGAGAGGTACGAGGAGGGACAAAGATTTGCTGTCTCTCTGGAGGCAGCGCATGCGCACCAATGAGTAGAGGTCATAGAACTTATATTACTGGAAGGGGAATAGGACCTGTCGGGCTGACGCCAACATGTTGAGACAGAGATATATCTCTTTCTCCTTTCCTAACGCGGCGTCTTTCTTTTACACGCAGGCGCGCACCGCCCTAGTCGTAGTCATTCCTAACCTATAACGTTAACCACGAATAACCATTGTCAGATTGTTTGCTTGGATGATAATTTTGAATAGCATATTAATTTATAACCATTGTCAGTCAATGTATAACTAAACTATTTCTCCGATACATAATGAATTACAACTTTACGCTAACCCTAACCTATTAATCTTCGTGCGGTACTTAGACCATATAGAATGGACTGGGCATTGGAGTGGTGGGGGTGCTGCCGAGTAAGAAGACAAGGATAGCCATAGCGATATATATATGCGCACGAATAAGCCTTGTTCGTGCTAACTCTCGAAATTGAGTAGGCACTGAAATTAAGCTGAAAACTTATTACACATAGGGTTTAGCATACTAACGTGGCAACGCTGCTGTTCAATGTGGCAACGTTTACTCTGTGAACAGAGCACTTCGTCTCTCTCTTAACAACGACGTAGTGTCTTCCGTCTCTTTCGCTTTACTCGGCAGCAGACCGTACAATGCTTCAGCATAGGCAATGCCCAGTCCATTCTATATTGTCTAAGGTATTAGTATAGGGATGTCCTCTCCATGTCTATAAGCTCTATGGAAACACGCGTCTGCTAGTTTGCAGATGGTTTCTGTCGACGATATCAGCGCCATCTACCTCGTGACTCTCGTGCTTACGCCGCTCTATACAACTTTTGTGTAGTTTTCCGTCTATTGATTTTATGGGAATGGTTTGAATTGGCTGAATCTTGGTCTGAAGAAGAGGAAAGACAAACATTGTACGAGGAAACGGGGTATCAGAATCTGAAGTTAATTATATCTCAGCATTCCGGACACCGATTTAATCGATCTAGGGCTCAAATCAAAGCTTTTCATACCGGCATCCTAGATTAAATTAGTTTCAATTCGTGTATGTTGTAAGGTGGAAAAAAACGAAGATACTAAGTCGCGGTATAGGTTAGGGTAGTTGCCTCTCGGGTATATAGACTCGTTGAGTCTTGCGCTTGAAATTTTTTTTTCCAATGTACTTGGCGCGAGACTCTACCGGGTCTCTTGATTATTTGCTCTTGAGGTATAAAACGTGAATAAATCATTTACTCCAAACTCAAGAAAATCACTTTGAACCTTGCGACAATTTTTCTAATTCGGTCTGCGTATTGTACACGGTGAAAAAATAAGACTACTCATTGCTGCGCAGATATATCTCAAAGTAGCATAGAATCAGTGGAATTTGAAGGAGAAGATTCTGACGAAAACTATTAGTTCGAGAAAAAGTGACTAAAAGTGAAAAAAGTGACTCGCTGGCAGCCCTGAACTAACTTTTGCAAAAAAAAAGGAACACTCAATACAAGTAAAAATATAAATAAGAAGCAAAAAAATAAAAAAAGTACAAAGCGAAAAAAAATTAAAAATCAAAAAAAGCGAAAAATGCGTTTCAAAGTTCCCCCACCAAACCTTGTCGTTGTCATGAGTAGATTTTTTCAATCGAAACTAATTGAGTAGTAATAATAAAATAGTTATAATAGTTATAATAAAATAGTAGTAATTCTGTAGTACCCTAATTTTAAGCATATCATTGTCATTTTCGTATAAATAAAACGTTTTTTACATACAAGTAGTCCATATTAGATCCGCCATGCTGTTTTTTCAAATTTTGACTTCAAATTCATGATCAGCGACCCCAAAAACCCCCGAGTGCTGATTTTCATGCGAATTAAATGCGTTTTCTGAGAAATTTTCAGCCGTATTGGATCCGCCATTTTTTTTTTTTTTTTAATTTTGACTTCAGATTCATGATCAGCGACCCCAAAAACCTCCGAGTGCTGATTTTCATCCGAATTGAATGCGTTTCAGATTTTTGGCCAGGAATTTCGGATTCCGTCCCACTGTGCCCCGCCTTGGTACAAGGATTCATTCATTTTTCTGCCTATAATTGATTACTAACTGAACTGGAATTTCATCAATCTGAAGCGAATGATGAACACAAAATAATGAAGACTGGATTTCACGCGCAATGAAAAATTCGCGAAGAAACAAGTAGATAAATAACAGAACATAACAATGACGAATATACTGGATACTTACACTTTCTTTTTTCACTTATAAAACACAAATTCGCACAAAATGTCACAATTTCTATCAGGTACTTTTCCAAACAAATTATGCACTGCGGACGGTCCGATAGCTGAAATCATACTGAGGGTTAACGCGCTCTGACAAGCTTCCTCGAGTCGTCTGACATAGCACGTTTGTCAAAATTTACGATACCCGAATTTGTGGCTGCTATATTGTATAGTAATCCTTGTCATACAGATTGCTTGAATTGCCACGAAAATAATTCGCAATACAATGTTGGTTGCGCATAGCTTCAAATATTACGTATTTCAAGAACAAGTATCTTCTGTATCATAAAATTTATCATACAGTTTGCACAGGGTATTCGACTTATCAGAAATTATGAGATAATTTCATTGAGCGGTTCGCCTACTGTAGTATTTCGAATATTGTTATTCTTAATATGGTAAATATAACTCATACTAGTACACAAAATTTCGGCAAATGCTTCCGGTATGATCTATCATACCGGCAAGCGAAAGTTGTGACGTTGCAGAACAAATATTCTATACAATTTTTACAATGCGTATAACAATTATTATTTTATTTCGTCAAAAGTGTGTTCCTATATTTGTGGTAATATAATGTATGAATATAGAAACGATCGCTATAATGAGGGTATGGTCCACATTTACTATACCATGTATGGGAAACTTTGTTATAAAATTCTCGCCGTGTATCATTGGCTGCTCCAAATTGTTATTAGAAGATCCATTTCTTGTAGTGAAAACGTTTCGTCCATCTTGAGGCATAATCTGGTCTTCGACCAATGATAAAGCCTGCACACACTTACCTGCGCACACTTACCCCAGCGAGACGAATTCTATACCGCAAATATTCGGTGAGTTAGAACGATCCCCTTCCTACGGTCAAACAGTGCCGAACTTAGCCTAAGGCTGAGTAGGCGCCAGCCTACAGGCCCCCACCAAATAAAGGCCCTCACCAAGTTATATTAATTCAGGTTTCAAGTAGAAATCTATCATTTACAACCATAATATCGATCATAGAGAGATCACTAAACATTTTTCTTTCTAGAGCTAAAAAAAGAAGAGTCCCAATTTAGACCCATCATTACTTTTAAGATGATTAAAAAAACTTTGTAATTTGATTTTAATAATCGATATATTCTTATTATATTAAATAAGCGTTCAAAAAAATGATTCTACAATCTACATATTCATTTCCAATTTTTCCTGCCCACTAGTAGGCCCCCACCATTTTACTGCCTACAAGCCCCCACCAGTCATAGTTCGGCACTGCGGTCAAACCAACACAGGCGCGCACCGCGTGCGTGAGGCTCGTTCGGCAGGGAATAAGGTGCCAGTAGCATTGCATCCCCACCCGAACGAGCCTCACGCACGCGGTGCGGGCCTGTGTTGGTTTGGCTGTAGGAATGGGATCGTTCTAATTCACCGAATATTCCCGGTATAGATGCTCAAAACTTCACCAGCACCGAATATAACTTCAAAATTTTTGCTGAGCCTCAAGCTTAAGGGGGTCTTCTGGTCTAGAGGCCTGAATTTTAGTCGTTTTTCCAAGTAGGATAAAAAGAAGATTGAAAACATTTTCACCATCCATTTTTCTTTAAGTTGTTTATTCATCTTTAACCCCTTGACTGTGAGTAACACACATAGGGGCAGAAAAAAGTCGTGCCACTTTTGTGTCATGACACGTATAGGGGCATGTGAAAAAAAAACATGTTTTCACTACATGGATTTGACTGTTGGTTGGCGAGTTATTGTTTTTATTTTTTGTTTTTTTTTTCCAACACAAAAGTGGCACGAAAATTAGATTTTCGCATCACTGCCAAGGGGTTAAAGCTCCCGGAAAAAAATCACATAGCGTAGGGATCAAAAATTGCAAAAGTTATTGGCTCCCAAAGTGGGGGTGGTAAAAAAAAACGGTCCATGCTGGTTGTCACGATTCCGGCCCGTGTAGTGTTCTGAAACGAAAGAACCAAAAATATTCTGGATCAGCAAAGACGTCGCTATGGTCCGTACCTCGGACAAAAAATTAAAAAATTTTCTCGCGAAATGGCGACGTTTTGAAAAAAATTTTTTTTTTTACCCTGTTTTTTGACCTTTCCCAATTTTTTAAAAATAGTAAAAGATTTTTTTTTCATAACATCCGTGCTACCTACCATAGAGGAATATACAAAGAAGATGTCAACCAAATTTGAAGTAAATCGTTCAAGTAGAACTTGAGATATCATGCCAACCAGGTCGAAAAACGTAGTTTCGAGAAAAACGCGTTTAAAGTTTGAGACAAAGTTTCGGGCAGCGTAACTCAGATAATGATACTTAATACTCACATTTGGTTAATCGGTGATCCCTGATCCATACATTGGGCCTTACAACGAAATCCGTGACAATGACCTTTGGTTAATAGATTTTTAAGTATATAATATGGGGTATAAACGAGTTTCTCGAGGGGACTCGTCCTCATGTAGTGGCCGACCGGTTTAGTCACCACGTCACAAAAGTCGCTGTAACTCCGAAAATAATTCGAATTTCGAAAAATCCTTTGGAGGACATATTCTTAAAGGTCTAAACTTTGAAAATATCGAAAAAAAGAAAAATCGAATTTTCCAAATTTCTAAACCAGAAGACCCCCTTAAATGAATTCCTGATATGAAAAAAATTAATTTATTTCAGATTTAATCCAGGTTTAGGCGTCACACTATTTGCCGTGAGCGAAAAAACTATTCTGGGATCTGTTGACTGAAAGTTAATAGCGATGGTGATGAAATGTTATTATTGGAGGTAGGGAAGGGTATGGAGGGAGGGGGGGCCACCCCCACCCGCCCACCCACTTCCCCCCCTTCCTTCAGGGGGTTTCTTGGACTAAGTCCACTGCTTGACGGCAACTTCTCCATCTCGACGTTTCGGGCGCTAAAATCTGCTCCCGTCCTCAGGAAGGAAGTCTTGCGACTTCCCATGAAAGAGTGACTCAAATTCCGTGCTTACCGGTATATATAGGCTGGTTGTCAGTGGCGCCAGCTATGATGGGTGGCGCCGCCTAGGCTTGCTCATGGCTTCCTTCACCTCATCCCTGTACAAAGGTAACCACAGTTTGTTCAGTTCTATGCTGGGTTGACTTACAGCATTCGGTACGACCGCTATACAGGCTGACTCCTTCAGCTTCCGTTTAATAGGATCGGATTCCTTCAACAATATCCGGGTATCATCCCATTGAAAGTGGCGTTCATTCTCCCAGGCGTGGTCGGCCAATCTCGATTTCAATCGTTCACACATTTTAACGTTTTTTCCGGTGCTCCTGGATACGAATGTTTAAGGGCCTTCCAGTTTCGCCGATGTACACGTCCCCGCATTGGCATGGGATATTCTGGGATCGCCTGTTTTCGTTTTTTTAACAAAAAATATAAATGCAGCGCAGCGCATCACTTTTATCTGTCCGAACTAATTCTCTATTCAGGCACGTCTGATTTGCTGTAGCATACCGCTAACCCCTTTCATTCCGTTCGGAGATAAGCCAGGTGCGCACACTTACCCACTGCGCACAGTTACCCCTAATGATTTCATATATGCTAGGATATATTCCATGCAGGTATCCTAGCATATATATTTTTTTCGTGGGGGTTCAACGAGAGAAAGACACGCTTTCAACGAGTGCGATAGCGATAGCGCCTCCGCAATCGCGGGGGAGTGACAAAGAGGACGGAGGTCGTTCTCTCGGTGAACGGAGTATAGATCATATTTTTACCACCGACTAGAAATAAGTACAAATTATTGTAGGTAATAATAGCTACGAAAGTATGATCCTACGGAAGACTGATGAACAGTTTCCTGCTGCACAACTACCTGCCTGATTATAATAACTAGAAGATTCGTTCGTTATATAAGCCTGTAACATTCGGTGTTGTGACAGATCATTCAAATTAGTTAAATAGTAATTCAGATCACAAATTATTCTCATTTGAGAAGTAACTAGTTCTATCCTCTGCAAAACCTAAAAACTCAGAGAGAGAAAAAACAAAGATATAGTGTAGGTTTCCCATTACTTAAAGTAAATTCTATATTTTAGCTTTGTCAAGATCTGTCTGATCAGTATTTCATACATATTTACTTATTCGGTGGTTTCTCAAAGCGCCACATAATCGCGAGGACTAAAACATGATACTTTTCTAATTGCGCCGTATTTTGTAAATATACTAATAAAAAGCAAGATCAATAAGTATACATAATGCATAATGACTCACATCATTCTCAACACTGGGAATATCCGGTTGATAAACAGTCCGAGTTTTTATCCCTCAGATTCTTTGGTCCTATGTATTAGGTATACTACTGCTAGAGCCTTACGGCGAGATAATATCATTGGCTCATCACTGATGTACTACATAAATTTGAAGTGTATGAAGTAGCGGACGTGGGAACTACGGTTTCATTAAGATGTTATTCCCGAACTCTTGGGGCATAACTCTTCGAGAATATATAAGTACTTCCTCTAGAGGTAAAATACACCACTATAAAATAGCTGATCATACACTAATTAGTAATGGCGAGAAAAATGCGCGTTTGTTACGCTTCAAACGTATTAAATAAATAAAGCAGAGATTCCGAATAAAAAGTTCACGCCATTATGCGGCTTATTTATATAAAATATGGATGGTAGAGGACTCCATGGCAGAGGTAAGGAGGACTATCTCTTATGGGGCATCAGCGGCAAAAGTGTCCGTAAAAATGCATTAAATAATAGTTCCAGAAATACCCAGAATGGCGCTCGTAAGCAATAAGGGTAACCAATCGCAAGACCTGACCTTGGCGATCACCAATGAAGTGAAGTTATACCAACTAGGGCTGTACGATTAACCGGTTAAACCGGCCAAAATGGTTAATAGTACGAGAGCCCACGACCAAAATTTTTGTCTCATCGCACCAAGGATAAAACCATATAAAATCGATAGATTAGATGACCCTGAACCCAAAAATGCGATTTTCAGAAATTTTGCGTCTTGCGTCTGACCTGAGCGCGTTTTCAAAAACTCATAAGATTTAGCTGACGTGTCCCATAGGAAAACGTCTGATTCGCGGAATGTAGTTGCATGATAGCCTTGTGATACCAAAAACACAGTTTTCAGACAAAAATCGCGTTGCGCCTGCCCAGGAAACTATTTAAAAAAAAAAAAAAATGAGACAGAAAAAAAGATCCATAGCACCGTGTCTGAAAATCGTTTTTATCGGTAAATTTGGGTTAATTGATGCGAAATAATCAATTTTCAGAAAAAAATCTACTTGTAGGACATTTTGAAAGGATTTAAAAAATGTGAAGAAATTTTACCGATCGGTATCATCGCAAATCGTCTGAAAACTGTTCGACATGATAAAATGAGTTGCCCAGATGTAGAAGTAACCGATATCAGACAAGTTGAGTCTTGCACGGACTCAGTCAGACAATCTTTCAGGCAAAAATCACCCAAAAAACGTATTATTTATACGTATTGAATTCTCGGCATTAAGCTGCACCCCTCAAATTCTTAGATATTGATTAGAGAAAAGGTTACCCGAAACTGTGAAACTGAAGTTAATGGACTTTTAAAATAAATTCTACAAAATAAAGCAGGGATAAATTATGAGTCAAAAATATTTTTTTTTTAATTTTTTTTTTTTTTTTTTTTTAACGGCCGTTCGTGAGATAGGAGCGTATCGAGCGGTTAGGCACTGGCCGGGCGGTCCCGAAACGATTTTATCGTTTTTAACATCAAAGGCAAGATGCAAAATGTCGCAAAACGGTGTCTTGGTAATCTGGGTAGCCATACAAAAGATTTAAAACAAAGTTGAACCGAATTGCTATGAGACAGGTCGGCTAAATTTTTTGACATCCTCAAAAATGCGCACAGGTCAAACGCAAGACGCGAAATGTCTGAAAACAGTATTTTTAGTCTTAAAATAACAAAAACTACGTACAGTATCAATATCAGACAAATTGTGATGAGACAATGTGGCTTTTTTTTTACACAGCAGAAATCACCCCCCACGACCTTGCAGGATTTCTGAAGGTTACTACCCCCCTAGTCGGGTTTAGGGTCATCTAATCTTACGATTTTATATGGTTTTATCCTTGGTGCGATGAGACATGGTTTTGGTCGTGGGCTTTCGTACTATAATCTGGTTAATTGGCCGCTCGTTAAACCGGTTAGCCGGCCAAAACGGTCAACCCATTTACTTATTCGATCGTTCAAATGGTTGACATGGCCAAGCAGGTGCAGCAATGTCTCGCTCGTTGATGGTTTAATTTTCATTCGTTATCCAATAGAAACAGACGAACATTCCCGATTAACTCCGAAAAAGGGCTTATACATGCACTCGTTGCAAAAATTACGCTAACAAGGGCGGGGAAGGGGGGGAGGGGGGGGGTGTTAATTCCAAGCTCGGGTGATGACGTTGTTCTCGTCTTTGTCTCGTGCAACATCATCTGACTAAGAACACAAAACTTATGACGTTTTCGGTTCACTACACCGGACTAGGCTGTAGCCGAACATTCCCGATCGACTCCAGAATTTTCAGACAGTTGCCGAAGCTCCGAATTTTATTATGCTCCGCTAACTCTATCTGCAGAAAACAAGGAGCGCGCTATTTGGTTTTTTCCAAATTCGGAGCTGGGGTAATAATCCGGAAATTTCGGGGCTCATCGGGAATGTTCGGCTATAGCGTTACCAGTTTGACCACCTGGAAAACGTCAACTTTGGGGCGAACGACATAGGGCACGAGAATGACCGACCGGACGACGTGAGGACTAAAAATTACGAAATAAATAAACGAAATTTCAGGCACAGTTCATACGACGCGGGCACTATCAGTTTTACAGAATTGCTACGAGACCGAGCATGTCACGTTACGGCCGTCTTATTGGCTGGACTAAACCTTCGATAACTCACGAACGACTGGTCCCTCGAAGTTCTTGATAAGGAATTTTATTCTTAGATGTGGATAAGGCATCTGCATGTGAAATCTTTCCCGCGACTTGGGAATCATGCTGTATAATTAGATATTTTATGAATAAAAATTATTTTCACATACACGGAGAAAAAAATATCGCTCTCAGAGCTATCTAATAGATAGCTCTTCGTAGATCGCTACTGTAGCGATACGTTTTCTTATGGTAACAACACGGTATCGCTATTCCAGCTATCTCTTAGATAGCTGGAATTGCTATACCACATTTTTCAACGGCCTTTATTTAACTATATCTGATTAATTATTTCTATGAAAATCTACCTTTTAAAAGACTCAAATTCAAATACATACATAGTATTTTATGTAATGTTGGTCATTTAAACAATAATGATCGACAAAATAAATGTATCTTCAAATTTTTGAGGTTATAAAATATGTCAACGCGCAACACGACAGCGCAGCATATGGCTCTTCCAACGACGTATGTACATTCCGTATAGCTATTTTAGCTATCTAACGTATCGCGCTCAGAGCTATCTACCAGATAGCTACAGTAACGATCTAATAGATAGTCAACTGCGTATAGTTACTGTAGCGATACAGTATAGCTCTGAGAGCGATATTTTTTTCTCCGTGTATAATACCACAAGAGCTTCAAAATTATCGGGTATTTCCCGATAGGTTCGTTGCAAACAAATGAAGGAGTCAAGTTTTTCAGTTACAAAATCACGAGCGCGAAGCGGGAGTGATTTTTCTGAAAAACTTGACGAGTTCGTTTGATGCCAGGGAACCTTGAAGGAAATACCCGATTAATTTTGAAGCTCGAGTGGTATTCGGAGGATTATTTCTCCATCCGAATTTCGGCCCATAGAATTGCATCATGAGACAAAATCCACAGTTAAAAATCAAAATTTGAAAGTCACAGAATTATAATTATAATTCAATCTGTCAGATTCGTTGGAGGGTTAACTGTATTCACGGACTGTATTGGAAAATCTTTTGTTTTTTATATATATCTACATGAAAAATTACCGCGGTGAAAGCACACGTGAAATTACCAGTGAAATTTTCAAAATTATCAGTTGAATATCGTGTAGGCTATGCAAAATAACGTCGAATGGTGCAATTCTATTGGTTGAAATTTGGATGCGAAAAATAATCAACATTATTATTTCTATCATATTCAAATCCATGATTCCCGCTGAACGATTCAATGAGCAGGTTCGAACAAACAACAGAGAAGGCTGACTAATGAATATTTTTATTGGATTATGAACAAAAACTTGATCTCTAATTTGAACCTGCTTGACCACGTCAACCATTTAAGCCAATGGTTCATTGATTACCCTGACTTATCGCTTTGGCCGGATAACCGGTTAAACCATCGGCCAATTAACCAGGTTAACCGTTCTGACCGGTTAACCGGTTAAACTATCGGCCAATTAACCAGGTTAACCGTTTTGGCCGGTTTAACCGGTTAATCGTATAGCCCTAATACCAACGGCGCTTTCTTTTCAATGAGGGACTTTTGCTGAGCAGCGCCATCTAATTAACTCGATTTCACGGACACTTTCTATACACGGAGATAGTCCTCCTTACCTCTACCCTCCATGATATAAAAGTAACTTTACTTTCCTCATAAAATTATACATCATCTTCTACTTCCTAGGCTTCTTCCTTAGATTATCGTTAAAAATGTCGGCTTGAAGGGTAAATATGGCTTCAAGTACGTCCTCCAATGATCGTGGTGAAGTGGACTTCATTTAACCCCCTCTGGAATCGACAACCGCGGCGACTACGACTAACGAAAAGAAGATAATTAAGAACCGAAGATGGGAGTTTTTACTGTTTATTCGATGCCTGCATAATTGAAAACCATCTGCATCGTTTTTTCCAACACAAGTATACGGTTGTGAAATGCGAATGAAGTTTTCTCGCTCATGGCGCCACCACGTTACGTTTTCGCACTCATTGAAAAAAACTTGAATCGCGAATCAAAATCAACTTTCTTCACACCTGCTCGTAAAATGCCCCTTTGCGACCTTGTGAACGGGCGCAAAATAGAACTTTTCTCACCTCCGGGCCGAAAGCGACAACTTTCGTCCCGCTGCGTGAAACGAAGTTCCCGTTTTTCGGCTCCGTCGATGCGAAAAATCGTATACACTCCTCGGGCAGTAAATAAGAAAGCCCCAGATCACATGTTTGTCGACCTCGGCTTCGCCTCGGACGACAATTACATGTGATCTGGGACCTTCCTTATTTTACTGCCCTAGGTATGTAATATACTATTTCGACCCGCTAAAAGCGGGTGAAAGAGACTCCTTGTCCGCCCTCAGGTGCAAAGTCCTGCTTTGCGCCCACTCACTCGGTCCTAAAAAAGGCATTCATGCAGAGCAGTTGTTAAGAAATAGTACATTGTGTATCAAGGGCGCAAAGAACTACATTGCGAGTGTGCTGTATGCACATTCGCCAAAATAGCCTTGCGCCCGTGATGCACACGATATTTTTCACCTGCTCTGCATACATGCCTCTTTTCAGACCGAGTGAGCGGGCGCAAAGGGGAATTTTGCGAGCAGGTATGAAGAAGACTGGTATTACAGCTTCATAATCGCAAAATTATGTCTCCAGGGTATTAAACTGCTGCTCCATTTCGGTCAACATGTTGTACAATCTCGATTTTAAACTGTCTGATACAGCGGCTCGGGGTAAATGTGCCGAATCACCGGCTGGGTTGGCACATTGTCGCAGCATTACCGCCAGAGTACTTGTTGTGTGTTGGGACATCAGTAAGCCAGGAATTATTATCGTTCCTGATAAAGTCCACCCGAGAAATATCTTCTCGCATATTATCTGGAAAAAACGTACGCGACGTATTCTAATATGTTTAAGCTGCGTATTTTTTCTTATTTTTCTTTATCTGAAATCTTATTTGAAATGTATTGTTATGTAGTAGGGTAGGGCGGGGCTAGTTGAGCATAGGGGCAAGTTGGGCAATTGAAATATCTTGATAACTAGGGCTCGCACGACAAACCTTCCAATGGCTAAAAGAGAGGGACGTGGGTGGGGAACATGTTACGCGATTGACCATTGCCATACGGTGATCGAGTCAAATGGGAGAACGCTTTGTATTTTTTTTGCTTGAAAAATAAAAAATAAGGTGTTCGTTATTTTTCGCTTGACGACATCAGTTATTTACGATTAAGTAAATATTGAAATTTTACTTATTCATTAAGCTTTCGATGATACATGGTGATTCGATTCTAATTCTTATTATTTTTATATAAACTAATTTTTATTTCGATAAGTCGGATTGGGGCAAGTTGAGCAATGCTTGCTCAACGCCATTAAGCCTCTATTCATATTTTTGACCTCACAATTAGTTATCGTAATATAGTAATCTCATATAATATCATTTATTTATTTAATAATTACTATTGAAAATATAATTTTATATATCGATACCCACGTTCTAATACGTCGTAGCCCACATTTGTAAAATTGTTCAGGAGGCCATGAAAACGCTTCACTATTACCATTGAAAAGATAGGACTTGACGGATTGGAATATTTATTTAAAAATAGTAAATCAACGATTTGACCGCTAAAACTTGACCATAAGCTACACAACATTATTATCATTCAATTTTTTAAAAAAAGTCATTTTCTGAAATTTTGTGGGTTACGACGTATTAGAACGTTGATATCGATATAAAGAGTATAATATTGTAAAGATTGAAAATAACTTTCATTTTGCATCTAATTTTATGTTTTTGGAGAGATAATAATAATAAGAGTATGTACACTGAGAGAAAAATATGGTACAGTCAACCATAATGTAACCATTTTTAATAGTTGAAAATGGCCTCAACCTTTCAAACATGGTTGGGCACACTAAGATTATAATACTTTCGGGAACCATATAAAATAGTTGTTCGAACTACTTACAACCATTGAGCCTGGATGGAAAATGATCGCAACCTTGCAATTCTAGGTCAACTAACCATGATGAAAATAAGTTGAGCCAACTATTTGAAACTTTCTATGAGTTTTTATATGGGTGCAAGATGTTTCAACTTTGAAATTATGGTTAGATTACCCTTGGAAGAGAACGAGTTGTACCAAATATATACAACCAGATTCCATGGTTGAATGAAAAAATAAAGTATTAGGATGAAAAAATAAATTTAGCTCGTTACAATGAATTTATAACATTGTATGATGCGCCGAGAAACACCTACTAATTGCAAACAGCCGCATATTAATACAAAGTAAGGATTTTTAGATAAGAAAAACATCGCATTGTTTTGGCCGGGATTCGATCCGGGACGCACGCATTCGCTCGCATTACTAGTCGCACGCTCTACCGACTACGCTAAACTATCTATTGAAATCACTAATCATTTCTTCCTATTTATCTTGAACTCGGCATGTGTCTCAATGATATCAATGTTTTAATGCAGCTAAGATATTTGATTAACTGAACATCTGAGTTCCAAATATCTTTTTAATTGGATTTCTTTCCTGGAGTTCCAAAAGTTCTCACTCACTCTAACGTATTAAGTATTCCGGTAACGAAAAAGAGTATTGGCTCAACTATGGTGTACATGATACGGATTGACATTATATAAAGTTCGCAAAACTGGATGAGTGGCACCTCCAACTATTGACACGTTTGTGGCAACGGAAAAATATAGTGTTGAATGCACTATAAAGTTTATTCTATCAGTGATTATTGTGCATGGTAACAAATCTCTCAGTGCATGGTTAGATGAAAGTGTCTTCAACCTTGCAATTATGTTTGCAGCATCCATGAACCAAATCAGTTGCATCAACTATTTACAACCAGATAACATAGTTAGAGCTCAGTTGTGACTGGAGACCATATCTATGGTAGCATTAACAATAATTTGCTGAACATGCACAGGCTCAAATCAACAATATGCAATTGTTACGTATAATCACTGATATGGTAGAATTACTGCCGAATTTATAGTCAAATCGACTTTAATTTGGGTCAACATAACTTCATGTAAGGTGACATCTCACTTTTGCTAAGTTCATAAGTCAACCTTTTGGCCTATGGTTCGTTTCACTATAATGATGGCTTACCCACCACTTTGACGTGGTAGTTATACCAATGAATTTACGGTTGCATTCACCGACTTGAACAAGTGGTATCCGCAACCATTATCGTGTCCACCATGTTTCTATTCATATCAATAACCACATGTAAATGGTGAACTGTACCATAAATAAGGTGACTCTAACTAAAAATATTTCAACCTTTCACTTATGGTCAATTCAGGAGGAGCTTTTTCTCTCAGTGTAGTAATGATGATAAATATATATTTGATTGTTAAACGTAATTTTATTGAATACCGTCAACGGCCCAGTCACTGGCGAATAGAGAATGGTGCTACAGTTTTATGGCTTGATTATTGATTTTATTCATTATTCAGCCAAGCTTGGGGGGTCAAGGGTAAAGTTTATGCATTTTTCCATCATGAGAAACTTTTTTATTATTGAAAGAATTAAAAGTGGAATTAAAATTGTATTTTGATAATAAAATCCTCATGGCCCAGTGACTGGCATTCCCTGAACGGCTTGGCCCACTAGCTGGCATGTTCGGCCCAGTGACTGGCACTGGATGAGAGAATCGGACAAATTATCAATAAAACAACCAAAAAATAGAAATTATGGTTAGATGAATAAAAATAAGAATATTCTAAATATATATTTATTGAATTCACATTCTGTAGTTTAAATATTACACATGGAAAGTTACAAACTCAATCTTATTCCGTGGTCAATGCGCCTTGTTAATAACAATTGATGTGACGAGCACTTTCTTGGTCAAAACAAAAAAAAATCACATTCAACCCTTCCTGGTCACTAGGGGACAAATGGACCCGAGCATAAGCTTTGAAGGTAAACCCCGGTAAGTCCGTGGCCGAAGAACGCAAGAACATGGAAAAGAAAAATAGTAATAAAAGAGAAATCCTAATATGCATTGACCTCTTTACGATTTTGACTTTTTTTTTGAACATGTCGCCATTTGAATTTTGATATTCCGACTTTTGCTAAATCTTCTAGAATGTTCGAAGTATTTTTTAATATTTTTTCGGTGCCGATCAGACTGATAGTTTTCACGCGGCAACCGTAACCAGCTTGATCGAAATCGGAGGTACGACCATAAAAGGTTAGGAGACTTTCTGCCAGTCACTGAGACAAGGGGACGTTTGAGTGTCCCGATGGTTGGCATAGGCATTTTTCATTAAAAACTGATATACATCATTTTTCTTCAATTCTACTGCAAACGACAATTAATAAGCTCCAATTAAGTATGTATATCATAAAATTCAATACTTACATTGTTTAAATAATACTAAAAAAACCAACAGAGCACTCTAACTTAACTTCGAGAGCGTTGTTCGCTTTAGCTCAGCTATGGTGCCTGTCACTTTTATTGATAAAATAAAATAAGTTTTCGTTACTTCAAAAGTTCTAATTTTTTGACACAAGGTCCATTAGATATTTATCTTCACATTAAAAACAATCGTTACAGATTTTGTAACAATATAACATCAATACAACCGAAAATCTACGCAAATAGTGCCGAAAGCGCCAGCTAGTGGGCCAGTGCCAGTGACTGGGCCATTGACGGTATTCATATGATTCCCATATCACCACTGAGCATAAATCATCCATTTGCTCAACAAGCCCCCATACCTTGCTCAACTAACCCCACCGATGGGGCACGTCGAGCAACTTGGAACATTCTCGAATTTTCGCAAATAACTCTAAACCAAACCTAAAATGGTTGTTTCGTCTGTAGGCGTTTTAGAGAAGGATGAATTACGAATCCAACAGTGTCGGAATCAATTAAATTTGATGCACCTTCTAAGCGTTATGAGAGATTGAGTGAAAAGTTGCTCAACTAGCCCCGCCCTACTCTACATACGTAACAGATAAGAGATTATAGCTTACCTGAAGATTGTTGTTAGCGACTGGAGACTCGCACTTCTTATTAGCCGAGCAGAATGACCTACAGTCAAACAAGTCGCAGTCTTCGTGTCTCTCGCAGGATCGCCCATCCGCTATGCGGCGGCTGACAGCCGTTCTTGGGAAAACAGCATCCAGGTCCAAGAACTTTAGTCTCTGCCCTCCCGGAGGAAGCCCAAAGTGATTGATCTTTATGTCGCACAGATGAAAAGGCTCAGCAAAATTCGAATCGAACTCTTCGAGAAGATCGAGGATCATCACGGCCAGCCTCAACCTGTTGAGTAATCCACGGGACAAATGACTAGTTAGTAAAAAAAAGTTAGGATGGTAACTAAGAATATTCGGGATAAATTATTTAGTGACTATACAGGGTGGTCCATTCAAGTTGGCACAGCAGGATATCTTGAGAACCACCCATTTTAGAGAAAGATGTTTGAAATGAAAATTTCTTGACTTGAAGGGGGCAAGACATTGTGCCTATTTTGTGCCTAATACCTATTTTGTTAATTTGAAGATATCTTAAAAAATTGATGTATAAAAAAAAAGTTGAGATGAAAGTGTCTCATTTTTTCGTGTAATTTGCCAAACTGTGAAAAAAATACATGTCCCCATTGAAAAAAACAATGTTGACCTCCAAATGACCTTGTAAACCTCCACCAAATGAAAAGTACGATAGCACAGTGTCTTGCCCCCTTCAAGTCAAAAAATTTTCATTTTAAACATCTTTCTCTAAAATCAAATTTTTCAGAACAGATTTTTCCAACCAGCTTCGAACACAGATCTAAATCTATAAGTCTTCTGCTCTATCTCATTAGCAAATAAAAAACAAGTAGAACTTTTTAACTGCAAAAATATCTACTTTGCAATCGTGTAAGTGTAGATCTTATCAAATATTACATGATTGGTGTACAAAGAGAGAAGTCCATGTAGGAAGGATCCTCAAATGGTCTAATGGGAAAATACAGCTTCGCGGATGTCCCATATCCGTTAACGACAATACAATAAGATGCAATTTCTATTTCTCCAGATCCTACATTGCGAAATTAAATTCTATCATTTGCTTTCATTATGAGCAATACCTACATAAAACTTCGCAAAATAGACGTAAAAATTGGATATAAGACTTGATTTGCTGCCTCCGTACACGGAGACTTTTCCTAGTAATATTTCTTAAAATTCCTACCAGAATTTACTATTTTCGATGCAATTTGGGGATATATCAGCATTTTAGCACTTATTACTAGTTTGCCTAGTAATTCTGTAAGTTACTATCATCATTGGAATATAACCTAAGATATTTCGACGGCTGCGTGGAATAACCGGCTATCTCAGAGTCCGGTTGAAAAAGCGGCTATCTCAGAATCCGGTTGAAAAAGCGGCTATCTCAGAATCCATTCGAAAAAGCGACTGTTGCCTATATTATTCATATAGGCACAGGCCGCTTTTTCGAATGAATTCTGAGATAGCCGCTTTTTCAACCGGATTCTGAGATAGCCGCTTTTTCAACCGGACTCTGAGATAGCCGGTTATTCCACGCAGCCGTCGATTTGTACAAACTCTTATACAAATGAGAAAGTTCACTAGTCAGGATGGTAATGAGTCTAGCGAATCTTATACTTATACCTGAAGCGAGCAGTACCTCTTCCAAGTCAGTATGGTAAAGTCGTGATCGCGGCGCAATGGAATTGACCATACTGGCTTGGAAATTTTACCAGTCATCTTAGGAAAAATTCCACGTCAAAAATTAAAAAGCTGGAAGGAGGTAATAGGCTATTTGGCAGTTTCTGGATCTTACATTGTGTGGCTTCACTGGTGTGGTCTTTGTTGTACAGAGTTTATTACATGTGTGTGTTCGTCCGCACTCTAGGGGCTGGCGCAAATGTTCCGTAAATCTAGTCGTCGTCTTAAACCACTAGCCTAACTTCACCTACTCAACATAACCTCAACTCAACGCTCGCAATTCCGGACGCATCGCAGATACATGCTATAGTGTAGTTTTTAGCTTTCCTTATATACAAACGGATATAACTATTTGGCACTAGTGAGAGAAATATTCTGCTGTTTCGCCATCTATCGACGAAGTGAGACCCGCCGAACTTGTTCGACAATTCGCAGCGACGAAATTTACCATACTCGCTGGTAATCATTCTCACGTGTGTAACAAAACGCCTTATTCGACTAGTCTATTATTCCAATCCCTCTAGAAATACCTACTAATATCTATGTCATCTTTTACTGCTCTCCGTTTTCCTATACGCGGACAGTAATTTTTGCTATTCGCTTATTATTTGTTACTCTCACAGACAGTGGCGTAGCTAGGTGGTCAAGGGCCCCGGTGCAAGAACAAAAATGGGCCCCCCTCCATCTATGTGGCTGAAGCCCTCATGGTCGTTTTCTCCGACGCGGTTTAGACTCATTCAATTTTTTGAATATAGTTTTGACATAGGATAAACTGAGTTTGAACGTCAATTAACGTTAGAAAAAAACGCGCTACTTGTTCGGGTAAATGTGTCGAATTTGGAAGAGTTTCGTGAGTCGTGAGAGACTGATCAAATATGTCAAAAACAGTCTATCCACGAGAGAATAAGGCCAGGTGCCGTAGACTGAGAGAAACTTGAAAATTTCTCAAACAGTTCGAGAAATGTTATGCTTTTCCGAGGCTCCTTTTCCGTATTATTTCTTCTGCCTGGGATTCCCACGAATAGAACTACTATGTTACCTACACATTTTTAGGCACGATCGCATAGCGGAGTGCCCATTAGATTCGTCATCGCAAAAACGTGGGACCGAGAAAAAAAATTCTCTTCAACTTAGAAATCTGTTTCGTCACTCACACAATCATTTTCTAGCATTTTCCAACATTTATGTATGTGCGTGTGTACGCCGAAAGTTTGTTTGTATCCTGAATTGCGGGAGAACGACTCGACCGATTCGAACGACACTTGGGGGAAAATTCAAGTGTTCGGTGGAGATAATTCAAGAAACTCCTGAAGATCTTACCACTGCCGGTTACGAAGTGGTCAGTGTTTTACCGTTAAAATGATTATTATTACGTGTATCCTGAATTGCGGGAGAACAACTTGACCGATTCGAACGGAATTTGGGGAGAAATCAAGTGTTTGGTGGAAATGATCCACGAAACTTTTGAAGATTTTATCACTGCCGGTTACGAAGTGTCAAGTGTTTCACCATTTGAATAATTATTACGTGTATCCTGAATTGCGGGAGAACGATTTGACCGATTTGAACGAAATTCGAGGGGAGAATCAATTGTTTAATGAAGATGATCTACGAAACTTTCAGAGATTGTATTCCGTGTGGAAATTACAAACGGGAACTGGTTTTTTTCTTTTGGTTTTTTAATTTTATGTCTTGAATAACCGTATTTTGTTTGAGATCTTATTTGTTACTAATCAAACCATTGTAATACTTTATCATTCATTGGTAATTGAAACGCTGCAATATCTTATCAGAATTGTCTACGGGCAGTAAAATAAACTATTGGAAGAATGTCAGTATAAAAAAAAAAAAAATTCATCATCATCATAAGCCTGCAATCGTGCCTGTTGCAAAAAAGCAGAGCTTTTTTGTTAACACTGCTGGTTATTCATAACTCTCACGTGAACATTTTATTTTGTTATTAAATTGAATGACTCAAAACCATGATTATTGAGCGATGTTCATCAAATATCGTAGAAAAAGAAAACACGGGAGTAGCTTCAGGGTTCACTAGCTTCGGGGCCCCCAGAGCTTGGGGGCCCGGTGCAATGCACCACTTTGCCCTATGATAGCTACGCCACTGCTCACAGAATATCAAAATGCATTATCCGAATAATAGATTTTTCCGGTACCGTAAGAAATATTGCCAAATCAGCTGATATATCCCAGATTTACTCGCAGTTATTGGGATCTTTACCAGGAAAAGTTTCTCCGTGTACTATACGTCCGAAACTCGTGCATGCTGTATAGGTGCAAGCTCTGACCGCTTGATATAACACTGCAAATCAACTTTCGGCGGTACACTGCCCGCTGCCGGGACATTAATATCTTTTACAAACTGCAGTCCCACTATTCTTTCATCCCATTCATCCTACTCTTCCCCCTTCTTTTTTAGGAGTCTTCTAACATCGTGAAGAAGACGTGACAATAATTTCAGTAGAGACAGATGAACCGTCCAGGCAGGGGAAATAATTCTCTTCATTTTTCTGCAACCTTCAAGGGCTGACTATTTTTTTGCCGATTCCGGGCAGTCTTCTGACATTGTGAGAAAAATGCGAGAATAGTACCAAGGATCAGGATTGAACTGTTTAGATGCGGAAATTAATTTGCCGTGCACAAAAGTCCATTTCAAAGTCTCTGGGTCTTTTCAAAGTCTCGAACCGAGGGGCTATTCACTCCTGGAATGGGTGTGTCACTGTGCAATGAAATCAGGCTGGAAATCCCATAAAATCCATCGAAGTCAACTTTGAAATCATCCTGAAATCACGTGAAATCAGCAATCAATGTAGCACAAGATTTGGCAGTGAATAGCCTCTTGTCTTAAACTTGTGATGTATGCGTGTATGCTGTATGTGTGTGAGTTGTAAGTATAGGAAAGCAAACGTAGGTCAAGACTAGACAGTAAGAATGTGGCATTGTAAGTGAACAGACGTATCGCCTGATATGCGGAATAATTGACTAAATAAATATATATATGGGGCTTTCCACGCCGAATCGACCTGGTTTTGACCCTCTACCCTTTTGATTTGGTTCATAATTTTTGACATGGTTGTTTCATCTTTCGAAAGCACTTTCAATTTTTCTCAGATTTTTTGATTCAAATTTGTTCGAATAGGAAAA
Organism: Tenthredo livida; assembly: GCA_963992785.1. NCBI lineage: Eukaryota > Metazoa > Arthropoda > Insecta > Hymenoptera > Tenthredinidae > Tenthredo > Tenthredo livida. Next base: position 20,094,101 of record OZ023067.1, read on the forward strand.
TAAAATCACTCAAGAGAAAAATCACATAGAAGGACATTTTTTAAAAATCTGAAAAAAATCTCAAAAATCCTTTACTCGATTTCAAAAATTTCGACGTGTGGACCAGAGTGGGCCGGCGCTTGCTTCTATATGTTATTCGCGTTTTCCTGGGAAAACATCTGTAAGGCGAACTATCGGAAACGAATGAAATGGCTCCAAAAAAATCTGAAAAAATTCCGAAAAATTTGGAGTAACATATAAAACTGTTCATGCAACTGCCCACAGTGAATTGACCGTTACGTCCATTTTATTTTTGTTTTTGTTTTTCCAGAAAATCGCGAATAACATATAGAAGCAAGCGCCGGCGCACTCTGGTCCACACGCCGAAATTTTTGAAATCGAGTAAAGGATTTTTGAGATTTTTTTCAGATTTTTACAAAATGTCCTTCGTGTGATTTTTTTCTCGAGTGATTTTATTTTCCTATTCGAACAAATTTGAATCAAAAAATCTGAAAAAAATTCAAAGTGCTTTCGAAAGATGGAACAACCATGTCAAAAATTATGAACCAAATCAAAAGGGTAGAGGGTCAAAACCAGGTCGAGTTGGCGTGGAAAGCCCCATATACAGATTTAATAATAGAAACATTATTTAAAACTCCCCAACAAAATGGCAACGAGGATGGGATTAAATCTTTTCATCAATATATATATCCCAATAAACACAAAAACCGATAAACGTATAGAAATATACGTATATATACGTCTATGTACGTGAATTATACGTTTTTCCGGGCGGACATTCTTCCTAGTTTTATACGTTTATCGGGTTGTTTGTTTATTGGGATGGTATACCACAAATTGCTACTAGTAGGTTACAGAGATGGGCCGTATTTTTGGCGGGATATGATTTCAAAATAAGTTATATAAAGGGTACAAATAATCAAGTTGCAGATTGCTCTTCTAGAATGCCAGTGAGAGATATGGGAGGAGGAAATGATATTGACAATGAAAAAGACGAGTATTCGTATTTGAATACCGTAATGGAAAATGTTGTATCTTTAAACTATGTGAAAGTAAGAGAGGAATCAGAGAGAGATGTAATTTTAAATACGATATTGAAGTTTGTGAGAGAAGGATGGCCTGAGAATGTGTGTGAAGAGTATTAAGCTTATAAGAGTAGAGAGAGACAGTTATCTATAGAAGGAGGATGTTTGATGTGGAGACACAGAATTGTAATACCAACTAATCTTAGAAAAGAAGTACTTAACGAGCTACATAGTGCGCACCTAGGTATAGCGAAAATGAAAGCTTTAGCTAGATCGTATGTATGGTGGCCAAAAGTTGATTCTGAAATTGAAAGTTTGAGTAAGAGTTGTAAAGAGTGTGCGGAAAGAGCTGGAAATCCTCCGAGGGCTAGTTTACATGTATGGAGTTGGCCTGAAGGTCCAAACCAGCGCATCAATGCTGATTTCTTAGGACCGATAAATGGTAAAATGTTCATCATAACAATAGACGCTTTTTCTAAATGGGTAGATATTAAGGAAATGCCAAATATTACTTCCAAAGCAACAATTGAGTTCTTTAAGGATTATTTTGTAACATGGGGATTACCAATGAAATTGGTTACGGATAATGGATCAGCATTCGCGTCGAATGAATTTGCAGATTTCACAAAGTATTACGGAATACGGCATTTGTTCGCAGCACCGTATCATCCTGCTTCCAACGGAGCCACCGAAAATGCAGTTAAAACGTTTAAAAGTAAATATAAAGCATTGTTGAAATCTGGATATTCTTCACAAGAATCTGTTAGATTATACTTGTTCAATTCTAGAGCTACTTTACATGCAACGACAGAATTCAGTCCAGCAGAGTTGCAAATAGGTCGAGCATTTAGAACAAAACTAGATCTATTGAGACCAACTTTAAGAAAGAGGGTACACGGAGAAACTTTTCCTGGTGAAGATTCCAATAACTGCGAGTAAATCTGGGATATATCAGCTGATTTCGCAATATTTCTTACGGTACCGGAAAAATCTATTATTCGGATAATGCATTTTGATATTCTGTGAGAGTAACAAATAATAAGCGAATAGCAAAAATTACTGTCCGCGTATAGGAAAACGGAGAGTAGGGGAGAGAGCAGGGTAAAGCCGGACACTTTTATATTTCGCAACGTCTAAGCCAAAATAATTTTTCAAATGAAAAAACAAAGATGTCCTCTGAAAATACGTACTTTATTCTGTAATAATCTGAAGACCTGACGTTTTTAATTTTTTCTGGAAGGCAACATAAATATTTGAATGGTTGATTGCGCGATGGGGTAACTTCGGACAAAGGCGGGTAATGCCGGACATTCCGTGGGCAAATGCTAGCCATGTATTTGAGTTGAAGTTTTAGCTATTTTCCTTGCATTTGAGCTTCTCACAGTTGCAAACACGCATTGCCGCACCATTTTACTCTCCAACTGGAGCAGTTACAATTTAATTTATGCTCAAGATTACTAGACATACGATTTTAACAACGAATCTTGATACCCGTCAAACAAAAGCTTCCCAGGCACTATTTTCGATATCAGCCGTTGGACCATGTCAAATAATGTACGTACCACGTGACAAACGATTTTTAACTTGTAACCCAGACCTGAGAAATCGTGTCCGGCATTACCCGCCGTCCGGCGTTACCCCGCTCTCCCCTAGTAAAATATCGCATAGATATTAGTAGGTATTCCTAGAGGGATTGGAATAATAGACTAGTCGAATAAGACGTTTTGCTACACACGTGAGAATGATTACCAGCGAGTATGGTAAATTTCGTCGCTGCGAATTGACGAACAAGTTCGGCGGGTCTCACTTCGTCGATAGATGGCGAAACAGCAGAATATTTCTCTCACCAGTGCCAAATAGTTATATCCGTTTGTATATAAGGAAAGCTAAAAACTACACTATAGCATGTATCTGCGATGCGTCCGGAATTGCGAGCGTTGAGTTGAGGTTATGTTGAGTAGGTGAAGTTAGGCTAGTGGTTTAAGACGACGACTAGATTTACGGAACAGTTGCGCCAGCCCCTAGAGTGCGGACGAACACACACATGTAATAAACTCTGTACAACAAAGACCACACCAGTGAAGCCACACAATGTAAGATGCAGAAACTGCCAAATAGCCTATCACCTCCTTCCAGCTTTTTAATTTTTGACGTGGAATTTTTCCTAAGATGACTGGTAAAATTTCCAAGCCAGTATGGTCAATTCCATTGCGCCGCGATCACGACTTTACCGTACTGACTTGGAAGAGGTACTGCTCGCTTTAGGTATAAGTATAAGATTCGCTAGACTCATTACCATCCTGACTAGTAAACTTTCTCATTTGTATAAGAGTTTGTACAAATATCTAAGGTTATATTCCAATGATGATAGTAACTTACAGAATTACTAGGCAAACTAGTAATAAGTGCTAAAATGCTGATATATCCCCAAATCGCATCGAAAATAGTAAATTCTGGTAGGAATTTTAAGAAATATTACTAGGAAAAGTCTCTCCGTGTAGAGGAGGTTCAAGGGAAACAGAAAAACAATTTTCATGGAAAAACCAACTTTATACCGGGACATACTCTCTAAATTTTTTGGAGTGAAAAATTCACTCTTTGTCTTGGAGTGGCGCTGTTTTCACTCCGAGGAAGTGAAAATTCACTCTGCTTGGAGTGAGATTCACTCCATTTAGACTGAAATTTTACTCTATTTTCTCGGAGTGGCGCTGTTTTCACTCCCAAGAATTAAGAGAGTACAGTATGGGCAAAAGACCATAGTTCTAGTACACTCGGACCCCACTTATTTGACCAACTCGGGACCGGGTACCTTCAGTTATTTGACCAAAGTAGGGGTCCCCACTTTCCGTCTTAAAATGGCAGCCGCTCCTGCGCAGTTGTACATGCGCAGTCCCACGCTAGTTCAGACCCGTACGTCGTAACACTTTGTCTCAATAGTGGGGGTAGAGGGAGTCAAATAACTGAGTCTGAACTCCGTCAAATAACTGGGGCCGTCAAATAACTGGTGGTCAAATAAGTGGGGTCCGAGTGTACTTGGGTAAAAGCGACAATTATAGAAAAATTAGGTGAAATAATGTATCAAGTTGGAGTGAAAGATAATATTACATGGAATAGACATATGGACCACCTTAAGATAAGATCAACTCAGAGTGAAGAAGAATCAGCAGTGTCAGAAGAAGAAGTTATGAGGAAAATTGTAAAAAATTGGATTCCAGATAATCCAAATCATATCACTGACAACCAGGTAATAGAAGATTCTAACAACAAAGACCAAGCTAACCCAGTACATGATAGTCAATCAGCCACGAATGACAAATTGGCAATACCACAAAAGAACCAACCAACAATTCCAGTCAGAAGATCGGGGAGAAAAACTAAAGCGCGAGTGATATTAGATTTATAGATAATAGGCAAGATTGAAGGAGAAATGATTTAAAGAGGGAGGAGTTGTGATGTATGCGTGTATGCTGTATGTGTGTGAGTTGCAAGTATAGGAAAGCAAACGTAGTCCAAGACTAGACAGTAAGAATGTAGCATTGTAAGTGCACAGAGCATCGTCTGATATACGGAATAATTGACTAAATAAATATATATATACAGATTTAATAATAGAAACATTATTTCAAACGCCCCAACAAAACTATGTGTTATATATTATACTCTTTGAAATTGGAATTGTGCCGAAACAGAAGAAATAATATATTATTATTAAAAAAAACATTATGATATCAAAGTTTCCCCAATTATCTCAAGAAACGCGAAGGTTACAACTTTTCGTAAAGTTCGGACGTCATAACCATTATGAAAGCGGAAATAGTGTAGTTCTCAAAAGTTTATTGAGCCATCATCGCGGGGTTCACGATTTTCTGATTTTTTTCATACACAGGCACACACACACAGGTTTCTCATGCATACTCAGATTGGAAAATCATGCTCTGCAGTTAATTTCTGCATTTTCGAACGATAACATGTTTTTCGCGTTGGTGCATGTATAAGGCCAACATACAAATGTAAAGCACACCTTTTGGCCCACTCTGGCTTCGAGTCCGAGAGTGCGAGAATAGTGGTAGGCGTTTGAATGGGTTTGACGTATTCGACGGCGAAAAACGTCCCACAGGTTCCGATTAGCTGTGGAAATATGTCCCTGTCCTCGTAGAGGATCGACATGATGTACTCGTTCTGCTGAAGGAGTGGCCAGACGTTTTCCATTTCGAGATTACGTCGGGTGGGATTTGTTTCGACGTGATGCCTCCGAAGACGGCTGAGACGCTGAAGTTGATGGGGAGTGATTGTCAGATTAAGATTGTTTGCTATTAGGTCTCGAATCATGACGGTGAATTCTTCCTCAGAAGGAAAATGCTTGCTACCAGTAGTGTCCGTCCAGAAGAGAGCCTCCGCTTGATCGGAGTTCGATTGTATCCTGAAATACATTGAATTCAGACGTGACTTTTCTAAGCCACGGATCGATGTTTCAAACTTTGGTCTAGCGCCGCTTGGCATTTACAATCCGACCGTGGCTGCCCTATCTTCAGATTCTTTCAGGTCACATTTCGAACAAAAATGTTGTTTGTTTCTTCGCAAGAACTTTTTTTTTTATTTAGTTCAAAGGATTTTTATTCAAATTTTCCAAAATATCAATTCTTTTCTCAATTCAAGCTGAATCCACGTCTAGGTCTCACAAAAAATCGATGTGGTTATAGTGGCAAAACTATATGGCCTATAGAATAAGTGGATCGTTTTCATCGAATTCAATTGTCCCTGCGAATAACAACTTGGCATGATTGTGCGACTCATATGATACATACTTATACGTAATATTCAGACTTTAATTGTTATATGGCAGATGTTACCAGTGTCTGCTACGGCTGTGAGATCAGACGCATGCCTTGAAGTATCGGTATCACTAACATCTACAAGCGTGCGCAACTGATTCTTTCCGATGCCTCAATTACGTATAGTACTACCTCTCTAAGAGAGAGGTCTAGGGCGGTTAGGGAAATAGGATTCCAAGAAATTTGTCGCTGAAGCGTTCCCCCACTACTGGTAAATCGCACATGTGTCAGTGTGTCAGTGAGCATCACCACTGGGAGAACCTTGCGCGTACGGGTAGAGTGGGGGAAGCTATGAAACTCGCTCAACCGAAACGGCGGGGAAATTCTCTCTTACCGAGGGCTCTCTTAGAGAAGTAGTATTGTACTAAACTAACAATTTTGAACAGCACCCATATGCTCAGTCGGCTTATGTGCTTATCTATAGCTACCCGAGTTGAAATTTAACGCCTGCTTAGAACCTCAAAATTGGGAGGTTGAGAGGTTTTTGAGGGTCTGGTGAGGTTTATTCTGTATGGGAATTGAAACCCTCTTTAGCGCCTAAAACTCGTACACGGAAAACTGTTTGGCAAAACGGGTCTACCAACTGCGAGAGAATAGTTGAACTCTAGTTTCGTTGAGCGGGTCGGCCATTTTGGGAGAACCGTTGACCATAGCGGGGAGAGAACGCGGGAGCATTGTATGTTAGTAAACAATTTCGAGAAAGGAGAACTATTCTACGCTGAGAGACGACGGTTCGCCCAAAGTATAGCGTGGCAGCTATCCCCACCACTCAAGTAGAGATGTTCCCCCAAAATGGGGAAACCTTCCTACCTTACCACAGGAGACAAGCGTTCTCTGTGAATTTGGTGCACCCGATGACCGAAAAATATCGCAAAGGAGAACGGTTCTACCAAACGGTTTTCCGTGTAGTTACCAGACAAATGCAGCATTTTAGGGTCAAATGAGGATCTCACGAGAACCTCGTAAAACCCTCACTACACCCTGCCGCGTAGCGGCCGTGCACGGTTGCATTTAGGGTTAAATGAGGATCTCATGAGAACCTCGCAAGACCCTCACTACACCCTGCCGCGTAGCGGTACACGGCTGCATTGAGGGTTAACCCTTAACAGACACTGGGGGTCCACTGGACCCCAGACAAAGTTTGACTTTTTGAAGATCTAATTTGAATCTAGTTTTATTTGATTTTTTTCCACCTACTTAAAATTAATTTTTGCGGATGAAATCTTTTTTCCCTTTTTTTTCAATTTTTTTTACACCAGTACGTCTTACAATTTTGTCACAATAAGCATTCAAAGTTTCGGGGGTCTGTGAGACCCCGTGTGTCTTCTATGATCGAGACGTAGGTGTGTCTGCTAAGGGTTAAATGAGGATCTCACGAGAACCTCGCAAGACCCTCACTACACTCTGCCGCGTAGCGGTGCACGGCTGCATTGAGGGTTCAATGAGGATCTCACGAGAACCTCGTAAGACCCTCACTACACCCTACAGAGTTGTTAGATTGAAAATAGGAGTTTGAGGTCTAAATAGGATCTATAGAGACGTTATGAGTTGGATGCTATGATTATCAAAGTAGGCGCTAAATTTCGACTCAGGTTGCTATGAGTATTAAGGTAGTTGTTTCGAGATAGTCACGTTCAAAAGTATAGCTCATCGAATTCAAAGTATAATACCTATAGCTGAAGCGTTGCTCGAAAACCGCCTATTACGAAATTTTTGTAAAAGTACACTTCTACTGCTCCCACACACATCTAAATAGTATCCATACTATTTATTCATGAAAATTTTTAGATTTTTACAAGTTATATTTCAGTAACGGCGTGGTCAAAAATTTTCATTTTTATTTTTTTGTGTAATTTATAACTTCGGTGTATATAACATATCAAATTTTTATCAAATTCCTTCGTTGCGTTTTGATTTTATTAAATAGCAATCAAGGAAAGTTTCGTTGAAATCCTTCGAAAAATCGTTCCACGCAACAACTACCTTAAAGTAGGCGCTAGATTTCGACTCGGGTACTGAGACATTGAAATTTATCACTATGCATGTGTATGTCATCCAGTGATTTGACAGTGCATATCAGCGTTTAGCATATTTTGCCAATAACCACTCTTTTAAATACAGTAGCCACGGTTTCCTCACAGCTACATCATCTGGTAATATTTCGGTTTTTATTACATTCCAAAAGTTTGAAGAATGAGAAAAAGTTGTAAATAAAAATGTAGAGCGCCGGGGATCAAGTGTTACACTAATTTGAATTGCAGCTAAATACTCCATTGTCTTATCTTTTGCGGAATATCTCTGTCGTAATCTTATTTTTTACCTGGAAGCCTTGAAGACGAGCCTCGTTGTTTCCCAATGCGCAGAGAAGACGGCTTCTTTGCCAGCATGCATGACCTCACATGCTAGCGAGTGAATTCGTTTTTCGGAGCAAAGCGGACCGCATAATATCCCTGCCGCAGCTCCGGAGTTATGCAGAGAACACTGCGGATTGTTATCAAAGTTACGTTGGGTATACCCACTAGTTCAAATAACATGCATTCCTCAGAGTTCCAAGAGTGCGTTTTTTCTACAGCATTTACACGGAGAAAAAAATATCGCTCTCAGAGCTATACTGTATCGCTACAGTAACTATACGCAGTTGACTATCTATTAGATCGTTACTGTAGCTATCTGGTAGATAGCTCTGAGAGCGATACGTTAGATAGCTAAAATAGCTATACGGAATGTACACTTGGGGTCATTAATAATGAGACGGCTAGTTTGCTGGACAAAACATTTATGTTGGCAACACAAAATAAACACACAGCGCCACGTAGTGGGCCGATCGCGAAGCTTGGTCAATCTCACTAAATATCACATAACTCGTGACAGTCCCGATAGCCAAAAAAGGAGAGGAAGAATTTATGACAGTCGAATCTAACCTAATGCCTACTAACCTAATAACCGTTGGATTGACGTGTAAATCAGTTGTAAAATAATTGTAATTCATAACTTCCCCCTCGCAGGATACAAACGGGCGAAAGTTTATGTTTTCAATCTTTTCAAGTGATGACGAAAGAAATTGTAACCTGAAAATTTACGGTAAGTTGATTTGATAAGAAATACATTGAAATTAGGTAATGCAAGTTACGCTGTGCCTGAAAAACAAGATTCTTTGTTGATTTTGCGTGTGAAAGCATGTCCAGGACTAGATTCTAGATCATTGAGACTATCGTAAAACTCATTATTACTTCTTGACTGATACAAAACATTTATCAAACACAGACTGAACTCCGCAAGAACCACCCGTTGAAACAGGCAACGAAAAAAGAAAAACGAAATCGATCCACCAAGTGGAACTGGCTGTAATCAATTTTGAGTTTTATTAGATCTAACAAACTGTCAAAACACGAAATTCCCATATTAATGGAAAAACGCATTTAAAAAAAAAATCCCGATATACGTGTCGTCTTAATTAGTGATATGATGCTATAAAAAAAAATTGGTGGTATTTGAAAGTGTCAACTTATTTTTTTCCTGAAATCCGTACGGTTTGTAAAAGAAAGTCCCATATGTAAAAGTGCAAGGCCAGCAAGCCTCTCCTCTCCCATTCCCGCGCGCAGCCATGACTTCAGACGACGAAGCGTAGAAAAGCTTCTTTCTACTGTCGCGACGCTCACAGGGAGTGTTGCCAATATTTGAATGAGACAACGAATGTTAGGGTACATATGCTCGCTGCAGTGATCCAACACCTGTACTGCAGTCTGGGGCACAAGCGTCTTCTCGCCCTGCCGTCTACGCCACGCTACTCTCCATACTTGAAACTCTCCTACCAGTCCGGAAACAGATCCGACTCCGAGGAAAAAGTTGTACTGATTAGCCAGAGATCGAACACGATCTAGTTCGTCGTCTGCGGTGGTATTTTCCACCATTTTAACGGATGGCATGAGTAAGTTCAGGTCAAAAACTTTCAGGGTCTCTTCCGGAAGTCGGTTTTCAAGATCGTTCATAACGTGGTCCAGTAAAGGCAGAAAAATAGATTTGCGATAGTACTCTTCAGCAGTATTGGCAGCATAGTTTAAACGGTAGATTTGTCCTGCTGCTGTTCGAGGAATTTCTATGGCTACTCCTAATTCTTCCGCGATTGTTGTAGCTGTGGCAAATAGTCGGGCGAAATGAGTGTCAGCATCATTTCGGGAGGTTCGTAGAACGTCAAGTGTATCTCGCAATGCATCGCAGGCACTGTTTAGATCAAGGGACGGTGCTTGAAGATATAAACTGAGAGATCGTGTCACAGAGAGAACATCGCTTAGACAAATCATTGCCAGAATAAACTCTCCGTCCGGCAATGCTTTTATTAGGGTACACGCCTCTGATGATGTTTTGGAATCTTGCCACTTCGATATTTCCTGCAGAGTATCAACAATTTTATTGCAAGAATCTTTGAACTGAAGGATACCATCATGTTTTTCAATCCACCGTGTTTCGCACAGCCCACGTAAACCTTTTCCGAGATGCTTTCTAAACACGGTCGTTCTTTTTGCAGAAGCATTGGCGAAGCTTATAACTTTTTTCATCGTGAAGATTGCGTTTCTAGTAGGCACAACTTTTGAAGTTTTTGTAAGTGAATTATTCAGGGAATGATTAAAGCAAGGACATCTTTTGGCATTGGGGCAGCTTTTGATGATCTCTTGAACGGCTCCTTTAATATCTGATGCCATAACAGAACAATTGTCTGTACCAATGCCAACACAGTTTTTCAATGGCAGTCCGAATTTTTTGAGAAGATCAACCACGCAGTGGCCTAAGGCGACCCCAGATAAACGACGTTCATCATTCTCCACGTCCTCTTCGCGAATTAAATCATAAGCATCCGCGAACGTGAAGAAATCTTCTCTAACAGATCCTTCATGAATGTATCGCAAGCTTAGACTAAGCTGTTCAACATGTGCTGCATCAGTAGTCTCGTCAAATATTATAGAATAAACACCTGCTCTCTTCACTCTGCTCAGTACAACGTCTTGAATTTCCTCTTTACAACAATCGATCAAATCATTCTGGGTTGACTTGCTTATATATGTAGCTTTCGAAGATGCAGTGGCTAAATGTTTCTTCAGGGTCTCATCCCCTGATGCAGCCCGATAACGGAGAATAGCTCTAAAATTCCCGTCGTTTGTCAATGGTTCTTTCATAGTCAATTTCCCATCATCTCTGTGTCCCCGTAAAGCAATGTTTTGACGCTCACACAGAATGATCGTTTCGATAATAGGACGCAACCTGTTGCGGTTTTCCGTGACTTGCTCCATTCGCTGTGAACAAACCTGATTGACGACGTCTAATTTTGGATTATCGTAGCTCTTTACAAAATCTTCACCAGCTTGTACCGCATTCATATGATATTTTCTGGAAGCATGTATAGTAAAAGCACCGTCTTTTCCTGTTAATTTCCCGAAAGATGTCAGTGGTTTTCTGACAAACGTACTGAGAGCAGTACTTGACTGGCAGCCACCTGTTTCACTTGCAAATAGAACGCAGTATTTGCAATAAAGACCCTTATCAATATCGGACAGCACAAGCCAGGGATAGTCATCAAAGTGGCGATTCTGAACGTATCTACGTTCCATCTTGCCTTGTTTTTTATGGAAAGAATAGGGCAATGAGTCTCGTTTGGATGGCTTCCATGCCTTTTGTAGGAGCATCCGCTTTGTGTAATCATCCAAAGTAGCAATTTTGGCCACATAAGCTCCGATATCGGCTTTATGGATTTCCGTATCATCTGACGTAGACCCGGGTTTGAGTGGAGATATTGCAGGAAATGCAGAGCCACCAAGTGCAGGAGAAGATGCTGAAGCTTGTTCCCGAGTATCACCGGCAGATGATGTGAATGCTGAGGACGAAGACGCAATGCTTTCGACAGAAGTTCTCCCAGCATAATAATTCGCACTAGTTTCTGAAGCTGCGGTAGGTTCTGGTTCAGGGTTTCCAGTGGATGGTAGATCACTCGGAGATGAAAAGGCCACGGTTTTTGTATTCTTCGAAAAGTAACAATCTATACTTCTCGTTGTTGACGCTGTCCGTTTCTTACTTCTGCTCGTTGAATTGTCTCTTTCCTATACCAGAAATACATACGAATGCTAGCAACAAGAACCATGCAACAAACCCAGCACCGAAATAATTGTCTGCCACACAATGTTGAAAAAAAATTTATTTTCCAGACATGCAGATTTGAAACAAAAACTTAATATTTATGAATTAGCTTCGTCAATGAATTTAGTGAATATTTTATTTCAGTCTCGCGCTACCCTGACTTCAAGATCTTTGTACACTCAATAATATCGCAGACAATGTTTTACTTCACTTACCATGTTGTTCCAATTGCTACAAAAGTCCCAACCCGCATAAATCAAACAAACCAACAAAATCGAATCACTGAACAATTAACACGATAATAATAACTGAACAATTAACACGATAAAATAAATCTCGATCCCCAATACTATAAGACGATAAATGTTGGATCCAGCAATAACAAACCGCGCGCTTTTGTTTTTCAAACTATATAGATAGATAGAGCGATACCAGCGTACCACTAACGTACAATGTTCGATTAATCGATTCGCAGCGCCTCTGATGAGTCACGGCCGGACTGAGAATAAGATGTATAATTCATATCAAATGCCGTGTCTCAATTGGTGAAGGTACACCCCCGTACACTTGCCTTTACAGCAGAGATATGCCTATATATAATATATATATTATATATATATAGATATATAAAGATATAGATCAATGGTTGAACCGAGGGCAAGTGTGCGTCTAATATACTTCGCTGACCAAATGAGATACGGCAGAAGTGTGTCGGTAAAAGAATCAATGATATTTATTTTGGTTTTGAAGATGTCGGGGGGGGGGGGGGGGGGGCGATCGCCCCTTCCCCCCCCCCCCCCTTGAATCCGCCGTTGATTCTTATATGACGCTGTCAGTTAGAAACTTTCGACAGAGCTTATGCACTCTGTCCGTCCTACACAAACACACTTCATGCGTGGATAGGTTCCCTACACGTATAGAGCGTGGCCGTGTAATCGTGGCAACAGCGGATCTCCTGTATTAGCAGGTTCGAGCATAAGTTAATCAGTGTCGTGCGAAACAATGTCAATTCGAGTAAGATTGAGGGTCGGTTTATGATAAAAAAAAAACCGTGATAAAGAACTAGAAGCTGTGGCGGCTATGTGTCGAGCAAATGCGGCTGAACGTGAAAAAGACGTTCTTAAAATCCTAAGTCCAACAATCAGGAAGAAAAATTTGCTGTCGAAGGACGACGGGTCGTTGATTTGCAATAACTGTCAGAGAATTTGGCGAAATCGGAATAAAGAAATCACTATCCGCAAAAACGATCTCAAAAAAACCAAGGGTTACACGAGCCAAAAAAATTATCGATAAAGTAGTTGAACACCTAAGAAACAATCTTTAATTTTATTCTAACAAATTCATAACTTTTTTATTCGTTTAAAAAAAAATCTATTGCTGTTGATTCGAATATTTTTCATAAGTTGTTTATTAGGGTGTGCCAAACAAAATTAATTCAAACGCACATCAAAATTTCGGTAGAGCATCTGAAATAGAATATCTCAGCCAAATATGAGCTCTTGACATTGATATTCGGAACTGCCTATTTTAGTAACTAGAATTAGTAATTAAGATTAGTAACTAAAATAGGCAGTTCTAAATATTAATATTAAGAGTTCATATTTGGCTGAGATATTCTATTTGAGATGCTCTACCGAAATGTTGATGCGCGCTCGAAGAAAAAAGTGTTTTTCGCAGAGTCATATGATTCCATGACGCACAGTGGGACGAAACCCCGAAAACGTGGCCAAAAGTCCGAAAAACGAAAATTCGATTCGGGGTATTTTGACCAGTGGGTTGGGTAGAGAAATTGTTAGGTAAATGGGAGGCAAAAGAAGTTTAAGATATGTAACACATAATTCACTTATATAACAGCTTTATTATGATTACACCAAATACATATATCCAGCCTCTTAGCCGACACCCTCACGCGTACTGAGCGTACTCGCACTCTTTCCGTGTCGCCAGATGGCAGTTGACATACCTATCCTACAATTCCTCCCTCTTTAATTTGCGAGTTTCACTGCCTTGGCTTTAATCCTCTCAGATCTGCGCAATATGCTATTTGATTCAATGTTTGTGTTACCTTTATCTAAATCATCTACCATTGTCTTTGGTATGTCAGTATTTGTCTTGTAAGAAATTATTCGATCCACGTGTCTCTTCCATATAATGTTCGGCTCGATTTGAACAGAGTAAGTAACGGGTGACAATTGTTTTTTAATTATTGCTTTGACACGTCTTTCGCTTCTTACTCTATGGTCATCGACCATTACTAAATCTCCTTCAGAGAAGGCTACTTTTCTACGACCCTTTCTACCCTCAATTTGTTGTTGCTGTTTTTTTAATACAAATGATTTTACGTCAGGTATTATTACGGATGTTCCTGAATCAGGTTTTAACAAACTAAAACGTGTGCGTAATTCCCGTTCATACATTAGTGATGCTGGTGTTTGATTTGTTGTACTATGCGGAGAAGTTCTATACTCGAATAGAAATAAACGGACTGCTTCCTTCAACACTTTCCCACTCTTTACCATCTTTCTTACTCTTCCTTTAAATGTTTTTACAAAATTTTCGGCCACGCCATTGGTCGCTGGGTGGTACGGTGGTGAAAAACATTGTTTTATACCTCTCTTCTTTACAAAGCTAGTGAATTCGGCACTGGTATACTGCGTACCATTATCAGTTACGATTAATTTTGGATAACCGTGTCTTGCAAACAAGTCTTTGAATACCTCAATCACTTGCTTTGCGGTCGTATTTTGCACCATATCTCTAACTTCAGGCCACGTTGAGTGTGCGTCCACGACCAGCATGAACATCCTCCCATAGAATGGTCCTAAAAAATTGCTATGAACACGTGTCCAAACTTTTTCTGGCCACGGCCATGGTGTGAGTGGCACTTTTTCAGGTGCTCTACTTTCTTCTGAACATATTTTGCAGCCTTTCATATCATTCTCAATCTCTGTATCAATTCCGGGCCACCACACACATGAACGTGCCATTGCTTTCGTTTTTACAATTCCAGGGTGGGTTTCATGCAGTTCGCTTAACACTACATCTCTTAACTTACTCGGAATTACTACTCGTTGACCTCGCATCAAACATCCTTCTTCCAACGTTAAATCTTCGCGAATATTGTAATAATCTTTCTCGGTTTCTGATAATTGTTTTTTTGGAATCCACCCCTCTCTAGTATTCCGTATAATTTTTTTTAGTACATCACATTTTTCGGATTCTTGTTTTATCAGTGATTGGTCAAGCGTAGCAACACATTCTGTTACATTGTTAAGCATGTCGTATTCGTTATCAAATACCGGAGTGCTATCATGTATAGGCAACCGCGATAGCGCATCGCAGTTTCCGTTGTCTTTTGATTTGATATATTCCATTTCGTATGTGAAACCTGCCAAAAAACACGCCCACCTTTGTAACCTATTTGCGGTTGTCAATGGGATTCCTGTTTTTGGCCCGAAAATATACAACAGTGGTTTATGGTCTGTTCTTAATATTATTTCTCGACCGTATATATACGTATAAAAAAAACTTTGAACCCATATATGATAGCACCCGCCTCTTTATCGATTATTGCGCGACTGCGTTCCTGCTCCGGTATTATTTTGGATGCAAATTCTATTGGTTTCTCTGTATTATCCTTATAACGATGCGACAGTATCGCGGACAAACCGTACGAGAAGGCGTCGCAGGCTAAGATCAGCTGTTCAGCTGGGTTATAATGAGCTAAAACTCGATTTGACGATAATTCCTTTTTCACCCACTTAACTGCGTCCTCACATGGTTGTGTCCATTCTATATTTTCTCCTTTAGTACACTCGTATAAAGGTTTTAATTTTTCTGCTCTATTTGGCAAGAACCTGGCATAAAATGTAATCAGGCCTAGGAATGAAGCTAGTTGTTGAGCATTCTCCGGTCTCGGGGCTTCTGTAATAGCCTTCACTTTATTTGGTGACGTATGCAGTCCTTCCTTGTCTATTATAAACCCTAACATTTCTAGTTTACTTTTAAACAAATGACATTTCGAACTGTTTACTCTTAGACCGGCTTCTTGCAATTTCTGACATACACTTTTGAGAGTTTCGAAATGTTCCTCTGCGTTCTTACCAGTTACATAAATATTATCCAAATAAATTGCTACATTCTTTATCCCCACTAAGCAATTTTCCATTTTATTTTGAAAATCACCAGGGCCTGATGCTATACCTTCTGGTAATTTAGTATATCTGAATAAACCCTTGTGAGTTATAATCGTCAAACAGTCCCGACAATTGTTGTTCACGGGAATCTGCATATAGGCATGCGATAAATCTATTTCTGAGAATAATTCTCTTCCTTGTAATGCTACAAAAATATCATCGACGCTCGGTAACGGATGTTTGTTTATAATTAAATTCGGGTTTACCGTTAATTTAAAATTTCCACAAATCCTAATTTTTTCCTTTCCCTTCCTAACCGGGACAATGGGTGTTGCCCATTCGCTGTCCTTTACTTTTTCTATATGTCCCGCTATTTCTAGTCTTTCAAGTTCTTTTTCAATTTTTTCTTTCAGTGAAAACGGAAAAGGATGTGCTTTTAGAGCCACTGGTTGCGTATTCGGCTTCAACTTTAATTCTAGAGTTCCATTTTTGAAAACACCAGGTGTTTTACTAAATAACTCGGGAAACATCTTGATTAATTTCTCTTTAACTTGACATGTATCTATCTTGTTTATATTATCACCTGTTGACAAATTTACAGGCCACATCCCGAATGCTCGCAACCATTGTCTCCCTATCAGTGTTGGGCCCTCGTGTTCCATGACGTACAGGTCCACAACACGTGCCATACCGCGGAATTTGACTTCTACTTTGGCTACACCTAATGGAGACAATTTAAAATTCCCATAATTATTCAAAACAGCTTTGGTACTATTTAGTACCATATCTGGTGCGACAGCCCTAAATGTTGACATAGACATTATTGAGACGCGTGTACCCGTATCGACTTTCATAACTACCTCCGTCCCCTCAATTTTTACCGTTATATACATTGGACCTTCTGCGTCAACCTCTGTTAACGAATGTATCTGTATATGGAAAGAATCTTCCGTTGTATCTGTGTTGTTCCCACTCTCTGCTATTCCAGATGACTCTTCTAAATATTTTACTTGCTGTTTCCCCTTTTGTGCTGCTGCCTGCTTGCTTCTACAGACTCGTTCTAGATGACCCCGCTTCCCACAGAAGCTACAGCTTTGCCACCTGCTTCGACAATTTTTTGCCCAATGATTAGATCCTCCACAACAATGACAAGCCCTGGGGTTTACTGTATTTCTTTTTCCCTCCTCTCGACTCTGCGGTTTCGTTTTCTCGTCTCTTCTATTCCACTTCTGTTTTATGAAATTAACCTCTTGAACCTCGCTCTCCGGCACGGACATGCTTCCTGCTACATTAGCATCGGCTTTAGCTTTTTCTTGACTTATAGCTATTTTATAAGCTTTATCAAAAGTTAATTTATCTTCTCGAAACAGCAAAACTCTTGACTCTTCTCTCTTTGAGACCACATACTACTCGATCACGAAGTGCTGTATTCAAATCCTGAAAATTACAGTGAATTGCTAATTTTCTTAATCTTGCCACATATTCTGCAACCGATTCCGCCGTCATTTGAGTAGCTTGATGAAATTTACACCGCTCGACCACTTCCGACGGTTGTGGACACAAGTGATTTTTTATCATCGTTTTTAACTGTTCGAGTGTCTTATCTTTCGGCTTTGGCGGAGCGCACAGATCTCGTATTAAAGTATAGGTCCTCGGACTAACTTTCGTAAGCATGACTGCTTTCTGTTTTTCGTCGTCTGTTATGCCTGTTGCTATATAATACCCCAAAAGCACCTCTGGTGCAAAAACCTTTCGCCAAGTACAATAATGTGATCACTACCCCCAAAATAATCTACCAATGAAAATTCCTCCACAACGAAAGTGATACTATAAAAATGTCTACCTACAAAATGATTGAAATTAGATACAATTGCCAAGTACATGTCCGCCGTACAATTATAAAACAGAAGATATAAAAAAATAAAAATTTGGAGTACGTGGTACTTGGCGGGCCAATATTTCATATCACTTCAGGATTATTGACATAGTTTAATGGCTGTTTTCTCGTACTTATCTCTAAGAGGCCCGCCAAGTACCACTACCTCCGAATTTTTATTTTTTTATATCTTCTGTTTTATAATTGTACGGCGGACATGCACTTGGCAATTGTATCTGATTTCAATCATTTTGTAGGTAGACATTTTTATAGTATCACTTTCGTTGTGGAGGAATTTTCATTGGTAGATTATTTTGGGGGTAGTGATCACATTATTGTACTTGGCGAAAGGTTTCTGCACCAGAGGTGCTTTTGGGGTTGATATCACCACTTTTTGTACAATTTTGCTTGACCACCTAATAATTGTGCTCGCTCACTACGCTCGCTCGTTTGGGTATTCCTATATCCTCGCTCGCTTGTCAACGTTCTGCCAATTCTGTCTATGAGTAGCTCAATGCACGTACGCTATACATTTCATACCATCTTACACCCTTGATAAGCAGTAATGTTAAATGTGGCAATATAATATAAATACTTTTTCTAAAATTTTACTTGACTACCTAATAATTATGCTCGCTCGCTACGCTTGCTCGATCGGATTTTTCTATATCCTAGCTCGCTAGGGTCGCTCCGTACTCAGCATTCTGCCAATTGTTTCCATGAGTATCTCAATGCATGTATATGTACGCTGATGCAGTTTATATCATCTGAATCTGTCGATGAGCAGTAATGTTAGATGTGGTAGTATAATATAAATATGTTGAAAGCACAAAGGCCTGAAATAATGACATACGCTATCATTCGTTGCTTTCCGAGCCCTGTAAAGATATGTTCTTGTGTGCATGTATTAAATATGATATATTTGACCCATTGGATATATACGAAAATATTTGGAAATAAATAATATTATATTGAACACCTGCCAGGTTGATTGGAAGCTGTGTCACTTATTAACTCATGTTGTAGACTAAACTTTATGCGATTCAATAACCGTATACCTATAACCTAACCTCAAAATTGCACACTTCGTCATTTCATGAGAGATTGTTATAATTTCGCCCTCCACTTTAAATGTCAATTTTATCATAATAAGTAAGTATATGAAGCATAAAAGAGAATTGAGAGGAATGAAATTTGCAAAATGTCCAGATATACGAATATGAACAGAACTGACAGCTCTGTCTCGTAAGCCCGTCTGCTAGGGTTGGGCAATATATATCGATACATCCGAATATCGATACTTTTGGATTCAATTATCGATATTTTGTATCGATACTTCATGTAGCAATATATTGATGTATCGATACTCCATGTGCAAGTATTGGTCTCCGATACTTTTATCTTAAAAGATTAAAAATTTAAAAGCTGCTTGAAATGTCTTGAATCTTCCGACTCTTCCGAAGCTGAAAAATATCAGTGTAACCCAGCGGTAAAAATTTTATCCACATGATACGTATTTGCGTTAGGCAATCAGGGTGACTTGAACTGATTTTTCGAGCCTTGTGACTACCTTCAGTCATCAGTGTGACTATTAGGCGCGATATCTGCAAAATAATTTTGTATTCAAATAAGAAATTCTAACTATTTTCAACCTTACAAACTGAAAAATATATTTGTAGCTGAAATAACTTAGATTCTACATGGTTCATAACTTCATACTTCATAATGAAAATATATGTATCGATACTCGATATTGACAATATCGATACTACGGCTTCAATATATTGGTCGTATCGATACTAGAGTAGTAAATACGTATCGATACAAAATATCGATACTTTTATATATATATTGCCCAACCCTACCGTCTGCCCGTACTCCGTGGTCTAGTGGCATCGATTCGCGATCATACGTCAACAGCGTCGACAAGAGCGCCACCTGGCACTGCTATTCAGTGGTGGCCGCTCTTTCCTAATTCTCAGACACATAGGTTTAAGGACCACTTGGTCTGAACCGCTCTTTCCTAATTCTCAGACACATAGATTTAAGGACTACTTGGTCTGAAAGAGAAGGAGATGAAAAATTTTCAGACGAAACGGGTACTCATTAACTTAAGCTAATCATATCTCAGCTTTTCGGGCACTGATTCAATTGAAGCTGGTCTCAAATGAAGGGCTCTTCGTCCCTACATTCTGAGATAATTATTTCAATCCCCGGGATATCGCGAAACGAAAGATATTAGGAAAATACTGTCTCCCCACCACGCCGGTTAGCTCCCGTGCGGGTATATAGACTCGTCGAGTCTCGCGCGGCGTATATAGATATATATACCTTATATAATATATTTTTTTTATTGCACTTGGCGCGAGACTCTACCGAGTCTCTTGATAATTCGAGGCGCTCCATGAAGGTCTCCCAATCGTCCTCGTTAGCGTCAAATTCCAACTTTATTTTGCTTTGTGCCATTGTTGTGTTTGTCTGTTCACCTTCCGATGTACTGTTCGCTTCGCTAATCGAGTCAGCTTCACCGGTTTGAAATCTCTCGTCTTGACTATCGCTCGTTTCACTTTCGTTGCTATCACTTGACTCGTCTTTCGATAATGTCTGGACTAATATTTTTCTTAACGTATCCACATTCAACGCGGCACACACATCAACTTTGTATGCTTTTAATTGCACTAATAGTTCATCTTTTGTTAATTTATAAATCCACGACCGAGGTGCTTTTGGCTTTTATACTCCGTTATGCCCACTATTCTTTCAGAACTTTCGCACCTTTTTTACGTCTCACTTCTTTATACACGCATGTTTCTTTAACTCCTCGTCGCCAATTGTTAGGTAAATGGGAGGCAAAAGAAGTTTAAAATATGTAACACATAATTCACTTATATAACAGCTTTATTATGATTACACCAAATACATATATCCAACCTCTTAGCCGACACCCTCACGCGTACTCAGCGTACTCGCACTCTTTCCGTGTCGCCAGATGGCAGTTGACACACCTATCCTACAGAAATGATTGGTGCATTCAAACCTCGAAGGGTAAGGTCGTCCGTTCTATTCGCTGTGAGCGTTACTACATGTACCCGTGTAGAAAATTGTTGGGGCGTCCCAATTAGAAAAGAGGCCCTTTCTGGGCGTCAACAGGGCATCCACTATGAAGGCTTCCTCACTGTTGCCTCACTGGGGCATAGGTGGGGTTTATTTTGGCATCCAAGTTAATTTGGTTTAGGCTCGCCCAATCTGTGCCAACGTTGGGCCAAGTCGGGGTTTAGCCACACTGTTAAAAATGTTTGTGAATTTACTACACATTTACTATACAAAAGACTCCCAATTTCACAAATTCGGCAAAGCAATGTGAATTACTATGGATTTCTTTTAAATTTGCGAAAAAATTCGTAATTTCATTGAACTTGATACGAAAAGCACAAAAGTGTATCATAAATTTACTAATTTGTATAGTAATTGTATTGTGTTTGTGAATTTACTAAAGAATGTTTGGAATTTGCTGGACATACTTCTAAATGTACTTAACAAGTGCACGAGAAAATTTTCATACAGACTTTTAGCATCAACAATTCGTCTTAGCAATTTAAATTATTATGCGGTATTCATAAATTTAAAATTGAATTTTTGATTTCACCACACTTGATAAGAGAAACACAAAGGCTAGAATTTGGGCATTCGACGGTTCTGTACAGTGGCGTTAGGGAAATGACGCGGTCCCGGAATTTGCAACTGAATTTCTTATATCACTATACTTGACAGCAAAATAATTTGACTGTTTTTCAAATTCACAAGACCAGCTTAGTAAATCTATCGCATTTGTGTTAAATCGCCCGAGTAAATTCATGACATTGATGAATTTCCGAAACTTGATGTGAAATTCATTGAGTGATTTTGTTAATTTACTAAACACCGGGTTGTAGTAGAAATTTATCAAAAACGCATGTCAAGTTCAATAGTCGGCGAAGAAGAAGATACATATTTCAATGCATTTTATCTGAACTCGAAGTCCAACCTTGAGTTTCACTATGAAGCTTGATGACATATAAAGCTATTGTATGATGTGTAGGCTCCGAACAAATAAAAAGACATTCGAACAACAATCAATATAGTCCAAGAGCCGGCTGCACGGAAGGTTCCCTCATCGGACTTATGGCTATATTATATATGAATCGATAGAAAATGTAGTGGTCAAGAGGGTGCCAGGCCTTACAAACCCTGTATCTTGACCGAAGGGTCTAAAAAAAGGCCACTTCCGGCTTGTTTTTGTTGATTAAACTTCCCTCGTCGAACTTATGATTGAAACTAGTGCCAATCGATGATGAAGGTCGAGCACTTTTAGAAAAATCTGGGGTGCCACCCCCGACCCTGTCAGGGAGGGCGGCAGCCACCCCTAAGAGATGGACATCGTCTCGGCTGATTTGTACGAGTAGATAAATTTTGAATGTGCTCATGTAGACACTAACACGTGAAGTCGCATGGCCTAGCGGTTAGCGCTCACGGCTGACGCGCGGGCGGCCCGAGTTCAAATCCCGACCGATATTATTTATTGCATTTTTTTTTTTCGTACTTGATTTTACTCGTCGATTTTTTTTTTAACATTGTTAATATTGATCGACAATTTGAGGTTACGCTTTCCAAATATTAGCTTTAGCAGTTCAGTTTTACGTTTTCGCATTTTTTGCGTATAAAATGACTGAATCGTTTTGTTCAATCTGGTAAAATGAAAAAGTGTTTCGTATGTGGCAGATGCTACAATATAATCGATTTTACCGGTGAATTATTGCAAAGGTGTTTGAATTTAATAGAGTTCAGACGAAGAAAAAAATTTAAATACGGTGACCTCAATGTTAAAAAAAAAATCGACGAGTAAAATCAAGTACGAAAAAAAAAAATGCAATAAATAATATCGGTCGGGATTTGAACTCGGGCCGCCCGCGCGTCAGCCGTGAGCGCTAACCGCTAGGCCATGCGACTTCACTTGTTAGTGTCTACATGAGCACATTCAAAATTTATCTACTCGTACAAATCAGCCGAGACGATGTCCATCTCTTAGGGGTCGCTGCCGCCCTCCCTGACAGGGTCGGGGGTGGCACCCCAGATTTTTCTAAAAGTGCTCGACCTTCATCATCGATTGGCACTAGTTTCAATCATAAGTTCGATGAGGGAAGTTTAATCAACAAAAACAAGCCGGAAGTGGCCTTTTTTTAGACCCTTCGGTCAAGATACAGGGTTTGTAAGGCCTGGCACCCTCTTGACCACTACATTTTCTATCGATTCATACATAATATAGCCATAAGTCCGATGAGGGAACCTTCCGTGCAGCCGGCTCTCCGACTAATAGGTAGTTTGGCGTAGTGGATGCCCTATCCACGTGCGACTAATAATACGAGCGAATGCGAGCGGGCGTGGGTTCAAATCCCGGTTACGACCAAAATATTATTAGCGTTTTTAGCGAATTGAAAATGCGTTTCTCTGGTGTTAATCATATGTCGATGGTCATTTACGTGTTCAAACGCATAAACTCTGGTAAAAACTAATTTTTTTTCACAATTTAGGACCTGCGCTAAAGCTAAACATAGTAGAAAGGAAAAATCGGATGTTAAATTTGATATGTACGTGTTTAGTAAACTTAGTCTACCGGTATTTGGAATTCAATATACGTTGTCATGAAAATTAAGCTACATTCAAACATTAAAATCACAATTTATCATTTCAATAATGATATTCCGTTTTATTAAAATTACTATACCGTTGTTTAATGATATTATCATAATAGTACAGCTAATATGCAAACCAGATTTTCAAAATTGCAGAAAATATGTATAGTAAATTTTACTTTACCGTATTCGTAAAAAACTTCCTACACTTTTTTAGTAAATTTACAATCGAAATTTTTAACAGTGCAGGCATCCAGTCTCATTCTGTGGAGGCTTGCCCAACTTGTGCCAAACTTGGGCCATGTCGGGGGTTAATTAGGCATTCGGACTCATTTTGTCCAGGCTTGCTTAACCTGTCCCAAACTTGTGCCAAGTCAGGGATTAATTGGGGATTCGGACTCATTTTGTCCAGACCTGCTTAACCTTAGGCGAATTAGGGCCAAGTCGGGGTTTAGCCTGCAGGCATTCAGACTCATTCCATCGAGGCTCGCCCAACTTGTGCCAAACTTGGGCCAAGTCGGGGGTTAATTAGTCAATCGTATCAGACGCCATCTACCACGGCGCGGTCAACTATTACAGTAAACGCCATTTTGTCTAAAATCTTTCTCGCTAACAAAGTAACTACGGAAATTAATTAGTCGGGCAATAGAATAGCATTTAATCAGAAAAAAAAATCATCTGTCTGGATCAGAGTCGGGGTGTAGCTAGGCATTCAGACTCATTTTGTCCAGGCTTGCCTAATTTTTACCAAAATCGGTTAACTGGGCATTATTGGACTGATTTTGTCTGGGCTTGCCTGACTTGCACCAAACCTGGGCCAAGCCGGGGGTTTATTAGGCATTTGTGCTGATTGTCTCCAGGCTTGCCTAACCTCTGCCAAAGTTGGCCCGAGTCAGGGTTTATCCAGGCTCACAGGATAATTTTGAAACCAATATTGGCCCAAATTCGGTATCCCATAATGGCCCACCTTTTATACCCAATGTTGCTCCGAGTTTGGACAGCCATTATATATTGTTACATTGGATAGAAATCACCCCTACCCTATTTATTCTATAAATTTATATCTAGTAGGCTACATGATAAAAGATATTTTTTATAACATAAGAAATTCGGTTGTTATATCAACATATATTATTGTAAAACAAGTTAGTCTAGTCCTAGCTTTATACTAGCACAGACGTGTAGCCATTTCTTTGAATATATCGCTATTTTCACTGATTTATTTAATCTCGCATTCAGACTCGCTTTATTCACTCTCAAGTACCCACGATCATTTTATCACACAATCAATTTGTGTTACAATATATTGTAACTTTATGGCAGTTTCGCGACTTGCGGAACTGTCAGTTATTGTGAGTCTTTTGCTCGTAAAGAATTTCGGGAACTCTCTATCTAATTTCTGACTAATTACGGACTTTGAACGCCGTGCGTTCGCAGCCGTCTCCCCTGGTTCACGGACTTTGTGCACGAAGTACACGCAGCCATATTCTATCCCTAGCACCGGACCTTGTGCACTTGGTGCACGCAGCCGTATCCCGTCTATCCACGGACCTTGAAGGCAAGGCGTTCGCAGCCGTATTCCTAGCTAAATGAATTTAATAGGACCGTGTAATGGCGGAGAAGGGAACCAGCATTAAATCTGAGCAGTTATATTAAACATAAGAAATCATTTATTGCTTAAATAATATCAAATTACGGTTGCAACCAATCTAAGTTATATTTACAATGTTGCTTACTTACTAAATTGAGGTTATGATTACCTAGTGCGTGAGATATGTCATCTCACGACTTTTTGCAAGGATTTTTATATCAATTTTCGAATAACGATGAATTTAATGAATTTGTAATAATATAACAAAAACAAGAGTTTAAATTTGAGAAATCTGAATTTTCTGTGTATTCTAAACGATTAATTGTGAAGGCTAGGCAGATCACCAGGCGCTTTGCCTATGGTGTCTGTAAAGAGAAGAATGAAAGAATATGTTTGAATATTACGGTGAGCCAACCTGGCGCTTTGCCTTAGATTGCTCTATGAAGAGAGTTTATTCGCGATGAGTCAATCAGGCGCTTTGCCGTGAATTGCTGATGAGCTGAGTGCCGCCTCGACTTATATACAAGTCGTGACGTCACCCAAACTCATACTGTTGTGTCGAACGTTCTAGACTATCATCGAATGTTCGCAACGGTTGATGTTTGAATGCTAACGGTCAGGCCTGTCTGCCTGTTACGTTACAATATATATATATATTATGCTACGTGGGCTGAGGTTTGGATGCGTATAATGGGCCAATGTTGGATTGTCCCACTTGTGTAATCTGGCCCCATACAGGCTTTCAAACTTGGACCAATTCGGGCCGCCAAAATAGGCCCCAGTTTGCAAGCCTGTATGGGGCCAGATTAGACAAGTGGGACAATCCAACATTGGCCCAATACAGGCGACCGAACTTGGGCCTGGATAATATCGAGGCAAATTAACTTGGCCCCTGTTAGCGCCCGACAAAAATTTCTACACGGGTAGCGCCACAAGTGACGAAAAATGGCAAAAACTCTGGTAACAGATTTGGTCTGATTGGCTAGAATTTCGTGACGCGTTTATGCAATTCAAAACTAGCTTATCAAATGCCGAATTTTTCCAGGAAAAACGCTCTTTACTGCCACCATGGGTGCTGTCATAGTTTCGTCCATGCCCGAGTCGAAATTTAGCGCCTACTTAACACTCATACATGGAGAAAAATGTTCTGTTGAATTTACTATGTGCTTAGTTGGATATGTGACAACTCCTTTTTGCAGTAGAAATTACCACAATTCTAGTATTTGGTACATTGGTACAGAGTAAAGGTTACCACTATTGCTGCCATTTTTATTGCAAAAAGTAGTTGTCACATATACAACTAAGCACATACCCACACAGCATTTGATATTCACTGTATATTCGAAAAAAGTACACAATGTTCAAAAAATATCCCGAATGTGTAAAAGATATTCTATGTACATGTCCAGAAGAATATTCATCCATGTGCTTGAGGTGAATATATTATATATTCCATGCACGTTTCTAGAACATTCCACGATATTTCAGCGATATGAAAATCTAACATGCTGTGGACATTGACCCTACATATTCCACGTATGTCTTCGAGTGTTTTTATCGATTAAATTTCAAATATATGCTAATTTTCCTAATAACTCTTATATATATACATTTGAAGTATGAAACACACATTACGTACATTTGTGTACTAAGTATTCCATGGAACCATAACACACTTTCACTGAGAAATCTCTTTAATATTGGAAGAAAAAACTTATTGGCATCATTTGTGATTCTTCAAAATTGGCAAATGATATTGAAAAAAAATCTTTCTTCGGAAAAATGGCTGAAGAATTTCGGATCCCAATTTTGACAAGGATTAATCCCTCAAGAGATTCGTCACGAATTTTGAATCATCCTGTATATGTACCATCTTTCATCCAATATCATTTGACAGTATTCGCTCGAATTCAAAATGTTTCGAATCATATTTGTCTCAGAATTATAGAAGAGAAAAGAATTAATGGCAATCGCATCTTAAAAAAATATTGAAAAATTCATATCTCTGAAACCAGGTACACTGTTAGAGAAAAAAAAATGTTCTAGGAGACCCACTCAAATTTTTACGGTAATTTCAACACTATTTTCAGTTCATACGACAGAAGAATTTGCCACTTTGAGTAGATTTATGTTGTGATAACTAAAAAAAAGTGTCGAAATAAACATACAAATTTTAATGGAACTCCTGGAACATTCTTTCTCTAACAAAATGTCATTTAATTCGGATAAACATATGACCGTGTGAACGAAAAATGCATGATAAGATATTCAGTAATCAATCGTAATAATATATGCAAGCACTTCAATACAGTCCTGCAAATGCAAAATTTTGATGACATTGAAATATTCCGAGTAATAACTTGACACTTTGATGGGCTCTGAACAAGTAGGGGAGTATTGAGTTATATGCCATGCGATAGTTTAGCGTAGTGGTTAGGGCGTGCGACTGGTAACCGAGCGGACGTGGGTTCAAATCCTGGCGGGGACGAAAACTGCGGCGTTTTTTTCAGCGGATGTGAAATACAATATCGTCGATACGATGCATAGGTGTGAGGTAGTTGTCAACTGACGATAAAATATGTCAAATTTCGTGTTTTTTTTTTCTACTATTATTACTTCTCATTTCATGATGATAAATTATGGGCTTCGTTATGAGGGGTGGCACCATCATCGGAAAGTACTAGGACGCCGTTGAGGAATTCTGCTAAGCACCTACTGTCGGCGCGTAAAGGTTTGGCCCCTCTGTTTGAGTGATCATAACTTCTACAGGAAAATTGGTAGAGCATCGAGTCTGGTAAGATCGGAAAGCGCCAAGTTTTCTGCGTCTAATGGTTGTTTGCAAATTTCCGTGTGAAAATCGTGAAAGCCGTTATGATCTCCGAAAAGTTAAAAGACGTAGTTTTTCGGAGTCCATCGCCGTACGTCAACTTAAACTGGTCACCGTTTGTCTGAAATAAGTGTAAAAAATCTGGAAAAATTTAGAAATATTCCCTGAACCTTAATGAACCTGATAGAGTTTGGAAATTCCAAAAATATTCACAAACCTGGACACCAGGTGCAAAACGGTCCAATGGTGCGATTTGGGGAACGGATTGGTACGGGTGAACCTGAGATAGCTCAAAATTTTCGTAAAAAAATACACGTTTTGGCTCCGTGATCAGTTTTTGGTTCGCAATAGCGAAATTCCAGTAATTGACGTCAAGAATTTTTCAAATTTGAGCGGGGCCGCGTGTGTCCCAGCCGCGATATTCTTCGCTGCGTTCACATTGTTGTAACAGTGGCCGCGAGTAACAATTGCGTTTGCGACGGGCGTGGCGGGAGGGAAATGCAGCGACGAATATCGCGGCTAGGATATAGGCGGCCCCGTGCAAATTTGAAAAATTGTTGACGTCGATTACTGGAAGTTCACTATTGCGAACCAAAAACTGATTACGGAATCAAAAAGTGTATATCCTGACGAAAATTTTGAGCCGGCTCAGGTTCGCCCGTACCGATCCGTTCCCCAAATCGCACCATTGGACCTTTTTGCACCTGGCGTCCAGGTTTGTGAATATTTTTGGAATTTCCAGATTCTATCATGTTCGTTAAGGTTCAGGGAATATTTCTAAATTATTCCAGATTTTTTACACTTATTTCAGAAAAACGGTGACGAGTTTAAGTTGACGTACGGCGATGGACTCCGAAAAACTACGTTTTTTAACTTTTCGGAGGTCATAACAGCTTTCACGATTTTTACACGGAAATTTGCAAACAACCATTAGACGCAGAAAACTTGGCGCTTTCCGTTCTTACCAAACTCGATGCTCTACCAATTTTCCTGTAGAAGTTATGATCACTCAAACAGAGGGGCCAAACCTTTACGCGCCGACAGTAGTTAGCTAATTCACTGACTAGGAATTGATCTGGAAAAGTGTGACCTCACTGGCTAGGCGCTGGATAGTTTGCCACGTCAGCGCCTGGTTAATCATGAGTTTGTCCCCGTAAATATTTTCTCGACATGAATTTCACGTATTCTTGGGTGACATTGTCATGTTCATTGTACGTTCTGAACACATTATTGAGGTGAAAGTGAATATTCTATGAATATTCAAATATTTTTTCCGGAACATGTCAAACATATACCATGAATATTCAATGCTGTGTGGGTACACGGAGAAAAAAATATCGCTCTCAGAGCTATACTGTATCGCTACAGTAACTATACGCAGTTGACTATCTATTAGATCGTTACTGTAGCTATCTGGTAGATAGCTCTGAGAGCGATACGTTAGATAGCTAAAATAGCTATACGGAATGTACATACGTCGTTGGAAGAGCCATATGCTGCGCTGTCGTGTTGCGCGTTGACATATTTTATAACCTCAAAAATTTGAAGATACATTTATTTTGTCGATCATTATTGTTTAAATGACCAACATTACATAAAATACTATGTATGTATTTGAATTTGAGTCTTTTAAAAGGTAGATTTTCATAGAAATAATTAATCAGATATAGTTAAATAAAGGCCGTTGAAAAATGTGGTATAGCAATTCCAGCTATCTAAGAGATAGCTGGAATAGCGATACCGTGTTGTTACCATAAGAAAACGTATCGCTACAGTAGCGATCTACGAAGAGCTATCTATTAGATAGCTCTGGGTTGCGATTCTGTAACTTTTTTTCGCTAACTCGCTAACTCGCTAACTCGCTAACTTTTCGTTAAGACCGCTGGTTGGCTGATGAGCGTCGAATCGGAGATCGTTTCAACCCGAACGATCTCTGATTCGATGCTGCTCAGCCAACCAACGGTCTTAACGAAAAGTTAGCGAGTTAGCGAGTTAGCGAAAAAAGTTACAGAATCGCAACCCTGAGAGCGATATTTTTTTCTCCGTGTACCTGACGCTACCGAAATACCCGATACTAGCCTAAAACTTAACATATAGGTGTAGGTACTTAACCCTAGTAGTGCACACATATTTTTCGCTACTTAGTTACACACACCTGGGTCCGTGAGACCCGGCCAACTTCCGTATATGGGGTAATTTCTCCGATACTACGTCTATTTGGATGATTTTTTTTTTAAATGGATGAGCAGACTGTTGAGAAAGCACCTGCGAAGACGAAATATGTGTTTAGCTTGTATTTTGTCTGAGAACGCTGTTTGAGCAGATAGAAATGTTTCGCGCAAAACGGAAAAATACGAGTTTTGCACTCTTGGCCGGGTCTGTGAGCCCGAGGGTGTACTCCTAGCGTTAACGACAATATAATTTGATACCGCCGTGCCCGTGGATCCAAGCCAACACAAATATGTAATAATTTTTCAGCAAGTGAATTTTACAAGTTACAATACAAGTGTTCTTTGGCAAAAGCTTTAAGCAAGAAATCACAGTGGAGAGATTGGTAATAATTGTATCAAATATTATACCATTCAACGTAGCACCGCTTAGGCATTTTCACGAGCGATGATATGTTATTCATTTATGACAGAAGAAAAAAAAAAAGAACACCAAAAAAGATACATTTGCTTATTTAGCGCCGAGCATTTTCGAGTTGCTGCGCCCTCGACTGCGTACGACTGAGCCCACTAGTGCCACCGGCGGTGCTGTTTCACGGGCCTCAGTCAGCCGTACATTTAATATAGCAGTTAGTGCTCCTTATCTCTGGGCTCCATGGTTTCGTCTATCTCCTCCAACGAAACGCTCACAGCGAATACCTGGCTCGGGACATTAGTTCAAAGTGAGCCTCCGTTCATAGTGCACGCGTCGAGCGAGAATACGAAGCGAAAACAGCAATCTTTGAAATTCCATATCTGGGCCCCTATTCTGTAACTTTTCGTTGACGAAACGATCGGCTCAGCTTCTTTTGTCTTGTTTTCTATTGGGTAGATTTGTCTTTCTTGAAACCTTATTGGTCGCTGACGTCACACTCGATCGTAAAATTATCAATACGATCGTAATCGGAGTTACTGAATAGGGGTCCTGGATAGTGAATTGACCGATTTCAAATTTTAAAAATGGATCCGACTTCTGGAGGTATGTAGAAAATATTCATATAATAGTTGAATTGAAAAGTCATGTTTATTTGCTTGAAATACGGCCATGTTCGGTACCTCGCAAAAACGATACGATTTTAGAGACTTCTATTTTCAAATAGACGAAAAGTATGGAATTGGTCACTATTGTCCAAACTTCTAAATGGGGGGGCTTTAGGTGAGTCTATCAGCTATCCAAAACGCCAAAGAGTGCCTGCGCATTCCTGCGCGAACGTGTGATTTTGGCTTTTTAACATAGCTTGAGCGGGTACGCAGTGTCCTACCGCGCAGGGGCAGGTATTCAGTACGTACAATAGGGAACTAATACCAGTCGCGGTCTTGGCGTATATAGGGTGTTTGTAGGAAAATAGTACAGTTATTTTAGATTCACATTGTTTATGATCAATGTTTTTCATGATTCGATTGAATTTTAATGTAATTTAGAAAAAATGTAGTCTATTCAATGAGTTAGAAGGTACTTCATTTTTATAGTTCACGTTCAATATTTCGAGTTTTAATATGCAAACCAATTTTCAATTTCCTGTGGTTTTTTTACAGGGTCTAGTACCAACGACATTTTACTGTACACGCGAAAGAAGGTTTTCGTTATGGTGAAAGAGGATTTGAAGGACACCCTTGATGCTTTATTGGAACACCTTTCAGCTGAACGACGACGAATCTGACGAGAAAATTGTATTCTAGTAATATTTGTAAATTATGAAATTATATTTTGTGTAATATTTGTAAGTTTTGACGATCTCTTTGCTAAAAAAAGAAAATGCCTTTTTTCTTTTATATGAGTCAGTCCACGTCAAGCGGGACGGATTTGGCCAAAAATATTCGTCGATGTTTTTGATTCTTTTGTAATTTTTTTTACATATTTTCTGGGTAAAATAAATGCATGAAACATTTTTTTTTTTTTTTTTAACTCGAAGGGCTTAGAAGCTACAAGGGGTTGAATTTTCGAAAAAACTGCCAAAAATCGGAATCGCGCTCTTCTTCAAACGTTAATATCTCCGGTTTCCTTTGTCGTACAGACATCGGCAAAAACTCATTTTGAAGCTCTTCAATCGCACTTTCATATTATCAATTTTCAATCTATGGAATAAACAATTTTCTATTCATTATTAACAATTATATTTTTAAAACGTGATTTTCGAGATGAATGCCCCCTTCGAATATTTTGAAAAAAATACGGGCGTGTTTCTTGATTCATTCTCTACGAAATCTGTAAGTTCAAAAATGGAAATCCGATGGAAACTGTACTTAAAAAGCGGTTCATTTATGCGGAAAGTCGCGCGCGGGCGTGCCGAGACAGAGGCTTGCTTCAAGATCGCGGCGAGACCGTGTTCGGGCGCCGTTACATACTTGGATTTCACTCGGGCAAGAAACGAATTCCGCGTAATACAATAAAAATAGTCATTGTTTGAACACCTGTTTGCACTGACCCTCAGATATTGAAAATCCCCTCCTTTCACCCTTTCCTGGCCTACCCGGTATATATAAATGTATTTTAGTATTTGACTATTACAGTATAGTCTCGACTAAAGTCACATCGATTCTCTGTTCACGTAGTTTCAAACGACTTAAGAGTATTAGAAATTTTAAAAGTGCATACAAATCGAATTGTCAATAATTATTATGGCACCAAAACAGCAAAGTTTTCAAAGTTGCTTTAATCCGTTCAATTTAGAAAAGCACGGAAAGAAATCCTCAAAAAGTCTGAGACGTGTACTTCCGACGATGCTACGGAAGTTGAATGTAAAAATTGTACAGATGTCCACGAATATGAAAATTTGTGACTACTGTCGGTTGAAACTTACAAGAATGCCTGAAAACGCTGAAACCAGTGACAGTTCGTCTGTGAGAAGTGAGGATCCTGGACCTAGTACCAGTGCAGTACTCGAATCGTCGAGCGAGGAGAATTCATTGGCAAGTAAA
This sequence comes from Tenthredo livida, assembly GCA_963992785.1. Lineage (NCBI taxonomy): Eukaryota > Metazoa > Arthropoda > Insecta > Hymenoptera > Tenthredinidae > Tenthredo > Tenthredo livida. The sequence goes on from OZ023067.1 coordinate 20,127,309, forward strand.
AAATCTGTGGATATTTTGAAATTGAATGAGAGTTTAATTAGACTCGGATCCTCACGCATCATTAAAAAAAAGTTAAAGCAGAGGAAGTATCCTCGTGAAAAATTGGAAAAATTGCGCAGAACACTAGCTTCGAAGGTCTTTCATAATGAAGAGGAAATTGAAGCAGATTCGGAAGATACAACAAAATGTGAAATAATTGAAAAATTAAAGGAAGAGTTTCATTACACAAATGACCGCAATAAAAAAATACAAATCTTGACAATATTTCAAAATTGGTCGTTCCTGAAAATTCATGAAAACTTCGATGTTTCGAACCGGATGATTGCCGTAGCCAAAAAAAACAGCAGAAGATCACGGAATTTTATCCACCCCTAACGCAAAGACTGGTAAAAACTTGAGCCAAGATACACTGTTAGAAATGTTTGTGAACTTATTACACATTTACCATACAAAAGACTCCCGATTTCACAAATTCGGCAAAGCAATGTGAATTACTATGGATTTCTTTTAAATTTACGAAAAAATTCTCAATTTTATTAAACTTGATACGAAAAGCACAAAAGTGTATCATAAATTCACTAATTTGTATAGTAATTGCATTGTGTTCGTGAAATTACTAAACAATGTTTGCAATTTGCTGGATATACTTCTAAATGTGCTAAACAAGTGCACGACAAAATTTTCATACAGACTTTCAGTATCAACAATTCGTCTTAGCAATGTAAATTACTATGCAGTTTTCATAAATTTGCAATTAAATTTTCGATTTCACCAAACTTGATGAGAGAAACACAAACCCTAGAATTTGGGCATTCGACGGTTCTGTACAGTGGCGTTAGGGACATGACGCGGTTCCGGAATTTGCAACTGAATTTCTTATATCACTATACTTGACAGCAAAATAATTTGACTGTTTCTCAAATTCACAAGACCAGCTTAGTAAATCTATCGTATTCGTGGTAAATCGCTCGAATAAATTCATGACATTGATGAATTTCCGAAACTTAATGTGAAATTCATTAAGACATTTTGTTAATTTACTAAACCCCAGGTTGTAGTAGAAATTGATCAAAAACGCATGTCAAGTTCAATAGTTTGTGAAGAAGAAGATATTGCTATGCATTCTATCTGAACTCGAAGTCCAACGTTGAGTTTCACTGAACTTGATGACATATGAAGCTATTGTATGATGTGTAGGGTCCGAACAAATGGAAAGACATTCGAAGAAAAATCAATAGGTAGTTTGGCGTAGTGGATAGGGCGTTCGACTAGTAATACGAGCGAATGCGAGCGGACGTGGGTTCAAATCCCGGTTACGACCAAAATATTATTAGCGTTTTTAGTGAATTGAAAACGCGTTTCTCTGGTGTTAATCATATGTTGATGGTCATTTACGTGTTCAAACGCACAAACTCGGGTGAAAGCTAATTTTGTTTTACAATTTTTTACAACACTAAAATCGCAATTCAACATTTGAATAGCACCATTCAATTTATGAGGAATACTATGCCATAGTTAGGTAATTTTACGATAACAGTGTAGTAAATTTGCAACACAAGTTCCTCGATTAATGGACATCTATATGTTAAAATCGCAATTCATTGTTGGAATAATGATATCCAGATTTGTTCAAATTACTACGCTATCGTTTGGTAATATCATAATGATAGTACAGTAAATTTACAACATTGGACTCCCAAAATCACGAACAATATGTAAGGTGAATTCATAATCACGAATCCGAATAAAACTTCCAATACGTTTGTTGTAAATTTACAACAGAAATTTTTAACAGTGTACAGTGAACTGTGTTGTTGATTTTTATACATCTGACCTCATGAGTCGTGTGATGGCGGGTAAAAAAAATTATGTTACGGTTAAAGAAAATGATCAGAAAACACATAACCAAAAGCGACTGATACTGACTAATTTGAAAGAGACATACCGCACCTTCAAGGAAAAGTACCCTGATTTGAAGATTGGCTTTTCAAAGTTTTGTGAACTAAGACCAAAACACTGTGTACTTCCTGGAGCCAGTGGGGCTCATTCAGTTTGTGTATGCGCAATTCACGAAAATGTAAAATTATTATTAGATGGTGCAAAAATAGCACGATTGACAGCAGAAACATTGCAGCCATTGAATAATTACAAAGATTGTTTGAAACGAATGATGTGTGACCCACCCGAAGACAAATGCCATTTGGGGCAGTGTATAAGTTGTCCAGACACCGAAAATATAGTGAAGCAGTTAGAAGAATTATTCGAGGAGGAATTAATTGATGTCGTGATGTACACTTGGGGTCATTAATTATGAGACGGCTAGTTTTCTGGACAAAATATTTATGTTGGCAACACAAAATAAACCCACAGCGCTACGTAGTGGGCCAATCGTGAAGCTTAGTCAATCTCACTAAATATCACATAACTCGTGACCATAGGCATATAAGAATAGACCGCGCATGTACCGAGGTAGCCCGTAAGTGGATGCGAGAGCTGAATAGAAAGAGAAAGCTGCATATGGGCCCCGTGTATCCTTATCTAATCGCGCATGCGCGCTAAGCGTTCTTTTAGTAAGAATATGAGTAAGAATGAAATAGAGCATGGACATATGGACTGAGCCTTCCCTTGCGGGGGTGAGGCAAAAGATGGAAGGGGAATCAGCGGCGTCAACCATCTTGTTGAGCGAAATACAGCTCGATATAGATATGGGCTATTCCGCGTCAACCGGATCAGTCATCTCTCAGATATTTTTTTAATTTTGCATGTCGATTGTCCTTGGGGAGTTAGATTTTTGTGCCAAAGGATTTTTCAATTAGTGCAAAATTCGTTGAGTTATTTGCATAAACAAATTCGAGCAAGGTTTTTTTCAAAAATTCATAACTCGGCCAAAAATGATGCTAGACTCAATTTTTTTTTTCAGCTTACGCGGAAAGATTCATAGAATGTAAAAAAAAATAGGTACTTCGTAAAAAGTTTGTTTATCCATTGTTTATTTAACAATTAAGTTTTCAAAGATTTTTAAAACAGTGAGCAACACGACCAAAAAATGTTTTTTTAATTCTGACATGTTCCTTGAACTATACTACAACCTGTGAATTAATTCCAGAGATGTGTTTTTTTTCGTTTTCGAGTAAAAAATCATTGAAGGTGTCGATGCGCATGAAATTGCGGCGCGCCGAGTCTCTACGTAATGGCGGGCGGCCAGTTGCCGTCCACCGCTACTCCGCGGTGACATCGCAGCGTTGGTTTAGAGTCATTTTCACGATGTAGGACATGATTGAAAAATCTGAAAAAAATACTGTACCTTCACAAGGCCTGCTCGAAGCGATAAGTGAAGTTTCAAGAATGTGTTTTTCACCGTTTTTCTATTACAGAGATTCAAAATAACGGTTACATACCATGAGAGTGCACATAAATAATAATAATAATTACAAAACTTGCTACTTATTTGAGTACTCATAATCACCCCCGAAGATATGTGGAAGCTGCGAAATGAACGCACTTACAATTATATATTTTATACAAATAAATCGCTTATTCTATGGATACAATCTATTAATCTTTGATCAAACTGGGCATTAAACTTAGAAATGTGAGCAATCTCTGTAACAGAAAAACGGTGAGAAACACATTCTTGAAACTTCACTTATCGCTTCGAGCAGGCCTTGTGAAGGTACAGTATTTTTTTTCAGGTTTTTCAATCATGTCCTACATCGTGAAAATGACTCTAAACCAACGCTGCGACGCCACCGCGGAGTAGCGGTGGACGGCAACTGGCCGCCCGCCATTACGTAGAGACTCAGCGCGCCCACGAAGTAAGAGGTAAGGAGACCGAACTCTGCCGAGTCCACATCCCAAAAGTGGGGTCAGTTTTCCAGCGATAAGTGAGCAGTTCGCTGCGAAGAATACCGAGATGACGAGTCACGCATGCGCAGTACGACTTAGCTCCACGATTTACGGCTTAAAGTTCCATAAATAACGTTCGTAAAATACTAACCTGTGATTTCTCACTTATGATTTCTCACTTCGCAGCGTACTCACGTATCTTTTTTGCAAATAATAAAGCGATATTTGTGATTCTACTATTATGCCAAGAAATTACGCACCATAACCTCATGAACTTGCTGTCGCAACAAAACTGTCTCACTCGCACTTTCTGCGAGAGAGACAAAGACACAGCTAAGTCGTACTGCGCATGCGTGACTCGTCATCTCAGTATTCTTCGCAGCGAACTGCTCACTTATCGCTGGAAAACTGACCCCACTTTTGTGATCAGAGCTTAGAGCATATAGACATGGAGGAAGCATAGCCGCTGAGAAACCGAGTCGAGCGGCGAGAGAGAGGGACGTCGGGACCGTACATGCTCTCTCTTTCTATTCGATCATAGGGCCAATCAGAGAATAGTGAGGGCCAATCAGAGTCTGCAAGACAAAGAAGGCATATACTGTCCCGTAGTTTGTCTCATGCCCGTTTCCCACTTACGCTGTAGGGTATCTCATGCTTCCTCCATGTGTATATGCTCTAAGGATCAGAGTTCGGTCTCCTTACCTCTTACTTCGTGACAACCGTGTACTATGCTCGTGACAGTCCCGATAGCCAAAAAAGGAGAGGAAGAACTTATGACAGTCGAATCTAACCTAATACCTACTAACCTAATAACCGTTGGATTGACGTGTAAATCAGTTGGAAAATAATTGTAATTCATAACTTCCCCCTCGAAGAATACAAACGGGCGAAAGTTTATGTTTTCAATCTTTTCAAGTGATAACCACCCGTCGAAACAGGCAAAAAAAGAAAACATTCAGCTTCAGAGAAACGGAAGGAGTCAGCTCGTACACGGAGAGAAGTAAACACCGGTGGCCAATGTGCAAGACATTGTTAGGCAATGACTAGCCGGAACGAGCGGCGCTCGACACGGGCTGCTCGTTTTTCGACATGGCCTGCTCGTGTCTCGCGCATTGGTCGCCAGTGTCTTAGACACGGACGGAAAAACATCGGGAATCCGTGTGCCGACACTGAGAGCCAATGTCTAAAACACGGCCCACCATTGCGCTACGCATTGTATGCCTCGAGGCGCATTGTATGCCTCGTATACAAGGCGAGTGCGAGAACGCGCATGCGCGCCAAGTTTTCCATAAACACGGGCACACAATGCGTAGCGCACTCCTGGGCCGTGTTTTAGACATTGGCTCTCAGTGATGGCACACGGATTCCCGATGTTTTTTCCGTCCGTGTCTAAGACACTGGCGACCAATGCGCGAGACACGAGCAGGCCATGTCGAAAAACGAGCGGCCCGTGTCGAGCGCCGCTCGTTCCGGCTAGACATTGCCTAACAATGTCTTGCACATTGGCCATCGGTGTTTACTTCTCTCCGTGTACTAATCCAGAGATAGAAGAACCTCGTTTTGGTAGAATCCTAGTGGAGACTTTGAATGCCTTCTCCGGTGACTACTCGCCGTTCACAAAATCACATTTCTAAATCTATCAATTCTTAGACTAAGACTTGGAATACCATCGCAGACTACTGCTCGCTCCTTATAATCTAAAATTCAGGACTTCAATAATTCTTTGGATGCTGACTTGGTATACCTCCTACGACGACTACTCGTCTATCACAGAACTACATTTTAAAATCTAACAATTCTTGGACTAAGACTTAGAATACTATCACAGATGTCTGGGCACTGCTTAGATTATTGAATTTTGGACTTTATCAATACCTACATCACCGACTTTGAATACTCGCTCAGGCCGCTTTTAGCCTAAAATCACATGATAATATAATATGCCAAAATATGCTCCAAGTTGACCGAGACTATCGTGTAACTCATTAACTACTACTTTACTGATACTAGACATTTATCAAACACAGACTGAACTCCTCAAGAACCTGAACCTGCACACCCGTCGAAACAGGCACAGAAAGGAAACATGCAGCTCCAGAGAAACGGAAGGAGTCAGCTCTCACTTATCCAGAGATAACAGGAGCTGGTTTTGGTAGAATCGTAGTGGGGACTTTGAATACCTTCTCCGGCGACTACTCGTCTTTCAGATTCTAAACTTTGACCATTCTTAGACTGAGACTTGAAATACTATCAGAGACGACTGCTGGCTCCTTATAATGTAAAATTCTCAACTATAAGCTGAATAAATTAAAATGCGTGCATGAAAATCTTATGTTCCAGCTGATTATTTATTCACTTTCCAAAGTTTAGGATCACATTTCAATACTATCACTTCATTATCACATATACTATTCACAGTCATTAATTTAGAAAATTTGAAATATTTACATGGATGATTCTTCTTATTGCAATTCGTTTCAATAGAAATGGATACCTACTACCAGTCTATGTTCTTCAATTATCATTCAAAGATTCAAACTTTAAGAATTATAATTTGGATAATATTATAAAAATAAATTATTATATAGATATATTATTTTCATTGACGAGAAAGATATGATTTGATATTGAATACAATATTCAATTAATTATATAAAAAATTAAGATGACTAACTAATTTATTTTTATAATATTATCCAAATTATAATTCTTAAAGTTTGAATCTTTGAATGATAATTGAAGAACATAGACTGGTAGTAGGTATCCATTTCTATTGAAACGAATTGCAATAAGAAGAATCATCCATGTAAATATTTCAAATTTTCTAAATTAATGACTGTGAATAGTATATGTGATAATGAAGTGATAGTATTGAGATGTGATCCTAAACTTTGGAAAGTGAATAATCAGCTGGAACATAAGATTTTCATGCACGCATTTTAATTTATTCAGCTTATAGTTGAGAATTTTACATTATAAGGAGCCAGCAGTCGTCTCTGATAGTATTTCAAGTCTCAGTCTAAGAATGGTCAAAGTTTAGAATGTGAAAGACGAGTAGTCGCCGGAGAAGGTATTCAAAGTCCCCACTACGATTCTACCAAAACCAGCTCCTGTTATCTCTGGATAAGTGAGAGCTGACTCCTTCCGTTTCTCTGGAGCTGCATGTTTCCTTTCTGTGCCTGTTTCGACGGGTGTGCAGGTTCAGGTTCTTGAGGAGTTCAGTCTGTGTTTGATAAATGTCTAGTATCAGTAAAGTAGTAGTTAATGAGTTACACGATAGTCTCGGTCAACTTGGAGCATATTTTGGCATATTATATTATCATGTGATTTTAGGCTAAAAGCGGCCTGAGCGAGTATTCAAAGTCGGTGATGTAGGTATTGATATTACCATACATTCATGAATTATTATTCGCTGTGGCTATTCGCAAGGTAGAGTGACTCTAATAGAGACACGCAAGAGTCACGCAAAAATTTTGTACTGCTTTTTTTTGGACTGCTGAACCACCGGGTGAGTGGCTCGCATGGGTCACAATTAAGGAAAATCATCCCTCTCGCCCCCATACCACCTAGTGGGCGGATTCTCGGATGGAATCCATACATTTTTTTTGTAAGGGCCCCAGTCTCGTTTCATATTATGAAAAAAAAACTGATAATTCGGTCACTCCAATTCTCCGAAAATTTTTGCGTGACTCTTGCGTGACTCTATCAGAGTCACTCTACCTTGCGAATAGCCACAACGATTATTATTATAAGTATTCTTAACATTTATTATTTTAATATCTTATTAATGAAGATAAAAGTTAAAAAATTTTGGTGCACGTGACAACACGCTGGTCATAAATAACAATGACGAGATATGACCTCGACTAGGTTCGTGGCTTTGCTAATCTCGCTGCTAATACTATTTAGTATTATTTCAGTCATCCAAATTGCTAATTCAGGTCTTTGTTCCAATGGCTGCTTTCTTTCATGTCTTTGTTCTGACGGTCTCCCCCTGGCCAATCACAAGTCAATTTTTGGAGCTGTTCAAAAGGCTCTTTCTAGAAACTGACCAAATTCCTTGCAGCCTTGAAGCGTATATCCACTTCTGTTTCCTTTCTTTGACTGTTTCAACGGGCGTGCAGGTTCAGGTTCTTCAGGAGTTCAGTCTGTGTTTGATAAATGTCTAGTATCAGTCAATAAGTAGCTAATGAGTTACACGATCGTCTCGGTCAACTGGAAGCATATTTTATATTATATTTTATATTGGATTTTATATTATATTTTATTTTGTATTTTTTTTCGTATGAGATTATCAAATTATTTTAGCCTAAAAGCGGCCTGAGCGAGTATTCAAAGTCGGTGATGTGGGTATTAATAAAGTCTAAAATTTAATAATCTAAGAATTGTTAGATTTAAAAATGTAATTCTGTGATAGACGAGTAGTCGTCGTAGGAGGTATACCAAGTCAGCATCCAAAGAATTATTGAAGTCCTGAATTTTAGATTATAAGGAGCGAACAGTCGTCTGCGATGGTATTCCAAGTCTTAGTCTAAGAATCGATAGATTTAAAAATGTAATTCTGTGAACGACGATTAGTCGCCGGAGAAGGCATTCAAAGTCCTCACTAAGATTCTACCAAAGCGAGGTCCTTCTATCTCTGGATTAGGACGAGCTGACACCTTCCGTTTCTCTGAAGCTGAATCTTTCCTTTTTTAGCCTGTTTCGACGGGTGGTTCTTGCAGAGTTTAGTCTGTGTTTGATAAATGTCTTGTATCAGTCGAGAAGTAATAATGAGTTACACGATAGACTTAATGATTCATAACCTAGTCCTGGACATGGTTTCACACGCAAAATCAATAAAGAATCTTGTTTTTCAGGCACAGCGTAACTTGCATTACCTAATTTAATTGTATTTTTATCAAATCAACATACCGTAAATTTTCAGGTTACAATTTCTTTTGTTATCACTTGAAAAGATTGAAAACATAAACTTTCGCCCGTTTGTATTCTTTGAGGGGGAAGTTATGAATTACAATTATTTTCCAACTGATTTACACGTCAATCCATAGGTTATTAGGTTAGTAGGTATTAGGTTAGATTCGACTGTCATAAGTTCTTCCTCTCGTTTTTGGATTATCGGGACTGTCACGAGTTATGTCATATTTATGGCCAGTTGCATAAAAGTGGGTTACCCAAAGGTTTAAATAACCCGTAGGTTACCCCGCAGATACTACCCGTTCAACCGTTTTTTCATCTGACAGCTGTCAAGAATCACTGTTAACTTCCGACAGTCTATGAAGGTTGAACGGGTAGTATCTGCGGGGTAACCTACGGGTTATTTAAACCTTTGGGTAACCCACTTTTATGCAACCGGCCATTAGTGAGATTGACTAAGCTTCACGATCGGCCCATTATACAGCGCTGTGGGTTTATTTTGTGTTGCCAACATAACTGCCTTTTCCAGAAAACTGGCCGTCTCATAATCCGTGACCCCAAGTGTACATATTTTATTGTTCTTTATATTCCAGTTTAGTTATTCGATATAGATAAGTTCAGCAATCTCACAGTCGACGAGTTGGCTATTAAGCTGCAGGAAATAGTTGAAGATGAGGACACAATTGAAACTTTCAAAAGTAAGTTTCATTGCTGATAAAATTTGAAACATCCTTAATCGTCGTCGTCGTCGTTATTTAACCGTCATTAACATTTCTTTTTGATCAATTATGGAGCAATTAAATTGTTTTATTTGCAAACAACAAGTTGGAGGCCAATTGTATGACTTGACGAACCATTTCGTTAATTATCATGGACTTACTATTACTCGTGGAATTGGTGACGGTGGGTTTGAATGTGGCCAGAATGGCTGTGATCGCCGATTTCAAAACTTTTACTCGCTAAGAAGACATATCAAAAATAGTCATTTCCGTGGTGAAAATAATGATCTAGATCTTGAAGAAAATATCAACAATCTTGACAATTTTGATAGCAATCTAAATAATAATAATAATGACGATTATAATGATGATAATGATAATGATGATGTTAATAATAACGATGACGACAATAATAATGGTGACGGTAATAATAATGATGACGATAATAATAATGGTGACAATAATAATAATGATGATGATAATATTAATAATTATAATCATAATCATAATCATAATAACAATAAATTCAATATCAAAATCTATATTATGCGAATGATCGCGCGGTTTAAGTGCAAACCGTTTATGACTGAAAAAACATTGACTGGAATCTTAGATGAATGTGAAGAACTGATTATCAATACATGTGAGGTTTTAAAAAATGAAGTTAACAATTTTTTCATCGAACAAGATTTGACTAATAATGATAGAGCAAAAGATGTTTTACAAGCATTCAATGTCAATGATGCTTTTACCGGACTGAGGACGTTCGATAATCAAATTGCAGCTTTGGAGACTCATTGTGGATATATCAAACCAGAGGAAATTCCTCTCGGATATAGAATGGATTGCAAATTTGATCGAAAATCTGCTACGTATACGCCTGATTTAGTGATGGAAACTTATCAATATGTATCGGTTATTGACACCTTAAAGTTAGTCATTTCAAATCCAGATATATTAGATGCAATTTTGACTGAGCAGAAATCTCCGGACGGTATACTGGGCTCTTTCCTTGATGGTCAACATGCTCAAACATACGACTTTTTTTGCGTCATCCACATGCTTTCAGACTACAACTCTACTACGATGAGCTTGAGATCGTCAACCCGCTCGGATCTAAGACAGGTGTACATAAACTGGGAGCCTTTTATTATACTATCCAGAATTTACCCCCGCATATTAATTCTGATTTAAATTCAATACATGTTCTTCTACTATGCTCTGATGCAGATGTAAAAGAATACGGCTTTAGCCAAATGCTTCGACCTTTTTTAAATCAACTTGCTCTCCTAGAAAGTGATAATGGAGTGTTGGTAGAAACTGAGAACGGTGATTTTATACTATGTGCTACGATTGCTGCTTTTTGTGGTGATGGTCTTTCCGTTCACGACGTTTTTAATCTCTTAGGACCTTCTGCTAATCAGTTCTGCCGCATGTGCATGTACTCTAGAGCCGATTTGCATGCCGGGTCTCTTGAACTTGGCCAAGAACGAACTGAAGACTTATTCCAACAACATTCAAACTTATTGGAAACTAGAAATTTTTCTGATGAGACAAAATCTGAAACAGGTATCCGTGGAAAGTGTTGCCTGAATGAGTCAAAGTATTTTCATGTCTCTCGCAATAAAATTTTTGACCCTATGCATGACTTTCTTTGTGGCATCTGTCCAATGATAATGAAATTGGTTTTATGCAACGCAAGCATGTTTTACGCGTTTTTCATGCTCGATTTCGGTACACAAAGTTGGCGTTTTAGAGACAGTTGAGCGGATCTGCGAATGCGCATGCGGACAGTTCACTTTTGGCTACTTTTGAGTCCTAGGAGTTAAAAGTGGTCTCTAACGTACGCGCCGTAGCCTTCAAATCGCGTTGTTATGCGTTGCTATGCGTGTATGTCAGTCGACTTTGTGTACCGGATCGAGCATGAACTTGTAAAACATACTTTTGTTGTATAAAATATCGTGTGTACCAAGGAGGCGAAGGTCTTTTACGCCGAGCGTATTTGCAATACTCGTCTTCGACTCGTCTACGACTCGTATTGCAAATATACGCTCGGCGTTAAAAGACCTTCTTTGCCTCCTTGGTATACAATATACTATTAAAACAATATATATTAGTTGAAATGAAATTTACTGCCAATCACTTCAATGGCAAGATATCATCATTTCAATGGGGTTATTGTGAAATGACTGATAAACCATCTGCGAACTTTACAGACAGTATGCTACGAAAAAGAGAATATACATTACTATACAGACAAAAGGCTATGCAAACGTGGAGTTAAATACGAGTACTACCTTTTTTGCTTTCTAATGAAATCGACAGAGACGATGAGTATTGGGATCCTTAGAACTTCGATACGCCAACTAGCGGCAGAAAATAGATCTGTTGAACGACGGCTGCAGTAACCAGCTGTAACCAATGAGAGGGCTTGAAACCTCGATACGCTTAGTAGTGACGAAAAATAGAACTGTTGAAAGTCGGCTACTTTTACGAAGCCACGCCCATTCCAAGGATCCCAATATGATGCTCGTACTTAACCTATTACAAATAATGGAATCGGTATTTGCTCCAAGCATAACAGAAACGCTTATTCCTTACTTAGATGCTATTATCAAAGAATTTCGTTCAAGATTTAAAGCTTTGTTCCCAGATGTTAATGAAATAAGTAAATTTCATCATTTATTGCACTATCCCAAATGTATATTGTGGTCCGGTCCCATGGTTAATTTTTGGTGCATGCGCTTTGAAGCTAAAATGGTGCCAAAATGCGAGCTCAAGTTGTATGTAATTTTAAAAATCCCCCTCAAACACTGGTGAAAGTATTCCAATGCGGTCAGAGCGCAAAGTGGGGTGGAAAGAATGTCAAACTTTTTTGTTTACATAAATCTTCTGGAAAAAATATATCAGTAGAAGATACTTTAAGTCGACAATTTTTACTCGATTTCAATTATGCTATTACTGATAAAGTATTTTACGCTAATTCGATGAGTAAATGGTGTAGAATTTCGCATTGGTCTGTATACATGTCTTGAAGCTTCAAGACTTCGTCCCGATAATTTGCCATTATTCGGAAAAATAAAAGAAATAATCGTATTGAATGATACTGAGGTATACTTTCTAATATCCATTTGCACAACTGTATCATTCGATACAACTGTACATGCCTATCACATTGAATGTAACAATGATCCTGGCATACAATCTTTCACTAATGTATCTCACTTAGCTTACTTCAAACCGTTCTCTTGCTGGATCAAACCTGAATGTGATTAGTATATTTCGATACAAGAGGCCAAACGAGCGTTTTGCGGACCGCGAGTCTGAAGGCAGCACGAAGCCTCGGCTTCGTGCTGCCTTCAGACGAGTGGTGAGCAAGAAACGAGTTTGGCCTCGCGTATCTCGAACACTATTTTTCTCGATACATGCAACGCAAGGTTCTCGTTTGTGTGCCGTCTGCGTGCACCCAAGCCGGTTTTAGCGTACCAGTGTGCCAAATCCCTTTGCGCACCGCATAGCGGTGCGCAAAATATTTTGCACACCGGTACGCTAAAAGTTTGCTTTGGGTGCGCGTAGACGATGCGCAAAGGAGGACTTTGGGTGCATGTGTCAAGAAAAATCTTTATGTAAGTCTACGCCATTATATATTATGACTCGTTTCAATCTTTTTTCACATACTCTCGAGGGGAAAATAACTCTTTGAATTGACGTGCCAATATTCGGTGAATTAATACAAATTAATCGAAATTAAGGCGAATTAAGGCGAATTAACTGCAAAGATTAAGGCGAACTAACGCAAATTACTGCAAAGATTAATGCGAATTAATTCAAACTAAAGATTAATGTGTCAATCCAGGTTTGAGTTATTTCCCCCTCGCATACTCTTCTCGGGTAAGACTTTTGAGACTACGACTACTAAAACTATATAGGAATAAATACTTCGACTGATCTATGTTGATGAATATACCGTGACAATCAGGTGAAACCAAATGGACCGATCCCCCATCCGGCGGATAATTCGTATTTTTATAGGGTCACCCACTCGTTGCGCTGAAAAATCCTCAGGGTGATTTGGCCGCAAGGTCGGTGCAACAAAACACCCTAAGGATTGTTGGTGCAACGAGTGGCTATCCCCATAAAAATACGAATCATCCGCCGGGTGGGGGATCGGTCCATTCGGTTCTACCTGATTGTCACGGTATAATTATTATCTTGATGGTTTTTTTTTTATTCAGCTGAACGCATCAATGGCAATGCATTCTTAGAATTGAAAAGGGAAGATCTTCTAGCTATGAAAATCAAATTTGGTCCACAAAAATTGATTTTAAAACTTATAAATTCTATTTGTGATGTTGACCTACGTCCCAGTGATAAAGATTTAGGAAACTCATCGAATTCTTCTCATAATACTTCATCCAATGAACCGCACCTGTCTTCACAAGCTGGATGCAGTAAGGCTGATGGCCTTGTAGTTGATATCGATGAATCAAAATTTACGGTATTACAAAATTTCGGTATTTAAAATGCTATAATTTTTTCTTTTCCCAGTCACAGTATTTTTTATTGTAATATAAATATTTTAACGGTATAAAACTGTGAAAGAAACATTGCAAAAAAGTCTCCAAGGTGGTCCGATACTAAAGGCGTTGAACGACAATGTGTTCAATGAGAATCATCGACGATCATTAGTAAGAATTATAGTGGCCGAACTCGTCTCCGTTCATGATAGCCAGTATGCATATTTAAATACACTATCGAATACTATTTTCATGATAAAATAAATTAATTTTAAAGATTCATAAAAACATGTGAATAAAATTAATATAGAAATGTAGATAAATAAAAATCTACTACTAAACAAAAATATTAAATTTTTTGGTCGGTTTATGATTTTTTTCAGTTATCCACCTAATAATGCAAAATGCGCAAGAAAAATGTTATATAGTGTTCAAAAATTATGAACAAATCGTAGATTATATATTTTTGTTTGTCTAGATATCTCTTCTACAGTGTAAAAATCCATCAGATAAAAATAAGTCGATAATTGGATTAAACTTAGATGAAACCAGAAAATATAGACAACACTGGATTAAAACGGAAAGCCCGACAATTTCAAAAATTTTGGAGCTGTACCCTCGTATTCTAGATTACGATGGAGAAATGGTAAAATTTATTCTTGAATAGTTAATTAATCATTCAATTGTATATTTTATTAATTGTATTTTTCAATAGATTGATCGCGAATTTCAAGCCTTATATCCTGAAAGGGCTGATAATTTTATTACGAATTTTGCCACTTTGTATACAGCAAAAATTTTATTTTATGCGAAAAAATTTCGACCTGCATTATTCTTGGAATCAGCTGTAATCAAAGATCGTGAGTAAATAGTTACATTTTAATTAAGATTTGCCATTTTTGACTATTATCTAAAATTATAGAGCCAATTAAATCTTAACTTCTATTTTCATTTATTTTGGATTGCATATTTTAGCGATAAAATATTTCTATCACTATATTTTTTACCCATATTTCAATCATTCCTCTAAATCGAACAACACAAAAATTGAGTTCTCAATCATTTTTAACCTACAGCTATTGTGCATCTCCTATAGAATATTTATCCTTTCATATAATTGATATTATTTTTGCTATCGTGTACTTATTATAAAATTCCCAACCATTTTACTATTACCATATCCATTTCATGTCTTTTTGATATATTTCTTGCTTGAAATTAAAAGTATTGGTTGCTTTTTAAAAACTGTTATTTAAATAGATCATTTCCGGTTTATTAGAAGATTTATGAGTTTTATTGATCCTTGTTGAACTACTTCCAATTTCTAATGCTGCAATCTCAAAAAAAAAAAAGAGAAAAACGAGTAAGGATGTATTTATTTACTTTATAATTTTTTACGGTTTCTATCTTCTTCGTATTTATAGTTTTGAATTTATTTTACCAGAAGTTGGATGACAGGAACAAAAAAATAATTCCAAAACAACATATTTTCCCAAATGAATTCCTCTTAACAATTGTACCCGTGAGTAATTTTTTTTGTACGAGTGATCGTAATTTGATTTTTTGTAACACATGCTCATACAGTAGAGTCCCGCTTTTGTCAGCCTCACGGGAGGACTGCTGACAGAACCGGGAACGTCTGAGCCCCGCCTAAGGAGGCGTACGATTCAGCGAACGCCAGTGGCGTAGCGAAAGTGAAGCGGTGCGCTGGCTTCGTGAATAAGTGAGTCTGCCAAAGCGAGGTTTGTTTACATACATTCCTACACCACTGCCGGAGACTTCGGACTACGCCTTCGCACCTCTCTACGTGGCTCGACGCACGAGCGAAGGAGAGCAGCGGTAGTAAAGTGGGAGGTAGGGGAACGTCTAGCTTGACAGAATCGGGGCTGACAAAAGCGGGACTCTACTGTATTAGAGAAAACCCCAAAAAGCACCTTTGGTGCAAAAACCTTCCGCCAAGTCCATTAATGTGTAGATCACTCCACCAAAAAATAATCAAAGGTTGTGCTCGCTCACTCGATTGGTTGATGATTATCAACATACAAAAGCATTGAAATCAGATACAACTGCCAAGTACCTGTAGAATGATAAAAGTTTGGAATTGAAAAATTTGTTCAAACTAAATAACGTTGTACTCATTCGCTCGCTGCGCTCGCTCACTCTATTGGCTTATGATTATGGGTTGAAAAAACAATTCGGATGAAGAGATTGAAGATGTCAACATTTATCTAAAAATATTCATAACGAAAAAAAAATTAAAAAAAAATTAAAAAAAAAAATTTGCAGGTAGTGGTACTTGGGGGGCCTTTTGTAGAAAAAGAAATATAAAATATCGATCACGAACCATGTCAATGTCATATGATAGATATTCAAACATTGGCCCGCCAACGTACCACGGACTCCAAATTTTTTTTTTTAATTTTTTTTTAATTTTTTTTTCGTTATGAATATTTTTAGATAAATGTTGACATCTTCAATCTCTTCATCCGAATTGTTTTTTCAACCCATAATCATAAGCCAATAGAGTGAGCGAGCGCAGCGAGCGAATGAGTACAACGTTATTTAGTTTGAACAAATTTTTCAATTCCAAACTTTTATCATTCTACAGGTACTTGGCAGTTGTATCTGATTTCAATGCTCTTGTATGTTGATAATCATCAACCAATCGAGTGAGCGAGCACAACCTTTGATTATTTTTTGGTGGAGTGATCTACACATTAATGGACTTGGCGGAAGGTTTTTGCACCAAAGGTGCTTTTTGGGGTTGATTTCACTACTTTTTGTAAAATTTTGCTTGACCACCTAATAATTGTGCTCGCTCGCTACGCTCGCTCGGTTGTTTTGTGCTATTTCATACCGCCCGAAGTCCCTCGATAAGCAGGAACGTCAACAGCAACGAGCACGCGTGTGCTCATAATTTTCCCCAAGTCTCAAATTTGTAGAGTGACGCGTAATGTACTTTCATAGCGTTTACAAATTGTTCCACTACAATAATTTTTTATACGTACAACATCTAACCCTGCGTGCAGCCCTCCTCCTGTCTCATCTGGGCCTGGGACCGGCAATGACGGAGTTACTTGCACGCAGGGTTATAGTTGCTGCTCATAACTAAATATATATGGATATCAGATATATGTATTGCAATTCGTAGGTAGTTTTTTTTTTAATGCAACTAGGTCCTCTGCAAAAAGAACATGTACGCATCCCGTACTTATAACGTCAACTTCCAATTCGGGTCTGAACAGAAGGTATCAAAATATTTAGAATTGAGCCTATTCATGCAAGACTAGCGTAGAGCATAAAATAGAAATTTATGAAGTCAAACACCCGCATTCTGCTCTCTTCGTCTGACTTTTGCCGTTTCCCGTATCAAATAACACTATCCTGATACTTTGCAACCCAAGCGTTTTCTCTCATCATCCTCTCGTCTTATATGGCGACCCGCTACAAAATTAAATAATCCATAAATAAGTAATTTCATTCCATTTGTCGTGATAGCACTAATCTTAATTTGGAGAAAGCTTAATAGAGTCGAACATATAGACACAGGTTGCATACCAAAATGTAACAAATTTATTGAAATTTGACATTAAATTATTAATATACATTATGGATTAAAAAATTATCTCCACCGAAGGTCAAGGCACTACGTTGACGTGGAGTGTAGAATAAAGCCTATCGGAGTCCAACAAACAACATTGACTGAAAATCTCATTTTGACTAGATGATACGGAGTTAGATTATAGGACTCGTCGGAATCCTACGTATAACGTTGACTCACAATTTGAGTCTCAGCAGACGAGCCTTCGGAGATAAGCTTAACATGGAGCTTGAAGTAAAATTCGTTGCAATCCAACGCTTGAACTCGGCTTTATTGGTCTGGCTCCTTGCCGTTCCCTATATCGAATAATGCTATCCTCATATTTTTCTACTTCAACATTTTCTCTTGATTTTCTCTTGTCAGACTTCCTCAGGCGATAACTTGCTAAACAATTGAACCGAAAAAACCGTTTCTTCTGATAATTGCATTCATAAATCAGTTAATATTCATCTGACAGTCTTGTCCGTTTATAATTGTTATTTTATTCATCACCATGAATTTTACACGTCAGCCGATTCGCATAACCTCAAAAGCTCGAGATCGTAGGATTTAAGATTAACCCATCGAAACATTTTTATTGGTGACTATCACATTAATGTACTTGGCGTAAGGTTTTGGCACCCGAGGGGCTTGCGGTGGGTATTCACTAGTTTTTGTACGTTCAAATTTTGTATTAAGCATTGCTCGTATTTCTCTTATTTCCTTTATTATTGGGATTTAAAAACATGAAATGACAATACGCGTCTGCTAGTGTAGGAGACCATAGACATAGAGCATGGACTGCGCATTCGGGCCGAAAATCGCTCGGTCGGTAGAAAGAGACAGCATATACACGCGGCCAAATCTGTTTCTTTCTAACCAACAACGTCAAATGCATAGAAAGAGACAGATTTGGCCGCGTGTGTTACCCTTCTCTCTCACTTTCGGCGTTACCATAGGCTGTATAGGGAATGCGCAGTCCATGCTCTATGTCTATGTCGGAGACGGTTTCTGTCTGCGATACTGGCGCTATCTACGTCGTAACTATCTCGTACTGACGTCACTCTATACAACTTTTGTGTGGTTTCCCGTCTAGTGATTTTATATGGGAATGGTTTGAATTGGCTGAATCTTGGTCTGAAGAAGACGAAAGACAAATATTGTACGAGGAAACGGGGTATCAGAATCTGAAGTTAATCATATCTCAGTACTCCGGACACCGATTTAATCGATCTAGGGCTCAAATGAAAGCTTTTCATGCCCACATCCTAGATTAAATCAGTTTTAATTCGTGTATGTTGTGAGGTGAAAGAAAACGAAGATACTAGTTCGCGTTATAGGTTAGGGTAGTTGCCTCTCGGGTATATAGACTCGTTGAGTCTCGCGCTTGAAAAAAAAATTTTTTTAATGTACTTGGCACGAGACTCTACCGAGTCTCTTGATACGTCATAATGAGTCTGAAAAAAAAAACAAATGTTATTTTCAAGCTAATGACTATAAAATTACCTAAAAATTTTGAAAAGTAACGTCGTATGCATTCTTAAAGGAAGAAAAGCCAATTATAATTTGTTTTTTAATACACAAGAGAATCGATGTTGTGTATTATAAAATTAATAATTTAATGTATAAGCAACGTTGAATTATTTCATTGTCAATTATTTCATTATCAATTAACAGCAGAATATAGCTGCTCTCTAAGAACACATCCCGGCATTTTCTTGAAGCATTTGTTGCAAAAACTATTGTATCCAGCTTGTATCTTATCATTATTTGTACTAACTGAATAATATTTTTATATATACATTCGCCCATTTGTATGACATTATTATCATTTTTATATTTAGGAGCGGACAAACATCGTTGATAATGTAAAAAAGATTCGAAGGGAGCACAAGACAAGCATTCAACCATACCTGATCACTCGATCAGGACAATCAGGTGACAAAACCTTTATTCAAGGAGATGAAGGGTTCATCAACATTCATCCATCTAGTGCACCAATCACTTCTTTCGATCTGTTGTACAAGATGTATTATGTCCTCAACCTTGAATACCCCGAAAGTTTAAAAAACTTTTATAATTTTATAGATGTTTTCATTTTTCAAATGAAAGTTCAACCAAAGAATATGGTTTCCTCGTTATATGTAAATATTTCTAATATTAAAATCCGCAGTGACGACAGCGAAGACAGCGACAACCATGAATCTAATTGTTAAAAAAATTGTACTCTGATTCTCGATTTGTGGATTATTCCATTACTTTTAACTGCAAAGTAATTTTTACTTTGTTTGATTAAAAGACGGAATTTTCTTCTAAGTCAATTTCGATCAAACGCTTGTCTTTAATTAGTACTCACATGACTTATTATTTTTTATCGTTTCTTCAAAAATATGATATGGAGAGAAAGTGTGTTTTATGCTACGTCAAGTTTATATTATCAACACTCATGCTACGCAGAAGTATGAGTACAATTTAATTTAGTTTATAAGTTATAAATTATAAAACAAAAATTGTTATAACTTTTGATTATTGTATAAATTGTGAGCTATAAAATAAAAGTTATAATATGATATTTTGACTCAAATCAATAGTGAATATCACTAATTAGAATAGTTATTGAAACGACTAATTGCCACAGTGAATTTCACTATTTGGATTATTCTTCCCATATCACTAATTGAAAAAGTGAATTCACTATTCCGATCAGGGGTCTCATATATCACTAATTGTCACAGTGAATTTCACTATTTCAATTAGTAATATGACAACACTAATTGAAATAGTGAGTAACCACTGATTGTTAGTGGTATACTTATAGCTGAGGCGAATAGTGGATATGCACTGCGAATCAGTGAAAATCCACTGTTTTGTTTTTAGAGAGTATACTTTATTCTGTATTATAAACTCTACTCCAATGTTCGTACTGCATGTATCTATAAGCTGTGATTCTAGATATGTGTGAGGCTGGGAGCTGCTGGTTTCTCATTTAATTCGTTTCTAAGCCCATGTACTAATTACTACCAGATTATCATTTGTTTTGTTCCTGAGAACTGTTCTAATCGTGAACTACAAAACTGATACTAAGTTCACATAAGCTGTGATTCTATATATTTATAAGGCTGTAAGCTACTGTAATACCATTTGATTTGTTCCTGAGAACTGTTCTAGTCGTAAACTATGAGACTGATAATAGGTTTAGATAAGCTGTAATACTAGATATTCATGAGGCCGCAAGCTACTGTAAAGGTATTTGATTTGTTTCTGAGTACTTTACCAACTAAAAACTATGAGATTGCTACTGAATTTATACGATCTTCAATCATGGATATTTGTAAGCATTGAATTAAAACGAATCAAGTACGCGTGAATAATGGAATGAATGCGAATTGATTGGAATTAAAAGGATTTGTGTGCCAATATTTTTATAAATGTGAAAAGATGGCACATTGAATAGAATTTGAATGATTATTTTGCATAGCCTACACGATATTTAACTGATAATTTTGAAAATTTCACTGGTAATTTCACGTGTGCTTTCACCGCAGTAATTTTTCATGTAGATATATATAAAAAACAAAAGATTTTCCAATACAGTCCGTGAATACAGTTAACCCTCCAACGAATCTGACAGATTGAATTATAATTATAATTCTGTGACTTTCAAATTTTGATTTTTAACTGTGGATTTTGTCTCATGATGCAATTCTATTGGCCGAAATTCGGATGGAAAAATAATCCTCCGAATACCACTCGAGCTTCAAAATTAATCGGGTATTTCCCTCAAGGTTCCCCGCAATCAAACGAATTCGTCAAGTTTTTCAGAAAAATCACTCCTGCTCCGCGCTCGTGATTTTGTAACTGAAAAACTTGACTCCTTCATTTGTTTGCAACGAACCTATTGGGAAATACCCGATAATTTTGAAGCTCTTGTGGTATTATATGTGAAAATTGTGTGCTAGTTTTTTATAATCATAAAATTGGCACATAATTCTGTTTACTTCGATTGGATTCGCGCGAATTCCGTATTTTACATACTGATTTCACATTGTTTCATTTTGGTTTATTGGATGAGGCTTCATGCTACTGGATGAGCATTTAATTTCTAGATGTGTAGACTCTAGTTTGTACAGTAATGTTCATTAATGGGTCCCCAGTGGCTAACTGTTTTTTTCGAACTTTTTCGGATACCATCAATAAAATAATATTATATTATTTTTATACGGGGTCATAATTATTATTATTATAATTTCGGCTATCGGCACATCAAATACGACTAGAATGGAGTCTCGTTTCCGAACAAGTCCGAAAAAAACAGTTAGCCACTGGGAACCCATCAATGACCATTACTGTACCTGGCTGTTGTTACAATCCAGAATTAATAAACACTTATGGATTTGTTAATGCATTTATTTGACATTTTTTTCGACAACTATCAAGAACATATTCTTTTACAGAATCTTTATATTGATTAGGTAGGAATATTTCGGGTGACAATTTGGTGTGAAATCGGTCGGGTGGAAAATTGGTGGAAAATCGGTGTAAATGCGGTCGGGTGTAAAATTGGTGTAAATGTGGTGTGAAAAATTCTGAGATACACCGTGTAATTTTGGTGTAATTTTGGACGCATTATAGAGTTTCGCCAAAATTACACCAATTTCACACCAGAAGTACACCGTGTACCTTTGGTGTAATTTTGGTGTAACTGAATTCACTAGGGCACCGAAACCATAGGGGGTTCGCCGGCCCTGCTACCCAGGTAGCAAAATTCAATAAGTCATCCAAAAGCTATCTAAAGGATGCCTAATGTCCGTCTGGAAGTTAACTATAAGTTACCAAGTGTCTGAAAGATAACTTATAGTTAACAAGTGTTTGAAAGGTAACTTATAGTTAACTTCCAGACGGACATTAGGCATCCTTTAGATAGCTTTTGGATGACTTATTGAATTTTGCTACCTGGGTAGTTGACGTAGAATCTCCGGTAGTTATATTATGAAATCTTCATATTTCGATATTTTCATATGCAGACACACAGATATCAGTATATTCGAACATAAATTTTTCTGCAGAGGATACCATGTTTCTGTCATAATTTATGAGTAAGAAATTCTGTGCCGTAATTGAAATAGTGACTTCATGCTCGAAACAGGTATGTATTAGATTGTGTAACGTGGTATTAAGTTCGCAAAATGTTCCGGACAACAATTTGCTTTGTGACGGTACAATTGAATAACGTGTAGGACATTCATTGGGATTATAAGTCTTTTATTGCTGAGTCTGTGGCCGAATCCAGAACAGTTTGCACTCAATCGTTCTAGTATTTTTTCAGACCATCGATCATATTTATGTATAGTCCAGTAAATGACTGGAGGAATCGTATCTGCGTGTGAGTGAGTATGAATGTTGCTTCGAGTGTGTTGGAAGGATCAAACCTTCTAACATGTGGGGAACTTATGGCTCCATCCGATGACGGGATGATAAGGCTTAGGATAAAAAAGAAAAAGAAAAGGAACATGTGGGGAACTCGAAAGTTGGCATAGGAGTCAAACAAGAGTTGGACTTATCTTGTCCTTTCAGCTCACTTCCCTTTTTCTCAACCACTGCATCTAATCGCGTAAGTAAACACGAATGTTTGAATTAATAAAACGATTATTGTAGAGTACTTGTCTACGCATGCGCGGGCCATGCGGATTGGCGCAGTCGTCACGTGACTGTAGATTGTCATAAGCGGGACGCGC
The DNA here is from genome assembly GCA_963992785.1 of Tenthredo livida. Classification (NCBI taxonomy): domain Eukaryota; kingdom Metazoa; phylum Arthropoda; class Insecta; order Hymenoptera; family Tenthredinidae; genus Tenthredo; species Tenthredo livida. The sequence goes on from OZ023067.1 coordinate 20,150,623, forward strand.
TGCGCAACGCCGCATAGAAACGTAGCAAATTATATGCCCGAAGAATGATGTAAAAAGAGGTTGAAACAATACTCACGACGGTCGAGACATGTTTCCAGGCTTCTAAATTCGTGCACATTATTCCCCAGTGGAGTAATAAATAGACAATCCATATAATTTGGGTCAAAGCTAACAAAGAAATCACTTTATAGTGGTACATGAAACCCGGTAAGCGTCTGATGTTCATTTTCGGTGTTTTCCTTCCGTTTACTCGTCATTAACTATTGTGAATCTAGTTATTTTAACGTTCGCCGACTCATTTCAGCATCTTCAAATACGATGCTCAGCGCAAGCACTTTGTTGATGTCGCTGGTAATATGTTGTCACATGGTAATTTTAACGCCTGCGCTCATTGTGATGTAGCTGACGATGAGTTTGAGGCGGTCTGTGCTGTTGCTGTGTGTGAGTGGTGATACTGACGTACTGTGTGAATTGCGATCAAAGCTCGTCGCGAGCGCCTCTCGTGGATCCTACCTACGGACAAGGTTGTACGGGTGGAACTAGAGATGGAGCCTCTATTGTCTTTTATCGAACGTCCGCAATTCACAGCCTGCAGAATTTCTCGGTCTATCAAATAGCATTCTATATTATATTTCTGATACCAAATCTAATAGTACAGTAATGTTCATTAATGGGTTCCCAGTGGCGAACTGTTTTTTTCGGACTTTTTCGGATACAATCAATAAAATAATATAATATTATCCTTATAAGGGGTCATAATTGAGGCTACCAGACGTACTGGATTAGGCAGGACAGTCCTGGATTTGAGCTAAGTGTCCTGGATTTTTTTACACCCCGAATTCGTACTGCATTTATAAGAATTGTCCTGCATTGTCCTGGATTATGTGCGAGTCCGTTTCAACTTGTTTTTAAACGTATAAAATAGCCGGATATCTTGAAGAAAATCCACAGTTCAGAAAAGTTCGCGCCGCAAACTGAGTAACAATATCGTAACTGATATGTATACTATAGATATATTATTCAACCATTTGACTGTTTAATTTTTTCGAGATTTTTCTTGTTTAATGTTTTTTTCTTGTCTAAGATAGGTACTGTGAGTATACTACAAACTTATGTAAAATATTATATTTATCTATTATTGTAACGTTACTTTGATCGTGTTGAATGAAAAAAATTAATACTGAATGATTATGTCCATGCATTACTCCGCGGGTGGGGAAGGGGGGGGGGGGGGGGGTAGGGTAATGGCGGTGTCCTGCATTGCACTCGTTCAGATCTGGTAGCCTTAGTCATACTTATTATTATTATAATTTCGACTATCGGCACATCAAATACGACTAGAATGGAGTCTCGTTTCCGAAAAAGTCCGAAAAAAACAGTTAGCCACTGGGAACCCATTAATGAACATTACTGTACTATTCGGAAATCCCCAACTTAAGGGGGGCGGGGGGGGGGGGGGGGGGGGGGGTATACCCGATTTGTTACCGACACCGCCTATATCTCCGAAACGGGGCTATCAATCGACTTGTCCTTTCGGCAGCCGATGTTTGACGAGTAATGAGTTCGAACTGGTACATTTGATCGGATGAAATCGGATTTTTTTTTTTTTTTTTTATCGAAAAGCGTGGGCGTGCCATTTATTTCAACTTATATCAAAGCCTACGGATCGAAAATGCAAAATCGGCTTCCTGAGCCCGATTCTGTATGGCATTCCGAACACAACCATCCAAAAACATCTTTGGTTTCGACAACGATGAAGAAACCACATCTAATCTACGTTTTTGTGGTAATTTTCGCGATTGTCAAGGGCCGTGAGCGAAAATGGCCGCTCACGGCTGTTGATATGATGTGGTGGTTCGCAGAACGCCCGTGAGATGTCGCCGCACACCCATTTAAGCTTCTCCTTTTACCACCGCTGTTACGTTGGTACACCTGGTACCCAGCGCCGAACTTGGAAATTTACCGCCCCTAGGCCACACTCCTGCTGCCGCTCTGACAGCAGGAAAATCGCTCCTTATCAGTACATTTCCAATAATAAATTTTGGGTCTATTTTTCTTCTGATAATCATGAGCTACTACATGAGCTATTACCTACTTCTCGAATATTCCGACTGCCATGCAGCCTATGTTAGCCCGTAAAAATACATTCTTTAATACGCCCCCTAAAAAGTTTCCTGTATGTGTAAAAACATGAGGGAAATTTGTTTTTTGTTAATAAAAACGAAGAGAACATCTGCCGGCAGATGATGAAAAGTTTTTGATTTGTGGAATCTGCAGTTTTTTCTAAGGGTGAACTTTGAGGGTCACCCTAATGCAGCCTTACAGTACAGTCAGTAAAGATATTCTTTTTACACACTGCGTACGCCAAGTTCAATTTTGCGCACGCTTCGCGTGCATTAACTTCAACTTAACGCGCGTTGTGTTAAAAAACAAAGTTTGATACACGTGCGAAAGATGATTCTCGACTTGTGTGAATATCACCCTCGCTTCGCTCGGGCGAAAAACTTCACACTCGTCCGAGAATCAACATTTTCGCACTAGTATCGAAAAGTACTATTTTATTTTTCATTGTATTTATTTTATGACTGCTTATTATAGTATACATATGGGAAATTCGACGTGAACTCGACCAGCGCCTGGCCCTCACCATTTTCGATTCGATTTAATTTTTTAAACAACGCAAGCATGTTTTACGCGTTTTTCATGCTCGATTTCGGTACACAAAGTGGGGGATTTAGCGACAGCTTGAGAAGTACCGGCTTACTAGAGCACGCTTATATGTAATTATTCATTTGTTTCCGTGCGTAATTGTTTCATGTTTGTGGAGTTGCCATGGGCACTCGTAATAAAATGTCGGAACCGATCAGACGTGTTCTAATTTATTCTTCATTAAATTAATATAAATAAATTTAAATACATCCTCTGTTCAATCCTATCGTAAATACCTTCCTTAATCGAGTCAGGTGTTTGATAATTCATATAGTATAAATAAGTTCGTCCGAAGGGATATACACAGAACTTCAAGATATAGTGTCGTATTGATCATCAGGACTCTGAAGAATCCTTCACCAGATATAATTCGTACGATTACTTTCAGAAACTGTGTCATCTTAATTTACTATATAAATTATTCGAAAAACTATACATAAAGACAGCATAATTGATTTTACTCCAAGATCCGACAAGAACTTTTATACATATACTTCACAAGATAGACGACTTGTGAAGTATTCTTTTAACGGGATTAATTAATAGTGGATAGACTTTATTCAACCCACGCCTCCCGTTACAAGCTGAGCGGGCTTGCGAATGTGCATGCGCAGAGTTCACGTTTAGCTCCTAGTAGCGAAATAGAGCCACTTTTTATATCCTAGGAGTTAAAAGTGGTCTCTAACGTACGCGTTGTTATTCGTTGCTATGCGTGTGTGTAGTCCGTCGACTTTGTGTACCGGATCGAGCACAAACTTGTAAAACATACTTTTGTTGTATAAAATATCGTGTACACCAAGGAGGCGAAGGTCTCTCACGCCGAGCGTATTTGCAATACTCGTCTACGACTCATATTGCAAATTTACGCTCGGCGTTAAAAGACCTACTTTGCCTCCTTGGTACACAATATACATACTATTAAGACATAGTATATTATATGCATTTGATGCATAGTACATTTTTATTTAGAGTACAAAAATTAAAAGAAAAAATAACGGCACAATTGCCGCCCTACCGAAGTGGGCTGCCCCTAGGCCATGGTCTAGGTTGGCCTAGGCCAAAGTCCGACGCTGCTGGTACCACGTGACTCGACCCGCAGTCAGAGGTAATTTGAAGACTAACAATACGTATATTTACAATATAATACTTTTCAACGATTTCTCCAACATCTCGGTAAGTGAAAATATATAATCAATCCGAAATTGAGCATTTTGTTCATTTATTTCCGTTATTCCATCATTTTCCATGGTTTTTCAATACATATATATATATATATATATAAAATATCATGTGAGTAGTTGTACTGCATATCATATATAATTTTATATTATACGTTCCTCGCATTATACAGCTATCCATTATATACAATTATATAAAAATACATAAAATATATGGTTTATACATATTATACGACGATGGTTAGTAGAATATTAGTACATTACTTTAGCAATGCGTTATTAAATCGAGTTCAATTACACATTACCAAAGTAATGTGTAATGAAATGAGTAATTCCATTGAAAATGTAATTAGAAACTCGCAACACTGGTCTACGGCAACTGATGAAAAATGCCTGGTATCTGGAAATGAAAATTTCATGTACACCCTGATTGGTTATGCTGTATTTCAGATTTTTCAAGTGTTCAGCAAACTTACAAACAAATGACAAGTATTTGTATAAAAGAAAAAAAAAAAAACAATTTTATTGGCGAATCGGGTATGGGTAATTCATGGTTGAAAAGGAGAGCAGACTTTTGTAACAGATTTTTTTTTACACTTATTTCAAACGAATCTATAGATACTAATATTCTACTAACCATCGTCGTATAATATGTATAAACCATATATTTTATGTATTTTTATTTAATTGTATATAATGGATAGCTGTATAATGCGAGGAACGTATAATATAAAATTATATATGATATGCAGTACAACTACTCACATGATATTTTATATATCGATACTGCCATTCTAATACGTCGTATCCCACATTTGTAAAATTGTTCAGGAGGCCATGAAAACGCTTCACTATTACCATTGGAAAGATAGGACTTGACGGATTGGAATATTCATTTAAAAATAGTAAATCAACGATTTGACCACTAAAACTTAAACATAAGCTGCACAACATTATTATCATTCCATTTAAAAAAAAAAAGTCAATTTCTGAAATTTTGTGGGCATGAAAACGCTTCACTATCACCATTGAAAGGATAGGACTTGACGAATTGGAATATTTATTTAAAAATAGTAAATCAACGATTTGACCGCTAAAACTTGAACATAAGCTGCACAACATTATTATCATTCAATTTTTTAAAAAAAGTCCATTTCTGAAATTTTGTGGGATACGACGTATTAGAATGGCAGTATCGATATATATATATACAGTACTCGTCAATTGAAGTGGGACAAGGTATTTTTTTCGGATTTTTGCCGGGGGCCAGGATTGCCAGGGGACTTCGTAAATTGGTGATAATCGGGGTTTCGCGAACCCCCCGTAAAATAATAGTGGATGTTATCGTACCCTTTGGTACCTCATACCAATTGAAAAGGCAGCTCTTGACGTGCAAAAGACACCCCCACATGTCGCAATCGGATAACTCGTGGAGAAGTTATACGTCCAGGAAGTGAGAATCGGTCATCGGTGATAACTCCGGAACGCTTCGCTCGATTCCACTGAAATTTGTTGTGGAGTCGTTTTTGATTACGCCCTCAAATCTCACTTTAGTGTTATTACGCTAATTGTCCTCGCAGAGGAGACCCAGGTACTTCCCGAGCGCAAGGTTTCGTTTATCGACATTTTTCGCATTGAAAGACTTTGAATTCAGGGCTAGGAGTTAGTGATTGTTGAAGGGGAAGTTTCAACGATTAAAATGCGTGGTCATTCAATATCGCGAATGACCCCCATAAGAAGCGGGAAGTTGATGAAAAACGAGAACGAAATCGTGTACCCGCGAGATTTCGATGCAGAGTTGCACGCCGATGTTCACTTGTCTCGCTAAAGGGGCGCACGCACTGATATATATACTAACTGGATGGAGGATAGCCCATGCCAGCGTTGGAAAGAAAGAAGGCTGCTTAGAAGCCTTGAAGCAGCCATTTTTGACGCCCAAAAATGGGATAGTATGTATGTCAACGCCTGTACGTGTGATTGAGTTCGCGCTATGAAGTTGGGTATGAAGTAAATTTCATGCACCTCAAATTGAATTCCCACACTTTTGGGTGTCAAAGATGGCCTCGGTTTTCGGTTCAATTAGGAATCACGGGTGACAGGCCATCCGCCATCCAGTTATATATATATCAGTGGGCGCACGCGACCATCCCTGGTAATCTCTCTGATGAATGCGTAGGCTTCATTGACGCTTTTGTGAGAGTTTTCAATGATAAATAATTATTAATTCATAATTATATGGACGAATATCCTACGGGCGTAAGAGCAAAAAAAAATCGTTTTTTTTAAATATTAAAGGGACAACGAAAAAAAAATTCTTCTTCCACTTACTTTATTTCCTTTTCTACTTATTTTATTTTATTTTTCGGTATTAAAAAATTGAAAAATTGAAAAACCTACTCTCTAAATTTTCGGGAGTGGAAATTCCACTCCCCACGTAGAGTGACCAGCAAATCACTCGTTTTAGAGTGAGATTTCACTCTCTTAGAGTGAATTTGTTCAATCTAATAATAAAAGTGAAAATTTTCACTCTAATTTATCGAGTGACTTTCATTCCGCTTCAAGTTTCACTCTAAAAAGAGTGAAGTTCGACTAAACCTGACGCCATGACGGTTCGCCATATTGCAAGTTTTGGCGCGTTTTGGCCGACACTAATCGCCAGCCCCGCAACGTTGATGATCCGACCAAATATTCAGAAGTGGTTAATGTGATTTGGTGATCGGGTTCATCATTGGTTCTGAAACCAATCACCTGTGCGATGAGTAGACCCATCAATCTACCGAAGGTAAGTGTTCATAATTGGCTGTATCTGATAAATGTGTTGTAGTCTACTCTTCTGTTCAAAGTGAGGTTAGGAGATCTGAAAGTATTGCAATCTAATTACAGTATTATACCATAATTATTTCCATCTCCTGGAATTGACTTTATCGTTCGAAATTTTGAAAACCTAATATCTCGTTACATTTGTACAGGAAACATTGTCTGATTCGAGCGCGTTTGCTTCGTATTTGAAACGCCGAGATGTGCCAGACGAAGTGATCCGAATCCTGAGAGGTGAACAATTTTTCCGATCAAAATAAAAGTCTTAAGTTTGTCGAATGAAATTACAAGCCCTCTGCGCCAAACATTATTAACATTATTAACGTTATCTGTTTTTATAAGGCATATTAATAATATGTGTTTGTATTTATTATATGTGATGTATTAAAATATTGAATATTCAAAAAAGCAAGAAATATTTATTTCATGAGACCATTTTACAATATACACCCACATAAATCGAATACTACCCAACTCCAACGCTTGGAGTGAATCAGGTCACTCGAAGAATGATTGGACAGTCCACTCGTTGAGAGTGAGCATTTCACTCGTTTAGAGTGAATATTGACTGTAAACCTAAGAGTGACTCTCTCACTCTTTCGAAAGGGTGAGAAGTCACTCTATTGAGAGTTGCACGATTTTCAAGTTTGCAAAGAGTGGAATTTCACTCTTATCGAGTGAAATTCCACTCTTGAAAATTTAGAGAGTGGGATGATAATTTCGGTCCAACGTATGGCTATCGACATTGGGCCAGTATGAATTTATGAAAATAAATTTTTTCAATTCATGTGGGTCACCCATCCAAGTTCTGGCTGCAGTTGATGTTGCTTAACTTCGTTGATCGGCTGACGTCCGGTTTTCATCTAGATCTAATCGTCGTCTGTTACAATACTTGACACTTTTTGACTCAATAGGTAAACTTTGATTTGTGAGGATTTACATCAATATGTACTTAAAAAAAATAAAACATTACAGCTAAATTTCACGGTCACTTCGAAGATTTCTGATGATTAAATAGTATATTATACTTTTATTCGATTGCATAGAAACATTCTTTACTTGAACATCTGAGTTCCAAATATCTTTTTAATCCAATTACTTTCCTAGAGTTCCAAAAGTTCTCACTCACTGTAACGCTTACATTAAGTATGTAATAATATAGATAAAAATCTAGTCTCTGTTACTATTTTCAGTGGGTTAGCAAATTGACTTTTGAATAATTTTATAGATCGCTTTTTTTTATTTTTAATACAAGTGAAATTTATGTCACAGAGTTTTATTATTGCATATGTTTCATATAAAGTCACTTAATTAGCAATATCGCATCAATCTATACGCGTTACGCGCACAATATTTTTTACAACATTTTCCAGGCGTGATCTCGCCTTGACACTGATCAATCATGATGCTGATCGTTGAGATTGAAATTTCTATTAGCTCTCGATTCAACACCTTGACCATAAGTTTCGATAAATAAGAAAATATGAGACCAGTTACCATAGGGTAGTTTGGCGTAGTAGGTAGAGCGTGCGGTTAGTAATACAGTCCGACCTCCAAATAAGAAACCAAAAGCCCCCAAGGGGAAGAGGTTTTGCAAGAATCCGAGTACCCCCGCCATGCGTACGCTCTTCACAAACTCACTCTCTCTGTCTCTCTCTCTCATTCGCACGTAAGTGCAATCCGAGCTTAGAGTGGGGGAAGCGCTCGAGTGAGAAACTGGGGAAGGTTTCTTATTGCCGGGTTTCTTATTTGGAGGTCGGACTGTATAGCGAATGCGAGCGGCCGTGGGTTCAAATCCCGGTTAGGGCGAAAAATGTAGGTGGCGTTTTTCTTATCGAACCGGAGATGTTTGTCGATCTATATGTCAATAGTTATGAAATGTGACAACAAATGTTCACATGTACGTCAAATTCCTTTTTTTTCTCACTATTTATATGTAATGCTTATGAAGTTTACCGGACTGATCAGTGGCGGTTCCAAGAAAAATATTTAGTTAGATTGAAAGATGTTCAGTCAAACAGACAGAACAGCGCTTTGCTCTGCTCAAAAGTTTATTCAGTTCAAAAAGGCCACATTTTGACTGAAATAGTAGATTACGATACAAGTGCGCGAAGTATATGATTCTCGCACGAGTTTAGCTTGTCGCCCGAGCGAAGCGAGGGTGACAAAAACACGAGTGCGAGGATCACGTACGCGCACGTGTGTCGTATACTATTTTTTATAACTCAGTGTGCGAATTTCGATTTCGAAAATAAATATAAATATAAATATCTGTCTATCAGTAACCAAAAACCGGCTGGGAATGTGAATACTGTATTTTGGACAATGTTCTATAGATACACTATTTACAGTGTGCGGAGTAAATCATTCTCTGCACTCAGTGCGCGAATGTATAATATACTCCAGATACATTTGCGCACTGAGTGCGCGAATGTATCTACTCCAGATGCATTCGCACACTGAGTGCGTGAATGTATCTACTCGGAGCACCGCGCGCCACAGTGTGTGAATCGGGCACTTCGCACACTACCAACAGACATGAGAAATCGAAATTCGCACACTGAGTTATAAAAAGAATTTATTAGGACCGGGAAATAGCGGACAAGGAAACCAGCATCAAATCTTAGCTATAATACTTCAACATTAAAGCGTTTATTCAATAATTTAAATTTCTTATGACGGTTGCAACCAAACTAACGTTATATTTACACAGTTGCTTATTTACTAGGTTGATCTATTCAATTTGCATGTTTATCTCATGACTTTACATTGTTCTCTCTTAATTTAATATTTAATTTTATAAAGGATTTGATTATCGAAGAAAATAAGTGAAGTTAAAGCAATATTCTGAATTTACGACTAATAAGACAATATAAAAATGTGGCTAGGCAGATCGCTAGGCGCTTTGCCTTTAGCGTTTGGTATCAAGAGCTATGTGAGTCAACTCGGTCGCTATCCCTGAGATTGCTGTTGAGTCGAGCGGCGTCACGACATTTATACTCGTCGTGACGTCACCCAACTCAACGCTGTTCGTCGAACGTTCTCGATTCTGTTCGACCGTTCGCAACGGCTCGTTGTATGTAAACGTACCATGCCGATGTCGCCTGATACGTTACAGTATATTCCTCAAACACATGGATTTCTCTCTTTTCTTCTTTGACCCGTCCTAGGAAAATCTTATGCTGTTGGGAATTCCTATACGGGTATGGGGGACACCCTCAACTCAAGTGTGCTTATAAAGGAATAGGGTAACGACTAAGAGGCCTGATTGATAAAGACGAATGCATTTTGCGTCAGAATGAATTTCTTTTACGGTTATTTTCAATGATGCCTGAAGTGACCAGAAAGTGGAACTGACCCATCCACTTTTGACTTTGGTGTACTAGTTTTGACTCGCGGTTCGAGCACTTGTTCACCTTGTGGCTCACGCAAATACGCAAAAGAATGTAGTAGAAAAATAGGAAAGGAAAGAGGATCGTCGTCAGCTGCGCATCTTGGCGGGCTCGGTCGGGTGCGCACGCTGCATTCTGCAATACCGTCGCGCTTGCGTGCCCGGTCGGCGGCGTCGCGAGCGTCCTACTCTGACCGCGTTGGGTGTTGTTGGATGTTGGATATTAGGTAGCTACATAGCTATGTGCGTCTCATGCTGCCGTCTCGCGGCGCCGTCCTATTTCAGCTCGGTGTCGGTGCACATGCGAATCGTGAAGTCCCGCACACATGTCTACCTGCGTGCGGCGCGCTCCCACGACCTTCGACGCCCTTGTCACGGTGCCGGCGACTCATTTTTACAAGTTACGCGCTCTGATCGTCATCCGTATCTCGCAGCCGAGTTCAGTCGAGTCCCTTATATACCCATACGTCATCCTACCGGTAAACCGCGAAGTGTCAAGTGAGTGCTGATTGGGATAGGGATAATACAGAGATACCTACAACCTAGGTCACGGTGCTCAGGGGGAAATTCAGCTATTTGGGAAAAATTTCGATCTCGAAAGTAGTGAGTTGTTTTTACTCAATTTCAACTTCACTAAATCCCATCATCACATCCCAACTTATCGTCATATTCAATAATTGATTAATCAATTCATTCTCCGATTCAGTCTTTATTAAATTGCCCAACTATTCCGTCCGTGTGTATAGTTATTATAAATAAAAGTAAACACACACTAGCTGCGAGCGTTCAATATACACTTACGCTGTTTTGAAATTGTGTTTGCATCGATATCCATACAAACTACAAATTATCATTAGGGATTAATAGTTCAGGATCTCATTGGACACTAATCATCCGGTTTTAATATAGTTCGAAATGTTCGTTACTGGAAGGTTATTTGAAACGCACGTCACCGAACCGCCGAGTCTTCGCTAAAGTCTAAACATAGTCGCGTTCATTACTTTGCGTAATTGTTCTGGCCACGGTCCAATCATTAATTTTTATTCACGTCTACTTGCAATCAGCAATAAATAAGAATCTCTTATGTTCAGTATAACTGTTTTGGCAAAAAATCATTGGTACACATCCCATGTGTTTCTATCAATATCATCTACAAGCTTGACTTACTTTTCATTATCTATGAACCTATATAACTACCAAATTGTGCTATTTGAATACGATTCCGATTGTTATGTACGTGCGACAGTGGAATAAGAAGCATTTTTCTATACAATTATCAAATTATCCAACTGTTTAGGGAATTTCGAATATTGCACTAAGCTCAAATGCGTTATTTCAGCCTATGGTTCCGTTTAGTTATTTGTTTAGCCTCTCGCAAACCTTAGTTGAGTATGAATTCAAATTGAATTCATACATTCTTATTTGAATATATATAATTCGGTTGATCAGGTCAATTAATAGCGCGCTACAAGTCCTCGAAATACAAACACATAGTCGTTGCATCGAACGGGATGAAGTAAGTTATTAATAGAAGGAAAGGTAATTGGCGTCGTCAATTAGCCTGCAAGACACCAAAAGACGAAGAACAATAACTATGATAATAACGTCGAAAAAAATCGATCTTCTTTATTGTGTGATGTTTTTTTTTTTCCTCAAAAGCAGCTGATGACATTCAGTTGTCCCGTGATCAGCGTTTTGTCGGTCACCTTGAGAAGGAGGGAGATTGGAAACAGTGAGTGAGGGGGTGGAAGGGCGGGAGGGAGGGAGGGAGGGAGGGAGGTTGGTTTTTCTCCTCGGTCTTGGATCAAAAAAAGATTTTCATTCACGTGCTTAACGTATGTCTGACATTATATAAACTCTCAGATATACCGGGTATCATGACTCTCTGGTAAATAATGACTGCAGCAACCTGACGATAATGAATATTATAATCTTCGCTATGCGTTTAAACGCAGAAAGGTTCATATATAGTATGTATTTCGGTACCCTGATATCGTCCGCACATGTATACCTATGTTGTTATCGACTATTATTATTATTTTTTTCACTATTTTTAATCACGAAAACATTCTCCTTTTTTCTTTTTTACATTTATTATTATAATGATTGCGCTGCATCTCGTTAATTAAGATTTGAAGTTCGGAAATTCTGAACGAATAAATATCTTCAACGCTCATCCAATAGCAATAATTCAATCAAATATTCGACTATGTTTACTTTTGCCTGAAGATAATAATTATTATTCTTCAAAATTTTCTATTCCACACAAATTCCTTCATTCCAATTGATACATCACGTTTTGAATAGAAATTTCACAGATTAAAATTGTCTGATGTTTATGGCAATATTTGAAAACTGACCCCCTTAACTATTAGGCAAATTACAGACATGCAATAATTGTTGTGTTACTGCAGTACTATCGTTACGCCATTTGATAAGAATAGTCGTATCGATTCTAAGGATTTTTTTGGCGATCGATCCATTTTATTCAAGGTGAATGCCTGGAAGCTCCCTCTCTCTGTCTTTCTCTCTCTCGAACAAAAATATTTTCTTTTTCAAACTTTTTCCAAAGTTTGTTTTTCAAATTAAAAAAAAAAAATTGAACAAAAACTTATTTTTAAAATTTTTTTCCAGAAACATCGTACTTCTTCGCCTCTCCAAAGCTTGAACCTTAGATTTACCCCTCACAATGCACCATGCAAAAGGAGAGCGTGAACGAACTATTTTAAGAGGTCGCTCAATCGATGTCTATAGTTTTATCGGTAAATATTGATTAGCATATCGTGAGAATTTTTCTCAGCGGATTCTGTTCGCAAGGTGGATTTCGAGATTACGAGATAAAAATAAATTCGAATTTCGTTTTTATTTTTGACACACCCTAATATATATATTATCCAACATTGTCATGGATATAAATAAAAACTATCCATCCATCTATCTATCTCTCTCTCTCTCTCTCTCTCTCTCTCTCTCTCTCTCTCTCTCCCGTTTCACGCTTATAAGTAAGATTACACTGCATTATTTTTTATTGCGCGCAATCTGAATCTATCCCGCACGCTCCAGTGTCTTTTTTGAATCTTTCGTCCTGCCAACGCCGATGCAAGATGCACAATTCAAAAGAGTCGTGCATGGTGGTGAGTGGTGGTCGCGGGTTATCACGCGGTCACTGATGACCTACAGTATTATTTTCAAACTGTTAATGAAATTCTCTTACTTCTTCTCACTGGTTATTTAGTCACGTGCTATACTATAATTACAAGTGTTATTATTTCAGGCATACCCGTATATGAATGATACAAGTGAACAAAATAAGATCGTCGTACAATAATCGGCAAACATTTCAAACTCGTTCAATATTACATATTCAAGGTTGTTGATTTGCAATGATATTTACAATGACAACTCGACAAATGATTTCAAACCCTCATGGTCATAGTGATCACTGATCAGTTATCGTTAGATACCTTATTATAAACAAATAATAGCCATCAGAGAAAAAAAAGGCATGAGAAAAGAAAAAGGAAATGAAATACAAAAATGAATTGAATTTCATCGCAGCCGTATTTATTTCATGTCGATCTTTCAGAAAAGAGTTAATATCTTTTACTTTTCGCCAAGGCATCCAAAGATATTGATGAAACTAGAGCGTCGGATTGTGCTTCGTTCAATCTACCAGGCGGCTACAGTCAGCTGCAGCCGTGTAGAAACCGCGGCGATAATAATCGATAAGCCGAATGATTCAAATATTTGTCGAATTATATTATTACTATTATGATTATCAATCATCAGTGTCATCGTTATCATTTGTCCTCTGCCAATTCATCATGTGAGTTATTTTAAGCTTTAATAATATCGTACGGTACAATTGAACGATAATTATTCCCAAAAAGGTTTTTTTTCAATTGAGAATAATGGATGACAAGAGATATGTAAGTATATGCTATCTTTTCATCAACTATATATACATAATATATGGGGTATTCCACGTGAACCGGATCGGTTTTTGACCGGAGGTCATCGAATTTGACGCCAATGCAGATGCAGATTCTTTGTTACTACATGAGATGTCCCCAACAGTTACAGAGCATGAAACCAATTGGTTCAATTTATATCGCTGTCATAATTATACCAAAAATTTAATCACTACATTTTCAACTCCACTTATCTCAGCCATGCATGAACAAAATCATAACTTTCCATAGTGCATTCTAATATTAGGACCACCCTAATATTATATGTGATGCAAGTTATTCCGGGATGAATCCCTTCTGACGAGGAGTATCTCGCTTTTGTTTTAAGTTCGATCAGAGGTCACCTTCAGTTTATCTCGGCTCATATATAAAAGGCATGCCCCTTAAATGATGCCCTTCTTACCCGAAACGACCCGACGCACCCCGAAGCTCCCCCGACCTTTCAGTTCGCACCGTAAACTCCAATATACGTATGATCCCACGCAGTACGAGTGTACGTTTTCTATAGCGTTCCCAGATGGCATTAGGAAGGTCACCTTGGTTACGATTGACTTTATTACCCATTCGTGATGGGGCAGCGACCTGAATTGCGTCATAGCAATACCGACCGAGGAATACTATACAGTACGAATAAATCTCAATTGAGAGTTTATAAATCTCTTGCTGTATTATAATTTCAGAGTTCTTCGCAGAAAAATCAATGTTTTTGAGCGTTTTAGAATTAGGGAAAGAATTTATTGAGAAATATTCAACAAACAGAGTTCCCGCCAAGTGTCAGTTTCAGTACGCCAATAATTCTCATTTCAATGAAACACTTAAGGCAAGGATAATCAATGTCGCTTAAATGTACTAGACGCGGAAACAGGCGGACCTACACGAAGATCACGACGGCCGCGACGAACATTCTAAGTAATTTATGAATGAATAAAGACAAAAAAGTTCTCAGCCCCATTTATAGAAATCGTAGTTTTTTGGATAGTTGATCCATCTTCATCAATGAAGCCTATAATAATTATGACAGCATTTCAATGAAATTTTGAAAAAATATCGCGTCCGGTCGCAATAAAGCGCTTTCAATTTATTCTGAGTCCCATATGAATGATTGAAGATTATCATATAAGATTGTAAAAATGATGAGGAACAAAAACTTGAGAAAAATCACCTTCTGGAGACTATTTTTACTCTCCCGATCTACAGAGATTTATTTCGATCATATTGCCTGCGCATTTTTTTAAATGGCGTATGACGTCGTCATATGATCGTTTCGAATGGTATAACAGCTGCAGACTGTATACGTATACGTATCTATACGTACATATATGTACAGTCAGCTGCATTCGAATTTAGAACGACTAAACGACACTGTGAAAAATGCTAAACTAAACTATTTCCAGCTGGGCTGCCTGCTTGCAAGCTTTGGCAACCGCTTGCAAACGTGTTTACAGCTCTAAGCTCATGGATCTTTCTCTTCGACATCGTATGATCGTCGGAAAATTTATTTTTCAAGTTATTTTAAATCTTTCATAAGATTGCCTTATACAGCAATTACTCAAAATCGGGAATGAATGTCAGAAAGTTGAAAAACCTTCCGATTGCTTTATTCTATGGTCATTATCATACTGAATTCCCTCTTTCGTGAAAGATCTGGGTTTTTCGACTTATCGAGAAAAAAACCAGTCAAAATCATATCGCGTCCCTAATGCCATAAAGGCATATCGCCGTTATAGGCCTTTATGGCATACTAATGCCAAAAAGGCATACAGTTTTTTCAAACTTTGTCTATCGCTTTGAAAACATGAGAATCGCATAGAAAGTCAAACAAAAAAAATTCGTTTTCCTAAAACCAAAAAGGCCTATGGCCAAAAAGATATGCTCTTTTGGCATTAGTTTTTTTTTTTTTTTTACCCTAATGCCAAAAAGGCATATCTTTTGGGACATAGGCCCTTTTGGTTTTAGGAAAATTGATTTTTTTTTTGACTCTTTATGCGTTTTTCATGTTTCCAAAGCGATAGGCAAAGTTTGAAAAAACTATATGCCTTTTTGGCATTAGTATGCCATAAAGGCCTATAACGACGATATGCCTTTATGGCATTAGTGACGCAAAATATAATCATTCACAATGAAATAAGTGAAATCATTACACCGTACCGAACCAAGACATTGCACGATTTGCAAAACAACTTAGAGAAGGCATAAATATGTGTTTGAATTTGAATTTGCGTGTTGTATTTTATTGTGATTTATTTTTGTTTATATGCCTTTTTGGCATTAGTTATCATTTCGCCTAAAACCAAAAAGGCATATGCATAATTATAGGCATTTTTGGTCTTAGTTTTGTTTTTTCTCAGAATATCCATTTCAAGTTATTCTGAAGCGATTGGGCGAAAAAAAAAATTTATATGCCTTTATGCCCCTACCCTTACGGTAGATCTATATACAGCGTATGCCTTTATGGCATTAGGGACGCGATATTTCTTTGCCAATATGTTATTGTCCACTAGTTTTACAGCAAAAAATAAAGTGTTACCAATATTGAGTAAAGTTAAATTTTCCACAAAAATGTTCTTAAGCATATTTCTCGTTCGATGGATGATTTGGAAACTATAGCCCCGCGAAGCACGCTACCTTCCCTTTTCGTATCCCACCAGCATCATGTAGGGTAAGGTTGCTATCGATGGACCGGTGCAACCGATGGACCAGTTGAATATTTCAAAAACGCGTTGGTAGGAAGAGCTCTTCCCAGTTGGAATTGAGGGCACTAGTCGGGAAGAGTTGAAAAAATGTTGAAAAGAGTCACTCGGTTACAATAGGCGTGCGGAAATCTAGTAAAATAAGAATTTGCCTTCTCTGATCTTATTTTTCATGATTTTGCGAATGTGTTCGAACCCTTATCCATTTATTGGGGGTAAATTCGCCTTGCACGCTTTGATAGCTGAAGGTTTCAAGATTCGAAACGATACTAGACATTTATTTGTATGTTCCAACTGGGGGGTAGTAGAACAGGTTATGTATTGCTTTGCGAATTTCCATGGATGGACCATGAAACAGTGCCATGAATGGACCAGTAGTTTATAGTGGCAGATAGTCTATAATAGTTGAAAAAAATAGAATAGGTATATGGGTTTTTCTCCACTAACTGGAAATTCCGTGTCCCACGAATATTTTACCCATAAAATGACTTGAATTGGATATTATTTCTTACTGAAATTCATGTTAACAAGTTGTTTGATAGAGGCAATAGTCTAAAAATATTAGAATAAATGCATATAAGGGAAAATTTTCACATCAACACCCCTAAAAAAACAGTCCCCTGGGATGTCCCAGATGCAAAATCGAGATTATTTCATAACGTGTAGTGAACAAGTAATAATATTTTCCAATACTACTCTAACATAGTTGTCTACAATAAAGGCATTTTACAATTTGCATGGATATAATTTTTTAATTTACTTTTTTTACGCCGAAATTGTGAGCTAAAGTTTGTCCTTGATTTTTGCTAACAGTCCCCTGTCGCACAGAAAAAAGATTCTTTTAAATGGTGTGTGACATCCTCGTCACGATTTATGCGTCAAATCGAATGTAACCGCTGTAAAGTTCATAGCAAATGACGGACAGCGATTTGGCCCTATTTTATTCAGCCGTTTCTTCGCGTTCGGTGCGATGCTTACGCGTCTGGACCCCTAAGAAGACCAGTCCCCTGGCAAGATTTTTTCTCTGAATGAATTATTTCATTCACCTATCCAGCAAGACAACATCTAACGGCAGAAGTCACATTACTATTAGTGCAAGTTAATTTGATGAAATATTGTTAGTTTCGGCATAATTATGTATTTTCGCCAAATTCGTCAGTCCCCTGTTGCACCGTCCCCTGCCTGAAATATGCCAGTTTTTCCGGATTTTACTGTTAATGAGTTAATTTTATGAGATATTGATGTCAGAATTTGGTTTTGTGACATGTTGATTTGATATAAAAAGAAATAGTGTTTTTGTTTAATTTGATTTTGATTATTTTTTCCAAACATGCGAGAAAAGTGGCGAGGACAATTTAAAGTAGTTTTTTTCCAATTAGTGGAGAAACACCCATATACAGAAAGATTTTCACCTAGTTTTCAATGAATCTAGGTATGAGATATTGTTCTGTTATGCATAGACGTGTAAAATCAAAGAATTTCATTTTATACATTCGAACTGATATTCAAGATTAGATAACGTACTAATATAAATGCGATTTTGTATAATATAACTTTTAAGACTGCTGTTTACATGAAGATCTACCCATAGTGCATCGATTTATCATTGACACCAATAATATGAAGTCATTGAACTGTTTTAAGTTCATTATTTAGGTGGTCCAACGAAGGAAACCGAGTGGTCCATTCATGGAGAGGGGTTGCCATGGATGGACTAAATGCAAAAAATACAAAATCGGTTTTGCTGAGTCGACAATTAACGATAAATTTGTCTACATGTGAACGTTTTGTAGAAAAGGTTTCAATGAAGAGATCCACCATTGATTTTTCATGTCTGACATGAAAATGTACTTTTTATGACCAATTTGGCTTAGGGGGTCCATCGATAGCAACCTTACCCTAATGTTTAGTCTCAATGTTTGAGAAACCTCATTTCCTTGGTCTTTCTCGTGACAAATAAAACATAATAGTCGAACGGTGAACCTTGCGCGACGCCGATAATTTTGCAGCATGTGCTTACTTACTTACCGACTTGACGGATCAAGACCCGCTTTCCCGTGACGGCTCTGAGAAAATACCCAGTATATATTGATTTCATGTCACGAATCAAAAGGTTCGTCGTTCTCTTCGGACATGAAGCGCTCCAGTTGAACATCGATTCCTTCTTCGCAATCCAACTTTCACTCTACGTTATCGACATTTGTCCACGAGGGTCCCTGAGAATTTGAGCGAACAGTGAAACATTGAAGTCTAACTTTCAGCTGCAAATCGCTTTACCTTCTGATAACGTCTTCGATTGGTCAAAAGTCTGATTATTGCGTGTTCTCTTCAATACAGTGGCGATCGAACTTTTTGACATTTATCACCGGTTTGATGTATTTTTTGGGCACTGATGCCTGGCCGCAGCGTTTTGGTATCCAACAAATTCCTTTCAATGGAAATTATTCAATTTTTTTTACAACTATACAAATTAACAGTCGATTAGAAGAGGTCAGCACTTTACTATGCGGACTTTAAAGTTTGGACCCAGAATGACGCGAGGAATGATTGACTGGTCTTTCTACTTTAGTGGTGTCATTGTAGGCCATCAGCATCATGAATATAGTCGAGTTTAACCGTATAATGGACTCCGAAGTGGTTTCGACTCATTTATAGGCGGAGTCTGTAGATTTAATCGTAAGTAAAGTCCGGCGCACACGGTGTATTTTTTCCTGCTGGATCGTTTGCTGGTCTGTCGTGCTCGTAGCTGTGAGGGCTGGGCCGCATGCAATCGAGCTGGCTGTGATGCAGGCTCAGCTTTAGACGGAGCCTCTGCTGGGCAATAGGCTGGTTTAAATGCACTGCAATCGCTTAAAACTCGCGCTGTGCTTCAAAAAAACTAACAAACAGAGCTTGTATGCTCAGTTGTAACCATGTCATGGCAGATCAGCTAAACAAAAATTTAAACGAAACACCACCTCTAGATGCACTGCAATCGGCAGCAGCATGAAAACATGCAGAGAAAAATAGCACATGGTCAATCACCGAAATCCTGCAAGGCAGATTGCACTAGCGCAAGCAGTATCGTCATTTTGAAGTACAGTTCCCTGCTCAGCTGCCATTATGGCTCCAACCAAGCGACCCCGCAGGAAAAAATAAACCGTGTTCGCCGGGCTGAAGTATATATCGACGGCTGCGTGAAAAAACCGGCTATCTCGAGTCAGGCTTGAATAACCGGCTATTTGGAGTTTCGCTTGAAAAAGCGGCTATCTCGGGTTATCGTCGAAAAACCGGCTATTTCGAGTTTCGCTTGAAAAAGCGGCTATCTCGAATTTTCGTTGAAGAACCGGCTATCTCGAGTTTTCGTTGAATAACCGGCTATTTCGAGCTCAGTTTGAAGAACCGGCTATCTCGCGTCTGAAATTTTCTCGCCGCAAATTAAGTTGGTAGTACTGGCGGGCTGAATACGAGATTCCTGAGCGCCTCACAAAACTCATGCAAGCTTCGTTTTGTACATTTATATTCTATAGGTACTTATCTACATAATTATAGCAAAAATAAATGCACAAAGCATCAAGCGTATATTTGCGAGATGAAATTTTAGATTATTATTCCAGCATAATGAGATTAGTACCTACATCATGTCATGTGATGGTACGTATAATTAATTGATATCCGCGGTGATTGATTAATATTATATATTATAATAATAATAGATTAATTAATATTATATTGTATATGAGCAAGTCCACCAATTCTGGACGTCGGATCCGGCCTCACTCTCTCAGATCTTTTTGACATTTTGTATGCTGAAAGTCCTCATCGAAAAACAACTACCCAATTTTTTTCAGATTTTTATCGCTTTTATTTCAGAAGTTATTATATGGGGTATTTCATACAGTTTTATACTTCTTGTCTTAATAATTTTTTTTTTTAGTTTTTTCGCCACTGTAGCTCTTTTTTGAAAGACTAGGTTTCTTGTTTAAAAAAGTCTCAGCTTGCCAAAAAAACTATTTTTTTTCATTCACGTTTGTAAAAAGCTCTTAAAATTCAGTTTGAAATAAAAAAAGCTGATTTTTTGCCGTTGCCCAAGTTTTGAAAAAATTTCGTTTTGAAGTTTTGAAATACTTTCTTAGAAAAGCTGAGAAAATTTTACATGGACCACGTAATTTTCAGAGTGGGATCTCGATAAATACACGAGAAATGAATTAATGAATGAAAATCGGAGAAAATTTTCAGTTGATTTCCAGATTTATTCCATATATTCATTCCAATTTTTGTCCATTAATTCATGCGACACCTGAGCGAAACAAAAAAATAAATTTTCAACTCAAACCAAGAATCACTTCGATGTTTCGAATTTCTCATTATTTAGGTGCAAAATTTCTACTATGTTTTCGTGATTACATTCGCACTGTTTATCGGACAAGATTTAATTTCGATTTCTCTAATCTTTTCTGAAAATCGACTTTGTTACCGTTCAGATCTTTGAAATCATTCTCGATTTTGCTGCGGTATTTGTTATCCATTTTTTCTTATGGACACATTATATTTAGACATGCAAGTTGCATTTATCTCATGAACAAGCGAACAATGATTGCTTTCCGATTATCTATACGTATCGAGTGCTTGCTATCTCGGCGCCTAGATAACTCGACATAATCGTATAACACACCCAATAAATATAACGAAGCAGAAGTTGAATAAATCTTACTCTTATGCATTAGGATGAGTCGAAAATTGTGAAAATTTTCAGAGATTTTTTCCGAAGATATGAATCATTTGCTAATTTTCCGTGAATAAGGATTTGAAAGAGTACATATCTGGGCACCTTATATAAAAAAATAAAAATTTTTGGAATGATCCGCTTCCTTTTATCAGTGACATAGTGAATTTAACGCTAAAAATGGCGTGCTTGAACGTCCCGCGCGCCCCCTAAGATAATTCTAAAATTCGAATTGTTGTACGGAGACCTTTATTTCAGTGATATCTTTGATTTTTGAGGGTAGCCAACAATTTTCACAATTTTTGACTCACCCTATTATACATATACCGAGAAGAGTTCTTGAACCCATACAGTCGACTGCGCATATACCAAATAATTCAATTTTATTGGTCGGTGGGATCGTCCCGCGATGATATTTCAACCTGCGAGGCACGGGTGCCAATTTGCAAGCAATGGAGTGAGCGCCGTAAAACTCTCGCGCGTCAAGTAGTCAATCGACGTTATTTTTTTTTAAATTTAAATTTAATTTCTACTGTATTGAATTAACACAGTTTGATAAACTGTTCCCACCTATATCTGTTTCCTTTCTTCCAAGCATCCATCATTTACAATTAGACCTGTAGTAGTCAATTGTGATTGGATAAAACAAATCCTCTATAAATAAACCGATACATTGAATCGAAGCAAGCAATCAGCTATTCGGAATATATTTCGACGGTTCTCTCAGAACATCAAGTCTCAATATAAACAATAAAAGCTTTCTCAGCCTTTCCAAATCATTACTGCAATCCATTGAGACTTCAACCTAAAAAATTCATATCAATTACATCACCGTAAAAAACAAAGTCTGACAGCTAAAACACGGGATGGCCAGCCTGCTTCAGGCAGACGACGAAACTCACGCATGCGCAGTGGACTGTATAGTTTCGAAAAGTCCTCTCGGTATGCAGGTTGTTCGATGGGGGGAAAACACAGTAAAAACATGTAGACATCAATTTATTATCATATGTACATACATGTACCAGCTAAAGATTTACATGGAAATTAAATCTGCTAATTATAGTCTGCAGCCGAGAATAGCTGGATGTGATAATGAACGAAGAATGCTTTTAGCAGTGCTGCCTCTTAGATCATCGTGGAACCAAACAAACGAGAATAAATTTCAGTGGTTCCATTTTGTCCAGAGGTCAATCAACTCGGGGATGAATTATAGTGGATCTTATATTAACGAGTCCAGTATATAGTATGTGTCGTCTCAGAGCTAGACTATTGAGCGGTTATGGCGATATTTATCTCCTAATAGAAAATGAAAGAATGAAAATTTTATATCATAAAAATCTACCGCAGCTATCGGGCAATAAGTCGTGAGAAAGACTTTATAATTATACACCAAAGTCCTTATTATATCTAAGCAGTAACTGAGAATGCTAATTCTAAGATAAGTATGCACCATATATGCCGCATGCAGCACCTAGAAGTTTTATGTCCACAGCAGCCCCTTTAATCTATATGTCTGTAGAAACAACGGCCAATGACTTCACTAGTCGACCGAGACTTCGTCGTGGGCAGTAGCGTGGATAGGGGTAGGGGTGGGGTCAAGTTGAGAAAGTACGAGAAAAAAAAAACTGCAAGGAACCAAAACTTTTTGTCCGGGAAAACAAATTCCTGGACAATTTTCATGGGAATCAAAAATATTTAAAGAATTTCACTTTCATTATTCAGGATAAAAGGTGGATGAAGGTAAGAAAATTCCGAATCCAAATAAAAAAAAAAGAGTAGTCCTCAATTTCTTCAACGTTCAGTGAAACTTTCTTCATAATACGTGCATGAAATGAGCCTTCTTACATGCTTGTCGGGCGTGGGCGAAATTACGTGTTCCGAACGTGAGTACCGAGCGGCAGGGAATATACATTCCCAATTCCCGCCTCAACGGGAGGGAAAGTACTTTTCCTCCCGCTGTTCGTGTTCTATCGCTGGAGCGGGATCCAAAGTACTTTCTTTTCCGCCCCAGCGCCATTCTCAATCCGATCGACGCGCATCAAAGAAGGCACATTTCGTGCTCTTATTATAAAAAATACAGTGAGCAATTAGAGGGGATGGCCATCCCCTTCCCCTCCCCTCCGCCAGTTGCACAATAAACTATTTCTTAAAAAATTCTATGCATAGTTCTTATTTCGCACCTGAGTCATAGAAGATCGAATATGCGAAGAAAAAATATCGATAATGAGAGAAAAAGTTATAATCAGGTGTCTACTGAGAAAATGATATGCCTATAGTTGATGTATTATGTTAAACCCCAAAAGCACCTCTGGTGCAAAAACCTTTCGCCAAGTACAATAATGTGATCACTACCCCCAAAATAATCTACCAATGAAAATTCCTCCTTAACAAAAGTGATACTATAAAAATGTCTACCTACAAAATGATTGTAATCAGATACAATTGCCAAGTGCATGTCTGCCGTACAATTATAAAACAGAAGATATGAAAAAATAAAAATTTGGAGTACGTGGTACTTGTCGGGCCGATATTTCATATCACTTCAGGATTGTTGACATAGTTTAATGGCTGTTTTCACGTACTTATCTCTAAGAGGCCCGCCAAGTACCACTACCTCCGAATTTTTATTTTTTTATATCTTCTGTTTTATAATTGAGTACCTGGGTGCAAGAACAACCTAAGTCGACTTAGGTCGTTTTTGCTCTCACCATCATTTTCGCGTTGTACAACATCCCAACTACCTACCCTGTGAGTTTCTGGTTTGTAGGATGTCGCATTTTTGTGAAAAGTATTTTTTAAGTATGCAGTGCGCACGGAGAGTCCACCCTGCCACGCGCGATCTATGCAAGAACAACCTAACGCTACTACTTAGGTTGTTATTGCATAGAACGCGTGAGTCTGTTGAAGTATTGTGCTCGCTCATTCGCCTGCCTGATAAAATCAAGTTTGTGGCGGTTACTGAGTTACCGAATTTAATACTTCTCGAAGTTTAAATGTCCGTTTTGTGTAAAAAAAATATAAATAACATAGGATCTTGCGATTTTTTTTTCGACACTCGATTGTTGGGTCTAATATTGGGAGACAATTTTTTTTTTTTCTTTGTCCGAAAGTTGCCGTACTTCACTCCTTAAGTTATTATCTAGGGTGGGGCAAAATGGACGCCTTGGGTCAAAAGAGTTCATGTTCATACTCAAGTTTTTTTAATGGTAACTCTTTTTTTTTAGTGGTCCATCTTGCCCCACGGTCCATTTTACCCCACCCTCCCCTATATATATTGAGAGCTCATCAATCCCTTTTTATATACTTCCGAAAATATGCCTTATGTGATATTATTTATCTAATTAATTGCAAAAATTGGTGTATTGTTCAAAAAAAAAAAAAATTATTTAAATTTCCTGTCTTATTTATTATTTCACTGGTTGATCCAAATTCTCAAAGACTGCGTAAAATATGTGTTTTGACATGAAAAGTAACAAAATTCAAGTCGTAAGTATCGAGACGGACCGAATATTCGCAAGAAATTTCGTTTTTAGCAAGAACGACCTAAGCCAGCGCGCGTGTTTTATTTATTATAGAGATTCCTGTTTATTTTAGTGCAAAAACAAAATGGGCTTCGTATTCCGGAAGAATCGCCCTTCAAAATGAGTAGTCTACAAAGTCCATTGTGGTTTCGTTCGTGGATGTATTTCAGTTTTTAAACTTCAATCATCGGTTTTGATGTCAAAATCTAAGTCGACTTAGGTTGTTCTTGCACCCAGGTACTCAATTGTACGGCGGACATGCACTTGGCAATTGTATCTGATTTCAATCATTTTGTAGGTAGACATTTTTATAGTATCACTTTTGTTAAGGAGGAATTTTCATTGGTAGATTATTTTGGGGCTAGTGATCACATTATTGTACTTGGCGAAAGGTTTTTGCACCAGGGGTGCTTTTGGGGTTGATATCACCACTTTTTGTACAATTTTGCTTGACCACCTAATAATTGTGCTCGCTCGCTACGTTCGCTCGTTTGGGTATTCCTATATCCTCGCTCGCTTGTCAACGTTCTGCCAATTCTGTCGATGAGTAGCTCAATGCACGTACGCTATACATTTCATACCATCTAACACCCTTGATAAGCAGTAATGTTAAATGTGGCATTATAATATAAATACATTTTCAAACATTTTACTTGACTACCTAATAATTATGCTCGCTCGCTACGCTTGCTCGATCGGATTTTCCTATCCCCTAGCTCGCTAGGCTCGCTTCGTTGTCAACATTCTGCCAATTTTTTCGACGAGTATCTTCATGCACGTTCGGTGATGCATTTCATACTATCTGAATCCCTTGATGAGCAGTAATGTTAAATGTGGTAGTATATTAATATAATTACTTTATATAAAATTTGGCTTGGCTACCTAATAATTGTGCTCGCTCATACGCTCGCTCGATTGGGTTTTCCTATATCCTAGCTTGCTAGGCTCGCTCCATTCTCAGCATTCTGCCAATTGTTTCCATGAGGATCTCAATGTATGTATATGTACGCTGATGCAGTTTATATCATTTGAATCCGTTGATAAGCAGTAATGTTAAAGGGGGGGGAGGGTATACCCGATTTGTTTCCGACACCGCCTATATCTCCAAAACGGGGCTATCAATCGACTTGTCCTTTCGGCAGCCGATGTTTGACGAGTAGTCCAGTCGGATTCGACATAAAATCGACCGACTCCTATTCTTTCTGAGTACAGTTATGCCGATTTTTTTGTAGGGAGATTTGACCTCGACAAATAAGCCCCTGATTTTGCGTGTTGATTGAATGTGTGGAACATTGTTTAAAAAAATGTTTAAAAAATAAATTCGACATTTTGATTCTTAATTTCCTTCATATGCGTGTGAGGCGAAAATGTTGTATATAAAAGTTGTATGTCTTATCCTCGTGTATGATATAAAATTTAGAAAATTCAAAAATTTCGGTTAGTCTAGTCGCAAAATGCAAAAAACCAAATTTTTTACAAATTTTTCAATTTCGATCCAGTTCCCTTAATTATCGATATATACCCTCTAAACTCACATGACGCGTGTAAAACCTGTGCTCCAAGAGTCCGTCCAAAATTCATTCGATTATCTCGCACATTATAGCAACAAATAGCGATTTTCGAAAAATATTCGGGTACCAATAACATTAGAGCCAATGGATTTACAGCGTCTAACGAAAATCCTGGTGGTAGTTAAAGATATGGAGATTCATAATGTGATTTGAAAAAATTTTTTTTTACATCCCAAAGGGTCGAAATAAAATGAAATCAAAATTTTCTTAATTAACAAATAGTATTAGTACTGAAATAATTGACTCGCGGAAATCACTTTTTGATATTGCTATTCCTCTTTTCGAGACGGGAATTTACAGCCAAAAAAAACATCTTTATTATTATTAGAACCGGAGATAAACTTTTTTTACTTATTTGCAATTTATTATCAATGTAAATATTATTAATACTTAAAAAAAAAAACGTACCTTGTCAATACCACAAGAATCAACCATGATTTTTTTCATTCAGATTTGAGCTTCAGTTACGTCAAAATTAATTCTTAAATCCATGCAAATTCGAGGCGTCCCGTTCCAGCGGCTCTGTGGCGGTATATACGACATACGCGAGCGAGCGGTCAAACGTCATTTGTTAAATTAATATCTCCGGTAAGGAGTATCGTAGAAGCATAGTTTTTTATTTCAATTGAATTATTTTTTGATCACCAATCGAAATGATATCAGTTTTTCATTTTCATCAATGCCTTTTTATTCACATTATGACTATTTATTTCAATACACCCATTCTATTAACATATTTGTAGATATATGTGTTATTATCTGCTCATATTACTATTTACCTAAATCTCATCTCATCGCCTCGAATTTGCATGGATTTAAGAATTAATTTTGACGTAACTGAAGCTCAAATCTGAATGAAAAAAATCATGGTTGATTCTTGTGGTATTGACAAGGTACGTTTTTTTTTTTAAGTATTAATAATATTTACATTGATAATAAATTGCAAATAAGTAAAAAAAGTTTATCTCCGGTTCTAATAATGATAAAGATGTTTTTTTTGGATGTAAATTCCCGTTTCGAAAAGAGGAATAGCAATATCAAAAAGTGATTTCCGCGAGTCAATTATTTCAGTACTAATACTATTTGTTAATTGAGAAAATTTTGATTTCATTTTATTTCGACCCTTTGGGATGTAAAAAAAAATTTTTTCAAATCACATTATGAATCTCCATATCTTTAACTACCACCAGGATTTTCGTTAGACGCTGTAAATCCATTGGCTCTAATGTTATTGGTACCCGAATATTTTTCGAAAATCGCTATTTGTTGCTATAATATGCGAGATAATCGAATGAATTTTGGACGGACTCTTGGAGCACAGGTTTTACACGCGTCATGTGAGTTTAGAGGGTATATATCGATAATTAAGGGAACTGGATCGAAATTAAAAAAATTGTAAAAAATTTGGTTTTTTGCATTTTGAGACTGGACTAACCGAAATTTTTGAATTTTCTAAATTTTCTATTATACACGAGGATAAGACATACAACTTTTATATACAACATTTTTGCCTCACACGCATATGAAGGAAATTAAAAATCAAAATGTCGAATTTTTTTTTTCAATATTTTTCTAAACAATGTTCCACACATTTAATCAACACGCAAAATCAGGGGCTTATTTGTCGAGGTCAAATCTCCCTACAAAAAAATCGGCATAACTGTACTCAGAAAGAATAGGAGTCAAGTCGAATCCGACTGGACTAGAGTAATGAGTTCGAACTGGTACATTTGTTCGAATGAAATCGGGATTTTTTTTTTTTTTTGACCGAAAAGTGTTGGCGTGCCATTTATGTCGCCTTATATCAAAGCCTACGCATTGAAAATGCAAAATCCACCGAGAGAGCCCGATTCTATATGGAATTCCGAACACAACCATCCCAAAACAGCTTTGTTTTCGACAACGATGAAGGGGCCAGTTGTATTCTACGTTTTTGTGGTAATTTTCGCGATTGTCAACGGCTGAGAGCAGCTGAGAGCGGCCATTGCCGCTAATGTTAATACATTAGTTCCCAGACCGCCCGTGAGATGTAGCCACGCGCAAATTTTTAGCTTATTAGTAAGAGGCGATTGGACTGCAGGTCGAGTCACGTGGTTACAGGTGTATCAACGTAACAGCGTGGCGACATCTCACGGGCGGTGTGGGAACTAATATAATGACATTAGCGGCAATGGCCGCTCTCAGCTGCTCTCAGCCGTTGACAATCGCGAAAATTACCACAAAAACGTGGAATACAACTGGCCCCTTCATCGTTGTCAAAAACAAAGATGTTTTGGGATGGTTGTGTTCGGAATTCTCGATAGAATCGGGCTCTCTCGGTCGTTTATGCATTTTTTATGCGTAGGCTTTGATATAAGTCGATATGAATGGCACGCCGACACTTTTAGATCAAAAAAAGAAAAAATCCCGATTTCATTTGATCAAAGGTACCAGTTCGAACTAATTACTCCTCAAACATCGGCTGCCGAAAGGACAAGTCGATTGATAGCCCCGTTTCGAAGATATAGGCGGTGCGGTAACAAATCGGGTATACCCCCCCTTAAATGTGGTAGTATAATATGAATATGTTGAAAGCACAAAGGCCTGAAATAATGACACACGCTATCATTCGTTGCTTTCCAATCCCTGTAAAGATATGTTCTTGTGTGCATGTATTAAATATGATATATTTGGCCCATTGAATACACGAAAATATTTGGAAACGAATAATAATATATTAAAGACCTGCCACGTTGAATGAAATTTTTGTCACTTATCAATTTATGTTGTAGACTAAACTCTATGCGATTCAATAACCGTATACCTATAACCTGACCTCAAAATTGCACGCTTCATCATTTCATGAGAGATTGTTATAATTTCGCCCTCCACTTTAGATGTGAATTTTATCATAATAAGTAAGTACCCAGGTAGAAAGTGAACATTGAAATACGCTTGCACCTAGCTAGTTTTGTAAGTGTTAGCTAAAAACTAGCTTACCAACGAACCTTGGTGCAAGGTTGATCGGTAACGCTCCAACTCGCTAACGGCAAGCTTACCGTTTTAGCGTGCATAAACATTGGCAACTTAGCTAATTTCAAGATAGGGAACGAAGCTTATTTCCAACTTGTGAAGATTTGGTATTTCAAGTCTCATATATTGTTTTACAATGAAAAATTTTTATTCAATGACTTTTTCTGGCATTTAACATTGAATATAATATTGCAAAAATTCTGTTCACTACATTTTCAGTTTTTTTTTCTTAATATATTTTATTCGTTTGTGACTTCATCCATTTCCTCCCTCTCTTCTAATTCACGTGATTTCTTCTCTGTAACGTCCTTTCATCCTTTCTTAATTGCATCATCTCTTAGTTTTTTGAGTTTTTTTTCAGCTTTTTTCTGTGTATTAGTTCTTCTAATTTGAATTTGCACAGCGTTGGCCTTTTTTGCGTTTTTGACGCCCGGGCTCGGATGATAATCGAAATGTGACACATTTCGACAAAAAGGAGGTGGGTGACAAGGAATGGGCCCTAACCTCAAACTTGTTATTCCAATGATCACTGTTATGTCATTGAATACGGTCCATATTCAATGTCACTCATTTAAGGCATAATTAGCGTGCCAGATACGAGGTTGTAACTACTAAAAGTATCACAAAGTAATAATAGTAATAGGTAATAACTGATAAAAAGAAATCGGCGTTAGAAGACCCACTTTGCCTCCTCGATACACAATATACTATAGACAGTTAACTTAGTAAAATTATCCAGCAGCTAACTTATTTTTCACGTTCATTTTGAGGCCTGTACTCAGCTTGGATGGGTAGCCTTGATTTAGGCTATATATCCAAGCCAACGATAAGTCTCAAAATATTCGTGGAAAGTTATCTAGTTACTAGCTCATTTTTCACTCTTTTTTTGAGATTTGCAATTGGCTTGGATACTTAGCTTAAATTCAGGCTACAATCCAAGCCAAGTACAAGTCTCAAAATATGCGTGGAAAATAGGCTAGCAGCTAAATAATTTTACTAGCTAATTACAATTAAAAGTCTTGTAATGTTTTCCATCCTAAGAGCAGCCTTGCACTAAGGTTACAGAACAAGTCTTGGATGCAAAGCTCAAATTAAGCTAACTGCAGGTTTCAAACTTGTCCTGCTAAGACAATTTTCTACCTGGGTATAGGAAGCATAAAAGAGAATGAAATTTGCAAAATGTTCAGATGTACGAATATGAACATAACCGACAGTAAGGATGGGCGATGTTCACCGATTAATCGAATAGGTCGATTATTTTTTTTTAATAATCGATTATTTTCGACCGATGTTTTTGAGGTCCGATTAATCGATGTTCGATGTATTTCACCGAACATCGATGAAAAGGCGTGAAAACGTATTTTTTAAATTTAGTAAATTTCGGACCAATCTTAACGAACAATCTGAGAAGAAAGTCCTACCAGAACGTCCGTTTCACCAATTTTATTCCATTTTAAAGTAAATTTTCACAATATTAACTAGCACGAATTTTGTCGAATTTTTCATTGACGAATTTTTCATGAAACATCATGCCATTCGCAAAAAAAAAAACTCAAAAAATAAATAATCGATGTTCCGATTTATTTTTCAAACATCGATGTTTAAACATCGATGCTTTTCAAACATCGATTATTCGAAAATCGATTTTTATTTTGAACATCGCCCATCCCTAACTGACAGCTCTGTCTCGGGAGTCCGTCTGTCCGTAATTTCCGTACTCCGTGGTCTTGGGCAATGGATTCTCGATCATACGTCACTCTATGACGTCAACAGCGTTGAAAAGAGCGCCACCTGGCAGAGTACTTGAAGTATCTCTGCTATATAGTGATGGCCACTCTTTCCTAATTGTCATCCGCATAGATTTAAGGATTATTTGGTCTAAAAGAGAAGGAGACGAAGGGTGATAAGTCGAAAAAAGGATAGAGAGAGAGAGAGAGAGAAGGAGACGAAAAATTTTCAGACGAAACGGGTAGTCAGAAACTTAAGTTAATCATATCTCAGCTTTCCTATCACTAATTCAATTGAAGTTTGTCTCAAATGAAGGGCTTTCCGTGCCTACATTCTGAGATAATTGTTTCAATCCTTGGGATATCGCGAAGAGGAAGAAATTAGGAATATACTGTCTCCCCACCCCACTGGTTAGCTCCCGTTCGGGTATATAGACTCGTTGAGTCTCGCGCGGCGTATACTATAGACATATACCTTATATGACATATATTTTTTTTTATTGTACTTGGCGCGAGACTCTACCGAGTCTCTTGATACCCGCGTCAAAAGCAGTTACGTGTCTATAAAAGCTGGAGGCCCTGTTGTGACGCTCGAAGATCCGGAAGCATGCTTTTTGAATCCTAATATGTAGGCACATCAAAGTTCCGCCATCGCCTTGATATCAATTCAAGAACGAAAAAATATTTAAATTCTCTGGAATGCCTGTTTCTTCTTCTTCTTCTATTACCGGAGCTAAGGATAAAATTTTGCGACAAATCAGAAGCATTAGATATTTTAATAAAATCTCACGGAGTAATCTGCGGGCCAAAGAAAGAATGAACGATGAGTCATGTGCCGAAATCGTGACTCTAAAAAAAACCGGAATTGTGACAGATTTGTTCGAAGTTTGTGTGTTCGAAAAACTCCTTCAATCAATTGGCTGAACAGCTGCTGTGATCAACGTTCACCTATGTCTGAATTTTAAATAATATGAAATTCCAAACCAAACTGGCACTTCATAGCTTCGCCACTGCGTCAGGGGTGTCGAGCATGCACATAAAATTATGATCCGTCACTACTCACCGTCAGTCAGTACCGGATCATATTCCATTTCATATTGATAATCGCGTGTTGTGATTGTGGGTCGAAATCGTGCAGTGAGAGTTTCATAAAACCAAGACGTAACAAATTACAGGATAAACAATTTTATATCGTAGAGATAATATTTTCGCGAATACCTACTAAACAGAAGAAATAATAAATACGAACCTGAGAGCAATCGGATTGATCATGATAATTGATAATTGAGTCAAGATATCGATGGCGACTCATTGATCAGATATTCAAGAACAATAGGTATACAATATACATATACCGATCGTTGACCCTCCAATCCTATCAATTTTGTCGCGTTCTTCGTTCGTCCTTCTGTTTAATTCTTATCGTCAATCTTTCACTGATTAGCTTATCGGAAGCTTTGCAACTCGACGATCAAAATAGGATGTGTTGATAATAATTCGTATGTATTTCAACCTGATTAGGAGCACTCGAAAATATTATAGTAAAAAGATGAACGTTCTAGTGCCGGGTCATTGAATCTTCCACCACCTTCGGGTGGTTAAAAATAAAAATAGATGGATCGGATATTCCGAAGTAATCGATATGACATTTCGATTGGCGGTGCAGAAGGCGTTCATGCGTGGTCTACACACGCACGTTATGATCGGGTATATTTAGGGTCTTAGCCAATCACTGAATTTTCACAACAGAAGTGATCAATCAGTTGACAGATTTCTTAAATGAGCCGTTCGCTCAAAGAACGACCTAATTCACTTTTGGTCGTTTCGAGAAAAAGCGATTTGAAAATTCAACTTTGCACTATTAATCACCGAACACAAGTAGCTATATTTATATGGCTTCATTATAAAGATATACTATTAAATAATAGATATTAAGCATAAAATCAACAATTAAAATTTTTCAACAATACTTAAATCGATAATTTATATAAAATGAATTAGGTCGTTTTTACGGCGAACTACTAAAAAAATGCATTATAACTCAGAATAAACGAAACAAATTTATTATAATCATTAGTTACACGTATAATTTCACTTATAACAGTAAAAAGATCAAAAAAAGTTAATTGGGTGGTTATATAATTATACAAAAAAATCAAAATTATATAGTTTTTATACGAAACTTATTACTTTATTTGTTAAATCTAAAAGCTGAAAAATAAAATATAGAGTATTAAATAATATTTATGAGGTTAAAATAATTTATAAGTAATTTATGAGCGAGAGACTGCGTGTAAAAAAAATTTTTTTCAAGCGTGAGACTCAACGAGTCTATATACCCGAGACATAGAACTTATATTCCTGGAAGGGGAATAGCCCATTTGCGCAATGAGCGGCAGACTGACGCCAACATGTTGGGACAGAGATATTTCTCTCTCTCTCCTTTCCTAACGTGCAGTCCCCTCTCCGCGCATGCCCCTCTCCGAAATAGTACCGCGCGAAGATTGATAGGTTAGGGTTAGCGTAAAGTTGTAATTTATTATGTATCACAGAAATAGTTTAGTTATACATTTATTGACAACGGTTATAAATTAATATGCTATTAAAAATTATCATCCAAGCAAACAATCTGACAATGGTTATTCGTGGTTAACGTTATAGGTTAGGAATGACTACGACTAGGGCGGTGCGCGCCTGCGCAGAAAGGAAAGACGGCGCGTTAGGAAAGGAGAAAGGGATATATCTCTGTCTCAACATGTTGGCGTCAGCCCGACAGGTCCTATTCCCCTTCCAGTAATATAAGTTCTATGACCCGAGAGGCAGCTACCCTAACCTATACCGCGAACTAGTATCTTCGTTTTCTTTCACCTCACAACAGACACGAATTGGAACTAATTTGATCTAGGATGTGGGCATGAAAAGCTTTCATTTGAGCCTCAGATCGATTAAATCGGTGTCCGGAGTGCTGCGATATGATTAACTACAAATTCTGATACCCCGTTTCCTCGTACAATTTTTCTCTTTAGTCGTCGTCTTCAGACCAAGATTCACATTAAAACCATTCCCATATAAAATCACTAGACGGGAAAATCCACACAAATTGTATAGAGTGACGTCACCACGAGATAGTTACGACCTAGATAGCGCCAGTATCGCAGGCAGAAACCGTCTCCTACACTAGCAGACGCGTATTGTCATTTCATGTTTTTAAATCCCAATAAAGGAAATAAGAGAAAGTACGAGCAATGCTTAAGGTAGTTGTTTCGAGATAGTCACGTTCAAAAGTATAGCTCATCGAATTAAAAGTATAATATGGCTAAACCGTTAGTCGAAAAGCGCCTATTACGAAATTTTTGTAAAAGTACACTTTTACTGCTCTCACACACATCTAAATAGTACCTATACGTGTATTTATTCATGAAAATTTTCAGATTTTTACAAGTTATATTTCAGTAACGGCGTGGTCAAAAATTTTCATTTTTTTTTATGTAATTTATAACTTCGGTGTACATAACATATCAAATTTTTATCAAATTCCTTTGTTGCGTTTTGATTTTATTCGAAAATCTCGCGTGTAACTCTCTATTCTCCATAAGAGCCCATGCTAAAATTACAAAACTTTGATATCGTTTATCTCGAAATTGGGGTGGTCAATTTTAATCGGAATGGGGTCATATTTTTTGTATTCTATTGAATAACAATCAAGGAAAGTTTCGTTGAAATCCTTTGAAAAATCGTTCCACGCAACAACTACCTTAATACAAAATTTGAACGTACAAAAACTAGTGAATACCCACCAAAAGCCCCTCGGGTGCGAAAACCTTACGCCAAGTACATTAATGTGATAGTCACCAATAAAAATGTTTCGATAGGTTAATCTTAAATCCTACGATCTCGAGCTTTTGAGGTTATGCGAATCGACTGACGTGTAAAATTCACGGTGATAAATAAAATAACAACTGTAAATGGACTAGACTGTCAGGTGACTATTACCTCTAAATTTTATTCATCTATACATTGTAGATATGGCTTATTTTCATTTAGGAATGCAATTATCAGAAGAAACGGTTTTTTCGGTTCAATTATTTAGCAACTTATCGCCTGAGGAATTCTGACAAGAGAAAATCAAGAGAAAATGTTGAAGTCGAAAAATATGAGGATAGCATGATTTGATATAGGGAATGGCAAGGAGCCAGACCAATAAAGCCAAGTTCAAGCGTTGGATTGCAACGAATTCCACTTCAAGCTCCATGTTAAGCTCATCTCCGAAAACTCGTCTGCTCAGGCTCCAATTGTGAGTCAACATTATGCGTAGGATTCCGACGAGTTTTATAATCTAACTCCCTATCATCTAGTCAAAACGAGATTGTCGGTCAACGTTGTATGTTGGACTCCGATAGGCTTTATTCTACACTCCACGTCAACGTAGTGCCCTGACCTTCGGTGCAGATAATTTTTTAATTCTTGATTTACTAACAGCTTAAATTTTCCGTTCAGAACTATCTCAAAGTCTGTATAAATATCTATGATTACATGTAAATTAATAGTACAAACTATATATTCATAATATAATGTCAAATTTCCATACGTAATTCTGTTAGATTTTGGTATGCAACCCGTCTCTGTATTTTCGTCTATCTTAAGCTTTCTACAAATCCAGATTAGTGCTATCACGACAAATAGAATGAGAATACTCATTTGCTATTTAAAGAAATTATCGATCGACTCCCTCTTTCTCAGATGATAGAGATTCCCATTTTTTATATTTATTTATTCATTGTAGACTGAGCATATAATCATTTATGAATGTAATTATTCCAGAAAAACCTTTTTTATGGATTGTTTAATTTCGTAGCGGGTTGCCGTATAAGACGAGAGGATGATGAGAGAAAACGCTTGGGTTGCAAAGTATCGGGATAGTGTGATTTGATACGAGAAACCGCAAGGGTCAGACGAAGAGAGCAGAATGCGAGTGTTTGACTTCATAAACTTCCATTTAATGCTCTACGCTAGTCTTGCATGAATGGGCTCAATTTTATATATTTCGATACCTTCTGTTCAGACCCGAATTTGAAGTTAACGTTAAACCCCAAAAAGCACCCCTGGTGCAAAAACCTTCCGCCAAGTACATTAATGCGGTCACTACCCCCAAAAAAATCCGCGAACTAAAATTCCTCCTTAACAAAAGTGGTACTATAAAAATGTCTACTTACAAAAGGATTGAAATCAGATACAGTTGCCAAGTACATGTCTTCTGTATAACAAAAGTTTACAACAGAAGAACAGAAAACTGAATAGTCATGTATCATTCACTCGCTACGCTCGCTCACTCAATCAGCTGTTGATAATTACATGTAAAGAATCAGAAAAAAAAAATTTAGTACGTGGTACTTGCGGGCCATTTATGAGTAAGTAAATAGTACTTTTCGATACTAGTGCGAAAGTGTTGATTCTCGGACGAGTGTGAAGTTTTTCGCCAAAGCGAAGCGAGGGTGATATTCACACAAGTCGAGAATCATCTTTCGCATGTGTATCGAACTTCATTTTTCAACACAGCGCGTGTTAAGTTGAATTTTATGCACGCGAAGCGTGCGCAAAATCGAACTTTGCGCACGCCGTGTGGAAAAGAATATTCATTTAGGTCTATGGATCATTTGTTTGATACATATTGCTATAATGGCCCGCCAAGTACCACTTCCTAAATCTTTTTTTTCTGATTTTTTCCATGTAATTATCAACTGCTGATTGAGTGAGCGAGCGTAGCGAGTGAATGATACATGACTATTCAGTTTTCTGTTCTTCTGTTGTAAACTTCTGTTATACAGAAGACATGTACTTGGCAACTGTATCTGATTTCAATCCTTTTGTAAGTAGACATTTTTATAGTACCACTTTTGTTAAGGATAGATATTTAAGTACGTATGTGACCGTCAAGATACTTGTATATACGCTAACACCATGCAATTGGCAATTGGCAATTGTAATCTCAATTGATTTATTTACAAGCCGAAACTACCGAGGACGTTTATCCCCGTAATTCGTGTATAATTTAAGAGTATGGTGAAAATAAAATACAGGCTGTCCAAGGGCGTCGCCAGCCAAGGGACCAAGGTGGGGCAAGATGAGAAAAAGGATGGCGGAAATATGAATTGTAGGTACACTAGTGTTTGATTCTGACCGGTATGAAGTTGTCCCCAGAGTCTTCTGTCTCTTACCGTTTCTACAGGGTGAATTCCTAACGTCTGTACACTTGGAATAGTGTTGAGGTGGCTAAGAGTCCAGCGCCGGCAATTGTTTCCCAATTTCAACGAATACGAAAATCCGAAACCAATATATAATAATTTACAATTTCTACTGGTGGCCACCTCAACGCTGCTCCGAGTGTTCAGACATTAGAAATTCTCCCTGTATGTAACGACGAAGGATAGAAGGAGACACAAGACTGTGGCGCCAACTTCATACCGGTGAGAATCAAACACGCTAAGCGTACAAATAAGTACAATGATTCCAATTTTCAAAGAAAGGGTTTTAATAGTACATGCAAAATTTATAAAAAAAATTGAAAGGAATTTGAGAATGAAAAAAATTCAAATAAAATTAATTAAAACATAGTTCCTCGGATTCTTTGCAAATTCTTCGACTATTCCATTACTTAAGTCCTTTGAGTTATCAAAAATGAGCTTTCTAGGCACACTCATCATTGCTAAGCTGATTTTCATTTAATTTTTATTCTTCTATCTAGAGAAATGTGATAGCCAATTGTGGCGGCAGAATAGTGCGGCATCTTTTCCTAAAATAATAATGAAAAAAGAGACCCTGACAAATATGAGAAAGAAAATTATAGATGAAACGGTGTTGTACGTTATACGTGAGCCGCTCAAATGCCTGAGATATTATATGGGTGGATTTCAAGAAGTGGGCCAAAACGTGAAACCACTTCCTATTTCCAATATGTTCATCTAAATATGCCTGATTATATTTTTTTTTAGTGTAGACTGGTTTACTCCACTTATTGCCGGTTGCATAAAAGTGGGTTACCCAAAGGTTTAAATAACCCGTAGGTTACCCCGCAGATACTACCCGTTCAACCGTTTTTTCATTCGACAGCTGTCAAGAATCACTGTTAACTTCCGACAGTCTATGAATGTTGAACGGGTAGTATCTGCGGGGTAACTTACGGGTTATTTAAACTTTTGGGTAACCCACTTTTATGCAACCGGCCATTAGAAAAAAATCGCGAAGCATTTCGAAGAAGATTAACATTCCTTTTTTAACTTTTAAACAGTCAAAATGTCATTTCGGCGACGTGACGTAAAGTCCGTTTCTCAACTTTACACCTTTGTAAAAATGGCATGCTATGTCTGAGCACTTTGCACTCATTCATTTCAAATCTCTAAGACCTAAGTTTACATAAAAGACAAGCAGTTTTGAAAAGTATTTAACCAGACGTGAGAAAAGTGAGAGAAAACCCGTGAACCTACATTATTAGTAATCTCGGCGACGGCTCAAGTTTACTATTACACACACTCGGCAGGAAGTGCTAGTGGTATGTTGTAGCTGTCAATGGTTTCTGGATGTGTATGTGATATCGGCTCAATACAATAAGTTCTCCATTATTTCATCTTTTACAGACAAAACAAAGTTTATTAAGCAATAATTTGCCTGTCACACTTATTCACTGTAATTTCGGCGACTGGACTAGAACGATTATTTATTATGAAAATTCCAATATTCCAATTTTTATGTGATACTCTGCATGTTGTGTGAGCTATCTTCAATGTTGATATTCTCACTGCACGTAGAAATTAGCGGGAATTATTTTAACGTCAAAATGTACACTCGGCGACGGTAATCCCGGCGACGTCCACGAAATTACATTTTTCTTTTCTTGATGTTAAGTTCCTTTTTATACATCTATTTCAATAGATATTTCATTTTGTTACATAAGAAGCCTGTTATTCTGCCACAATATGCCGTAAAAAGTAATTTCTGTGATGCCTATGCAATTTCGGTGGCGCATTTGTAATTTCGGCGACACTCCTGCTTTTGAATTTTTAGTATTCTTAATGACCTCATGAGAAGCTGAAGAGGTATTAATTTCAATCTAGTAGGTTTACTTTACATGAAAAATACAAACATCACACTCTATAAAGAATATTCCGTTCATGAATAAACTGCAGTTTTCTAATAAATATTGTGAAATATTACGAAATTTCATTCAAAAAGAGCGTTACGTGTGTCAGATATTTGAAGCAGGGGCTTCACACGATTAGAAAATGTATACTACTCTAATGAAATGTCAGTGTTGTTTTCTTCTCAATTGTCAGGCTATTTTGGCCCACTTCTTGAAATCCACCCATATGCGAACCATTTATAGATTCAGCTTATTGACAAGCATTCTTTGTTGTTATTTACCAACACGGAAAGTTCAGGGTCAGATAAATGTTTGCCGATCACAATATACTGTGAATCGTTTAAATAAACTAATTGTAAGATATAACGGCTCCTAGAGCACGCATGGCACATACTGCATTAGGACATAAATAGATGGTGGCATTCGAACAACACCCGCTTATCACATGTTGTTTTACAAAATGCCAGACCAAATGTCGTTTAGTTTATTGATAGGTACATCACAACGTACATCGCGTGATGTATTATATTGCATACAAACTTCAGGAGGAAGAATGTCCTATGGTATAGATTACAGCACTTTTTCCGGTTCATAATTATATTATGTAATCATGATTACCGTTAGATTTATCTGTAGGTATCCGATAATATGGCAAGGACCGTTATTAGACATGTTTCCTCAATTTCATTTCATCCTTTACTGACTTATCGCCCTTTTGGACATGTAGTCGAACATGTTTCCTCAATTCACCAGTTACTATACCGGGAGATTATGTGGAAATGAAAGGCTCCAAGCGCGCGAACTTTGATTTACCTAAATCTCATTGGCCAGCAGAATAGCGCCAGGGACTCCACTCACTTCTCAGTAATATCCCTAGTTCTGTCGTCTGCTAGATTCACACAAACATAACCTATTCCTGCAACGGTCTGCCGCCATTTGCATTTGACAACAATCAGAAACAAATAGCAGACGGACTCTAGGGATATTCGTGGCGAGTCTGAAATTGGTGACCCTCGAAATATTCGAATAAATCAGCGCCTGCGCGCTTGGAGCCTTTCATTTCCACATAATCTCCCGGTAGAGTTATGGCATGGGGTACTCACGATGCTCACACGCCGATGCGCTAACTAGTGGCGGAAATCGGAACCCTCTGAAGGAGTCTTGGCAGTACGAGAAACCTTTAGGCCGAGGGGGAAATAACTCGTTGAATTGACGTGTCGATAGCCCGTGAATTGATTTTAATTAACCTGAATTAATTGGGAATTAACTGAATTAATGAGAGCTAACTGAATTAATGTGAATTAACTGAGAAATAATTGAAATAATCAAATTTAACGGGGAAATAACACAAATAATTTGAAATTGAGCTGGAAACTGAATTAATGAGAAATAACTGAGAAATAACTGAAATAATGAGAAATTAGGTGTAAAATAACCAAATTACCTGAATTAATTAAATTAACTGAAGAATAACTGAAATAACGGAATTATTGAGAATTGACTGAATTAATGAGAATTGACTGAGAAACAATCAGAATTAAGTGGGAAATAACTGAATTTGTATCGAACGAATTAATTTCAAATAACAGGAAATATGAGGAATGTATTGAAATTACCAAATAATCACATGAATTAGCGTGAATTACGGTAAAAAATAGCTCGAATGGAAAGAATTAGAAAAATTTCATCGGATTGAAAAAATTATTTTGAGTTGATAAAATTGAGTTGGATTGAAAAAAATAATGTGAATTGGATGAATTAATTCAAGATAACAGGAAAGATGAAAATTTTATTGAAATAATCGAATATGAACTTGAATCAGAATGAATTACTATGAAAAGTAATTTGAATTGAATGAATTGAAAAAAAATGAATTGAATTGATTAAAAAAATTGACGTGAATTGAAAAAATTGATTTGAATTAAAAAGATTAATTTGAATTGAAGGCATTAATTCAAATTGGGATTTTGCATGATTTTTTTTTATTTAATATTCTGGTAGTTTTTGAAAAACCATTTGGGACGTATTTTTTATTTTTTTCGATCCAACCAAAATTGCAGTTGATATAACAGATTGAAAACTACAACAATATGACGTCACCCATGTTAGGATCAAGAGACTCGGTAGAGTCTCGCGCCAAGTACAATAAAAAAAAACATTATCATATATGATATATATAGGTATATACGCCGCGCGGGACTCGACGAGTCTCTATACCCGTACGGGAGCTGGGCGGCGTGGTGGGGACACAGTATTTCCCTCATATCTTGCACCTCGCGAAATCCATGGGATTGGAATATTTATCTCAGTTTGTGGGCAGGAAGAGCTTTCATTCGAGTCCAACTTCGATTGAATCGGTGTACGGAGAGCTCACATATG
The DNA here is from genome assembly GCA_963992785.1 of Tenthredo livida. Lineage (NCBI taxonomy): Eukaryota > Metazoa > Arthropoda > Insecta > Hymenoptera > Tenthredinidae > Tenthredo > Tenthredo livida. The sequence continues at coordinate 20,192,428 of OZ023067.1, forward strand.
ATTATTTTAAGTTTCTGAGTACACGTTTCGGTCGAAATTTTTCGTCGTCTTCACCGGCTTCAGCCAGATATCACATGTCACGATTCGGTTAATTCACAAACTAGGGATTCGAAAGGAAAATGTCCGCCTGAGCAGTTCGTTCACAGACTTTCTTCCTTGATTTTCGCACACAGTATTAACCATACTCAACTTTATCATTTCAAATTGCCGTAAACTCGACAGCTTTTTACGGTCTAGTCGGCTCAACTAAACTGACGCTTAATTAATTCGACTTCATCACGGTTTTAAAGATCTTAAGTGCCCGTTCAAAAAGTGACCGTTACAACTCTCTCACGACCCGGCAAGAATCGCTTACACAAACAAGGACTTCCAAACGAAGTTAAGGAGAGAGGCTCCGGACCTGGGACTCACGGAAGAGGATCCTGTCTTTCCTAGGTGACGGTGCTCCTACCAAAGTAAGGCTCCTTTCCTTGTTTTTGTCAAACCATTACCATGTCAGTTTCGGGAAAAGTTAGAAATTCAAAGAGAGGATTAGACGAGGGTGAGGGCGGGAAGGGGAAGGACCAGAACTCTGATTCTAATCCCAAGCCTATTAAGGTTAGAGTGGTCTCTCCTCCCCGGCTTAGCCCTCCTCCTTCAAGACTCCTCGAGAATCGGTACAACGAGGCAGACTCTGGGCCTTTTTTGGTCCAGGTTTACGATACCAGAGGTCTTAGATTAGGCGGGCTACATATAATGAGCCTAGGACAAAAATTCAAAGGTCACCACGCTGGCATCACAGACATGACTGCTTCTGGCCAAGACAGAGTTAATCTCATCTTTGCAAACTACAAGGACGCAAATCAGATGGTCGAACGGGTAATCCAACTCGTAGATCCCAACTTCGCGGCTTATATACCGGATAGCGCTATTCTTAAGGTTGGCCTTGTCAGAGGCGTTGATCCGCTTCTGACCGAGGAAGACATCAGAGATAACCTGGAAATTTTGGGTGATTCTGGGGCCACAATAGCCCGTGTCGAGAGAATCCAACTCATGGAAACTGATTCGAACGGAGTCAGGGTTAAAACCAATTCCACCAGAATCAAAGTTTTTTTCAGATGCCAAAATCTCCCCACTAAGGTTTCCATTTATTACATCACCCGTGATGTCAATATTTTCTTTCCATCGGTTAGATTATGCCGCAATTGTTCTAAATACGGGCATGGGGATAGACAATGCCGGGGTAAACCCAGATGTATTAGATGCAGCATGGACCACGACGAACGTGATTGCAAGGTCACCGAGGAAGGGGACCGCCTTTCCAAATGTCCCAACTGCGAAGGTCCCCACTGGGCTACCTCTAAGTCCTGCCCGGTTTATCTAGCCAAAAAAAAGACACTAAGCGATAAGATAAAAAAGGCCAACGCCCACCAACACCTACAACAGTGGGTAACACTTAACTACACTTCCCACGCATCCAACCAATCTCCTAGCTCTTTCTCCGAAAGGGACTTCCCCCCCTTGCGCACTCACAAGAATCCTCCAGCTTTTCAGCCCACCATTAAATCCACTCCTTCTAACACCTCTCAGCACAACATACCTCCCGGAAAGGCTCCATCATCTATTGAGCTCAGTCAGGACCTTCATGCGGAGTTTATCCCGGATGACGACTCCAACGCTGAGCTTAACTCTTCAGGCGACCAAACCCTTACAGAAAACCCTACTCACAGCCAGCCTGCCACAACGTTTAGCGCAGAGCAAATAATGATAATTAAACATCTAATAAGATCGGAGATTAAGAAGGCTGTGTCCTACTTTTCCTCTTATATTCAAGAGTCAATAACCCAAAGAGTAGAGAACCCGGAGATAGTCCTGGATATAATAAGTTCATCGGAGACTGCCTACATGGCGGGCAAACTAGGTAGACACAATGACTGATTCAATTCGCATTGCTCAGTGGAACATAAGAAGTATCTTTAGCAAATTACCAGATTTTAAAAACTTTGCCACAAAATTTGACATTATTTGTTTATCTGAGACATGGCTCAAACCTTACCAAAAGGTGTTTTTAAAAAATTTTAACGTGGTAAGGAAAGATAGGCCCCTCGGTAACACGGGAGGAGGCGTTGCTTGTTTTATCTCTAAAAATATCCAATACAGAAGTATACCAGTCCCTGATATCAATCTCAAGATCGTATGGATCATGCTCGAACTCAACATCTCAGACAAGAAATACCACATTTTTAATCTATATAGACCTCCCAATAGTTACTTGAGCACAATCGAATGGTCCAGGTTTTTATCCACTCTCGAGGGCTTCCCCAATCTAGTAGTCTGCGGGGACTTTAATGCCCACCATAAAGACTGGGGTAGTGACCTCAGGAATCATGACGGAGATAACTTAGCTACCGCAGTCAGCGACTCTTTTTTTAGCATCGTGAACAACGGCTCCGCAACCAGGATTCACATAGATTATAATGTTAACAGTTGCCCAGACATTACGCTCGCTTCTCCCGACGTTCTCACCTCCATCACGTGGTCAACGGACCTTGACCCGTTAGGCAGCGACCACTATCCAATCATTATTAAAATTGACCGACTTACCCTCTTTAGAATTAAAACCAGACAAAAAATCCATACCAACAAGATGGACTGGGGGATATTCTCCCAAGAACTTGAAAATAGATGTACTCCAATGGAGGTCTCAGCTAACAATTTCATCTGCGCCTACGAAACTTTCACCAATAATGTTAAAGACTCTCTTCGGGTTGCTGGGGCTAGGTTCCCGGACGACTCGAACGCTATAGCGCCTTGTGGTTCTCCCGCACCCGCTCCTTGGTGGAATCAGGAGTGCTCCCGTAGGGTTGAGGAGAGGAGGGCTGCATGCGAAGCATATAAAAAAAACATGTCAGATGCCACCTACGACCAATACATCAAAGTCTGTAAAGACACCAGCAAATTCCTGGACAAAGCCAAAAGAAAAGGGTTTCGGTCATTTTGTAAAACTCTCAATGCTGGCACTCCTTTGGACAAGATCTAGGGGCCTATCAAGGCTTTCAGATACAGAGCTAACTCTCCATCCTCCTCTAGCGCGGTCAGTATCCACGATCCTTCCTTAAACACAGCTTTTACCAAAATAGCCCCTCCGTTCGCAGAAGAAGAGGGATTGTTCCCTCGGAACGACTCTCAGGCAGCGGAGTCGCTTTGTCGAGCTCCGATCACTAAGGCAGAGCTTGATATTTCCGTCGCCAGAGGCCGATCCAAATCTGCCCCGGGTCCTGACCTTATTTCGTATGAAATGATCCGCAGTTTCTCCTCCACGGCTAGAGCTACCCTATTAAAGATATATAACTTCATACTAACAGAAAACAAATTTCCCACCGACTGGTCCAATTACGTTGTTTGTTTTATACCAAAACCAGGAGGGAAAGGTGTTCGACCAGTCTCACTGTCTTGCGCTTTACTTAAGACCCTCGAAAGGATCATTAATGATAGGCTCCAGTGGTGGCTGGAAAAAGAATCTTTGCTTCCCAACAGTTTTTACGGCTTCCGAAAACAAAGATCTTGTACAGACAATATAGCGGTCCTGATCTCGGACATACATATGAACTTTATAAAACAAAATTTCCTAGCCGCCATCTTTATAGACATAGAAGGCGCCTTCGACAACGTCATACCCAATATTCTCATACAAGATCTAATTCAACTTGGCATTCCTTACAATATTATTATGTTTATCAAGAACATCATCTGGTCCAGGCGACTCTCTGGCTCCTTCCAGGGGATTGATCTTGGCACTAGGACTGCTTTCAAGGGCCTCCCCCAGGGTTCTATCCTAAGTCCCATTCTATTCAATCTTTATATTAGAAATATCCTCCTCCACATTAACGACCAGACAAGAATTCTGACATACGCGGATGATGTGGTGTTGTACTCCTCGGCGAGCAGCCTACCTGATGCGCTCGGGGAGTCTTCTGCGTCCCTCAATAGCCTGAATTCCTGGCTGATGGCCAGAGGGCTAAGGATCGCCGAGGACAAGACACACCTCTGCGTCTTCACAAGGAAAGATCTCGGTCAAAGACCAGTTTCCATAAATTTCAATAACTTTCGGATCCAAAACTGCCTCTCAGTCAGATTCTTAGGGGTGTTCCTGGACACCAAGCTTAACTGGAAGACTCAGATAGATATCAACAAAGCCAAGGCTCTCAAAGCTACCAACATTCTAAAAGCCTTAGCTGGTTTCAAGTGGGGGGCTCACCCCTCCACTTTATTAATTGTTTACAAAGGCCTAGTACGGGCTATCCTGGACTGGGGCAGCATATTTTACCAGGGGGGCCCACGAGGTTCACTAGAGTCACTCGAGAGAGTACAATTTGCTGCGCTTAGAGTCTGCCTAGGGTGCCTAAGAACTACCCCAACAAACGTGATGCTTCACCTTGCTGGAATTCCGCCCCTGGAATGTAGAAGAATTTTCCTCTCAAAAAAATATCTGGCCAAACAATCCTCCCTCTCAATCAGCATGATCATCCCAAAACTCCTCTGGATCCACGAGAGATCACAAACTACTCTAGTTAAACAATCAGCTCTCCCGCCTTTATTTAACCTTTGGCTAGAAACGAAGAACTTTCTTTCCTCTGTAATCAAGGACAGGCTTCCGCCTATATACAACTTGGACTACCCCTCCCTGTTCGTCCCAATCTTAACCGACACCTCCCTTGGAGCTTCACTCAAAAAAAAGGCCCCCCGGAGACCCTATGCCCTTATTCAACGAGCTCTCCTCCAACTGTCTTCCAGAAGCGATCCACATCTTTACGGACGGGTCAAAGGCCTCGAATCCTCCCAGATGCTCCTCAGCGTTGGTGAGCTCCGGTCTCCCTATCCCTCTGGCCTTCAGCCTAAACCCCTCCTCCTCCATCCTATCCGCGGAGGCAAATGCCATCCTACGGGCGTTGGAATTAGCTAAAAAGAAAGACTGGAAAAAATTCATAATATTCTCAGATTCTCTTAGTACGGTCAAGGCCCTAAGCATGTCTGGCCCCAGAATCAGCCAAAACCCATACTTGATTTCCATCAGACAACTTGCCTCAGAACTATACGGCAGGGGGTTCGTTTTTATCATTGCTTGGATCCCGGCCCATCAGAGCATAGTGGGCAATGAGAGAGCAGACTCCGCTGCTCGGTCCGCTTTGCAGATTAATCCCAGTAGCTCTGCGAAGATCTACTGGGATGACCTATCATACCTTTTTAAAAAAGACTCTCTAGACAAGTCTGTTACCATCTGCAGGGAACAAGGTCGTCTCAAGGGTACTACGTATACAGATCACTCTCCTGCCTTTTCATTCTCGCCCTGGTTCGCGGGTCTATTTATTGATAGGAAAAGGATAACCCTTATCAATAGGATCCGCGCGAATCATCACTCTACCAAGGCCCACCTACATAGAATGAAGATTACTAATAACCCGGCATGTGAGTGCGGTAACCCATCCGAATCAATTGACCATCTGATTTGGGACTGCCCTAGATTTGCACAGGCACGAACCAAAGTATCACCCTTATGGGCTAAACTCAACATTGTCCGAAATTCTGACATACAAAACATTTTTCTCACTAAGCCTCTTAAAATCCAACTCGCCTTATGCGACTTTATTATCCGAAACGACATGTCAATATAACTCCACACACGTCAACTAACCATATATGTATGTATGTCTATTGTCCGTCTACGTGTAGCGTCCAACCTCCAAACACTGTTTCGATCCACGTCGCTCTCCGACTCGGGACACGCAACGCCACCTACCTCAACACGGGCACACCATGCTCTCCATGGATACAACAGGAGCCCAGCCGACAAAACCACTGCACGGATAAACCCAATAAAGCCTAACCAACAAATCACAACGATCTCTGACTAAATCACAAAGCAACTAATCTGGGAAAAAAACAATAAAAAAAAAAAAAATTAAAAAAAAAATTAAAAAAATGAATTAAGAAAAATAATAAAAATAAAAATAAAATAAAAACTCCGTGTTTCTTGGTGCTTGCCCCCTATCACATTCAGGGGGATATATCCATATAAGGAAAAAAAAAAAAAAAATCATATGTCACATACACTAAATCTATGCAGATGAAAATTAGGAAAGAGTGGCCACCACTAGACAGCTGAGATATAAGTACTCAATATCAGTTGTCAGATGGCGCTCTTGTCGACGCTGATGACGTATGATCGCGAATCGATTGCCCATCTTAGACCACGGAGTATACGGACAGATGGGCTTACGAGACAGAGCTGTCAGTTCTGTTCATATTCGTACATCTGAACATTTTGCAAATTTCATTCTCTTTTATGCTTCTTATACTTACTTATTATGATAAAATTCACATTTAGAGTGAAGGGCGAAATTATAACAATCTCTCATGAAATGACGGAGTGTGCAATTTTGAGGTTAGGTTATAGGTATACGGTTATTGAATCGCATAAAGTTTAGTCTACAACATAAATTGATAAGTGACAAAGATTTCATTCAACGTGGCAGGTCTTCAATATACTATTATTCGTTTACAAATATTTTCGTGTATTCAATGGGCCAAATATATATTTAATACATGCACACAAGAACATATCTTAAGAGCTTGGAACGCAACGAATGATAGCGTGTGTCATTATTTCAGGCCTTTGTGCTTTCAACAGTTGTATATTATACCACCACATTTAACATTACTGCTTATCAACGGATTCAGATGATATAAAATGCATCGGCGTACATGGATTGAGCTACTCATGGAAACAATTGGCAGAATGCTGACAACGAAGCGAGCCTAGCGAGCTAGGATATAGAAAAACCCAATCGAGCGAGCGTACGAGCGAGCACAATTATTAGGTATAGACAAGCCAAATTTTACAAAAAGGAATTATATTCTACTACCAGATTTAACATTACTGCTCATCAAGGGATTCAGATAGTATGAAATGCATCACCATACGTGCATTGAGATACTCATCAAAATAATTGGCAGAATGCTGACAACTAAGCGAGCCTAGCGAGCTGAGACATAGGAAAATTAGATCGAGCAAGTGTAGTGAGCGAGCACAATTATCAAGAGACTTGGTAGAGTCTCGCGCCAAGTTCAATCCAAAAAATATTATATATGATATATATAGGTATATTTATGAGATACTCAAGTAAAATTTTAGAAAAAGTATTTATATTATGCTGCTACATTTAACATTACTGCTTATCAAGGGTCTTAGATGGTATGAAATGTATAGCGTACGTGCATTGAGCTACTCATAGACAGAATCGGCAGAACGTTGACAAGCGAGCGAGGATATAGGAATACCCAAACGAGCGAGCGTAGCGAGCGAGCACAATTATTAGGTGGTCAAGCAAAATTGTACAAAAAGTGGTGATATCAACTCCAAAAGCACTCCAAGTGGTACTTGGCGGGCCTATTGTAGACAAGTAAGAGGAAACAGCAATCGAACTGTGTCAATAATCCTACAGTGCTATGAAATATTGGCCCGCCAAGTACCACGTACTCCAAATTTTAATTTTTTTCGGATTAATTTCGGCTTTTTTTTTACGAGTTGGTATATATTATACAAAAGACATGTACTTGGCAATTGTATCTGATTTCAATCCTTTTGTAAGTAGACACTTTTATAGTACCACTTTTATCAAAGGGGAATTTTGGTTAGTAGATTTTTTTGAGGGTAGTGATCACATTATTGTACTTGGCGAAAGGTTTTTGCACCAGAGGTGCTTTTGGAGTTTATATCTATACATATCAAAATTAGTGAAATTCAATTACCTATAACATGGACAATTATCATTTTTAACGAAAAAGAAGAAATACGTCCGCATTATTTTGGCTTACTCTACATTATGCACCCCCAAAAAATGAAAAAAAATTTTGATGCAAAATCCCAATTATTCAACCCAACGAATTAATGTGTCACTCAAATCTCGAGTTATTTCCCCCTCACTACACTGAGAGAAAATTATAGTTATAGTAACTATTTTTCAACTATAAACAATAGTGGTTTTAGGGACTTAAAATATTTTATAGTTAAGGTTACCCGATGAAACAAAAGTTGACTTGACTAAAAATTTTTGTTCCAATTACTATTTGCTCAACTATTTGGACATAGTGAAGCGCACAATATACCCCTGCAACTAAAAACAAGGTTAGCCTTACCATATGACGTAAGTTGTACTGACTAATCAAAACGGTATGATGTACTATAGTGGTACTATGTAACAAACCAAACCAAATAGTTAAATAAGGCTCTTTTTTTGTGCTCAAAAAATAAATTTAGCTCGTTACAATGAATTTATAACATTGTATGATGCGTCGAGTAACACCTACTAACTGCATTCAACCGCATATCAATACAAAGTAAGGATTTTTAGATTAGAAAAACATCGCATTATTTTGGCCGGGATTCGATCCGGGACGCACGCATTCGCTCGCATTACTAGTCGCACGCTCTACCGACTACGCTAAACTATTTATTGAAATCATTAATCACTTTTTCCTATTTATTTTGAACTCGGCATCTGTCTCAATGATATCAATGTTTTAATGCAGCTAAGATATCTGATTAACTGAATATCTGTATTCCAAATATCTTTTTAATTCAATTTCTTTTCTAGAGTTCTAAAAGTTCTCAACTGTAACGCTTACAATAAATATGTAGTAATATCTATAACAATATAGTCTGCGTTACTATTTTCATAGTTTACATCACTATAAAAAGGAGTCCTCCACTCTGAAATGTTAACCTTTTTATTATAGTATCCTCAACCGAATCTTTTTTCTCAGTGTACCCAAAGATGCAGTAGGTTGAACTATGAGTACTATTGTGGTAACTAATGAAGATGTGTTTCATAACTATGACGGTTTAGTTACCAGTTGACTAAAAATTATAGTTGATTGTACTATAGATATAGTCATTCTTGCGAACTTATCCATTTTGTTGATTTAACCAGCTTGAAATAGTTCGCTGAACTATTTTTCAGTAAGCTGCACTATAAAATTGGGTTGTCTTGACTGAAACACGTAAACTAAAATAATATAGTACCCCCAACCAAATTATTTCTCTCAGTGCAGGGCGACCCAAAATTTCCGCACCGAACTGAACAGGCAGATTCCTTGTTGAATTCTAAGATGAAAGTTCTTTCACGAAAACTCTCTAAGGCCAACAGTTCTCGAGTTATTAAAAACCGCGATTGACCAATCAGAGCGTCTTTCTAGTCAACCGCTTCATAGTTTCAGCGGTCCAGGTCGTCCGCTCCATAGTTTTTGGCCGTTTTTGAATATTATTCCTCCCTGTGGCTTAAATGGTTCCAAATAAATTTGAAAAAAGTTCTGCCAATAAGGGATTTCTCTTAATTTGGATTCCAAGTGGTGCCGGTAAGCTCATTCTTTTTCTAATTTAAATAACATGGGTTTTTAGTGTACGTATAATTATTATTTTTGTCTGAGCCTGCTGAGTGTTCGAAAGATCTGATGAGCATGGTAAGGAGGCTTTCGCGGTCGCTGAATCCAAATTTGATAACAGAATTTCAAAATTTTCAATGGCAGATCCAGTATGGTAGATAAACACTGAAAGATTGGTATCTTTGGATTTTGGGGGTCGCTGAATCCAAATTCAACTAAATAATTTCAAAATTTGAAATGGTGGATTCTGAAATCCTATAGCACCCATTTTTACCAAGATCTGACCATTTCCAGATTTCTGTCCGCTATATTAAGTCCACTATTTCGAATTTTGAAATTCTGTTATCAAATTTGGATTCAGCGACCCCAAAAGCCTTCTTTTCGTGCTCATCAGATTTCTCAAACTCTCAGCAGGCTCAGAAAAAAATAATAACTAAACTTCCACTAAAACGCCATGTTATTCAAATGGGAGAAAAATGAGCTCACCGGCACCACTTAGAAACAAAATTGATGGGTGTCTAAGTCTCTGAATTTTTTTTTCCAGATTTCCATTCCCACCGCTACTCGCGTGTTACTCGCTTATTTGTTTTCTGATTACAATCGTCATAACGGTGTATTATTTATTCCGTACGGTGCATTAAGAATGAATTTTTCCGATAATTCTAGACCTCTTTCTAAAAAAACGGTAGCTTCGTGTCAAAAATCGTTGCCCAAGACTACACCGAGAGAAGAATATATAGTGTATGGTGAAATTTCGTGTAGTTAAATTTTATTAGTTCACTTAACCATATTTATGTCTTGATCAACCTTTTTTTTGTTGATGCTACTATAAATATGTGATTGAAATAACCAAACGAAATAAGTTATTCTGAATGGCTAAAAATATAGTGAATTCCACCAGATAAATTGTGAATCAGGCTACCATACGTTTATTGTTGGAGTCACAATCCTTGAACGGTTCTGTGAACTATATAATAGCAGTGAGTCTGACAATCGTTTTAGTAAAAACTCAATCGTTTTAATAAAAACTCTTCTATTACACTTTATGTCAAAATAACTAAACAAATATTCGATTTCAACTTTTGATTCAACCATAATTCTACCATAAAATAGGGTGTGTGGAGGGGACATAAATAAATTATAGTTAAAAATACCCACGGAATTATGGTCCTGCGAACTATAAATTATTGTCAAAAAATGACTTATATCATATTTATTCAAAATGTATATATATATAGGCGTTATTTAACTTATGCATCTATGACATTTATTATTTGCTAATTTTGAATATGCGATATCGAAAAAATTATGGAACGACGATTTGCGAAAACTGTCGTACTAAACTGGGATACATTGTAGTATTGCGCCTTTTAGGCTTTATACTGCATACATTGTTCTTGTCGGCGCTACATCAGAAAACGCGGCTTGCTTTTGAATTCAAGTTCATGCTGGAACTGGAGGAGCATTTTCTCAGTTGACTCTTAGCCCTGCTACGATAGAGTCCTGTTCTTTTTTTCTTACCATTCTTGTATCGTATATTGCACTATGCTGCCAGAAACAGCAACGATATGTGTATGGTCGTGTACATTACTTCAATATTTTGTCGTGAGGCGGCGACCACCGCTTTTAATATTCTCGCGAGTGCCACTTATAAGAGTTCGTTAGTATATATAGACGCGAAAGATCTCACTTCGAAGCGCCGCCTCACTCTTGTATTAATGATGTGATATGATGTGTATGTGTAATACCGATATATGTTTCTCCCCCTGTATATATAAATGTATGTTCACTGTGATGTAAATTTCAAATTTCAGGTACTAAATGATAATAACTTCAATTCAACAGATACCGCGACTTCACTAGGCCTGATCGATTCTTCACTCACTTGCTAATCCACGATATCATGATTACCCCCCTCTTCCCCCTTTGACATTTATTATCAAAATATATTTTTGTTTTTCACTTTGAATTGGTTTTTCCATACGTACCCAGCACCATAAAATATAGTTGTGATAACTAGTTGAGTAGTTAGATCAAATATAGTTTTCTTTGCATTGTGTTGTATTGACTATAATGGGAAGTACTCGTGACCCACAAATTCGGTAGCTCTAAATGATCTGCAGAGTGTACTTGATTATTTGCAGTGTTGAATTTACTTAATAGGTATAGTAATATCGACTATAATTCGTTTAACTCTACGCATAGTTGAAACAACTATATTGATTAAGTTATTTGTTGACAATAATTTATAGTTCGTGGGATCATAATTCCGTGGGTATTTTCAACTATAATTTATTGATGTCACCTCCACACACCCGGTTTTATGGTAGAATTATGGTGGTATCAACCATATTTTTCTCTCAGTGTACTGACACTTGAGAGCTCATTTCCTCGGAATCACCTTTTTCATAACTACGACCACAATTATTTCGGAACGGTTGATTCGATCGGCCTAAGATTTGTACTGTTTTTTCATGACATTATGGACTAGGCTTCCACGCGACAGATTTTTTATCCGTTGGTTAATTTCCAAAATACAGGTAAAAACCTTACTTGAAATCAAGAAAACGGACTTTTCTCAGTAAATAATTCATAATTCTGCCAAATTTCAATTTATCGAAAATTTGTCTAACAGAAGCCTAAAAGGTACCTTCACGGAGAGAAATTTCTCGTAGAAACTACCATACAATTATTGCAGTTTGAAGACAGAACAGAGATATAAACAGACCTACTATACTTTTCTCGTGGTTCGTCCAATAAAATCTTGTCCGAGTCACAATAATATCACGGCTGAGACAATATTTTATTGGACGAACCACGAGAAAAGTATGATAGGTCTGTGTATATCTCCGTTCTGTCTTCAAACTGCAATAATTGTATGGTAGTTTATACGAGAAATTTCTCTCCGTGTTGACCAACGAAACAATCCCAAGTTCTTTATTTTCGGATGCGCCGTTCAGCCAGAATCGTGATCACAGATTTCAGCACCGCTTCTCGCCGACCAGTACTTCAGTGGCTGCAGCGGACACAATTTTGGCTGATTTCCCCTGATCTGTGAATGAACAGCCCCTCGCTTTTACCGTCAGATGATTTTTTTCAGAATAGGTATTTCGACTCATCACTTCGTATTTGAGCTATTTGATAGTCAGATCCGGGTTAAAAGTTGGAAAATACACCGAACGGAAATTCTTGACTACAAAATACCTGCACTCTTGGGTTAGAACTGATACTACACGAAATGGATCGATATTAGGCTTCAACCGCTTACCAAGGTCGAACGGTTCACTTTTGGAAGTTGTGGCAGTGTTAACTTTTGATCAGCATTGCATGAACTACGAAACCTGAAAATTTCAGCTAAATCCATCAAAAAGCCAGTTCCCATTAGAAATGTGCGGGGTCCTTTTGCATCTATTAAAACCCCTTCTGTGAAAATTAGAATCATTGTACTTATTTGTAGGCTTAGCGTGGTTAATTCTGACCGGTATGAAGTTGGCACCACAGTCTTCTGTCTCCTTCTATCCTCCGTGGTTACATACAGGGAGAATTCCTAATTTCTGAACACTCGGAGCAGCGTTGAGGTGGCCACCAGTAGAAATTGTGAATTGTTATGTTGGTTTCGGGCTTCCGTATTCGTTGAAATTGGGAAACAATTATCGGCGCTGGACTTTTAGCCACCTGGACACTATTCCAAGTGTACATACGTTAGGGATTCACCCTGTACAGACGGTAAGAGACAGAAGACTCTGGGGACAACTTCATACCGGTCAGAATCAAACACTAGTGTACCTACAATTCATATTTCCGCCATCCTTTTTCTCATCTTGCCCCACCCTGGCCCGTTGGCTGGCGACGCCCTTGAAAACACCCCTCTTGAAGGACACCCTAATATATACATAGGGCTGTGTAGTAGGGTGGGCCGAAAATCCGCTTTTTTCGAAATGAGATCATTAATACCGAAAATATTATTCTTGGCAATATCAAAAAAATGTGTGCGAAAGGAAAAGATTTTAGGTCGTCATCTCAAGGTCGCCAAAGTGCGTCAAAGTTTAAAGTGATAAAAATATTTTGTTTCTCACATATTTTGAAAGGAAATTCAATCCTCTACAAAAAAAGTCCTCAGGTTGAACTATGTCAATGCAATAGTTTCTGAGATATTTGGAATATTTGCTGAAAATTGTCATTTTGCTCGATATTTTTTTCTCTCAATATGAGTAAATTTTCCTTTTTTTTTCTTTTTTTTTTCTTTTGATGGGAAATGCAATCCTCTACAGAAAGAGTCCTCAAGTCGTACTGTATAAATATGTAAAAATAAAAGAATGATTTTTTTTTTCATTCTATTTTATTTTTTTTTCATTTTTTTTGTGTCATTATTTATCCAAAATACCGTCAATGGCCCAGTCACTGGCACTGGCCCACTAGCTGGCGCTTTCGGCACTATTTGCGTAGATTTTCGGTTGTATTGATGTTATATTGTTACAAAATGTGTAACGATTGTTTTTAATGTGAAGATAAATATCTAATGGACCTTGTGTCAAAAAATTAGAACTTTTGAAGTAACGAAAACTTATTTTATTTTATCAATAAAAGTGACAGGCACCATAGCTGAGCTAAAGCGAACAACGCTCTCGAAGTTAAGTTAGAGTGCTCTGTTGGTTTTTTTAGTATTATTTAAACAATGTAAGTATTGAATTTTATGATATAGGGGAAGGTGGGGCAAGACCGGCAGTGGGGGCAAAACCGGCACCAAAAAAAAAAATGACATAATGGTATTTTTGAATTACGGCGAGTAAAACGAAACACCATACCAAGTGTTGTCACTGAAAGCGATAAAAATTTTAGAGGGTGGGGCAAAACCGGCACCAAAAAAAAAAATGATCTAATGGTATTTTCGAATTAAGGCGAGTAAAACAAAATGCCATACCGAGTGTTGCCGCTGAAAGCGATAAAAATTTTCTATCCTTCTTTCATTAAATTGATTTTCCTATTCTTTGTTACATTGAATTTGTGTTCGTATAATTTTCTCTTTCAGTGGCCGGTTTTCCTCCGTTTCCCGGTATTTTATCGTTTTCAGCAGAGATACGTTGGATACAGCTTTTTCTCACTCGCCTCATCGCGAAAATACGATTTAGCCTGTTTTTTTTTTTTGGTGCCGGTCTTGCCCCACCCTCTAAAATTGTTATCACTTTCAGCGGACACACTCGGTATGGCGTTTTGTTTTACTCGCTTTAATTCGAAAATACCATTAGATCATTTTTTTTTTTTTTGGTGCCGGTTTTGCCCCACCCTCTAAAATTTTTATCGCTTTCAGCGGAAACACTCGGTATGGCGTTTTGTTTTACTCGCCTTAATTCGAAAATACCATTAGATCATTTTTTTTTTTTGGTGCCGGTTTTGCCCCACCCTCTAAAATTTTTATCGCTTTCAGTGACAACACTTGGTATGGTGTTTCGTTTTACTCGCCGTAATTCAAAAATACCATTATGTCATTTTTTTTTTTGGTGCCGGTTTTGCCCCCACTGCCGGTCTTGCCCCACCTTCCCCTACATACTCAATTGGACCTTATTAATTGTCGTTTGCAGTAGAATTGAAGAAAAATGATGTATATCAGTTTTTAATTAAAAATGCCTATGCCAACCATCGGGACACTCAAACGTCCCCTTGTCTCAGTGACTGGCAGAAAGTCTCCTAACCCTTTGTGGTCGTACCTCCGATTTCGATCAAGCTGGTTACGGTTGCCGCGTGAAAACTATCAGTCTGATCGGCACCGAAAAAATATTAAAAAATACTTCGAACATTCTAGAAGATTTAGCAAAAGTCGGAATATCAAAATTCAAATGGCGACATGTTCAAAAAAAAAGTCAAAATCGTAAAGAGGTCAATGCATATTAGGATTTCTCTTTTATTACTTTTTTTCTTTTCCATGTTCTTGCGTTCTTCGGCCACGGACTTACCGGGGTTTACCTTCAAAGCTTATGCTCGGGTCCATTTGTCCCCTAGTGACCAGGAAGGGTTGAATGTGATTTTTTTTTTGTTTTGACCAAGAAAGTGCTCGTCACATCAATTGTTATTAACAAGGCGCATTGACCACGGAATAAGATTGAGTTTGTAACTTTCCATGTGTAATATTTTAACTACAGAATGTGAATTCAATAATAGTATATTGTGTAACAAGGGATGAAACAGTGTGAATGCAGGCCAGGGTGAAGTTGTCAGCCCGAAGCCGAAGGCGAGGGCTGACATCACCCGTTTTTCATAACATCTGCAAAAAACTTCAGGTTTGAAATGAGGGACGAAAGCAACGCAGCTTTCAGACCGCTAAAACATTGAAGTCGCGATTGCAACGTACGTCACAGCTTTTCACGGCATTCGCATGAAATTAGTTTGTTTCGACTCGCTAAACAGGCACTGAAAGCTGACGTTTCAGAGCAGATGTTATGAAAATATATAGGGTAGACGTACCAGTTTTGGCCACTTTAAGCATTTTCTGGCATTCGATTACGTATAATGTTTAGATTATTGCGAATATACAACTGAAAAAGTTACCAACATAACTTAGAAGGTACATGGAATCGAATCATCATCGATAGAAACCGCCCGTGAATCAAATTATTCAAGAAAATCGGAAAATATTTTACAACTACCGTTTTCACCAGTTGTGGCCATCAAATGTACTGCTTTTCGACAGCTTAAGTACCAGTTGTGGCCACTGGGCAAAGAAACGGGACGAAATTATGTTAAAAACGATAGACAGGGCTTATAACAATTAATAAAAGTAGTTTCAAGTACCAACGGTTATTTATTACACGAATAAATATAAAATTGTTCGAATCTTAACAGGGTTTTTTAATATAAAAGGCTTAAAGTTAGGTAACTCAAATTTCCGTCGGTTTAAATATTCAACGAAGTGCTGTACACTAATCTGCAAATCTTTTTAAATCTTTCTAGCTGTCATTATTGTTCGTATCTTTTGTTGTTTTTTTTTTTTTTTTTGAACTGGTTTATTCACGTTTTTTTTTTGTTTTTCTTCCAACTGTCGCCTTTTTAATTTTTTAATTTTCTTTTATTCTGGCATTTCTCTCCGTTCTTTTTACCTCTTTTTCCTGCTCTTTCATTTGTTTTTCGCTTTCTTTAGCTGCCATAATATCTACCCACTTATCCGACGTTATTACAGAAGGTAAATGTTCAGCAGCTACTTTACGTTGACGTTTATTATTGACTTGTTTTTTCGGCCATACAAGTATTCCACCTAACACATCTGCGAGTGAATTCTGTCGAACAACTATTGAGTTGGCTAAAGATTCACGTTCTTCTGTTGATTCTGACTCGTTCGAACAGAAATTGAGCCTTTGTTCTACCTGCAAACTCTCTTCGAACAAATTTTGACCTAGAGGGATATCAGTTGCCGGAAATTCATCAGTATTCTCCGTAGAACCTGTTGGTTTGTCATAACTAAGATCCAAGGTCAAATCTGGATCAGCCATACTCTCATCTTCAATTATATTTTCACCGGGAATAACTACACAGTGTATAATTGAAGTATGGGCATCTCTTATGACAGCGGGCTCCAGGGACTTCGAAGATTGATCACCTAAGTATTAGCAATCAATAAAAATTATAAAAAATTTAACATTACAAATACGTTGTCGAATGAGATAAGCTGAACAGTGTAATCCGTAGGCACATATATGTCAGCATTTGTAATACTTTATTTTTTGGAACCAGAATCCCATATGATATGTGTTCAGCGTGAACCTCTATTCTGCGCCACTAAATCGCATTTTAATATATATCTGGAAATTCACATTGTACTTACAACTGATTGGCGGTGGAATCATTTCGAACTCAGGGAAGTCGAGTTGAAGAATCTCATCCGAAAGACTCGCCATACACGGAGAAGGAATTGGGCAGACGACAGTGCCAATCTCGATAGCGGTGGCTTATGTACTGTCAGGTAACGCCACGCGCTCTCCTTGGGAACGCTCAGCTCCCAAACAGTAACGTTGCGATGGCGTTGGCCAAAGATTCCTTGACCGCGCGTATCGCAACGTTACTGTTTGGGAGCTGAGCGTTCTCAAGGAGAGCGCGTGGCGTTGCCTGACAGTCATAAGCCACCGCTATCGAGATTGGCGCTGTCATCTACCCAATTCCTTCTCCGTGTAGGTTGAGACGTGATGGACGTTCGCGGCTCCGTTTTATTGTTTTCACACGTGTCAGATGATGTATCCTTTTCTCGTGCTGATTCGTTCTCAACGGCGCTGCTCCAGACATCGTAAAGGGCTGCGTACCTGTCGTCGTCCTCCCATTCTACTTTTGCATTTTTGGCGTTCTTGAAATGGAGCAATATTTCGGGTGGAATCTTCTTTTCGGTGTATTCACGGTGACTGACATTAGAAGATTGACGAACTTCGCTACCTATTTCCTCCGAATGTGGAACTTCGGTTTGCTTGTTTTCCTGAATGCATTTTCAGTAGTCCACCGCATTCGAATCAAAAGGGTACAAGCCACACCTTCGAAACCCATTCTTTATAGTCTCGGTGAAGTTTTCAGTGTGAATTAGCGCCGATAGTAATGCTGGTACTTGATGTTTTTGGACATCGCTGCCTTCATTTTTGACGCGCCAATTGCGAACCAATGTTTTCCACTTCTTTTTGAGGGGAAAAAATACAGCAACGTCGAGAGGCTGGAGAAGGTGTGTTGCATGCGATGGGAAACAACATATTTCTATTTGTTTTTCTCTACAGAATGAGCTCAGGTCTATCGACAGGTGGGAAACATGACCATCCAAGAACACGACGATGGGCATCGGAATATCGGACTTTTCGATAAATGGGTGGAAGACATTGGTGAAATACTCATAAAACGCTTGGCTTGTCATCCATCCGCTGTCTGTTTTCCCGATTCCCCATTGCTTTGGAGCAGACTCCACGCAGACCCTCCGCAGACGTCCGTATTTGTACACGGTCAATGGAGGGGCAAACTCTCCGGCAGCGTTAACAGTGAAAAGAGTCGTTACGTTTTCTTTATCGTTACTAGCCACCAGAGATGGGCATTATTTGAAATAAAACCATTTCAAATGGAAATGCAAAATGCAAAATAGGTATTTTCCATTTTCAATTGAAATGCATTTTTTTTACACCCATTTCCATTTCCATTTGAAATGGTATTTTTGTATGCATTTTCCATTTTAAATACTTTTTGAACAAAAATTTCGAAAAAAATGAAATTCGGTAATCGTTTAAGGAGGTTGGCTACCCAAATACATATGTAGAGAAATCTTTGAAAATTTTATCATCGAAATATAGATGAATGAAATGCTTCCTGTGAAAATCTCAAGTCGATTTACCACCCCGTTTTTGATAAATTAATTTTTGAATTTTCCTTTTATACACGTAGAGGTATAGGGAGCCGGTAAGGTTAGTTGAAATCTTCACTATCATCCGCGCGGTAAGAGTAGATTTCAAGCTTGTAATAAAGGCTTTCAGTAGACGGAGAGAAATTTCTCGTAGAAACTACTATACAATTATTGCAGTTTGAAGACAGAACGGAGATATAAACAGACCTACCATACTTTTTTCGTGGTTCGTCCAATAAAATATTCTCTCAGCTGTGATATTATTGTAACTCGGACAAGATTTTATCAGACGAACCACGAGAAAAGTATAGTAGGTCTGTTTATACCTCCGTTCTGTCTTCAAACTGCAATACGCCCACTGCGTATCGTGGTTCGCCTGCCGTGGCGCCGTCTAGCGGATAAATGGCCGCATAACGTAGACGCGCGGCTGCTTGGGATCCGTACTGTGAAGCACGGCAAATGTAGGCCCCGTTACAATTATTCAATAAACTTTCGATCGATATTACCGAAATGAGCTTGGCGTACATACAATGTGGCTTCCAAAGCATCGATATTAATATTTTTCGTGGAAAATCCGTATCAAAAGGTAAGTAAATCGTCTCAAATAATGAAAGTTTGCGAAGATACCAAACTGCATCTTTACTTGCTCACGCATTCAAAATATCGCACAGATAATGATATGATTTTCGATCCATTTTTGAATCAAATTCAGGCAAAAAACTGTTCGAGAGCCGTCATATCACGGAAGTCCAAGAAATTTTAAATTCAGAGGGCCAACGAGTTGTGACCGGTAAAGTAATCCCGCAAACTAGGGTGAATAATTCTCCGTATGACGTAAGAATAGAGGTATTCATAATGAAATTAAAATTGTACTATTAAAATCTAATCCCAAAAAACGATTAATTAACAAATGTTTATAGTTTATTGCTATATGTGAAAGATATGAAAGAACACACACCAACAATGAAAACTACAGGAATAAGTATTTTAAACATAGGCTTGTATCCACCTATTTCTTCGGTCGATCTCGTAACTTTTTTTCGGAAACGAGTGAAATTTTAGATGTCGACTATTCTGTTCGGTATTATTGCAACCAATGATGCAACAATATCTACTAGCTGGCATTATTTATCTATTTTCAAGCGATTTTGAGTCACAAAACCCCGGATTCGTGTGGTAACGCCGTACAGTTGACGACGCTTGAGCGTCTGCAAAGTTTCTGATTTGGTCGGCAGGGCGGCGCCACTAGAGTTAAGCAGCAGGCGTATAATTGTATGGTAGTTTCTGAGAGAAATTTCTCTCCGTGTATAAAAGAATAAAATAAAAATGACGCATGAAAAAAAAACATTTTGCATTTTGAAAATACCTATTTCCTATTTTATATTTCAAATGCATTTCGAAATCGCCATTTACATTTTGTATTTCAAATGGAGAAACTTCACACCCATTTCCATTTTCCATTTAAATGGTTTTAGGTACCCATTTTGCACATCTCTGCTAGCCACATTATACACTGATTTGCCTTTTTCAGCCAAAACGAGACCTTCACTTGGTGAAAGATAAACGGCCGTTTCATCCATGTTGAAAATTCTTCGTGGGTCCTGGAAGATTTCAATTTTTCCTTCGAGTTGCATGGCGATATCTGCAAACCATAATCGGATGCGATGCTCAGTGAGAATAGCTCTGGCTTTACTCAAATGCTCGGATTGTTTATAAGCTACTCGTGGGTGGCGACGCATAAACCCCTCGAACCATTTCCGTCCGGGAAGGTTGTTTTTAAATACATTCGGCAATTTTTCTGCTTCGACAAGCTGTTTAACTGAGTACATCAGGCAATCTTTGTTGATAGGAAATCCCATGCGGCAAGTTTCTAGCAGCCAGCTTTCTAATTTTTCTTCGGTAGCACGACCAAGTATACATTCCGGCCCATATCTGCCAGACGTCTCAGGCGCTTCACCTTTGAGCTTATTCCGCAAAGTTGTACGAGGGATCTTGTACTGTTGACTAGCTTTAAGAATTGACATTCCATTGCGAATCATAGCCAGAGCTTCCTTGACATCATTTTCCGTGTAATTTAAAAAAAAATTCCGCTCCAATTTTGTGTTTTTATTTTCGTTTTTTGTGGTTTTTACAGATTTCTTGTTTATTCGGCCCATTATCTGCAAATTTGAACATAGTTAAAAAATATACCTAAGTTTTTGCAAAGCACAAGAAGGCCTGATTTCATCGCACTCATTGAATTTGATCTGCAGTCACAACAGGTGGCCAAAAATGGTATCAGCGTGCTCCTGTTGTGGTAATGTTATGGCCAAAAATAGTGCATTCACACTTTGAATGTACTAGTTTTGGTTAGCACGTTTATTTCGGATATTTTGGGTTATGTTTCGGATTTAATGACCCCAACCCCGAAAGTAATATATATTGGATAAAATAAAAGTGTATGATGTGTCATAATGACTCAGGTTACACGAAATTATACTTTACGTACCACAGGATCCTTAGCAGCTTCGTTAAGAAATCGGACAAACGGCTCAGTGTCAACACATTTCTATTCACAGGCTTGAGAAGAAAAGGTAAACGATCGAGAAAACAATTGATAGTAGTCCCGAAACAGTTTCTGTATCGAAATATAACAATCAATACAGTAAATACAACCTCAAAACCTTATGAAAGTCGAAAGAAACGCGAAGTGGCCACAAATGGTACAGTGGTATTCTTATTTTTATTCATCTAACCATAATTTCTATTTTTTGGTTGTTTTATTGATAATTTGTCCGATTCTCTCATCCAGTGCCAGTCACTGGGCCGAACATGCCAGCTAGTGGGCCAAGCCGTTCAGGGAGTGCCAGTCACTGGGACATGAGGATTTTATTATCAAAATTCAATTTTAATTCCACTTTTAATTTTTTTAATAAAAAAGTTTCTCATGATGGAAAAATGCATAAACTTTACCCTTGACCCCCCAAGCTTGGCTGAATAATGAATAAAATCAATAATCAAGCCATAAAACTGTAGCACCATTCTCTATTCGCCAGTGATTGGGTCGTTGACGGTACGTCGCCATATTTTATAAAAAATCATTTCCGACCACATTACTTTTTTTGATTTGGTGCCCGTTCTGCCTCGGGTTCCCCTATATGCTCTGCGTTTATAATTTTGACTATAAAAAAAATTTTTGTTGCAAAAATCGCTATTTTCAGCCGAACCTGCGATTATCTCAAAAACTATAATGATTATACAGTACGACTTGAGGATTCTTTCTGTAGAGGATTGCATTTCCTATCAAAAGAAAAAAAAAAATGAAAAATCTACTCATATTGAAAGAAAAAAATATTGAGCAAAATGACAATTTTCAGCAAAAATTCCAAATATCTCAGAAAGTATTGCATTGACATAGTTCAACCTGAGGACTTTTTTTTTTATAGAGGATTGAATTTTCTTTCAAAATATGTGAAAAACAAAATATTTTTATCACTTTGAACTTTGACGCACTTTGGCGACCTTGAGATGACGATCTAAAATCTTTTGCTTTCGCACACATTTTTTTGATATTGCCAAGAATAATATTTTCGGTATCAATCATCTCATTTCGAAAAAAGCGGATTTTCGGCCCACCCTACGGTGTAGGCATCTTTAAAATACAGATCTTTTTGGCTCATCAAAACGACTCTACTTTGCGAGTTATCGCATTGCTACACTGAAAGAAAAAATTCGTATAATCAAAAAAACCTTGTTTAGCCCAACAGAACGCGGCGGTTACGGGCCATCAAGTGAATATTATGTAAATGTGACAAAATATTGGTTGTTTGAACTAAATTTGAATCAAATGGCCGAGGTATGTTATGGTAATTACGGCTTATTCATTCATACAGAATGATGGTTGAAGCAACTATTTCTTAACAACAGAATCAGTATGTTTGATTCAACGACTTTTTTCCCTCAGTGTATCAATTCTGAGCGGAGCCATGTCATTGAAACTTGTAGCTTGAGTTTGCATGAGAACAAAAAGGAGATTGTAAGTGCGAAATTTACAGCATAGCCTCAGTTATGCCCGGTTTTATGAACGTGGGTTATCCCATGGGTTTAAATAACCCGTAGGTTACCCCGCAGATACTACCCGTTCAACCTTTTTTCATCTGACAGCTGTCGTGAATCGCTGTTATGGTGCTGCCGGACGCAATTTCACCGAACCTGGCCACAGCTGCCAACATCTTTGAAAAAGACGCTATTAAACGGAATATCTCTGCCTGGGCACCGAAATCAACGAAACAAAATGCCCCGCGCAAATTCAGGCGCGATTACGAACACGTACGGCCCAAAACATGTCCGTTCTGAGTTGAAATAGACAAGTAGTGTATGAAAAACGCTTATTTTTTACACTTGGCGATTTTCTATAGGGTTTTTGTGGTGTCGGTGACGCTTCCGAGATGGCGTGGCGCACGAATCTACGACTCGGATCACTGTTCGATAAATTTGACACCACAAAAACCCTATAGAAAATCGCCAAGTGTAAAAAATAAGCGTTTTTCATGCATTACTTGTCTATTTCAACTCAAAACGGACATGTTTTGGGCCGTACGTGTTCGTAATCGCGCCTGAATTTGCGCGGGGCATTTTGTTTCGTTGATTTCGGTGCCCAGGCAGAGATATTCCGTTTAATAGCACCTTTTTTAAAGATGTTGGCAGCTCTGGTCAGTTGCGGTGAAATTGCGTCCGGCAGCACCTTACCCTCCAACAGTCCATGCACCGAAAATAGTATACCTATTGTGTATTTAGGAGGGGAAAATGGCCATGTCGAGCGAGGGTAAGACGCTAAAAACGTCTCACCCGAGGTAGAAATGGCCATCCCCCCTCGTTGCACACGGTATTTTTTATGATAAGGGCACGAAATGGGCCTTCTTTGATGCGCGTCGATCGGAAGGGGGATGGCGCGTGTTGAGTCGTGTATATATGTATATATATATATATATATATATATATATATACTAGGAGGGCTTCGCCCCCCTGCTCGCTTCGCGCGCCAACCCGCCAAATTTTAATTCGTATCAGTTGTTTTCAGACCCAAATAATCCGTGGATTTCATGTTCTTCGAAGAATTACCGAATTTTCAATGAAATCCAGTGAATGTTTTGTGACTCACGATTATATATTCTCTTCACATTGGCTATTAGGTACTAAAAATTAGGATTTAGAGATATCTCTTCATATTAAGAACATATCTCGCCGCCGCCGCCGCCGCCGTGTCAGTATTCCAGGAAATTATGGGTAATATCCCCTCCTCTCCCAACCCAATCCGATCTAACCTAACCTAACCTTACTTTAGCCAACCTAACCTGACCCAATCTAACCTGACCCCACCCAACCTAACCCAACCCACCCTGACTCAACCCACCCTGACCCAACCCAACCTAACCTGACCCCGCCCAACCTAACCCAACTCACGTTGACCCAACCCACCCTGACCCAACCCAACCCAACCTGACCCAACCCAACCCAACCCAACCTGACCCAACCCAACCCAACCTGATCCAACCCAGCCGAACCTAACCCATCCGAACCCAACCTGACCCAACCCAACCCAAAGAAGCCGAAGGGAGCCGAGGAGGGCCTAGATCCTTGGGCCCTTGCTTTGAGTCGTGTGAACCCCTCCCCGCCATTCCATGGCCTCCTCGACTCCGCTCGGGTAGGAGGAGACCGAGCGGAGTCGAGGAGGCCATGGAATGTCTCACACGGCGGCGGCGGCGACGGCGGCGGCGGCGATATATCTTTATAATATAGAGATATATCGATGGCTCCTATCGAAAAGAGCGTAACTCAGCAGTGCAGGAAAGAAGAGCGTATCTCGGTGAAGCAGTTAAGAAAGGCGTATGTCCCCTATGACACCCTATGACAAATGCCTTTCTTAACTGTTGCGCCGAGATACGCTCTTCTTTCCTGCACTGCTGAGTTACGCTCTTTTCGATAGGAGCCATCGATATATATATATATATATATATATATATACCGTGAAGATTCGTGGAGGCGCACCATAGGACGCCTGCATGCAGGCAACTCAAACATCAAGCGATTAGGTTTTGTTCCCACGTAGCTAATGGGCACGCATAAAACCGAATCGCTTGACTTCTGAGTTGCCTGTATGCAGGCGCCCTATGGTGCGCATCCACGAATCTTCACGGTATATATGTGGGCGGGAGGGAAAGTACTTTCCCTCCCGCTGAGTGATATTTCGGATTGACGTTCGACACGCGTGATTTTCGCCACGCCTGACAAGCATGAAAGAAGGCCCATTTCATGCACGTATTATGAAAAAAATTTTTTGGCCCAAGAAAATTTTCTGCAACCGCATTGGAAACCAAAATTATCTTGAATCAAGTCAAAATTTTCTCGAACCAAGAAAACTCTCTTGGATCGAGAAATTTTTTGACTTGACTCAAGATAATTTCGGTTTCCAATGCGTGTTGCAGAAAATTTTCTTGGGACAAAATAGTATATTGTATACCAAGGAGGCAAAGAAGGTCTTTTAACGCTCGGCGTAAAAGACCTTCGCCTCCTTGGTACACACGATATTTCATACAACAAAAGTATGTTTTACAAGTTCATGCTCGATCCGGTACACAAAGTCGACTGACATACACGCATAGCAACGCATAACAACGCGATTTGAAGGCTACGGCGCGTACGTTAGAGACCACTTTTAACTCCTAGGACTCAAAAGTAGCCAAAAGTGAACTGTCCGCATGCGCATTCGCAGATCCGCTCAACTGTCTCTAAAACGCCAACTTTGTGTACCGAAAACGAGCATGAAAAACGCGTAAAACATGCTTGCGTTGCATAAAAGATTTTCTTGGTACAAAAAAATTTTTTTGGACCAATTTAAATTGGTTCTACTCGTTTTTTCTGTGTGAAGGTTGAACGGGTAGTATTTGTGGGGTAACGTACGGGTTATTTATACCCACGGGGTAATCCATGTTTATAAAACCGGGCATGAGTATGATACATAACAAGTTATTCGAAAAGAATTCAGAGCAAACTGCGAATCGAACGCGCAGCACCAAAATTGAGACTTGAACAATAACCGGATTTTTCTCTGCAAACTGACGTTCCTGTCATGATGGGGCCTGATTTTGATTGAGCTTTAGGCATTCTGGGTCTTTGATTGCAGTAGTGCAGAAATATGATTCTGCCAATCATATGTCGATTAAATAAATGACTAGATTAAAGTAATGATCATCAGTTTCTCAAGTCTGGAAGTCGTGGGTCAGCCACTCTATAGTTTAAGTGATATACCCAGCTTCGAGACTGTGTAACTTGGAAAGACGCCCATTATTATTCATGTCTTGATGCATACACTTGACTACGGGCGATTTTTTTTAATCGCCTCAGGCTGATATCTCTGGAACCAAGCAAGATACGGGAAAACACCTCAGATCAAACTTATAGGATATCGAAGGGAAAAGGATATGGTGCAATCATATCTTTTGTAGGTGTAGGCACTGAACTGCGGTGAAGGTCAACTTGAATTTTTTTAACAGAATGGTATACTTTTTTCCGCAGAATCTGAAAGAAAATCAGTTTATGAGATAAGAGCTGAGCAAGTTGAGTCAAAAGAGGAAATTTAAATTACCTGAATTCAGTCGGACCTCCCGTAAGTTGAAAATAATTCTCAGAATTTTGCTCAATTTGAGCGACGTTCAACTTATAGGAGGTACTGAGCTCATAGGCAGGAGAGGGGTGCGAAGAGAGGTGAACGTCACCGAACCCAGTGAAGTATAGGCGCGAGAGGAATGGTCGGGGAGGCGGGGGGATTCTTGGAAATTCAAAGCAATAGTGAGCCTCTCTCAAACTGACCAACATAAGGGAGGTCCGACTGTACTGTTTTCAAGTTGTCCCGAAAGTGTCTGAGATAAATTTTTTATGGAAAATAAAATTCACAAGCTGGTACAAACTAATTGAACCCAAAAATGACAGTAACGATCATAACATTATTGATCAAATTTATTTACCTCAACTTATTTGACCGTGATACCTAATCTTGAACTTCCTCTTTTGACCTAACTTGCCCAGCTCTTATCTCATAAACCATCAACTTTAGAAAATATCAGTTCAGGTGTTTTTAATGCAGAATCTGATGCTCTTTCAGATTCTGTGAAAAAAAGTGTAGGGGAGACTGGGGTCAATTGCAGCATTTTCCAGAAAATCACTGTTCACAACGACAAATTCAACTAAATGTAACAACCAACATGTTTAAATTGATCCTTGGTTATCTGACTACTAATGTATAATGTCATATGGCATTATATGCACTGCAAAAAAAGTTTGGGGGCAATATACAAAAAAAGAAAAAGTGATTCAACCGACCCCATACCTGGGGCGGTTGCAGCAGTGACTGCGGTCAATTGCAGCACTAATGGAATAACGAAAATAACGTTGTTATACAGTTATTGATTGGGACGAAAAATACGCAATAATGTACAACATTAACGTCTGAAAAAACTATATATTATATATACCCGAATTAGGTGAAAACTGGTGAAAAAAAAAAAAAAATAACTCATTTACGACAAAACAAATTAAATTAAATTAAATGAACAGTTATTTATTGGGATGAAAATTACCACAACAATAACGTTTGTACAAATGATATATTATATATACCCGAATTAGGTGAAAACTGATGAAAAAAAAAAAAAATAACGAACAGTCTTGAAATGCATGGGATAAAACGGTTCAACTGACCCCAAAAAAATTGATCCAACCGTCCCTGGCGTACCTTTCAGACAATTTGTCGGCATAACCTCGAAGATAAACAACTTAAATAAAAAACAATGATGCCTATTTGTACTCTAATAACCAAAGTTCTTACTCTGAGAATCAAAATAATCGTCACTAATATAGTTTTGTAATAAGAAACGAAACAGCAGCAACAAAAATAGTTACTTTTGTTGACAGAAACACAATGTCGCCTCTTGTCCGCTTACGATAAGTCGGAGCGTCACCAAACTTATACGGGTAGGGGAAGATGGCCCAAAGTGGATAGGTTAATGTTCAGCGGCGGATATTTTTGGGAAAAAAGCAAAAAATTGAGTGAACAACGACTGATTTTCTCAAGTTCGTCAATAAACTATGCAAAACATCAATAGAAGTTGTGAAATTATTGATGCTATAGCGAAACAATAACATAAAGTAAAAAATGGAAAATTATTCACTTTGCCCGTAAGCTCGGGCAAAGTGAATACTGATTCCGGGCAAAGTGAATATCAGTGTTTTTTTTCGCAATAGGCATGCATCACAAACGAATGCACCTTTTCCGCCATACGTAGTGCATTTCTCATGTCCCTAATGCTTACACATGTTGCACTAGATCCAATTTTCAATAGGCCTGCCGCCTACTTCAGAGTAGGTTTCGCTACCCACGATGCCCATGCAGTAGGGTGGTTCATTTTGAAGTTGTATTTTTTTTTCTTATTCCCCACCTGAAAACTTGGTGCAAAATTCGGAAAAAAAATTCTCATTAAATCGCAGAGCATGAAAAAAAATATTTTTTGTTTTTCTTATTGAGTGGATATCTATCCACTTTGCCCGGTTCACTTTGCCCGGCAGCACATTGAGAACAAATATGATCAATCTCTTTGAATATATTTGATTGTAAACAAATCGGCATATGGTCTTTTTCTCGAGAAAAGGACGCCATTTAATGTAAGAAATACGACAATTAGACTGGAGCAATAATTAGGCGAAATACATCGCGATACATTCCTAAGAAAAATTTTAACAATTCGAAGTGATTCAGTTAATTTTTTGCGTAGCTTTCGCACTAACACGTCCGAGTTCATTTGCCACTGTTTTTGACTGATATTCTGACGTAAGATGATGCAATATATATGACAATACGCAGGCGACTTCAGACACCGAAATATACACCGAATTCGCTTTGCCCGGGGTATCCACTTTGGGCCATCTTCCCCTACGTTCGGAAACGAAATCCGCTCCTTTTCTCATTGGGTCCCCCCCCCCCCCCGCTATCTCTATTAGTTCGTGAGTTATTCGCGTTGGTTTAACCGTGCCCTGCTGCAATTGACTCCAGTCTCCCCTACCATTCTATTTAATAAAACCAAGTTGACCTTCACCGCAGCTCAGCACCTCCACCTACAGAAGATATGATTGCCCCATCTTGCCTCCCCTTCGATATCCTATAAGTTTTTTCTGAGGTGTTTTCCCGTATCTCACTTGGTTTCGGAGATATCAGCCTGGGGCGATTAAAAAAAATCACCCTGTATAGATGAACGTAGATTCGCCGTTTGAATCACTCATTGTCATGTGGCTTCAAAGTATTTATCAAGAGACTTGGCTCGATTTTACATACCTTCCAATAAAGAAAGACTTTCTTCCAATGAACCAGTTATACCGAGAAGATTCGGTGAGTGTAGACAGCCCCCTTCCTACGCCAAAACTAACACAGGCGCGCACCGCGTGCGTGAGGCTCGGCGGGCGGGGCTAAGCGACCAGTGGTGCTTCTACCGAATCTTCCGCACTAGGCCGAGTTCGCATAGCCCACCTTGATACTGAACCTGAAAAGCAATCATCGCACTGAACACGGAAAAGAATGAACGCGAATAAAATGGATTTGCCTGATGTGAACATTTATTTTCGAAATTTATGAACGAATTTAAAACCAAATATCAATTAATTGGATTTAAGTATTGATTATCAGTGTTTACGATCGATATTTAAGACGAAGTGGAACAGCTAAGTGGAGGGTAAATCATTGAAGACAGCATGGTCAAGAATTGGTTTATTTATTGATTTATTTATTTATTAACAGAAAAATGAAATTTATCAACGATTATTGGTCAATCGAGGGATCCATTGCTGTTGAATTATGGCGTACGTCCAAACTTATCGGAGATTGAATGCTTGGGAATCGAAGAGAGGCTACCGATGAGCCACTCTTGAACGTAGTAGACTTTTACTCAAACCATTTTTGTTTCTGAACGACTACTTCTATCGAAGACCGGAGTGCTGACATGTACCTCAGCGAGACTCCATAGCGTGCGGAGGGGATTTGTCGCAGGAGTTTGTAGTACGTCGACAAGCAGGTGTCGGAGGAGAATAAATTCATACTACACTCGGACCTCCGCTATTTGACCGAGTCGGGACCGAGCGTTTCTGCTATTTGACGAAAGTAGGGGTCCCCTACTCCTTGTAGACGGTTTTCTACGCAGCCAGTTCGCGCCACTCCTCATCACTCACCGCCCCGATGTTAAGGGGAACGCTGCCGAATAGTGGGGGTAACGCCCGTCAAATAGCGGAGGGCGAATGTGGTCAAATAGCGGAGTCCGTCAAATAGCGGGTGTTCAAATAGCGGAGGTCCGAGTGTAGTTGAAGAAGATGTTGCCATCCCAGGATATCGTTACCTCCTCTGAAACAGCAAGGTGAGAGTATAACTGACTATCATGAGAATTTATAAGTCTTGGCAATCTCTTCGATATCCGTTAACTTTGTATCCTACGTACCCAATGACTGATCGCCCGCTAACACTTGAGGAGAAATATCGCCGGCGTCGTTGTCCAAGCTGATCTCAGGCAACAGACTGCGAAGAGTGATTGAGAACCAAGCAGGGATCGAGGAAACGAGAGCTAGCAACAGCCTCGGCGAGGCTTGGCAGCGTACCGAGTAGCTTCGTTGCAAGGGTTCGTCGCCCGTCGACGATATTCATCGAACATTTCTTACTCGTCTAACGACCATTCAACGTTCATGTCTCGTTGCAGGCGAAGAAGAGTCGTCGCAGATGTTCCCAGTGCGACGAGGCAGCGTACGAGGAACTTTGTTGCAAGGGTTCGTCGCACATCGACGATATTCATCGAACATTTCTTACTTGTCCAACGAGCATTCGACGTTCATGTCTTGTTGCAGGCGGAGGAGATTCGTCGCAGATGGTCGCAGTGCGATGAGGCAGCCTGAAAAGAGCTTCATTGCCAGAGTTCGCAGTGCGTCGGCGAGCATTTTCTATCAAATTTTTGTGCGGCAAGGCTTCGCCAGAGTCCAGAGAAGGACTGCATATCGTCGACGTGCTACGAACCCTTGCAACAAAGCTCCTCGTACACTGCCTCATCGCACCACGAACATCTGTGGCGGGGCTTCTCCGCCTACTACGAGACATGAACGTTGAATGCTCGTTGGACGAGCAAGAAATGTTCGATGAATATCGTGGACGTGCTACAAACGCTTGCAACGAAGCTCCTCGTACGCTACCTCATCGCACTACAAACTCCTGCGACAAAGCACGCTATGAAGCCTCGCTGAGGTACACTAAACGTAATGGATTCTGATCCGGACGAGTTGGACAATTCTAGAAACAGCCAATCGGCGCTCTGGATTAAAAAAATCCAGAGCGCCGATTGGCTGTTTCTAGAATTGTCCAACTCGTCCGGATCAGAATCCATTACGTTTAGTGTACATGTCAGCACTCCAGTCTTCGATAGAAGTAGTCGTTGAGAAACAAAAATGGTTTGAGTAAAAGTCTACTACGTTCGACAGTGGCTCATCGGTAGCCTCTCTTCGATTCCCAAGCATTCAATCTCCGATAAGTTTGGACGAACGCCATAATTCAACAGCAATGGATCCCTCGATTAACCCTCTTTCGTGAAAGGCGTTTCTCCCACTTTGCAGTCACCCGAGGAGGCAGAGCGTAGCGACGATAGTGTGCGTGTAGCGTAGCCCACCAGCCAGGGCTGTCTCCACTGGGCCCGGTAAATTACAATAGAAGAAATGACGTAGGTGAATGGAAGGGCGCACAGAGAACCCGTCGAAAACGGAATGCCACGTTACTGTACGCCCGTGAGATGAGATCACAGCGTAGTGGGGACAGCAGCGACGCGTGAATGGTCGTCCGCACTCCGGCAGCCAAATAGCGAGTTAGAACGACCTTCACGAAAGAGGGTTAACCAATAATCATTGATAAATTTCATTTTTCTGTTGATAAATAAATAAATCAATAAATAAACCAATTCTTGACCATGCTGTCTTCAATGATTTACCCTCCACTCACCTGTTCCACTTCGTCTCAAATATCGATCCTAAACACTGATAATCAATACTTAAATCCAATTAATTGATATTTGATTTCAAATTGGTTCATAAATTTCGAAAATAAATGTTCACATCAGGCAAATTCATTTTATTCGCATTCATTCTTTTTCGTGTTCAGTGCGATGATTGCTTTTCAGGTTTAAGTATCAAGGTGGGCTATGCGGACTCGGCCTAGTGCGGAAGATTCGGTAGAAGCACCACTGGTCGCTTAGCCCCGCCCGCCGAGCCTCACGCACGCGGTGCGCGCCTGTGTTAGTTTTGGCGTAGGAACGGGGCTGTCTACTCTCACCGAATCTTCTCGGTATATCAGCAGTTAGGGTATAATCAGTTGGAAGTCAGAATTTACGACCTTATACATTATCTGAACTCTAATTGTTCACAATCAATCCGTCATCGGCTGAAAATACACGTTTTCGCGGTATATTGATATTTGTCCGGGGATATTGACAATCCCGAAATTTGGTAGATATGAATTGATGACTCAATAACGTAGGTATGCTTGATTTTTGCAGTATAAGCCAACTGTCTGTTTACTTGATGGCGGTTTGTTTCCTGAACTATAAAATTAGTACCACTCTATACCGTGATATTCTCTTGATACGGAACGCCAGGGATACCAACCCAAAACTCATTAACAGCAGTTTAGTAACTCACTAAATGTTTCTAGTAAAACCACTAGATTTTTACTGGACATCACTAGATTTTTTGTGACTTTACTAGGAAAATCTACACGGAGAGAAGTAAACACTGGTGGCCACTGATATATCGTCGGTACTCTGACGTAACCTCGTAACTTGATTTTTGACGGTTGACTCGTGTCTCAGAAATTCACTAAAAAACTGAACCTAAAATATTTTCTATAGTATAATTATCATTGACATCTATGAAAAAGCGATGAAACTTCCGAACTGGCAACAAATAATTAGAAGTTTTCGATTTGGTTTATTGCAATAAAAGGTTTTTTGTCTCTTCTGTCAACAAGTGTTTTCTGAGATACACTCGGACCCCACTTATTTGACCAACTCGGGACCGGGTACCTTCAGTTATTTGACCAAAGTAGGGGTCCCCACTTTCCGTCTTAAAATGGCAGCCGCTCCTGCGCAGTTGTACATGCGCAGTCCCACGCTAGTTCAGACCCGTACGTCGTAACACTTTGTCTCAATAGTGGGGGTAGAGGGAGTCAAATAACTGAGTCTGAACTCCGTCAAATAACTGGTGGTCAAATAAGTGGGGTCCGAGTGTACGAGGTTACGTCAGAGTACCGACGATATATACTAACTGGATGGAGAATAGCCCATGCCAGCGTTGGAAAAAAGAAGGCTGCTTATGCCGGCGACACAGACTTTTCGTGTCGGCTCACCTACAGAGATCGTGACCAGTGTACAGTCACTCACACGCAGCGCCGACCAATCACAGCTATGTGTAATATGCATAATGCCGGCGACACAGACTTTTCGTGTTCCGTGTTCGCCTCACCTACAGGCGCCACGATCGTTCACACATAGCTGTGATTGGTCGACGCTGCGTGTAAGTGACTGTACACTGGTCACGATCTCCATAGGTGAGCCGGCACGAAAAGTCTGTGTCACTGGCATTAGAAGCCTTGGAGCAGCCATTTTTTACGCCCAAAAATGGGATAATATGTATGTAAACGCCTGTACGTGTGATTGAGTTCGCGCTATGAAGTTCGGTATGAAATAAATTTCCGACGCCTCAAATTGAACTCCCACACTTTTGGGTGTCATAGATGGCGTCGATTTTCGGTTCAATTAGGAATCACGGGTGATAGGCCATCCGCCATCCAGTTATCTCTCTATATTATAAAGATATATCGCCGCCGCCGCCGCCGCCGCCGCCGCCGTGTCAGACTTTTTGATCCACGGCCTCCTCGACCCCGCTCGGCTCCCCCCCCCCGAGCGGAGTCGAGGAGGCCATGGAATAGCGGGGAGGGGTTCACATGACTCAAAGCAAGGGCCCAAGGATCTAGGCCCTCCTCGGCTCCCTTCGGCTTCTTTGGGTTGGGTTGGGTCAGGTTGGGTTCGGATGGGTTAGGTTCGGCTGGGTTGGTCAGGTTGGGTTGGGTTGGGTCAGGTTGGGTTGGGTTGGGTCAGGTTGGGTTGGGTTGGGTGAGGGTGGGTTGGGTCAGCGTGGGTTGGGTTAGGTTGGGTGGGGTCAGGTTGGGTTGGGTTGGGTCAGGGTGGGTTGAGTCAGGGTGGGTTTGGTTAGGTTGGGTTAGGTTAGGTTGGGTTAGGTTGGCTAAAGTAAGGTTAGGTTAGGTTAGGTCGGGTTGGGTTGGGAGAGGAGGGGATATTACCCATAATATGGGTTAGGTTGGGTGGGTCAGGGTGGGTTGAGTCAGGGTGGGTTTGGTTAGGTTGGGTGGGGTCAGGTTAGGTTGGGTTAGGTTAGGTTGGGTTGGGTTAGGTTGGCTAAAGTAAGGTTAGGTTAGGTTAGGTCGGGTTGGGTTGGGAGAGGAGGGGATATTACCCATAATTTCCTGGAATACTGACACGGCGGCGGCGGCGGCGGCGGCGGCGAGATATGTTCTCAATATGAAGAGATATCTCTAAATCCTAATTTTTAGTACCTAATAGCCAATGTGAAGAGAATATATAATCGCGAGTCACAAAACATTCACTGGATTTCATTGAAAATTCGGTCATTCTTCGAAGAACATGAAATCCACGGATTATTTGGGTCTGAAAACAACTGATACGAATTAAAATTTGGGGGGTTGGCGCGCGAAGCGCGCAGGGCGGCGAAGCCCCCCTAGTATATATATATATATATATCAGTGCTGGTGGCCAATGTGCAAGACATTGTTAGGTAATGTCTAGCCGGAACGAGCGGCGCTCGACACGGGACGCTCGATTTTCGACATGGCCTGCTTGTGTCTCGCGCATTGGTCGCCAGTGTCTTAGACACGGACGGAAAAACATCGGGGATCCGTGTGCCGTCACTGAGAGCCAATGTCTAAAACACGGCCCAGCAGTGCGCTACGCATTGTATGCTCGTGTTTATGAAAAGCTTGGCGTGCATGCGCGTTCTCGCACTCGCCTCGTATACGAGGCATACAATGTGCCTCGATGTATACAATGCGTAGCGCAATGCTGGGCCGTGTTTTAGACATTGGCTCTCAGTGACGGCACACGGATTCCCGATGTTTTTTCGTCCGTGTCCAAGACACTGGCGACCAATGCGCGAGACACAAGCAGGCCATGTCGAAAAACGAGCGGCCCGTGTCGAGCGCCGCTCGTTTCGGCTAGACATTGCTTAACAATGTCTTGCACATTGGCTACCAGTGTTTACTTTTCTCCGTGTAGTAAGTTACTGAACTGCTACCAACGAGTTTTGGGTTGGTATTTCTGACGTTCCGCATTCAGAGAATGTCATGGTATATCATTGGTTTACCCTAGAATAACATCATTTGAGAATTATTCCCTTCGAATTAAATAAAAAATCGATCAACGATGCAATCTGTGCCCTACGACAACGACTTTTTCTTCTGTAGACTCAATCTATTTAAAGCAAAGTCTACAAGATCTCGAATAACTCCTAATTATGTCTGAAAATGCAAGTAATCAGCTGTGAAAAAGCCGAATCAAAGGAATGAAGGATAAGTAATCGTTTCATATGGATTATCCCGCACGATGTACGAGCAGAAAATAATCTTCTCATCTTTTGTCTGCATCGTAGTTGCAAGTAATCACGTATGTATGTAACTACGTACCTAGAGTTATTTACGAGCGAAGAAAGTGGTAGTCTGTGAGTGGATTATTTCATGCCTTTAGGCTGTAGGAGTCAGCACCTTATAGCATTCTTCGGATAATTTATTTTTTCATCTTGTTATTTTCTTATACTTCATGCTAATGCTTCATTGATCCGTAACACGCGAGATCGTTAATGTCTGTGGCAAGCGAGCGCATGCAATGTTCCCAGTCCAAGAAGATGCATAATATAGATATGAAAGAAACATTCCACATGGCAACATGCGTTGCTTGATACCAATTTTCTACCATATTAAATTCGTTTCGACCGATCATACCGTTTTTGACATTTTAATGGAATATCGATAATTTGACACTCGAAGACCGAAGGGATGCTATGAAAATCT
Organism: Tenthredo livida; assembly: GCA_963992785.1. Lineage (NCBI taxonomy): Eukaryota > Metazoa > Arthropoda > Insecta > Hymenoptera > Tenthredinidae > Tenthredo > Tenthredo livida. The sequence continues at coordinate 20,228,403 of OZ023067.1, forward strand.
GAATAAGCAGCGTCCAACGGTCCAACCTTTGACTATATACCTATGGACTGCTAACCGCCAACTCCAGGCGTGTACCCAAGATGTGACGCGATATCAGGAGGTAACGGCTGACTTTGATACTACAATCGGTTGCGTGTGTTATGGCTCATCTACAATAGTCGCTCAATCGCAAGTCACCGGTCGCACCGGCAAGACAGTTGCAAAACAAACGCATGCATACATATAAATACATATAAGTTCTATGCATGTATGCCGTTTGCGATGTGCGTTGCCACCTGCGACTTGCGTTTTGGCGACCATTGTAGATGAGTCATTACGTGGGTGTGAGGCATCAGTTGTGTGTTACGTAGATGTTTCTTAACGGCCAGTCCACAATCAACCGTCCCGTACCGTACCGTCCCGTACCGTACCGTACCGTACCGTAGAACGAGCGCACGCGCAAAAGCAGTTACAACAATGATACTGTCGGGGCACATGTAGCTATATTGCTATTGCGCGTTTCCCCGTCTACGGTACGGTACGGGACGGGACAATTGATTGTGGACTGGCCATTAGGAAACATCTACGTAACGCACACAACTGATGCGTCACACCTACGTAACACACGCAACCGATCGTAGTATCAAAATCAGCCGTTAGCTCCTGACGTCGCGTCACATCTTGGGTATATGGGCCTCAACAGGCTTGAGATAGGGACAAGCAGTCCATAGGAATATACAGGGTATATCACCTCAAGTATCGAGAATGGGAGGGACTTGGTTGACGCGAAGTGACGCCCCATCAACCAATCCCGGGGAAAAAAGATTATATATAATTATACCCCAAAAGCACCTCTGGTGCAAAAACCTTCCGCCAAGTACATTAATGTGCCACAAAACAATCAGTAAATTATCTCCGTACAAAAATTAGTTTTTATAACGCATGCATGAAAAAGACGCTTGTTTGGGGCTCTGAAGCGGTCATATTGTGGCACTTTTCTGACGTTTGAGTAGGCAATGCCAACATGAAACTAATTGCATGCCAAACGCGCGCACTGCGTTTTGCGCACATCGAGCGTGCACAACCTGATTCTTGTTACGCACGGCGTGCGAACAAGAGCATTTTATAATCATTCATCCCTGTCAACGCCCTATCTCCGTGAATCGACTCGATGTTTTTGGTATGGTTGTTTACATTGACAACAGAGCCCCACAAGCAACTTTTTCATGCATTTGTTATAAAAAATAGCGTTCGATACTCCCGCGAAGTGAGGCGTTTAGGGTAGTCCGATGCCTTCAGCACTCACCTTCGTCTCGGCTGCCGCCTCGACTACGGTTCGTGCTGAAAACATCGGACAATCCTATAAACGCCTCACATTTCGCTCTCGTATCGAAATCTACTATTTTGATATCCACCTATGACAATTCCTTTATTATTCACCTACAAAAGTATGGAAATGAGATACTACTATTGCCTGCACATATCGCCAAGCATACTTGCCCCTTAATTTATGTCGATCGCGTTATTGAGACTCAACGTAGTTTTTCTAGTCAAGGTAAAACCACATTTAAAAAAATTGATATTTGAAAATTATAGAAAGAAAAAAATTAATTTGGAGGTAGTGGGACTTGGCGGGCCGTTTGTAGAATCCTACACCGAGAAAAAGGATTTTTTGAGTCAACTAAATATATTTAGTCACTGGAAATGTGCTTCAGTCAAGTATTTCTTGATTGAAGTAAGTAACGTGCGCTCACTTGAACACTTCCATTATGTTTGGTTTCACTAAATCATTTTGTTGAGGATTTCGTCAACTGAACTAAACATCCGTTTGATACGAATAAAGCAAACATTGTTCCAAGCACGCAGGTGGTTGATCTTTCGTCGCTGAGACAACCAAATTTGTTTCCATTCAAAAGAAATTCATGGTCCCAACAAGTGAAAAATTTGTCAATGCAACGTTTTCGATTATCAATCCGAACGAATACATCAATTCATCAGACTGAATTTCGTTATTGAACCAATCAAATAATTTGTTCACCCAACATGAGGAATCGTTCATAATAACATGATAACGTAGTTAAACGAATCCCGCGGAAAGGTTCAGAGCAACTCGAACGTGTTGTTGATTGAAACGATTGGCGTTCAAGATAGCAAATACTAGAGTTATATCAAACATAATTTCTTTGTTATTGGATAGTTTCGGATGTGATATTTTGAGTGACTGTTATTTCCGATCAAATTCAAATTATCATCAAATTTGATGAAAATATAGTTAATATCATATTTTTGTTCAAAGATAAAAAAATTTCGAAATTCTCGGAAAATTATAAAAAATTTGGAGTTCAATTCTGAATAAAAAGGATAATTTATTCAATTTCAGTTATATTATTTCATGTAACCCAATAGTCACTTCCAACCCATGAAATAACTCAAGCTTCACTGAACAAACCTAGTATTCCCAACAAGTAAGATATGCATTCGGCTCGATCAAAATATAGTCCCATCGAAACGATATTTTTTTAGACTGAATAAACGTACTATATACAGTGAATGCAAATATTGTAGTAATGACCCAAATTAGCGTTGAGTGGAATATTTTTTTTAATGCAGTTAACCACACGTATGTTCAACGCAACACAATATTTACTTGATGTGAACAAATGTAGAATTCACTTGATCAGGGAAAATGTTGATATAACAAAATATGTAGTTGATCCGACTAAACTATAGATCACATCAAACTTAATTTACTTTGATTCAATTACTGCAATCGATTGGAACAAAACAATTGTTGATGGGTTTGATCAATAATTTCGTCATTTTGACCAAATATTTTGTTGATATGAAAATGTAAAGTATTGCCAGAAATAAGCGTGTTGTCTGCCTGACCACATGAAGTGGTTAATTCAATCACATATTAGGTTGGTTTTACTATTTTTTTGAACCAAATATTTTTTTTGAATCAACCACATACACTCGGGCCTCCGCTATTTGAACACCCGCTATTTGACGGACGCCGCTATTTGACCACATTCGTCCTCCGCTATTTGACGGGCGTTACCCCCACTATTCGGCAGCGTTCCCCTTAACATCGGGGCCGTGAGTGACACGGAGTGGCGTGAACTGGCTGCGCAGAAAACCGTCCACAAGGAGTGGGGGACCCCTACTTTCGTCAAATAGCAGAAACGCTCGGTCCCGACTCGGTCAAATAGCGGAGACCCGAGTGTACTATACTTTTCTCGTGGTTCGTCTAATAAAATCTTGTCCGAGTTACAATAATATCACAGCTGAGAGAATATTTTATTGGACGAACCACGAAAAAAGTATGGTAGGTCTGTTTATATCTCCGTTCTGTCTTCAAACTGCAATAATTGTATAGTAGTTTCTACGAGAAATTTCTCTCCGTGTACTGAAAGCCTTTATTACAAGCTTGAAATCTACTCTTACCGCGCGGATGATAGTGAAGATTTCAACTAACCATACCGGCTCCCTATCCCGAGTCAAAATTTTTCCAGGATTTACGTCCGATTTCTGACCGTCGATAAGTCGGTTCAGGACGTTCAAAAGAGGTTGAGAACTGCATGGACCCATGGGCTCGTCAACCTACTTTCAACGTACATATCGTCTGTTATTTCCACTTCTTCCACATTGTACGTTGAGAATAGGTCAGAGCTAGACGTCCTTTCGACGTACTTTCGACGTTCCTTCAACGTCCCTTCAACGTCGATCCTCCTCGACTCTGTTCCCCCTTCCCCCTCTCCCCCCTCGCTAATGCAAATAATTATGAATAAAAAATCCCATTAATTGACCTTTCTTTAATTAGAAAATATCGATACATAACATTAGTAGGTAAATGGAAACAGATGCGTTACATGATAAACAATATCTAAATGGGAACAATATGTGGATCAAACGAATGTCACTGTGTTTTTCGCCGTATCCTGGAGTACAAGTAGCAGCTGATGATGGTATTTGAGTTCTTGGGTGTGATATATGCTGTGACTGCTGATCTTCATGCCGAGAGTTGGGAATCGATGGAACCATAGCTTGTAGACTTGAAGACTCCTTCTCAGAGACGGACACGTCTAATTACTTCCCAAAGTCATTGTTTGATTATTTGTCTAATATCATCGTCGGTAATCATTATTCTGCAATCACAATTAGAAAAATCTGTAGCCTATTGTCTTACCCTTCAGTACCAAACGAAAAAAGACTGATTTTTGTTCGAAAAAATATGAAACAAGCCAGGAGATCGAAAGTATTTAGGAAAAGTATTTTAGCTAATTACTTTTGCCAATTACTTTCAATCTTCTGGTTTTTTCATCCTTTTTTCAAGCAAAATCGGTCTGATTCCGTTTGGTACTGATGAATAAGACAATAGGCAACAGATTTTTAGGATTGTGACTGAAAAATAATGATTATCGATGAATATAATTATGTATTAGGAAAATGATCTTGGAAAAAGTAATTAGACGTGTCCATCTCTGCTTCGTCTGGTGAGTCTCTGGGGCATTGGGAGTCAATGGAACAGACGGTTGCGTATGTGGTGGTGGCTTTACTACTTGTGAAAATGACGATTGATTCAGTTTAAGGTAATTCAGATTTATTGATATAGAGGTACAATCACATCCTCACCCGATCGAGGCTGGGCTCAGACTGGTTAACGCGCAGTGAGCAACGCGCAGCTTTAGTGGTGCGGATCACGCGCATGCGCACACAAGAGCAGAGTGGCGCAGTGTGTTGATTCCGAACATCATACTCCCTTTCAAACAAGGCACCTAATGTACGTTGAACGAGGGATAACGTCATAAACGTTGAGAATAGGTTGAATTTCTTGGTGAACGTTGCGGTATTTTCGACGTTGAAGCATCATCAGGTTAAGATTGGTTGAAAATAGGTTGAAAATTCGGCGGAAAAATTCAACATCAAAAGAATTGAGGTTCCGAACGTTGAAAGGACGTCGGAAGATCCGTAAAAATTTCGACTCGGGATACCTCTACGTGTATAAAGAGAAAATTCAAAAATTAATTTATCAAAAACGGGGTGGTAAATCGTATTGAGATTTTGGCAGGAAGCATTTCATTCATCTATATTTCGATGATAAAATTTTCAAAGATTTCTCTACATATGTATTTTGGTAGCCAACCTCCTTAAACGATTACCGAATTTCATTTTTTTCGAAATTTTTGTTCAAAAAATATTTAAAATGGAAAATGCATACAAAAATACCATTTCAGATGGAAATGGAAATGGGTGTCAAAAAAATGCATTTCAATTGAAAATGGAAAATACCTATTTTGCATTTTGCATTTCCATTTGAAATGGTTTTATTTCAAATAATGCCCATCTCTGAGGTTCATATATAAATAAACGATATGCATTCATTCAAATAAATTTTAGTTGTTGCGAGTAGGGCATTTTTCTGGGTGTACATGCACGCATGGGGACGTGTATGTACGGGTTGCTCGATCACCTTACCGACGGCGCTTCAGGTTCCTTTTGGCTGACTGTACATCGCTTTTAAGCAACAAATAACCACATTGAATTGCTGCTTGATAGAGAAAATAATCTGTCACAGACGGATTATAGAGAATAGTTTCCTGAATGAAAATAAGCCATCGCAGACTGTAATCGAACCAATCTACTAGATTTTTAACCATTTTAAAGCACTTGAAAATCAAAAATCGATATCTAGCCGTTTGTTTATAATTTCGGTCTTAATTTTTTCTGTAAATTTCCGGGAAATCATTAGTTTATGAATATAATAATTTGATGAATATTCAATGTGACGACTATGCCGTTATAAATTTATAAAAAACTAGTCATTTTGGACTACCCAACCTCCTCACCTACCTCCTTTTGGTCGAAATGTGTCACATTTCGATTATTATCCGAGCCCAGGCGTCAAAATCGCAAAAAAGGACAACGCTGCGCCAATTAAAATTCAATTGCGAACACATACGTCGAAAAACATGTTCGTTCCGTGCGAAAATGGAGTCTACGAAGACATTCGAATAATGTCAAAGCCATCTGTATCAGCACGCACTAGCTGATAATCTGAGGATCGCCCCTACGAAATCTGAGTGATCAGTGGAGAAATAGAGACGTGATCCGTCAACTAAATAGCGGTTGTGACAACTGGCCGAAAATGCGCACTCCGTCGGCAAAACAGAGGAGCGCTCGAAAGCCCTTAAGGCTAGGTATCAGTCCTTTTCGACGGACCGAAATAGCATGTACCGAAAGTTTCGCTTTATCTAAAAACTACAGAATAGAATGAAGATTCCTTCTGGGAATACGTTTATTTTCACTAAATCTATCGCGGATGACTACCATATCACGAATTTGTGAAAAAATATTTGTTTTTATAGTTCGAATCAGAACCCACGTCCAGCTGTTACGGAACAGAAAAGGTGCTCGAAGTGCTTTTTTAGATAGTGTTCGTGTCTAAATCTAGTTTACCGCTCTAGCGAGTTAATCGAAAAATCACATTGTCGTCGACATTCTGCATTCAGAGCTTTTGTTTTCACGTGAAAAAAAACTTTCGCAAGGCATTCGCGGTGCCGGTGGATACATGACTTATACTATATATATTATATAGGTATATATGATTACGCGATGCCATTTCGAAGTAACGGATCAACTGAAATCTCGCCTTGAGGTGTACGGTACGTCACTGTTTAAGGAGGGTCCTCATTAAGTTTAAGGAATGACGTACAGCTCTACAATTTTGAGGATACATTCATTAATTAGGCCTAAATGATTCCTCAAAATTTCAAGTACATTTACCGTACATCTTGTTGAGAAAAAAAATAATAAAAATTTAAATTTCACATTTTTTTTACGAAAAAAACAATGGCAACGATTCACGGGAAAACTTGATTCAGGTATACAGGGTTGTCATTCTCCGGGGTCTCATCTGGAAGGAACTTCGACGTGCCGAAGCTCCGCCTTCTTCTAGTCATACTCGTTTGCCTCAGAATAATATTGTGTGATTATCAAGCAGATACCCTCATCTCCAAATATGTTTGCTACGGTGGTCCTTATTTTTGGTCGAAATATTTTTTTTACAAATTCAGCTCTCAGTCCAACCCGGAATGGTTGAAAAAAAAAGATCTGAAGAAGCTGTGGCCTGTAAGTTAACGGCAAGGGGTTCCGGCAAGCCCGATCTTTATTTTAATTTCAATTAAATTTGTATTTGCTATATATTTGATTGCTATTTTTTTTAATTTCCGTTGATGCAACAGTTTTCTATTCATAAATTCAGAAGAATCGCTGTCTTCTGCATATCATTTTTCAATTATTACACCTTTGAAATCCCACCGCCTAATCATGTGTTTTCGATGAATCCTTGAATTCTAACATATTTAATTGATGATTCTGATAATCTTGAATGACTATGACGATAATTGAACAGTTTGTAAGAGAAAATGTCTTATCAATGGTAAGAAACATCGCTGCAGCATTATATGCCTTTATTTTACCATTTCGGGCTTGCCGGCACCCCTTGCCGTTAACTTAGAGGCCACACCCGCATGGAAAAATATATATGTCAAAATTATATGCAAATATATATTTGACATATATGTCACATCCATAAAAATATATTTCGTATATATATTACATATATGTCGACGACTACTGTTTTTGCGTGAAAATATATGATTACATATATTTACGAATCTATGACGCAATCTATTTTTACTATAAGAGCACATATATTCATGAATATATACAAAAATATACCACGCATTTAAATATGTTACAAGTTCCCTTATAGTTTACATATAGGCTCGCATAGAAGCCCGCATAGAAGTCCGGATAGAAGTCTGCATATATGTTCGCATATATGTCGCACATAGGCTCGCATAGAAGTTGATGCTAAGGACAGGGGGCCTCGGGAGGACGGCTCTCCGGTCAATGCGTGTTTGAAGATAGAAATAACAAAATTTTCGACCTCAATGGGTACAAAAAGGTATAGGTTTATTTTTTTTATAAGAGCGAGTATAGGTACAGGTTCGGCTACGGAAGACTGGCTTCAGCGTCGCGATCCTTTTCGCTGATTTTACATGGTAAATCTATGCCAAGTCAAGTATCTAGGGTGTTACTTCTATCGCGAGAGAACTATTACTGCTCTGCAATTGTTTCTCTCATCGGAAATTGCGGACTTGACCGCGGATCAGTGTTGCCAGAATAAAATTCCGTTCCGTACTAGATGGAGCCACGAGAACGTACTAGAACGTAACAAATACAAAGGGGATAACATATGGAGTATTCCGCGTGAAATCGACCTGACCAAAACCCTGACCCCCTCAGAATCAGTCCAAACTTTGAGAAATGTTTGTGTCAGTTGATGAGAGTATGCATGAATTTTTGTAAACTTTTGATCGTAAACGTTTAGACGTTAGCAGTTGATACGATATTAGGCGAAAATCGGAAATGTCAGAGTTTTAATTGGGTATAACTCGAAAACTACATATCGATGGACTAACGCCAAACGGGCGTAAGCGGCAAAAAAAAAAAATTCGTTTTTATAGTGGCAAAATCTTTTTCATGCAATGGAGAATCTTATGGGCATATCCGCAAAAAAATTTTTTTTTTGTTCCTTACGCCTCTATGGAATTAGTCCATCGATAGCTACGTATCCTACAAAATTTTAGAAATTGACTTTTTTTTTTAAATTGAATGATAATAAAATAAAAATGCAGATTTATCAAAACCAGAACTTTGATCGTCTACCGGCACGTGTTCTTTTAATTTTTTCCACGAAAAAAAAAATTTCCCTCATGTTTTCACACAAAATGGAAACTTTTTATGGGGTAAATCAAAACATTTTATTTTTAAGGACCACCCTAATACATATGTGTGATAGTCATGTGATAGTGAAACCTGTATCGCACACGCGCACGCGTGTTCTATTCTCTTTGCTGGGCGGGATAAATAAATAACAACGAATAACGATGACACTGATAAATTTTATTTTATTCGTTCTCCAGGACTTTCGCCACGTAGTTCACGTTGTCCAGGTATTCGAACTGGTGACTTACATTCTCCAGGTCTTTTGCTCCGTAGCGTTTCGCCCCGTAACGTTGTCCAGGCGGTCAAACTGGTGACTTACGTTGCCCAGGTCGTCCGCTTCGTAGTTTTCACTCTTCGTTGTCTTCGAGTTGTTGATTTTCTTCCTTCAGGAGTTTCACCCCGTAGTTTACGTTGTCCAGGTGGTCAAACTGGTGACTTACGTTACTCAGGTCGTCCGCTCCGTAGAGGACGACTTGGGGAACGTAAGTCACCATTTTGACCACCTGGCCAACGTAAACCACGGGGCGAAAGTCCTAGAGTACGAAAATCACTAGCCTGACGACCTGGATAGCAAACGCTACGAAGCAAAAGACCTGGAGAATGTAAGTCACCAGTTTGAATACCTGGACAACGTGAACTGCGTGGCGAAAGTCCTGGAGCACGAAAATCAACAACCCGATGACAACGATAGCGACAACTACGAAGCGGACGACCTGAGTAACGTAAGTCACCAGTTTGACCACCTGGATAACGTCAACTACGGGGCGAAACTCCTGGAGGAAGGAAATCAATAACTCGAAGACAACGAAGAGTGAAAACTACGAAGCGGACGACCTGGGCAACGTAAGTCACCGGTTCGACCACCTGGACAACGTAGACTACGGGGCGAAAGTTCTGGAGCACGGAAATCATCAATTCGGAGACAACGAGAGTGAAAACTACGAACCGAACGATCCGGGGATCAGAAGTGATCAGTTTGAACACCTGGACAACGTCAAGAACATAATTGAAATCCTGGAGGTCGGAAATCACCTACCTGACGACAACCAGAATGAGAACTACGAAGCAAAAGACCTGGGGAATTCAGGAAATAACGGACACCCTAATATATATCCGACATCTATTTGGCATATATGTCGACATACCGAGAAGAAATCTTGATACTGCACAGTCGAAGTGCCTAACTGCGCATGCGCGAGTTCCGTCGTCCGCTGAGGCAGGCTAGCCATCCCGAGTTTTAGCTGTCAAACTTTGTTTTTGATGGCGAGGTTTTAACGACATGAATTTTTGGGGTTATATCTTGAATAATTGCGGTAGCGATTCGGAAAGGCTTGGAAAGCTTTATTGAAACTTGATTTTCGACCGTCGCAATTTATTTCGAACAGTTGATTGCTTGCTTCAAATCGATTTATCGGTTTATTTTTCAAGGATTTGCCTCATCTAATTAAAATTGAAAACTAGTGGTCTCAATGATGGGTGGTTGGAAAAAAGCGAAGCAGGTAGGTGAAAACAGTTTATTAAATTGTATTAATTTGATACAGTAGAAATAATCCAAATTATTTTGATCAACAGGAAATGTTGGTGAATAAATGCCGTTGCACTAGAAAATTCAAGAATGAGTTTGCGACAGCCAAATAATTGCATTTTTTGAGTAACTATCTCGCTAAAAAGAAACATTTGTTTGACGAGTTCTGAAAATGAATAGTACCAAACTGATCGTTGAAGAAGTTTGAATATCTTATCTTTAACGGAATTGTGATTTTCTTTTTTAACGAGTCTACTTTAGGGGGGTACATACGCCTTTAAAATAATTTTTTTCAAATTACTGCTACGCTCTGAGAGAACATTCTAGTGACTCAGTTTTTCTACAGTTGATTAGTGCTATTTTGATACATAGTTCATGATTTTTCCAGATTTTATGTCCTCCGCTGAACATAAATTCAGTCCATCGAAGAAAAAGCAGTTGTCGTAGGATGCAGGCTGCTGCGTTGGATGAAATTTCTTCCACTTTTGAGGAAATATTGGTTTCGTCCGAAATTACATTCAACGGGAACCACTGGCCAGAGAATGGGTAGTCAGGATAGTGGAGATTCGTCATCCAGAGTTGTGGGGCGATTGTCCCGTAAGTTGTCGTTTTGTTTAATAATTTTACTACGGTGACATAATTTACGCTTTAATTAACTGTTGTTTTTTTTCTCTTTTTCAATTCTTCTTCGTTAATGGACTATCGATTACTGTGCCCTGGAGTTGCATGAAATTCACCAACTATTTGATGGAGCCAACGAAGAGTCTGTGAAAGGCCGCATCAGGTACGTCTGCTGTAAATTTACACTCTTTATTGAAACTTGACAATTGTAAGTACGAGCCGGATAATTTTTTTAATTCCTTCTCACCAATTCCACTTGTTAATTTCATGTCCATCGGCACTGATTACTGGCCTCCGGAGAGCTGCGCTGTGACCAATCCACTCCGAAGTTACCTGCTACCTGGATTCAACAATTCATTTATTTTTTATCTAATGTAATAATAAAGAACATTTCCAAAATAAACGTTATTTTCACTCACCTGCCTCAGTTTGTCCAGACTGCCAGTTAACAATGACCATTCCGATTTGATTTTAGATTTAATTTTTCAATAAATAATTTCAAGAGGAGTTTTGTAGCAATTGATTTTGTTTTTCCATCAAATCCTTCGTTGCGCCGATTGAATTATCTTACGATATGGACTATTTTGTTGAAAATTGCTAATCGATGCTACTTTTATCGTGATAATTTACGTGAAATTAAAATAAACAACAACATAACCTCACTGACTAGTCTATGCGCGAAAGCTTGACAGCTCTTGCTTCATTTCTTGCAAGTTGGCACCCCTGCCTACTACGTCATAATATTATTGCGGGACCATCTCGTCGACCACTCAAATTGAATTATTTGGCGCATGCGCAGTCAGGCGTTTCGACTGTGCAGTATCAAGATTTCTTCTCGGTATATGTAAACATATATATCGGCATATAAGCGGAGATATTTGTTGACATCTATGTTAACATTCAGGTGGCCATATATTTAGAAATTTATGATTGAATATAGGTTGAATATAATTTATATATATTCAAGATTTATGTTAACAACTATGAAGACTTCTATGCTGACATATATTTTGACATTTATCGAAAAATATAGTTAGCATATTTGTTTTTTGCGCGCATATAATTTTGGCATATATATTTTTCCATGCGGGCAGCTTCTTCAGATCTTTTTATTCAACTATTTCGGGTTGAATTGAGAGGTGAATTTGTGAAAAAAAATTTCAACCCAAAATAAGGACTACCCTAATGTTTACATACACACGTATAGCACATGAATAGAAAAGGGCGGAGCTTCGGCCGTCGAAGCTCCTCCCAGATCAGACCCCGGAGAATTACCACCCTGTACATTCTTAGGCAGTTAAACCCATCCGATTTTGTGTTTCTGACGAGTAAACTATTCAGAATGATGTTCATTGACAGATGGTGCAACGCCTCAAAATTTTATTTAATAATTTCGGTATGCATGAGAATATTCAGATTTATTGTTTCTTTTACCACTATAAGAATGAACGAACTAATCAACGCCAAGGATGATTTCTTCTATATATTCATTTATTTGTTCAACCAATTGGTTATACAAAGGGTTTGACAACGGCTAACTGCCGCATACATTATAAAAAGTACAATAATCCTTACATTTACTCTTACTCTTAACCTTAATAACAGAAGCTACATATTTTGCCTTAATTATTACAAGGTTCTGACTAAAAAACTTCGCTATATCGTCTCATAAACGCTGAGAGTATCTTATTGAGTTCACCTATATTAACATACTCCGGATTTCTTATTATTCTATACATTGCCTCTTTCGCATTACTCCCATCCGATTAAATCAACCTACACATATCCTTTCTTACTCCGTCAAACAATGGGCACTCAATCAAAATATGTTTTACTGTGACTTCGCAGGCGCAACAGAAACAGTAATTTATTCTACTAAAATTATAAACTTCTTTGCCTAACATTATTCTGGAGTATACATTCGATATCAATCTTATTTGCGATACGCTTCTCTTCGAGCTTAGCGAGGCCTGGCAACAAAGGTAATTTTGTGTACCTGGCATCAGACTTATTATTGGATAAAAAACTAACGTAGGGGAGACCGGGTACAAAAGTAACAGCGGGTCGAAAGTAACAAAGCTTCCTACAACGCACACAATCAAATCTAGAAGTTGTGTCTTATACAGTAGTAAGCGTGTTCGATACTGATACAGTTTGAGCCATTGATTGTGCCCGTGCGTGAAATTTACACGTTTTATTGGAGATTTTGTGTTTTTTGCCGCCTCAAGTAAGTTTTTCGATTCTTGATATTCTTATGAAAACCTGTAGTAAATATGTCAATACTACAATGAATTTTTGCCAGATTATTCTTGAAAAGTCGCTTTATTAGTGGCGGTGTAGAAGTTCTATGTTCTGTTTGTTTTTTTGAAGTTATAATTTTTTTATTCTGGAAAATGAGGTTGGGGACGAAAGTAACACAACACCACGGGGTTATGTTAACCAGGCATTAGGTACCTATTGTAATTTTTTCATTGATTTTTAGAATGCCTCGAAGTTACTTACGATCAAAAGATTCTTGTGTTTTTGTTATTAACTTGTTATTTCAATAATAGTGAAGAAAATGAATATTTGAGTTTTGTTCTTTCATAAATATTCAATAATTAGTTGATTTACTATAAGTGGAGATTATCTGATAATATTATAATATTTTTTACTTCATTATAATCAATTCTGTGGAATCCTGTAAGATTAAGTGAAGTATCCGTACTGATTCGCTCATAAAATCCCGATGCTACTTTCGTCCCCATAGTGTGTTACTTTCGTCCTGACGCTCAGGACGGAAGTAACAATCGACACTTTTTTTTTGCAGCCTTGTAATTGTTAGAAGCCAAGATATATTAAATAAAAGTATGATGTACATTTGTAGAGTAAAGACGAAAGTTTCAGAGGGCTATATTCATTTTATCGAAAATATCATTGATAGCTAGAAATCAGAGTTTAAAAAAAAGTGTTACTTTTGTACCCGGTCTCCCCTACTGGACTTACCACAGTTATGAATATCCGCTTGATATAAAAAAATCTGTGTACGTTCGCATAATATCGTCCTTACATCTTTGGATAGTGGACAGGTCCGTAAAGCTGTCCGAATATTCCATATTAACTTTTCCAAAAAAAACTTTTTTCACTTGGCTAATCCAGTTGTATTTATAGTTAGCATCTTCTCGCTCACTCAAACTCTTAAGTTTTACAAAGCACATCTTCGGGTAACGTTCCTCCGGCATAATTAAAACCTTTTCTACGAAAATTCTTCTAGACATATACCAATAGAAAATAAGTTTACAAAAAATGACGTATAAATTATTTCGCGAAATAGGAGATTGAAAAAAAGCATCACTTTGTGAGATTTGTTGCCCTGCGAAAATCTTCCAGTCCGAAGACGACATACCTATACTGTACTGTGAAACTCTGTGCCAATTGCCTGCAGTCGTCGCTGGTTCAAGCACGATGCCAAAAATATTATTAGAGCGTCTCGAACGAAACTGGGATAAAAAATGTACTCGCGTGGGAAGATAGTCCCCCTGGTGATGAGTTCACTCTTACTGACGATACTCGGCGTATGAAATTATTTCTTTGTTTTTTCCTCTCGTTCGTAGTCTACGGAGAAACGACCAGCCGGAAAATGAATATCAATGTCTAGAGTGCCGGAAGTTCATTTCTTTGTTTATTTCTGAAATCAATCACTGCTCATTGGATTGGAATTATCCTCAAACCTCCATTGATCAACGGGTTCACCATAGTCTAAACTCAAGTTCGTTGGACTATAAATAATGACGTGGTAGCTCGTTTCTAGACTTCGGGATGTGAGGCTTTTCATAAATTATATCTATCACGCAGCCCGTGACCGGCCGAAAACAGTGATTCGCATTCGAAACACCGACAAAATTTAACTTCAACGCCAGATTTGGTCGATGTATTGGATGTGAACCACTGTTTTTTGCCGTTCACCGCCGTTCGCTGCCGACTAGTGGGTTTCAGCCCTTACGGGTTAGCGCCGGACGGGGTGATTCAACTTGTCATTTATCTCAATATGATTCGTTGGATTTTTCAATTTACGCAAGCGTAAAAAATTATGGAATCATAACTGCATCCATCCTAGCTAACAATCACAGAGGTAATGTAACAAGGATGTAAAGGCAATGCTGAAATGTCCGGACATTCAGAGACCAGCTACATGTCTGGTACTTTGACATCGCAGGTATGTAACTAAGACGTCAAAATACCAGATATCTAGCTGGTCTCTGAATGTCCGGACATTTCAGCATGGCCGTTACATCCTCGTGACATTACCTCTGTGATTGTTAGGCAGTTGTCAAATTTCATCGGTGCGCACCTTAGTAAAATATGGGCAGTCAAATTTTGAGCTGAACCAAAGAAGGACCTGGTAGAAAAATCTGGTCTAGAGCATTTGCAATTTGATTTGAATCATGCCGTGGCGATGGACTCCTTATTGTGTCTCTCTCTACGTGATAGAATAGAATTGTTTAGTTGTTTAGTTGTAGTTTAGACATCATCTTGTCTTAACATCGTTAGAGACAATCATCAGATTAGATGTCATTATTATTTCTTGTGATCGATCAAACAGCCTGCAAGCAAAGCCAGGGCCTACCAAAATACTGTTTGATCACTGACATGTATATATCCGTGCGTAGGCATATACATAACCCTTATTAAAGTGAGCATATTTTGTGTTTCAGACGGGTAACGAGAGCCAGGATCTCGTTGCCTCGGCCTCCCACACCTTTGAAGATTCTGGAAGTTCTGACCCGGATCTGCCGCCAATTGTTATGGGCAGCACAGACTCTGGAGGCAATGCTGCAGGTGGTCAATCCTGCGGTCTCGTGAGCTCCCTATTCCCCAGCAGCTGTCGCGGACGGGCAGAAGCCTTCGCACGTCGTCTTCATCATCGCTTGACGACTCTAGGTAGCGACGATGACGAGAGGAAAATCATCGTTGATCCGATCCCCTCGGAAACATCCTGGCTTCATTCCGGAGGCCCAATGGCAACCCACAACCAGGTACTCGAGCGCCAGCCCAAACATAGCTCGGACTCCGACCTCTACTTCGACTTCGACATTGATGACGATGACACCCCTGGGTCTCCCGCTGAAGAGGTAACGGTCGCCGAGCTGGCTGGACTTCTACTGAACGCAGAAACCCTTGCGTCGCATCATATGGACCTGTGTCATTGCCCTTCGACTGCGAGACCAATCGCAAATCATCAGGGTCCCGAGTCTGGGTGTGTGTTTTCTTCGCCCGTGACAGGAACATCTCCGGAGAGTGATTCCTCGGAGATTTACTATGACCCGGAAAGCTCAGAGGGTGACAAAATTACCGACTCGTTCTACGACCTCGACACCTCAGAGAGTGATGGCCCCAGTCTCGGTAACGGACTAATGGCGAAGGTCCTGGCACATAGACACGGTTCGCCCCGTCCCGAACAGTCCCCTAAGTCAGGAAGAAAGGCGGTGGTCTACGATGGTGAGACGTCAGAGTCATGCAGCGAATCGAATGGCACGAAAATCAATGATTCTGTACTTCCCAATCATCATTCGTTGCGATTTGATTATTCCCCGGTTAATATGGAAACCCCCGTGAAAGAAGGCGACGCCATCAGACGCGCACCTAGCTCAGAAGATTCCTTGAATGGCAGGAGTTCATTGGACACAACATCCCCCAGCCACGAATCACTCTGGAGCACTTTTGACGACAGCACCATCTCCCTGCAAGACGAAAGCCCAGCAAAACCATCAACCGGTCTAACCGTGGCCCCTGGACACGTTCACAAGTCGCACTCGGACCCAGAGATTCCGGTGAACAGGACTCAACTAGCAGCCATGGACACAAACCTCGTCGAGGACGTCGATGAGATCGACTTCGGCAACCTGAAGTTTTCCGGTGAAGAAAATGGTGAAGGAATCTCAGAAACCATCAGGCACCGGTCAAACAAATTGAATGCGCTAGAGTGCAGCGAAAGCGTGCGAGAGAAGACGAGCAGTGCAGCGCAAAAGACGGACATTTCACCGAATGAGAGTAAATGGACCAACGGATCGCATAATTCTAAGCACGTGACCTGCAATCTACAAGTGCCATTGAACGACGTCGTGCAAATCGATGCAGACACCGATCACTCAACGTACAGTAGTAGCATAAATATACCAGGTGCATTGACCTTGGAGTGTCCTTCGGGGGCTAGAGTTTCTCTGATGGATGATCATCTAGTGAAGAATGAAATTCAATTGCAGATAAAAGACGGTGCCGTGCTAAACGGGAATACGGATAAGATGGCTGAACTTTTGAAGCGTCTGGGAGGTGGTGACTCGATCGACAACGGTGAGGTTGATGACACCTTGGAAGAGGAAGAACAAAGACCTCAGCGAGTGAGGCGCTGCTCGTCACTGAAGACTGGGAAAACACCACCGGGAACACCGGGTCGAAAGAAGATAGTGCGGTTTGCGGACGTCCTCGGCCTCGACCTTGCGGATGTTCGGACGTTCCTTGACGAGATACCTAGAGTGCCGAATTCTGCCTACTCGGACTTAATCTACGATGATACGTTGCTTAAGGATGGTCCGGTCCAGCAAAATTGGCACACAAAATATTTAGCGGCTCAATCATCAAACAACTCTGCCCGACAAAAGCCCGACAAACTTTTGGTCGCGTTGTTTCAGCAGCCAGGTGGCCTTCCTGACTTCTTGGACAAAGTTAGGGAGCGACAAGTCTGCCTTGAAAATGTCCTCGTTCAAGATTCAGTCAATCTGAGTCTCAGTGGGACAGTGAGAGTTAGGAATTTGGACTTCCACAAATCAGTGCACATACGTTACTCACTAAACGGATGGCGAAGCTTCAGTGATCTTCAGGCAACATACGTAACAAATTCCTGCGATGGTTTCAGTGACAAATTCATATTCACGTTATATTGCCACACGTTGAACGTTGGTCAGAGAATCGAATTTGCGGTACGTTATCAGTGCAAGGGGTCACAATACTGGGACAGTAATGGCGGAGCCAATTACTGCTTCCAATGTCTGCCGGCTGTACCTTCGATTTCGTATATTCCCATCACTGCGACAGACAACGGACTACGGGACTGGGGCGAACCCACTTTTTACTAGGATATATTATCCGGGACATTGTACCAGAATAGTAGCTGGGAATGCGACTGAGAGATTCGAAGGAGTTACTCAAAATGGAGTAGAAAAAAGAAAGATGCGCCGTCGAGTGAACCTGCAAACAACGGTATCGATATTTTGGCACGATTTTGCCGTCCCTCGGAATATTCTGAGGAGAGTAGTATGCTGCCATCATTTCCAAGGGGACTCCAAAGTGAAAATTTTGTTACTGCAAGCCAAGATACCGATTTTTGACACTTTTTCTCCCATTATTTTTCCATCCCGTTGACTTTCGGGCTTCATCAAGATCATACCTTCTGTTTTTGTTACATACTTTATTGTTTGCAAATATACATACATTGAAAGGGGGCCAAAATCGGTAGCTTTGACTCATTCTCCTGTGCATATTTCACCACAACTGTTTCTAAATTTGACATAAACTAATAAAATTCAAAGGTCATAAAGTCACTTTTCATTTTCGAACCAAAATCTAATTGTATTTTCACTTTTGTGTCCTCTTAGTGAAAATCAGATTCCATTAACTGACGGATGAACTCTATCCATACTGCGATAACCGTAATAAACCTCATGCATCAAAGGTCCAAATGCATGGTGCGACGAATTGTAGTTTCAGTTTTGCAACACATCTGATATGTACTTCCTGAGTCGCAAGACGCAACAAGCCTGCCTTGTACGATAAATTCGATAAAATAAACAGTACCTTACCCTATTACATATAGATAAATATTTTGATAAGACTATTTTGTTCTGTCATTTGACGAATTGAATATACAAGTCATTGAGCTACATCCAAGAAAAAAAAACAACAATGCAATAACCATGAATTATGTATGGTAATGACTAACGATAATAATAACGATCATGGCGAATGAGAAATGGCTTATTGGTACCTAAGAATCTCTTATTTTTCACGAAAATATGAATGGCTTTAATTTTTTCCCTTAAGGTGCTGCCGGACGCAATTTCACCGAACATGACCAGAGCTGCCAACATCTTTGAAAAAGGTGCTATTAAACGGAATATCTCTGCCTGGGCACCGAAATCAACGAAACAAAATGCCCCGCGCAAATTCAGGCGCGATTACGAACACGTACGACCCAAAACATGTCCGTTTTGAGTTGAAATAGACAAGTAATGTATGAAAAACGCTTATTTTTTACACTTGGCGATTTTCTATAGGGTTTTTGTGGTGTCGGTGACGCTTCCGAGATGGCGTGGCGCACGAATCTACGACTCGGATCACTGTTCGATAAATTTGACAGAATCGAATCAAACCTAACCTAACGAAGGTGAATATAAATGACGTAATGTATACCACCACTGTATTTTGTTGATGCACTTAAGAAACGTTATGGCTTGGTTAGCCTTCTGTGTATCCTGATCACAATAACAACATTCTATGACAATTTTAGAATACACGCATATTTATCACTGACAGCTGATTTTGTCCAATTTATCGAACAGTGATCCGAGTCGTAGATTCGGGCGCCACGCCATCTCGGAAGCGTCACCGACACCACAAAAACCCTATAGAAAATCGCCAAGTGTAAAAAATAAGCGTTTTTCATACATTACTTGTCTATTTCAACTCAAAACGGACATGTTTTGGGCCGTGGGCATTTTGTTTCGTTGATTTCGGTGCCCAGGCAGAGATATTCCGTTTAATAGCACCTTTTTTAAAGATGTTGGCAGCTCTGGTCAGGTTCGGTGAAATTGCGTCCGGCAGCACCTTAAAGTTCCGAGTGCGGGATAAAACTGCACGGAGAGAAATTCGGTTCGCCTGCTGTGCCACGCGTGGTGGCGCTGCTGTTCCTCACTTTTGGTAGCTGATACGCACTTGTTTGGGAGAGCTGCTGCACCAAAAGTTAGAACAAGGGAGAGCAGTTATACCAAAATATGGAATAGCTGCTCGCCCGGCCGATTAGTATACAATGTGTGCCTCTTGGTACAGTAGCGCTCCCAGCTTGGACTGTACATTATACCCATGCGAGTGACGCTGCTGTACTTTAAAAAGGATAGCACCTATCGGTCGCAGTATAGGTGGCGTACCAAATTTCTCTCCGTGTGATTGAAATAATTTATAATAACAAGCTGATAATGCCGCGCAAATAAAGTTTGATTAATTGTAAAAGATTTCAAACGGTTACAAATATTGATAGTTCTGCTCTCTACTAAATACCTACGATACAACTATTCGAAGGACAATAAGATCTTTTTATTCAGTTTTTCAAGTGTATACTATGAATTTCTCTCACGTTGGCACGATCCGTGCGCCTGGGGGCAGGCAATTGAAGATCTCAGTGTTATAATATGGGGTGTATCCTCAATTGTCTGCCCATAGGCACACGGATCGTGCCACCGTTAGAAAAATTCATGGTATGTATATGAATGTAATCACAGTTCTGTCGTTTTCGATCAAAATTTTCCCGGCCGGTATAACGAAGGGATATCTATACTATATCGTGCTTCGATTGTATTAATTAGAAATTAGACGATCAGCGTCAAAGAGTGTGTGAATGAACTGCCATGCGATATTTTTAGTTTATATATATATATACACAACGACTTAAAAGGAGTTCGAAAATAGTTTATCGCGTAGAAATTGACAGAAAAAAAAGTTAATGAGTAGAAGGAAATGAATTCAAATTAGAAAAAAAAAAACGAAATTAGGAAAAAGGGAGGAGAAAAACTATAGTCAGAAATTATACCTTAGATTAACCTTATCGAAATTTGGCACTGGTCGATACCCACAGACTGAATTGAATCGCAGATATTTATGAAGATACGATACAGCTGATTTCAAGTACGAAAAGGTGTTATAATGAGTAAATATTGGTTGTTAAATTGATGTGTTAAAGTTAAAACTTATATATATATATATATATATATATACCGGGAAGAAATCTTGATAGTATACAGTCGATTGCGCATGCGCCAAATAATTTATTTTCATTGGTCGGTAAGATCGTCCCGTGGCCGACTACGTCATAATACTGCCGCGGGACGACCTTACCGACCAATGAAAATAAATTATTTGGCGCATGCGCAATCGACGGCAGTCGACTGTATACTATCAAGATTTCTTCCCGGTATATATACATACCGTGAGGATTCGTGGAGGCGCACCATAAGACGCCTGCATGCAGGCTACTCAAACATCAAGCGATTAGGTTTTGTTCCCACGTAGCCAATGGGCACGCATGAAACCGAATCGTTTGACTTCTGAGTTGCCTGTATGCAGGCGTCCTATGGTGCGCATCCACGAATCCTCACGGTATATACATACATATTACCTGTATTGTAACATACAAGACGTAAAATTTTAGTAGTATATTGTGTAACTAGGATGGAAAGTTGGTATTTTTTGACGATTGTGTAATTTCCGCACGAGCCGGAGGCGAGGGTGACAAACTTCCACAAGTTAAACAAGATCATTTCTTCCGAACTACACACGTTATTTCTTAATATACATGCATGAAAACACCACTTTTCTATGCCCGATCTTTTCGATTTTTGCCTTCGTTTATAACGTTGATCATGATTATTTTTCGAGCTGAAAATTTAGAAACACTAGAAGATACCAATCGTAGTTGGCGCGCGCTCGATGTCAATAATAGCCCATCCCGTCCGATGGCGCTGTCGTAGCGGGCAGATGTGTTTTCTGCCCGCTCCTTAGGGTAGAAAAGTAGATTATTTCGGATATGTGCATTAGACTGTGTTGAGGTAACAACAATTTTTTCGTACACCCTCGGCATGCCCAGAAAACTTGAGAATATAGTCAGACTAGATGAATGGTGCAATTTGGGGCCTCTAGGCCGATGTTAAGGGGTGTCTCAACGGTCTTTTCGAATCCCCATCTGAATAGCACGGGAAATTTTTTTTCCAATTGGTTGCAGTATACCTCCTCGTATGGTCCCTCACCCATAAGGTGAATCACTCGCGAACTGAGTTTTTTCAGGTTGAAATGAAGTGAGAAAAAATCGATATTTCGAAATTGGAATGCAAACTTTATTTGCATTGAGAACATGAATTTCTAATTTTATTCCCTCCGCCATCTTGCCCCTATATGACCAAAGGGTAAGATTTCGATTTTTCTCACTTCGATACAACCTCAAGGGGGTATGTACACTAGGGTGGTTCAAAAATGACTTAAGTGCTCAGATGTTGCTGCTCAACCGTGAATATGTTGTTTTTGACAACTTTCCTTCAAGTGAAGTTAGCGAAATGAGCCAGTAGTAAAAATGGTCCCGTAGACTGCAAACTGCTTCCAAGTATCTCTCCCTTATAATGGTGAGAAAAAACTATCTCATGAGCAACACCTCGCGATCCGAACTCTAAAAAAACGTTAAATAGTGAAAAAAAAACTCCAATGTCTCCGAGGCAGTACCTACTAAATATTATCGAACGAGTCTGGTCGTGAACCAAAATGCTCATTGAATAAGACTCTAGAGGTAGCCGGATGAGTACTTTGATCCGAGAACTTTGAAATTGCTAAAAATCGCAGAATTTCGAAATTTCAACCTCGATGAGGCCGTAGAAAATATTGTCCTATAGAGCTAAAAAAAAATGAAATATATTTTAAAAATCAAAAACAACATACTCACGGATCAGCAGCAACATCTGAGCACTTAGGTCATTTTTCAACCACCCTAATGTACAGTAATGTTTATTGATGGTGTCCCCGTGGCTCACCATTTTTCCTAGCCTTCTTTCAAATCAAATTTCATGTACACCTTTGAAGGTCCTGATTCTTTACGACAACCGGGTAATCTTGTATTTTCTTATCTTCAACGTAGCCACGATCAGACTGAAAGTAATACATGATGTAAAACATGCGTAATGAGGGTCGAACCCTCCTCAGACATCATGATTTTTCTGGATTTTGTCAGAGTCCTCAAGTCGCAGAAAAAAATCATATTCTTTTGGAAATTTCAACTCCTCCAAAGGTGTACAAATCCCCTTAACGAACTCAGATTGCGAGCGATTTGCCCTGTGGGTGACGTACCCTACGAGGAGGTACAATGCAACCACTTGGAAGAAAATTTTCCCGTGTTATTCAGATGGGAATTCGAAAGGACCGTTGATACACCCCTTAACATCGGTCTAGCGGCCCCAAATTGCACCATTCATCTAGTCTGACTATATTCTCAAGTTTGTGGGGCACGGCGAGAGCGAACGAAAAAATTGTTGTTACCTCAACGCAGTCTAATGTGCATGCGCTAAGATTGCTCTGACGCCAGTGGACCGATGAAATGTAATAGACCTGGAACGCTGACTGCGGTGGTGGGGCGCGTGCCGTGGAGATAGCTAAGCGGAGTAAATTTGTCTCGTTCGCACCGCGTACAGGCAGTTACACAAGAATTCTACCCACAATTTGCGCATTACTGCAACCATGGCTGCAACCTGTCATGAGGCTAAAGCATTTTCCACCTGACTCTACAGAAAAGGACAGAGATACTCCGCTGAGCTGTCTTTCTCTGCGTGCGAATTCGCTGCCCCCACCACGGGAGTCAGCGCTCCAGTTCTATTACATTTCAGTGCAGTAGACTGAAAAGTTCATCTTTCTTTCCGCTACAGAGGCATAGAAGAGTGGCCATTTCACGAGTGTGATAGCAACAAAAATTTCATCATCATTTATCGACGTCGTGTTCTGTTGAAAAAAAAATGTATATAACGGAAGCATATTTTCCTCGCTTTTTGATGCGTCTGTACAGGACTTAAAAGTGCTGTATACTAGGACATACATTCTCATTTTGTTTCTCTTCACGACCCCCGGAAGACAGTGGCAAATAGTTTCCGTGTGCATGGCAGCTTTCCAATCAAAAAGCTTGGAAAACATGGCTTCGTTATATAAAATATCGTGTGCACCATGGAGGTAGTCCTTTTAACGCCTCGCACGATTTCTCAGTTTCAGAAAACATCGCACTTGGCGTTAAAAGTGCCACTTTACCTCCTTGGCGCACAATGTACTATTTAATATAGACTGCGCGTAGTTCATAAATAATATTACATTGTAACTATAGGGTTGAATAATTGTTCTGGTATAATTACCTTGAATACAGTAGACTCTAGATAAGTGGCCATTCGCTAAGTGGCCCTGCGAGCGACTTCCCTTTCACACGGACGGTCACTTACACAAACACTATGCCCCCCACCGCAGCAGTATGCGCAGCAATAGCTTCTCCCACCACGCGCCATGCGCCTCTTCCACAGCCGTGGTGGGAGCGCTTCGTAAGTAGCCATTTTCCTCTCCTTCAGCCCCGTGAGATGGCCACTTATCTAGAGTCTACTGTATTTGGAAAGTTGAAAAGAGCGAAGCAACTATATGTCACTAAAGAACTTGTTACAAACCTCACGGTAAGATGTGTCCTGTTTCATTTTATGTACAATATGACTATAATATCCATAGAGGTACACTAAACGTAATGGATTCTGAGCCGGATGTGTAATCTAGATAGATGAAACAGCCAATCAGCGCTCTGGACTACAAAAATCCAGAGCCCCGATTGGCTGTTTCTTCGATTGTCGAACACATCCGGCTCAGAATCCATTACGTTTAGTGTACATGATATAATAAGATAATTAAAAATCGAGTGTACATGAGTTTGCTGTACACCTGCACAAGAATTTATATACATAGATATATACATCGTTTTATATACTGAACTTATTACCTCGATAATATATTGGCTATACATTATACTTATATATGTGTATATAACAAATTCATTACCAAGAATATGAATTTCAATGCAGATTATATGTATAATTGGGGGCTGTTCATAAATTACGTAATCACGTCTTAAGGGGGGGAGGGTCAAGTGGATTCTTTATGTATGCTTACTGTAGCGAGGGGGGGGCGCTAGTTAACAAAACTTACATGAGATTTTTTTCAATTCATTTTTACAGATCAGTCGGTATGACTATATTGTTGTAATGCATAAACCGGGGGTTCTTGTCCAAAACAGAACGACCTCCTCCCTGCAACAACACCGATACAGACGCGTACGCGTGCGTGAGGCTCGACCGGCCGAGCTATATTTATGTTAACTTTTTAAGGGGGGGTATACTCGATTTGTTACCGGCCCGTATAATTTTTCGAATATCTCCGAAACGGGGCTATCAATCGCCTTGTCATTTCGGCAGTCGATGTTTAACGAGTAATAAGTTCGAACGGGTACGTTTGATCGAAAGAAATCGGGATTTTTTTTTTTTTTTTGATCCAAAGTCCTGGCGTGCCATTTATTTGGACTTACATCACAGCCTACGCATCAAAAATGCAAAATCGGCAGTTGTAGCCTGATTCTATATGGAATTCCAAACACAACCATCCCGAAACATCTTCCCAGATAACAATCGTGCGATGCACAGAGCCATCACAACGTGCGGCTCACGTCGTGCGGGCGAGAGCACGCCATTCTTGCTAGCACGAAGTGACGCCAGCACATGTGCGAGCATAATGAGTCGCATCTAGCCATCACGCGTGCGGAGTCATACAATCACGTGTGTCGCTGTTGTGTGCCGCACCGCGTGCGGGCACCATGATGTCAGTGTGCAATCATCCGATATGAGATGATCAATATTATTTTCATCATAAAACAGTTCGTAATATTTACTCGATGTTTCAGGATTCGTGACAAATATTTTTCAAGATCAAACCTAATTGTCAAGATTGGGAGCAAAATTTGTTGAACTTTTGTTGCGAAATAATGTTTTTTATTCACTTGTTTTCTTAATTTTTTTCTCATTTGTCACTTCTGCAAAATTCTGAGTGACGCTTGTACAAAATGCATTGTCTTCTCTTCATTTTAAACTTATCAAGATAAATGAACAACCAAATTCCTGACTTAAAAAGATTATATATAATTATATGTCATTATATAGATTTATATAGAATTTATATAGAATTTAATATAGAATATATAGAATTTATATAGAATTTAATATAGAATTTATATAGAATTTATATAGAATTTAACACAGAATTTATATAGAATTGTATAAAATTCGATGAAATTCTATAAAATTCTATTAAATTATCCACGGCCTTGAAAGACTTTTTAATTAGTTGAGGATTTTGATTCGCGAAGAAGTCCAGAATGTTCAATCTTATGTAGGTGATAAGGATTTATTTTTGATGAAGAGTCGCGAGTAGAATTTTGAATTCGTTTCGTGGAGTTTTATTATTCTCATTAATTTATAAAAATGACTATAATAAATCATTATTGTACAGAGTCAATTATGATATTATTGTTGAACGAAAAATTGATCCAATTAAACGTCCATTATCTCTGAATTCGATAGCTTGATCATAGGTTTCCACAAATAGGAAAATATGAAGCTCAACACAACACGGTAGTTTGGCGCAGTCGGTAGAGCGTGCGACTAGTGGTACCCATGGGAGTATGCGAGCGGACTTGGGTTCAAATCCCGGTGCGGTCGAAAGAATCGGATGACATTTTTCTTAGCGAACTGGTGATGCTTGTTGATCTACATGTATGTGCGGATGGAGTTATAAGATGTAGATCTGAATATTTACACTTGAGTAATTTTTTATGGTTTGTGCGGCCCGCACGACGTGCGACACATATGTAAAGCATATGCGGACACAGCTGTGTGATCACCTGATGACACGTCGTGCGGAGAAATCGGCACGCGTGCCTTCCCCATGCGCGCACTTGCAAACTTTTTGTTATCTGGGTTTATTTTCGACAACGATGAAGAGGCCAGTTGTAATCTGCAATACGTCAACAGCTGAGAGCGGCTATTGCCGCTAATGTCATGATATTAGTTCCCAGAACACCCGTGAGATGTCGCCACGTTGTTACGTTGATACACCTGGTACCACGTGACTCGACCTGCAGTCCAATCATCTCTCACTAATAAGCTGGAAATGTACGCGTGGCTACATCTCACGGGCGTTCTGGGAACTAATATCATGACATTAGCGGCAATAGCCGCTCTCAGCTGTTGACAATTGCGAAAATCACCACAAAATCGTAGATTACAACTGGCCCCTTCATCGCTGTCGAAAACAAAGATGTTTTCGTCATTGAGGCCCGATAAGTGGCGTTTACGGGTCTATCTGCGGACCGATAGATGGCGGTTAGCAGTTCTGTCCCGTAAAGTGAGGCCTTGTCCCGGTAAATACATTTAGCAGGCCTAGGCCTGATAGAAACCCCACTTCTCGGGCCTTCATGACGAAAAATAGTATATGGCATTAGGCCGGCTGCATTGGTTTGCAAGTCGTGTGAAGTTTTCAGCACTCGGCGTGGTAGTCTCCGACTATTCCACGCCTCGTGCTGCAAACTTCACACGACTTGCAAACCTCCGCTTACCGGCCTTATGACATAATATACTATTTGGAATGGTTGTGTTCGGAATTCCAAATAGATTTTATATTTTTGATTCGCAGGCTTTGATATAAGTCGAAATACAGTGCGCTCCGATAATAGGGCCACTATCAATAGGGCCGCTTCCCCAGGTTCTCGCTCGAGCTCAACCCCCACTACTGACTGACCTCGGATTTCATATTCGTCTCTGTCAATAAGGCCGAACGTTCGCTCAATGAAATAGCATATAATTTCACGGCGGCCCTATTACCGGAGCGCAAAGTGAATTTCGACGAAGTGAACGCGCGTCAGTAGTGGGGGTACCCGAGTTCCAGGAAAAATACTCCCCTAACCGCCCATAGCCGGCCCTATTATCAGAGCAGACTGTAAATGGCACGCCAACACTGTTCAATCAAAAAAAAAAAAAAAATCCCTATTTCATTCGATCAAACGTACCAGTTTGAACTCATTACTCGTCAAACATCGGCTGCCGAAAGGACAAGTCGATTGATAGCCCCGTTTCGGAGATATTCGAGAAAATAGACGAGCCGGTAACAAATCGAGTATCCCCCCCCCCCCCCCCCCCCCCTTAATACATATTTATTTTTTGCAACACCTACATCGAAAGACCTGTTTTATGCATCGTCTATAGGCACTTAAAATGTCTTTTAAACACTAGTGCGAGAAAACTTTCTCGCACTAGTGTTTAAAAGCGCACCAGTGTTTAAAAGACTTTTCAGTGCCGATAGACGGCATAAAACAGAACTATCGATGTAAGTGTTGCAAAAAATAGTGTTTGATACACGAGCGACACGCGGCAATGCCACTCGTGCGGCGGTGCAGAGCACGAGCCCGAAGTCTTGTCTTCGGGCTCGTACTACGCCTTCACACTCGCTGTGCGGCATTGCCGCCTTTACGCTCTCGTATCGAAAAATACTATTTAATGCAAGAAAAAACAAAATCCGAGTAAAAAAAAGTCAAAAATGAGAAGAAAAGTGTGTTTTTATATTATTTTCAAGTTTTGCATAATTTCTAAAAACATACTATGTTACGCATCAATTGAATCTATTATAATAGTACTTTTCGATACAACAGCGCAAAAGCAGCTATTCGCGTACGAGTGTAAAGGCCGATACGAGCCCGAAGGCGAACCAGAGGTAGCAAGTGAGGCGCCTTCACACTGCACTTTTATTTTCGTATGTTACGTAAGATTCAATGAGGAGGGGGGGGGGGGGGGGGGGGCTTAGATCCAAAATCTTACTATTGCTTACTTCCGGGGAGGGGGGTATTGGAATTCCTTAAACTGTGCTTACGTAATGTATGAACAGCCCCTTATCTATATAGATATATGTATAATAATTATACGGCGAGAAATTTATAGTAAATTTTCTCATACTCGTATAGTAATGATGGAATATACTTTCAATATGACGATCGTTCCTATACTTCATACCAAATGTCACCATGAATATAGGACCCAGTAAACGAAAAGGAATTGGGTATGTGGAAAACGGTATTAATACGAATTAGATGGAATTAAAAAGACCTGTGTGTCAATTTTTGGCAATTTTTTTAAATTCTATTTCATTCGTGTTAATTCTGTTTTGCACATACTCAATTCGTTTCAATTCGTGTTCGTTTACTGGGGAATGTCTTTCTTATATTCATGAAAAATTGTGTACAAGAATCGGAACGATCGTCATATTGAAAGTATATTCCATCATTACTATACGAGTATGATAAAATTTACTATAAATTTCTCTCCGTGTAGAGGTGTGCGGGTAGTCTATTTTGTCGGGTCGGGTCGGCCCAGGTACCCGACTCAAGACCGGGTACCCGGTTTAACTCGGGTTTTCGGGTACCCGGTTTAAGGGGGTATCTACACCTTTGAATTTCTATATATAATTCATTCGGAATGCTAGTGACCTACTCTACCTGCAAATAAATCAGCGTCATAATATCTAGAGGATTTGAAAAGTTACAGCCATATGACAGTGCCGAATTCCGAACCCGACTTCATCTCGGGAACAGCAATACCCGACCGATATTTGCACGACGCCATTATCCGACTCGGGTACCCGACTAAATCGGGTACCCGCACAGCTCTAATAATAATGAATGACGTGTCAAAATATGATGTATAGGTTATAATAAAACATTTATTATGCTAATACATAAATAATAATTAGTATATTTTTCTATGTATACTTGATGTGTTGGATCTTGACAAGTATGAAGTTAGCCGTACAGTCTTCTGTCGGTTTGATTGTTGATATGACTCTGAAGGAATAAAGAAGGTAGCCGAATGTAGAGCCAACTTCATGTTGGTCAAGATTAAACACGTCAAGTATACCTACATAGTTGTCTCTAGTCTATGTAGAGTTCCTTTCTTCAATTATAATAATAATTCTAAGTAAAATAGAATGAAAATAATACTGCGAGATTACAGAGTTTAAAAAAAAAACTATAGATAATAATTAGCACAAAAAAGAAGTAGAACCGAACTTGAGACTAAATTTGATTAGAAAAGAAATAACAAAGATTATCTAATGTAAGAGGAAGGAATCATGCATGCCATATCAACACTACCTGCAATACCTTACATCTTTACACTGTCTAGCCAATCACTCTATCTTTTGGTCGATATATTATGTGACTTACAATTAACAAGAGCGTCGATGTATTTTTAAACTGAACAGCAACTCAAATACGAAATTACAGTAGAAAAAAATTCGCAAGTTTTCGGAAAACTATATTGGTTTGTGATGAGATGTACGTGTGCGTATCTATTGCGTCATTTCAAACGATCAGAAAGTCTGATATTATGTTCCTTTAAATTCTCTACCTTTAATATATTCCACGTTGTTTTCTTGAGTTTTGAATAGAAATGTATGATACAAAAGATTAGAAAAATAATTATGCGTGTATAATAATCAAGAAATGGAAGTATTTTTTCAAAAGCTTTCATACTTTCTTTGACCAGTCTGCACGTGACGTATAATTGCCCCTGAATACCTATATACTCGTGCAAATATTGAAAAATGCTGTTACTATGGAATGGTCACGTACGAGCGAATCTGTGGAAAGTGGGTTTCCTAATGGGTAGGCGATTCGATTTCTTTCGAAACTGGCAACGCTGTCGGACGACCTATCTACAGATTCTTGCTTTTTATTGTTATGGTTGATCGTATATTAAATCATTTCAATTATACTATACTCGAAAGACGAATTCAAACACGGTGCATTTGGGAGTAAACTATCATTTTTTTTTCCTTTTGCTTCTTTACGGTGTAATTTTATTACTACTGTTATAATACTACTATTATTGCCGTTATTATTTTTATTCTTAGTGACGATGTTCATTACTACTACTACTATTATTATTATTATTATTATTATTACTATCGTTATTATTATTAATATTATTATCATCATTATTATTATTATATTTCTCTTCTACGCCATTTGTAAATAGAATCGCATTTTTTTTTTCTTTTTACCTTACCTGATTTTTCTGCAGACTAATTGAGCGCTTATTAAAACTCCCTCGAAGTCCTGTATACGACAACTTGTTAATTTTTATTGAATTGGGCACACGTCTCGGGGTTTGAGATGAGAATATGACATAAGATTAATTGACTCGACGAAAGAATTGAATATTTAAAATGTAAGTTATAGATAAGGATGGTGATATATGATGGGAATAACTGATATGTAAATGAATTTAAGAATTTAAGAACGAAAGAATATATATATTTTGAACATGATAATTTATGAGTATAGCCTTTAGCAATAATTATATAAGCACTGATCAACAATAATTGTCCCTCAAAACGTAGAATTCTCTTACATTATTATTATTATTATTATTATTGTTATCATTTCTGTTGTTGTTGTTGTTGTTGTTGTTGTTGTTGCTTAAGTTTTTTTCCTCTTTTTTTCCAACCGATCATAATATGTATAAGTGATATCACTTACTAATGTAGATCGAACGTGAGGTACACAATAAAAGATTGTATATTATATATATAGCGAATTCCACGCCAACTTGACCAATGAAATTTCCTCACCATTTTCAATTCGCTTCAAAAAAATTTCTACAGTTGTCCTCATACTAAAACGGTCCCCTGAATTTTTCAAATATTTTTATCGAACCGTTTTCTTTTTTCATGAATTTACAAACTACCAAATATTTCCGTATTTTTTAAAAATTCTCAAAAATCTCATGTTCCACTACAAACATCACACTACCATAAGTCCATGATGGCGCAATTTTCTTTATATTTTTTTTTCTTTTCAGGTTTTTAATATAACCCTGACCAACCTGACCAATGATTTTCCCTCACCATTTTCGATCTGCTTCAAAATGTTTTCTACAATTATCCCAACTTCAAAACGATCTCCTGAAATTTTTTCAATTTTTGGATTGACCCGTAATTTTTTTATGAATTTTCAAACTACCAAATATTTCCACCTTTTTTAAAAATCTCAAAAAGTTCTCAAAAATCTTATGATCCACAACAAACATTATTCCACTAATTCCATAATAGTGCAAATTTCGTCTGAGGCCGAATGTCGGAACGGACCTCATTCTCGTTGATGAAACTGTTAAAAAACGTTGAAAAAATAATAGAAAAAAAATTTACGTCATTATGGACTTAGTAGCATCAGTGATGTTTGTAGTGGAACATGAGATTTTTGAGAATTTTTTGAGATTTTCAAAACATGTGGACATATTGCATAGTTTGAAAATTCATCAAATAATAACGGGTCGATTGAAAAATCTGAAAAAATTCAGGGGACCGTTTTAGTATCAGGACAATTGTAGAATTTTTTTAAAGCAAATCGAAAATGGTGAGGGAGTTTCATTGGTCAAGTTGGCGTGGGATTCCCCATGTATATGGGTGTCGCAAAATTCGCCCACCATCTGCACACCAACGGATTTCTAGCGAAAAATTGAGACAAAAGTTACCCATGCGAAAAAGTCCGCAGGGACTTAGTTTTCGTGTCAAAACACTTTGACGCTAACCTGCAATTAACGGTTGGCTTTATAGGAAAGACTGGCCGGGAGTAGTGCTGCACATGCTACAGCTGTTTGCAAAAATCCGATTATCAAATTTTCATTGTGATATTTATTTGATTCGAAAAATGGACAATGCAACTGTGAACTTTCTGAAAAATCGTGGCCTGGAAGAATAACCTTTTCTCGCCTGTATGTATACGCAGTGAAAATCCCTGACGTCCGTTTACTATGAGTCGTGTTGAGGTGGCCCATAGTCGAAATCGGAAATCGTTTGTTACTAGATCGCAAATCAAGGACTCAGTGGTCACTAAAAGATTTGCCAATTTCGTCTTTCGGCCACCTGACCCTGACTCTTGGCGGACGGACGTTGGGAATTCACCCTGTGTTTACATACTGCTTCATAATTTTCAGGATCTAATATTAGAATCTTATTTTGTTAATTCAACAAAATCATTTGATATGCGAACTATATATTTTGTGGACTGAACTATATAACTTTCTACTAATAACAGAATATTTTTGTAACCAGCACTATATACTCATGAGATTTCTGTTTAGTTCCTACAAGAAAATTATTGATTAATATAATTCAAACAAGCGATTTGTTCAGTGAACAAAACTTATTTGTTCTTGTAAACAAATTATTCCAACAAAATTTTTTCGCTACCTTAACAAAATATTTGATTGTACGTATATTAAGAAACGATTTTGGTTATAACAACCAAAATTTGGTTGTGTCAACCAGACTTTTTTCTCAGTGCAGGCGGAGCGGGAAGTACCACACATTATTATCATATTCTCCGTAGTGGGGCGGACGGTGATACGGATTTTAGACAGTATTTACTGAAGACAAACACTGATTGGTTCTTTATTAAGTCCTTTTACGGGGAAAATAAGTCCCCGCAAACTTTTTTGCACAGGTAACTTTCGTCTCAATTTTTTGCGAGAAATCCGCTGGTATGCGGATGGTGAGTGAATCATGCGACACCCTATATATTAGAGTGGTCCTTATTTTGGTCATTTTGAAATTCTAATAGACTCGCCCCCTAAAACCCTTCCAAATAGATGAAAAAAAATGCTGCCGAATTTGAGCCCTTAATATTGATATCAACCCGACCCCCAAGGGACGGAAGATTCAAATGGGAAATCGCATAAATCTTTTGAAACTAAACTTTGAATTTTTATAACTACGACGATTATTGATGTAAAAATCGGAAATTTGGTATAGTTATTTGCACTTGTATGATGTACAAAATGGTGCCCTGGAACTATTTTTAGATAATTATATCGCGTTACTAATGCCACAAGAACGTAAGCGCCAAAAATGCGATTTGAGTGCCAGAAGGTCGTATAATTTTTATTTTCTGCATTCGCTTTAGAATCGACAATTACGTGTGAATCAATTGAAATTAGAAATTCGGAAAATTAAAAGCAGAAGGTCGTAGGGGAGACCGGGGCAAAATGATCCCCCTAAGGGAAACATGATTATAAAGTGTAAACTGTTTGCTTCATGAATCTGAAGATAGGAGCGATGGATTGTACCATCCTTCGGCCACATTGTTGAATTTTTCCAGATTTTATGAGTTGCTGTGATTGCGACAAATTTTGAAAAATTGCACTAGTGTCAAAAGATCGTTTTGCCCCATAGGGTGGGGCAAAATGATCTCTCAATGAATGTTATAGAAAACTATGTACAGGTAGGTTTAAAAGTTCAATATTTAGTACTAAACTGTGTTTTAATCGACTTATTTTCTTTCCTGCAGAAGCATGTATTTTTTACAGTTAGTTTTTAGTTTTAAAAAAGTAAAAAAGGCTGTATAATGATATATGATCATTTTGCCCCAAGCGCCATAACCTGAACTGAATGCAAGTTTTCGGCGCGAAGAAGTCCCGAATGAAAAAAGTTTTTTTTACCGAAATGAAGCTATAAGTGTATCACCTTAGACCATCTAGTCGACATTTAGTTTATAAATAGGATACAATGTTTAGAGCGATCAACGTACGGCAGTTACTCGGCAGTTACCTTAGATCGCGACGTCTCCGAAGTAGTTTTTCATAAGCACAACACGTAATACTTAAATTGGCGTTC
The DNA here is from genome assembly GCA_963992785.1 of Tenthredo livida. NCBI lineage: Eukaryota > Metazoa > Arthropoda > Insecta > Hymenoptera > Tenthredinidae > Tenthredo > Tenthredo livida. The sequence goes on from OZ023067.1 coordinate 20,262,898, forward strand.
TTCTGCTAACACGCACTGTCTTCTACAAGTACCGTGCATATTATTTGCCCGATATCGACACGTCCAGTAACGCTAATTAGCTCAGAACCTAACATGATCGTTTTGCCCCGCGGGATCATTTTACCCCGGTCTCCCCTATATGCCGAACACATACGATCCTCTGACTTTATTTTCAGGGAAAAATCGAGAAAATTAAGGCCAGAAGGTCGTATCCGCCATTTTTTTTGTTTTTCATTCAATCGTCTTAAAATTGATGGACACGCTATTTCCATTGAAATTCCCGAAAAACAAGTTTTTTCGGCGCCTATACGACCTTCTGGCTTTAGTTTTCGTGATTTCTCCGTAAAATCAAAGCCAGAAGGTCGTGGTCACCAAAAAACTTGTTTTTCGGGAATTTCAATGGAAATACGCGTTTCCATTGATTTCATGGCGAATCCGAGAAAAAAAAGAAGGCGGACACGACCTTCTGACTTTGATTATCTCGATTTTTTCCTGAAAATAAGGTCGTATACGCCAAAAAAAAATTTCTCGGGAACTTCGATAGATCTATGTGTTCTAATGACTTTGGTTTTTTTAATAAAAAAAACCCATATTTTCTAGTGCAGTTTCGGAATCTACAGAAAAAAAGTCAAGAGTAAAAAGTTTTTCATTTTTATTGATTATTCATGGCAAGTCATTTTTCAAATTGATCAATCACTTTGAGAATGTTATTTTTAATATTATTTATTTATAACCTCATATTTTTGATGAAAAATTTTAGTTTATTGTCACAAAAAAAAAATGAGAAATGGAAAACGACACTATACGACCTTCTAGTTCTATTAAAACCAGAAGATCGTATATGGGTGTTTCTTCAGAAATGATAATTTTTGAGATCGTGGAATTTTCACAGTATAAATGTGCCCACCGAACCAACTTGGACATGTTTTTGGGGTACTTTTGGGTACCCTAAGGTGTTCAAGGAGTAATTGAGCTACAGACTCAGAGGATCAGGAACTAACAACTCTATGACCTTCAAGATTTTTGCATCTGCAAAGATGAACTTGGGTGAGCTGTAGCTTCCAAACGATCCATCCGAGGGCAAAATTGAATTGAGATTTCTTGTTCCTCGTTCGATTATCTAGTGGCGGTATTTTATTTTATTTTTTCAAGCCAGAGTACTAATCAATGGAAAGTCGGAGTTTGCGTGGGTCTTGAAAAAAAAAATACCGCCACTAGACAACCGAACAAGGAAGAAAAAATCTCAGTAGAAGTTTACGCTCGGATGGATCGTTTAGAAGCTACAGCTTGCCAAAGTTCATTATTGCAAATGCAGAAATTTTGAAGGTCATTACAACTTTTTATTTGAGATTTGATTGAGATTTCCTCAAAAAACCATTTTCGGCGGATACAACCTTAACTAAAACCAACGGGTCGTACCCGCAATTTTTTTTTCGGAATCGTGTGGAAATTTAGGGAAACGCGTAAATCCGCTGAAACTGTAGAATTTTTTTTTCTTTCAGTCCGAGAATGAAAACTGGTGCATTTGGAAGGAAACAAAAATCAAGAAAATTAGAGGCAGAAGGTCGTAGTCGCCAAAAAAAACTTGTTTTTCGGGAATTTCAATGGAAATACGCGTGTCCATCAATTTTAAGACGATTGCATGAAAAACAAGAAAAATGGCGAATACGACTTTCTGGCATTCATTTTCTCGATTTTTCCCTGAAAATAAAGCCAGAGGGTCGTATGTGTTCGGCATATACAACCTTCTGCTTCTAATTTTCCGAATTTCTAATTTCAATTAATTCACACGTAATTGTCGATTCTAAAGCGAATGCAGGAGAAAAAAAATTATACGACCTTCTGGGACTCAAATCGCATTTTCGGCGCTTACGTCCTTACGGCATTAGTAACGCGATATTATAAAACGTGCGTAACACAATTTAATGTAAAATGTCACCTTTTCAAAGTAATTACTTTGAGAAAACTGCAAGCTTTCAGATAAAAATATCAAATTTGAAAAAAAAATTGGGGAACGTTGAAAAACACGTTTTTTTTTAGAAAACGCATTTTTTTGACGGTTTTTGAGAATGTAACTTGAAACAAATTACATATTCGGAAAGATCAGACATTTTTACATCAAAAACATGTATCATCGAATTCGCTTTTTTGCGATAGAGATAGGATAAAAATTCGAATATAAAAGTCAATGTGCTCGAAGTTGAAAGACTAATCAACGCGTATCTCCTGAACGGCAAGGCTTAGAGGCCTGATACTTGGTGGATTTTCACATCTCAATACACACTATGAGATATCAAAATTGCAGACAAATGGAAATTTTGACCCCGGATGGTTTACAGATAGTTGGTGGACCTGCCCATATCAAGAGACTCGGTAGAGTCTCGCGCCAAGTACATTAAAAAGAATTTTTAAGCACGCGGCGTGAGGCTCGACCGAGTCTCTATACCCGCACGAGAGCTCTTCGGCCTATACGGCGATGATATTATCCTTATTTTATTCCGATTCGGGTTATACACGAGATTCAAATTTTTATCTTAGAATATGGTTTCAAACAGCTTTCATTTAAGCCGAACTTTTACGCAATCGGTGCACGGAGAGCTGAGATCTAATATTCCGATTCTTAGAAATGCTCAGTTTGATCAAGAATTTTCTTGGTCTTTACCGTCTCCACGATGACGTCACGAGGCAGTTGTATGGGTATATAAATAACATAGAAAGGCGTCCCTTCTTTTCTTGGGCCCACGAAAAGACTTGGGCTAGGCGGCGTCCAGCTGTCAACAATATATAGTCTATGGCCGTTAGTGAACGTTCCGTCCTACCTCCAATAACGGGTTAAGCAAACGGATAAAGAAGAAGATGTCATATCATCCATATTATACAGAGTGATTCTGAGGAAACAGGTCAGTCTAATAGAGGCTCCCTTATTTATTTTCGCCAATGACAACACTGTCAGATAGGTAGCGGTAGCTGTCACGTCGTAGGTTATATAATGAACTGTCATATTACAATATTGTGTAATTAAATTCTAATATTGTTCATAATACAACGGTATACGATACTATTTCATAAATCAGTAGTGATGAGGTTAAATTGATTGCAGGCGACAATTTCAGTTTATTCCAAACATTATTAGGTTATAAATAATTGTCTTGGTGAAATTTACACATCTGGTAGTGATAAAGTTAATAAGTTAATAGAATACGATATTGATTCTTTATGAATTCATTCCAGGTGTGAATTTCTGTTTATTTCCTACATTAGTTACAACCGAGGATTTCTTCGGTGGCTGACTGCCCCGTTGCATCTCTTCGATAAGTAGGGTTACGAACAAAACGATGTGAATATCATTCATCAAGCAATATCTCATTGATCGAGTTAAAGTTTCTCATCCTACGAGGCATCTCCGCTGAATAAAACAATACTCTACATGTCTTCTAAGCCTCATAAGTACGAAGACAGTTGTCCTTAACAATGCGTTGTACTGAGAACTTAGATACCCCGACCCCTCGTGCCACTTTCGACGCTGGCTTTTTCCTGTCTTCTCCGAGTACTCGTAGAACTTCGACGCGGATAGGTCACTCCAGTTTCCTTGTACTTCAATACGATATTCCGCACGGTATCCATCTCCGAACGCGGACGTCCTGGATTCTTGGCTGCGAAATCATCTGCGATGGTCCGAAAGCTATAACCGACCGCGTGTTCAAAACCATGCTATTGAGTTATTATTGAATTGTTTATTTTTTTTTTTTTTTCTTCAGAAGGACAGCGTCCTTGCACATGTATCATTATTATTTGATATGATTATGCAATATCAACTGAATAAACAAAGAATTTTATTGAATTTGTACAATTTGTTGTGATTGAGTATTTTATACAAAAATGCAACGCTGTGTTCTACGCAGCAATCAAATACTAAATTAAATACATTCACAATAGGAACGATAATTTTCATTCATCTATCACTCGATGAAACTTAAACACGCGTTGATAGACCGACACATCATTCATGCAGAACTGTCTTCGTACTTATTAGGCTTAGAAGACATGTAGAGTATTGTTTTATTCAGCGGAGATGCCTCGTAGGATGAAAAACTTTATCTGGATCGATGAGATATTGCTTGATGAATGATATTCACATCGTTTTGTTCGTAACCCTACTTATCGAAGAGATGCAACGGGTCAGTCAGTCACCGAAGAAATCCTCGGCTCTAACTAATGTAGGAAATGAACAGAAATTGTCGCCTGCAATCAATTTAACCTCATCACTACTTATTTATGAAATAGTATCGTATACCGTTGTATTATGAACAATATTAGAATTTAATTATACAATATTATAATGTAACAGTTCATTATATAACCTACGACGTGACAGCTACCGCTACGCCGTCTGAAGATATCAGTCGTAGGTATATTCAATATCGGTAGATCACTTGTTCGTGGTATCTGACAGCGTGTCATCGACGAAATAGTATATTGTGCATCAAGGGAAGGAAGTGAGATTTCGCTTCCGAGCGTGTAGATAGTCGCCCGACCTGGTCGGGGGGACTCGGCGAGCCGAAGGCTCGTCGGGTTCACCCGATCGCGAGGGCGGCTATTTACACCGAGGGAGCGAAAACTTCCTCCCGTGATGCACACGATATTTTTTTTCACACATGGGCGGAAGGCCGATTTCCTATCCGCAGAGAGGCACGACGACGCACTATCGCGAACGCGCAATTTTAGGTGGGACAAGGAAGTCATGCTATTTTGCTTTTTATTATTTCACTTTCTTCTTCGCAACGAACAAAGAAACGATCATGAACGACGCGCTTTTTTTCTATCATTTTGTTTCATCCGATGGCGCTGTTACCGAAAACAAACGCAGCGGATTGGGAGGAAAATTCATTACTCACGGCCTTCCCTCCCATGGGAGGCAAAACTCCCCTGGTCGGTAAAACTGGAGTTCCCTACCTCTCAGCGGGTAAGGAAATCGGCCTTTCTGGTCATGTGTGAAAAAAATAAATAAAGGAGCCTCTATTAAACTGACCTGTTTCCTCAGAATCGCTCTGTATACAGGGTGTCTTTCAATTAGTCATTCAAACCTACATAGGGTGATTTTTCTATGAAATAGAAAATAATTTTTCACAAAAAAAAAATAAAAAAAAACTTAAAAAACTCAAAAAACAAAAAAAAACAAAAGGAACCCGGCCTCACGTCCTCAGATCTTTCCAAATTTTTTTGAGCTGAAACTCATCGAAAAACAGCATCCCAATTTTTTCAGAATTTTTCCCCCTTTATTTTCGAAGGTATATAGTTTTATACTTCTTGTTTTATTCATTTTTTTCTTGCGTCTTCTTGCCACCATACATTTTTTTCAAAACATAAGTTTTTTTGTGTAAAAAAATTTCACCATTCCAAACAAATATTTTGTTTTCGTTTATGCTTGTGGAAAGCTCTTTTAGTTATCTTCAATAACTGAAGTTTTTTAATCCGATTCTCATACTTTTCACATAATTATAACATAAAATATATTAATTAAATTTGAAATTTCCTCCAATTTCTATTCTTTTATTCATTTCTCGAGCGACAGAGAGAAAGCGGAAAAGAGAGAAAGGGAGGAAAAAGAATAATTATCGAATGCATGGAATGACTTGAAATTTTCTTCAATTTCCGTTCATTAATTCATTGCTCGTGTGTTTATCGAGATCCTACCTTGAAAATTACGTGTATTATGTAAAATTTTCTAAGCTTTTCGAAAGAACATTGAAAAAAATTTCAAAATTTTGGCAGTGGCAAAAAACATCTTTATAAATTTCAAGCTCAATTTTAAGAGCTTTTCACAGGAATAAACGAAAAAAATATATTATTTCTGAAAGCTGAGATTTTTCACACGAAAAACCGATTGCTGAAAGAAAATATATAATGGCAAAAGAACGCAAGAAAAAAAATTGATGACACAACTACAAGACTATATGGAATATCCTCTACAATAACTTCGAAAATAAAATGGTAAAAAAATCTGAAAAAATTTGGGATCCTGTTTTTCGATGATCTAACACAGAGGTAAGAGATCGCGTACTGTTGACAAATAAGCTAATAAATGTTAGTAAAACACAAGTAGTACCCAAATATTGAACGCTATAATACACAATGACAGTGAGCTAATAATTTATTACAATTCATTACGAACGAGAATAATCAGTTAATCAAATTCTACAAAAAGTAGTGAAAAAAAAATTTGGAAGTAGTGGTACTTGGCGGGCCACTATTTTATGCTCTTTCCTCCCACTTTTCTACAAAAGGCCCGCCAAGTACCACTACCTCCAAATTTTTTTATTTTTTTTTTATCTCTTCATTTTCATTTCTCTATGTCTTCTGTTTACACCAATAGAAGTGTCAATTGCCTATCGCTATATCTATGGTTCTGCATAGAAAGACAAGATGGCTATGGAAATCATGTAATGGAAGGCCGAATTATGAATTTGAGAAAAAGGTGATCTGATGTAGCGGTACTTGGCAGTAGCAATAGATTTTGGGTTTTTTTTACGTGGTAGGTGCTTTTTGGGCGATATATATCACATTAATGTACTTGGCGAAAGGTTTTTGCACCAGAGGTGCTTTTTGGGGATACACTATACTACTGAAACCGAACTGAAACTGTATCAACTGTATAGATATGCACAATGTATTTCTACCCGGATAGAATCTAACGGTACAATAAAGTATTATTATTTACTTCACTCGGTGTGATAATGGACGTTTTACCGAAGCGACTGTTGCAATCACACGAGATCAGAAGACGTTTTCCGTTGAGTATAGTACAAAATTCTTCTTCATAAGGTCTGAAAATGGGGATTTTACCCATGCGAAGCGTGGGTTAAACGTCCATTATCACATCGAGTGAAGTAAATATAAATTATACTATACACGCACGGATAAAATAAGCAGTCTGCAATTATCGGTTTTCGTGTATCATAACACCCGCGGACGACCTCGGACCTGCGATATTAATTAATGACCATTTCTTATGCACAAGCGAATTATTAGCGATAAGTCTGAAAAGAAATATAAAATCTTCCGATTCTACCAAGTGGAAATTTTTCACAAACTATACGGGCATTCGTAAATTATTACATTTTTCTTTTATATGTATTAATATACATATAAGGTAACGGTACCAATGCTCGGACGGTCAAGAGCGTTCCTAGATTAGAGGATTTATTAGTCATTTAAGGAGTGTTTTTTTTTCAAATGACTGGAACCATCGTCAAGCTCATAATTTCTAGTTTTCAAAATACATACAATAACTGCGAAAATGTTAATTATTCTAATTTTCATGCATTTAAATGTTCAATGATAGCAAATGTACCGATCTTCGGACAGCTTTTAGCGTTACGTCCCCGTGTTCGGACACTGTTATGTCCCAATTTTCAGACACGTCCCTTATTTATGTATGTTTGTTTGTTTGCTTGGTTCATTTTTTTCTTTTCATTGAAGTTTTGATCAACCCACGAAATCCATGAGTTTTTTATTTTATTTTTCTTTCTTCTTTTTTTATTTTATTGAATAAAATTTGTCGAACTGTCACAAGCGATCCCGAGGTAACAACGCTCGGCGTCCGATTATTCGGTCTCTGTGGCTACGTACTCTCGTACCAATAATCGGACACGAGTTCGACCGTGGTACTACATACGTGTAATGGATGTCCCAATAATGAGACGCCCAAATTAATATATAAAACCTTGATAAAACCGATTTGTGACGATGGTATCAAAAAGCTTGTTCGATTCGCTTTCGATAGGTTTTAAGTCTAGTCTAGAAATCGATAAAAAATACACCCCTATTATATCATAAATTATCGCAACTCGTTAGCTCATCGGTTTAGAAAAGTGCATTCATGGTATGACTGACTTCTACTCGTTAACCCAGCAAACCAAAATATGTATCAAATACGTATATATTATGTAACGAATGTTACACGTTATGTATCAAACTCATAAGAAAGTATGTTACTGGTACAGCACGATGTCAGCAACATTGGATGTATCATCAATGTATTAGATATGTGCTGGTGATACATATCAGCGACGGCTCACTGATATATCATAGACATATCAAAGATATGTCAAAGACATGTCTAAAGATGTATCAGATACATATTGGAGATGTATCTGATACAATTAACTATCACACTGGAAAAGCTAAATAAAAAGCCGTTATTATTACTAATTTCCATCATCTGTGGTGTATATATGACATAGTAACAATTTATAATCAACCACAGATAGATTAAAACGCATTTTTAGTTCATTCAAGACGACATCATTATTTTGACCTACCCCGGGCTCGAACCATGATCGCTCGGACTCGCTTGGATTAGTAGTCGCACGCTCTCGCCACTACATCACAGTATCGTGTAGTGAATACTGCCAGATTTCTCTATATTTTCGATCTCGCTATCTAACAGCTCTGAAGCGTTTATGCCTCGATTGATGCGTACTATCATGTTAGTCACTTACATACGTTTCAGAAATTATCGGGAGCAGATACGGATATCCTATTTTGCGATGTTTTAATTGCAGAACTAAAGATATTGCACGTATCATAGATGTTATTATGTTATGTGACTCTGTTCCCTGGTGTTGCCATCTCTATTACGTATCATCCATGGGTCTGATGTTATATATACGACACATGTCATATTTGCAGAAATATTATGTCCCATGTATGTAACTATGTTATATTTGCGGATCCCTGAATATGCTTTCAATTTTATGTATCACTTGTGGGTCTCATGTAATGTACATGATACATCACGGAATTGAAGTTATGTTATTTCTCCTCTACGTAACTTTGTTATATTACATTGTTACTTCGTGATGCCCTCAATATTACGTATCATTCATGCATCTTATGTTATGTAAACAATATCTTACATTCTAAAGATATGTCGCATATCAGAGACATAACTATGTTACATTACTCCGATCTCTAGATGTGCTCTTACAGTTATGTATCAGTTATGTATTGGTTTGCTGGGAATATCTCTTGTCAATTTTACTACTAAAGTCGTTATTTAGCGTACAATTTTTTAGAACATCCAGTGCCGGATTAAGACAGCGCGGGGCCTGTAGCAAATACGAACAAGAGGCCCTTGGTTTGCTTTAGGTATTAAAGTTTAGGATATAAAATAAAATAGCACATTTACAAAAAAAAAAACCTTTCGTGATTCAACGTGGGCAAATTTAGAGATAACGCTAGTCAAATCAATATTTCTAAGTGAATTATTTTCTGTGTTCATTATCAGGAGGTCATTCAGACGTTCTTGTCCCATTGTGTTTCTTAAGATCCATCCCTAGTCGCCCACCTCTTTTGGTCGAAATGTGTAAAAAACAAAATGCATGGCGCCAATTTAAATTCAATTCCGAACACATACGTTCGAAAACATGTTAGTTTCATTCGAAAATAGAGTCTACAGATTGTTCTTACGTAATTCGCCGAGAAAATTGACATTAGAACTACACAAAAACAATTTGTAGACTCTATTCCCTTACGGAAAAAAAACCCTCAAATTCAAGGTGTGAATTCGTCACCCTAAAATTTTTGGGGGTTCACCATGAAAATTCAGGATTTACCCTGTATTCGGGGGTATCTTTGTTCAATAAAAAAAATCGAAATTTGAAGGTAAACCCTGAGTTTTCATGGACCCCCAAAACTTGAGGATAAGGAATTTACCCTTGAAATGTTAGGGTTTTTTCCGTAAGGGTTTTCGCACGAAACGAACATGCTTTTGGACGTATGTGTCCGAAATTGAATTTGAATTGGCGCTGTGCATTTTGTTTTTGCGTTTTCGCCGCCTGAGTTCGGATAGTAATCGAAATGTGACACGTTTCGCCCAAAAGGAGGTAGGTGACTAGGGATGGGCCTTAGCACATTTTTAATGCGCTTTAATGTCGAAAAAGAACGTTCCCCGCTGCAGTTGGTGATCATCAAACTCAAGTAAATGCGTAACATTATTTCTACATTTGGGAAGCACAATTCTACTGAATTTTCCGTTAAAAGCTTATAAAATTGAAGGAGCGAGGCCCCCCAAGGCGCGGGGCCCGTAGCATTCGCTACTCTTGCTACGTGGTTACCCAATAAACACCAGTTCGTATATTATACGTATTATACACGTCTTTTTCGTTAATTTTTGGTATCCATATATCATCATACTATTATAAAACGTATATCATACACGTTTATAAGTGGTCCAATATTATCCGTTTATTAATCACGCTTTTTAAACGAAGAAATAACTTCTTGTACCTTTAATATACACGTATGATTCGGACAACGAATACGTTGAAAATTTACGTGATTTATACGTTCATCAACCCGGACAAGTAGACGTGTAATCAACTGCGCGTACGAAACGCTCTAATGTACGTATACTGTTATACATATCATATACGTATTGCAGACGTTCCCTCGAAACCTGTCGTTCGAACGTTATTTATACGTTTATCAGACTGGACAAGAATACGTGTATTTAATTGCGCGGACGAAACGCTCTAATGTACGTAGGGGAGACCGGGGACAAAAGTAACAATTTTGACTTAGAGCCCAATTGTAAATTCCACAATCAAGATGAAATAGATCTAATGGCACTTTCAGATAGTATATTCATTCCTCTAATAATAAGCAAATGGAAGAATTTTCATATCAGTCTGTTATAGAGTTATAATCACTTTAATCGAACATGGCGATTGTTACTTTCGTCCCATACCTAGGGGACGAAAGTAACATGTGTTTCTTTTGGTTTTTTTTTTTTAAACAGATATAAATCAGTACAGAAACATCACTTAGTTTTACAGTACTTCACGGAATTGATTATAATGAAGCAAAAAATATTATAATATCCTCAGATAAACTTCATTTATAATAAATCAACAAATTATTGAATATTTATGAAAGAATTATTTATTTTCTTGACTATTATTAAAATAACAAATTAATAACACAAATACGAGGATCTTTTGATCATAGGTAACTTTGAGGCATTCTAAAGATTAATGACAAAATTACAATAGGTACCTAATAGTGTTGTGTTACTTTTGTCCCCAACCTCATTTTCCAAAATAAAAAAATTATAACTTCGGAAAAACGAACAGAACATAGGACTCCTACGCAGCCATTAATAAAGCGACTTTTCAAGAATAAACTGGCAAAAATTCATTTGAGTATTTACATATTTACTACAGGTTTTCATAAGAATACCAAGAATCTAAAAACTTAGTCAAGTCGGCCAAAAACACAAAATCTCCACCAAAACGTGTAAATTTCACGCGCGGGCGCAATCGATAGCTCAAACTGAAGCAGCATCGAACACGCTTACTATTATGTAAAACACAACTTTTAGATTTGATTGTGTGCGTTGTGGGAGGCCTTGTTACTTTCATGACGTGTTACTTTTGTCCCCGGTCTCCCCTATACTGTTACACATATCATATACGTATTGCGTACGTTTCCTCAAAACGTCTTCGAAAACCAAAAAATCAACGAATACCTCGCGGATTTTGAGTTACACTATAACAATGTTCAGTTCCTTCAATAATTATACGCTCGGAGCTACACGTCATTTATACGTTTTTTCCAATATAATAATGAACGTGCAATATAATGAAATCGAGTGAGAATGTGTGGAACTCTAGGCAAGAAATTAAATTAAAAAAACCTACTTACCACTCGGATGTTTAGTTAAGACATCTCAGCTACATTAAAACACTGATATCACTAAGACAGATGCAAAATCCAGAGTAATTACGAGAAAGTGACTGACTTTGTCAATGAGTAGTTTGGCGTAGTCGATAGAGCGTGCGAACAGTAATACAAGCGAATGCGAGCGTCCCCGGATCGAATCCCGACTACAACAATAATGCGAAGTTTTTCTAATCTCAAAATTCTTACTTTGTAACAAAGTGCGATTGTTTACGATTAGTAGTTGTTGATCAACGCCTCATACACGGTGATTCTGATCAACCGCCCGTCCTTGCACAGTCAGATTCCTTGCGAAAAATGAAAATTAAATTTCCTTAGCGAAAACTTCGAGGCTATCAGAGTTTCCCAGATAGAGCAGGTTCAAGTTAGCCTATTGTAGAGCTCGCACATCAGCAGTCAGTGCCGTGCCGGTAATTTCAGCCTGTGGTACTAACGGGTAGCAACCTGTACTTCGTTGCTCCGGCGTTTCTACTCGTGGCCAGGCTCATCGGGTCGAAATTTTCTCATCTCAGGTCGACCGGACCGTTGCGGTCGTGTTCAGCGTCCAGGTCGACCAGGTCACCGTTTTAAACATCAACGTCAACCGGGTCGTTGTTTTCGTCGTACAGGGTGACCAGATCGTCGTCTTCAGCGTCCAGGTCACCCAGACCCTTGTTTTCGACCGGACCGTCGTCTTCGACGTGCAGGTCGACCGGACTCTCGTTTTCAATGTCTAGGTCGACCGGGTCGTCATTTTCGACATCAAGCTTAATCAGGACGACCCTGACTGTACGACGTGCGAGCTCTACTTAAACCTGCTCTATCTGGGAAACTATGATAGCCTCGAAGTTTTTGCTAAGGAAATTTAATTTTTATTTTTTGTCAGGAATCTGACTGTGTAAGGACGGGCGGTTGATCAGAATCACCGTGTATATTGTAATTAATTCATTTTACGTATATCTCAATTTTTTTTTGAGCTAACAATTATTTGGTCAAAATTCAAGTGGTACACGTGTATTAAACGTTGTTTATTGCGGAAAGTTAAACGTATAGACGTAACGTTTTCAATCAACGCTGCTTATGCGTTTAACTGAGGAACATTTTTCCTCGGAATAAACGTAGAGTATATGACCTATTTATACGTTTTTTATACGAACTAGTGTTTATTGGGTAATCCGGCACTGAGAACATCAATTATTAATTGAAGGCTGAATAGTATAAAATCGTAACTTTTGGTTACCTGTCAATTATATTGCTAATATAGTGAAATATTTGGACTACCGTCCGAACATTGGGACCCGTCCGAGCATTGGTACCGTTACCTTAATGATTACTTGATGCGTTACGATGACAATAATAATTTGGTGGGTAACAATATAACACGATATAAAATTTTTATGACGAAAGAAAAACTTTCTCATTTTGTATATAGCTGCAGTTTTTTTTACTTTCTTTTCTACACCATCATTTTACTAATACCGTTTTTTTTTTTCTTTTTTTTTCAAATATGTTTGAAACAATTCATAATTTCCATCAGCGACTACGGCATGAACAGTTGATGTAAACAACGAACATCTAACTTCGGTCAGATCAATTGATTGTTTCAACTTATTTGGCATTCAAAGGTCAAAGTATTTTTAACTGCTGGCATTCTGAGTTGGCAAAAAATTTCGAACGTGCCATAATCTTCGGCCAATATTTCGGGTTGAGCAATAGCAGTAAGTTATATAATATGTAACTATTTTCAATTAAAGAATGATACTATTGAGTAATTTGTTTGTGCAGGGTAATTGTCATTAGGGGACAAGTTGGGCACGGAAATTGATGATTGAAATCATCTTAACATGGTTTCACATAAATGATCATTTTTATTACAAAAATTACAGTACATAAGATACATAATACATATTGAAATACGTCCCATTTCTGATCGTCTAATTATCATTTATAATAAATAATTCAATTGTAAAATCGGTTCTAATTAGTACGTTTACTCTTTGAGAACTATAAGAAGCTAGACCCACCGCTAGAATAGTCACCCAGATATTTTATTCTTGCAACGAATAAAATTTAAGGCGGCTATGAGGTGTTATCATTTAAATTTTTTTGTTCGAAATGTTCAATACTTTCTTCATTGCATTACGATTTCATTTGAAGGAGTTTGAATCGTCGATTCATTATTCAACTACACATTATTCACCGTAATGGACATGACATCTTCTTCTCTTCATCCAGAAAATTTCTGATTTACTAATTAACTATATAATTCTACATTTGTCGCTATTACGCGCAGGCTTATCATTTGTTAAAAACACGTAGCTTATGGTTATTTTGTTAGGAATTTTCTATCCACATATTATTATAGGCAAAGGTAATTATTCGTAACTATAGATTAGTTTGAAATAAAACTAACATTAATAAATACAGAATAATATCGTTTTGTTTGTAAAATATTATACGTATACCGTGATGCGAAAATCGCCGATCGTATAACGCCCTATTATATGCAGCCATCCACAAATGATTCGTGTTGAGGTGGCCGAGAGTCAGATCGGCAATTGTTTTCGTGGTTACCAATTCCTTGATTGGCTGTCTAGTAATAAACAATGCCGTTTAGTGAAAACATCGAGGCTCGACATCTGACGGCTTACCGTCAAGGCTCAAGCGTCAAAGATCTTCGGATCTAGGCATGGTACGCTTGCACGAAAATTCACGGTATATACTTATATACACGTGTCATTATATAAATTACCGATGTTAGTTGAACGAGATTACCACGTTTATAACTGCACCCTAACCAATGGTAGAGGTTACCTGATCCTGGCACGATTATCCATTTCTGTAAACCTAAAAAATATAGTTTTTATTTTTTAATACAAAACGATATTGGGTATCTCTAAATACTAAACTAAATTTACCAGGTTCTAGACATTACGTCACTAATTATACCGCAAATATACGTAACTCAAACTCCTAAACATCTTTCAAATCGTAGTACAAAAATAGGAAATACATTAAGTAAGCTCAAACTAACAATATGAGTAAGCCGCGCATCACTATAGGTATAGCCATATTATACATATACCTGCCTACGCTAATCACTCACAAACTTGTCTGACAACGGCAATACTATTATTTTTCAAATACCCTCTACTAATTGTCTCCGTGCATACATCCTAGCCTTTCATGTACGTGTATTCCGACACATCACAGAATGTTTCAGTTGAATTCCGCTTGTCGTTACAATGAAAGTACATTGCACAAGTTACCTTGCGGAAATATAACTTGAAGCTGCTGAAATTATATTTCAATAAACGCAACAGAAACATTCTCGAAACATTTCAAAAGCGGCGCCTCGTCAACGGATTAGTTCCGGGCACGCCGCAAGGGTCTCTCGATAGTGAAAATATGCCACCTGAGCATATATGGGCGTTTCTAGCGAAAATGTCATTTTTCGGTCCCTCGAGGTTTTTAACCCGTGCCAACGTATGAATTTGAATTCCTATAGCATGAGCTGTTACATATGAGTGTAATGTACCCGGAAAACAACTTTTCATAATGATTTCTAGCTACCTCACATTACAGCGTCTCTTGGAAAGACGCGAAGTGTTCCTGAGCAACGTATGTCCTATGGAGGGTAGAGGTAAGGAGGAACAACTCCGTGTGTAGAAAGTGTCCGTGAAATCGAGTTAATTAGGTTGCGCTGCTATAGCAAAAGGTCTTAATTTTCATTGGTGATCACCAAGGTCAGATCTTGCGGTTGGTTACCCTTATTGCTTACGAGCGCCATTCGGGTACTTCTGGAACTATTATTTAATGCACTTTTACGGACACTATTGCCGCTGATGCCCCATAAGAGACAGTCCTCCTTACCGCTACCCTTTATAGTATGTCCCGACGCACAGCTTCCTTATTACTTCTGCTGTTTGCGGAACTTGTGCGCAGCTTCAAAAAAACCGCATGAAATTCGGGTAGCCTCAGCTTGCCATACAGAATGTGGAATCATTCGATCTACCCAGTGAACGAAAAGGAATTGGGTACGTGGAGAACGGTATTAATACGAATTAGATGGAATTAAAAAGACCTGTGTGTCAATTCTTGGCAATTTTTTTAAATTCTATTCAATTCGTGTTATTTCTGTTTTGCACATACTCAATTCGTTTCAATTCGTGTTCGTTTACTGGGTAATGACGTGCCAAGTCTTTCACCCTCAAAATAAAGGATGGACCGTGTGTCCCGAGCTTTTGGAATATACTTGTTATGACCGACATAATCGTATGCCACAGTTGTGCGCAATGCAATCATTTTTGAACTGCGCACACTTTTTATTGCTGTTTTAGTGCAAAAATGTCACGACCCGTAATGTCACGACCGACATGCTTGTATTCCTACTCGTCGTGCGCAAGAGCAAGGAAAATACTGCAATTTTTATTTGAATGAGTTACCATTAAAATATCGTACAAAAAAATTTTCAACAGTGTGCCTCAAAATTTGAGATATTCACTCGCGTTTTTGCCATCGGAAATTTGATTTTTTTTTAATGTCTCTCTGGAAGTGATGATTTCACGGAAAAATATCTCACCGCACTGAAAGAAAAATATATAGTATATGGTGAAATTTCGTGTAGTTAAATTTTATTAGTTCACTTGACCATATTTATGTCTTGATCAACCTTTTTTTTTGTTGATGCTACTATAAATATGTGATTGAAATAACCAAACGAAATAAGTTATTCTGAATGGCTAAAAATATAGTGAATTCCACCAGATAAATTGTGAATCAGGCTACCATACGTTTATTGTTGGAGTCACAATCCTTAAACGGTTCTGTGAACTATATAATAGCAGTGAGTCTGACAATCGTTTTAGTAAAAACTCTTCTATTACACTTTATGTCAAAATAACTACACAAATATTCGATTTCAACTCTTGATTCAACCATAATTCTACCATAAAATAGGGTGTGTGGAGGGGACATAAATAAATTATAGTTAAAAATACCCACGGAATTATGGTCCTGCGAACTATAAATTATTGTCAAAAAATGACTTATATCATATTTATTCAAAATGTATATATATATATATAGGCGTTATTTGACTTATGCATCTATGACATTTATTATTTACTAATTTTGAATATGCGATATCGAAAAAATTATGGAACGATGATTTGCGAAAGCTGTCGTACTAAACTGGGATACATTGTAGTATTGCGCCTTTTAGGCTTTATACTGCATACATTGTTCTTGTCGGCGCTACATCAGAAAACGCGGCTTGCTTTTGAATTCAAGTTCATGCTGGAACTGGAGGAGCATTTTCTCAGTTGACTCTTAGCGCTGCTACGATAGAGTCCTGTTCTTTTTTTCTTACCATTCTTGTATCGTATATTGCACTATGCTGCCAGAAACAGCACCGCTTTTAATATTTTTGCGAGTGCCACTTATAAGAGTTCGTTAGTATATATAGACGCGAAAGATCTCACTTCGAAGCGCCGCCTCACTCTTGTATTAATGATGTGATATGATGTGTATGTGTAATACTGATACATGTTTCTCCCCCTGTATATATAAATGTATGTTCACTGTGATGTAAATTTCAGATTTCAGGTACTAAATGATAATAACTTCAATTCAACAGATACCGCGACTTCACTAGGCCTGATCGATTCTTCACTCACTTGCTAATCCACGATATCCTGATTACCCCCCTCTTCCCCCTTTGACATTTATTATCAAAATATATTTTTGTTTTTCACTTTGAATTGGTTTTTCCATACGTACCCAGCACCATAAAATATAGTTGTGATAACTAGTTGAGTAGTTAGATCAAATATAGTTTTCTTTGCATTGTGTTGTATTGACTATAATGGGAAGTACTCGTGACCCACAAATTCGGTAGCTCTAAATGATCTGCAGAGTGTACTTGATTATTTGCAGTGTTGAATTTACTTAATAGGTATAGTAATATCGACTATAATTCGTTTAACTCTACGCATAGTTGAAACAACTATATTGATTAAGTCATTTTTTGACAATAATTTATAGTTCGTGGGATCATAATTCCGTGGGTATTTTTAACTATAATTTATTGATGTCACCTCCACACACCCGGTTTTATGGTAGAATTATGGTTGTATCAACCATATTTTTCTCTCAGTGCGGGTATTCCGCTTCGTAGTTTTCGTGACCTACGTGTTGCGCGTTTTTTTTTTTTTTTTCTTTTTACTCGTTCTGAATATTTTTTTTTTAATCTGTACCGCATGCGCAAGCTAAATAAAATGGGCCAACCTACCCTGCGCGAAATGTTGGACAAGATACGATAGGAACGGATAGTGAATCGGATAAGAACCCGGATATAATCCGGACGGAATATTATCTGCCTCTATGGGAACTTGATCCGGTTACGAAATTCTGTCTGGGTCTAATCTGGGTCTGTCGGGATTTCACTCGAAACCATTTTTCTTCTCATACAAAGCCGAGTTTACAATTTTGCCGCCCTAGGCACTTTTGGATCTGCGCCCCGTGCCCGACGTGAAAACTAACCGGCCTTTGATTTTCATTCAAATATTATATATGAAATCGACCTGATCAAAATCCGGACCCCTCAGAATTGGTTCAAACTTTGATAAATGTTTGTGTCAGTTGATGAGAGTATGCACGAATTGTCTTAGATTTTTAATCGAAAACTTTTAAACGTTAGCAGCTGATACGAATGTCCGAGTTTTAATTGAGTTCAACTCGAAAACTACATATCACACGAAGAAAATGTTAAGTATGAGAAATTTTCAGTTTGGAGTGTACTTCAAAGTGATGATATGAAATGGTATATTTCGTATCAAGGGCGTAAAATTTTGTACCCACGTGTGATCGCCGTGCACGAGGGCTGGTGAGGCCGGCTCGAGTGATTACGGCATCACTCGAGGGTATAAAGTATTACGCCCGTGTTGTGAACGATATTTTTCAATGCAGTTGGCGTAAAATTCGATTTTATCTAAGCAGAACAAGTTGTAAAATCGGATTTTACGCCCACTGCAACGAAAAAAAATATGGCAACTCCGAAAAGTTGAAAAAAAATGATGTAAAAAATAAAGACAATGATGTAAAAATAGTAGATTATGCTGTTAGGGAGAGAGGTGAGCGATTTTGATGAGGGTGAAGTTTGCTGCGCGAGCGAAGCGACGGCAGCTTCACCCGAATCAAAATCGCGCCTCTCTCCCGAACGACATACGATATTTTTTCTCATACATGCATCAAACTAACCCGATTTCAAGCGTGTTTTACGAGAGAGAAGACTCACATATCTCATTCGGCCGTGATATGTAGTCGTCGCATGCGCTTTCACGCGATTTGGTTAGGTATGAAGCCTAAGAAGCAAACGTGCGCATAGGCATGATAATATGAACGCATTAGTACACGATGCTGTTGGGGTGACGTACGCGATTTTGATTCGGGTGAAGTTTGCTGACCGAGCGAAGCGAGGGCAGCTTCACCCGAATCAAAATCGCGCCTGTCTCCCTGACAGCTTCATGTAATGCGTTCATATCATGCCTATGACGCGCACTTTTGCTCCCTAGGTTTGATAAGTAACCAAATCGCGTGTCTGCGCATGCGTCGAATAACATATCACGACCAAGGGAGATATGTGAGTCTTCTGTCCCGTAAGACATGCTCGATATGGGGTTATTTTGACGCATGTAGGATAAAAATAAAATAATGATAAAATTATTGAAAAATTAGTGTTTCAAATTTCTCAAAAACCATACGTGTTTTCTGCTCAAAATTTCAGAGGATATTCCCCTACAGTGTGAAAACAACGTGTATACATTTTACGTTTATCATGGCGGCGGATTTCGTTTAGAAGATATGAATTTATTTGAAAAAGAAATTCATAACTTCTGAACAACGTTTTTTCTTAGAAATAAATTCAGTACAAAAATTAAGGTTGTTGAACCAAATCCGAGCACGTTATGAAACTTAGGCACATTTTTCAATTTCAGAGGAGTATCCTTGGCAATTTCTAGCAAAAAAAAAAAAAAAAAAGGCATGGTTTTCGAGAAACCCGGGAAACCATGTTTTTATTTTCTTTTTCAACTTTTCGGAGGCTTAATATTTTTTGGCATACCATGTCTTCAAAGTTCACTTGAAACTGAAACTCTTATATTCCTAAAATTTTTTTTTTTGTATGATGTGTAGTTTTCGAGTTATACGCAACTAAAACTCGGACATCCCGCACGGAAATAGAATATATGCGAAAAATATATGCGACATATATGTAACATATTTGTTTTTGGCCGAAAATTATATTTTTATATATTTGAAAAATATCTCGAATATATGTCAACATAAATGTTGCGGCATATATGTCGCATATACGTCGACGTAGATGTCAACACTATCAAACATATATTGTTTTTGGCCGACCTGTATATATTATAAATGCGACATACATGTTGCATATATTTTTTGCAATAAATATTTTCGCGCGGGATCTTCAAAGCGAAAACTATTAAATCTAGATTGTCAATTCTGCAGCCTGCAGGCTATACTTTAATAGTATTTCTAATATTATTTCAATTCATCTGGTTCAGGTGTATGATTGAAATGTGAGATGGGCTGCAGCGCTTTTTCATTTTTCCTCGAAGGAGAAAAAAAATTTACGTCTTATCCTAATCTGCCGCCCCTCAAACTTTGCCGCCCTAGGCCAGTGCCTACTTGGCTTATGCTTAAAATCGGCGTTGTTCTCATACGTGTATGTATCCGCTCCTATCTGGCTCTAGTCTGCTAGAAAAACCGATAGCGTCCTTTATATGACTCTGTCCGTATTCAACACGTAATCGTTGGCCTGTGCATATGGTGTCTTATCCGGTCTCATTCGGGCCTTGTCCGACGAGTGAACGTAACTGTATTTCATGCCCCTCTGTCCGGGTTTGATCCGGGACTCTGTGCCTCGAAATAGCGAACTCTACCCGGTCCTGTCAGGGTCTCGTCCGGCGACCTACCGTTCATATCTACCGAACGGCCCCGTCCGGGTTTATTCCGGGACTCTGTGCGCAGAAGCCCCTGCTTAAAATGACCGACAGGAAACGATAGAACCGGACAGATTATCGGATAGACGGATCATCCGTTTTTCTATCCGTATTCCATCGGTCACGAAAGTCCTGTCCGGATCCTATTCGTTTGTGTCCTTAATTCGTCGGAACGAACATCCGAAGGCTCGGTTATCTATCTGACTTCATTCGGAAAGTATCTGTCACTCAAATCGGTATTGCGGCTTCTGTTCGATGCCGCGATTCATAAGGTCATTATTCACATCAAATTTTCTAAGTTGGAACTGCGGCTTCTGTCCGTATCTATCCGGTTTCGATCCTGCTATTCATATCGTGATTATTCACATTAAATTTTACAGCTCATTATTACATTAATCACATTACATTATCACATTAAATTCAGCAAATATATATGAGCTGTATTGATAATCACGTTATGATTTGCGAGACCAAAACCGGATGGATACGGACAGCATCCCGATTCCAACTTGGAAAATTTGATATGAATAATCACGTTATGAATCGCGGGATCGAAACCGGATAGGTACGGACAGAAGCCGGAATTCTAACTTAGAAAATTTGATGTGAATAATCACGTTATGAATAGCGGGATCGAAACCGGATAGGTACGAATAGAAGCCGCAGTTCCAACTTGGAAAATTTGATGTGAATAATCACGTTATGATTTGCGGGAGCGAAACCGGATAGATACGGACAGAGCCCCGATTTCCAACTTAAAAAATTCTGAGTTGGAATCGGGGCTCTGTCCGTATCCATCCGGTTTTCGTGTAATGTACATTACTTCAATATTTTTCCGTAAGGCGGCGACCACCGCTTTCGATATTCTCGCGAGTCCCACTTACAGGAGTTGGTGAGTACACTGATAGAAAAGATCGTTTATAGTCAATGAAACGTGCACAACTAGATCAGAATTTAGCGAACATTTGATCCGAAAGAACATTCACCAACTGTGAGATTTTTGTCATTAACTGTTAATACACCAGATTCAAGAGCCCCTTGAGTCGTTCCGTACAAATCTCTTGTCGTTAATCATCAACGAACGTTCATTTGATCTATTCCAAATCCACGTTCGTTAGTAGTTAAGTCAAGTCATTGGAACCAAATGATCTTTTCTATCAGTGTATATGGGAAAATCCACAGAACTTTCAACCCCCAGCGGGGAGCGATAAAATTAAGAATACTTCGTAAGATAACAATACTACGCACTTGTAGGTTTTTAGGCTAGTTCTACATAGTATTAAACACGTATTTGCATAATTAAATCTACTGAAATATATATAGTGAAGTTGTAACAAACTTTGAAAAAGAAGAAAATGTCGAAATCGCATGCGAGGCTAGCGAATTTTTTTGAACCTTTAATGATATTCTACGAGCGCCCTTCCAGTTTCCATTTTAATTGAATGTGTTTTAGTTTCTCCTTCATACCCCAAAACATCACCCGCTGTGCCTCAGATGTGCTCCTCTCGCAAAAAAAATTATTTAGCTACAAAAATGCGAGGATGAATTGAATTTTTTATTTTTTTTTTGCAAAGTCAATTCCTTCACACGTACGCCCTTTGATGTATCGATAAATGAGCAATGCTGACACATCTTCAATTCAAAGCGGCATCTTTTGCGAGGTGTCGCATAACTGTGCCATCAATAGTGTCCATGCAATAACAATTCGAAAATGATCATCAGAAACGTAAACTGTGTATAAAATTCAGTTTTTACAACGGCACGTCAGAAATGTTTCTTGGTTTCATATTTTTATAATTGTAAACTACAGTTTGTCATACGTGTTAACTGAAAAAAATAGTGGCGTCGCAAATCTATGTATGAATCGAATATAAAGTCATCAACCCTAGAATGGCACACACACTGTAAGAAAAAAAATCGGTGTGGACTCGTATAGGCCACATGTGGGTGTCAATTTAACACGATCTTAAAGTCAATCCCACACCGTCTGAGATTTTTTGACACCCATGGGTGCTGAATTTTTTGATTGAATTTTTATTTTTTTTTTCAATTAAATCACTTGGACACCGTTGATCTCTGGAATTTTTCACGAAGGAATTTTCGTTTTTTTTTGCGCGAGGGGTCAAAAGTCGTACTTTCGTGCTGGTGTGGTGAAAATGAATTTCATGTGAAAATTGTGTTTTTTTCCAATATTACTATACCATAATTATTACGCCCCTGCCGGAAAATAGTTAACGGACGTGAATTATTTGTCTCGTGAGTCATGCGAAAACATACACCAAACCTGAGATGTGTGCTCGCAGAATGTAAAAAAAAATAAAAAATCTATCGAAGTTAAAAGTTTTATGGATTTGCCCATATATAGAGGTGGAAAATATCATCTATGAGCGTTGCCTAATTCCTGTAATGGTTATGTGTTATCAGTATGTATGTTGTCAATATATGTTGCTCACCCCAACGCACTGATGTTTTGGAGAAACAAAAGAAGACAAAAAAAAAAAACTGCACTCCGTATCAGACCGTATAAGAGACGAGCCAATATTTTTCTAAAAATTGCAGCGCCGTTACGCATAGATTTCTATATGTCATTTTAGCCATAGCGGATCCATGTCGTACAGGGCCAGAAAAAAACGGGAATCTAAAGCCACGTATAATTCCGGATAAGACCGGACAGGTTCCGACATCTATCCGGAACCTATCCGACATTTCGCCTAGGGTATAGAATGCACTGATCAACATTCAAGTAGACTACCAAAAAACTTTGGATGATGTGCCTCAAAATCTTTAACAGCACTTTTTTCAGGACAGAAATGACATTTTCGCTAGAAACGCGCATATACAACACACACTTGGTCGAGCCGAAATCGACATTTATCAGATATTCGTACGACCTTTTATTCAACGGCGTTTAATATTTCTTTGGGTTAGATTGTTAGATAACGTGTCAAGTATGACAATTTAACAGAATTCAAAATGGATCATTAGATCAAGTCCGCAGTTTCAAGAAGCTCGACAACTGACTGGAGTTTGAAATTGCACCTATATCTGTATGTAACTGAGGCGTATGGCATTTTTCAGATAATTTTGTGAAGACTGCCATTTGAAACGTTTCAAGGAAAACCTAGCTGGAACGTTGTGTGCTGTGGTGAGTTGGTGCTGATTCATTCATCCGTTTGTAATATTTTCTCTTATACTCTTGACAAAGTTAATTCTATCTAATAATCTATAATAAATCTACTGTAACGCGTAATACGGTATTCGGACCGTTGCTTCATCACAAGTTTTAATTCATCGACAATCACTCATTACAACTGATTGTATTTACGGCTTCATTGATTAGAAATTCTATCATTCGAAGAATATAACAGTTTTAAGAGTCGAATTAGTTTTTCCAACCATATTACGATTTTCTGAAATCGATGTCATTTTTACGTCAGTCGATAAACTTTGGACATTTTTCTTTCAATTGTTTTTGTAATAACCGCCCAACTAGTAGTTTTAAATTTTGTGTTCGATATCGACATCATCTAAGTTCTAAAATAATTCCATCCTGGTATATACATAAGGATTAGACGTTGTTATCGCCTTGACTTGGTAAATTAGTTAGACTCAAGGCTCTGAGTTGTCTGTGAAGTCGTTGACGACAAAATTGATAAAACTCTATTTCTCTTGTAAAATTTCTGCGCACTAAATCTTTGATTTCCTCGCTAACTGGTGGCTTGAAGAAGTTCCGGTTGATCTTCGTGAACGAGTTTGCTTCGTCTGAAAAATGAAACAATTGAAATTCGACAAAGAAAAGAAATAAGTTCTCACAACTTTATTAATTAATTAATTTGACCTTTTCGAATCAACAGTTCTTTCGCTACTATGCATATAATAACTACATCCACGATTTCTTTGCCCTAGTTTCATAAACGAAGGTCATGCGCTAACGTAGCGCGGGTTGCCACTCACAGGCATGCGAGTTTGTATAGAGTGCGTATCGGCAATACTTTATATCACCGCCAAGGGTGCGAATTATGTAATATGTACACCCGATTTCAATCGATATAATTATAATCGTTGAAAAATTGTTATAGTTGTTGCGAAGTTAAATTTGATTTCTCATCGAATCATGAGGAAAAAGTTAGCTATGGGCCCGGGTGACTAATGTAAATATAGGTCACGATCTCACACTTGCAAAGACCAGGGTGACGTCGATCAGTGAATTGAGAACCTACACAAATAATTACAGGGCAACAGGATATTTGTTTTTTATTTTTTGTCTTCGTATATTATTTATAAGAACGTGAATAAATTTTTGTTTCGAACAACCTACCCCAATAGACGTCCGTTGCCCCTCGGAAAAACTTCGGAATATAGTTCTCTAGGACTGTCAATGTGCTGTTTATATCCTCCAAAACGCCGACTACAGCGTAGTGCTTTTCAACCGCAAGTTTTGCCCGTTCCAACGCACCTGCGGTATTGAACGGCCTACAAACGAGAAGAAACATCATTACGCAATTACAAAACAAGAAGTCGTTTTTCAATATCAAATGAAAACGTTTCATTCTATTTTCTGCTTTACAATATCATTAATTTGCTAGATGAAAAGTTTGTTGGTGGACTGACTGATACGGCCAGTTGAAATATATTTTTCATCATTCTGACCTCAAAATCTTTTCTCGGCTTCCGTGATGAAAAATAATAATCGTTACTTGTATGTAAAGGCTTTTTGACGAACCTCGTTACAGCACTCGCCTTTGGCTCGTGCCATAAACCTCTCGTTTCGTCAAAAAAGCCTTTACGTACTCGTACTGAAATGTACTATTATACATTCATGGAATTGGATGAAAGTGAGAAGAGAAGAATTAAACATTTTTAAACAACATTCTACCTACGTGCACTTCTCGCTGTGGCCGCAGAAGAACAATGTCTGTCTTCGATGGTCACCGATGCCCTCGTGGGTCTCGCCTTCCAAATACCGGCACTCCCTGTCACCCCTCAGAACACAGGATTCAAAGTCTTTCTTCAACCAATTTGGGTCAGGCAAAGGAAGATCTGGGAATATCTGCTTACGTTCAACGTAGTACCATGGAGCTCGGACGTAGTAGTACCAGGAAATTACACGCTCGACGGGGTCTCGTACCAGGTTTACGTAAATGGGTTCTGGCAAGTTAAATCTACGAGAGACATAGATGTATACATTCATTTGGCGAGGTTAAAAATTTGCATATAACAGATCGGAGATCTTATCGATGAGCTGTAAATTATAGAGCAATGATTAACTCTTTCAGGGCGGAAGGAATTCAGCAGTGATTTTCATAACCAGACAATTTTCAGGGTAGTTCGATCACTACTGACGTAACAGCCCATGAAACGAATTTTTCTTAATTGCGGTATAACATTATTCATTGTATACTCACTCGGTAAAATTCGTAAAACACACGTGCTTGATGTAGACGGATGGTTCGGCGTACCCCGACACCATTGAAGCTAGTTGAAGCTGGAAACAGTTGAACGGTCATTAAGGAAGATGACTTGAAGGGTGTCATTTCAATGGGGCTAATATTGAAGAAATCGATTATTCAAGGGAGCAGAAAACATTACCACACTGAAATTTTAAATTGATCCAATATTCTATAAATTTTGCGGATGAAAATCGTGCCACTCTCAATTACACTGCGAAAAAGATCTGAATTTCACTTTTGAGAGGTGAATTTTCACTCTTCTCACTCTTGTGCATAAAGACTGGCACGATTTTCACCCCGAAAAATGTATAGAGTCTAAAGAAAGAAAAAAACGATTCTCAACCGAATTTATGGCTAAGCCCTCACGACATGGTGGCGCTCTTCGCTTCAAAAACTAGCTTGAACGCGGGTCGTTTTCAAAATCCATTGTACGCATTAAGGTGTCCGTTAAAAAGCCCAATTTTGAATCGGACTACACGCACCGCCTACAATGATTGCAAGAGAAATAAAAGAATTTCAGGCGTGATTTGATCATTCTATCTCAATTACAAGGCGTGCCTATAAAGTGTCTAAATAATTTCAAATTTGAATAACATTGAATTTTTTCATATTTCCTATTCCAATTTTTTACGTAGCCAACAGAAGGTAGGAAAAATCATTCGATAGTTGAAATGTCCCTCATATAAGTGGAAGTACATGGTAAAATAAGTTTATTGTTGAGCTTCGGTCTCGTCAAGAAGCAGATATGCTAGATCTTTCAAGTAGAATAAGACTGTGATAGGGAATCAACTAGTTTTATGAAACATGGCGATCGCAGTTACCTGTTCAATTGGAGCAAGTCGGATTGTTTCGACTCTTTGAACTCGGTCTCGGTTGAATGAAAATCCATTAGACAGGGACAGTCTTCTGAGAAGTTCCATGAACGTTTGGGATCCAACTTTCGGTACACGGTTGAAGAATATCACTTGCTTATGCGCCCTACGAGTATTGTTCAACGCGTCGATGTCCAGGACTTGAAGATCGTCGTACTGAAAAAACGTTGAGTATATTTGTCACAAGAATTGATCGATTGGCAGCCAAGTTTGGAAATACTGAACTAGATTTTTTCATGAGCGGATTTAAAATAATCACGCAAAATTACAACTGCACGGAGAGAATTTTATGGTAGAAATTACTATACAACTAGATTACCATATAACTGCTATACGATAAACAGTTGATTACAATGAAAAACATATTGTTATACGATGAACAGTTGATGCAAAAACTCTTGTACTATATTGTATAGTAATTTCTACCATAAAATTCTCTCCGTGTGGCGTTAGTTCTGCATTCATGAAACGACTTTTTCTCACCATTCGTAATTTAATAAGTTCTCTGAAAAAACTAGTTTTCCCCCTACATCTGCAAGGCCTTGTAAATGATATATTACACAATAAATATTACAAATTATTATTTGTACGCTACAGATGACTTCCTCGTCGGCTTATGCAGCCCTCGGCACAACGCGCGTACACGTATGGTACAATAGTTTGAAAAATCATAATTTTCCATACTCTCTGCAAGAATTTCTTGGCCGTTGGAGGTTTAAGCACGTACGAGGCACGGTTGTGGCATCTTGCGTGGTAATCAAACCTCGTGCCTTCTCGCATTGCACTCGTTTAAACAGGACTATGTAGGTATTCTTTTTTTGTTCCCAACGCTAAATTCCTCCCGTTACACAAGAATAAGATACATTGCGTACTCACATTACTATACCTATAATTACGATGATAATGTGAAGTCCAACTGCGTTTTGCTATACAGTTTATGTTTACAGTCAACCATTCTATTTTTTCAATCATATATAAATCTTTCAAAATATCCAGATATTTGTCGACGGTCCATTTATTCGTTAATCTTACGGACATTGCAAAATGTGTATAAGCATATCTCTTTGACAGCACCAATCATATAGACTATTGATATTTTTGAATATCAACCAAGCGATCTCACATACATTATAGGTATATACCGTGAAGATTCGTGGATGCGCACCATAGGACGCCTGCATACAGGCAACTGAGAAGTCAAGCGATTCGGTTTTATGCGTGCCCACTGGTTACGTGGGAACAAAACCTAATCGGTTGATGTTTGAGTTGCTGCATGCAGGCGTCCTATGGTGCGCCTCCACGAATCTTCACGGTATATAGTAGGCTGAAATTACTCTTAAAGGGCTTTGATACACGCTCTGATCAACTCGAAAACGCGATTCGTAGTTTCTTCCATATTTACCAAACAACAGATCGGGACCAATCTTCAGGGATTACCGCTTCATTTCAGCAAAAAGTGGCTGAGTATTTGGTTTCTTCAAATTCTCGAATTTTTTTCCACAGGTTCAGTTATCGTCAGAAAAATCATGTAATTATTCACAGATGCACTAGATTTATTGTATTTCGGAAATACTTAGCCACTCGTCGATGGCAAACCACACATTTTTAGCGCTATCTCATCTCGTTTGATGAAGAGATGACCGAGAAACTACGATTTTACGTCTTGTGAAAAATCTTGCGGAGGCGGCACTTTGTGGCAACATAGATCAGGCGGTAAAAGTTGGATGCGTTGGAGTTCCCACGCGACTGCAAAAGCTACTTAAGGTGCTGCCGGACGCAATTTCACCGAACCTGACCAGAGCTGCCAACATCTTTAAAAAAGGTGCTATTAAACGGAATATCTCCGCCTGGGCACCGAAATCAACGAAACAAAATGCCCCGCCCAAATTCAGGCGCGATTACGAACACGTACGGCCCAAAACATGTCCGTTTTGAGTTGAAATAGACAAGTTATCCATGTAAAACGCTTATTTTTCACACTTGGCGATTTTGACCCAGGCCAGGTCAGATTCGGTGAAATTGCGTCCGGCAGCACCTTAAGGGCAATCCTTAGTCACCCACCTCTTTTTGGTCGAAAAAGGGGTGGAGGAAGACACATTTCGATTATTATCCGAACGATCAACGTCAGAAAATTTATTCCTGTAAGGAGTGGTAATTACTAATTGGCGATTGTCAACCTCTGAGAGAAGCCATAATTCACAGGAACAGCTGTCTATCGGGCGTTTTGGTAACTGTTAACCAATGATTATGGCTTCTCCCTGCTCCTGACAGTCGCCAATTATCAATAATTACAGGAATACATTTTCTGGCGTTATTGTTACGTTGATGAAAAAAGTTTTCATATGTTTGCGTTCCGCATTGCATGGTGAATTGCGTCATACATAATATAGACAGTTTTTTTTTGCGTCAGGTACATTTTACGATGGAAAAAAATTACATGTTCCTCGATATTGGTGAATTTCGCGTGATATTCTTCATAGATTCATTTGATATCGCATTTTCGGAGTTATTCGCGAAATTTAAAAAAAGTCACAATATTATGCACGATGCGGATCTCGCCAAGTGGATTCAAAACAGCCTGAGCGTAATGACAAATGTCGACTGTGCATAATGAGATAAAAAAGAAACGTTGATATGGTTCAATTTAAATACCAGGAATGAATCTCGATGAGATAAAGAATACGGACGTTAACCTACATTACATTAATTAACGGATTGTATGAAGCCGCGTACACCAGCTTACAGCCCGTGAGAATTTAAGTGTTTCGGTTCGCTTGGAGCATAACCGCAGTAGGGAAATGTCTTTTTCTATTTTTACATTCTTATACGAATGCTTCATACTGGATGAAACTCACATTCTTCAACTACTGACATAGTATATTGTTAATGTGAATAGCGATTCGATAGTCATTGAAGTTCTACTAGATTGCCTCCGGACGCAACGCACTGAAAATTATGATCCACATTCTGGATTGGAATCAGTTACTATAATGTTACGTCCAGTTTGATGCCTGGCACAATTAACTCCCGAATAGGATCGGAGCAATTTATACTCCAATTAGTGCCAAGTCAAATCCAGCCTCCGCATATCATTCTACTGACTTATTTGAAACGGGAAAAAAGCGAAATTATCGCATGTACATCGCAAAGATGAAACTCGAGTAGCAATACAGTGCGGTTCCGGTTCTGGTTTGGGGGAAATACGAACGAAACTCGGTTTCGATTCCATACAAACAATTGAATAAAGGATTCGCTTTCCATTTCGACTTCGTTTCAGGTCTAAAAAAATTTCTGATTCAAGGTTTCGGTTTTACTCGACCCGAAACTGTCAATAATTCAGTCCTTTTGTTTGCTGCGTTTTTTGGATTCGATCATGAACCCGAATACTATGGGGAAAAGCTGATTTCCGTAAGACAATTTCGGCCCATTACAACTATAATAAATAAATTGTTGAAAAAAATCCTTCCAAAGTCTTACCGATTCGGTTAATCTCTGATGAATAGTTGAGTAGTAATGTACAACGCCACTGGGTCCTGAGTCTGCGCGGATAGACGTCTGTACTGCTTCTGTAACAAGGTGTAATAGCCGATTTTCATCTAAGTATTCCAACTTCATACCTATGACAAGTCGTATAATAATAATGAATTGCGATTCTCGCAGGACGTGTGATCGCGCGATCGGCATATAATATTTACTGTTTAATACTAGAGGAAGAACTGCATAGCAATGCAGAAGAATTACGGTTCCCCAACGGCCAACTCATCGTTAGCGCTTCAGTTAACCGATCTCGCATTTTCACCGGGTATGGGAAAAAAATATTAAAAGTTACGATCCGTTTTACGATCACTTCCTTACCTGCAATAAAAATGAAAGGTGAATTACCGTCCACGGTAAATAGCTGCTACATAAATATATACCACATCGTAGAAACTTCTCATTTCAAACATTTTAAACAGGTTTAGTCGCGCGATTCTTAGATTCACTTATTGAGATTTAATTTGGTTTTACCTTTCTGAAAATAGTGCCTTATATGTATGAACAAAATTTATTCCCGTTTGCGATGCGTATTTAAAATAGCTGTTCCCAGATGGTGATCATTCAAATGGTTCAAATAAATTTAAATCGATCGTAATGAAATACAAAATGCATGAAATGAATGAAATGAATGCATTTAGCGAGGAGCCAAAGTAGAAGTTACAAGATAGCTTATGCTATCGTATCGTGATATCGTTATGTGTCCTTCATTAGCATACAATCGCGAGAGGCTTCGTCTTATTATGATAATCTGATCGTCAGTGTATTCTTATGGAGTTGATTTATTTCGAGAACGAGACACGCTATTCCATCTTCCAAATTGACCGACTGCAATCGTAAGGGGAATATACAGCGATGGGTCGAAACCGTGCTCGAATATATATATGTAGGTGTATATTCCTTATCGTTCATTTTTGTCTTTTGCACGATCTTCACGCGCCTTTTCGTGTGCAGTGTAAAAACGATACGTAGAACGTTACGTAATTGGGAAAAGTGAAGAAAAAGAGGATTCAACAAATTTTCTTGGAATTTCTTTCGGTTACTATCGATAGAATTGAATTTTGATATACCGTGGAATTAATTGGAGGGGGCAATTCAATGGGGATGCATGGAGGCACCATGTGGCACAAGAGACTTGTGAGTCGATGTGCGGAAGGCTTGAGCAAGAGCCGAAGTCAGTGACTGACATTTTTTCGTCGGATTACAGAAGGCAGGAGTTATTGAACTTGTAGCGGTCGTATAGCAGCAACAGCGGCAGCAGCAGCTAGGTAAGGTAAACGAAGGCCGATCCGCCGCCGGATCGTTTCTCGTTCATAAAAATCTCTGACATCTCTATTGTACGCGGGAATTCGTGCCGCTAAGATTTTATCTTCGGGTTGGAAGGTCTCTAACGCAAGTAAAGCCACGCGGTGTTATCCTGGCTTTCAGCTTCCTGGTGGCTCTGGCTCGGATCGTTTACAACACATCAACGAAGGACCCGTACAGATCCGGGTTCACTTTCTTGGTCCGATCAGATTTTCGACGCAAACCTTATTACAACGAATTACGAACAACAACTTGCCAAAATGATTTTTACGATGCACAAGGATTGAGAATTCTTGGTATTTCACAAAATCTAAGTTTGAAACAGTCACCCGACACAGAACAGACCGTGACTTCCAGCTAAACATCAGAAACAATGTCGGAGACGTTGCAAACAGTTACCTTTCGAGTTTCGGGGATATTACAGAAATCTTATGAAATAATATTTCAAAAGGTACGTAGCGTAGAAACATTGTCGCGAAACATTTTATAAAGGCTGGCTTATCCACGGAGTAGTTCCGCGCTCACCGTTAAGTGCAAGTTTGATGCGAAGGTTTCTCGAATGTAAAAATATGCCGCCCAAGTGCAACATGCGCTCGTTTGTGCTCAAACAAAAAGTTACTAAATACTGGTACGCCTTGTATCGTACAGTAATGTTCATCGATGGTGTCCCCGTGGCTCACTATTTTTTCCAGAATCGAGTTTGACTTCTACGAATATTTTATTTGTCCGTGACCAGTGGAACCTTCAGGTCGTTAGGAATATGACAGCTGCGAGGTGGAGCAGTGTCACGAAGTAAGGCACTGGTCATTGGCAAATAAAATATTTGTAGAAGGGAAATTTGATTTGAAAAAAAGCTAGGAAAAATAGTGAGCCACAGGGACACCATCGATGAACATTACTGTACGTATCAGTCATACTTCTATGACAGATTACGCGATTGCTAGGCTCGCTACTGGGGTGAATAATGAGTCGAATATGGGAAATTACAGATACATAACGGATAATCTGATAAAGTCAGTTTCATGAAACGCGATCGTCGACCGGAGTATACCGAAAGGAAACGTGGAAGGAGCCTGGCCTAAGCGCGCAGGCGCTGATTTATTCGAATATTACGAGGGACGCCAATTTCAGACTTGCTACGAATATCCCTCGAGTCCGTCTGCTCTTTGTTTCAGATTGCAGATTCTTGTCAAATACAAATGGCGGCAGACCGTGGCAGAAATAGGTTATGTTTGTTGTGAATCTAGCAGACGCCAGAACTAGAGATATTGCTGAAAAGTTGGTGGAGTTGCTAGCGCGATTCCGCCGACCAACGATATTCGAATGAATCAGCGCCTGCGCGCTTGGACCAGGCTCCCTCCACGTTGCCTCTCGGTATATTTGAACGTGATTGATTTTCAGACGTATTAGACATTGCAGATACGTTTGAAATATAATGTTATGAAGGCAGGGAATTTCCACCCATTCGATATATTCCTGAGATGCAACGGTAACAAACTGGTATGTATCTTGAAACACGGCAAGATGACCGATAGCCGATTTGGCTGAAATTTGGATAGAAAATTGTCTATACCGATACGATATTGCGGTAACTTTGTCAGACGATCTCCAAATCCGTCTTCAAAATGTTGGACGTCAAAACATATAGAAAATCTGTATCTTCTACGTTTTTCGATTTTCAAAATAATTCGAACGATCTTTCAGCACAACTTTCTGCGATTGAAATACTTCTCTAGAAATTTCTTCACAATTTATGATAACACATGAGTCTTTGTATTTCGCTTATACAACGATCTGAACCCCGGAAAACAATCTTTTCCTTCTGTGCCTGGAATATCATTTGAAGATAGAAGAACGTAGCTCCGAATATCTCTATTTACAAGTGAATCAGCTGTTTTTTTTTTTTTTTTTTTTTCATAAAAAAGAAGATTACTTTGTAATCCATTGCGGTGAGTTTCTGTGTAGGAAGATGCCCGGTACAGGTGATGATAATTGTAGCGAAACGTCGCGCAACACTGATCACTCTTCTGCCTGAGTTATTTTAATATGAAAAACTGGAATATTATTCACCGTTTCGGATTTGAGCTGAATGATTATGTGACCGAAGCCTATAAGGCTATATATGTGATGAAATTATTGCTATTATTACTTATGTTACAAAAATTTATCTGATCGAATGAAATGAATCGTGAAATAAGAGCAATTACTTGGAGAATCTCAACGATTTTCTTCAACTCGTAGACTCTACTTAACCCTTTAGTGCCTATTGTGCCAAATTTGGCACATTCATTTTAGAGGGCGCCAAAACATTGTCTGTCGGTAAAGTGAGTGACTGTACCTCCTAGGGTCTTCAAAATTCATCCTAGGTGGACCCTACAGGACTCATTGACCGGAAAATTTCACCCCCTTTCCCCTCAAAAATCCAATGAGAAGAAAAAAAAAACGAAAAAAAAAACAAAAAAAAAAAAATTTTTTTTTTTGTTTTCTGAAAGTTGCACAGGGGCAAACTGCATATAAATTCAAGAGGAAACAATTCTTGGCCATTTGGATCTAGGTGCCGGTCTTAAAGGCTTAACTGTAATAAGGCGAGCTGCATTTATCGACAGACAACTTACTTAATGATTCTTCTAGGAATAGAATTTCTCTTCGGGAAATCCCGCACGCGGATCGACTCCTCGCGGATTGTTTGTGATTTGAATACGTGATCAATTAGAATTCTGAATTTGTTTAATAACAGCTAGAGAGAGATTAGGGCTGGTATTCATAGTCAGGTCTTGAGACCGGCGTGGTTCTAGACGGTCTCAAGACCAGCTCTCCGCCAATCAAGTCGTGTATGAAGCCGACTTAAGACCGTCTTGACGAATTCCGGTCTCAAGACCCGACTATGAATACCGGCCTAGGACTTACACTTAGGTACTTACATCAAGTTAATCGCCCGTTTCTACTTTCTCATTCGAAAACCTTATAAATTTTCCACCTGTTATGTCGTATGTATACCTACTACCAAAACATACATCTTATACTCACACACGGTCTAGAATCGAGCGAAATCGAATTTTCAATTTTCGATAAAGATCATTACCGCAATCTTTGTAATAATGGGACTAAATAGATTTCACTATGACTCCTGCTAATCGCACTATTTTTCGTCGGTTTATTTCAATTGGATTATTTTCTTCCTTCGCTATATCTTCTAGTCTATGATATTTTTTACGATCTACAGTATTTCATACATCCGCGATAGCACTATTTCATAACAACTATACAATTCTCCACTAATTATCTACAATTTTGTACACAGACTGAGTTTTTTTTATTTCCGTTTTCATTAATTAAAATATCATAGATTTGTAACCGCTAATTATTGAACGAACTTCACCCATGCCAGGTACTCTGTGCTTATTAAGCATTTTATATATTTACTATTTGGTATAAGCGGAGGTGGAGAAAATTTCTGTACATATCGGTAAGTCTAACGATACAGCTCGTTTCATCGAGCTGACTGTACAGTTTCCTTACAATAATGATCATTTCCGCAATATAAATGTTAAGGAATGAACTCGTAAGACAACTTTAGGAGGATTTGTGGAGATCTGGTCAAGACTCTAACTTTCACTAATAACTGTCAGTCGAATTGAATGAAAATATAAACGATTTGAAGAAAAAATAAACTCTCACTCTCCCGAATCCTGCGATTAAACAGCTATATGCGAGCCAATGGTCTCGATAACAATTCCTTTATGATTGACTAGTCGCGATATTCCCGCCTCGTTACAGATGTGCGCATTGACCCGGAAAAACTGTTCACGGAATAGAATAAGCTGATAACCATTTGGGTAATATTGTTTAACGTCGAAGAAAGAATGTGTAAAAATGATAGTTAACGTTTATTAACTAGTTACTAGTATAGTGAATCGAATTTTCTTCAGAGCTCTAACTGGTGCGGCTGTTATTATATCATTAAGTAAAGTGGATGGAATTCTCATTTCCGGGTTTCGTTAATTAATACAGCGGCCAGAAGAGATCGCAGCTGACCGTGATCATCGGACACGAGGTTGGTCACGTGCTAGCTGCAAGTACCATTTGATGCCGATCGCGTGACGATCCTATCAATTTCGTAAAACCGGGTATAGAGACGAAGCCGGATAACCCCGTTTAAAATAATCGTAGAAACCGGTATCGAAACCGAAACCGATTTTAATTTTACGTTCATAACTTGAGACCATAAATGGCATAGAGATAATATATAATATGAATGGATTTGGTCGAAAGGATATCAACGGTAATTTGATACTGGTAATAGAAAAAAAGAGTATTCGATGTTAAAAATTGAAAAGATAAGGCATAGCAATCAAGGGCTGACCATACGTAGCCGAAGTTTTGTAACGGTTATTGATCGGGAACGGAGTCGTTGACCCAGAACTTGGGAAAGTCGCTTGGAACTGGAAAGGCGAGCGAGCTGCTCTCTTCCGAAGTAGCTATTATATATGTGTAACGTAGACATTTTACTCTGATCTTTAACCACCAGCTATTTTCTCCATCATGTCTGGGTGCAAAGTTTACAGATATTGAATGAGAGTTATCAGGCTGAGAATTGGTGCGAATTAGTCGCGACTGCAGGTTCACTCGTAAGTCCTGAAACTAATCACAACAATTTGTATATTTAGTATTTGAAAATAATTCAATCAGAATAAGAAAAAAGAAAATCGGCGTTGATTAGAACGAGATGGAAAATGTTAATAAAACTGCTTCCAAATGGTTGACAATTTGCGGTTTGAGCTATCGGTCGAAATTACCTACACCAATTCTCTGCGGTTCTATTTAATAGTTGATCCACCCTGAAACACGACATGATATTGCATTGGTGAAAAAAATTCCTGAGAATTGTTTAATAGGCCGGAAATTGATCTCCTCGATCGCGATAGAAATTGCTATCTCGTTGTTCCAGTTTTTAATAGATTAAATTCTTTTCAGATCGCAATCTGTGAAGTATCCAAGTATTTCACATGATCGCTCTGGTTGCTCGTGAAGTGCAGCAAAGTTTACAGTTGCTATCCCACTCCTGTAAAAATATAAGTTTAATAACGCAACTAGAATCCACAGACTGAATCCTAACTGAGAATCAGTGTTTTTCAGCCCCATAAAATAATGTAAACCCGACATATCTATGAGCCATATATTATAGATACTCTATAAGTCTCCAGCAATTGTAGAAACGGGTTTTTACTTATGGTGTACAATTAACCCTGAACTCCGGCTCATTCATCCGATAGAATGCGGACAATGTGTGTACTGCCGGTCATCGACTGGCCCAGGAAATCAAATCGAATTCATTTCGAAGTCTGTGTATCGTGTATGTATGTATATATATATATATATATATACCTACTCCCAGGAAGTAGGTCGTGTGCTTCAGCTGTTTCGCGATAATTCACTCTAAACAGCGTCGACACGCATTGAGAGTAACGCGCGTAACGCGGAGAGCCTGCACCAAATTCAAGGTTCGTCGGGTCAAATAATTCTCCATGAGATCTAACCCCATACACAGATTGTCAGAATGTAGGAAAAATAGTGTATAGAATAAACAAATATCTAATTATACATCCCTTACGCAAGAACGTATAACCGAACTATTTAGTGTTCAGACTCGACTTTGAGTGGGAATTTTGATGATTGGGTGCAATTCAACATTCGAGTGTTAATTAGAATGCAGTGGATCACGTAGATAATATAGGTAGTTCATGTATAACTCAGTGTTAATCAACGCTCAAAGCTTGAGTTATTCTCAAATATCAATGTCAACACTCAAAACTTCAGTAGACATACTAAAAACTTGAATTATCCTCCAACATGACGGTCAACATTGAAAACTTCACTCAACATTCGATCAAGTAGCTAAGTCCACACTCCAAACTTCAGTATACACTGAAAACTTGAGTCACCCACAAGGATCAGAGTCAGAACCATAAGTATCTGAGACAACATTCAAGGTGTCAGTCAACACTTAAAACTTGAGTTATTCTCAAGTATCTGTAAAGTCAACGCTCGAAACTTCGGTCAATACTCCAGCTTGAGTTGATATTCGATCAAGTGTCTGAGTCAACATTCAACTTCGTGTGTGAAATCTCCAAACTGAGAGGTATAATACCCAAATTTTTAAACGTTGCGGATTGAGTTTCCAAAATTAAAGTTAACACTAAAGACCTAAGAATATTCCGTACCATACGTCTGACCAGTAAGCCAAGAGTATATTCGTGAAATCTGAAGTACTCTGAACTAAAATATGGAAGTTATCAACACTCAAGATATGAGTGTTACGCTCGAATGAACATTAGTCCTGAAGTCAAGAGGTTGAACCCTGAAGTCGAGTGTTTTTCCGAGGTGTTTCCGAGTACTTTCGTTATGGGTAAAGGTTTGAAAATTCGAAAAATCACAAAGACATTTGTGATATTCATCCATATATTATGATTCCAGAGAATCTCATCAAAATATTGTCAGATGTTTCAGATCTTCTAAATTCCTGAAATCCTGAAGTCCGGTTCAGCAACAACCTTAAGAACTGGTTACTCCTCGATCTACATTCTATATCATTTGTTTCTCCAGCTTGAATAACAAGCTACCGTTTTCTCACTCCGCAAAGCAAAGAAAATTACTCGCAAAACGATGAAAAGAACGAAGAGAAGAAAATCGCACTGACCGTCATGGGATTATGAGTGCTTTTGTGACATTGCATGATATTTTTCGTTCAAACGCGGTTAATTCTTATGTCAAAATAGCAACTATCTGAAAGCATCTAGTTTCTCAATGGTGTTTTGCACTTGTGTCTTTACTTTTAACAGAATACTCCACAGATATCCAGCTCGGTATACCAATTTCAGGCTATATGACAATAATTACAGTTACGTATATATAGTTATAATAGCGTAGGTAGATTATGTATAACGTTACCACGTATAGTCAAACCGCGAACGTCCTCGGTATGTTATAGTGAGGTAATATTAAACATGAAACTATGGGATATTATCAAACTGAAACTACACCGCGTTGCAGCATCCGATCTTTAGCAACGAGAGCAAAGAATAAACGCGAGGGATACTATATTTCTCAGTTCCTCGTAAGGATTCCACCAGCCCAAGGGAATTCCGTGGTCTGTGAAGCACCTATACAGTATAATATGCCTACGTTACGGATCTCTCGCCCACGCCTGCAATGTTGACCTTTGTTTCATTTCTTCAGTTTTTGCGTGGCATAGGGCCTCTCGAATGTGTGAATTATTTCTCCACTCTCTGATCCATCAAATTTATTCAAACTTACAGGTATTACTTCAGATTTCTTGACGGCGAAGTAAGAAATAGATTACAAACAATATCAGAAGACAAAGTTGTAGATAATTCTATGGTATGTTACCAATTCGCTCTCACCGTTCACAAGATTACATCTCTAGCGAAAATAGCTCGGGGGTATTTTGCCAGACATTTGCATGAGTCGGTCGTAACTCGTATGCTTTATGCAGGCTTAATTTATTCAAGTTCAATGTCTCGTTTTCCACTTACATGAAACGCTGTCAGCAGCTGGCTATAAGAGCTTTCCGCATTTTATTCGCTTTAATGCATCTGATAATGTACAGGTATATGTATATATATTATGTTACGATGACATTCGATAATATCAACTCGTTTCATGAATCTGTCGGGAATCTATTAATAATGAGCCGTGGTTATGCAGAATTCTTAGCTCTGTTATATAATCTCTATCTGATTAAGAATCCCCGCTAAAATTTGAAAGCTGAAAGCTCTTAAATAGGAAAACCGTCGAAGAACTATACGGTTCTCCAGTTGTCGGAAGAAATTTTCACTTTCTCCGCAAAAAGCTCAGATTTTTTCCCACAATCGTAGATTATTTCAGAAAAAATCGACATGTTACAGAATTTTTTTTTATATGGAATAATTTCTTGCAATTTCACAGAATATTATGCGATTATAAAAGTTTGGATAAATTCTGAGATAACATGTATTTACCTGAGTTCAGTTAGATTTTAGAATTCCATTGAATTCTATTCCCAGAAGAAAATGATAATCGCTTCCATAATCTCTGAGACAGGGCAAAATCTCGTGATAATTGGTTTAATTTTCTTTACTCGCTCACTGAATATTCCCACGCCACGAATTGTCGTTGATTTAAATTATGAAACAGACCTTGAAATATAACGACGAAACCGAAGAAAATATGTTTACTCTCCAAGTTTTCGAATGACAACGAAGGTGTCTTCATCGTGTCGAGGACTTTAATATGAAATCTAGGCTATAGCCGTATGACAATAGAAGCCGGATTGCTCGATCAAACATTGCTCGTTTCTATTGTTATGGGCTTAGCAAACGCGAAATAAACCATGCTCTAAGAAACGATTGAAATGTCGCGATGAGAATTCGTAATCGATTTATTCAATTCGATAAATCGTCCGGTTCGTTCGTATCGAAATAAATGGAATTAGAAAATGAGACGAAAATAGAAGTGGAAAAGAAATGAATTTCAACTAAATATTTTGTAGCAATTTAGCGAAGCAGTCCGTTCAAAAAATTCGCAGCGTATTGCCAATTGTGGAAATCATCGGCGATGACAAATAAGGTTGTCGAAAAAAGATGATATAACTGTATAATTAGACTTGTGACACTTTTCGGATATTCTGTAAATAAAGTTCCTAAATCGGTTATAAAAATGTGGGTAGAGTATTAAAACGCGAAATAATCAGGGTATTGAACTTCGACACCATTGTGTGCCTGTAAAAGAATTCTTTCAACCATATATACCATGTAGCATGTGATATATGTACCTACTACAAGTTAGAAATCGGGTGAAAAAATCGTACTTTATTATGAAGAGCAGCATATTCTGTGTTTTCTCACAATTAACTACATAAACTAGTAACAACTGAGTATATATACCTACGTAACCAACAATGAGGAAGAAGAAGAATGAGTTCTTCTGAGATCGGAAACGGTACAAGTTCTGGGTCACGCACATTTCTCTCGAGCATGATTTCGATAAAAAAATCAAGGTCCTGAGATCATCCTCGTGGAAACTACGTTAAAGCTAATCGTCGATTCGTGACTGAATGATTGGGAACCGTTAGATGTCTCAAATTCAAAAATAAAATTAAAAAAAAGAATGAAATAAAAAAGACACATCAAGTTTTTGCGAATTAACGATGACTCCTCGTATCGATAGCGGTTCTGTATCTATAGTTCATTTCCGATCTAATTCGTTCGTTCGATGAAAAAACAATTTTCTAATACAAAAACAACGCAGCTAATCGGACACTGCATCTTTTCCTCGAAGTGTTACTTTCGAAAAATGTCACTTCACGATAAGAATGAATATGGGAAGATCATCAAATCCGATGACACTTTCTACAGTATGAATACGTATCTATATTACGTGTGAAATTCTATTGCGGTTCTCGAGTCGGAAGTTGAGAAACTAAAATAACGAAAGTTACATGAACGGGAAGGAAATCGATTAGAAAACAGTCATGAGCATAAAAACTGGCTAACCTACGCATTTACGATGCCATAAGCAAGGGCCAAAGCTGTTTTACGCTCAAGCCTATCCGCGTAAGTTTAGTATAACGATTTTATCGGGGTGACTAAGATATTGCCTATCTATAGATAGCTGGCCTTAAAAGACATCGCCACGGTTATCTATGCTTCACGGTCAAGATCACGATTGAATTATGCGCACGTGATATTGGAAACGGGCGCTTAGGTCCGATTATGTATCTACCGTATTTTAAAGCACTATATACGTATACCCACCTATGTGTGTGTGTGTGCGAATTTATCCAGACTCTCTGTTACCGCTATCGGCAAGACCGCAAGATTAAAGGATTTGGTGCTCTATCGGATGTTGAACAATTGGAACTGAATGTTCGAACCAATATCGATGAAAACCGACGTTTTTGCAACCGAAGCCGTGTTTCAAAACCAAAAATTGTCAATAAGGATCAAGACCGAAGCCTTGAACCAAAATCGGTGAATTTCGAAAATCGAAACCGTGGCTGCACTGCCAATTCCTGGTGCTGTAGTCACGCCTATCTCGAGAATCGAAACCTAACGGTTACCCGAAACTGGAAATTTTGAATTTCTCGGCGTTCTATTCAGACCAAACACCTTCGCTTATTCGGAGTTTCACGACATCATAATGCCTTTCTTGTCTGATTTGTTGGAGAATGATGGTTGAATATCGCGTTACTAAAACCAAAAGGGCGTATCTCGAATCATACGCCCTTTTGGTTCTGCAGAGCCGAAAGGGCGTATCAAAAAAAAAAATTTTTTAATCAACCTAGAAATGTTAGAAATAAGGAAATGTATTGAAAAAATGAAAAAATGAAAAAAAAATTTTTTTTTTGAGATACGCCCTTATGGTTTTAGTAACGCGATATATGATGTGCCTGCGGTAGGTGAGATTTGAACTACGCTCTGGCGAAAGTTTTTTAATTCCTTATAAATTTGTACGACAGACGCTGGCAGTAAATAATTAAATACGTTCATAAAGTGGAGTCTGCTAGTTCCACACCGAATGGAAATCAGTATACGGTATATACTATGTACATTCGACGCATCCTGCATACACATGCAACGAATTAAATGAGTCGAGAACGATTCGGTGCCCGCTGAATAGAATTTGAATTTTGAATTGAGGCATAAAGCGGGAATAGAAACGGTCGCGTCGTACATTCTTGGCCGAACAACTCTTCATATCTTGCGTACTCAATGAATTCCTTGCCAGTGAATTACGCTAAACGGTATAGAAACGAAAACCGGCTGAATGTATCGAATAATACCGAAACTTATCGAATTCTCAATAGACAATAATGTCCAATTCCTCAACTGGAATATAGATGGCCTTGGAAGCTAGCATGGCCACTGGAAAAAAAATTAGGCAAAACTTCCGCACATAACCCGAGGCAAAGCAACTATTCGAATTAGCACTAGGCCCAGTGACCTACAGCTGGCCGTTGCAAGTGGAACACAGCCGCGAACTCCGCCAGCCATGGGAATACTTCTGGCATAAATAAGCTAGTCATGCTGCGATAAGACGTTTCAGCAAAGGTCGTGTAACCGTCGGGAGAATATTATAATGCATCGTTTTGGATCGATGGGAACAAAGTCCAGAACAGGAAAATATTGTTGCGACGAGCGTTATATCTCAACTCTGAGAGGTGGCGTAAGCCATTTTTTTCTTTCTAATGTTTATATTTACCTTACCCTGTACACTTTTTCTGAAATTCGATATTTTTTAAACTCACTTGGGAGGGGCTTTCTTGACTCGCTGATTCCAGATCTGAAGTAAAAATGCAAGAATTCAAAATGGCAAGCCTGATAATGCAGCGTACTGAAGTTGTAAAAAAT
Organism: Tenthredo livida; assembly: GCA_963992785.1. Lineage (NCBI taxonomy): Eukaryota > Metazoa > Arthropoda > Insecta > Hymenoptera > Tenthredinidae > Tenthredo > Tenthredo livida. The sequence goes on from OZ023067.1 coordinate 20,306,214, forward strand.
TGACTGCGCTTTTTTATCGAAATTGGTAATCGGAGATTTTCGGGATCGCTAATTTCAAATCTGAGGTGATAAAACCTTAGAAAATTCACGTTGATGGAAACGAAAAACGTCTGAGCGGCAATTTTCACAGGGCTCAGTCTACTGTCGACAATTTTCATCTATCACATTGATTTCTCATATCTTGACTTTAGATAAAAAATGAGCGACCCGAAAAACCATTGGGTAATAATTTCGATGTAAATCAGTCGATCTTTAATGATTTTACTCTGCCATGATCGGCCTACCACTTTGAATGTCTTCATTTTGACCTCAGGTCCGGAATCAGTCATCCGAAAAGAACCTTATGAGTGATTGTCAACACCGTTGTATTATACGTAGAGAAAAGAGCAGGCTGCAAAAAGTGGAATTAAAAAATGGCTTGCGCCACGTCTCATATTTGACGCATGAAGCTACTTTTGCGGCAGGATTTGCTTTGTGTGAAAAAAAAAACTAACGTTCAGAGTGGTGAGAGTAAAAGAAAAAATGCAATGTCGATTTTCCTCGATTCGTATAAATATAAAATAAATAAAAACGTTAAATGGTAAACGGTAAACGGCGAACCAGCACACTAGGTGTGTAGCACCATGAATGTTTGACTTCGATTTTATACATAAATTGTACCAATGTGTAGGTGCCATATACCGTTAAATTGATCATCAAATAGCGAGGTGTAAAACAGTAAATGGCATCAATTACGAACAGATAATACCAATAAATTGAAGTAGTACGTTGCAACTAATTAGCTTGGATCGTGATTCCATGCAAATGAAGATTCCAACGACCGTTAGTCTCGCCTCTTGCTTTGGTTAGATAAGTACTCGGATTTACTGACTCCTGTTATACTACTGTTCCTGTAGCCGTTACGCTCGGTTCTGTAATTCTGTTCCTGCTCCTCCATCCTTTGCCCTCCAATTCGCGTCTGGCCTCAACCTCTGGACTTTTACAATACTATGCACATGTATGTATATGAACCTCCGGCCACCTAGTGAAAACCGCTATTCTGGTTCCTTGGTCTCGGTACGATTCACGGTTTAATTTAGCTTCGGCGTTTCCTGAAGTATTTCCCAGTTGATGTATAATATACTTCGTTCGACTAATCGCCAGTTGCTAATTGGTCAATTCGGTCACGCTACTTTAACCCTTGTTCTATGCCTCCTCTGGATTTATAACTGTATCGAATTGACTAGCATTGATCATCTTCCAATGGGTCAGTTCGAACGAAAATGTAAAAATTGCGAAATAAAGAAGAACAAGAAGTGCAACGACGAATGATGATACTCACCGGATGACAGTTGGTTGCCAGATAAAACTTCATCATCTCCTGGCTGAAGACGAACTTCCATCTCTCTGAGTCGAGAGTGAAGATCTCTGGTGTGCAGAAATAGGAATAATGTACTCGACAGGGCGATAAGGGCGATGAACTCACTGGTTCTGTAACATGAAGAAATTTAAATTTTATTCAAAAAATGTTTATTAACTCACTAATATAGGTATAATTTCTACTGTGTCAACGCGGAGATGGTAAAAATATAATTCATCTCTGTCAATTGTTGATGTGCATTACCCGCTGACGTCACGTTCTAACTATTAAATATCTGGGCCGAGGCTGTTGAGCAACCGGGACATCGTGCACTCCGCTACTCGCTCAGAGCCAGTGCTTTGCAGTAGATTGTTTTAATTATACATAATACAGATATAGGTATATAAGTTTAGAATAACTCTTTGAAGAAGATATTTTACACCTGGCCTGGTTTCGCGACAATTCAGAACCGTATTGTTCAATTGGCGTTACTCACGTTGTTCCGCGGTCTTCGACACTCAGAGGTCAACATCCTGCGAGCTCAAACGAAAATCTGAATACTGAACATGCACAAATTATATCAGCTCTGATCCCCAAGATGCCATTACTCGAAAATCGTTTGACGTACGATCTACGAACCGCCGTAGAACGTAGTGAATAACATATGTAAAATAATTTCGACCTATACTTGTGCCTTATAAGCCGAATTTCAACTTAATCGGCCAGATCGTTGGTAAGCGGGACGATCTCAAAGGTCATAGAGACAAAAAAAAACTTGGTAAAAATTCACGATGACTAATTTTCTCAAGGCTATATAATTTATCCGGTTCTCAACGATGATCGTCATTCTCAGCTCTTCGTGCCTGCAGGCATCGACTCAATGGGATTTCATACGGACTTCGTAAAACTTTACAAAATTTCATGGAGCTTCGTAATTTCCCGGGGACTTCATATATTGCATATGGCTTCAAAAACGTCAAAGATTTTAAAACATTTCATGGAAGTGCATGAAATTTCATCAAATTGCACCCCGCGCTAATCTTATGGCATAGTGCGGTCCCGGTCGAATTGGCTAGATTTTGTATGTGCTTCAGTTCTTGCAATTCTGATCGAAAGTGTCAATGGGCCGAAAAATCGACACATTCGGCGCTCCTACAGCCAAGAGATGCTCTGGAATCTGAATTACGAAAATTCTTACTAGGCGCCGAAATGTTGTACGTTTTCCATGAAAATTGATATCCCTGGGCTTCATTAGTCCCTGAATACGAATATCAAGTTCAAAATTCAAAATTCAAAATTCAGAACAACAGACCCGACATAGAGGACGTACCCTCACAAAATCTTTTGTTTTCGATTCCCGCGAAAATTCTAGTCTCGTTGCAGTGGTGTTTATCTAATGAATTTATAGTTCTGAATTTCGAATTTTGAACTTGATATTCGTATTCAGGGACTAATGGAACCCAGGGATGCCAATTTTCATGAAAGACGTACGACATTTCGTCGTTTAGTTAGATTTTTCGTAATTCAGATTCCAGAGCGTCTCTCGACTGTAGCGCCGAAACTGTCCATTTTCTGGACCTGCGCCCATCGACACTTCTGATCAGAAACCTAAAACTAAAACATATACATAATATATGATCAAACACCTTCTCGCAGAAGGTATCTGATGAGAATAATCGTAATGAATTCTTCAAGGTACTTCGGCTGTATGATGCGTTGGAGTTGATTTTCACTGGTATGAAAATTGCGTGGATTTCTTTGTATTCTTGAATACCCAGTCGTTCAAACTACTGTTTTCCTGATAATACTCGCTAAGTCGTTATTGTACGTTTACGTTGTGTCATTATACCGCTCTAAAGTGAATACCTACCTATCGAGGAAGTATGGATACAGCTCGACTGTACTTGTGAGATCATTACGAGGGGGTAAACACTAAACATTACTGGTTTATGCGGTGGATGTTAATAATTTTCAACTGTTAATACGATAGTGCATATAGGTACAACCTCGAATGGATAATTACATGAATCTACGAATCGCTGCTTAGTTTCTCTATGGGAAACTTTATATCGTATTTCTGATATAATCTTTTCCAGGCTGCGCATATGGCTCCATTCTTTCAATCTTCTTCCGCTTTGCTCTTACTTATGTATTCCATCAGAGATTACGTGGATATTCTTGCAATTCATCAAGATACAGTAGTCACTTATATTACACCGACCACGTTTTTCATTACCGATCGCACGATCCTTTTATTATAGAAAGGGATAGAATAGACTTGTTCCATGATACTCTATTTTGGGACAATGTTCCCTATCAACGGCGTAGCCACGGTGGAGTAGACTGGGGCGCTTGCCCCCCCCCCCCCCCCCCCCCCCCCCCCCGGCTCATTTAATGAACTAAAAAATTAGAAGAAAAAAATTTGATGCGTCGGTAAAAATTTTTAAAATGCAAATGTTTGAATGAAACCTTTTTTTCAATAGGTACTTTGTATTACGTATTTTGGTTTTGCCCCCCTCTAGTAAAAATCCTGGCTACGCCTTTGTCCCCTATTTGCCCTATTAGGGCTCATAGTTCCAAACGAATAACGTCAATACTCAATATACAGTATATTTATATCATCTTAAGGTGCTGCCGGACGCAACTTCACCGAACCTGACCAGAGCTGCCAACATCTTTAAAAAAGGTGCTATTAAACGGAATATCTCTGCCTGGGCACCGAAATCAACGAAACAAAATTCTCCGCGCAAATTCAGGCACGATTACGAACACGTACGGCCCAAAACATGTCCGTTTTGAGTTGAAATAGACAAGTTATCCATGTAAAACGCTTATTTTTTACACTTGGCGATTTTCTATCGCTGGAATGATGGTGAGTTAGGGTTTTTGAGGTGTCATTGACGCTTCCAAGATGGCGTGGCGCACGAATCTACGACTCGGATCAGCGTTCGATGAATTGGACAAAATCAGCCGTCAGTGATAAATATGCGTGTACTATTCTAAAATTGTCATAGAATGTTGTTATTGTTGTCAGGATACACAGAAGACTAACTAAGCCATAACGTTCGCTAAGTGCATCAACAAAATACAGTGGTGGTATACATTACGTCATTTATATTCACCTTCGTTAGGTTAGGTTTGATTCGATTCTGTCCAATTTATCGAACAGTGATCCGTGTCGTAGATTCGTGCGCGACGCCGTCTCGAAAGCGTCACCGACACCTCAAAAAACCCTAACTCACCATCATTCCAGCGATAGAAAATCGCCAAGTGTAAAAAATAAGCGTTTTACATGGATAACTTGTTTATTTCAACTCAAAACGGACATGTTTTGGGCCGTACGTGTTCGTAATCACGCCTGAATTTGCGCGGGGCATTTTGTTTCGTTGATTTCGGTGCCCAGGCAGAGATATTCCGTTGAATAACACCTTTTTTAAAGATGTTGGCAGCTCTGGTCAGGTTCGGTGAAATTGCGTCCGGCAGCACCTTAAATTATGGACATCTACCGAGGCATTGCACCATGCATATAACAAAGTACCATTCAATGAAAATATAAAAATAATTGATAAAACTCTCGTTAACTTGTTCGCATGGCTCAACATTTCAGGACGTAGGTATACATTTGTTAGGGATAGAATGTGCTATAAAGTTATAATTTCTTTAGTGCAATTAGAACAAGGAACTTGGGATTAATTGTGGTACATTTAACTCTTGTAATTAGATCTGTGTCTGTATATGAATATAAATATAAATATATACATATAAATGTGAATATACATTATATACATATACATATACATATATCTTTACAAAGTGTGTAATGCACGGGAAATTGAATCTATTTTAATTACATGTTATTTAATCGTAATATCTTTCACTTTTTAATATATACTGACATGCACACGCTATAAATCTATTTCTTATCGTAATTGTCTCTGCCTGTATAATACCCCTGAGATATAATTTTTTATCTTTTTTTTTCTTCAAATCACAGGTAGTACAAGCTGCGGAAGAATATTTTATTGACCTCACTGTTTCACACCTGATTATTGGTATACTCAGTGATGATGAGAAATAATTTCAGATCTTATGGAGCCTTATAGGTAGATCGATTGCGTCGAAGAAAGAGGAGTTTCCATATTTAAATTTTCAATTTTAGAATTCAATTTTGAGATACTAAAAATGTTTTATTTCAAGCCAGTTGTTTGTGAACGCTTCCACGTGATCACAACCATACCCGGAAGAAATCTTGATAGTATACAGTCGATTGCGCATGCGCCAAATATGCGGCAGTATTATGACGTAGTCGGCCGCGGGACGATCTTACCGACCAATGAAAATAAATTATTTGGCGCATGCGCAATCGACTGTATACTATCAAGATTTCTTCCCGGTAGAAGTCGGATTCTATCTCTACATATCATTGGTTTTTCCCAAAATGACATCATTCTAGAATATTCCCTCCAGATTTAAAAAAGTTTCAATGAACTATACGACAGCTGTACTAAGCGACAACGACTTTTTCTTCGGTAGGTTCGATCTATGCGAAGAAACGGACCATAAAATCTGCAATAATTTCTAATCATGTCCCAAAACACAATCATTAATCATCTGTGAAAAAAGCTGAGTCTATAGAACATTTTTTCGAAGCGTATAATTGTTTTTTTTTCCATTCAATTACGTTGCCTTGTTGAAATCATATAACATGCTTTCCGCCACTTTGAGACTAATTTCACTGCACAAATAGGTAATATTCCTTTCCTATTTTCATTATCTACTACATTATCGCCCGGTATAGCATCTGGCATAAAATTCGTGAAAAGAAATCGGTTCAGCTTCCGATCGACAATAACTTTGATGGCATCGTTATATTTCTTTCTGTATAAATTATTGTCTATAATACGAATTTGCTTGCAATTATGAAATTGTCAATTTTAAATTTTCTGCTGAGCCCAAAAGGTCATACTATAGCATTTTCATTGGGCTCACAAGTAAGGTTCCAAGGGCGTTGGAAATTATCACTGATGCATGGGAGCGCCGCGAGGCTACGGCAATTTCACGGCATGTGCGTTTCTGCCTATACCTATGGTATATTGAGGCTCGTGCGTTAATACAGCGAACTTTTACAGGAAATCATCGCAATTTAATTTCCCGACTCCAATTCACACCGTTTAACGATATTATTTATCCCTCTTGCCGCGCAAACCGCTATGCGCAGAGTTTTATCAGTTATGACGCTGCGGAAAACGTTCTTGGACAGAGTGAGATTAGTAAATGTACAAAATCTATTAATTTCTGAAAAACAAATTCATATCAAATTATAATTTGCCATGATTTTCCATACTAATTCTTCAGTCATGTCGGGATAATGAGCGAATTCTTTTTTCTGGACCCGAATCAAATTGATTTGAGTTGTAATTAAGACGTTAAGAAGTGTCTGACATCTTCTGAAATCCGTGAAATATATATCCCATCAAGTGTTTACAAAGTTTTATGGAATGTATTTGAACCTCATGAAATCCATCGAAATTGAACGAAATCCCATGGAATCCCATGGAATCTTCCAAGTTCCTATGCAGATAGCACAAAACTAACATTCCTCGAGAAAATGTACTCTACAGCGGTCCTACGTCCTCGTCTTCGACGTCTAAAAGTCGTCGCTTGTCAGCAAGACGTCTTTTAGAGGTTCGACAACTTTGAGATGTCGGAAAGTGGGACATGGGACCTCAATGAGACGTTTGATAGACAACTTCCAGTTTTGTGCTGTCTGGATTATGTGGGAAAAGTAGTTTATTATCAGTCGAGTCTTAACTCCGGGTCTTTGGATCGCATCTCTGATTAATCTCTGTCCAATCAAGATGATAATACATCTATAAGGTAATAAACTACATGGTATAATATCATTTCGAATTGCATATGTAAGTATGATATACGAGAGAGGAAGTCGCCCAGTTTCTACTGTCCTGCAATGTGATGACCACTAGATAACCGCCTCCGTTACATTATTACAGCTCTGGTAACTGGCGACCACTAACTGGTAGCTCCAGGTAACCAGATCCAGTTGCTAGAGATATTAAGTTACACGTTGCACCATCATCGCGATCGTCTGAACTGGACCAAGGATGGAAGAGTTGAACGAGACTGTGAGGAAGGGGGGGGGCAACAGATAGAGAAACTGCGGGGACAGGAAGAGAAAGATTGAGAGGAAGAGGAAGAGGAAGCGAAAGGAAAAGGCTCATCGTTAGCTGGCAATAACACGTAATTCAGATTTTATGACCAACTAATTGAAGAGTAACATAACACCTATACCTAGGATTCGTGAGACTTCCCACGGTGAAGTTCAAGCGCGGCATCAAAGCATTAATTACGTTGTGATTTCTGATTTTTATTCCTATTTTCAGGAGCATCCTTCTCCACGAATCGCTAAATGACTTAATTAGTCGATGTAATTGACAGAAACTGTTATGCCGGGCGACTTTCGTGATTTTCGTGTCGTCGAGTCACTGTAAAGGTTTACAATAGAGGTGAACGTTAGCATAAGTCTGCCTCATCCTAAGTCCTTTACTCGCAATAGATTCGTGAGAAACAAACTATAGAACCGAAATGTTCCGGGCCCAAAGCCCCAAGATAATACAAGAGCCCGTTGTGCCCTTCTACTCCTCCATGTGGGTAACCGGATCACGTGCGTGTACCCGATTTTTAAGAAGATCGCCCGTGAAAGTGAGCCGGACCAGGCCTCAGGTCGACTTACCTCAGAGGAATTAATAAAAATTTATAAAAAAAACCTCAGAATACAGTTACCTAATTTCGTACCTATATGCGTATAGGTATATGTATACAAGATACCTATTATATGCGTTATGTGGTTGTGGAGAAACTTATTTCACGTAAAAATTCGAACGAATCGTCATTCGATTTCAAATTAATAATTCATCAATTTCTCTGCTTTCAAGTTTCAACACTCTAATAATAATTCACCTACTTCTATCCAGCCGGATAACTTTAATCGCCATTAATTATAATTGAAATTACTCACTGAAAGTTTCTTCTACTATCGATATGAATTTGTTTTAGTGTGTCCTATATCGATTTTTGGGTTCAAGATTTCGAGACATAATCGGCTTGCATGAATCGATTGCACCGAAGAAAAAGTGGTTTTCGTAGGGTACGTTTTCGAGGGAATATTTTACATCGATATGACTTTGGGCTAAACGAATGATATTAGATGAATCTCATTCTGAATACGAACATTCTTAGTCCCATTCTTTTTTTTTTTTGTACTTCATGCAAAGCGAAGTCGATAAAATTTGAAATAATTTCTTATTATATCTTAGGTAAAGTAAAAATAACAAGCTGTCGAAAAACTCAGCGAATAGAATATTTCTTCACAACGTGGCAGTGAATTAAAAGAAATATATATGAGGTATTCCGCGTGAACCGGATCGGTTTTTGGCAAAAAAAAAAGCAAAAAACGGGAGGCTGGCAATTTTATCACTTCTTCGTGGCACTTCGAAGTAATTTCGTTAAAAATTTCGAGGCAATCCGTGAGATCCTTCAAGTAGAAAAAAAATGGAAACACATTTTTCCCAAGTTTTACATGCTTCGCCGGTTTTTGGAGAAAAAAAAGAAGGAAAACGGGAGGCTGAAGCTCTGATCACTTCTTAGAGCCACCTCGAAGTAATTTCGGTGAAAATTTCAGGGCAATTGGTGAGACCCTTCAAGTAGAAGAACAAAGAAATCGCATATTTCCAAAGTTTGACATGTTTAAGAATTTCAAAAATAATTGAAGTGCTACATATTTCGAAGGAGCTCATTTTTGCGCGTAGAATGCACTATGGGAAGTTATGATTTTGTGCATGCATGGCTGAGATAAGTCGAGTTGAAAATGTAGTCATTCAATTTTTGGTATAATTATGACAGCGATATAAATTGAAACAATTATTTTCATGCTCTGTAACTGTTGGGGACATCTCATGTAGTAACAAGGAATCTGAATCTGCATTGGCGTCAAATTCGATGACCTTCGGCCAAAAACCGATTCGGTTCAGGTGGAATACCCCATTATATAAAGATTCCGTTTCCGTTTGACGAATCACTGTGATGAATAATTGATCATCAAAATTGATCATCAAAAAAAGCCCCGGGAATCTCTGTCTCTGAAATGTGATAACTGGCGGGTATTTATTTCGCGATAAGTTTAGGCTAAATATGTAACGGGGCTGTGTTGGTTAGCAAATTGAAAGTGCTAATTCTTTTGAAATGAAATTCGAAGGCGAACCTATATATTTTAACAGCATTGTTGATATTACGGTAAATAGCGAAATTATAGCTTTTACAAAAACGCCTTGTTGCGGGCTACTGTGAGCTACTATTCAACACACTGCAGTCGTTCATTAATTGATTAATATTCAGACGTTTATTCATTCATACATTCTAAAACTGTGCCTGTGTGCTTGTGCCTGATTCATAAATTTCAAATATTACTGATGAAAAGATATGCGCGTACCTTTCGCTTATAATTCCAATGTAATTCTACTATAATTGATTATCACTGATCATTGTCCATACGATCACCTCTCTGTTATATCATTATCAATAATTCTGCCGCCTTTTCTTTTCTCGCTTTGTAGTCGCGTCTATACATTATCGATAATCGAATAAATTCACAGATCTTTGAATATCTCATTCCATTGATCGTTATAAACGTCACGTCCAGACTATATTTATGGCATCCTCTTCGAGTAGCTTCTACTTTAGCTTGTCAATTTATTGTCATTATAGTTACGAGAGCGAGAATACAGGGACTCGAAGTTTAATTGATTAAACTTTCGAGATTCATAAATGCGTTTCTATATTTTTCATTTTTCATTCATTTTTTGCTTTCGAAAGTATGATAATATGATAATTTTCGGAATGATCGATCACTACCCGCATGAAAAAATATGTATGTGAGATATATAGCGAAATATATTCAATATATACAATACAAATATACCATATATATGTGCGGCAAAATAAATATATGTGAAATATATTGTAAATTCTCTATATACTTCGAATATTAATCGGTTATATTTTCCGCATATATTTTTCTTATATTTTATCAAATATATCCTGAGAATATAACCAATTTATATTGGAAATATTTCGAATATATTTATTTGGCCGCACATATATGTCGTTATATTTTTCGATATATTTCACATACATATTTTTTCGTGCGGGTACCATATAATTATTGTAGATTTATATTAATTATAATTACGTGCACTATCCCCTGCGAGTAGGTACCTATTCCAAGAATTTAATACGACTTCAGATTCTGCAAAACTCGTTGAATCCATTTCTAAGTAAAGTACCTACTACATAATTCAGTTGCAAAACTACTTAGACCTTCTTTCCGGAGTTCTGAGATGCAGAACTAATCTAGAGTTTTAGATATAAAAGTTGTGTGACAATCCGATATGGTCCTAGAGAAAATTTTACCGGTTTAAGATTAACGAACTCAGGCAAGAGAAGAGAACAGCTGCTGAGAATCACCGGATCTCTGGATCTCAACATCTGTCAGATCTTCTAACTTTTATATTCGACGGTTAAGAGCAGGGAAACGACCGTTAAAATGATCATGACATATTTTTTTTTTTCACGTATATGTATTATACTTTGAGAAATTCCGAAAAGTCATGAATTAATTCTATTACGAAACTATATAAGTCGAGTCAATCTGAGGATTATAGTATCTTAAAATATATTGAATCATTTCAGCTGAAGTTGGTTCCTCATTTTTTCGCAATTTTTTCCACGCTCTTCTTATTCTACCTCAATTTTTCTCAGTAATTTTATTTAGTGAAAAAGTAGGACCCGAATCGTATATCGTGAAAGATCTGAGACTTTACAGCAGCACGTATGAAGTCTGAATTACATCTTACAATATACTTTTCTACCGAGGAAACACACCATGTTAAATATGTACACTCTGCAAGACTTCTCACGTTATTGTATGCAGATATCGAACGTTAACGCAATTCGCTTCGCGGCCGGTTCAGAGTTCCGAAGCTTCAAAGCTCCGAACGGTGAAAATTTCGAATTTATTCTAAACGATTTCGAAATTTCCCGAAAGACTAGGGTTTAGAGAATTGAAATTTCGAATGGTCTAAATGCAGATAGCTCAAGTCTCCGACAGTCGGATGTTCCGAAAGTGAGAGAATAGTTACATTTTTATGAACTAGACTTTTCATTTACTTTATATTAAAGCACTTCGAGAAAGTAATTCTATAAGATTATTGTAAACTTACATGGAGAATTAAATAAACTTGAACGATATCTAATAACATATACATATGGAGGTAGAAATAAGAGAGTCTTTGAAAAATCAATATGTATTTAAAATTATCAATAAAAAAAAAATGAAATTCATAATCCAAATTACACGGGGTGGGTTTTCTCTGGTATCGCACGAGGGAGAGACTAATCATCGCAAACGCTCCGCCCCTCTCTATTCATACTTATTATCGTCGTATCGAGAAACCCCACTTTCAGTTTCACGTGCCGCCAAAACTGATGATTTTAACAAGTATATGAATAGAAAGGGGCGGAGCGTTTACGAGAAAACTCACTCTGTATAGAGAAAAGTGTTATTTCGTGGTCGAATATAGTTTTGAAAATATTTTTATGAATGAAATTAATTTCTGGGGAAGAGTTTAGTTTTCGTGTTAAGACCTCAAAAAGCCGTGAAATCCCATGAAGTGTATCATAAAGTCTTACGAAATCTTGTAAAATCTTACAAAATCCCATGAAATCCAACGAAGTTTAACGAAATCCAATGCAATCTTTTGACGTCTTCTGAGTTCCTACCCAGATAGGAATACGGAGTCTTTGGAATTTCCTTTGAAATCAAAGGAAATTTTCAAATTCTGGATAAAATCTGTGAAATATGATGAAATCTTTGAAGTCGAATGTACGAAGTGATTAGAACTCCTGATCGGTCCTACTCTAGTTTGTTTCTTTGTGTTTGAGGTGGTCCAAGTTATAACATTCCGGAGCTCTCATTCTTCGAACATAATTTCCCAGGGATTCGATCGCAGTTATAACTTCAAATTGAGTAGTCGAAAAAACAGACGCTTGCCTAAATTCGTGAAATGATTCAAATTGATGTTTCCATGGTTTTTTGTTGTTTCTCTTTCAAATTGACTTCAAATCCCACATACGTTTGTAAGATGAATAGCTTTGGTATTATTTCATTATTGCAGCCACAAAACTCGTAACGTTTGTTATTATCATATACCTTGCATTAGGACAACGAGCGGTTCACCAAAAGTTTATTATACTGTAAATTGGGGGCTATGAATTTGTACGAAACATAAGTAATGACGAATTATTATTCTTCGTGGTTGGCTGTAACTTGTAAGGTTAACTACCAATAATAGGTCGTGGTGAAGTGATAGGTATACGTTTGGCGGAACGAAAAGCTAAACCAGCTAATAGGGTTTAAAGTTGAAATAACGCTTTCGTATCGTGGTGGAGACCCAACAGTCAAGATTATAGGCATAAAATTTCTAAATATTGATGCTTCGATTTAAAATAGACAGTTCGTCTAAAGTCTAGAGTGATGGAAAATGAAAAATAAAAAAAAAGAAGAATAAGAAGACGAAGAATAAGAAGAACAAGAAGAAGAAGACGAAGAAGAAGAAGAAGAGAAACTGTACAACTCAAATTTCTCATCGACGATCAGAGACAAGAATTGATGTTGAAATTGAAATTTCAAACCAGGTTTTCCTTCCAGATTGAATTGGGACCTGACTATGACGAAAGGAATAGCTTTGACACAATAATTATAAGCCCTTGAAACAATTTTGATATACGGGGCTGAGAGCGAAAGAGAAAAAAGAAAAAAAAACTGACAACGTTATTTGACATCGGCACATTTACTAATCGTAAGTAGTAAAACCGCGGAATACATATCTCATTTCACGTGTTATAATTCAAAATCGACCCAAGGCTATGATTAAAGTAAAAAATAAATAGAGCATGTTTTCTGAAGTTTGTTTTTCTGAATAATAGAAAGGAAAAAAATTCCTAACAATGAGTGAATAGTGAATACGTATACTATAGCTGTAACACTTTCGAAGCTATATAATATATGATAATTGATAAATAACAAGTACCAAAATCATGTCGATTTTAAGAGGCGAGAATTGAATAACTGTATTAGAAATTGAACAGACTTTACAAAAATATGAAATTTTAACACAGAAAGAGACAACTAATTGTCACATAGAAGATAGAACATTCTTTTTGCAAGACTTGATTCGAAAGTATTATTTCCGAGAGCTGTGTAGCGTGCGTAAGGTACCTTATTTTCGGAAAGTGGAGAAAAGAAGAGCTAGCGCAGGCGCACATCGCAAATAGCACTAGTGCTTTTCTCGCGCATGCACACTTGAAAATAGTTCAATTTTACGCACTGTGGCACGGCGGCGGGCCGTAGCGACGTAAGATTATGTTAATTAAGTAATCTGTCTCTCAAATCGAACTTTCTTTGCAGGGAGTTACAAAAAATATCGTGTGATAAAGGTGCAAATAGGCAATATCTGTCCCATATCATTGCGGCCCTCACCTAGGGCTCGTGCTGCAAACGACGCTTGTCAGATATAGCCTACCTTCCGCACTTGTATCACAATATATACTGTTTTCTTACTCTCTGAGACATTTTTCCGAAAAATTACCTTACAGTTCTTTACAAATTTCTTTATTTATTCTCAGATCTTCTATTTTTTTTCCTTTTTTTTTTGTCACCTTTTTTACAGAGTTGCATAAGAAAGTTCTGTTCGAATTGAATTGACGAGAAAAAAGAACTTCGGTGTTTTTCGAAGTGTGAAATTAATTTTCTCAACATACTTCAACGGTGTAAGATCTGTTACAATTATTTCTGATAAACTTTGAGGAGTCTATAAATTACATATAATTTTGTTTGAAAAAATAATATGTCTTTTGCCACAGGGAATCTCGCGCAAAATTGAAATCTTCGTTTCTTTTTTTTCATCCTTTTATCAAGTTTTAGAGAAAATTACAAAGAGTGCTGACCGCGGAGCTACAACTCTAGGTAAAATCCAGAAGTAGGTATGCTGATAAATTGAATGATGATCGTCAATAATTGCAATATTCTGTTTCCTTGTTAAAATAGGTTCTAAAATAATCTTGATTTGAAAACACCAATAAATTGAGGCGTTGATTAGAATAAAAGAAAATTTAATGTACGAGTGATTCCACAATCTAATAATCCAGGTTTCGATTCTCAAAATAATTTTCTAGCATTAGACATCCCTTATTCACGTCACGAGAAACCCATGAGTGTGTTTTTTATTCTAATTTTAATTTTTTAATTTATACATTCTATCGATCTTCCTAAATTCCTTATTCTTTTCACTTTTTTGAAAACCGATTTTTTTCAAAATTTTTTAGAGTTTCAGAGGAAAGAAAAATCAATGAAAGGAACAGCGATACATTTTCATACGAAAAAATATTTTTATTTTTCCCCGATGTCTGTGAATGCTTTGAATATTAGGTATACTTTTTTTTCTCTTTCATTTGAATCGAATTTCCATGACCTTCCGCAATAGTTATTTTCCATTTGATTCGTTGCTTCGACAAATTCAACTAAAATTACTAAGGACACGTGATTTTCATATTGGTATCTCATTAGGGGTTCTATAGCGATATCATTCAATCATTTCATCAAAATTGATTTGAAAAAAAAAATAACAAAAAATTATTTCTAAACCATCGATATCGAACTAATTTCGGAAAAAAATTTGTCTCTAATGTTGGATGAAAATTGTAGACGACGATACACCCAAAACCAAGGTTGATACATCATGTCGCAAAAGACTGTTGAAGAAAAAAAGGAAGATTTTTTCATTTCATTTTTCGAACCCATTTTTGAGTATGCCATAAACTATAAAATGTACATTTCCTCAGAAAATTTCAATATCCGAAGGAATTAGCCGTGTAGCATAATATTGCCCTTTGTTATGAAAACAACCAAACTATTGAATAAATAAATAAATAATTTATTTAGATGATTAATCAAAAATATTGATCGTGGTAATGAAAATTTAACCTACCTCTTTGGAACACCCAGCCGCCTGTGCCTCCACGTGTTGTCCTTAACGATCATGATATTTTCACGAGCACTCCGAACTAGCACTTAAGAATATAAGCTGTATTAGTACCGATCTCTGATCTCGTTACGACCAGACGTTGTCACAATATTGTATTATAATCAATCACAATTATTTACGTATCAACGAATCTTTAATAAAAAACGTGTGATATTGTTATTATTATTATTATTATTATTATTATTATTATTATTAATATTATTATTATTATTAATATTATTATTATTATCAATAATAATAATTTTTCACAAGTATAAGCTATGAGTATTAACCGGGAACTCGAATATTGATAATCTTCAAGGATTTATTGTTTCCTCACTCTTTAGGATAAATTGATTTAGCGATATAAATTTATAGGTTTGTTATTTATATATCGATCAGTTATTAATATTTCTTTCTCATCATCTATTATAACAATATCGATTATGTAGTAGCGAAGAAAACAACATGTTCTATATAATTTAAGAATATTCAAAAATTCATTGGTTGTATGTAGTATATAATTATTGATGATTTTTAATTTTTTTCTTCTCTTTTCTTACAAATCATTCATTGGTAAAATAATTAGTTGATCATCTGGCAAGGTGCTCGCCCTTTTACTTCTCTTAATATACTCTTGTTAAATAAGTGTGTGAAACTTTTTTGAAATTAAAATAAATTTTACAATCAGTGGTTTTTAATTTTTAATCTATTTTTTTTTTTTTTTTAATTTTTTTATTGTGTTCGATAGTGCGCGTAACATAAAATAGAAGTACAAAAAAAAAAAGAAAAAAATGTCAAAAGAGTTGAGGCTTCGAGCGTTTGAACTCGAGTTCTCCGCGGCACTTGTATGGCGGGAAGGTCCGCGTGCGACTGACTGAACTCGGAAGGTGTACACTGGGTGAATCCACGCTCGGGCTCACGATCAGTGCCGCCGTAATAGTAACAGTAACAGAATTTATACTGGAGAAGACTGTTCTCGTATTCCTACATAAGAACGCCACGCCGCGCCGCGCCGAGCTGACCAGCTCAGACAGCTCGGATAGCTCACATCAGAGCCACCACACAGAGCACTGAATGAGGAAAGAGCGAAATGTAGAACGCGACGAGATGGTCACGCAATTATTGTCGAATGACGTTCGTTCGCACACCAAAAGCGAAGGAGTGTGTTATATTTTTATCGAGACTGCAGCTTTACCCAACTTATGCTTATGAAAATGTTAATTTCAATCTCGTCAACCCAACAATAAAATATTCAACCCTCATTCCGTTCGTGAATATTTTCATATTACACATTTCGTTGATATTATTATTTTACAACGACGAGAAATATCGCTACATGTAGGGTCAATATAAAATTCTGAACGGATGCTACATGTCCATGGAACAGATTTTATGGAACCTCGTGAACGAACTTACGTGTTATTTCTCTTGCGAGAAGCGAAATGCACATATGCGACATGCGACGCTTTGCGGCGAAACGATCAGTTACTCGTCACGCTGCGATCGAATCGTAGTTTAGCATGCATTTCTTCGAATTTTTAATGAGCCGATCACCTACGGCATATCCCGCATTGAAGATTCGTTATAGAAGCAGAAATTATTGTTTTTATTGTACGTCTTTATTGATACACGGGACATTTCTTTGTATGAGGTTGTTCCCCCGATTTACTCAAGCTGTGAATTTGCTCAGTAGACAGTATAGGTACAGACGGAATGTGACTCAAATCGTAAAACTCGATGGGATATGTTATACGTATGTACACTAAACGTGTTGGATGTTGACCGGTTCAAGGCCACGGATATTTTCGACAAATGCGAATTTAGATGAGAACCGCTTGATTCGTCGGTAGCGCCTCTAGTGGCCTCTGAGGGAATCTCGTGCTGATAAAGATATCGATAGCTGTTTTTCTTCTGTTTAGCTGAATTTATCGGTGTCAAGCCCTTTAAAACAATATCGATATAACAGCGAGTCGAAATCTTTATTGGGGCGAGATACCCTCTGAGGCCACTAGGGGCGCTACAGACGAATCAAGCGGTTCTCATCTAAATTCGCATTTGTCGAAAATATGCGTGGCCTTGAACCGGTCAACATCCAACACGTTTAGTGTACATACACGAATGTTTGAATCAGATAAGATGTGACAGAAGAGCTGCGCACTATTGTCACTCGCAAATGTAATTTAGTTGAGATTAGGGTCAAGGGATTATTCCGAAATCTTACCTTTTTTCCCACGTTCAAATATCTAGCAAACTGAATCGAATGATTTGCTCATTTCAATTTCAACTTAAACAAATGAATAGTAGAGTAATTAGGGGTAACTGTGCGCACTTTGCTCTTTGGAGGGTTGTAAATCTCAAACAATAAGGGTTAGAAATAAATAAAGCAGTTTTACAAAAAACCATCACACTTAAGAAAAAAATAATATTAATTAAGAAAACTCAGAATGCGCACACTTGACCCGCATTGCGGGTAACTGTGCGCACCCCTGTGGGGTAAGTATACGCACCCTGGAAATTCGAGTGCATTCTTCACAATTATGAATGTGAATGCTCTGAACAATAAAATTTGAGTAAAATAAGCAAATTATCTGACCAAAACTTGTGAATCTCCATGAATGTCCTTCTACATGAAGGCCACTGACGGAGACGTTTTCGGGAGCCCGAGTTTGACTGTTGCGAACACCATTTGTCCCAAACCCTACCATTGGCTGCTCCAAATTGTTATTAGAAGATCCATTTCTTGTAGTGAAAACGTTTTGTTCATCTTGAGGCATAATCTGGTCTTCGACCAATGATAAAGCCTGCGCACACTTACCCCAGCGAGACGAATTCCATATAGATGCTCAAAACTTCACCAGCACCGAATATAACTTCAAAATTTTTGCTGAGCCGCAAGCTTAAATGAATTCCTGATATGAAAAAAATTAATTTATTTCAGATTTAATCCAGGTTTAGGCGTCACACTATTTGCCGTGAAAAAAAATTTAGAATCAAACATCATTTGAAAATTTACCATTCATATATTGTTCCTTTGTCTATTGATATTGGATGAAAACTATGTCAGAAGCGCAAGGAAGTTAGTTCCGTGTTTAAGGCTCATCCCTAGTCGCCCACCTCCTTTTCGTCTAAAGAAGGGTGAGGGGAGACGCATTTCGATTATTATCCGAGCCCAGGTGTCAAAAAATTAAAAAAAGATCAACGCTGCGCAAATTCAAATTTAATTCCGAACACATGCGGTCAAAAACTTGTTCGTTTCATGCGAAAATAGAGTCTGCAGATGGTTTTTACGTAATTCGAATGTCAATATCCTCGGCGGCCATGATTATGAGAGTCGTCCGCTGAGTTCGAGGCGGCCCGGAAGGTAAAACAGGCCGAACATTACACGATGCGTGATCTCTCCGACACACGAAAGTGATTGAAGTAGTTAGCTGTCAGTGATCACGCATCGTGTAACATAGTGGCTTACCAAACTCAGCGGACGACTCGCATAATCTCTCATTTTAGGACGTGTGTGTCAGGAATTGAATTTTAATTTGCGCAGCGTTGGCCTTTTTTGCGTTTTCGGCGCCTGGGCTCGGATAATAATCGGAAGGTATCTCCCCCTACCCTTCCTTTCACGAAAAAGCAGTGGGCGACTAGGGATGGGCCTTAAAGACAAATAGAAAAAGCGGTAAGTCTCGATTTGCATTTCTAATACTATAGAGCAATAAGTCAATTTGACGGAATCGAACAATGAGACCTCTGACTATAAATGCTTTGCCTGTAAATGGATGTAACTAATAGGCCTTCTAGGCAACGTACTAGCACGCTACTAGTGCGTGTATAATTCCTTGTGCACGTATGTAGCCATCAGCGCCATCTCACTGAGTTCCATGCGGCAGTTATGACATTGTAATCGTTATTCCTGACATTTTTCAAAATTATTTGAGATTCCAAATTCATCAAAACCTCTTCAAATTTGGAGGTAATGGTCTAAATTTACGTAATTTCGGGACAAACCAATGATATTTGATGAATTTAATTTTTAGATACGAAAATTTTTCAGTAAAAGTTATATTTTTTATTTTTTTTATAAACGTTTAGAAAAAAAAGTGCGTTATACGTGCTCACGACTATTAGAAAACTGACCTTATCTTCATATATCATTGGTTTGCGCTGTTTCATTGGATGATCCGTATTACAAAACAGCTCTTTCTACATGCCGTGCGCGAAGTCTGTTTTTGCGCACGCTTCCGTGCATAAATTTCAACTTAACGCGTGTTGTGTTAAAAACAAGATTCGATACACGTGCGACACTTTCGCACTAATGTCGAAAATTACTATTACTTCATGGGTGGGGGTCAAAATTTCGAAAGTCCAAAACGTAAACTGACCAAAATCTCGAATTTCTAAATGAGCGAATACCGAAATAACTAGAATTGTGATTTCAAATTTTTTCATTTCCGACAGACCACTGAGTCGACTAAGTGTTTCGTCTAAAGGTTATTTATCCGACAGGTCGCTAATCCGACAATGTGTTTTCAGATCGTTCGTACTTCGAATGAGCAGAATATAGATTATAATAACATGGATAGCTTATATTTCCAAAACTTAAAATCGAAAATACCAAATATTTTAAACAGCTAATAAACCAAACATAAATATAGCGAAAACCAAACTTCAGAAAGAGCACAACTCATAAACGCAAAATGGAGAGAGGTCAAAACCTCGAATGATAGAATTTTCATGAGCTCCTAAGTATTAACCTTCTCCAGTAGCGTAGGACACAGGAAATACCTGGAATAAGTGTTGCAGCACTTTCGCTATTTTGGCCCGTCTATGTTTAAGCGATTCGAGATTCTGACCATTCGAGTTTTTGACCTTTCGTTTAAATGAATTCGAATTTTCCAACGGTCCTTAGATTGGCTACTCTAAAATAAAGAACAGTCCAAATTTCGTATAATTGATATTTTCACTAATTCGATATTTTGCTCTTCGTGATCTTGTCCATTCTTAAATTGGTTTTTCGATGAAATTTGTTTGTGATATTCTCGTATTCATAATGATCTTTTGTATACTTTATAAAGTATTGTGATATTGCCTGTTCTGAATTTTGCGTTTCGCTCATTTTGAAAATCGAGATTTCAGCCAGTTTGCGTTTTCGACTTTCGAAATTTTGACCCCCACCCGAGGCTCACGTATGGTACAAGTATTCCGCTTCGCTGCACTCTTGGGCTGTAGAAGAAGATAAAATTTATATTTCATGCGAAGGCTATAGGACTTCACTTTCTCTTCGCGGATTTAATTAAAATGTGCAACAATTCTATTTTTGGCAATGCCTACTCTATTAATGCATAATTTACAGATGAATAAAATTACCATTCGTTAATCGCCGCGTACAGTCGCTGCATCTGCGAATCGGGCATCAGAATACTCCCCAGCGCTTGACAAGTATTTGGTTTTACTCGTCTCCAGCTAATTGCCTCGTAGCTCTTATGTGAATTTCGCAAACTTATCGAAACCGGAATGAAAAAAGAAATGAAAAAAACATTCTTCGAATCAAGTATATGATTACATAATTTTCCGTATGCTGAACAATTTTTCTCTCCATTGATTATATTCGATGAAAAGACAGTTTCTTTTATTTTATGAAACGTATCTATATACATACCTATATGTGCCTGCAGTAGATGATATCTCCTATAGAATTCCAGTAAGTATTCAGCAAATCTTATTTTTAATATTAACAGAAGCGTGAAATTTTGTTTTCAAATATTGCGATATCGTTCGAAGAATATTACCGTTCGCACAATTGATCCCATAACGAACTGACGGCCTCCAGAGTTATATAAAAAATTGAAAGAACATAAAATACATGAAAAAAGTGCCCCGTTACAAGCCAACAGTTATTCTGTATTATAGTTGCTGGAAAAATACTGTAGCAGCAAAAAAAAAAAATTGACGATAATTTAGTATTCGTTACTCGATGTACACTGGCTCCTTTGAGGCTGCCGCTGATTCAAGTCTTGAAAATACATATCTATCATTGATGGTGCGGAACTGACGATGTAGTTCTTACTGATCTGCAGTAGCACCTATTCAGCCTTTGATACCGAGCTGACTATTTCGATCACTTCCGTGTGTCGGATAGACACCCATCGAATAACGCCGACTTTTTCAACAAAAAGGAGGTAGGCGACTAGGGATGGGCCTCAGGATAATGTCGTACTTATCACCATATGGCAGAAATTGCAGTTTCACACGCCACCTCGAAGCGGAAGCACGGATTTAATTTATAATCAGGTATCAGACATATTCTGGGTTTCTGTTCAATCGAAGAACGAGAAATCCAACCCAAACTATGCGGATTTTTATCCGGGTGATGAGTAGGTACTACATCATTTTTATTAGACCACCCTTACACTGCCTGAAAAATTACCTTATTCAAGAAAATTTATACACTCGTAAGTATCAAATGAAACTTTGTTATATTTTTGACAATATATTAGTTTTACCTATACTAAATATAAAAATTGTCCAAAAATAGCCAACTATGACGGTGTTGCAGGTGACGCCATAAAGGTCCACCACTGAAACGCGCGTCGATGGGAGGTGGGAGAGCTCCGCCGAAAAAACGAAAGTCAGGAAGTAAAAAGTAAGGAGACCGATCTCCATGCTAGAAAACTTGCGGCGATATCTGAGTTTCTTTAGTAGTACGATATTCTGCCACTCGCGGTGTCGGTGTTCCACGTGGGGTCGGTTAACGTACCGAGGTGGGGGTTTGTTTACGCTCGAGTTGAAATCTTTAAATTTCAAATAAATTCGAATAATTTCAAATTTTAAATCATTTGATGTAGCATAATATTTGTTAATAAATATTTGCTGTGCACAAAATTGATAATATAAATTCGCCGAGTACTAAAGTTCTTTCGGTTTTCAAAACGTGCCTCCTGAGTAACTTTTTCAGAGATACTATGACGTGAGAATGAGCACGTTTTATATTCAAATAACGCACGTAAAACTGACACGGTTCTTCTTTCTCTTTTCTCCTTTATGGCTTTATCCCCTTCATAGCAAAAGCTGGGGCAAGTGCTATTCAGTGAAACGGTTGAAATTATTTTCTCTAACTTCTGTGAGGTGACAACGACAATCGAGGACTGTCAGACGTCAGTGTCATATGGGAAGAGGTAATGGCTGTCGCAGCTGTGTATTCACGTCACGTGACGACCCGACGTGGAACACCGGCACTGCGAGTGGCAGAATATCGTACTACTAAAGAAACTCAAATATCGCCGCAGGTTTTGGCGAGTAGCGAGCATAGAGATCGGTCTCCTTACTTCTTACTTCATGACGAAAGTACACTAAACGTAATGGATTCTGAGCCGGATGTGTTCGACAATCGAAGAAACAGCCAATCGGCGCACTGGATTTTTGTAGTCCAGAGCGCTGATTGGCTGTTTCTTCTATCTAGATTACACATCCGGCTCAGAATCCATTACGTTCAGTGTACATAATGATTTTTCCATTCACAAATAGTATGGTTATAATGCAGCGTACGCGGTTCCTCATTTATTCTTTAGATTGGGAAAATGGCATTGTCAATGAAATGAAAAAAAAAAAACGTTTATTTGAGCAACAAGTTTTGACGAAAAGAATTCCCGAATTGAAAGACTAACTTACTTATCGCAACAACCTTACGCTACATTCCAGATAATGTATTTTGGAATATTGTGTCCGAATTTCAAATAAATCGGCCAAGTAGTTTCCGAGATCCCGTTGCCGTCACGTCGACAAATGTAGTTTCGATAACATCGCAAAAGATAAAGAAAAAATTTCGAAAAAATGCCACAATGAAAGGGATTAATTGTTTGAAATCTTAGGCTAGTCTAGCCTCTTGAATCGGTTTACAATAATATACTGATGCCCGAATTCATCAACATCCGTTAAACGTTTAACCGCCGTAATATTTAACGGCCCGTTAAATCGTGTTGTTTCTATTGTTGCTATCGTATGAAATTTTTAACCAGCGTAATAGCTATTACAGCTGATTCGAAAAGACCACCGCGATTACTGAGCAACCGCGCGTCTTGTTATCAGAAATGCGTAAGGTGAGTAATATCGATAACAAGCTATCGTTATTTGTGCGTCTCCCTTAGCAAGACGCGCGATTGCTGTGCAACTGCGGTAGTCATTTTCAACCAGCCGTAATAGCGATTACGCTGGTTAAAAATTTCATACGATGGTAACAATAGAAACAAAACAATTTAACGGGCTGTTAAATATTACGGTGGTTAAACGTTTAACGGACGTTGATGAATTCGGGCATCAGCTTTATATCGGAGATTTTCGGGACATACAGAACGTGATAGTGTAGTGAAAATTTTTAGTCTGACACAAAAAATTATGACTCGTTGGGTACGACACTGCCATAAAACTGGTCCAATCGTCCTGCAGACGGTCTGAGTTTCAAAACGTCGTTGATGACCGCTCGAATAATTGTACCTTCGTGTGTTATGAACGTCCGGAAATAGCGGGATAAAGAGATTGGAGAATGGCAAGATTCGGAGGTGACAAACCAGAATCGAGACACTTCATGAGATATTCCAGGCCAAGGTCTGACCCTGACCATCTCGGATTCGATCAATAGTTTTTATGAGCATTGTCTACTATGCTTATTCGTATGATGAAATTATTCTACGACGTGGAGATTGGAGATGTCGTTCTTTGTATTAATAAAAAAAAATAAAAATAATGAAGAACGATGATTAACAATGGCACTTCGCTTCTCTGAGTTCAAGTTCGCGCATTCTCGCTCGTGAGAAATCCTCATAAGGTGACGAAATTAAATGCTTCTCGAATTTTTGCTAATGCGTGTCTTATTTCACGCGCATATATAGATATAACATTCATATTACAAGAAAGGTGAGACTTTGTTATAACGACGAGGAATTAATGATACAGTTTACATTGTTGACCGTATAATACAAATATTATTATATTATTTCAGGTCTCTCGACTGGTATGCTATACCTATAAGTGATACTACTATAAATTGGAAATCATGAATTCACGACCAGGAAGACTCTAGGGATGTGGAATAGAGAGGCGTCAGGCGACGAAGATAACCAGAACCCGAATTGGCTATTGCTCCATTCATTTTCGATCAATTTTTAATTCAATATATATTTTTTTAAATCGTTCAGTTTTCGTCACCTCTCGTCGCGATCAGCAGCATTGGCCGAACAAAGGGTGATTGAACGGCAGCTATTTATACTCAACGGTAAACTGTCAACCAGCCTTGGCATCAGACTGGTTTTTCAACATAATTTACAATCAGGTACCACTCCCGGAATAAATTTAAGTAGCTGATAAAAGCATTGGATTGGTCCAAGTCCAGACTTTTGAATCAGTATTCCATGCGAAGAGACTAAAAGAAGTAAAATATAGTTGAGATTGAACCCCTTCCAGGAGGAAATATGTGCTTGGAATCCTCGCTCGTTCATGATCCTGGAAGTCTGGTTTATCCTGCAAAGTGGTTTTTGGCCAGTCTTCGTCTTCACGTTATTAAAGACGGTTCGGTTAACGTTACTACCTTGGCAGGCTTCGGAAATACTGTTCTTCATTTCATTTCTGTTCGAAGCGAACATCTGGTACCGAAGAGTGTCAAGAACACAAGGTGGTTCGAGTAGACTGTCTGATTTGATTCTTCGGAGTCTTATTCATTCTTAAGGTAAGTCTCAGCGCCCAGCGGCCTGTACGGCGAAGAGTAGGACATAATTAATAATTACAGTTGCTCGTCAAGCTTGGTCGAATTCTAATTTCTACTACACGAATATACGAATTTCAATAAAGGGATCGACTTTTATTTTAACGAACCAGAGGATTTATTTTTCACAAGTCTTCAACTGATATCAACCGATATCAGAAAAGTTCGCAAGCATCAGGAAAAACAACTTTCGAGAACTTTCGGAAAGTTTTCGCTACCCGGACTCCGATGACGTCGAAATTACCTGAAATTTTGAGAGTGCATATATAGGCTTCTTCATCGGTGTACCGAAGAGCACTCTCGAATGACAAGCAGCTATTAAGATCCTTTCGAAAACTCTATGAACTCGGTTCAAGATTGATGACCTCGATGTATAAAACTTCAAAAATAACTTCATCAGCGATATAACCTAAGTTTATTTCGAGGAGGCTAGCAGAAGTTGAATATATCTGTCGTAGGCTAAGAACCAGATGTGGGAAATATCCCAGGAAACCGCTAGACTCTTGAACGCTTCGACTTGACTGTTGGAATTGTTGAATGTACAATTACGACTGAAGGTGAAAAGTGCATTTCAATTATATTCCGAGTTAAGGATGAGAAGATATCAGCCCTCACTTTCCTAGATCGTTCGTGATTTTTTCCAGATTTTTCGTGCCACGACCACCAAGTGAGCTATCCAAAAAGTACTTTTCAAAAATTTTTCGGTTTCAAATGAACTACTTTAAAGTCGGCTTCTGGGGAGTTATGCCACACATATAATCGCAGTTTCAGTCGAGAATCGCAGAAAATCGCCTGTGACAGAAAAGTGCCTTAAAGGGAGGATCTAGTTGATTTGTTACCGGCCTGTGTATTATCTCGAATTTCTCTGAAGCGGGGCTATCAATCGAATTGTCCTTTTGGCAGCCGATGTTTGACGAGTAATGAGTTCGAACTGGTACGTTTGATTGAATGGAATCGGATTTTTTTTTATTTTTCGATCACAAAGTGTGGGCGTGCCATTTATTTCGACTTATATCAAAGCCTACGCATCAAAAATGCAAATTCGGCTTCCTGAGCTCGATTCTGTATGGAATTCCGAACACAACCATCGAAAAACATCCTTGTTTTCGACAAGTACGAAGGGGTCAAATGTGTTCCACGATTTTGTGGTCATTTTCGCGATTGTCAACGGCTGGGTTAGTTCCCAGAACGCCCGTAAGATGTCGCCATTCGCGTATTTTCAGCCTCTCCATCCTGTACCAACGTAACAGCGGCTGTAAAATGAGGAGCTGAGAGTGCGCGCACGGCGACATCTGGGAACTATATTTCATCATTGTTTCATCGCTTGTTACACAATATACTATTTCATGTCAGTATAGTATGTCATAAGAGGTCACAAAGAAGCACAATTCGCAAGGTCTTGGATTTGAGCAAACATCCCTCGGATTTCGAAATAACAGTCAGCCATAATCGATTTCTATCGAATTTACGAGAAATCAAAAAAACTATGAAAAAAACTTTCGGGTTCCTTGTGACAGGAATAAGAAGTGGTTAAAGTTAAGAGAAACCCTGAACCTGGTTAGTAATTTGTGGAACCGCACCCTTTTCTATATCTTATTATTTTTTATGTATCACGTAGGGAAGAGTGTTGTACCTCGGACCAGTTTTTTTCAGGTCGTCATAACTTTTTTCCCTTCGAACAGAACCTAATAAAAATGGTGCTACAATATAGTCTTGATTGAGTCTTGAGTATTAAGGGCGTTGACTAGGCCTCGCCGAGCACGCGTAAATAGACTGTCGGCATTTGCCCGGGTAGAAATCATTCCAGACTGCCCTGAATGATTGCAAGGCCCTTGAGTGGCAAGTCCCGTCGGTCGGGAATCTGTCTAGCGGGAAATGCCCTTTCATGGCCCATTCACGTCTGACCTGAAAATTTTTAGATTCCAGGCCTTCACGGAAGGGCCCTGTAAAGCCCTGTCCAGACGATAAACTTATTGAGAATTCAAGTTTCACTTGAACGGGGATTTCCCTGTCCGGTCCAGACAAAAATTATCCTTAATCGTGATGCATATGATATTAGGGTGATCCTTAAAAATAATTTTTTTTGATTCACCCCATAAAAAGTTTCCTTTTTGTGTAAAAACATGAGGTACATCTGTTTTTTTTTTTTTTTTAAATCAAAAGAACACGTGCCGGTAGACGATCAAAGTTTTTTTTCGATTAATCTGCAGTTTTTTTGGAAATGTGTGACAACATATGCAGATTCAACAGAAAACTAAAGAAAAAAAATTTTTCATCTTTAAAAATTTTTTTCCAAAATTTAGATTTTTTACAAATTTTGATTTTTTACAGATTTTGATTTTTTACAAATTTTGATTTTTTACAAATTTTTTTTCAAAATTTCAAATTTTTTTTTTCTTCAGTTTGTTGTCAAATTTGCATATTTTGTGACACATTTCCAAAAAACTGCAGATCTATCAAAACGAAAACTTTGATCGTCTGCCGGCACGTGTTCTTTTCATTTTTTTCACGAAAAACACATGTCTCTCATGTTTTTACACAAAAAGAAAACTTTCTAGGTGGTGAATCAAAAAATTTTATTTTTAAGGACCACCCTAATATGATATAATATTTTGTGATTAATCGTAATACTATATGCAAGGACTTCATTTTAGTCCTGCAAATACCAAATTTTGATGACATTGAAATTTTTCGAATAATAACTTGACACTTTGATGGGCTCTGAACAAGTAGGGGAGTATTGAGTTATATGCCATGTGATAGTTTAGAGTAGTGGTTAGGGCGTGCGACTAGTAACCGAGCGGACGTGGGTTCAAATCCCGGCGGGGATGAAAAATGCGGCGGTTTTTTCAGTGGGTGAATAATTCAATTTCATCGATATCATGCGTAGGTAGGCTCAACTGACGATTAAATATGTCAATTTCTGTTTCTTTTTTTTTTTTTATATAAATTAGGGACTACTACAAAAATTAGTAATATTAATACATTCCAAAGCCGTGTGTGGGCCTTGGGAGGTTTTTCTGGTCTTATCAGTGAAACGTGCGAGGGCCTCGAAAGGCCCCCAGAACGGGGGCCATGCGTACAGGAGCGTTACATGCGGGAACGGTTCTTGCTAGACTGCCCTGGAAGGCCCGGGAAAACAGACGTGGCAATCTAGCATGGGCCGTGAATGTCCCCTGGAATAATTTCTACCCGGGTACCTTCTCATTTCCTCATTTTTGAAGATAACGTAGTTTTCGATGAAAATTCCTACAGATAAATGATGTATCCGTGTCATGGCTTTGGCCGAATTTGCGATTTCACCTTAAACTTTGCAAAAAATAATCTTGAAAGTAAGCCATCTTTGCGATGATGTACAACGAGGAGCGATTTTTTCTTAAATATTCTGCGAACGCCATAACATAGCTACATCAGTTACCTTCTAATCAAGATCATGGTCGATACTATCGGATCAATGACTAAGGAATGATCACGAAAGACCTGAAGCATTGAACAGTGATTTTTGGCGCAAAAATTAGGCGATTTCTAGCGCAGCCGAGGAGTGGGGAGCCTACCGTGCTCAGCCTAGCCAACCACAGTGCAGTTACGATGCTCTGTCCTTCTTAAGTTTGTCTACTGTCTCGCTCGTCACAGTTCACGCGGGAAGCGGAGTAGCCCGCGCTTTTCAGCTAGTCAACGCCCTTAAGCCTATATGTTTTATAAATGAAAATTCTTCTCAACATTATACTATATTGAATAGTTTGAACAAACAATAAATGGTCTGAGGTACAACATGGTCCTGTACCTCGGACCATAGCATATTGTGCCGTGGACCACATCAGGTTGTACCTTGGACCAATTATCTTTCATAGTTATGTTCAACTTACTTTGGCGTTTCGGAAACCTTTGCAACTTAGGTGGTGATAATATTGCATAACATTTTTATTTTTCATGATTTTAAAATACAAAACCTCCATAATTAGGGGCCATTCAACAAATACGTTCGCTTTTTTGAACGATTTTAGACCCCCCCTATGTAACAATGGTTCGTTTGACTAGACCCCCCCAAAATAATACGTCACAAATCTCTACCCCCCCCCCCCCCCATGACTTGTAACGTCACATCAACCTCGACCCCCCCCACCCCCAAAAGCGAACGTATTTGTTGAATGGTCCCTTATAAGAAAAACAAAACAAAAAACGATGATTGTGCTACCATAATGGTAGACTTAATAAAAAAAAAATGAAAAAAATTACTCTTTTAGTTCCTACTACAAACAGATGTAGGTAATACATATATATTTTTTTTTTTTAACTCCATAATTATCGCTTCCTATGTGGTAGGGGAAGGTAGGGCAAAACGGACCAGGAGGGCAAAACGGACCGAGAGGGCAAAACGGACCGCCTGAAAAATTTCTTTGGAATTATTATAAAAAATTCAATGATGCATCGTGAAGGTAACCCTCGAACTTGGTAACATTTTGAGGTAGGTCTTAGTCAATCTAGTCGAGTCAATTATCCTTTCTAGTCGTTTGCGATGACTTGACTGAGTCTGACTCGACGTGATTGACTAAGACCTACCTCAAAATATTACTAAGTTCGAGGGTTAACTTTACGATGCATCATTGAATTTTTCACAATAATTCAAAAGAAATTTTTCAGGCGGTCCGTTTTGCCCTCGCGGTCCGTTTTGCCCTACGGTCCGTTTTGCCCTCCCGGTCCGTTTTGCCCTACCTTCCCCTATAACATGTTCATACGAAGACTGTCTTTCAACTAATCATACAAACCTACATAGGGCGATTTCTCTTAGA
This sequence comes from Tenthredo livida, assembly GCA_963992785.1. Classification (NCBI taxonomy): domain Eukaryota; kingdom Metazoa; phylum Arthropoda; class Insecta; order Hymenoptera; family Tenthredinidae; genus Tenthredo; species Tenthredo livida. Next base: position 20,336,247 of record OZ023067.1, read on the forward strand.
AATAGAAAACGATCTTCGAAAAAATGATAAAAAAAACTGTCCCGTTGCACTTCGCGGCATTATTAGTCTCTACAATCAAATATCATAATAAAAAATCAATGGAATAATGACAAGATGGAATAACGACCGTAACAATATCCTGTTTAGGTATATCATGTAATATATAAAATATAAAACATGATGTGTACACATGACAATAATAGTAATAATGATAATGATAATAATAATAATAATAATAATGATGATGATGATGATGATGATGATGAGGGTGATGATGATAATTTTAACATTAAATTAGATGTTGAAACAGGGTGTTAATAATTGTGCGGCACCACTATGTCACCGGCTTATGGTATATTGTACCTTGGACCGGTCCGAGGTACAAGACACCACAGTGGTCTAAGGCACAACAAACGTGCATTCGGAATAACTGGTGCCACTATTTTTCAAAGGTTATGTTTGTTCAGCAACACTGTGCCTGTTTTAACATAGACATTTCAAAAGTGTGAAATGATTAATTGCGAGTTGTAAAGCCTATCATGACATACATTTCACACCTTCGAACTAAGATACGAAAAATTTACTTATTACCTGCGAAAACACTTTTCTTTTGATAAACTGCGACTCATTTGCCAAACACTCAATTTTTTATGAAGAAACACAATTCGGGGGTTCCCCGGAAGTAGATCCGTCGAAGTAGATGAAAATTCCACAGATTGGCGCTGTAGCCTATGTGGACCGAGGTACACGTTGGTCCGAGGTACAACACTCTCCCCTAATTATTGATAGAAAACACTATCAGCTGGACCATCTTCCATACGGTACAGATGTATCGAAATTTTTTTGGAACGTTTGGGAATATCTTCGCGTGAAGATGAATACACACATCGATTGAACGCACAAAATGTAGGGATAAAAAATTATTCAGTGAATTTAAAGCGTTATCGTACTTGTTCTTAAAATTTTTGACGGGGCTTTAGAACAGAAGAGTGTATCAGTGCAGTTTCGATATTCCATAAAACCCCATCGCTGATAAATGTCCAAGATATCATATTATTTTGAAGTTGATAGAGCAATGGAGTTTATTGGAGTTATACTTTTTTACTGGGTATTATCGGTATAACTCTTCCTGCCATAAACTGAAAGGATTTTCAACTAGCCGATTATCGCACATTTTTTTCAATCTATTTTAATGGCTATCTGTATTATATAGAAATAAACGAGTTTCGCTAAAGTAATGATATACGCATGTAAAGTTCGCACTAAGAAAATCTGAAGGGGACTAGAAAGGTTTGCATGGCCTACAATTTCTTCATGTTTGATAGTCTGAAACAGGGCTAGAAATGAAGGTGTACACTGAAAGAAAAATATATAGTATATCGTTGGCCTAATTCTCAAATGTCGTAAGCCACAAAATTTCGGAAATTGATTTTTTCGTCTCTTTGGACTTTTTTTTGACGTTTTTGACTTATTTTCACTCTCTCTCAGAAAATTTTTCATTTGTGGGTTACGACATTTGAGAATTAGGCCATCGATATGGTGAAATTTCGTGTAGTTAAATTTTATTAGTTCACTTAACCATATTTATGTCTTGATCAACCTTTTTTTTTGTTGATGCTATCATAAATATGTGATTGAAATAACCAAACGAAATAAGTTATTCTGAATGGCTAAGAATATAGTGAATTCCACCAGATAAATTGTGAATCAGGCTACCATACGTTTATTGTTGTAGTCACAATCCTTAAACGGTTCTGTGAACTATATAATAGCAGTGAGTCTGACAATCGTTTTAGTAAAAACTCAATCGTTTTAATAAAAACTCTTCTATTACACTTTATGTCAAAATAACTACACAAATATTCGATTTCAACTCTTGATTCAACCATAATTCTACCATAAAATAGGGTGTGTGGAGGGGACATAGATAAATTATAGTTAAAAATACCCACGGAATTATGGTCCTGCGAACTATAAATTATTGTCAAAAAATGACTTATATCATATTTATTCAAAATGTATATATATATAGGCGTTATTTGACTTATGCATCTATGACATTTATTATTTACTAATTTTGAATATGCGATACCGAAAAAATTATGGAACAACGATTTGTGAAAGCTGTCGTACTAAACTGGGATAGATTGTAGTATTGCGCCTTTTAGGCTTCATACTGCATACATTGTTCTTGTCGGCGCTACATCAGAAAACGCGGCTTGCTTTTGAATTCAAGTTCATGCTGGAACTGGAGGAGCATTTTTTTAGTTGACTCTTAGCCCTGCTACGATAGAGTCCTGTTCTTTTTTTCTTACCATTCTTGTATCGTATATTGCACTATGCTGCCAGAAACAGCAACGATATGTGTATGGTCGTGTACATTACTTCAATATTTTGTCGTGAGGCGGGGATCACCGCTTTTAATATTCTCGCGAGTGCCACTTATAAGAGTTCGTTAGTATATATAGACGCGAAAGATCTCACTTCGAAGCGCCGCCTCACTCTTGTATTAATGATGTGATATGATGTGTATGTGTAATACTGATATATGTTTCTCCCCCTGTATATATAAATGTATGTTCACTGTGATGTAAATTTCAGATTTCAGGTACTAAATGATAATAACTTCAATCCAACAGATACCGCGACTTCACCAGGCCTGATCGATTCTTCACTCACTTGCTAATCCACGATATCATGATTACCCCCCTCTTCCCCATTTGACATTTATTATCAAAATATATTTTTGTTTTTCACTTTGAATTGGTTTTTCCATACGTACCCAACACCATAAAATATAGTTGTGATAACTAGTTGAGTAGTTAGATCAAATATAGTTTTCTTTGCGTTGTGTTCCCGGGAAAAAAAATTAATATATGCCCATTTATGATAAGATATGCACATACATGATCCATATATGCACATACATGATCCATATATGAACATACCCAGACAGCATAAAACTTCAAAATATGTCCTATGTATGTCCTATGGACATACCGACGTCCCATGGATGTGTTATGGATATCTTTTGAACTTTGATGCTGTCTGGGTATATGTTTACATATGTATACATGGACATATATGAAACATATATGTTCATCTATGGATCATGTATGTGCATATATGAATCATGTATGAGTATATATGTTTCATATATGCCCCGCTTCAGACGTATGCATGTTCATATATGAGCATGCATGATTCATATATGTTTATGTATGAGCATACATGATCCATATATGGACATATATGGATCATGTGTGTTCGTATATGAAGCATATATGAGCATACACGTTCCATATTATATGCCCCGCTTCACACGTGAGCATATGGGGTATTCCAAAATATTTTTAACGGTCATTTACCCCGACCCCTATCGATTTCCGAATAAATTATTCTCAGGGTAACCCTAGACCCAGGTATGATTGCTGAATTATTTTAGAATTTTGCGATTTTTTTTTTAGAAGTTACGATTTTTTGAAGATCGCACTTTTCGGCAACAGCTCGTTTTTCATCCAATTCTAGCTGGCAACCAAGGTATCCCACGGAAAGTGACTGGTGCACAACTGTCCAGTTTTTTGACGTACTTCGAAATGGAAATATTTGTAGATTTTTTCAGACACCGGAAGTGCCGAAATTCTCGTTTCAAAAATCAAAGTCTCGGATTGCGAAAAGTCGCCGTGATCGATCTTTTTGAAATTTGTAGACAAAATTCGACATCGAAAGACGGAATTTTTAAGACCAGGCCGAAGTTGGGCCTACATCGGGTTTAGGAGGTATGGCTATTTTAATCACGCGAAAATTCATATTCCGGCGTTATTTTTTTTATTATTATTATGATTATTATTAAAATTATCAAAATTATTATTTTTGTTATTATTATTATTATTATTATTATCATTATGATTATTAATTGATAACAAAAATAATAATTTTGATAATTTTAATAATAATCATAATAATAATAACAAAAATAACGCCGGAATATGAATTTTCGCGTGATTAAAATAGCCATACCTCCTCAACCCGATGTAGGCCCAACTTCGGCCTGGTCTTAAAAATTCCGTCTTCCGATGACGAATTTTGTCTACAAATTTCAAAAAGATCGATCATGGCGACTTTTTGCAATCCGAGATTTTGATTTTTGAAACGAGAATTTCGGCACTTCCGGTGTCTAAAAAAATCTACAAATATTTCCATTTCGAAGTATGTTAAAAAACTGGACAGTTGTGCACCAGTCACTTTTCCGTGGGATACCTTGGTTACCAACTAGAATTGGATGAAAAACGAGCTGTTGCCGAAAAGTGCGATTTTCAAAAAATCGTAACTTCTAAAAAAAAATCGCAAAATTCTAAAATAATTCAGCAATCATACCTGGATCTAGGGTTACCCTGAGAATAATTTATTCGGAAATCGATGGGGGTCGGGGTGAATGACCGTTAAAAATATTTTGGAATACCCCATATGTTCAATGCTCATGTATGATCATTAGGGTGCCCGCTATTTCTCAAATTGATTTTTTCTGCTCGGGTATGGTCCAAATCATTATAGTTTATAGCCTGAAAACAATTATGGAAAAAAATATGTCAAAGTGCCATTAACCCTTGCCTGAATGACGATACTTTTCCCATTTGATGAACATGGGATTTTTGTTCAGACCTGTTCAGACATGAGCATACCTGTTCAGACATGGCCAAAACTCATGTATGATCATATATGACCGTCCATATATGAACATACATGATCATATATGATTTTTTTTTCCCGGGTTGTATTGACTATAATGGGAAGTACTCGTGACCCACAAATTCGGTAGCTCTAAATGATCTGCAGAGTGTACTTGATTATTTGTAGTGTTGAATTTACTTAATAGGTATAGTAACATCGACTATAATTCATTTAAGGTAGTTGTTGCGTGGAACGATTTTTCAAAGGATTTCAACGAAACTTTCCTTGATTGTTATTTAATAGAATACAAAAAATATGACCCCATTCCGATTAAAATTGACCACCCCAATTTTGAGATAACCGATATCAAAGTTTTGTAATTTTAGCATGGGCTCTTATGGAGAATAGAGAGTTACACGCGAGATTTTCGAATGAAATCAAAACGCAACGAAGGAATTTGATAAAAATTTGATATGTTATGTACACTAAACGTGTTGGATGTTGACCGGTTCAAGGCCACGCATATTTTCGACAAATGCGAATTTAGGTGAGAACCGCTTGATTCGTCTGTAGCGCCCCTAGTAGCCTCGGAGGGTATCTCGCCCCAATAAAGATTTCGACTCGCTGTTATATCGACATTGATTTTAAAGGGCTAGACATCGATAAATTCAGCTAAAAAAAAAGAAAAACAGCTATCGATATCTTTATCAACGAGATTCCCTCAGGTCACTAGGGGCGCTACCGACGAATCAAGCGGTTCTCATCTAAATTCGCATTTGTCGAAAATATGCGTGGCCTTGAACCGGTCAACATCCAACACGTTTAGTGTACACCGAAGTTATAAATTACACAAAAAAAAATGAAAATTTTTGACCACGCCGTTACTGAAATATAACTTGTAAAAATCTGAAAATTTTCATGAATAAATACACGTATAGGTACTATTTAGATGTGTGTGAGAGCAGTAAAAGTGTACTTTTACAAAAATTTCGTAATAGGCGGTTCTCGACTAACGCTTTAGCCATATTATACTTTTAATTCGATGAGCTATATTTTTGAACGTGACTATCTCGAAACAACTACCTTAACTCTACGCATAGTTGAAATAACTATATTGATTCAGTCATTTTTTGACAATAATTTATAGTTCGTGGGATCATAATTCCGTGGGTATTTTTACCTATAATTTATTGATGTCACCTCCACACACTCGGTTTTATGGTAGAATTATGGTTGTATCAACCATATTTTTCTCTCAGTGTACAGTTCTCATTTTTAGGAATATTTACAATAGCGTTATAGAATAGAAAAATGGTGTCAAAATTATTCCGGGGTCGGTAATGATCGCGCTGCAACGTAATTATGTGGATAGTGCAAAGATTCAGTATTGCCCCGATTCCACGAGAATCAATAAAGATTTGGGTTGATCCCCGGTGATGTTTGTGCTCCTCAGGCCCTCCTCTGTCGATTGAACCTAAAAAAATCAATGAATTAGTTGTTATCAAAGAAATTAAAATCAACATTTTTCTCATCCACATCAGAATTGATTGATGCATTACGGTGTTTTATAATTCTAGTTGAAATTTCAAGATGTTATCTTACAGCTTCAATAACATCGCATTCAAAGATTCGGTGGACAGTATTCTTGCCGGAACGGTGAAAAACTGCCTGCACTGAAAAATAAAAACTGCAAGACAGTCTCAGCCCCAGCAGCGATCGCAGGCCGTTTATATTTCTATCCTGCCCTCAAATTAGCAAATTTCTCAAAATAAAATGCCGAAAAATCATTCCTGAAGGATCATATTATAAAAAATGTTGGAAGACAAAAAACTGAAAATTGATTTATTTGAAATCGCAAGCCCTTCTAGTTTCTTCAAGCCGGGATTTCCTATTCTCATGATGCAAGGAACAACCGGAAAATAATTTCAGAGGTAATTTGCAAGTATAATTTATCATCGATGGTTCATTCTTGGACTTCTACGTTGCGGCCTTGAAGTCTCTGACGTCTGAGAATTATACTATTTAGTGAAAAACCAGTTTTCTTTTTTTTTTGCAAACTAAGGCGTCGATCCCGGAAGCAATGTTACATCTGACAACTGGCAGATCGCTGAACTCTAGCCTCGGAATCTTTTCTCATATTCTACGCACAAATATCAAAAACTTGGAGTCAGAAAGCTCCGTTCGTAATACTCGTTTACTGCTATACTTGTCCGAATCGAAATTATAGGTGGGGATAGGGGGATATAAATCAGCGCTAACCACTAGAGACTAGCAGTTCGGTAAATCCTAGAAAAGTGTCGAACTACTCAACTTGATTCGATATTCGGCCAGTCTACGATACCACTGGGTCTCAGTTTCCAAGGTAAGGTTGAAATTTGTATTTTTTTTTTCTTCCTTGCTTTTTGGGACGCAAAATTTTGCCAGAAAGTTGAAATATTTTAGTTATTGCCATTTGATTTGGCCATCTTTCTGAGATTTCGATTATTATAGCTCAGGCCTTTGGTGTTACAGAATGATCGTTGGAAAGACGCTGATACTTTGGTCATTTATCGCCTTACTGGTAATTGGAAAAGCCGACGAAATCCGGACAAATGATTTCGCGATTATCATCGAGCGGGGCGTATTGAGCTCGATTAAAAAGCTGGTAGAGACTGAGAAACTGGATTTGTCCAACCGTGGAATAAAAGAGATAAAATATAATGTCTTCAAAGACGTAGGCATTAAAACGCTGAACTTGGAATCCAACGAAATCTCGGCACTTGAATCTCACGCATTCTCAGACCTTGGAGAATATCTTGAAGAATTGAACCTTGGATCTAACCAGATAAGGCTTATCAACTCTTCATTCATTGGTCTAAATCACCTGAAGTTGTTGAACTTCTCGAACAATCCACTAGCGCATTTAGCCGCAGGAGATTTAGCCGGTATTCCTAACACTGCTGAAATTATCGTGAAGGGTAACAAGATGCAATACTTGAGCAGATGGATACTTGAGATGGATAAAATTGACGAAGACGACGATGACGACGACGATGATGAATACAATCACGACAGCGACGAAGACAACGACGATAAGTACAATCACCGCAACGACACTGCCGATGGTAACCGCGTGATAATTTGCATCGAAGACTCAATCCTGAAGAAAGTCGCTAGTCTTGAGAAGACCGAACCTTTACCGGAAAACTGTGTGGATAGTATGACAAGTCATGGATTTTCAGTATGTCATAATCGTGTTATGTACGTGAAATTGCAAAATCGTGATATTCAAAGTGTTGCCAAAGGATGGTTCCAGCTGGAACCAATTGACAGTACCTACATCGATCTTTCGCACAATAACCTGACCGAGCTCTCGCCAGAGCTTTTCAACGACTTACCTAAAACCGTGAGGTCAGTTGATTTGAGTCATAATCTGATCGAGAGGATAAAGAAGGACACTATCAATAATGTTCATCTTCTGAAAGTCACATTAAAAGCCAATCTTATCGAAGAGGTTGAAGATGGAAGTTTCGAATCCAGCAATCTTTCCGAGTTGGATTTCACGGACAACCGAATGTCGGACATTGGATTCGTCGCGTCATTGCCTGGTGGCCTAAAGATGTTAAAATTAAACAAAAATAACATAAGCAACATTGAAGATGGGCTCTTTTCACGCTTGGGAGATGTCGTACGGCTGAAACTCGCGCACAACCAGATCACGAAGATACAGGCTAACGCGTTTCGCGGACTCACATCTCTGAAAACGTTGGATTTGTCGCATAATGAAATATCGAAGATTGAAGCCGGCGGTTTTTCGGGACCAAAAGAGTTACGGCACATTATTTTGGACCATAACTTGATCTCTTCCTTCGACGAAGGAGTCTTTGACCAGCTGGGACAATTGCGAGAACTTCGTGTCAGGAAAAACAATTTCACCGAGATAACGAAGAACAACTTTGCCCGACTTCCGGATACTTTGAGGTTCCTCGATCTCAATGGCAACGGAATAACTGACATCGAGACCGACTTCTTCGTGGGTGTACCAAAAGATGCTCTTGACCTGAACAACAACAAGCTCTCGAAGATTTTGCCAAATCAATTCAAGATCGATTATCTCTCTGAATTAGAGCTTGAAAATAACTTGATCACTGAAATAAGCCCAGATTCTTTTTTGGGTTTGCCAAGAGTTGACTATCTCTCTTTGGCCGGCAACCAGATCACTGAGATACCTCGAGGCATTGCGAGGAACTTCAAGTATCCGGTAGATTTCGAAATTTCAAGAAACCCCATCACTAAATTACGGAACGGAGCTTTCCATGGCGTTTCCAAGTCTCACATAAGCAAGGTTTGGATTACTGGAAACAAGCTTGAGGTGATTCAAGGTGGAATATTCGAAGATATTTAAAACCACGTTCGCAGCTACTAATTCCTCGCAATTTCTGTGAGTAATCGAGGTCTAGATTTTCAAATACTTCCCAACCAAATCTTTAACAATTTCTGCTAAGATGACCAGATTTTCTCACGCCGATGCGATGATACGAAGGGGGATAGTGGGTAATGACCATATCAATAACATCTTTATAAGCAATCATTGTTATTATTAAAATGTTAACATTTTTCTTGAATATATGTAAACTAAGTGGCTTGTGAAGAAATAAATCACATCCAGTAATAAAAATATCAAGTTCACCATGATCCTCTGAACGTTGTTTCATTACCTCCCCCAAAGGATTTGTTGGTAGTCACAAACGCATGACTTACGGCTGTAAAAATTTTGTACAGCAAATTTTTGTCGTTCACTTTCACGAATAGACAAGTAATTTAGCTAATAAATAAGCAATGAAGAAGGCAAAGAAAATAGCCTGAGGGAATACTGGTCGAGAATCTCCAAAAACTACTAGATAAGATCAGTCGACAGTCTTGCTCACGAGGCGGAATAATTACGTCTTCATCGGAAAACAACGATAATTAATTTGTTCCGCGGTTGTAGAAAGTAATTTTTCATTTCTCAATGGCCCCTGTGTTTGGCCTCGTATTAAATCCAACAAAATTTGCACGTAAAACACCGCGAATGTTGAGATCCAGATGAGAAGCTGATAAAATCCAAGAAACGGAAAGATAATCTTGTATAAAAATCTCACGTTACAATCTAAGCCTGGGAAATAATGTATATTCTTGTATGATTTTTGGCGGCCAGCTCAGGCTCCACATTGTTGTATGATCAGTTTGGGACTTTGTGTTACAGAATGATCATGAGGGAGAAAATGGTGATTCTTTGGTCATTTATCGTCCTACTGGCGATCGGAGTAGCCGAAGAGTACCGGGCTGAGGAGTACGAGATGGAAATCGACGGCGGAATTTTAAAGTCGTTCAAACAGCTGAAGGAGATTGATGAACTCGATCTATCCAACCGAGGGATAAAAAAAATAGACGATGGCGTATTCGATAATGTGAACGTGAAAATTCTGAACTTGGAATCCAACGAAGTCTCCCAGCTTGCAGCGGACGCTTTCTCTGGCCTTGGTGTAGGGCTTGAGGAACTAAACCTGGGGTCAAACCAAATAAATCTCATCGATTCATCATTCGCTGGGCTGAAAAACCTCAAATTGTTAAACTTCTCTAATAATCCGGTCGAGTATTTAGCCGCAGGCGAATTTGCCGGCATTCCTCATACAGCTGATATTCTTGTGATGGGTAACACACTGCACACTTTGAGTACAGGGATTTTTGAAGCACCTTATTCTGATCCATCAGACGTGGAGTCGATCCAGGGCGTAAAAAAAATCACGAGGAAGCAGATGAACCGCTTGACAGGCTACATGGTGTCATTGCCAGGGAAAGCAGAAATCCTCTCCTTGCCAGGCGCGATTGTAGACTTCGACGACAAACCACGTCAGGGCGACGTAGGCCGCATAATAGTCTGCATAGAGGACTCAATCTTGAAGAAAGTCGGTATCCTGGAAGAGGGTGAATCTCTGCCTAAGAATTGCTCCGATACTGTCATTGACAGCCAAACGCGATACTTAGATGTGCAGAATCGTGGGATTCGAGGTATCGCTAAGGAATGGTATCAGCTGCAACAAATCCCAATCGCTTTTATCGATCTTTCGAACAATAATTTGACCGAACTTTCGCCAGAGATTCTCAACGACTTGCCTGAGGGCGTGAAGATAGTTGATCTGAGCTATAATTTGATCAAACGAATAAAAAAAGGTGTTTTTAGAAACTATAATCTCAGAGGAATCAACTTGAAAGCGAATCTTATCGAAGATGTGGAAGATGGAAGCTTTGAGTTCAGCAGCCTCTGGATTATGTATTTCTCTCTGAACAAAATGTCGGACATTTCATTTACTGCTTCTTTACCTGCTAGCTTGATTCAGTTGTACTTTGACAAGAACCAGATACTTCATATTCCAGATGGAGTTTTTTCGAGACTGAACAATCTCACGCAGCTCAGCCTAGACCAAAACACCATTACGAAAATACAATCGAATGCTTTCAAAGGGCTCACATCTCTAAATGGGTTGGATTTGAGGCGTAATCAAGTTTCGCAAATCGAAGCTGGAACATTTTCGGGCCTCAAGAACCTCGTCAAAATCACTTTGAGTGGTAACTCAATTTCGTATTGTGAAAGTGGAGCCTTCGATGGATTGAAAAGTTTGACAAGTCTTGACCTATCATCAAACAAGTTCACAAACATCACACAAAACAACTTTGGCCGACTTCCAGCGACCCTGATGTTCCTAGAGTTGGAGGACAACGAAATAGCCGAGATTGACAGCGACGTCTTCGTCGGTGTACCGAAAAATACTCTCAAGCTAAGCCATAATAAACTTTCAAAAATTTTGCCAAACCTCTTCAAGATTGACGAACTCGAAAAATTGTGCCTCGAGAATAACTCGATCACTGAAATAAGTCAGGATTCTTTCGCCGGATTATCAGCAGTTGCATACATTTCGTTAGCCAGCAATAAAATTTCCGAAATACCGCGGGGCACCCTGAAAAACTTGAACGCTTTGACCACATTCGATATTTCCCGAAACCCCATCACTAAGTTGAAAAACGGAGCTTTGTATGGCATTGGCAAGACTTCCGAGAGCGAGGTTTTCGTGGATGGTAATAGGCTCGAGGTTATCCAAGGTGGAATCTTTAAGAATGTCTGAAACCGCATGATCCACGGACTTATGGACTGAGCTCATGCTAGGCTTCTGGGCGAGGGATATGCGTCTTGGGGGGAGTAGGTGAGGTAACGCGTCGGCCATATTGTCAGGCTAAATTCATAACTCAGTGAGGCACTACAACAAACATGTCTGTACACGTATAGTATATCTATATCGAGCTGTATTTCGCTCAACAAGATGGCTGACGCCGCTGATTCCCCTTCCGTCTTTCACCTCACCCCCGCAAGAGAAGGCTCAGTCCATAAGTCCGTGGCATGATCATATACCAAGAGGAAATCTTGATACCGTATAGTCTACTGCACCTGACTGCGCATGCGCGAGTTTCGTCACCTGCTGAAGCACGCTGGCCATCCCTAATTCTAGCTGTCAAACTTTGTTTTTTGCGGTTATGTAATTGATATGAATTTTTTAAGTTAGAGCCGTCAAAATTTATTCCGAACAGCCGATTGCACTTGCTTCGACTCGATAACAACATAACCTCGATTGACTACTTTACGCGCGAGAGTTTGATAGCTGTTGCTTCATTACTTGCAAGTTGGCACCCGTGCCTTGCAGGTGAAATATCATCGCGGGACGATCTCACCGACCAATGAAATTGAATTATTTGGCGCATGCGCATGCATATGCGCAGTCGACTATCCAGTTTCTAGATTTCCTCTCGGTATATTTCTCCTCATACATTATACATCAAATCTAACTCTAATGTAGATCTTTTGAGTAACGTTCATCCATTAAAACGTCGAAGGTTTTCTTGTCTCGTAAATAGTTAAAACTTGATCATGTTTCAGCCGGTTTCGAAGTTTTCTTGCAAATCTTTCATAAAGTATAGATGATGGGAGTCTTTGAGCAAATTTGAAACCATATGTTCGCTGTTACCGATTCTTCAGAATTTCTCATATTTCTCAATCAAGCTCTGGATTGTCGAATACTTATTTTATTTATCAAATATTCAACAATTTTTTTTTTTGCTAAACTGACAAGATTTTCTCACACCCATCGTATGAAAGTAGTAGATAAAGGAAGATGGTAAGGCGTTCCTGGATAAATAACATTTCTGTAGGCAATCATGGTCATTATTACAATGTTAATATTTTTTTGAATGTATCTAAACGAGGTCGCTTGCAAAATATAAACTCCACTACGATCCTCTACACGTTGTGTAATTATATCCTGGAAAAAATCTGTTCATAGTTATGAACGAGGAACAGCTGTACAAATTTTGTACAGCAGAATTGTTTCGTCAACTTTCATAGGTATTTGAGTCATTCAAGGATTGAAAAACGGAAAAATCAAACTGCTCAAGAATCTCCAAAAGCTGCAAGGTGACATCAGGCGCAAGCGCAAGCCTTCTTCAAGATGTGGAATGACAACGTCTGCATCGGAGAAAGACGATAATTTATTTTCTTCACAGTCAGAGAGGGTCATTTTTCGTTTCTCAATTTTTCAGAGACGAGGCGACAGTATTTAAGGTATTCCTTTCACGAACCCGAATAGTTCAGAATTGACTGATTTTTTTGACTTTGTGATTATTGGAGACGGATCAATCTAGTCGAGTCAGTTGATTTTGCATCTTTGGCCTAACGTATGTCAACACCTAGACGAGCCTCAGCTGAGCGTATTGGGATCTGACATGGGGGCGGAGCCTAGGGTGATGACGTCAAAACATGGCACCTCAAAAACAACATTTAACACGGGTTAGATAGGAGAGATGAGAGTTTTTTCAAAATGATGATAATTTTTCTGAAAACAAATGTACAGGTGTTTGAGGTAATAGTAAATAATTAAAAATATATAACTTTATACTTATTTTCTTTTTTTTCTTTTTTTTTTTTTTGCTTAATTTAGGTTTTGCAAACTCGCACCTTCAATTTTCAACTTTTTGAGTCGTGATTTGTAAGAAATCAGAAAATTAAGACTTTGAAAACCAGTAAATTTGTACAGCACTATATGAACATTACATTCTAGGCACGTTTCTATCTGATCAAGAGACTCGGTAGAGTCTCGCGCCAAGTGCAATAAAAAAAAATAAAACGAAACGCGCGAGAGTCGACTGAGTCTATACAGTTCACTCAAGCTATGCGTATAAAAATGAGGAAAGAATGGCCACCACTAGACAGTAGTGACATCAGTTGCAAGATGGCGCTCTTATAATATTTTTTTAAATTATGAGTGTTAACGGCGTCGTCGCCGGGAGTTGTCTTCATACATCATACACTTTCGTTATCTGTGACCAGGATCACCGCTACGTCGGTTTCGTCCTCTAGTTCGACCGATACGTAGTTTCCGTCCTACAGGTCCACTGCTACGTGGTTTTTGTTCTCTAGGTCCACCGCACCGTTGCTTCCGTCCTCCAGGTCAACCGCTACGTATTTTTCGTCCTTCAGGTCGACCGAGACGTAGTTTCCGTCCTCCAGGTCCACTGCTACGTAGTTCTATATATGGGTCCTCAGCTTCGTAGTTCGCGTAGTCCAGGTCCTCGGCTTCGTAGGTCTCGTAGTCCAGGCCCTCGGCGCCGTGGTTCCCGTAGTCCAGGTCCTCGGCTTCGTAGTTCTCGTAGTCCAGATCCTTCGCTTCGTAGTTCTTGTAGTCCAGGTACTTCGTCGCGTTTTTCTCGTAGTCTAGGTCCTTCGTCTCGTATTTCTCGTAGTTCAGCTCCTCGGCTTCGTAGTTCTCCTAGTACAGGTCCTTCACCTCGTAGTTCTCGTGGTCCAGGTCCTCCGCTTCGTAGTAATACGTGAATGACGAAGCGAAGGACCTGGACTACGAGAAATACGAAGCAAAGGACCTGGACTACGAGAACTACGAAGCCGAGGACCTGGACTACGAGAAAAACGAAGCGAAGTACCTGGACTACGAGAACTACGAAGCCGAGGACCTGGACTACGAGAACGGATGAACAGAAAAAAAGGATAACATGAGCCAAGAAATTTGTTTTGAAGAAACCGAAAATCTGTCGAGCGAAGTAAAAATTCTCTAAAACCAAGAAAATTTTCATGATTCAAGAAAATATTTACTTAGCCTCATAGAATTTTTACTTCGCTCGGCAGATTTTCGGTTCTGCAAAACAATTTCTTGGCTCAAGTTATCCTTTTTTTCTGTGTGCGTTGTGACCGACGGCGCTACGGCCACCTGTCGTATGTCAATAGGATCTAATTAGGTTACTAGGATATAGGAAAGTCTCTTTACCGACTCACTAAATAGGTCATTGTTACATCATAAATCAGGACACTATTCAAATTATCTGTACGTAGCTTCCGTAGTAATGTGACTCGGTCACTCTACGAGAAGACGCCTGACTGAGTAGTTGTACATATCTTTTAATTTCTCGTAGTTTCGCATTTCTTTACGAAGGACAATTTCGAAGTACATTATCAATTTCATCAAATATCAGAAACAAGTTTCAACGTTTAATTATCAACCAGTATAAATTTAGAAAGTGGGAGACAAGTAAATATCATCGAATAACGAAATTACTTAAACTACGTAACGAGCTACGGCAACGTTTCATCGATACCGGCCACATGGTTGAGTGAAGCATCACGAACAAAATCCAGAAATATCACAAACATCGTATTATCTGGTTCATCTTTAACCATCCTTTCAACAAATTTCGACATGCTGTAACACTTGTACGGAGTCATTCGAAGAATAAATCTCCAAATCTTCAAGGAAGAAGGAACACGTTCTCATTTTCTACCGGGAAGAAATCTTGATAGTATACAGTCGACTGCCGTCGATTGCGCATGCGCCAAATAATTTATTTTCATTGGTCGGTAAGATCGTCCCGAGGCAGTATTATGACGTAGTCGGCTAGTATTATGACGTAGCCGGCCGCGGGACGATCTTACCGACCAATGAAAATAAACTATTTGGCGCATGCGCAATCGACGGCAGTCGACTGTATACTATCAAGATTTCTTCCCGGTATACATCTTCAACTTGGATAAGTACTTTTGAATTGCTAGTCACTCGCATTCAGTCAATCAGGAAAATTGTATTCTTTCAATTATATAAATTGGGTAATTTAAAACCAAAGCAGGCGTAATTTTAACTATGTATATATATATCGTGTGTGCGTGAGGATGGATGAATGTGTTTAAGTTAATAATGATCAGAGTCTCATCAAAAACCGTGCTATAATCTGCACAATTAATAATCTCCTATTAGTTTTCTTTTTTGTTTGCTTTTCTCAGTAATGAACTGAAATTGTTAAATTCTACTCTTCAGATTAATTTGAATAAATAAAAAGATCAAATTTTTCCATCATCATTGGTCGAGACTATAAAGAACAATACTACGTTATTTGTGCTTTATTTAAAACCTTTCTGATTTTCCTAACCCGTATACCCAGTTATAATAAAAAAGATCTTTTCCTATCAATTGTAGCGGGGCAGACACTTAATTCGTTACAGCGTATGCTGTACGAAGACATCTCCAGGAGACGGAGCCAACATAAGCACTCATCCAGAAATCGGTCTCACTCAGATAAAAATCATCATACACATCATACTCATATGAAAGTCGATCCGACGCGGGCACTGGTCGACTTACACTCTTAAACCAGCCCTGGCGTGGTCACTCATAAGCCCTCTGATTGGTCGACTCCGATCTTCTGTAGCTCCTAAACTATTAGACCCTGGAAGTTTTGGTAAAGGAACCACAGGAACTTTCGTCTTAGATTTTCGGGAGGAATACACCACCTGATATGGTGCGTCCAACCTGAATCGCCCTGTATTTGTATTCAATTATTTGATTTAATATTTATTAAATAACCATGAATCTGCGGACAATAGGAGGCTGCGCTTTTTACTAGCGCCGTTTTTAGAGCTCCGTACTTGTTTGTCGGTTCAAATTTTAACTCGCTGAAGTCCAACTGCCCATGTGGGGTTTGCCAATACTGGTAATACGGCCCAGTGTTGGGCCAGAGTTGATTCTTAACGGTCGAATGCCAACCCTGGTACCCGCCTGGCCCAGCGTTGGCTAGAGCTTCGGCCCAGATCTGGGTGCCGAGGCTGCCACCGAGACTTGGACGACGAACCCGGTCCAGTCTTGGGCCAGAGCTAGTCACCAACGCTCGACCGCCAAGCTTATTGCGAAGCTGGCCCAGCACTGACGAGACTCTCGGCCCAGTTCTGGCTGCCAGGGATGCTTCCATAGTCTGGATGTCGGGTTCGGTTTGGTGCTGGGCCAGGGCTAGTCGCCTACATTCGGATTCTTTCTCGAATCGGATACTGGCCCAGCATTAACGAGAGCCTCGGCCCAGAACTGGGTGCCGAGGCTGCTACCATGGTCTCAATGCCGGGTCCGGTTCAGTGCTGGGCCAGGGCTAGTCGCCTACGTTCGAATTCTTACAGAAGAGGCAAGACAATCCTCTCTAACACACCGTAGCATGAGATGTATTTTTAAAGGTGTACAGATAAATCTTTCATATCGATACAAATTGAGGTTCACTCATTACATACCTTATCTCCTTCTAATGAATAACTAGCTCAATACCAGTGGCCAAGACTGGCCCAATACTGGTAATCTACACTGAGAGCAATTCAATGTGTAAAATCAACATTTTAGATACAGTTAAAATTTTATAGTAACCATAACTTTTTTTTTTCGTAGATGTAACTATGATTAAAACGTTGATGTCATTGAGACAGATGTGAATTTCAAAATAAATAGGAAAAAGTGATGAATTATTTCAATAAATAGTTTAGCGTAGTCGGTAGAGCGTGTGACTAGTAATGCGAGTAAATGCGTGCGTCCCCGGATCGAATCCCGGCCAAAATAATGCGACGTTTTTCTAATCTGTAAATCCTCACTTTGTATCAATATGCGGTTGATTACAAATAGTAGGCGTTGCTCAACGCATCATACATTGTAATAAATTTATTGTGAGTCTAAATTTATTTTTTTCGCGCGGCAAAATTCCCTAATACTGGTAAACAATGATGGCGCAGTACTGTTGATCAAGACTGGAACAATACTGGTAGTCAAGATTGACCCAGTACCGGTGGTCAATACTGGCCCAGTACCAAAAACCGAGCAGCGGACCGATCTTATCATTTCAGACAATTGCCAGCGTTGAAGCAGTACTGGGACCTAACATTGGCCCAATACTACGATAGCTGGATTCCAGTATTGGTCCAAGGCTGGCCCATTTGTACAACCCCACATGGGTGGGTGTGTAGCCACCCAGTACCACCTCGTGCATAAGGGTCATTTTCGCTGAAATTTCAGACTTTCTTCTCGCATTATCTGTCACCGTATTTTATAAAATGAAGATATTGACACCAAACCTGCATATTCATATTGGTGAGACTCTGACGATTTCGTTTCACTATCGTAAAGTGAAAAAATCAGAATTGAACCGTGTTTTATGAGTAAACGAATTCATGGGTTACTAAAGACCCAGGCTGGCCCAAATCAGGACGCCAGAAAATGGTGGCCCTCAGCGGGTTAAAGCGACACTTTTCATAATTTTTGATTTTAATAACGGATTATAAAGAAACAAGTCGTAGAACTTAATTAAAAAAATCAGTAAAGACGAAAAAGACGGTGTTTTTCGCAGCACTTTTCATCATTTTTATTTTGAAATATCAAGAATGAAAAGTGAAGGAAAGAAAAAGTAAAATATACACATATAAAGTTGAAAGCCAATTGATTTCCGATAGAAGCAAACATTCTAATTTAAGGGCGTTGACTAGGCCTCGCCGAGCACGCGTAAATAGACTGTCGGCATTCACCTTCTCATTTCCTCATTTTTGAAGATAACGTAGTTTTCGATGAAAATTCCTACAGATAAATGATGTATCCGTGTCATGGCTTTGGCCGAATTTGCGATTTCACCTTAAACTTTGCAAAAAATAATCTTGAAAGTAAGCCATCTTTGCGATGATGTACAACGAGGAGCGATTTTTTCTTAAATATTCTGCGAACGCCATAACATAGCTACATCAGTTACCTTCTAATCAAGATCATGGTCGATACTATCGGATCAATGACTAAGGAATGATCACGAAAGACCTGAAGCATTGAACAGTGATTTTTGGCGCAAAAATTAGGCGATTTCTAGCGCAGCCGAGGAGTGGGGAGTGCAGTTACCACAGTGCAGTTACGATGCTCTGTCCTTCTTAAGTTTGTCTACTGTCTCGCTCGTCACAGTTCACGCGGGAAGCGGAGTAGCCCGCGCTTTTCAGCTAGTCAACGCCCTTAATGGGATATGGCAATTTTTCATTCCCGTCATTCGAATGTCAAGTCCTTCAAATTTCTGTATTTTCCATCTAGCCGTTTTCCAGATCATCGCGCGGATTGATGCGACAGTTCGACAGACCGACAGACAGACCGACATTTGTCTAAAAACCTGTTTTTCGAATTCCAGAGGGTCGAAAACGTAAAGATTCGTTGGAATTACGAAATCCACTTTTCGCCCGAAACCAATACTTTTCTTATACCATAGGTGATGAAAAGTAAAAACACAAGTTACATTTGTCCAGAAAAAAATATAAGCATACGTGTATGAAATACAAAATTGTACAAAAAGTAGTGAAATCAACAACAAAAGCACCTATGGTCCAAAAACCTTTCGCCAAGTGCAATAACGTGGTCCCTACCCAAAACGAAAAAATAAAAAAAACAAAAAATGACTAAAAAAAATAGGTTGACTATTTTTTTCTTGGCCCTATGACGGGGTTGACAGATTTAAAGAGGTCAGCTCCGTAGTCAATTTACTCTCATCTGTTATTCGAAGGAAATTTACATCAAATTGAAGGTACTTTTTTCATCTATGAGATAGTATGGGGTTGACTGATTGAAAGTTGACCCTACTGATGGTTGTCGAGGTTTTAAATATCGATTTTTGAGCGATAAATGACGGAGCGATATCCCCATGCAACAAACAAAAAACAATCAAACTCGAACAAACCGCTTTTACGCCAAGTAAAATATAATATATAGTGCGATTTTGTGGAAAATCACGCGCCTAAAAGGTAGGCTTACGGGTAACGCCTGAATTGAGCGGATAATACATCGACGATTGGGTTTAATTCATTTCGTGGAAAATAAAAACCAATCGTCGATGTTTAATCTGCTCAATGCAGGCGTTTTCCGGTAGCTTATCCTTAGGCGCATGATTTTTCACAGAATCGCAGTGTATTTATTAATAGGGGAACACGGGACAAAACGGGCACCAAATCAACAAAAAATAAAATGGTTGGAAAAGATTTTTTATAAGATACGGCGACGTATTCTGGATATTAGTATTATTATTGAATAATACTAATATAATAATAATAATGATAATAATAATAATAATAATATCGAGAACCAGAACTCTAATACCCACTCATGAATTTTTTCAGATTTGTTTTCCGAAGCGTTATATCGACAGTACCGTTATTCATTCAGGAATTTTTGAAACTCAAAACAGAAAGTTTTGATTTTTTTGGAAAAAAAGGTTTTGGGCACATGCCCAGTTTGGGGCACATGCCCGGTTTCGGGCACATGCCCAATTTGGGGCTCATGCCCGGTTTTGGGCACATGCCCAGTTTGGGGCACATGCCCGGTTTTGAGCACATACCCAGTTTGGGGCACATGCCCGGTTTTAGGCACATGCCAAAATTGATATTTAAAACCTCGACAACCATGAGTAGGCAGAAGGATTCTTGGAAATGTAGGTCGGATAACGTTAAAGTTTAATTAACATCAAAGTCAACGTTTCGGCCCCAAGTGTGGGCCCTCCTCAGGACAGAACGATTTTCCTTCATTCTAAAATACAACGAAATTTCCGCTATTATAAGTTCATCTTTTGGTTTTTTGGTGTTTTTTTTAATTTTTTAAATTCATAATTATAAGAAATTTCTTTATATTTTAGAATAAAGAAAAATCGTTCTGTCCTGAGGAGGGCCCACACTTGAGGCCGAAACGTTGACTTTGATGTTAATTAAACTTTAACGTTATCTGACCTACATTTCCGAAAATCCTTCTGCATATTCACTTGACGTCAAGAATTCTGTTCCAACTATGAGTAGGGTAAACTTTCACTCAGTCAACCCCATACTATCGCGTAGATAAACAAAATACCTTTAATTTGATGTAAATTTCCTTTGAATAACAGATGAGAGTATATTGACTACGGAGCTGACCTCTTTAAATCTGTCAATCCGGTAAAGTGCCAAGAAAAAAATAGTCAACCTATTTTTTTTAGCTCTTTATATCATATACTTTCGAATGGTATTTCATTTATTTAAATAACAAATGAGAGTAGTCAGTCAAAAAACTAAATTTTTTTTTTTTTTATTCGAAGGGCATAGTGCCGGGATATGACTAAACAACCGATGCCCGACTTATCAGTTTATATGCTAGTTTCATTCAAATAACAGATGAGAGTATATATATTCCTAATGCCGGATCTTAGAGCGACCCCCAAAACCGCCACGGATACTCATTTTCAAGTTTTTATCCGCCATATTGGATCTGCCATTGAGAATTTTGAAATTCTGTCACCAAATTCGGATTCAGTGACCCCAAAAGCCCAATTCTTACCCGCCAAGTAACACGTGCTCCAAATTTTTCTTTCATTTTTTACGAGCACAAGGCTCTTTAATTTTCTTTTGTAAACTTATGGTACACCGAGAAAAAGAAATTTTTGAGTGAAAAAGATTATGGTTAACTTGACTAAATGACATGCTTGCGGGTGAGCAATCACATATGTGGTTGATTCAAAAAAAATATTTGGTTGAAAAAAATAGTAAAACCAACCTAATATGTGATTGAATTAACCACTTCATGTAGTCAGGCAGACAACACGCTTATTTCTGGCAATACTTTACATTTTCATATCAACAAAATATTTGGTCAAAATGACCACACTATTGATCAAACCCATCAACAATTGTTTTGTTCCAATGGATTGCAGTAATTGAATCAAAGTAAATTAAGTTTGATGTGATCTATAGTTTAGTCGGATCAACTACATATTTTGTTATATCAACATTTTCTCTAATCAAGTGAATTCTACATTTGTTCACATCAAGTAAATATTGTGTTGCGTTGAACGTACGTGTGGTTAACTGCATTAAAAAAAATATTCCACTCAACGCTAATTTGGGTCATTACTACAATATTTGCATTCACTGTATATAGTACGTTTATTCAGTCTAAAAAAATATCGTTTCGATGGGACTATATTTTGATCGAGCCAAATGCATATCTTACTTGTTGGGAATACTAGGTTTGTTCAGTGAAGCTTGAGTTATTTCATGGGTTGGAAGTGACTATTGGGTTACATGAAATAATATAACTGAAATTGAATAAATTATTCTTTTTATTCAGAATTGAACTTCAAATTTTTTATAATTTTCCGAGAATTTCGAAATTTTTTTATCTTCGAACAAAAATATGATATTAACTATATTTTCATCGAATTTGATGATAATTTGAATTTGATCGGAAATAACAGTCACTCAAAATATCATATCCAAAACTATCCAATAAAAAAGAAATTATGTTTGATATAACTCTAGTATTTGTTATCTTGAACGCCAATAGTTTCAATCAACAACACGTTCGAGTTGCTCTAAACCTTTCCGCGGGATTCGTTTAACTACGTTATCATGTTATTATGAACGATTCCTCATGTTGGGTGAACAAATTATTTGATTGGTTCAATAACGAAATTCAGTCTGATGAATTGATGTATTCGTTCGGATTGATAATCGAAAACGTTGCATTGACAAATTTTTCACTTGTTGGGACCATGCATTTCTTTTGAATGGAAACAAATTTGGTTGTCTCAGCGACGAAAGATCAACCACCTGCGTGTTTGGAACAATGTTTGCTTTATTCGTATCAAACGGATGTTTAGTTCAGTTGACGAAATCCTCAACAAAATTATTTAGTCAAACCAAACATAATGGAAGTGTTCAAGTGAGCGCACGTTACTTACTTCAATCAAGAAATACTTGACTGAAGCACATTTCCAGTGACTAAATATGTTTAGTTGACTCAAAAAATCCTTTTTCTCGGTGTATACAGAAGAATGTACTTGGCAACCGTATGTGATTTCAATCCTTTTGTACGTAGACATTTTTCTTTTATTTTTTTCATTTTGGGTAGGGACCACATTATTGCACTTGGCGAAAGGTTTTTGCACCATAGGTGCTTTCGTTGTTTAATTTATCTACTGAATAACTCCAGATGTCCAGTAAAAACTATCCAACTCAGAAAAAAATTCTAAAGAATCCGTAACGACAATAAAATAGTGCTGTTCCGAAAAATCGAATAACCGATTAATCGATGGACCGATTTTACAACATTGAAATATCGATTAATCGAATATTGATCTCGGGGAATCAATTATTTGGAAAATTGATCGTATGATTTGGTCGGATGATTAATCGATTATTTAACCGATGAAGCATATGATTTGATCAAATGATTATTTGATGAATGAATTCTGCTCAGTAACTTAAGCACGTTACCCGAGTCGAAATTTTAACCCTGCTTTGGTTCTCCCAACGCCTATTTAAACCTCCTATGATACTATTCGACCTAGAGCTCCTACAGTGCACCTCCAAGTCCTCAAACGTAGTACATGGAGGACTGAGAGGTTCAATGTAGGAGCTCTAGGTCGAATAGTATTGTGGCGACACTATGATATCGCAGAGTTTCTCTTCACGCTCACTACGCGGCGCATCCAACTCACTACACTCTCGCTAGCACCAAACTAGGACTACGCTTCGCATATACAGCATGATTCCCAAGTCGCGGAAAAGATTTCACATGCAGATTCCTTGTCGAAATCTAAGAATAAAGTTCCTTATCAAAAACTTCCAGGGCCCGGTCGTTGCTGAGTTATAGAAGATTTAGTCTAACCAATAATACGGCCGTAAAGTGACGTGCTCAGTCTCGTAGCAATTCTGTCAAACTGATAGTGCCCGCGTCGTATGAACTTTACCCGAAATTTCGGTTTTTACATTTCGTAATTTTTAGTTTTTATGTCGCCCGGTCGGTCATTCTCGTGCCCTACGTCGTTCGCCCCGTAGTTGACGTTGTCCAGGTGGTCAAACTGGTGATTGACATTTCCCAGGTCTTTTGCTTCGTAGCGTTCGTTATCCAGGTCGCCAGGCTCGTGATTTCCGTACTCCAGGACTTTTGCCCCGTAGTTGACGTTATCCAGGTGGTCAAACTGATGATTTACATTCCCCAGGTCTTTCGCTCCGTAGTTTTCACTCTCGTTGTCATCGGGTTGTTGATTTTCATGCTCCAGGACTGTCGCCCCATAGTTTACGTTGTCCAGGTGGTCAAACTGATGACTCACGTTGTCCAGGTCGTCCGCTTCGTAGTTTTCACTATCGTTGTCATCGGGACGGAAATCAACAACCCGATGACAACAAAGAGTGAAAACTACGAAGCGGATGACCTGAGTCACGTAAGTCATCAGTTTGACCACCTGGACAACGTAAACTACGGGACGAAGGTCCTGGAGCATGAGAATCAACAACCCGATGACAACGAGAGTGAAAACTACGAAGCGAAAGACCTGGGGAATGTAAATCATCAGTTTGACCACCTGGATAACGTCAACTACGGGGCAAAAGTCCTGGAGTACGGAAATCACGAGCCTGGCGACCTGGATAACGAACGCTACGAAGCAAAAGGCTGGGGAATGTCAATCACCAGTTTGACCACCTGGACAACGTCAACTACGGGGCGAACGACGTAGGGCACGAGAATGACCGACCGGGCGACATAAAGACTAAAAATTACGAAATGTAAAAACCGAAATTTCGGGCAAAGTTCATATGACGCGGGCACTATCAGTTTGACAGAATTGCTACGAGACTGAGCACGTCACTTTACGGCCGTATTATTGGTTAGACTAAACCTTCTATAACTCAGCAACGACCGGTCCCTGGAAGTTTTTGATAAGGAACTTTATTCTTAGATTTCGACAAGGAATCTGCATGTGAAATCTTTTCCGCGACTTGGGAATCACGCTGTATATATACTCTTAGCTCTTTATACGGCTACATAACCTCATTCATGTGCCAGCCGGCACATAAATAATACTGACTTTGAAAAACTGACATGAGACATACTCTTCCAAGTTGTTCTTTACTAAGAAATCGGCCACGTTCCTTTTTTTCTTAACACTATTTTTTTCGAGAAAAGGAACCTCGTGCGTGTGCTTGGTCCTCCGATCGCGAAAAACTACGCCTTCCACGATGGCTGCGTACCGCACCTCACGTAAGTCAGCATTCACTTGACTTGGATACATGATTTACTCAAAGAAAGTAAATAATTTCTTTAGAATACCTATGAAAATAAATGGCTATTTACGGTCAATAATATATGGGGAATTCCACGTGAACTCGACCAACTTTTTTCCCTCACTATTTTTGATTCGCTTCATGATTTTTTAATAGATTCTACGATCTCGAAAAAGCACTGCTGAATTTTTTCAAATTTTTCCCTCCAACCGTTAATTTTCAATGATTATTCAAACCCATTTTGAAATCGGCATTTTTCAAAAATCTCGAAAAATTCTCAAAAATATTTTTTTTTATTTCGATCATTTTGACACCCCTCCCATGATGGGATCATTATTCCTTCTATTTTTCGGCACTTTTAATATTTTGATAAAACGAAACACCATGTTCCAACGTTTCGAAAATTCTTGAACAATTACCGAAAATTCTGTGTTCAATTCTAAATGTATAGTATATACGCTACGTATATTATACGCTTTATCAGTTTTTATTTTTTTTTATCACCGTAGAAACGAATAATAATAATAATAATACTCTCTGCGGGGGGGCTTAAAAAATATTTCTTTTTCGTCCGTCATCGTGGGTCTCACGCGAAAACATTTAGAATTGAACACAGAATTTTCGGTAATTTATCACGAATTTTTGAAACGTTGGAACATGGTGTTTCGTTTTATCAAAATGTTAAAAGCGCCGAAAAATAGAGGAATAATGATCCCATCATGGGAGGGGTGTCAAAATGATCGATATAAAAAAAAATATTTTTGAGAAGTTTTCGAGATTTTTAAAAATGCCGATTTCAAAATGGGTTTGAATAATCATTAAAAATTAACGGTTGGAGGGAAAAATCTGAAAAAATTCAGCAGTGCTATTTCGAGATCGTAGAATCTATTAAAAAATCATGAAGCGAATCAAAAATAGTGAGGGAAAAAAGTTGGTCGAGTTCACGTGGAATTCCCCATATATATATTTTTTTCAATATGAAGCTGAAATAAAATTATACTTTTACATGAAATAAACGTCGTCGCTTAAGGTGCTGCCGGACGCAATTTCACCGAACCTGACCAGAGCTGCCAACATCTTTAGAAAAGGAGCTATTAAACGGAATATCTCTGCCTGGGCACCGAAATCAACGAATCAAAATGCCCCGCGCAAATTCAGGCGCGATTACGAACACGTACGGCCCAAAACATATCCGTTTTGAGTTGAAATAGACAAGTTATCCATGTAAAACGCTTATTTTTTAACACTTGGCGATTTTCTATGGGGTTTTTGTGGTGTCGGTGACGCTTCCGAGATGGCGTGGCGCACGAATCTACGACTCGGATCACTGTTCGATAAATTGGACAAAATCAGCTGTCAGTGATAAATATGCGTGTATTCTAAAATTGTCATAGAATGTTGTTATTGTGGTCAGGATACACAGAAGACTAACCAAGCCATAACGTTTGGTAGGTGCATCAACAAAATACAGTGGTGGTATACATTACGTCATTTATATTCAACTTCGTTAGGTTAGGTTTGATTCGATTTTGTCCAATTTATCGAACAGTGATCCGAGTCGCAGATTCGTGCGCCATGCCATCTCGGAAGCGTCACCGACACCACAAAAACCCTATAGAAAACAAAGAGCTTATAGACATAGAGTAGGAAAGAGAGCCGAATTGCTGTGGTCTTCGTAGGAAGAGAGAAAAAAACCTAGTGTCAGTGCTATCTCGGTTTAATACTCAACATTGGTAAAGGATAGAACGTACAGTCGGTTGTGTGTCTCTTTTCATTCGGGCCACACTTCCACTTACGTAGGCTCCTATGCGTATCCTACTCTATGTCTATAAGCTCTTTGATAGAAAATCGCCAAGTGTAAAAAATAAGCGTTTTACATGGATAACTTGTCTATTTCAACTCAAAACGGACATGTTTTGGGCCGTACGTGTTCGTAATCGCGCCTGAATTTGCGCGGGGCATTTTGTTTCGTTGATTTCGGTGCCCAGGAAGAGATATTCCGTTTAATAGCACCTTTCTTAAAGATGTTGGCAGCTCTGGTCAGGTTCGGTGAGATTGCGTCCGGCAGCACCTTAAATCCAACAAATGTTTCTTTGAATTTAGTAGAAATATACTTAATTCAAACAAATGAATTTCGAATACACTATTTTATTACAATCGAACATATCTTTTCTCTGGGTGTAGCAACGCATAACAACGCGATTTGAAGACTACGGCGCGTACGTTAGAGACCACTTTTAATTCCTAGGACTCAAAAGTAGCTAAAAGTGAACTGTCCGCATGCGCATTCGCAGACCCGCTCAACTGTCTGTAAAACGCCAACTTTGTGTACCGAATTCGATCATGAAAAATGCGTCAAACATACTTGCGTTGTATAAAGATGATTATCGACTCGTGTGATTGTTACCCTCGCTTCGCACGGGCGAAAAACTTCACACTCGTCCGAGAATCAACACTTTCGCACTAGTATCGAAAAGTACGATTCCTGCACATTTGTCCGCCATTTTTAAAGGACATCGGCGTAGAATCGAGGTTGTTTACCAAAACCCAGCTTGGTGGGATTTATTTCGAAATATGACCAATTTTTTGTCTAAGGTTACTGGGCAACTCGGGTGCCTTATAGGTTCACAACTGGCATTCACACAAGATTCATTGAACCTCTCGCGCAGTTTATCCATAAGTTGGCCGTCGGGTTTTCGAGATATGAAGCCTCGGGCTATTTCCTTGTTGTTGAGTTATGTCATTTGTGAAAAACCAGTCTTCTTTTTATACTTGCTTAACGAGTCATCCTGGTTCAATTGGTATTTAGATACCGGGACAATCAGGTGAAACCGAATGGTCCGATTCCCCACCCGGCGGATATTTCGTATTTTTATAGGGTTAGTCACTCGTTGCGCTGAAAAATTCCTAGGGTGATTTGGCCGCGAGGTCGATGCAACAAAACACCCTAAGGATTTTCAGTGTAACGAGTAGCTATCCCCATAAAAATACGACTCATCCGCCGGGTGGGGGATCAGTCCATTCGGTTTCACCTGATTATCACGGTATAAATATAACGTCACGCTATGCAAGCTGGCAGGACGGCAAGTGCCATAAGAAGTATATGCGACATATCTCGATATTCAACCGGTCCGCGGTGTTACTACCGCGTCAGCATTGGAGACTTCGTTCTTTATTTTCACACAGGGTCCAGTGTAGAAGAGATTTCAAAAATTCAGTCATATCACAAAGTGGCTTTTCAAAAGTGAGTACTCGAACTACGTGGCAAGGTAACTGCACCTCTCAGTCGTCAAGGCTTCCATTATCAGTACGGGATTTAGTGCAAAATCTGACATTACAAGCTGAAAGTAGAATATAATTTTAAAATTATCTCGTGGTCAGATTGCAGGCCAAATTATATGTTTATTTCTATAATTTTTCGAATCCAACTAAGTTTCCACAGAATTTATAGACGATTATTAGTTCCGGGCTTTGTGTTACATTGCAGAATGATAGGGACAAAAATGGTGATCTCCCTTTGGTCACTTCTCGTCCTATGGGCGATTGGCGCAGCCAAGTAGATCTAGAATAAAAAATTAAAAGTTAAATTTATAATATCATTTGTATGTAGATGATTACGAGTAAAGAGAGGGTTATAACTTTTTAAGGGTGGGAAGTAGGGGAGACCGGGGCGGAACGGCCCACCTAACATTTGTGAACAAATTTTTTAGGTCTCAATAATTTATTATTTTTTATCTCAATAATAGGCCTCTAGGCGAAATTAGACCACCGAGACCGTTCTGCCCCGGTCTCCCCTAATCATCTTCGAACGAGACGTCTTCGCATAATATTCGATCGAACTTCGATCGCTTTCGGCGAGCTCGTTTGATCGGTTCATTATGCTATGGCCTCTCGTTCGAAGGTGATTACTAGTGTAGATGTTTAGAGACGGTGTTTAGCGCTTTCATTTTTTAATTTGGTCTCTTTTTCTTCCTTCTATGTATGAAGAACAGTAAGTACAAATGTCTCATTTGAATCCTGTATTGGCCTATTGTAGAATCTTGCAAACATTGACGATTTTTAAGACCCTCCAGCTTTTCATTCCCATACAAGAATGAACCTCTCTATAGACCTTCTAAACCCTCTTAACGGTAGAAGTTTGAGGTTCTAAATAGGCGCTAAATTTCGACTCGGGGAACGGCATCACTAAGGACAATCGAACGCTTTCAAGGGGCTTTCGTCTCTGGATGGGTTGTATATGGCTAGTAACCAGATCTCAGAAATCGAAACTGGTACATTTTCAAGCCTCGGAAACCTCGACAGGATTGCCCTGAATGGTAACTCAATCTCAACTGGCAAAGACGTTACTTCCGACGAGCTGGGAAATTCGACGAGTCTTCACCTGTCCTCAAACAAGTTTACAAACATCGCGAAGAACAGTTTTGGAGAACTCCCAGCTAGTCTGCTACTCCTGGAGTTAGAGCACAATGAGACGGTGTACCGACGTACTACACCCTTGAGCTAAGCCATAATAAACTTTCAAAAATCGTGCTGAATCACTTCAAGATAAACGAACTCGAAAGACTGAGCCTCAAGAAAAACTCGATCACTGAAATAAGTCAGGGTTATTTCGCGGGATAATCAACAGTTGCATACATCTCATTAACCCGCAATAAAATTTCCGAAATACTGCAGGGTACCTTGAAAAACTTGAACGGTTCGACCTGCACTTTGTCTGACGACGCCAAGGAAAAATTGATTTCAGGGCAATTTGTAAAACCCATGTAACTTCGATTCGTTGATGAGTTATATTTTGATAAATTGATAGAATAAAGGCCCATTCCAGAGAGTCGTATAGCAGGTGCTTCATATTTTGGTACAAGTAGACGCCCTCACGAGTTTGGGCAAGATCCATGACCTGGAGTTCCGATCGACTCCTGGTAAGTTGAAAAACGAGGCCTTGTTTGGCATTAGCAAGGCTCTCGATAGCGGGGTTATGGTGGATGGAAGCAGGCTCGAAATTATCCAAGGTGGAATCTTTGGGGATGTCTGAATCCATTATCATAAATATTCCTCCTCATACCTATATCACATCCATCAAATTCAAGTCTATCGCAGATCTTTTGAGTAACATAGTTATCATTTTAAATGTCGAAGATTTTCTCGGCTACTAGTCTAGGTTAGTAAAAAGCCAAAAATCCTTGTTCTGGGTTTTTTGACGACCTTTCGACAGTCAGTAACTCGAATATAAAAATTCTACTCCAATTTAAACTCTCTCACTTTCCCAGTAAACGCGAACGTATAAAAATGGTAATAATGTCCGGCGGATAAACGTATATGTCACGTATATGCGCTTAATAACGTTCAATATACGTTTATCCGCCGGACATTATTACCATTTTTATACCGTTAGTGTTTACTGGGTTCAAAATAGTGACATTGGGTGGTAATGGATATTTTATGATAGAGAGAAAGTGCTTCTTGCACCTCACTTTTTCAAAATAATCTGAACACTCCAATTATATACTAACAAGAATAATAAATCTATGCGTTTTATTCGACGATCTCATGTGTTTATTACCTGCACAGCAATCAAAGAGAAGGAGAGAGTGAAAAATGAATAAATAAAAATCAATTCATCCCCGTCAACGTCACAGAGACTATGAACCAGGAGTTAGATCTAGTGAAGGGCGATTAGAAAGGCAAGGACGTACGTAGAGATGTCTATAATTCGCGTTACGCCTCGTTCTGTTTTATATCCGTTACAAATGGCTCCGTGACTGCTTGCGGGCGGTCGCGGTCATCGGAGCGCTCAGGGGTCAGGAGAGACGCGAGCCATTCCAAGTTCGGAGAAAGTGGAAGACCAGCGGATACCACAAAGACATGGAATCGGTCGATCTCCCTCTGGCGCACTTTCTGGTTCTTATCGGTTTGGGCTTATACCAGTCTTACGAATGCAATGCATGATGAAGAAAATCTGTTCAGCTCTGTAAGTCATTTTGCAATACGTGACGAAGATAAGATGAAGAAAACCCAGGGTTTCATTGTGCATTCGCAAAATTTATGAAATCATATCAAATTAAGATGAACTTGCTATATCCGGTCAAAAGACAACGGTAAACGTAATTTCGAATAAGAAAAATAATCCGGAAAATCTGTACAACCTAAAATGTCACGAGGAATGTCACCTCGGATCACCCACACAGGACTTCAAAAATTTGGTCAGGGTTTAGAGATTTTTTATGACTGGAAACACTTTAGGAAGATTCAACGGGATTTTCTAAGATTTCATCAGATTCTATAGTATAATCCATGAAGTCCCCGAAAGTCTAAGAAGTTCCATCGAGTCTAGTTATGAAGTCAATATAAAATCTGATGACTTCAAATATGTCAAGAGATTTCATCGGACTTCCCAACAAACGAAAAAGTATTGAAACGGAATCGATTGCAGAATTTTCAATTCCGTTTCTTTGAATTTCCGAACTCAGTATAGGTTATTCTAATCACAATCTATTCGTTTCAATTCGTCTATTCGGTTCTATCCGTTATTTTTTATCCCGTCCTATTCGCGGCAATGCTGACTTTCGTCGCCAATACGATTCAATTTTGTGCTCAGAATAACTTATTGCGATTCCAAATCCGATTCAGTTCTATCATTCCGAATGAATTCTTTTGATAGAATACAAATCATCCGAATCAATCAGCACAGTTTTTCAATCCGAAAGAATTCTTTTGAAGGAATACGAATCGTCCGAATCAATTCGAATCAATCAGCATAGTTTTTTGTATCCGTATGAATTCTCTTGAAAGAATACGAGCTATTCGAATCGATTCGAATCAATCAGTACAGTTTTTTCTATCCGAATGAATTCTTTCAAAAGAAAAGGGATCATCCGAATCAATCAGCACAGTTTTTCTATCCGAAATAATTCTTTCAAAAGAATACGGATCATCTGAATCAATCCGAATCAATCAGCATAATTGTTCCGATCCGAGTGAATTGTTAAGAAAATCACGGAAAATAAGAAACGTAATGCAATTCGTTTTTTTTCGTTGCATTCAATCCGAATGAATGCTTTAGAAATGGTATATTCTCATCTTGAATTGAACTGAATCATGGAATGTACAAATCAATTATTTTAACGAATTAACTTATTGATGAGTTCGTCTTAATTCGGGACACCTTCAATATATTAAATTTACTTACTACTAGTACACTATTTGATCATCAAAAATCTTCGAAGTGACTGAAATTTCGCTATCATTTATTTTGTTAAAGTACATATTGATGTAAATCCTCACGAATAAAAGTTTACCTATCGAGTCGAAAAGTGTTAAGAATTGTAATAGGCGGCGATAGATCTAGATCGACACCGGACATCAGATGATCAACCAAGTTAAGCAATTTCAACTGCGTCCAGAATTCGGATGGATGACCCACATGAATAAATTTAATTAGTCCGTGAATAGATGATTTTCACCATCCTGGAAATATTAACTGTGCTCTACCACTCGAAAAAGAATCAACTATTGGTGAAAAAAATATTTTTGTCCGGATAATATATCGAAAATAAACACAAACACTAAATGTATTATGTCATTTTTCAATTCGTTTCAATACAAATCAACGTATTAAGGAATCGAATTAAATCGTATTGAAAAATAATACCAAAATTATTCTCTATTCGTTCCCATTTTATCGTATGCGGATTGCCATTTTTCAATTCGTTCTTATACGAATTATCGAAAAAAGAAACCGGATTCAATCGTGTTGAAAAATCTCAATCCGTTTCAATACTTTTCCGTTTGTTGGGTTTAATATCAAATTTCACATGGATTTCATAAGATTTCATGAACTTCATGGGATTTCATATGGGACTTCCTATACGTCCAAATACTTTACATATAGTCACACATGACTTCAAATACTATAAGAGACTTCATCTCATTTCCCTAAATCACGTATAGGGGTTTCAATAGCGTCCACCGGGATCTCACTAATTTCTTAAAACTTTCATAGTAATCAACACCTATTATTTTCAAGGCGAAACAAATTTCGCATGTCTAATGGTATGTAGAAGGTCGTATGTGCCAAAGATGCGATTCTAGTGGTAAAAGAGGTTATAATTTTTTTTGTGGCATCCGCTATAAAAGTACTTGGAACGCATAGATGCGATTAATTCAGCCGAAATACTTGTAACACAACTGAAATTGAAGGAAAAAAAAAACTAATGGTCAAACTTCGAATCTACTGTTGTTATACTAATAAATCAAGAATTATTTTTGCTCCGTTCGTTCCGCGGTTTTAATCGGGCTTCACAGTTTGTTGGATGTGGAAGTGTTGCGAAAGTTTTTTCTTGACATTTATCTTATTTTTTTTTTTTTTTTTTTTTTTTTACGGATAAATTTACACCCGTCCGGTCCTGCAGCTTTCCTCAGTAGGAAACAATCGAACCCGGTTATATAGAGGCTCTGGTCTTTGGGTGCAGGCAAGTACGGATATAACTAATACAAGAGAGCGTGTACTTTCTCGGGACTTCCGGTTCTCCGTTTCTCGGGGAGATATTTCGTATTCGAAAGGCAAAGGCGGTGATCAAAATCACGTGAGAGATCGAGGTCAGCTGGACGAGACGCACCAGGAACAAAGACATGCAATCCACAGGAGTGTGGATTTTTTATTCGTTCTGTTTTTTTTTTTCTTTTTTATCTTTTCAACGTGAAAAGTCTTCAGACAGATCAAGTCGAATTTTTTGAACTTATATAGATATCTTGGATAACTTAACAATTCCTCTACAAGTCGACTTATATATACTCAACTCTTAAATGGATACGCTCATACTGTCAAGTATGTCAAGCGGCTTTTATAAAACTGCAGGTGCTATTTGGGGGTAATTTGGTGAAGCAAAACTTAAAACAAAATCAAAACCTTACTATTTGTAACCGTGCGAACGATGTTGTGCTACCCCGGGTTGAAATTTGTTTACTTTCATTGATTTCTATATGAATTATTGGAGAATTTCGAATATCACATGGTTTTCTATATGAAAAACTGTAGATTTCTGCCCAGCTAACAATCACAGAGGTTATGTAACAAGGATGTAACGGCCATTGCGTATCGTGGTTCGCCTGCCGTGGCGCTGTCTAGCGGATAAATGGCCGCATAATGTAGACGCGTGGCTGCTTGGGATCCGTATTGTGAAGCACGGCAAATGCAGGCCCCGTTACAATTATTCAATAAACTTTCGATCGATATTACCGAAATAAGCTTGGCTTACATACAATGTGGCTTCCAAGGCATCGATATTAATATTTTTCGTGGAAAATCCGTATCCAAAGGTAAGTAAATCGTCTCAAATAATGAAAGTTTGCGAAGCTACGAAACTGCATCTTTACTTGCTCACACATTCGAAATACCGCACAGATAATGATATGATTTTCGATCCATTTTTGAATCAAATTCAGGCAAAAAACTGTTCGAGAGCCGCCATATCACGGAAATCCAAGAAATTTTAAATTCAGATGGCCAACGAGTTCCCAGGCAGCACAGAATATTGCCCAATATTGTAGCAACATTGTAATATTGTAGCAGTATTGCAGCAATATTACAATGCTGCTACAATGTTGCTACAATATTTGACAATATTCTGTGCTGTCTGGGTTGTGACCGGTAAAGTAATCCCGCTAACTAGGGGGAATAATTCTCCGTATGACGTAAGAATAGAGGTATTCATAATGAAATCAAAATTGTACTATTAAAATCTAATCCGAAAAAACGATTAATTAACAAATGTTTATAGTTGATTGCTATTCGCTGTGTGCAGAGCCATACTATAGCGGCTGAGAACGACTTAGAGCGCCCATGGTGGCGACAAATGCGAATTTTGCTGGACTCGCGTACCAATAGGAAATAACGAATATGAACGTTCTTTTATTAAAATTACATCAACAACGTATCGCGTATGTAAATAAATGCTAGCCAGTCCAACAAAATATGCTGAATTCAGCCGGCCGCGGCGCCACTTGGCTTTCTGCACACAGCGAATATGTGAAAGATTTGAAAGAACACACACCAACAATGAAAACTACAGAAATAAATATTTTAAACATAGGTTTTGGAGATATCCTAGTTCCAGTTGTATGTTGCACTGTTCAATGAATGCTTTATTTTTTGCCTTGACAACCAGCATGAATTATACAATTCATACCATATAGTAGTAGGATGATTAAGAAAATCTAAAAATACCTTGCACGTGAAATAACAAAAGTGTAACGGATAATTTTAGTTGTACAATGGGTGTTGTGGTTTCGTAATTTTTTTTCGGAAACAAGTGAAATTTTAGATGTCGACTATTCTGTTCGGTATTATTGCACCCAATGATGCAACAATATCTTCTAGCTGGCATTATTTATCTATTTTCAAGCGATTTTTAAACACAAAACCGTGGATTCGTGTGCTAAAGCCGTACAGTTGACGACGCTGGAGCGTCTGCGAAGTTTCTGATTTGGTCGGCAGGGCGGCGCCACTAGAGTTAAGCAACAGGCGTATACAGTTATATGAATAACTCCTGCAAAATTTCGACTGGTCCACTTCAGCCAGGATTTCCAAGATTCAGTTCACAAAAATAGTTGAAGATTAAGTTTCTACCAGGGATTTTGAATCAGCAGGATAAGTTTCAATAAAATATCTCAAAAGATTCAACAGCAAAATCGATGACAATACCACAGCCCACGGGGTGATTGGGTTTTAACCAATTGAGGTGGATAACTCGAAATCGAAAGAAGGTACGAAAAAATGTTCCCTACAAAACTTGCAGGGCTTATGCCCGCTTGCATAAACGTGGGTTACCCGGAGGTTTAAATAACCCGTAGGTTACCCCGCAGACACTACCCGTTCAACGGCGATTAATGACAACTGTCATGACAGATGTCAGATGATCGATGCGTGATTGTGGAAAAATATGGCATGCCACGGCAGCATATAAAAGGTTGAACGGGTAGTATCTGCGGGCTAACCTACGGGTTATTTAAGGTTGTTAGCTTGTTATAGTCACAGTCAAAAATTCATTTTAGTTGACGATAGTTCTAGAATAACTACAGTAATAAATGAGTCACAAAATCAAATATACCCACTATCTATTACATGCTATGATATGCAAACCGTATCAAAATGTGTTGATGGCTAAACAAATTTTGTCTAATATTTTTTAAGAATTTCTGAAAACGGCCAAGTTGTCAAACTTTTGTCAAGGTACAGTTCACTTTCTTTTAGGGATAGGCACACGCACATTGAGTAGAACTTATAATAGATCGTGGCAACATTGCGTGCATATAACGGAAGAATCCGCTTCGGCTGTCCGTTTAAGCTACGTAAACGTTGTTGCCACATCCATCACATCAGCATCTGATTCACAAGCAAATATCGAAGACATACTCGAGTTTAACTAATAATATCTTTTTTATTACATGCCGAATACTTTTGTTTCTGGTCTTAAAATGTTCGTTAAATTTCAATTCATAACATACTACTTTTTCATTGAAATCTGTCGACTAGTTGAATCGTCAAAAACGTTCGAGTGATAAAAGTTGGCATTTTCCCTATGTATACTAGGGTGGTCCTTAATTGGGGATCGGTGGAATTTTTCCCGTTTCGCCCCCTAGATTGGTTCGAAATAAATTCAAAAAAACGTGGATAAAATTTCAGCTTTCTAGCTCAACGGAAAACCGTGCCGGTAAGCCCGTACTTTTTCCCATTTGAATAACACGGGATTTTTCGTCAACTGAATGAGTTTTTTTTTTACAAGCCTATCGTTCATCGAAAAAATCTGCCCTTCCGTCACATTATAGTTCTATAGTGTTTAAGTTAATGCAATTTTTTTAGGTCAACTCAAATCATATTCCACAGAGTAATTGCATCAACAAGACGACGATTTTAAAAAATTACAACTCCATCCATCCGAAAAGGCTTGTATCATTTTTTGATGATGTTTTCCTATAGTTGATGAAAAATTTGCACCAACTTACACACTATGATACTATGACGTGACGGAATGACGGATGTTTCCAATTAATGATGGGCTCGGAGAAAAATATATTTAGTTGATGAAAAATCACTTGTTATGCAAACGGGAAAAAATACGGGCCTACGCACGCTTTGTCGTTGAGCTAGAAAGCCAAGGTTTCGCCCAGATTTTTTTGAAGTCATTCCGAACCGAGCTAGGGGGCGTCACAAACAAAATTTCGTCGACCGCAAAATAAGGGAGACCCTAAAGTACAACAGTGGTACCTTTTGGATGAATTATAATCAACACCCCATGTATTGACTAAAAAAAAAATGAATTCCAAATTTCGAATACATTTCCCAGATAGACACATGTGGCTCATATTGGCATCATATGTAGATCTTCTGTGAGCCACAGGTAGGCTCACAGCTATGCGTCGCTTATGAGTGCTCACCTTTAGGTTATATTTGCATCATATGATGATCCACAACAACACATCCAAATGAAGCAAAGTTGTCCTCACGCGAGTATGCATGCAGTAAATTTATCGGTGAAATGAGTTCGACGTGCTCTAAACGTATGATGCATTCGCCCACGCAGCACACATGTCCGATAGATGTTCATAGGTTATCCATGGGATATTGGATGTCCTATAAACATCCTATGGATATCTTATAAACATCTATCGGATATGTGCGCTGTGTGGGCGTAAATGACATCCCCCCAAAAGCACCCCTGGTGCAAAAACCTTCCGCCAAGTACATTAATGTGCCACAAAACAATCAGTAAATTATCTCCGTACAAAAATTAGTTTTTGATATCCACCTATGACAATTCCTTTATTATTCACCTACAAAAGTATGGAAATGAGATACTACTATTGCCTGCACATATCGCCAAGCATACTTGCCCCTTAATTTATGTCGATCGCGTTATTGAGACTCAACGTAGTTTTTCTAGTCAAGGTAAAACCACATTTAAAAAAATTGATATTCGAAAATTATAGAAAGAAAAAAATTAATTTGGAGTACGTGGTACTTGGCGGGCCTATATTTTATAACACTATAGGATTCTACAAAAGGCCCGCCAAGTCCCACTACCTCCAAATTAATTTTTTTCTTTCTATAATTTTCGAATATCAATTTTTTTAAATGTGGTTTTACCTTGACTAGAAAAACTACGTTGACTCTCAATAACGCGATCGACATAAATTAAGGGGCAAGTATGCTTGGCGATATGTGCAGGCAATAGTAGTATCTCATTACCATACTTTTGTAGGTGAATAATAAAGGAATTGTCATAGGTGGATATCAAATACTAATTTTTGTACGGAGATAATTTACTGATTGTTTTGTGGCACATTAATGTACTTGGCGGAAGGTTTTTGCACCAGAGGTGCTTTTGGGGGGATCCCATTACTTTTTGTTGAATTTTGTTTGGTACAAATTCGTATCACCAATCTTCGACTCCACATCCATATATGGTTGTATAGGTACAGTAGACTCTCCATAACTCGCCGATCGGTAAGTCGCCGGAGCGGCGGGTGAATTTTCACACAGACACACACCAGCACAACTAACTGTCCCCCACCACAACTGACTGCGCCCCACCACCGCTACTAAACTGGATCCGTGCGGCCTGATGTGCGCGTGGCGAGTGGTGGCGCAGCACCGGAGTGGGGACTCTCGCTAACTCGCCACTTGCCCGCTTTACTTCCCGTCAGGCGGCGAGTTATCGAGAGTCTACTGTATGTAGGGAAGGAGCGGGCAAAATAGGCACCCTAAGAAATTTACGCTTCAAATAGAGGTTTGAATGAATAGATGTCCAAATTTTCACCGAAGAACCATGGTCTGACTGATATCGAGTGTTGAACGCCCTCATCTGAAAAGTTCGCAACTGCGGGCGAAATGGGCACTTAAAGAAAGCGACCTCTGAATATTGTCCAATGTTGTCAAGTTTCTACACAGATTTTTTCTTTTTGATTCCTCATAACTTTATTCGTGTGCCCATGAAAAACAAGAACAAAAAAAAAAACAATCCACCCTAATGGGCACCCTATAATATTGTCGAAATTTTTCAAAATTGAAAAATCTTCTGAATTTATTCTCGTATTTACTTTGGAATACCTTTTACTGTTCTACTGTGTTACTTTTCCTTACCCATTTTTGCCACCTTGCCCAAAGTTGTCAAGATGTGTAGTTGATTTGGTGTTCGAAGTTTACTAGAGCAAGTGAATAATGAAATTTGAAACGTTCTTCAATTTTGAAGGACGAAAATTTTTTAGGGATGCCCATCTGGCCCGCCCCTCTTTCCTATATCTCTTCCAATTTTTTTATGTTCTTTTTACTTTTTATTCACTATACAGATTTCGTGACTTTCTCCTATCATTCTTCTACATTAAACATTTTTTTCAATACACATACTGCCATCCGCAAGGAGTTTTTGGCAGTGGTGCAGAGAAAAGTCTCTGCGAAAGGTTTCTTGTGCATGCACTCTCAACTCAGAGGATTAAAATGTTTTCTCAATGCACATACTACCATCTGCAAGTAGTTTTTGACAGCGGTGCATAGAAAAGTCTCTGCAAAAGGTTCCTTGCGCATACACTCTCAACTCAGAGGATGGAATTTTTTCCTGATACACATACGACCATAATCTAAAATTTGATGCAGGGAATTTTTGATTACAATTTTTTTAGTATTTTGAAAAACGTTAAAATCGTTTTTATTAAAATTTCACCGAAGTCTCCCCTTAAAAGCTAGTTTGTGCGCGAAAATAGTCTATCATAGACTATGATGTAGCCGGTCCTGGAGAATTTACAAAACGTCAACAGCTTTGTCAATAATTATCGATAAAATATTACGATTAATGTAACAGATTTCACATAACCTCAAAGTCTTGTCAGGTGAGCGAATAATAATTGAGTAGATATTATGTATTGTTCATCTATAGGACACCGGGAATAATTTCAACAATTTTCTACTTCTTCTAATTAATTCCAAACTTCGTTTCGGAAATGAAGTTACCCGGATACACGTAATCTTTGAACCCTATTTCTGATCTGTCACGACATTCCCCATAACGGCCATATACCCGGGCATGCGCCATGGACGGCAGAACGACTCACAGCACTAGAGAGGACACTCTAGTATAGCGGCAAGGCGTGGAACTTTTGACTAAAGCTATTTATAGAACGGCATGCTGGATGACCATTGTGAATTCGGACTCAAACGTTATAGTGTAAAATCGTCGACCAAATAAATAAACGATCGTAACTCAGCTCTCCGTGGACCGATCGGGTCGATTTTGGGCTTAAATGAAAGCTGAGTGAATTCTCATTCCGAATATTAAGCGCAAATCATTCAATATGATTGATAAATACGATTACTGAGATCGTCATTTTATCCCCACTCCGCCGGAAAGCAGCCGTCGCGGTAAAGATACTCTGTCATCGACGCGCTCCGTTTTAATGTACTTGGCGCGAGACTCTACCGAGTCTCTTGATATTGAGATCAAAGTGTTTTGTAAATTCATGATACTGAATGAGTTCATGGCTTTATTTAGTCGATATGCTGTAAAATTTGCTTCATCAATTGTATATGCACAGCGTGATAATCGTGGCTGTCTATCTCGGTTACCGCACATTGTTGAGAAAAAAAATAATGAAAACTTAAATTTCACACTTTTTTTTTAGAAAAAAAATGGCAATAATTCACGAAAAAACTTGATTCAGATATACATTCTTAGGCAGTCAAACTTTATATTTTCACAATGAAAATACCCATTAACCGTTCTAACTTTCAAGAAATAATTAAAACAACTACGAGGTAACCTCGAATTTACTGTCAAATCAAAGGTGCCAAACTTATTAATAATCAAAATGAAGCATTTAAGACGGTTTTTCGTGAAAAGCATTGCATTTTTCAAAGTTCATCATTTTTTCCCGCAACTTGCAGCTAACTGTAGGCCCCTTTGAAGTTTACCTCACTCCTTACCCGAATTCAACTGAGGATCCTACTTAAGCCTTCGGGTAACCCACGTTTATGCAACCGGGCATTAGAAGGGGAAAGAACTTGGCCAAATAAAATTTTGTCTTCATAACCTGACCGAGGTGAAATCTAGGTCAACTTAGTTTTTTTCGTGCAACACTATATTTCCGACTTTGGAACCGGATAGAATTCCGTAGACATGACATGACATAGAGTTCCATTTGGAGAAAAAGAAGAACATTTCGACCTAGCTGGTTTCGCCTTGATATGGTCACGTGATAAAAATTTGATCGTACCAAGACTCTTCCCCGTCCGAACTCTATAACTTTTGTAAAAAACATTTTTCCGTATCTCTCTTAGGTTTGATTATAAGGAAGTCCAGTTCAAAGATTAAGGTGTGGTTTAGAATCAGACACTCTCGCTAATATCCTCTTTTTATTCATTTACCAATTGCATTTACATAACTTCAAACAGGACTCGCATGAGGTAATAAAAAGTATGAAACTTCTTAACGATTTTTCGAAAGTCCAGCTTATTATAGTTTCGTTCCGAATTACTTGCACCCTCTGCAGCTGTGGTCGATATTGCGATGACCTATCACTATAATATCATATCATATCATATCATATCATATCATATCATATCATAGCATATCGTATCATATCATATCATATCATATCATATCATATCATATATTGTGGAGTAATTTTGCTACTGAAAATGTTCAATCTTCAATAATGCAGTTTTGTCACAGCAGTTCATTATCCTTCAAAAATAAAGTCAGGTAAAAGTCTGGCTTTGTGAACAGTCGCCTTTCATCATTGTTACGTGCACTCGACGTAAGAACACTCTCTTGTATCTCCTAATGCCAGAACACAAACCTCGATCATTGATGAACCGAGAACCTTCTGATATTGCGAAAATAACCTGAGTGATTGATCTGTTTTTTCCTAAGAAACTTTCGGATCCGCAAACATAGATATATAGGCACTTCACTCATAGTGTATAATTTTTCATAACACAAGCTAACACATGGCTAAATTATCCGCCCGTATGATAAAGGTTTGTTTTCTCAACAATCAGCATACAGCCTTAATTGATGTTCTTTGCATTTTAATTCCTCAAATCCTTAATACTGTTGGAATTCCATGAAGGGCTGCTCCCTATTCTGCATTTACACCTACATATATATGTATTCATCTCGTTAGTTTCCGCCTATCGTGAAGTAGCTAGGCTTGAGTAATCGAGGTTTGACACGCGATGTTAAATCATGCAGATAGTTATCTGAAAGGCGAATAAATATTGACCACGTCTTCCTATGGAAGCGATAATGAGTTTTATTTAATTATTCATCACCCCAGCAGTCAGTCGCTCTGAATAACCCAATGACCCGAATCTAGAGATTTTCAATGACTGCAGGGATTTTGGAATCTTGATGTTATAGAATGAAAGAACACTCGGACTTTTGCTGGTCTCGGGATGAGCTAATGACCTCAGAAGCTGAGACTGCATGCCCCAGTGGAAAGAAACTTTCAGAACGACTTTCTCACTGCAATCCGTTCTTCCGAGATCATTAATCAGCACGAACGACTATGCTCGAGCAGCTGGTGCCCAATTACTACGCCAATTACCTACAAAAGTCCACCTTGTGAACCTTGATCGTCACTTGGTACACCCAAATATACCGCATATCCAAATTTCTAATCATGGAATGTCGCCGTTTCCATATAAGAACATTAAGTCATTCGAAAGTTTTTTTTCTTGTTTTTGTACAATACGTATTTGAAAGACCATGTCTACCCACGCCTTCCGCGAAAGGACGACGGGTCAGAGATCATCAAACTCAAATTTAAC
The DNA here is from genome assembly GCA_963992785.1 of Tenthredo livida. Lineage (NCBI taxonomy): Eukaryota > Metazoa > Arthropoda > Insecta > Hymenoptera > Tenthredinidae > Tenthredo > Tenthredo livida. Next base: position 20,379,158 of record OZ023067.1, read on the forward strand.
CGGCAACAGATAATGATATCCACGTATACATATCATATACGTATCATGTTGGATTGTCTCAGGGAAATAGTTTTTGCTTTTTCATTTATATGCATTTCCTATGGATGGACGCTTATGGCTTTCAATTGACAATGCAGTTCTCTGCACCATCATCATGAAAGGACTCCATTTTCCACTCAGAGTATCTACTACCTACTTATGAAAAAGCGGCACTACGTATTTCCGTTCAACATCGAAAGTGAATGAATAATTCTTCTTGCACAATACTCGAACTGCGCTTTGCGAATAAACGGATTTCGGAGTAATGAAACTTCTCTGCTTTTATTTCTTTACGATCGGTCATATTGATTACGTATAATTATATTGTATTATATTATATTATATAAATTAAATTAAATAAATAAATATCATAATATACAGACAATATTAATAAATTATATATTAATATTAATATTGTATATCAATATTGAATTTATTAATATTATCTGTATAATATATAATTTTCTTGGCGCCCCCCAGATCAGCTCCAAATAATTCAAAACAAACGTGGGAAAAGTTTGAGCCCCCCATCTTAGAAATTGGCCATTACCAGAGGGGGGTCTCCTCTGCTCCTTTGAAATAAACATGTTTTTCTTTCGATTTTTCAAAGATTTCAGCTGCCGGAAAATTTTGTCAGAACAAAGTTCGACATTGAAAATATTGATCATGAAATAAAAAATTGTGATCCTGAAATTTTGAAATAATTTTTCGGCAAAAAAAAATATATACGTTTCCTCTCATGGGATGACTGTCAGGATCGAATCAGGAGTTCGATTTATCCATCTGGATATAGAATATGGGAACCAGGAATGCGTTCGTAAGTATTCGGGATTTTTAGAAAAAGTTTAGGATGCTCTAGTACGCAGGTCTTTGAAAAATCGAAAAAAAAAACACGTTTATTTCAAAGGAGCAAATGAGACCCCCCTCTGGTAATGGCCAATTTCTAAGATGGGGGGCTCAAACTTTTTCCACGTTTGTTTTAAAATTATGTTTTAGGCCTATATTCTACGTCATCCCGCGTAGCACACAGGGCTGGGTAAAATGGTATCTCGAATCCATTTGAAATGGGAAATGGAAAATGGTTTAAAAATTGTATTTGAAATGCAAAATGGAAATGGTTTTACAGAATACATTTGAAATGTAAAATGTAAAATAGGTATTTGAAATGGATAATGGAATGCAAAATAGTTTCTTTAAAATCATTATATTTTCCAACAACGAAATCTTAGTTACGACTCTCAACTTTCAAGATTTCAATAATGCGTAACAGTAATATTTTTAATGGTATATCAACGATTTTTCCTTCTACTTTTTCCTATACTTTGTATCAAATTTCGTGCAATGTCAAGTATATACCTCATTCACCAGCAAGTATGGGAATCTCTCCTAGACAAATTCTCTCCGTGTACTGTAAAATTTTCAGAAAACAAAAGAAATTAGTATTTCTCCATGAAATACTTTGAAGTATCCGAAATACTATGCAAAAGGTCCCATGTAGATAGATATTCGGAGAATTTTTTGAGCTATATCGTTTGTAACGATACGAAGGAAGAATTTGACGCGCAGGTAGACAACCGAACCGGCCGGCGTGATTAAGTAAACGCGTTAAATTAAACGGACGGTTTTGTCAATACGTTCTTGTGAGCAATATGTATCAAACTCCGAGAATTGAAAAAAAAAGTTCAAGAATTTTTTTCTGGGTACCTGTTAAGAAAAAAAACAAAAAAAAACCTCCGTCACCCTATAGCGGCTATAGTATAGCCAATATCATGTAATTGATGAGGATATTTTTTTTTTTTTTATTCCAAACTAACCATATTTGCCGAATTGTGTACACCATTGATCAATACGCACGGGAAACATCAGCCGACGCAAAGAAGAATAACGTGTGAAACTTAGAATATTTTTTGATGATTATTTCCTCCATTACTATCTTGGCCAATCAGAGTACAGTATTCTCGGTCACGTGGCCTATTTCAATCTGATACTGACCGATCAGGATCAGTTTTGAGGGATTTTAATTTGCAAAACTAATACCTCTCGTTGCTGTGCAACAAAAAATTCGGGAAATATCCAATAATCTTGAAGGTCTTTGGGTATTATAGCTGACAATTTTCACACATACTCATCAAGATGTACATAAAAACGTGTCATAAATTTAATAATATTGCATTCTTAGTTTTTCCCAAATAAATTTCCAAAACTTAGCCTATTTGAACGCTGGTTCACGCCTTACGGCATTTAGCATTTTGTGAATGGCTAAATGGGTTGAGTTTACCATTTTAAATATGCAAAATGCCATTTTACATTTCAAATGCATATTTTAAATGGAACCATTTCAAATGTTACCCAGCCCTGGTAGCACATGAAGTTTCGGGAACGTTGCAGGTACCTTACAATGTATTTTCTAGGTAACATTTCACTTGCGATGGTCCAGTGATATTCAATTCGTGACTCACTAGAGATGATTCCAAAAATTCATATCAGGAAGGTTCCAGGAATCTTCGACGAACATGCATTTCTTACAACCTTCCTGCAATGTTCCATATAGATTCTTCTGGAACCTCGAATCACGTGACCCTATTTATGTGTAATGATATATATGAAGGATTCTTTCTCAAGCGGGCCACCCATTTTCGTCGTAGTCTCGGATTCAGTGGCGGATTTAGGGTTTTCGCCGCCCTAGGCTACGAGATTTCGCCCCCCCCCCCCCCCCATCCGAAGAAATATTTTGCAAAACTAATAAAAATTATTAAATTAAAAAATATATATAATTTTCGTATTTTTTGCTTATTTTTGGCAAAAAGTTAGCGCCCCCTAAAATTTGCCGCCCTAGGCTGCAGCCTACTTAGCCTACTGGTAAATCCGCCACTGCTCGGATTAATTTCATTTCTTCCTCCGATGATTAGCCTACTTTTAAGGAGTTATGCTGAATTTTCGCAGATTTTTAGCACTGACAGGAGCGTAGATATATGAAATATCTGGATAATCTGTTTATTTCACGTATTTATAAATTACTGATAATAGAAAAAAATCAAAATACATGAAAGTTATGTTCTTTTATCAGCTTTTCTGATGTTAGGGTTCTGAACATCAAGCTTGGTAGATGAAATTACGTCGAATAAAGGCCTGAAACAGGATGTTTGTGTATTATTTACCCTAGTTTAATTTCAACATCCTGAACATGTTTACCTAGCTAATTTGTATCCCCTCAAGGGAACTCCGTAAGATGTCGTTATTTTTCGATAATACGAAGAATCCTAATTTCTCGGTCATTTCTATATCAAACGAGATAAGATATAGGGGTGAGAATGTGTGGCTTGCCAACACCGAGTAGCCAGGTATTTCAAAAGTGCAACAAATCTATTTCGTCTGTAAATAATCCCACGATTTCTCTGATGATAACTAAGTCTGCAAAAAAAATTCGAAATTTTGAAAAAACGAAATACTTGGCCACTTTCTGCTGACCTAAAGCAGTGGTCTCCATAGTTTCATCCCGATCAGTTGTGTGGTATGGGAGATACTACGAATTGCGTTCTAGAGTTGATCAAAGCGTACTGTATCGAAAGTCCCTCAAACTTAAGGAACTGCTAAATATACACGAGCTTGTTTGAAGTCTGGATTCATTTTTATAATCTGGGCCTCGAGTGCGAAGTAAAAACTGATATGATAATGAAACCAGGTGAGAAGTGATTGCAATAGTTTGTTCTTGATAAAGATTCCATTGCAACCGGAGTGCCGTGTCAGTCGTTGCAATGACGAAATGAATTGAAAACGGCATTGAGCTGTGGTGAAAATGAAAAGTTGTTGTCCTTATTAGAAATTTGACACTTCTATACGCGTTGCAGATTTACTGTTCGCTATTCCTTGCCCAGCTAAAACCAAGCTGGTAGGAAGGTCTTGTTTCACACGCAACACCGTGTCACTCGAGATGTATAAAGGCATGCATTTCGCTGCAGCCAGCTCCGATGCGGGTGTAACGCAACGTGTACTTAGTACGTAATTCGAAAAATTCAGTGGTCTGCATTTTCGTTTCAACTTCAGAATGCGGTGGCTAACTATATTTGGAAACACATGTTTCTGTGTGTCCCTCTCCTCTTACGAATCACCCTTGCGCCATTTATTATAGCTGTATAAGTACCAGGAAATAATTACGGCTACCATTTTCTTCTGTGTTATTTGACCTCCTTAATTGAATATGCAATTAATCGACAAATTCTTCTCCGATACGAGTATTATTCGAACTTCGAACACCTATAGGAGAATTTTTCATACGTATACCTAACCACGTCAGAACTGCAGCCTGCTTGCCTCGAAACTTACGTTTTTTAGATTTTCCAACCGATTTTAAGCGATTACATACACGTGTGTGTCATTAGATTCTGCAAAGACTCCGATCATTTTCATGCAATTCTAGACATTATTATTGTGGAATTTTGAATACATATCGCTGTAGGAATATCGCTGGATTTTACTGTACAGATTTATGGGAATTTCAGTGATGAATTATAGAACTTTTAATATTTCATTGAATTTTTAATAACATATATTTCATGAATTCGCATGTCTGCAGGTTTTTGAATGAAATTTTTCATATTTCGTAAATAATCATAAAAATTGTAATGAGAAAATTGTAAACTAGCAGTTAGTATTTCCACAGTATTTTTATCCTAGGCAAATTTTTTATCGGTTGAAAAGTGATCCACATATTTCTGCGAGACTTTGAGGGGTTTATGAATCGATTTGAAAATTTGGTAAAATCTTCTTCTAATTAAGACTTCAGGGGGTTGATTCTGTAGCGGAAATAACAGCAAAATAGTACTGAAGTCATGAAAAAGAATAGGCGGCTGCCAATGAGCTGCTCCTATTTCATGAATTGACATTATTTTCTGCAGCTATTTTGCAGTTATGAAGTTACAGAATCAACCCTCTGAAGTAATTGATGTTATTATAAGTGTGTCATTCAACGTTTCAGCATGATACGCACTCAAGGTATAGTAATACTTCATTATTCGTCGTTGAAATTTTTTTTAGTTTCTGGTTTATAATTTTTTGAGGAATCTAAAAATTGAAATTTGGATTTCACGTACAGGGGCTCGATTCTTGAGATCATGCGATAAATTTTCGTATGCGAAATTCGCCTTTTGACCAATCATGTGATAGTTCCAAAGAAAGCGAACATCGCAATTGGCCGGAAACCGAATCTCGCATACGAAAATTGATCGCATGATATCCAGAATCGAGCTCCAGATAGCTTTACAAAAACCAAAAGGAAGCGTGGTTCCTAAATTAACGTGCCATCAAAAATTATGAAGCTGGAAGTCGAAATATTTGAATGTATACCTAAAAACTATTTTTTAAAATCATATTTCTTCGTTGGCGCAGTTCCCGTCATTTTTTACTCGTAAAAAACGTCCTGTCATTTGTAAACCTTTGCAATTTTTCAGATTTCATAAATACGAACGCGTATTTGTATCGTGGGTTAAAGGAAAAACATTACAAAAAAAAATAGAGCAAAAAATGAAAATGAAAATAAAAAACCATGTTATAAGACTTATAATATAAGTTATGATGATAAACTTAAGATAAATGAATCTTTTTCGTCAAAAAAACGATTTTTCGATTTTTTTCACCGTAACTTCTTAAGGGATCCGAGCAGGGCCGTCTTAGGCCAAATTACTGGATCGCACACAAAATTTAGATGGCTGACGCAAATAGGGGAGACCGGGTACAAAAGTAACAGCGGGTCGAAAGTAACAAAGCTTCCTACAACGCACACAATCAAATCTAGAAGTTGTGTTTTATACAGGAGTAAGCGTGTTCGATACTGATACAGTTTGAGCCATTGATTGTGCCCGTGCGTGAAATTTACACGTTTTATTGGAGATTTTGTGTTTTTGCCGCCTCAAGTAAGTTTTTCGATTCTTGATATTCTTATGAAAACCTGTAGTAAATATGTCAATACTACAATGAATTTTTGCCAGATTATTCTTGAAAAGTCGCTTTATTAGTGGCGGTGTAGAAGTTCTATGTTCTGTTTGTTTTTTTGAAGTTATAATTTTTTTATTCTGGAAAATGAGGTTGGGGACGAAAGTAACACAACACCACGGGGTTATGTTAACCAGGCATTAGGTACCTATTGTAATTTTTTCATTGATTTTGAGAATGCCTCGAAGTTACTTACGATCAAAAGATTCTTGTGTTTTTGTTATTAACTTGTTATTTCAATAATAGTGAAGAAAATGAATATTTGAGTATTGTTCTTTCATAAATATTCAATAATTAGTTGATTTACTATAAGTGGAGATTATCTGATGATATTATAATATTTTTTACTTCATTATAATCAATTCTGTGGAATCCTGTAAGATTAAGTGAAGTATCCGTACTGATTCGCTCATAAAATCCCGATGCTACTTTCGTCCCCATAGTGTGTTACTTTCGTCCTGATGCTCAGGACGAAAGTAACAATCGACACTTTTTTTTTGCAGCCTTGTAATTGTTAGAAGCCAAGATATATTAAATAAAACTATGATGTACATTTGTAGAGTAAAGACGAAAGTTTCAGAGGGCTATATTCATTTTATCGAAAATATCATTGATAGCTAGAAATCAGAGTTTAAAAAAAAGTGTTACTTTTGTACCCGGTCTCCCCTACTTAAAGGGCAATGCCTAGTCGCCCACCTCCTTTTGGTTGAAGAAGAAACGTTTCGATTATCATCCGAACCGAGGCGTCTGAAACGAAAAAAAAAAACTGTTTTTTTTTCATCCCAACAATATTTCTTTATCGTCTATATTAATTGCTGCGAGTCATGAACTTCTGTGTTAAAATTAATATAGGGGAGACCGGGGTAAAATGATCCCGCGGGGCAAAACGATCATGTTAGGTTCTGAGATAATTAGCGTTACTGGACAACTCGGTATTGGACAAATAATATGCAAAGTAGTTGTAGAAAACAATGCGTGTTAGCAGAAGAACGCCAACTTAAGTATTACGTGTTCTGCTTATAAAAAACTACTTCGGAGACGTCGCGATCTAAGGTAACTGCCGAGTAACTGCCGTACGTTGATCGCTCTAAACATTGTATCCTATTTATAAACAAAATGTCGACTACATGGTCTAAGGTGATACACCAACGGTAGGCAAGTAATTTCTAGTGGGGTCCAGATACTTTTGAATACTTTTATCGAGGTCCAGAGATAAGAAAGAAAGACGTCAAATACACCACAGTCCCGGGTAGAAATCATTCCAGACTGCCCTGAATGATTGCAAGGCCCTTAAGTGGCAAGTCCCGTCGGTCGGGAATCTGTTTAGCGGGAAATGCCCTTTCATGGCCCATTCACGTCTGACCTGAAAATTTTTAGATTCTAGGCCTTCACGGAAGGGCCCTGTAAAGCCCTGTCCAGACAATAAACTTATTGAGAATTCAAGTTTCACTTGAACGGGGATTTCCCTGTCCGGTCCAGACAAAAATTATCCTCAATCGTGATGCATATGATATTAGAGTGATCCTTAAAAGTAATTTTTTTTTATTCACCTGTTACGTATTCCATACCTTCTCTATACCTACCCGATACTCATCTTCATACCCTCACTATCAATACCGAAGACATAACATCCTGCATGCATCCAGTCTCACTGTCTCTAACCAGAAAGAGCTTCCATCCTTACATTCCCAGAACTTCATCCCTACCTATAAGCATGCTCATGCCCGGGACAATGGAAAAGATGATCTCATTATTCAGCTCATCAGTAGCGATTTATTGTCATTGCACTTGCATCGGGCACTTCGATCAGAATTATTAACGAGAGCAGTCGCTCCAGCACTTGCACCAAAATCGTCAAAGAGAGCACTCACTCCTAACTAGCTCCCGATATTATAAAACGCTAACTCAAAATCACTCATCACTTATACTCAATAACGTGTACAGATGGTTCTACCATCTCTGTAATCACTAGTAATAAACCATTATTCTGTTATTATATATAAGTTCACATCAATCTCCTATTACCTGAAATCCGGTTACCTTAAGGTGTAAAACGAGGGACGAACTCAACGATAGCTCTATCTTACCCATAAGAACAACGATCTCTATTCATTACATTGGTAGCAACTCTATCTCCATTCATTACACACCCCATAAAAAGTTTCCTTTTTGTGTAAAAACATGAGGTACATTTGTTTTTTGTAAAAAAAAATCAAAAGAACACCGGTAGACTACTATCAAGAGAACTACCGGTACCGGTAGACGATCAAAGTTTTTTTTCGATTAATCTGCAGTTTTTTGGAAATGTGTGACAACATATGCAGATTCAACAAAAAACTGAAAAAAAATTTTTCATCTTCAAAAATTTTTTTCCAAAATTTCGGTTTTCTTACAAATTTTGATATTTTACAAATTTTTTTTTCAAAATTTCCAATTTTTTTTTCTTTTTTCAGTTTGTTGTCAAATTTGCATATTTTGTGACACATTTCCAAAAAACTGCAGATCTATCAAAACGAAAACTTTGATCGTCTGCCGGTACGTGTTCTTTTCATTTTTTTCACGAAAAACACATGTGAGCCATTCCACGTCAGACCGGACAAAATAAATCAAAAATTGACCTCGATGTTACCGATTTCGCTCTAATTTTTTTTACGGGTTCTATGGAACAAATAAATTCATGAAACAATTTTTCGTTTTTTTTTTTGGCCCCTATTTTCCAAGTTACATGGGGGTGAAATTCAGCAAAAAGAGCCAAAAATCGAAAACATACTCCCCTTCAAACGGTCATATCTTTGATTGTATTCAACCTAGAGACTTCGTCCAGGAACCATTTCAAAGCTGTTGAATGACACTATTATTATATATTCATTAAATTTTACGATAACGAACAATTCGATTTGTTATAAACAAATACAATATTCAAACGTGGTTTTCAAGGCAAGAACCACGCGTAAAAATTCTGAAAAAAATATGAGAGTATTCCTTGATCAATTCTCCACAAGATCGTTGAGTCAAAAGGATCAAGAACCGATGGAAACCATGTTAAAACGATTGATTTATAAGCGACGGCGCGCGCCGCCGCTGCAAGACCCGGCTCGGGTACGGTTTTTCCGTGGCAGCGGGCGCCGTCGCTTATAAATAAATCGTTTTCACCTAGTTTCCATCGTTTCTCCATCCTTTTGACTTAACGATTTTATAGAGAATTGATCAAGGAATACGCTCATATTTTTTTGAGACCGCTATCGCGTGGCCCTCACTTTGAAAATCACGTTTGAATAATATATTTGTTTATAACAAATAGAATTGTTTGTTACCGCAGGATAAAATAAATATATAAAAATAGTGTCATTCAACAGCTTTGAAATGGTTCCTGGACGAAGTCTCTAGGTTGAATACATTCAAAGATATGACCGTTTGAAGGGGAGTATGTTTTCGATTTTTGGCTCTTTTTGCTGAATTTCACCCCCGTGCAACTTGAAAAATAGGGGCCAAAAAAAAAACGAAAAATTGTTTCATGAATTTATTTGTTCCATAGAACCCGTAAAAAAAATTAGAGCGAAATCGGTAACATCGAGGTCAAAAAGCTGTCCGGTTTGACGTGGAATTGCTCACATTACGATGGGTCAATCGTGATTTAGGTTTAGGTTTTTCTGTGTGTAATCATGTTTCCCTTGGGGGGATCATTTTTCCCCGGTCTCCCCTAGATCGTTTGGTTCGTATATTATGCGAGCAGTAGTGTTACCAACCAAATTTTCCTCCGAAAAATTTCAGACGTAAGATATTATGTTCTTGGGACCCTTGAATATTTTCAATTTCAGTACTCTGAAATATGACCTCACAAATTTTCTATAGATATGAGCAAAAATTCAGATTTAATAATCAAAAACACCACATGTTCTCATAAACTCGTCCCTGCAGGTGTGGTCCGGAAATTCAACATCTAGCGCCCTCAGACGCTTATGGGGTTTAAGGGGGGGGGGGGGGGGGGGGGGGGTATACCCGATTTGTTACCGACACCGCCTATATCTCCGAAACGGGGCTATCAATCGACTTGTCCTTTCGGCAGCCGATGTTTGACAAGTAATGAAATCGAACTGGTACATTTGATCGAATGAAATCGGGATTTTTTTTGATCGAAAAGTGTTGGCGTGCCAGTTATATCGACTTATATCAAAGCCTACGCATAAAAAATGCAAAATCGACCGAGAGAGCCCGATTCTATCGAGAATTCCGAACACAACCATCCCAAAACATCTTTGTTTTCGACAACGATGAAGGGGCCAGTTGTATTCTACGTTTTGTGGTAATTTTCGCGATTGTCAACGGCTGAGAGCAGCTGAGAGCGGCCATTGCCGCTAATGTTAATATATTAGTTCCCAGACCGACCGTGAGATGTAGCCACGCGCAAATTTTTAGCTTATTAGTGAGAGGCGATTGGACTGCAGGTCGAGTCACGTGGTTACAGGTGTATCAACGTAACAGCGTGGCGACATCTCACGGGTGGTGTGGGAACTAATATAATGACATTAGCGGCAATGGCCGCTCTCAGCTGCTCTCAGCCGTTGACAATCGCGAAAATTACCACAAAAACGTAGAATACAACTGGCCCCTTCATCGTTGTCGAAAACAAAGATGTTTTGGGATGGTTGTGTTCGGAATTCTCAATAGAATCGGGCTCTCTCGGTCGATTTTGCATTTTTTATGCGTAGGCTTTGATATAAGTCGATATAACTGGCACGCCAACACTTTTCGATCAAAAAAAAAAAAAAAAATCCCCATTTCATTCGATCAAATGTACCAGTTCGAACTAATTACTCGTCAAACATCGGCTGCGAAAAGACAAGTCGATTGATAGCCCCGTTTCGGAGATATAGGCAGTGTCGGTAACAAATCGGGTATACCCCCCCCCCCCCCCCCCCCCCTCAACATTTATTTTTTGAGTGGTCGAATCCATACACTCAGTAAAATAATTACGTTCCCAAATTATGTCGAAATATTTATTTCTATATAGAAAATCGAGACGATTTAAAAAGTATCTTATCTGTTTCTTCGATTTCTGATATTTTTTTTTCTAGTTTTCTTCGCATCGTTTATTCAATACGCACGGTTAATCGTGAGTTGATACTTCCGAGGAAATAATGTATACAAGTCGGGATATTTGAGAAGAAAGTGAAAGTGCAGAAAGAGCCATTTATTATTTTTGTTGAGACGCAATCATTGCGGGAGAGATAACATCTTACAGGAAATTGGCTTCGCCAAGTTAAATTGAAACTCGAATTAATTGAACCGTTTATTACGGAAAGGGAGTATCTAAACACAAGGCCTGCACACTGCGGTCCAAAAGGATCTCGGTTGGATGAATTGCATAGATGTTACCAGCTGCTCCATGAAGAACATTGAATGTAATTTCTTATTTTTTTTCTAGGCCTAGGATGATTCTAAAATATTTGATAAAAGAATCACCATTATCTTAATACGATTCGTTTCGTGTATTTTATAAAAAATCATTGTAGCTGTCATGTTTTATTTCAGATCGTGACATAAGACATACAATTTTCTGATTTCTAATTTCTTATTTTTTATTTTTTGTTTCTTATTTCTGAGTAATTTATTTATTTCCTTTAATATGGAAGCTTCTTATCAAATCTGACCTGAGACATCAGTCTGTATTCTCGGGTATACATACATCCCATGCTAAATCGAAAGGAACAAATCCTGACCATATACCTAGTTGATTGATTTGATCGATAATTTTCGATACTCTTTTTCTGCCTATAAAAAATTCTCTGAAAGTTTTTCAGGTTTTTTTCCTTCACCATTTTTTGAATAATAATTTTTCAGAACTCGATGTTTTGCCGTTTTTATCATGTTTTAATTGGTTTGAAAGAAATTCGAAAAATTGAAACAACAAAAAAAAAACTATGAGAACGTTATGCTACCTCCAGAAAAAGTGCAGGCATTTATTTCCTTTCTTTCTTATCCACGTAAAATAGAGCACTGAGCTCCTTTTCTCCCTAAACTATTGAGTTTAATCGAACAATGAAAAAGATCAAAACAATAGTTTTCTTCTTTTAGAAGAGGATTTTTGAAGTCTCTCTTTCGAACAGTGCGTTTGCCACGGAAATCTATTCTACAGATACTGTAAATCTTTGAAAAAAAATGCATCGTTTTGATCTTTTCGATTTTGAAACTAGACTGAATAATATACTTTAGGAAAAATGAAATTTAATGCACTTTTCCCCGCAACAAAGTATGAAAAACTAAAATGAAAAGGAGATGGTATAATGTTCCTCGTTTACCTGTGATTTTGTTATTTCAACCACTACAAAGAGGAAGGAGGGACTTTTTTATTTTAGTTTTGAATAATTTTTAACTCAAAAACAGTTGAAAGAAAAAAATCTGAAAAAACTCCGTACAACGTTTTACCAATAGCAAAAGTCAAAACAATACGAAATAATCACCGAACTAATAAAAAAAATAGTTAGGATTTCTTCCTATCGATTTGGCATGGAATGCCCCATATAATTAAATATGTACTACCTCCGGAATTCGTTCTCAAATATTTCCTGACCAAATCATTTTCTCAACATTTAGTCATACTGAATATGTTTGGTCCTTTTCTGCAATAAAACTGTTCCATTATTAGATAAACGACCCTGGTAGAAATTTATCTAGAACTGCTAGCCTGCAATATAGGCCTGTCTAGATTTTTCTAGATTTGCTAGATTCACTATATTTTATAGATTTGCAATACAGACCTGCCTAGATTTTTCTAGATTTGCTAGATTCACTAGATTTTATAGATTTGCAATACAGACCTGCCTAGATTTTTCTAGATTTGCTAGATTCACTAGGTTTTCGAGATTTGCAATACAAACCTGCCTAGATCTTTCTAGATTCGCTAGATCGAAATGTGATTAAATATTATCGTACAATATGAATATGTTTCATTCAAATAAACATAGTCAAGTTAGTTCTGACCACGTTCACACATTACAAAACAAAATGTCATTTTGTTACATTAGAAGACGTAATCAATTGAACCAGTTTTAATTAATCAATATTAATCAATTGATAATTATTAATAAATAATAGCTGTGAGAATATGAGTAATATTGACATAGAATCGTATTCAAAACTCATTGCTTTTCTGAGACAGCAAGCTGTTGGTTTCAAAAGTAAGAAATCCAAAGACCCAACATCAGATGACATTGAAAAATATCTGAACGAAGCTCCCGATCAAATTCATTTAGCAACAAAAGTAACTGAAAATCAATCTATTCGTTAATTAAAATCTTATTACTTGAAAATTTACTAGAGTTATGATTATTTATACAATTACAGGATGCTCTAATTTTTGGAATTACGGGTGCGTGTCGAAGAGAAGAGTTGAGTAAAATGACAGTGAATGATATTCAAGATTTGAAGTCATCAGTATTTGTGGCTAAACTTGCAGTCATAAGAGCTCACATAAAACGTACCTTTACTGCGACAAACAAATTTTATACTACTATCAAGAATTATCAAGTACTACGTCCACCTAATTGTAAATGTGATGCGACTTGGTTTGAATTACGTAAATGGAAAATGTACTCAGCAGCAATCGGTATCCATAAATAAACGTGCACCTCAAAAAAATTCGTTCCTCATTATCATCGTTTTCAGAAAATAAGCTGAAAACTGTACAGATGTAATCTAGGGCTATACTGATACTTCTGGCTAGCATTGCTAGATAGCGTCTAGAAGGGACAAGTGTTACATTTCTGTCCGGGAATCTGTACAGTTTTACTAGATAGGCCTAGATTGCAGTCTCGCGGATCTAGCTAGACCTAGACAGAATACGGTAAAAATTTCTACCAGGGGACTTCAAATATTTTCAAACGAATTTTGTTTTCTTCTCTAGTTTTTTTGCTTATTAAATATTAAGTGCGAATTTGAATATGCTGCCACCGCATTAGGTGATCGATAATAAATTGATTACCAATAATTATATAACAACATTATAAATGGAACAGCAGCGCGAGATATAAAATATGTACTTATAAGTCCAAACATAACCTCCCTTCTAAATAGAATAGAGTCATTGAACTTTCGCAGCAATTGCTATTCAGTCTAGTATATCGCGAGCATCGTCAGCGAAAGGTTTGAGCTGCTAGCAAAGTTCTTTACCTCAAGATTCAACCTGCTCTCATAATTCATTATGTTTTTTATCCGCTGTCTTATTTCACCTCTTTTGTTTCTTTCTTTCTTCGTGTCTTTTATCAAGTCGAAGAATTCCGATTTCAGAACCTTTTCATGCATAAAGGGGCTTGTTGAAAATTTTCAAAGTTTTTTGAAAATAATGCATGAATTCGATTTTGACTGTATATGATCGTTGATCGGTTCGTTTGTAGCTGTTTCTATGGGTATGTTACAGACGTACGCATGCCCTCGCCTACATCGAGTGCAGCTGCTGCAGGATAAATGAAAAATAGGATACAGAGACCCGAGACACTAGTGACCGACTTTTGGATAACGGTTTTCTTCAATCATTTTTATTCAGATCTTTATTCACGGGGAGGGACAGAATATACTGACGTGCAGATCTGACCCATTCTAATTACGTAACGAGCCATATCCCAAACTTTAAGTTCTTATGTAAGTATGGAGAAGAAAAAAATATTGTTTCGCATTATTCCTAAATGAATTCTGCCGCAGGCGACAAATTATACGAAGTGACTTATTATGGATGTAAAAACTATTTTTATTTTTGTCCTTTCTACATGCGACCCTTTCCAATTTCGGGGAATATTTATAATTTTTCTTTTCGTCGTAGAGCAATTAATATTATCAAGGTGAAAAAAATTATCTGGTATATAATATCGAGTACAAATAGTCGATAAATATTATCTGATAACCGCTGTCGCAGTATATTGACTTAAGCCAAGCTACTCTGAGATTGGTTCGCTTATTACTCATTATAGTTCTATATATATAACGCTTATAACTCACCCGACTTAACAATCACTTTTTGAGGAAGTCGTCGATTTTCAACCTTTCATGGAAGTCTCGATAACTTTTACTGGACAAGTGGGGACATATGTATTTCTTACCAAGTAACCGAGCCGTTTCATTGTATGATATTTCGTCTTCCAAAGACTACGAGAAAAGTTGATTTTTTTCTTACAATTCTTGACGCTATCTAGAAAACGCAATTTTTCAACTCTTGGCAATAATAATTATAAATACGTTCAAGACCATTTTTATGATTCTTAATCTCGATGTAATTTCAACATTACTAAACATTTTGTATTCGTAGCCGAACAAATAATCATGCGATTTCTTAAGAATCCAAGAAAAAATTGCCGCAAATGAAGTCTTTCCAATTCATGTTGAAATTATTGAGATGAAATATTGGAATCCCTCTGGAATAAAATAGAAGAGAAAAAACGCAAAATTTCATGCACTATCGGTTTTTATTCACCATAGAATTTTCGTTGTTTTTTTTATTTTTTTTAATGGTAAAAATCGCGTTTTTGAGATAGAGAGATAGACATGTGATTGCCAGATTGGGATCTCAAGAGGTTCGAATGACTGATAGCTGAAATCATCAATTATTCAGGTTACCATAAGAAATATATGAATACATGGGGAGTTCCATGCCAACCTGGACAGCCTCTGACCCTGACCACTCTTGATCTTTCTCACATTTCCTTCTGATATTCGGCAGGCTGAAAGAAATGCTCGTAATTTCTTTCACATTTTTATCTCAACTGGTTTTCGATTTATAGATTTTTGAAAATTTGCGAATCCTGACGATCGTCAAATGTATGTTTGGATCTGAAATGCCACTTTTGAAAAAAGTACTCGCGAATATTTGTGCCTTGTCCTTGATAGCAAATTCTTCGTTTAAATATGTAGAATCAATTTTTTTCAACGAATGACATGATTCATAATTCTGAAAAAAAATACTGGAAAAAACAATGGGTTAAGGGGGGGGGTAGGGTCTTGAAATTTCAAATTTTTCATTTTTTTTTTATTTGCTCATATGAAAGTATAGACATTCAAGAATAGTGTGTAAAATTTTCAAAGCGATCGGAGCAAAATTATGAGAGTTGTGATGTTTACAGCGGAGCGCTCTGTTCGGTGCCGGCCTGAGTTTTGAACGCTTTGAAAACTTTAAACGCGTTTATCTCGGAACTACCTTTTTCAAAGTCCGTTGCCGCGATATCTCGAAATCTAATGAACCGATCCTTATGAAAATTTAATCCCATATTCTTGATCTACTTTTTCAGACATTGACGTCGGGTTTTTTCAAAATTTACAACAAATATTGATTTTACAATAACAATTAGACCTTTTTTTTCGCCGAAAATCGCTGTTTTAACTTCAAAGTGCTGCCAAAAATTAAAAAAAAAATCCTACAAAAAAATTCGCTTCGTCAATTTCAGGGGAAAGTCATGTAATTTTCAAAATTTCCTGGTTTTTTGATTTCGGATGATCTAGTGACGAGTTATCAGGGCAACGGAAAACCAACTTTTTTTCGAGGCGTCTTCGGGAATCTGCTGCCAATCATTTATTCATTTATATTTTCACTAAAAAAAAATACCACTTATTGATGAAATGTTATTTTATCCGGAGCAGTTTATAAAAATAAATAATATTTAGCTCATCGCCGAAAAAAAAATGATAAAAAATGGTCATTTTTTCAGGCTACAGACCCTACCCCCCCCCCCCTTAATGAGGTCCAAGCTTTAAAATTAATAAAAATATGAAATTAGTTAAAATCCGATTTATAATTAATATAGGTATAGAGTTGGACTACGACCGAGATGAAAGTCGTTAAATATATTATTGCGGCAAATAGTGCGGAGAATGTTAATCAATTAGTTTGGTTGATTTATTTGCTATGAAACAGGATTGATGAAACGAATAAAACTACCCTATGAGTTATACTTTAGTCTCACTTACACCTACTGACATTTTGTCAGAGTGATGAATAAGTAAATAACGATATCTTAGTTCTCCACCTGACATGAATATCAATTATAGTTTCTAATCCTCCGAAGACATCCGTAAAATATATGAATTAATTCAAGATATAAAAAAAGGAGCTCTACTTGACCGCGATTCAATATTAGTGGATATAACCGCATGAAATAGATTTTCAAAAGAGACGATTCAGTCATTCCGTTTCTCTATAAAGATAATTGAATGTTCGCCAACGGTGTATTGTATATTTATTGCAACAGTATTTGAATGTTAAATATATCAAACAAAATTAAAACACACAAACTCAAGTTTTAATATATCATTGTGTCATACATAGAAATATAAACATATTTATCTTAACTTAAATGTAGACAAGGTTCAGATAAGTGATGTAAGATATTGTTAAGACTAGCCATTATCAGGTAAACGGTTAGTATTGAAGATTTATTCTAGCCGGTGGTTATACTAGCTCAAGCACAGCGTTTCTACATTACCGAGATCATTTTCTATTGTACATTATATTAAATTTAATCATCTCCCAATAAGATGATTGGTCAGTATTTGTATCCTATGCCGACATTACGGTATCATTTACACTATCACTACACTGTTAAATTCGAACAGTTTGTCGAAAGGGCCGTATATAGATTTTGTTTAAATTATATCAATGTGCGTAGTTGTCTCTAGATATTTAAAGATTATTATTAATATTATTATTATTCTTGTAACTTCATCTTATCTATATATATTATCAATGGAAGAAAAAAAAACCTTATCGGTGGACATACATAATATTATACGGCACGGGCTGAAACAAGTACAACTACAAACGATCAGACAAATAAAGTTCCAAACCACTATAATTATGCATTTTGGGGTGACGAGTACGAATATTACCGATGCCGGCGCTACCGTCGTACCATCATGGCGGCTGAAATGAGAAGTTCCGTCAGTTAGAATATTTGTATTTCGAAAGAAAAAGCCGGTGATGTGATGGAAGTAATTGCGGGCTCGAATCTTCACCATCAATAGAAATTTAGCACTGGCAGCAGTTATGCATATCATATTGACAATATAAAGTTGCAGTGTTCTATTTTCGAAAAAATGTTAGATTAAACCATATTTAATCACGAAATTTAACGTTAAAAACTCGATAAACCATGAAATATTTGTCAGTTCTGCAGAACGAGGCATCGTAAAATTCGATCCCACGTATCGTTTGAATAGCCCAAAGCAAAGAACAAAATTGAGATCTGAGCAAACGCCCCGTCAAATATGTATAGAGATACCTAAATTTTTAGTCGATTCTTAAATGCAGAAGCCGCATCATCCTTTACAATATTTTCTCCAATTATCGAATGTTGAATCTTCACGGTGGTTGGGGCTTACTCCGGCTTCCAATCTCCCCCTCGACGTTAGACCTGTCTTTTGAGTCCTTATCGGAATTATCTTTTTTCTCTTCTTTTTTTTTTCCATCCATTACGCCCAATTTTTTTTCGTATTTTCTCACCTCTTCGTTGACTACCGAATTTATTGACAAGGACAATTCTTTGCCGAGCGATAGTTTCCGGATCTTTGCACTCGAAGGTACGATTTGTTCCTGAAATGATGTTCAGGTTATAATTGGCTCGTAACAATGCCCAAAATGATCATATGCCACTAATTGTAAAAAGAATGAATACTCACGTCTTCGTCAGAGGTGACTTCTCTTTGGGACAAAGATACGATATCGCTGATAAAAGAGTCTATAACTTTATCGTCTAGAGTGTATACTTCGGTTTCATTTTCATCTTCGTCGGTGTCTTCAGGCTCGTATTCAACGTTATGAAATTGTTTTTTTTCAGGAGAAACGGTCCAATCGTCGTTAATCTTAACAGTAATTTCTGGACACCCTAAAATTCGTTCGAAGAAAACTTTATACCAAAGATATGAATTCTATTAATATACACATATGTGTGTGTACCTAGCTAAGCGAGATTACAATCAATCAAAAAGATAAAACGAACGTTGGACTCAGACAAAATTTCAAGAGTGAGTATACTAGACTGGAAAAAATAACAATGAATGACATGAAATGCACAAGAATTAATGATAATTGTTTCTGTTTCTCCTTAATAGTTAATACACACCGAGTAGCTAAATCTTTTGAGGTAAATATTGAAACCGTAAGACAAAGTGTACAACAACATACACACAATTTTATACTTTTATCAGGCGTTCATATGCTTATCAGTAATTGAAAATAAAGCTCGTGGAGCACTATCTCTCTCAATATATATATATATACGTTATGTAATTAATCACGTACACGAGTTTCGTCTAGAAAAATATCCCCAGTATTTAATTGAAGGAGGGAATATATTTCGAATATGTACTCGATTCCCGGAATGAGTCCCGATCGATTAATTATTTCTTCTTTTATAAAATTACCATATTCGTTATTAGTACTCGGGTGGAAATAGAATTTTACAACGTCTCGAAACTAATTATACGCTTCCAGATACGGAGGAGTTTTATGAAAGACGTTGTTGAAAACCTTCAACAATAGAGAATGCATTTTTTTCCGAACGTAGTAATCGCGTTTCAATAATTTCCACACTCGTGTTTCTATGTCCATTCCTACTCCTATACGTACCAAGTGGGTCGTCGTCATCGTCGTTAAATCCATTACAGTTGCTCGGTGAATAATTTGGATCAATTCGCATCAAACCACAAGCATTGGTCAGTTGCTCAAGCCCATAGATGTCTTCCATTGTGGAAGATGCGATTTTGTCCGATCACCTGCAGATTTCAACAACAACGAAAATTATCATTAGTAGTTATTCGAATCAGAACGCTTATCACTAATAATTGGTGTATCCAATTTAGTTATCTTTGTTTCAAGCTTTTCAAATCGAGTGTCTAAATTTAAAGATAAATTTTTCCCGTCATTAGGATATAATCATAATATTGGGTTTTTGACAAACTTTTTTAATGTTTCTTCCGATGAAATTGATAAACCGACGATATTGAAACCTTGACCTCGATAAAAGTTGATTTTTGAAAAATTAATATTACACACTTTTCATACGGGGGGGGGGGGGGGGGGGGGATCCAAGATTCTGATTTATTCTGATTATATTCAAACTGAGGATTATTCAAAGAGAATATATAATTGCGTCCCAAAATACCTTTCTATTCCGTTATTGTATAATATAACGAAAATATATCGTAGTGGAATTGAATAAACGTGTATAATGATAAGCCTGCACGCACCACCTATTGCGTCACATAAAACTATACATGCATTATATGTATATAGAAAAACGCGTATAATAACAATATACATATTATATAAATACAAACACTAATCAACAATAAAGAGATAAGGAAGTCAGCTCACCGGTTGAATTCTGTTGGAATTGAATTAGAATTCAATTCACACCTGGTCTTCGCTTTGTTTAGATTTAGTTCTTCAAGTCCAATCCGATTCCGAGACCCGCAACGTGATCAGTGAAGACTCGCGTATACCGCGCGATATCAACTAGCCGAAAGACACCATCGGAATGAGCCGCCTCTAACCAAAGGCAATTGAAGCATGCGCGCGCATGAGTTATGAGACACGAAAACGGGATGTACACACGTGATTTCTGACGCCAGCGGCGCGCGCCGAACCATCATAAATGCCATATCGCGGTACGTGACTATTGTGACGTCGGGGAGTGAAAGAAGCGCGAATGAAATTTTAATTTCTTACCAAAGGGAAGATGTATATAATTATATTCACTATTTGTTATTGTCATGTGTCACATCTTCTTTATTTTCAACATATAGTATATTTAGGTACACGTAGAATGACATGCAATATGCAAATTATAAAACCGCAAAGATAAATAAATGACTCATCATATATAGACGATGAAAGAGGCCATCGGCCGCGATTCTGAGATCATCATTTTAAATGGTATCCAAAAGTCTATGTAACCGCCCGGAAGTCAATACTTAGCTGATCATACCTAAATGGCATGATCAACACTCTAACATAATTACTTTACAAGTTGATTGCCCATCCATTATTAAAAAAAAATAAAAAAAACCTTTGACCATAAATCATAATTCTATTACATAACGGAAAAGGAAAAATAATTCCACATGTTGATAAACCAATGACGTGTTTTATTTTCTTGAAAACGAAAAAAAAAATGTTATAATAATACAGATAAGTAAAGTGTCCATCATTCCTTAATTAAAATATTACAGTTAATAAAATGTACACACAATAGTAAAGGCTACACAATCATGTTATGCGTTAGGCACCTGTTTTATCTACGTAGATGTTTGTTTCTTTGTATTTATTTATTTTTTTCATCTTTTTTATGGTTTTTTTTTTTTTTTTTTTTTTTTTTAAGGTTTAAATAATACGTTACTTTTATAGCGTCTATGCGACAGTATGTTAAATTGTTATCGAAGCACGTTGTTTCGGTCACCAACACATATAGCATTTATATAACAGGAAAAAAAAACTTGAAAAAAAAAATGAAAGCGCTATAATTATATAGGTATGTATAGAATTTGTTGACGAAATCTAGATGAAATTAATTTTGTCAATTATTATTCAGACTACAATAATATATGCATATGTGTTATATTGATATCGCAGTATATAGTATAATATACATATACATATTAATGTATTACTCTTCGTTAGATATATATAGGAATTTCTTTTTTCAAACCTGTTATTTATTTATTTGTCTCTCTTCTTTTCCTTAGCTGTGCAAAATTATTTAAAGTATCACTTGTATCCATCTTTAGGTATATATAAAATATATATATTTATATATTTATATATACGTATATAAGTAGGTATCTATCAGACGACGAAACTTAATTATTAATCACGACCAATTCCACGTTTCGTTTTTCACTTTCGTTCATGTCTGTCATTATAATAACAATATTGTCGTCATATAGAAGACGAGGTCGACTCGTTCCTCAATTTGAATTTAAATAACCGAATATATAAGTAGGTATACGTTTAATAAAATAGATAATATATTATAATATGTATGTGATATTCCGCACTAAAACTTCCTCTCAAACCTTTCTCTTTGAGTTTTCAAATCGTCATATGTATAGGATTCCGTTAATCAAATGGAGACCCCCAGCAAAACAGAATTAGAAAAAAAAAGAAAAAAAACAAGCATAGAGACCAAAGATTAATTGCGATCCTTGCAGATCATCGATATGTAATTTAGATTCGATATCTTATCATTTTTCGTATACATCCTATTATAAGTTATTGTATTGTATTATAATTTCAAAATAATAACATTCTTATGCGTAGAATTGTAATAATTATCCCTGCATAGTTGACGCGAGACACCATTTACTCTGTTACCTTGAATTTCTTCTTTTCATTCCGATCGTCAAGCCGGAATATATTAATTGGCGCTGCAGTCGCGTCGGAATTAACAAGCGCAGTCACATGCGCAGCGACGCACGCGCTTCTCTCGACGATGAGCGAACGGCTCTGGAACCGAACGAACTGATCGAGGTTGAACGTCTATGAACAAAAAGAAGATCCATTTTTCATTCTTCGAAATTCAGGATTGAAATCACATTTTTCCATTTTTTGACACAATGGGGAAATTTTCTACATGTTTTTTTTTTGTCTTCTTACTTTACAAAACAATGATAATAAGAAGAACAGAAAAATAGCAAACGTTTTTTTTTCTGGCTCTTTCGAACATGAACTATCGATACAAAATACGACTACATGTCCGAAAGGACGATAAGTCATAAAAGGATGAATTGAATCGATACAAAATATTTTATATACATAATTTTCGTCACCCACAGAAATGCGATAATTACAGAGAATGGAATAATTTACTAACAGTGTGGACGGTTTTCGATGTTCTGTTCTTGTTGGTGTTGTGGTTGAAGAACGAGAGGTTGACGACGTTGATTCTGATCCCGTGGCTCTTCCATGGACTGTTCCTCGGAGACTTCGGTACGTGCTTCGACCGGAACTTGAAGGGATTCGACTGGTTTCATGATAGCTGGTATCGGGAACCTCGGAATAGGGAAAGCTCGGCCTTCGACTACCTGTTTCGTTAAAAATAAAATAGCAGTTAAGAAAAATACCTAGGCGATCTAGATAAAAGATGCGATGATTTGAGAAAAAAAAACTGGCAGCGGTGGGATTCGAACCCACGCCTCCGAAGAGACTGGTGCCTTAAACCAGCGCCTTAGACCGCTCGGCCACGCTACCTTGTGGCTAGGGAGAGGACGGATTAAATCAAGCCTAGATCTGTCGCCTGCATATGCCCAAAATAGAATCATGATTGAATCTGGCTGACTTTATTTGAAATAGACATTAGACCGCCGTTTTACTTGTCGAGCAGATGCTAAAGGACAGACCAAATGTTACAGCTGCGGTATATGAATCTTTGCTATACGATACGCGACTGCCAAACTCCCGAGGTGGACAACGGCGGCCATATTTCCTGATTAAAACCAACTTTCAAAACATGTTTTCCAGTGTTTTTTTTTTTATAAAATTTTACCGAACTTGACAAAAAATTCACATTTTGTTTTTGTGAAATATTGACTGTATAGAAAATCCGATGCAAAAACCTTTCGCCAAGTACAGTCATGTGATATTATATAATTACACCTACTCATAAAAGAAAAATTCAATTATTTATCTATTTATTTGTTTATTTATTTATTTATTTATTTAGTCATTTATTTATTTATTTATTTATTTATTTATTTATTTATTGATTCATTCATTCATTCATTCATTCATTCATTCATTCATTCATTCATTCATTTATCCATCCATCCATCCATCCATCCATCCATCCATCCATCCATCCATCCATCCATCCATCCATCCATCCATCCATTCATTTATTTATTTATTTATTTATTTGTTCATACATTCATATTCAATCATTTTACGGCCTTTGAAAGTTTAAAATTAAAAAGGGGATGGCCAGCCTGCGAAAAACAAACGGAAATCTTGGGTGGTACCGAGTTGGCGGTGACTGACTGCGATGTTTCAAGAAAACCTCTTAGTATGTACCGTATTTACTTTTGCTCTGATTGATAATATAGGCCTTCGATAACATGACTTTTATAGCCATCTTGTCTTGCTACGTAGAACCATAGATATAATAGCCATAGGCAATTGACGCTTCCATCGGTGTGAACACCCTAACGTCTGGGATAGTTTGCAATTGCTCGAAAAATATTAAAACAAAATAATTTTGTATCTCATTTGTTGAATTATCGTTCGCGCCTTCATTTTTTTCAAACGCATTCACATACCAGTAAAAACAAATTTGTAAAATTTAACACAAAAGTTTGTATTAACCACTTTTTTCACACAAAATTTGTGTTATT
Organism: Tenthredo livida; assembly: GCA_963992785.1. Taxonomy (NCBI): domain Eukaryota; kingdom Metazoa; phylum Arthropoda; class Insecta; order Hymenoptera; family Tenthredinidae; genus Tenthredo; species Tenthredo livida. The sequence goes on from OZ023067.1 coordinate 20,403,551, forward strand.
TCATTCTCCATCTGTCTAGGCCCGAAAAACCGCGATCTTAACCTCACTTCGCTCGGTTTAAACGCGGTTTTTCGGCCTAGACACATAAAATTACGGCCCATAAAGTATTTTCTGACGAAATTCATTATAATCCCCGCATTCGACTCGGATTATAAACTCGAATTCGTCGGAAAATACGTCATCGGCCTAATGACATAATGTACTATCGAATCAACACACCAGAGTGTTAAATATTTAACACAAAAATTTTAACATTTCACACAATGACGAATTTTTTTTTTCTGTGTAGGCGCAGCTGCATTTGCTCATTCTGCCATCTTGTGGGGTAAATTAGGTACACATTGTTTTATAAATCGGAACGGACGGAAGGATAACTCACGGATTAAATTTAACCTTGGGTTAGCTAACCCATGGGTTAACCTATATAGGGATAACTTTCTTTTATAAAACCGGGTATATGATTGCAGGGAATAGAGTCGGCTTCATGATTAGTTGTTCTGACGAAAATAGAATCTTACGATAAACCGGTGCAACACTGTAACCGTCTCACCATACTGCGTTATAATATCTACTGCGACAGTAACTTCTTTGCGATTAATCAACGTCCGCAATTAACAGGATTTTTTTTCGTTGGCCATTCTTTCTCATGCAAATAAGGGTTATCAGATTTTTGATCAAATTTTTTCTAATTCCTTTATGTATTAACCTTTCGTTGGTCGCGCTATGAGGGAATCCCCGCCTTTTTTTTTCAAATATAAATATATAATAAAATACTGATAATTTATATAAAATAGTTGAGCTATTCATGAATTGATATGTCATAAGTCAATCAAAAATATTTTTACAGTTGTAACTGTATTCATTTTTTTTATAATAATTTTTTATTGTGAGGAAACCGTGAAATCGCGGCGATTCCCTCACTGTGCGACCACAAACGTAGGTAAAATTCGAAGCGTAACGTTGCCACATATGTAGAAAAATTCTCCCGGCTGCTTAGACCGATATTTGGCGCATAAAATTGACGTGGCAACGTTGCAGTAAAATGAACATTGCGGCGATTCCCGCACCGAGCGACCAACGACGTTCGGGAAGAGGTGCGCGACCAACGAAAGGTTAAGATATCGCCTATTTTCATTGTGTTACCAGGGGGTTCATTCTGTAACTCATAACTGCGGAAATAACAGTAAAATAGCACTGAAATCATGAAAAACAATAGGCGGCTGCCAATGAGCTGCTTCTATTTCATGGATTGACATACTATTGCTTTCTGCAGCTATTCTGCAGTTATAAAGTTAGAGAATGAGCCCCCAGGTGGAAGTTTTGCGTACATGTCATCGTTGCTGCTTAATTTTTTCTTTCCCAGTAATTATAAAACCCCAAAAGCACCTCTGGTGCAAAAACCTTCCGCCAAGCACAATAATTTGATCACTACCCTCAAAAAAATCTACTAACCAAAATTCCCCTTTGATAAAAGTGGTACTATAAAAATGTCTACTTACAAAAGGATTGAAATCAGATACAATTGCCAAGTACATGTCTTTTGTATAATATATACCAACTCGTAAAAAAAAAAGCCGAAATTAATCCGAAAAAAATTAAAATTTGGAGTACGTGGTACTTGGCGGGCCAATATTTCATAGCACTATAGGATTATTGACATAGTTCGATTGCTGTTTCCTCTTACTTGTCTACAATAGGCCCGCCAAGGACCACTACCTCCAATTTTTAATTTTTTTCGGATTGATTTCGGCTTTTTTTTTACGAGTTGGTATATATTATACAAAAGACATGTACATGGCAATTGTATCTGATTTCAATCCTTTTGTAAGTAGACATTTTTATAGTACCACTTTGATCAAAGGGAAATTTTGGTTAGTAGATTTTTTTGAGGGTAGTGATCACATTATTGTACCTGGCGAAAGGTTTTTGCACCAGAGGTGCTTTTGGGGTTGATATCACCACTTTTTGTAAAATTTAGCTTGACCACCTAATAATTGTGCTCGCTCGCTACGCTCGCTCGTTTGGGTATTCCTATATCCTCGCTCGCTTGTCAACGTTCTGCCAATTCTGTCTATGAGTAGCTCAATGCACGTACGCTATACATTTTATACCATCTAAGACCCTTGATAAGCAGTAATGTTAAATGTGGCAGTATAATATAAATACTTTTTCTAAAATTTTACTTGAGTATCTAATATACCGGGAAGAAATCTTGATAGTATACAGTCGACTGCCGTCGATTGCGCATGCGCCAAATAATTTATTTTCATTGGTCGGTAACATCGTCCCGCGGCAGTGTTATGACGTAGTAGGCCGCGCATTCTGCCAATTATTTCGATGAGTATCTTAATGCACGTATGGTGATGCGTTTCATACTATCTGAATCCCTTGATAAGCAGTAATATTAAATCTGGTAGTAGAATATAATTCCTTTTTGTAAAATTTGGCTTGTCTATACCTAATAATTGTGCTCGCTCGTACGCTCGCTCGTTTGGGTTTTCCTATATCCTAGCTCGCTAGGCTCGCTTCGTTGTCAGCATTCTACCAATTGTTTCCATGAGTACCTCAATCCATGTACGCCGATGCATTTTATATCATCTGAATCCGTTGATAAGCAGTAATGTTAAATGTAGTAGTATAATATACAACTGTTGAAAGCACAAAGGCCTGAAATAATGACACACGCTACATTCGTTGCTTTCCAAGCCCTGTAAAGATATGTTCTTGTGTGCATATACTAAATATGATATATTTGGCCCATTGAATATTTACAAAATATTTGGAAACGAATAATAATATATTAAAGACCTGCCACGTTGAATGAAATCTTTGTCACTTATCAATTTATGTCGTAGACTAAACTTTATGCGATTCAATAACCGTATACCTATAACCTAACCTCAAAATTGCACACTTCGTCATTTCATGAGAGATTGTTATAATTTCGCTCTCCACTCTAAATGTGAATTTTATCATAATAAGTAAGTATAAGAAGCATAAAAAAGAATGAAATTTGCAAAATTTTCAGATGTACGAATATGAACAGAACTGACAGCTCTGTCTCGTAAGCCATGGACCTATAAAATATAGGGACGGAGCACAAACCCCCCTTGTCTATCACAGGTAAGTAAGGGGAGTGCATGAACTACGCATTACTACTTACGCCACTACTTTGGTGGCGTGCCAGCAACATTTTACTGCTCCGCGAATCCGGAGAACGCCACCAATGGAGTGGGGATCCTCCCCTCTCCCGATATACCGAAACCACCCCCTTGCCTAAGATAGGACCTTGTGCTCCGTCCCTATATTTTATAGATTGATTGGTCCTTTTTTCGACTTATCGCCCTTTCGGGCATGAACCTATATTTTATAGGTCCATGTCGTAAGCCCATCTGTCCGTATACTCCGTGGTCTAAGATGGGCAAGCGATTCGCGATCATACGTCATCAGCGTCGACAAGAGCGCCATCTGACAACTGATATTGAGTACTTATATCTCAGCTGTCTAGTGGTGGCCACTCTTTCCTAATTTTCATCCGCATAGATTTAGTGCACTGTGAGATCTGGCTGAACGCGGTGAAGACGACGAAAAATTTCGACCGAAACGTGTACTCAGAAACTTAAAATAATCATATGTGAGCTCTCCGTACACTGATTCAATCGAAGTTGGACTCGAATGAAAGCTCTTCCTGCCCACAATCTGAGATAAATATTCCAATCCCATTGGTTTCGTGAGGTGCAAGATATGAGGGAAATACTGTGTCCCCACCACGCCGCCCAGCTCCCGTACGGGTATAGAAACTCGTCGAGTCCCGCGCGGCGTATATACCTATATATATCATATATGATAATGTTTTTTTTTATTGTACTTGGCGCGAGTCTCTACCGAGTCTCTTGATCATCCCAGATGATTAGTTAGTGGAAAAAAAAAATCATACACAAACCTCCAGATGATTCATCTGGAGGTATGTGTATGATTCTTCAAGCGTCCATATGAGGGGGCGCATGAAGAATTTTGCTCTAGGGCGCCTACAGTGTAGCTACGCCACTGACTAGATTGAAGCTAGAACAAGACTGTTTTTACAATAATGTTGGTTGACGTAGCAACCGATAGTTCTTATTTTTAAATTTCAAGTGATATCACATTATTTTATCTACCCTGACTACTAGATGGGGAAGATTTGTACGAATCTCGGTCAACTATTTGTTCACATTGTACTACCATACTTGGCGCGAGACTTCACCGAGTCTCTTGATTTCTTCATTTTTGTGAAAAATGACGCCAAATTTGAAATCTCGAGGTAAAATATGTCCGAATTTCGCATCACACAGTGTAGTGACCTGATGACCCTGGAGGTGAATTCAAAACTAAGAATTGTATAAAGATTAATGTGCATACCTGGTGGATGAGGTTACGGACTTCAACAGGAACAGGGAAATCCCTTTCTGCTTCCTCGCCCTGATCTTCAGGGCCTGGGAAAGGCTTGGCATCCTGCTGCTGCTCTTCGCTGCTATCCATCTGCTGTTCACGACGACCTTCGATGTTACCGTGCTCCAAAAGATTCCTTACCTCAACCGGAAGTGGGAAAGGTCCTAGCGGAATCGGGCGAGCACCTTCAGGGATTGGTTTAAACTCTTGAATAGCCTGAAAAGATGGGCGAACAAATTTAAGAAATTCTCACAATAATAAATCAGATTTTTGAAAACGTTTTTATTTCAAATCTTCCCTATAGTGTCAAGTAATATGCTATTGACTCAGTTTTTCCACGTCCGATTACTGGTATTTTGAGACATCATCCAACATTATTCGAGATTTTAATGATTTCGCCGTGCATGGATAGATTGTACTGGAGATAAAGTGATTGTCGTTGGGTATCCGGTATGGGGATAACATCATTTAAGAATATTTCCTCCAAATTTCAAAGAGTTCCGATGAATGTTGCAACCTGCTACCTGCTACAACCACTTTTCATTCGATAGTCCCAATCTACGTAAGGCGAGGTCCATAAAATCTCAAATAATTTCTAGTTGTGTCTTAAAATGTAATTGAGCATTTTTAACCATTTTTTTGGATAGAAGAGAGGGTGATAAGAAAATAATATTCAAGGAAGTTATTAGGCATATATTTAACTATACTACGAAAAAATTTGATCAAAAAATATTCAAATATGGCGACACTGGAGCCATTCTCGCGAGACGTGTTCAACCTGAGGTGCTGCTCTGCGGTAGGCAGTGTAATTGGTGCGAATTTGAATTTGTAAAAAAAAATAGAAAAAAACTCCTAATCTAGATGTCTATAGCTAGAGAAATACGTAGGAGATTTTGAACATATTAATTTTTGTGTGATTGGCAAGTATCTGAATGAAAGACGTTGAATTTTTGACAAAAAAAGGCAATCATTTGTGAATAAAAAATGTTTAAATTAACTTATCAAAAATCCCGTACGTATTTCTCTTCAAAATGTTATTTTAAAGATACTGTTGAAAATTCAAATGAAAAGAATGGAAATTGTTGGAGTTATGCTGCGTGCCGTTTTGAAAATTCATGTTTCGAGAAAAATGCGTTCAAAGTTTCAAAATGTGTTATAGACATGCCCTTCTATGTTGACAAATTTTCCTAATTTTTTCTTTTTTTTTTCTAAGTTAGAGAAATCAGAAGATGAGACAGGTTTTTATCTGACGCAGGTAGTAGTTTCGGAGCAGTCCGACGCGCTTGGGGAAGAGCGCGAGATTTTAAGAAAAAATTTTTTTTTCAGGTAAAATAATGTTGCCCCATATTCTAGAAAGTTCAAAGTAATCTTTAAGCTGATTTGAAAACAATTTGAATTTTTGGCGAATTTACAGTGGTGTTACCCCTTAATCAGTTGTGAAAGAACCGAGTCAATAGAATTTTTTCTTAATACATGCACCTAAAGTCCTCCTTTGCGCACCGTCCACGCGCACCCAAAGCAGACTTTTGCGTACCGGTGTGCAAAATATTTTGCGCTCCGCGTAGCGGTGCGCAATAGTATATTGTTTACCGAGCGAGAAAACAGTCGATTGCGCGCCGAGTATGAAGGTGAGCGCCGAGGCGAAGCCGAGGTGTTCTCAACTTCATACGAGGCGCCAATGACTGTTTTCTCCGAGGTGAACATACTATTTTCTTCAACAGCGGAGCGGAATCAGCGAGTTTCCATCCGCAAACGAGGACCGGCAATCGACTGGTTTCCATCCTCATTTGCGGATGGAAACTCGCTGGTTTCCCTCCGCTGTGGAAGAAAGTTATTTTGCACACTGGTACGCTAAAACCGGCTTGGGTGCCCGCAGACGGCACACAGACGAGGACCTTGCGTTGCATAAGTCGAGAAAAATAGTGTTCGATACACGAGCCCAAGGCAGCAATCGCTTGTACTTGTGTGAAGGCGCCTCACTCGCTACCTTCGGCTCGCCTTCGGGCTCGTTCGGGCCTTCACACTCGTACGCGCGTTGCTGCTTTTGCGCTCTTATATCGAAAAGTACTATTCTTCAAAGCGCTCCGATGATTTGCAAAAAATGTACCCCCTCCTGAAGCAAAGAAATTATACTCTCAATTATGCATACCTCTCTTCTTGGTCCGTCAGGAATTTGGAAGGGCTTTGAATCGCTCGCGCTGGTGATGTGTTGAATGATGTTTTTAATTTCGAGAGGAACCTGTTGAATGATTCTTCTAATTTCGATGGGTATGCCTTGGAATGGTGATTGAGATCGCTCGGGATTCAGAACGGGCAAAATCATTGAAGGGCGTTGCTTCTGCGGTGGCATCATGGGCGGTGTTTGTTGGTCCTGATGTCCTGCGCCGGAGAAGCGAACATTTGGCATTTCGGTATCATGTTGGGGTGGCATCATGTGCGGCAACTGTTGCTCAGGCCGGAACATATGGATTGGCTGATCTCCTCGGGGAGGCATCATTGGTGGCTGTTGCTGTTCTTGGGGCTGTTGAGGCATTGGGGGATGCATGGAGCGCATTGGGTCCATCGGGAAGTGACGGAAGTCGAATGGGATCTGACGCATTTCCATCTGAAAGTAAAATGAGTGGTCACAAAATGGCATCACTGGGGCACAGTAGACTAGCAATAATTGGAAATGGTGAAAAATCAACAAATCAATGTGATGTAATGTTGTCTTCTTAAATCGAGAGAAGAATGTTGTGACTTATACATGGATCGAGTAAGCCTCAAACCTGTTCACTCGACTGAACAACATGTTTCTTCCACTCGATTTGTTTCCAACCCAATTTGACACCACGAGCCTATTTCGCCAATCATCGAACAAAACATTCCGAGGACTCTTACCTGTGGGCCCATCATGCCTGGTTGGGGTCCCATGCGAGGTGGTCTCATGTCGACAGTGAGTTGAGGAAGTCCTCTGAACGCGGGAGGCAAGAGTCCAGCAGGAATATGGTTCAGTCCTCTAGGATCACTCAATGGTAACTGTTGCATATCGGGGACCTGGTACTGGGTGTGGACTTGATATTGATTGAAGACGTTCGAATCCTGAGTGTTCAGTGGAATTTGAACGGTTCCTAGAGGAACTATGATCGGTGTCATTATGTCCTGGTCCTGAGTTCTGCGACGTAAAAGATATTTCGTTTGACTCGTAACCATCGTTTAGAATTTCTTGACACGATAAAAACAAACGCATGAATTCAGAAGCCACACTCACTCCGGCTGCAGGTTTCCAGACTCGCAGAATATCGCAACACGTTCTCCACTGAGCCTTTGGAAACGCTGAGGGTCCGTGCCGTTCTCGGTGACATTGTTGTCTGCAGATCCGTCGGTTACTTCGTCAGCTCTCTTACGCTCAACGACGCAAGATACTCGGCTACGTGCCTGCTGCATCAAAGTCTACAGAATCCAATGAAATATGAGATCAAAGAAATCGATTAAACGTTTATATATGGGGAATTCCACGTGAACTCGGTAAATGTTTGACCCTGATACCTTCCGATTCGGGCCATGATTTTTTATGTTATTATACTTGACCGAAGAGACGCACCGAATTTTTTTTCAGATTTTTTCGAAACGCCGCCATTTTTTTAAAAATGCACAAAACGCCAACATAAGAGCCCCAATTTAAAAATCTAAAAAAATTCTCAAAAATCCTCTGTCAGATATCAAAATTTTCCACCCTTGAGTCAGAGTGGGCAAACGTTTGCTTCCATTCTTTTTCGTGATTTTTTCGAAAAAAATTATGAAAAAGAATAGCAGCAGATGCCAGTCCACTGTGAACTATTGCTTGAACGTTTTTATACGTCACGCACGATATTTGGGAATTTTTGCTGATTTTTCCGAAGCGATTATATTTTTTCTCATATTTTTGGATTCAGATCGGATGAAAAAAAATCGCATGGGAAAAATCTGATAAAATTTCCAAAAATCGTGCGTGACGTATAAAAACGTTGAAGCAACAGTTCACAGTGGACTGGCAACTGCTGCTGTTCTTTTTCATAATTTTTTTTCGAAAAAAGCACGAAAAAGAATGGAAGCAAACGTTTGCCCACTCTGGCTCAAGGCTGAAAAATTTTGATATCTGGCAGAGGATTTTTGAGAATTTTCTCAGATTTTTAAATTGGGGCTCTTATGTTGGCGTTTTGTGAATTTAAAAAAAAATGGCGGCTGTTCGAAAAAATCTGAAAAAAATTCGGAGCGTCTCTTCGATCAGGTACGATAACATAAAAAATCATGGCCCGAATCGGAAGGTGTCAGGGTCAAACATTTACCGAGTTCACGTGGAATTCCCCATATATTGTTTCCGAGTAAATGGGTTGAAAATATTTTTACCCCAGCAATGTCGTCGAGGTCCAATTCCAGCGGTAGTTTTATGTGAACAGGCGGAAACTCGTCATCATCGTAGTCATCTTCTTCGTCAGTGTCGTTGTTATCGTTGTCAGTTTTTCCGTCTTCTTCCCTCTGGATTTTTATGTCTTTCGTATCAGGCTGGACCTCTTTATCGATTGAATTGGACAGAGACTGCAAGGAGTCCGACTGCTCGACGGGTTCCTGAAAAACGACGAACAATCGTTACATTTTTTGAGAAATTTCGGAAATCGATCCTTCAAGCCACTTTTAGGGAGCAAGTGATGCCTTTTTGAAACGTCGATGTTAGGTCGGAAACCATTGCATATTCCATATCTTCACAGTATTACAACTCAGGAATGTAATTTCGCACCTCGAATCTGTACGATCGCAGTTCCCAGGCTATGATCAAGGGGCTATGGTAGTCGCGTGGGAACTGCGACGCGGGCCACTTTTACCGCGTGATCATGTCGCTACTAATTGTTGCCTCCGTCAGATGTCGGTATTTTTTAATGTTTTTTTTTTTTTTTGTAAGACGCAAAATCGTAGTTTCTCGGTTCTTTCTTCACCGAATGAGATCGGATAGTGCTAAAAATGTGTGGTTCGCCAACACCGAGTGGCCTAGTATTTCAAAAGTGCAATAAATCGAGTGCATCTGTGAATAATTCCACGATTTCCATGATGATAACTAAGTCTGTAAAATAAAATTTGAAATTTTCAAAAAACGAAACATCTGGCCATTTTCTGCTGAAATCAAGCAGTAATCCCCAAAGTTTCATTTCGATCGGTTGTGCGGTAGGTGAGAAACTACGAATCGCGTTCTCGAGGTGAATACTCTAACTTTACTATAGATGAAGAAGACAGATGGAATTATCTATCTGAAATTTTATATTTCTATGCGGTATCCGAGATTGATTCACGGAAATCCTTACACGTCTCCGTAACACCAAGAGCCACGAGCTCACGATCGGCTGCTTTCACTTGAAGACACAGACGTACAATAATTCTACTATAACGTGATTACGAAGATAGTATAACTTTAAGGTTATCCATTATATTTTGCACAGATACAAACAATATAATAAAATTCATATAATGACGAGCGAATAATGATCGATGATGAACAGAGTTAGCTGGCGCATAATCAAATAGCGCAGAGAATAAGGAACAAAAAAACATGTCCGTATATTATACACAGTAAAAAAGACGTTGTAAAATTTAACACAACAGTTTGTGTTAAGGGGGGGGGGATACCGGATGTGTTACCGACACCGCCTATATCTCCGAAACGGGGCTATCAATCGACTTGTCCTTGCGGCAGTCGATGTTTGACGAGTAATGGGTTCGAACTGGTACGTTTGATCGGATGAAATCGGATTTTTTTTTTTTTTTTTTATCGAAAAGCGTGGTCGTGCCATTTATTTCGACTTATATCAAAGCCTACGGATCGAAAATGCAAAATCGGCTTCCTGAGCCCGATTCTGTATGGCATTCCGAACACAACCATCCAAAAACATCTTTGGTTTCGAGCGAAAATGGCCGCTCACGGCTGTTGATATGATGTGGTGGTTCGCAGAACGCCCGTGAGATGTCACCGCACGCCCATTTAAGCTTCTCCTTTTACCTTTCACACGGTGTACCAACGTAACAGCGGTGGTAAAAGGAGAAGCTTAAATGGGCGTGCGGCGACATCTCACGGGCGTTCTGCGAACCACCACATCATATCAACAGCCGTGAGCGGCCATTTTCGCTCACGGCCCTTGACAATCGCGAAAATTACCACAAAAACGTAGATTAGATGTGGTTTCTTCATCGTTGTCGAAACCAAAGATGTTTTTGGATGGTTGTGTTCGGAATGCCATACAGAATCGGGCTCAGGAAGCCGATTTTGCATTTTCGATCCGTAGGCTTTGATATAAGTCGAAATAAATGGCACGACCACTCTTTTCGATAAAAAAAAAAAAAAAATCCGATTTCATCCGATCAAACGTACCAGTTTGAACCCATTACTCGTCAAACATCGACTGCCGCAAGGACAAGTCGATTGATAGCCCCGTTTTGGAGATATAGGCGGTGTCGGTAACACATCCGGTATCCCCCCCCCCCTTAACCACTTTTTTTACACAAAATTTGTGTTATTTCATTATATAAACTCAAATTCGTCGGAAAATACTTCATCGGCCTAATGACATAATGTACTATTGAATCAACACACGAGAGTGTTAAATATTTAACACAACATTTTTAACACGGACTATATTTTTACACAATGAAATTTTTTTTACTATGTAACATGAATTTGTTTCTTATTTGTCGTATATGCATGTATTATTCTAGTTAACTTCAGTATAAAATAGTAAATTTATTGTTATTATAATCACGATAAGTTGAGGCAATTACAGTTAGTACGAGGAGTAAGAGGTACAGTATAGATACTTGTATACTACATTGATTGCGTCACGTGATCGTCGTCGAGAAAGGCGGTTACAGCTTCTGTATTTGTACGGCTGTATAAGAATGTTCGTCAAGTGAGTATGAGTGACAACTTTCCAGTTAGCATGGCCTCTGGGTCTCCGCCAGTCACTGACCTCGCGTTATTCTTTTATATCCGCGGGTAGGTAATACCTGCACTGTTAGGTTAGGTACCAGGCCCTCTCAAAGTTTCAGACTATCATTATAATGATTGAACATCATTTTTTTTTCGAAGTAACTTTGAAATCAAAATAGTTGTTTTTGTGACCCGATCGCACCTTTACATCTAGTTTCAGAAAGTAACTATAGCTGGTGAAGACGATTTTACAAATTTCTACGAATTATTATACGGAAATTCAAAGTTTTCCTAGTTTTTTTTCATGAGAAATTTTAGTTTTATCCGGTTTGATTGACAAAAACAACGAATTTTTTTTCAGACGTTAGTCCATATTTTGTTTTTCTTTTTCATTGAAAACTATGCAATATATCTAAATTCCGTATAATATCTCGTAGAAGCTCCTATGGGAGTGAGCAATTTCCACCACGACTGTTAAGGTGGTTTCCTACCCAATTCGACCTGTTCTGTAAAAACATTGGGCTGAGCGGTGCTATTCAACGGAATATTTCTAACCGGGCACCGAAAACGGGAAAAAGGGCTCTGTAGCGCAATTCTACGTGTTCGAAATCGCCGATAAAATTGCGCTACAGAGCCCTTTTTCCCGTTTTCTGTGCCCAGTTAGAGATATTTCGTTTAATAGTACTGTTCAGCCCAATGTTTTTAGAACAGGTTGAATTAGGTAAGGAACCACCTTAAACGAGTTTTTAGCTTTGTTTACCGATTCTAGTTTTGGTAATGGATAGAAGTGTCGTAGAGTAATCGATACTTCTGGTACTTAAACTATCTATTATATATTATATTTACATGAAACGTATACACTATACGTATGTAGGTACGCTCCCGGTTCTCAGAGTGTAAATTTCTAAAGAAAGTTCCTTACGCAGCGCGATAGTGCACTTCCTGGCTTTCTGAATACTATTTTATACATTGCAGTTACCGGCGTGAGCTACCTATCCATTACATACTATCAGATATTATTTGCAAGATAACTGCTATTAGTTATCGCTAGAAACTTAATCTTACTCCCTATATGCATAATGGTAGGCATTGGAATATCATGATTTCACAAACCAACAAATGCTTTGAAAAAACATTTTTTTTTTAAATGAAACGATTTCCTATTACATTCGAGAGGAGGATTTCGTAGAATTTCACCAAACTTCATGTGAACTTAACAAGACTTCGCGGGATTTTATAGGAAGTCATGGATCACACATATTGACTTTAGAGACTTCATTAGGACCCATCCGACTTCATGAGATTTTATACGGATATCAAAGAGTTAATGAGATTTCATGGGAATAATTTGAAAATGACTCAAAAAACTTGACGAAATTTTATCGAAGTTAATGGGACCCCATGGACTTCCAGGGATTCTGATAAATTACACATAACTTCAAAGACTTGAAAAATTTCAAATCATATCATGGAACTTGATGATATTTCATATATAAGATTCCATGAAATTCTTACATATGTACAGGGATTTTAAGAAACTCGATGGGATTTCACGGATTTTGAAATGATTCAGAAGGTACATCAACATCTTCACAGATTTTTCATAGGACTTTGAAGAGTGATTAACCCCTAGGTTTGCTACGAAATCAGTGCCAGGAAATCGGCAGTATACTTTCTATATCGTGTGTAAATTAAGCTTAAAATAAAACTAACACGTACCTGCGATGGATATTCATGTTCAGATGTAACGACACGTATAAATAGATCAAACATTATAAATTATAGTGTGACCGTCAAGTTTCACTCGGTGAAAATCTCGCCTAAAATATTATGTAAATAGAGTGTGCCTGATATGTATGTATCAATTGTACGATAGTCATTATTGTCGATGCAATAAAACAATAGAGCATCGTATATATATATATATATATATTGTATGCAATACATTAGTCAGTGGAAAGTTAACTCTCTCGACATTTCGCTCGCTGTTCACGATGGTTAGGTATATAAGGTATATATACATGCATATATATTATATGTATGTATGTATAATGTATTCGAAGATGCTGCAGTAGCGGGCGTTCGAAAGGCACGACTTCTTGGAGCCCGGGAAGTAGGTTACTGCATGACTCTGTGCAAAGTGAACGGTTTATTACGTTTTCTCTCCTAGCCTAACTGTATCGTTCTCCATCCATATAAATTCTAAAACCCTGCAGCTCGAGCTATTAGTAACGAATATAATATATATATATATATATTATATTATATTATGAAGACGGAACTGGTGGACCCAATATCAAATTTTTATTGATCGTTATCCTGAAAACCTGCAGGATCGTTGTTGCTAGAAAGAATAAAATAATGGCCACATTTTACATATGAATTTTTAGGCGGGCGTTGGAATATTTCTTCCATGTCAAAATTGTCTTCCATGACAAAAAAAAAACATAGATTTTCGTATTTTTTTCGCCGAGAAAAATTCTTTGACTTTGTCAATCAAATTAGAAGAAATAGTAGAATGAAAAACTAGGAAAATTTCCAATTTCCCTGATAATATGTGGAAATTCCATGTACACCATACACCAGGGATGCTGACTAAGTAATCGGATAAGCCAGCAAGAATAGTAATAAAGTAATTGTGAAAATCTGCATGATCGGTATCGCGTGCACGAAAGTACTTATTATAAGAACTTGATTCTTGAGAGGATACGAATTTTTGAAAATGAACGATAAATGTTTTCCGTCTGTTATTCCGATTTTCACTTTGATATACTTAATTCAGTGTAAATATAATAACAATATCGAGTTAGGATTAGAAAGTAGTATGCACAGCACAGCTTAGTTTCTATGATAATTAAATCTCGGAAATTCGGATGTGTAATTTATCAATAATGGTTATTTTGTTGTTTATAATCAGTTATTAAGAGTTGGTTCAATAACTCAGGTAGTTATTTGTTCATTTAACTAATTATTTATCCACTTATTTACCCATTTGGCAATTTGGATAATCTTCCAGTCGTTCAGACGCTATTTACTTATTTATGAACACATATAATATACTACTTAATGTGCTGACGTATGTTAATACATTGAAAAATAAAACATCTACCGACTTTGGGTACGTGTGCAGTGATCGTTTCAATTTATATTTCTGCGAGCACTAATAGTATTCGCATTACGTAAACCACTGGCAGTGGTTCACCTTGGGTACAACCTGGTACAGCGATTTATGATCATAGTTTATCTCCAAAGGCTGATTCAAAATAAAAAAACAAAACAAAAAAAAAATGGAGGAATCATACAATTTCCAATACCTACGAAGCTTTCCAACACAAAAGAGAAGAAATTCAATTGTCTTCTCATTTTATCTCTGAAAGCACTTCGATGCTTGAGATTCAGCTGACACAGCTCAGATATTATATTTCTGTTAGCAAACTAGTTAGTTAGCGTAACCTAACTGCAATATTATTGAATCTCTAGGTCAACTTCCTCGCGCATATAATATATAAATGAAACCAAGGTAAAATGACGTCTGGTATTTTTATTTTTCATCTTCACGGTTGAACTTTGGTTTGGAAACCAATTACCAGGTCGATGTATATGTACGTATACGTCCCAAGTTTTATTTTCTATTTACAGTTTACATGGGATAGCGCGACGTAAATCGTCGCTAATTTATTTTGATAAATTAATACTAGTTCGCTAACGGAAAATGTAACTTCAAATAGTGAAAATTAACGATTTTTAAGAAGTTGACAAAAACAACTAACGTACCACACTCAATATTTACGCATATAATGGGTATAGTTGCCGTACATATCTATATAATTACACAGTAGACAAAAATAACTTGGCTCGGTACCGGATGAACCGCAATTACATCTGGAAAAATGATCGGCTCGAAAATCACACGTAGAATCCAGTTTCCCGCTGCACTGTCTCAGATTTCAACGACAAATCACTTTTTTGCAACACTTGCTGCGAAAGTTTCATTTTCTAGACCTGTGCAGCGTGCGTAAGGTACCTTATTTCCGGAGAGTGGAGCAGAGAAAAGTTAGCTATTTATTTTGTCTCTCAAATCAAACTTTCTTCGCAGGGAGTTACAAAAAGTATCTTGTGATGCAAGTGCCCACCTTCCGCACGTGTATGATCACAATATACTATTTTTATCCCGATCCAGGTATTCGAGGAGCAATTCTATTTTATTATTTTCTAATTTTCATCAATTTTACTTCAATTTTAATCAATGTACGATCCTTACCTGCACCAAAGCTTCGGGTTGCAAATGTTTCAGGAACTCTCCCTGTGACTGAGCAGCTTGCTGATGCTGTTGTAGCTTCATTTCGGCCTGGAGGGCGGCGATTGCTTCTGGGGTGCACGAAGCCCGCGCCTGAACGTAGGAGGACGCAAGAATAAAGCTTCCCAATACAACTGACATCGCTATCAAAGTCAGTGCTGCAATACGGGCGATTTGAACCGCCGTGCTTTTAGCTGGCCGCATGTACGCCTATAAAAAGAATTCGTTTTATTATTTATTTGTTCAGTTAATGGTCACACTGTGTAGGTATAATTATGCAGTACTCGTGAAGAGTCAATTCGATCAGGTAATTACTCACGAAAAGCTAAAATTCGAAAAAGAATTATAATACTCGAAAGAATTCCCACATGACACCAAACGTTTCAGATAGGTTTCCGAACCGTTGTTATATGCGTCAGAATCTCATAATTTCACGAACATTAACAGTTACTTGTATCAAATATATGAAAATGTCCGCCTTCGTAACATTTTTAATCTGCAATTTCTCATATTTTATTTATAATCTCAGTTAAAAGTTAACCCAGCAATAGCGTATATTAATTGTCATAGAAATATTGTACATTGATAGATACAAGATCCCACCATGCATATGTAGCGCGTGTTTTACTCAGGCGGCTTACTGTGCTTCTGAGAGACCCTTGCGCGGAACTTTCACTCAGCGGCGAGCGCGGAACTATTTTTATTTTATTTTTTATAAGGGCATAAGGCTCATCTTTTGAAATGTTCCGGCAATATTTGACTTACATCTGGTGAAATATGACTTCAGAAACTTTCTGTTTTCAATGTTTTATGTTAACAAGTGACAAGGTCAATATAACTGAAAGATAACTTGTCGACCTTTAGGAAACGCTGTGACAATGGCGGTAACGTTTCTTAATATACCTGACTGAAATGTTCCGTACATGTTTTTGATTTATAATTTTTTTCGTACCCCCTACAGAGAATTAAGAAAGTGATTTTAAATTTCGTTTTTTTTTTCAGAATTTTTTTCACCAGGAATAGAATAGAAAAAGTTGATTTGCAAATGTGCGCAACGAATCCTTATATGTGATGAATAATGACATTGCAGAAGATAAAATGTCAAGTTATGATGAAAACCGGTTATCGCGATGTTATCGTATAGTTTCGAAAACTAGGAAAGAAGAAAAAAAAATCTAAGGTATCTCTTGAATAAATTGAATCGCCATTACTATTTCAACGGCTCCTAACAAGGAGATATTGTATTGTTGGGCCGTGGCGGTAACAGCCGGTTGTCACGCTCGATACACAACTGAGCCGAGGTCTCCGACTGTACATATTAACGCTCTGTTGTTTCTTCAAAATAACTTATAATTCTCTTTATATTGTTAGATTATGGATATATATAGATACGGTGTATAGTATACTGAACAGGTGAAAAAATCATTCAGAAAAGTGAAAACCGCGAGGCGCAAATACAGGAATTTCATTATTAACTATATATAGTTAATAATATATATATATATATATATAATATTATTATCCAACTCTCGCACAAATGAATTCTTCGTAGGTGTATCCCAATCGCAAATCGGCACGCAATCATATCTACATCATACTTTTACTCAGTTATAACCGTTAGCTATAATCGAATATTATTCGATGAATAATCTTTTCTTTCAACCTATATATACGATTAGTATATATGAATAAAAAATTGACATTTACATTTTTTCTACGTTTTTTGACGCAAAACAAATCCTCCCACGAGATGAACTTTATACCTCGACTCTGCGTGGTAGTGCAAGCCATCGTTATATGTCTATTTGAATTTTTGAAGCCTTATACCCTTCTCCTAATACTCGATATTTTCGAAACTCACTTAGGGCGGGTTTTTTCACTCACTGATTCCAGATGTGAAGTCGACATAGATTAAATTTCAAGAAGTAGACTGTTTTTGATCAAAATTAGTATTCGAAGGTTAAAAACATGACTTAATTCACAGTGATGGGCAATAAAACCAGGAATATCAGTTTTCATGTGACTCGGTCAATTTTCGACAATAATTTCGATCCATCACACTGAATTTTCGTATCTTGCCTCCAGACTGGAAATAAGCAATCCGAAAAAACCTTTCCCAGTGAGATTCGAATAATCAACGATAGACTGTCGCGTATTTAGTTTCATAAAAGTATTACATATATGAAAAAAGTTGACAAGAAAGTAACGGTATATAATACTCTTAGCAGTCTTCACAGTTCATTAATTACATTGCATTTCAATTCTTAGGTCGAATTGGTCAAATAACGATATAAGAACTATGAGAATAAACGATACTAGAAAATGACCATGTATTTCAATTCCGCCCTAAGTTAATCAACCGTTAATGAAATAATTACCTACTATACCTTGTGAACGCGATCTCGCTCACAATCATTACCGTTATACATAGTCAATAAAATATGATATAATTCTCGGTACGACAGTTATAAAAATGTTGTCCTTCCTAGTTTTCGCTTCTACACGGGATGAGAATGAAAATACTGGCGAAAATGATACTCGTCAACTATTTCTACGCATATAGCTATACCTATACGCTTGCAAAGTATAGGTATATTATTATACCTACAAAGCTGTAACGGCTCCGCCGATTATGTGCAATTTTGTCAACACGATTACGCAAGATACCTCACATCACATGTTGATTGCCGTATTGCCGCAACGCTCTTTATAGAGGTTTTAATTCATTATATGAACACATATACGCATGTACACAAATAGCAATCGTTGCACACAACTAGCACCTTCTTTGATTTAAAATTGCCTTACATACATGATTATTACCAATAGTGTACTTTCCCTTATTCGGATATGAAAAGAGAATTCGAAATCATTAAACGATTGTGATTTCCCATCATGCGCAGTCCTATGTATTATATGTGTGCGCGTATCATTTGATGCGAGCCTCTGCAGGCGGAATCATGGATAAGTTATCTGCGATTCACCGGCTGCCCGATGTACAGGATGCAGTGTTATACCGTCTACAGTTTCCGGTATCAGTTGTCCCCGCTATGCCCCACCTCGCAAACCACTGCAATATAATCCTATCGTATGAACGAGTCCTATACAAAGAAACTATAGCCTCGAAGAAGGCACATAACAAGCCACCGGACAACTCGGGTTCGAACGATCGAGAAATAAACAGTTATTATATGTACCCATTTTGCGTTTTCCGCAGGTATTAATGTCGCATCGAATACATCGTGGACAGACGAAATAATGGTGAATTAACGGAGAATTGGGGGTGTTCGACCGAACCGGAAACCGGAAACCGGAAACAGGATCCGGAATCGGTATAATATAAAACCGTAAGAAACTATGGTATGTTTTATTCATTTAATTGAAAATCTGCAAACCAGTATAGCAATTGTTTACGATATTAGCATACACGTGATTTAATTTTGCACTTTCAATATCAGTCTGGTAAAGCTATGCAAAGGTAAACTTTTTGAATAAGAATGACGACGGGGACGTTGAACAACAGCGAACAATCATGTCATTATCAATGCAAAGATTTTCAAAAAGATTTCAAACAGTGTTGGGAATGTCTGCGGCGTGTTTTTCAATACCGATATAATGGTTTAAAATTTAGGTAATAACCGCGTTAGTGCATTCTGGAATTCGAGGAACGAGAATATCGTCATGCTAATTGTGAAAGCGTCGCAGACGTCGGGTTTGAAGCGCGTTCGAAGATAAACCGTAAATAAATATTATTCCATTTGCAAGAAAGCGTGTGACACACAGTATATACAATGTTATATATATGGACAGTTCGAATATGCTGATGCTAAAGACACGATACTCAAAGAAAGTATGTGTCGAATTATTATGGCAGCTCAAAAATCGGCTACTCAAATATATCGGCCACTATTCTGACCCGATTTCTTTGGATGCAATAAACTTTGAGCTCAAATCGATCGGCGAATGGAGAAAGGATCGGATGAATCGTAATCGCATAATCGTGCAACAGTCTAGCGATTTCTCAAACGATTGTTAAAACTGATTGAAAGCCGCAAAGCTGAAGGTTTTTTGGTAAAGCAAAAAAGGCAATACTCAACTATACGTATACATGGCTGTAACCCTTGGGGAAAGTGTGTACATATACCGATTGCTGCTTCCAGTCATAAATATTTTTTGGGTACTTATTATCGTTTTCAAATGATAAAGTTTGAGCAAAAAGAAAAAAAAAAGAAAAGAAAAAGAACTTGTTGATCCTTGCTAATAGGGTCAACGATTCCACGATCATAGTTGTGAAACAGCACAACCATATTTGGTAACGCCGATTCCTAAGAAATATATCCACGCAAGGCTGTCGATAGGGCGGCTACAGGAACATTGCGGTTCCTCATTAGCGAGGAAATGTTAAATTCCTAGCTCAGTTGGCCTGGAATCAAAGCGGCGAACAGCAATTGGCTCTTATGCCTAGATACACGGTATCGAAATTTTTGAGCCAACTATACACGGAGAGACTTTTCCTGGTAATACTTCTTAAAATTCTTACCAGAATTTACTATTTTCGATGCAGTTTGGGGATATATCGGCATTTTAGCACTTATTACTAGTTTGCCTAGTAATTCTGTAAGTTACCATCATCATTGGAATATAACCTAAGATATTTGTACAAACTCTTATACAAATGAGAAAGTTTACTAGTCAGGATGGTAATGAGTATAGCGAATCTCATACTTATATCTAAAGCGAGCAGTACCTCTTCCAAGTCAGTATGGTAAAGTCGTGATCGCGGCGCAATGGAATTTACCATACTGGCTTGAAAATTTGACCAGTCATCTTAGGAAAAATTTCATGTTGAAAATTAAAAAGCTGGAAGGAGGTGATAGGCTATTTGGCAGTTTCTGGATCTTACATTGTGTGGCTTCACTGGTGTGGTCTTTGTTGTACAGAGTTTATTACATGTGTGTGTTCGTCCGCACTCTAGGGGCTGGCGCAATTGTTCCGTAAATATAGTCGTCGTCTTAAACCACTAGCCTAACTTCACCTACTCAACATAACCTCTACTCAACGCTCGCAATACCGGACGCATCGCAGATACATGTTATAGTGTAGTTTTTAGCTTTCCTTATATACAAACTGATATAACCATTTGGTACTAGTGAGAGAAATATTCTGATGTTTCGCCATCTATCGACGAGGTGAGACCCGCCGAACTTGTTCGTCAATTCGCAGCGACGAAATTCACCATACTCGCTGGTAATCATTCTCACGTGTGTAGCAAAACGTCTTATTCGACCAGTCTATTATTCCAATCCCTCTAGGAATACCTACTAATATCTATGCCATCTTCTACTACTCTCCGTTTTCCTATACGCGGACAGTAATTTTTGCTATTCGCTTATTATTTGTTACTCTCACAGAATATCAGAATGCATTATCCGAATAATAGATTTTTCCGGTACCGTAAGAAATATTGCCAAATCAGCAGATATATCCCAGATTCACTCGCAGTTATTGGAATCTTTACCAGGAAAAGTTTCTCAGTGTACGCGTTAAGATTTCGAAAATTTAACGATAAAATTGAATGAAAGATTTTCGCTTTTTCTTAGCGATATTATTCGAGAGTTATTTATGAAATATCTAAAGCCGAACTGCGCAGAACGTTGCGGTTTTTTCTTCTACCGCAATGCATATGACGATGATGAAAAGAAAACCCGTTAATCGCTGTACACAAAATTCGTCGAGAGATCTGGATCTATGTAAAAAAAAAACAAACAGAGAATCGTGTGAAATTTCTCCGAGTGATCTAAGCTGGATGAAAAAATGAGAAAAAAAAATAAAAGAAACAGAGAAAAGAAAAGAATCGTTTTCACGCTCGCGAGCCGCAAAACGAACCATTTCGCGATCCAACGCTGTGATTTATTAGTCAAGCTTCGAAGATCGGCGTATTAGGTATAACATAGAGCGAAAGGAAGGGGTTGAAGGGGGGGATAAAACCAACCGAGGAAGGGAGATGCTGTGATGATGACCTACTATCTCCCGGAGGCCTCTGGCTTTTACCCACCGACGGCTCATCAACATCGGGGTCAATCTACGATCATAGCTGAGTGGTACTGCAGTATTAATTTATCTAACTAATAAATCATGCCATAGTACTCTGAAGACACATTTTCTCCGCCCCCGCTTTCATTTGTGCTAATTAAAAAGAACGACCGATCGTACTACCGGCCTTCGCTAATTAGGGATGCGAGGAAAACGAGCTAACAATGGAAAAGCGGTTCAAACACGATACTAAGAACATGCTAAAACGATGCTCGTAACTTTTCTAGAAAGATTCCAAGACTTTGCTCAAGTTATGCCAAGCACATGCTGAAACAATGCTAGAACGATGCTAGAAACATGCCAGACTGATGCCGAAAATATATTGTAAACATCTCCGAGAAATGTTAAAAAAAATACTAAAACGATACTCCAAATATTCCGAAACCGTGCTGATAATATGCTAATAGAACGTGCTACAGCGGTGCTAGAAATATGCTCAAACGATGCCGTAAGGATCTTAGAAACATCCTCGAGATATGCTGAAAAGACGTTAGAACCAATATGCTGAGAGGATGCTGAGAGGATGCTAGAACATTGCTGAAACCGTGCTGAAGGGATGCTGGAAGCATGCTACCGCACCGCTCCGAAAATATAGCAAAATTATCCTTGAATGAGGTTCGGACTTCGGAGGCGTGAAAATGGTGAATTAGAGTCAGTAGATCCTTGTGCATTGTATGTTTAAACGGTAGATAAAACTGTAGACAATGAGTTTGTACTTTCGAAATTCGGAATTAACGGTATATAACGAAGGTCTGTGGGACAATTCAGGCTTCAAGTGTTTCCGGGTAAACTCAAATACATGACTGACAACAATTAGCGGTAAATAATGTACATAACAACCATATAGCAGTTATATTGGCAAAGATAGTTGAGATCCATGAATAATAACGATCTTTCTGAAACGTGCAAAATTTCTGAACGTTCTTATAGCTATATTGTATCTTAGTAGAATCCTAGATATATATATGTAGGTATATTGTTATTCTTTTAGACATGGTCACGATGAGGCATCTGGACGTGATGGAAAGTAGGCACAACCGACGAGGCAGGACTCATTGTGATCTGTACGAACCAGGGGCCTGCGAGTAACTCGACGAAATTGAAAACCCGGAAATCAGAACGTGATTTTCAGTCGTTTAATTTGAGAGACGAAAATTCGATGGATCTGATAACAGATTGTTGACTCAACAGCCTGAAATTTTCCTGAAGTGCATCGAGTCTGCACTTTTCATAACTGATCTCAACCATCCCGTTAATCCTTTCGAGACGGTCGTTAGCGCTGAATCTAAGCTTCAACTATATAATTTATACTTTCACGATAAGTCGAAAAAACGGGTTCCAAGTTTCATTCTGTAATGCAGTCCTCGATGTTTCTATATTCTTGTCGATTTCTAACCGAGAATTATAACGGTCTTCAGTGAAATTGTAATTCTATGATTACTATGTATACAATAAGAAACGCGTTCGAAGTTATACAACAATCATTCAAATAGTAATAATCCGCCAGCGATCCATTTTCTCTTCTTGGATTCGCTACGGTTCGGTAAAACCTGAACGATGAAAAAACCCATCACGTTTTACATTGCTATATAGCACCTGCGTTTATACAATTGTAATACAGTTAATGTGAACAGAATTTCTATTCCCATTACCGTGTACAACACCGTTTCCATTATATTATGATCACAGCTTTCATTTTTCTGATTACATTTATACTTACAAACATTTGAAAAAAAAAACGAAGAAAACAAAAAAAAAAAACAAAACAAAAAAAAAGGCTGACACTTTCCACCCGCAATTAGATTCGCACAGCGTAACTATATATATAGTATAATAGAATACAATGGCAAATAATGGAGCTGCGAAATCTAGGAGTTAATATACTATATCATCACGATGAATATGAAATCAGTGATTATTCTATAATTATATACCACAATACGTATACTTTCTGTCCTCCATGTCAGTAATTACCGTTAATTGTAATTGTCTGTTGAAAATCTCTTACCGGTGGTGGTTCTGCGGTGGAGTAAACTTCGCTGGGGGCATAGTGGCTGTGAGGTGGTGGTATCTCCTTCCCTCCCACGGCAACGGTGGCCAGGGAATCGGGCTGGTCCTTTTCCATCTTTGGGTCCTCTTTTCGAAAACTGTTATTCTTTACTACTATTATTTTTTCTCTGTTTATTTATGCGGATAATCTTACACCGCGAACTGTACACCCCCGAGATAGCCAACCACGCAAATTAACTGCAGCGTTTGAAGAAAATTTTTTGAATCTCTAACAGGTAGGAAAATTAGTCTCAATCTATTCGTATGTAAAGGATGAGAATTTTTTGTAACCGCTGCAGTCGAGAAGTTGATTGCTCGGTGATTGGGTGAGCAGTGTGATGCCCAACGCTAACGGCCCGCTAGCCTAGCGGACCCCTTCACCTCCCCCACTTTCGAACCTCGCTGGTTCTTCTTGCGTTGTTCTTAGACCCCGGACGGTGGCCAACCGTTGCATTCGGTGATGGTTAGTACCACTACGGTAGGTACGCGGACGCTGACTTTCTAACTGCACGACCACCAAACCGAAGACAGGGACACCAACAAGAGCCATAACGTACCTGCACACGAACATATCACGTATTTACGCAAGTGTCGGGAAACCATCAACATTCACCAGCACCGTAACTGTGCAGGGTATAAAACATTTTCATACACTTTACGTTTTTCCATATTCGATTACGACTTCTTCTTGTCCTTCTTGTTCTTCTTGTTCTTCTTCTTGTCTAATGATTCAGGAGCAATTGGACTAACCGAAACTTGGACATAGTTGATGATGTTGAAACGAAAGAAGATCTTTTTCAAAATCACTGTCAGTTATGACTTTTCTCGACGTCGCCGCAGTGCAGCATAACCTGGTAGAAATGTCCACTAACTTTTAGAGAACTTTTAATATTTCATAGTTTCCGTCAAAAAATTGGTTGAATTTGAAATTTTTAGTGAAAAATTCGTTCCTCTTGTCAATTAAATTATAAAAAAATCTACAATTTCTTACGAGTTCGAATTTTTCTAATAATTCTTGGAAATTCGTGGAATTATTTTCAACATTGAACATATCATGATAGAATAAGATTTGGTATACAAGCGTACATTATCGTGTATTATATACACATGGGCAATTACCGCAGCCGCGTGGGAAGAGATGAATTTTGATGTTGATGACATATCCTCAGCGTAGATATATCTATACCTTACACGCGGATTTTATACCTTTGTTAGTTTATTCGCACATGAACATGCGTAGGAAAATTTGTATAAAGAACTGCACGCACGGAAACTGGCTGTCTGTCCTGCGGTTATATAGGTATATATGGTATAGGTATCTAATACCTGCATAGGTATATTCCTTCGGCTCTTTCATTCGTTGCGTAACACGAAGTACAAGCCTCAAATAGGAAAAGAACAGTCTCGCAACCGCGAACCTCGGCTTCTAAATTCAAACGATTTGTTCTACAGTTTTATTCCGAAAACTTTATGGATAGGATCGCAGAATTTTTGCTAAAAATTTTCTGAGGTAATTTTACAAAGGACAAACCCAATTCTGGATAGCAGGAAATTGCTGACAAACTATAAAGATGGTTTTCTATTGACTTTAGCTCTGCAGATAAAATCTCGAAGAATCTACGAATTGAGACTTTACTGGGTATGAAAATGTAAAAGAACTGATCGGATCTTGTGGAAATTTGTTCAACTCAATAGCTATTGTGGACCTGGTTTTTTTTCAACATGGTTTGAATTTTGTGTTATATGTATCGTAATAGTTTTTTCATGTTCGGGAGCAGTTAGAAAGAAGATGTTTACCGTGGGAGATAACAGTCATAATATAATCATAATCATAATCGTGACACGTAGATACTGGACACCCTATATGCAATGTACGAGAGCGTTGTGTCATTAGGCTCGAAGTTGGTCGAGACGTAGGTACATATACATACGTACATAGATATATATCTGTATGTATATACATATGTGGTTCTCACCAAAGTAGTCATAGGTATATAGGTGTAATATCTATGTGTATAAAGATGATGTGTATTGTATGTCGGTATATACTATAGAGTATATTTGAATGGAAACAAATGAACCGGCGCTGCAGAGTGAAATCGCTAAAAACCTTTTAACATTAACGCGTGAGAAAGCTTGTTTCTTCCATTTCTCCAAGCTGCAGAAAAATTCGTTTGGATTGATCATTGGTACCGATACATTAGCATAGTACGTAACAATGAGTAGTATTTATGACTTTGCACATTTTTTGTTTTTTTTTTTCAATTCTCTCAAATACTTTTCAATTTTATGTAACAGCTTGTAAGTACCTACTATACCTATATGTAATTAGAGTTTCGAACGAAAGTTCTCTAACTTTTCCCAATCCCAAAATAAACATCCCCAATTATAGATTTTTCAAAATCAATTATAAGTGTGGTCCATCTTTCTGGTAATTTTGATGCAAAAAAAAATACGGAAATCATGCTCCGCTGCACTCAAAGAAAAGGTTAGCTGGCTTAGCCATTTTTCCTTGGTTGAGGAATAATCAGTCAGAACATCTGCTCTGAATGATAGACCAGCTAAAAACTCAATTGGATGACAACTAATTTCTACTCCTGCATTTAAAATGGCTGTCCCGTCCAACAAATGGGATGGCTCCCCAGTATCCAATTAGTGGATACCACAACCAACTTTTTCTTTCAGTGTGTATACGATTAATATAGTACATTAGTAGATCGTGACACTTTTGGCAAAATAGGACACTTGACAAAACATATATATATGTATATACAAACATACTTCAGAAAGCGATATTTTTACTGTTTATTATTTGTAAATAAGTGTACAAAGTTTAATTTTTCTTCTCGGGTACGATTGACTTCTGTAATCATTTTCTCCACTGCATGTGAAAATTAATATAATGATTTTCAACAAATTTTTCTAGACCTCATGAGCAAATTCTTTGCGCTTCGATTATAAATGTAAGATAAAAATTACTCGAATTTCCATCGCGTACAACAAAACTTTATACGCAATACAATACGAATGTAACATCGCAAAAGAATAAAATAAAATAAACAATCACCGTTTTTCTGTGTACACATAAAATTCTGTTGCAATATCAAAACATGTTGGTATTATATACATTTTTGTTACGGTTGCGAACCAGCAGTTATGCGGTTGCAAAAAACAAAATTCTTTATTTCCAAATCGAGGCATGTAAATTTTATCATAGTCCAAATTTTGCCAAGAATTTATCAGTTCGGGTAAAAATAGTATATTATGCACCCAGGGAATAAAGTGTTCTTTTTGGCGAGCGTGAGGTTTGTCGCCCGAGCGAAGCGAGGGTGACTTTCACACTCGTCTAGAAGAACATTTTCTCACCTCCGGGCCGAAAGCGACAACTTTCGTCCCGCTGCGCGGAACGAAATTTCCGTTTTTCGGCTCCGTCGATGCGAAAAATCGTATACACTCCTCGGGCAGTAAATAAGAAAGCCCCAGATCACATGTTTGTCGACCTCAGTTTCGCCTCGGACGACAATTACATGTGATCTGGGACCTTCCTTATTTTACTGCCCTAGGTATGTAATATACTATTTTCACCATGGTGCATACGATATTTTATGCATCCAAGGGCAGAAAGGGCGTTGTTTATGCGCGCAGCCGGGAATAAAGTACGCACTTCATTCCCTAGGTGCATAAATCATATTTCTTTCATGCCAATTATACGAGAACTATTCCAAAAGGTATTCTAACTGAATTTATTATATATGTACACTAGGGTGGTCGTTAATATCCTAACATACACTTGCCAACCCTTGAATCGATAGATAATGACGCAGGAACAGTGTTTGATTTTTTCAGATTCTTAGCTTGATTAGAAAGGGTGCCGAAATCAAATTGAAATTGAAAAAAAATTTTAAATTCACAGTCTTCGCATCTTGCAAGAGTCAGGTGCATTGAAAATGATGGACACTTTTCCTCATTTAATTTATTTCGAATAGGATCGTTTGTGATTTCCAGAATTTGTCAAATCTTTCCGCTGTGGTTACGTCGCCATGAAATTTCTCGTTGTACTACTACTGAATGTATGTTTGAAATCCTACACCCATATATATAGTGACGGTCTGCTATGCATTATTACTCTTGCCAATTCATTTTTTTCTACCACTTCTATTCACTGCTTATCTTTTCCTCCTTTTTTGTCCTTTTTCATTCTCTTATATTTGTTTCCTCTCTCTCGCACTTCTACATTTTTTCTCTCTAATTCTCTTTCTTCTGATAAATCCCGTTGGGTAGAAATTTGGTAATAATGGGTACATTCCGTAATATTACTGCCAGTACTGCAATTCTGTATCAGAGAGAGATCGCGGTATTCACGAACCCACAGGCGCGAGAAAGGTACAAGGATAATTCGCAGTACTGGCAGTGTATTTCGGAATATAACCGAATACATCCGAATATTTCCGGACGTTACTCTTGCCATATCACCCGTATAATAGTATATTACGATATTAGTGCGGTAAGTTCGAGATTACACGTGAGTTCGAGATTACTCGCCGCCAAGGGGCTATTCACTGACAGATTGACTGACAAGCGATTTCAATATTTCAATGATTTCATGTGATTTCTTTTGACTTCACTGGATTGCACGTGATTTCAGAATTTTTTGATGATTGCTCTTTTCAAAGCACGATTACATGCAATCACGCTCGATTTCAGAGTGATTTCAAGCGATTTCCAAGTGATTTCATACGATTTTAGACTGATTTCAACTGATTTCAAGCGATTTCAAGCGAATTTCCTTCGATTTCAAGCGATCAGAAATAGGGAAATCATTTATTCAACGGAGGGAAATTTAAAAATTATATGATTCAAACAATCAAGTAAAGTTCACTATTTTTACCTCGATTTTTACAAACAAAAGTTACACATGAAATAACTTATATTAATTTATTAGAAAAATAAAATTCAAGAGCTTCTTTATAATAAGAGGTAAGGGGGCGTTCATTAATCACGTAAGACTCGAGACGGGAGGGGGGGGTACTTGAAAAGATCACGATCGATCACATAGGGGGGGAGGGGGCTCAACCAGTATCACGTGTATTTTTTACTGAATTTTTGGTATATAATGTCAATCATCTCTCGCGAATTTTTTTGTTTTAAAAATAAAATGTTTTATCTTGTCGACCACATTAATTGCGTTGAATATCCATAGACTATCCAATTCGCATATTTTGTCACTAGTAAGTAAAATCTACGTGATAATTGGCAGGGGGGGGAGGGGTCCGCCAAAACTTCACGGACGATCACGAAGGGGGAGGGGGGGGGGTCGAAAATGGGCTTGAATTGATCACGTGATTAATGAACGACCCCTAATCTTATAACTAGGGTAAGTCCGGGGTAGACGGCCATATCTTTTTTGGAACTTTATGGTTGGCAAACCATGACGATTGAAACAATATTTTCGGCTTCATCACGAGCTTTGAAGATATGTATTTTTATTATAAAATTACCACATACCGAGAATATTCGGTGAGTTAGAACAATCCCCTTCCTACGGCCAAACCAACACAGGCGCGCACCGCGTGCGTGAGGCTCGTTCGGGAGGGGATGCAATACTACAGCACCTTATTCTCTGCTGAACGAGCCTCACGCACGCGGTGCGCGCACGTGTTGGTTTGGCCGTAGGAAGGGGATCGTTCGAACTCACAGAATATTCACGGTATATGATTTTTGATCGATATTACATTTAAAAAAAAAAGCAGTTTCAAAAAAAACTTGTGATTGGCCATCTCTCCTGGTATGGCCGAGGAATTAACAAACAGATATTGTTAAAAAAATGTATACAGTTAACAGTATCTACAAAGGCACCTCATAAAATTTCAAGCCCTCCGGAAACCTTTTTTTTTTTAATTTTTAGAAGAAGGTCTCAATCAATCCACCCATTCACTATCGATAATACTTTTCTTTTTTTAATGTTTTTTTTTTTTTTTTATATAATGTTCCTTAGATATTTCTTCATCAATTGTGGAAGTTTCTTCCGAAACTGTTTGTTAATGTTAGCAAATTTCATGTGTAGACGGAAAAAACACTGAAACCCATGCATAGGGGGGACCATGTTGATTTAGAAAATCTGTTTCTATTTATTTCTCACGAACAAGGTATCCTGAGGGCTTGAAATTTCAAGAGGTGCCTTTGTAGACACTGATAACTGTATTCAATTTTTTTTAACGATATCTGTTTGTTAATTCCTTAAGGTAGTTGTTTCGAGATAGTCACGTTCAAAAGTATACACTGTTAGAAGTTTCTGATGTAAATTTACTAAAAATCTATAGGAAGCATTATTCGTGTTGGCGATAGTGAATTTACCGAACATTTCTACAGTAATTTTAAGAACGAGTTTTTTAATTTTCTAGCATTGTTATGGTAATATTACTAAACTTTGAAGCAGGTCCTAAATTGTAAAAAAAAAATTAGTTTTTATCCGAGTTTGTGCGTTTGAACACGTGAATGACCATCAACATATGATTAACACCAGAGAAACACATTTTCAATTCGCTAAAAACGCCAATAATATTTTGGTCGTAACCGGGATTTGAACCCACGTCCGCTCGCATTCGCTCATATTACTAATCGCACGCCCTATCCACTACGCCAAACTACCTATTGATTGTTCTTCGAATGTCTTTCTATTTGTTCGGAGCCTACACATCATACAATAGCTTCATATGCCATCAAGCTCAGTGAAACTCAACGTTGGACTTCGAGTTCAGTGAGAATGCATAGCAATATCTTCTTCTTCACTAACTATTGAACTTGACATGCGTTTTTGATCAATTTCTACTAAAACCTGGGATTTAGTAAATTAACAAAATGTCTCAATGAATTTCACATTAAGTTTCGGAAATTCATCTCGTGCACTTGTTTAGCACATTTAGAAGTATGTCCAGCAAATTCCAAACATTGTTTAGTAAATTCACGAGGACAATGCAATTACTATACAAATTAGTAAATTTATGATACACTTTTGTGCTTTTCGTATCAAGTTTAATAAAATTAAGAATTTTTTCGCAAATTCAAAAGAAATCCATAGTAATTCACATTGCTTTGCCGAATTTGTGAAATTGGGAGTCTTTTGTATAGTAAATATGTAGTAAATTCACAACCATTTTTAACAGTGTAGCTCATCGAATTAAAAGTATAATATGGCTAAACCGTTAGTCGAAAAGCGCCTATGACGAAATTTTTGTAAAAGTACACTTTTACTGCTCTCACACACATCTAAATAGTACCTATACGTGTATTTATTCATGAAAATTTTCAGATTTTTACAAGTTATATTTCAGTAACGGCGTGGTCAAAAATTTTCATTTTTTTTTGTGTAATTTATAACTTCGGTGTACATAACATATCAAATTTTTATCAAATTCCTTTGTTGCGTTTTGATTTTATTCGAAAATCTCGCGTGTAACTCTCTATTCTCCATAAGAGCCAATGCTAAAATTACAAAACTTTGATATCATTTATCTCGAAATTGGGGTGGTAAATTTTAATCGGAATGGGGTCATATTTTTTGTATTCTATTGAATAACAATCAAGGAAAGTTTCGTTGAAATCCTTTGAAAAATCGTTCCACGCAACAACTACCTTAACGCTGGCCGTCTCTTCCGTACCACCATCTACCCCGGTTTTACCCTATAAACACCTGGAAAAATACTTGATGAGTTCATTTATTTTTTTCAAAACTTCCTGTTCTGAACGAAGACCACTACTGGTGGCAATAGGTGGGGAGATCGTGAGCCTATATTGTTTCATATTAAAGTATCCGTGCGCGTCCATGGGAATGAACACCAATGAAAACCAAACACCAAGCTTGAGGTTCGACCCTGCGTTTGCAGAAGGACGCGATTTCATGCATGGACATCGATTTCAAGTGATTACACATGTAATTTGGAATGATTACGTCCGATTTCAAGGGATTTCGAGCGATTTCAAAAGATTTCAGACGATTTCAAACGATTTCAAGTGATTTAAAGCAATTGCAAGTGACTTTTGATAATTTAACGTGATTTCGAGCGATTCCCAGTAATTTGGCAATTTTTTAAATCTTTTCTTTATCGATTGCATCAAGAGTGGTTAGCGATTTCCACAAGTGAATAGCCCCTTGCTCGCCGCGCTCGTGCGCCACCTCCGCACGAACGTGTAGTCTCGAACAGCCGCACTAGTATCGTATACTATTTTATGTAATACGTACGTGTTAACGGTAGATGGCAGTCACATAGATTTGCGTGAAATAATGATTATTTCACGCAAATTTTTATTATTGCACGCAAACAGTGCACTACTCGGTAATATGTGACTTACCGACCGCAAAACATCACCGGTAAACGCCTCCTAACACGTACACATTACATAAATATTTTTAATATACTTCGGCATACACCCGGATACACCCGAATACTTCCGGAAATCACGTAACGCTTGCCATCAACGTCCCTATAAACATTTTTAATGTTAACAATGTTTTTCTCAATTTTCAAGTAGAAAAAAGGATACTGCATATTGTTTACTTCAGTAAAATCAGATGATGAAGCCAAAAAAGTGAATGTCTTCACAGTTTGGTCAGAAAAAAAGCGGGAAACAAACTTACACTTAAAGAAATTTACATGGAACTCAACAATAATTCTGGTCATATGAGCTAGAATATCTGGCTAACCGCTAGAATGGGGACCACCAGAAAAATTATAGCTGCGATAGCTATACGGTTGCCGTTTCAAAAATATATTTGAAAGCAATACCCATACTGTTCGATACCTATACTATCCCGTGTAGAAAATGTATTGTGGCTCTGACCAGGGCCAGATAATGTCTGCCAGATCACAAGTCGGGCCCAGATCTGGCCGAGCTATGGCAGCCTGTTAGGGGCCTGGCTAAATGTTCATGTTTTAGATACCGCGCCAGGCCGGGGGCTAATGAGGCTAGCAATAATCGCACCACATTTGCGCCACGATTCTTTGCCTGACCGTAGCCGTGCTTTATGCAAGTACGAGGACTGAGGAGTTTTTGGCTAGTAAACTTGCCAGTTTCTGGAGAAAAGAAACAAAAAACTTACGTACGTGTGAATATTTGATTTCACATTATATGACTATCCACGTAGATCAACAAGCATTGTTACCTCGCTGAGAAAAACACTATCCGATTTTTTCGACCCTATCGGGATTTGAACCCAAGTCCGCTCGCATTCGATGTATTACCAGCCGCACGCTCTACCGACTACGCCAAACTACCCTATGGTTCTTGGCCACATATTTTATTATTTGTCGAAACTTATGATCAAAGTGTCGAATTAGGAGCTAATAGCCATTCCAATCTCATCGATCAGTATCATGATTGATCATTGTCAAGGCGAAATGAATTATTTCATGAACCAAGTATTTTTCCGCGAGGATAATGATTTCAGTGCGAGCTGAAGGCCGGCCGCAAGTAAGTCCTGAAATCATTATTCGAGTCAAAAACAGTTTACGGGCGCGCCCCATAAAATAAAAATGAGAAAAATGAAAATAATAATAGAAAATAATAATTAAAATAGGTACTCGCGTGCATATATATGAAGTTATATAGGTGGTAGTACAGCACTATAGAAAGAGTGAGTCTTCTCGTATCAAAACTGAATTTTCACCACTGATATATATATATAACTTTGAACTTTATCAATAACGATAACGTTCTGTTTTCATGAATACCGGTATCCTAACCTCAAATAAACATGCACATCGATGGAACGCAACAGTTCATCTAACTCGGTTCTTCGCACAGTGATACTAGCGCCACTTTAGGGCCTGGGCAGTGTGGCAAGTCTGGCAAGCCACAAATCCGCCTGGTATTTCCTATTTCAATATCAAGGCACGCCACAACGGGGCCACTTCAGGGCCTGAGCAGTGTTGCAAGTCTGGCAAGCCATAAATTCGCCCGATGTGGCCCATGGTGCTATTGGGGCATGCCACAGTAAATTTCTACACGGGATACGATCAGTCGATTTAGAAATATTTTTTTCTACTTCAGCAAGAAATCGCAACCAGAAACATATTGCTGTCCAACCATAGCAATTTCTTTCAGTGTAGAATGAGAAAAAACGAAATATTTTCGGCATACAAATGTATTCGATGGTGTTCCCGACTGGAAATTCTAACGCGGCCTCTTCCAGGCAGTGGTCAGGCACGCCTTATTCCCGATCAGGGCCACATAAGGCTGCCTGCTCAGGACCTGACCAGGAATGTAACGTGCCGTTCCACTATAGCCTGATCAGGCTGTATGAATCAGGCCTTGGTCGGGACACTATTTGAATATACTTGCTCAGGGCGTTCTGGGGGCCTTTCGAGGCCCTCGCGCGATTCTCCTGATAAGACCAGAAAAACCTCCCAAGGCCCACACACGGCTTTGGAATGTATTATTATTACTAATTTTTGTAGTAGTCCCTAATTTATATTAAACAAAAAAAAAAAAACAGAAATCGACATATTTAATCGTCAGTTGAGCCTACCTACGCATGATATCGATGATATTGAAATATTCACCCACTGAAAAAACCACCGCATTTTTCATCCCCGCCGGGACTTGAACCTACGTCCGCTGGATTACTAGTCGCACGCCCTAACCACTACGCTAAACTATCGCATGGCATATAACTCAATACTCCCCTACTTGTTCAGAGCCCATCAAAGTGTCAAGTTATTATTCGAAAAATTGAAATGTCATCAAAATTTGGTATTTGCAGGACTAGATTGAAGTCCTTGCATATAGTATCACGATTAATGACTAAATATTATATCATATTAGGGTGGTCCTTGAAAAGAAAATTTTTTGATTCACCACCTAGAAAGTTTCTTTTTTGTGTAAAAACATGAGGGACATGTGTCACAAAATATGCAAATTTGGAAACAAACTGAAGAAACAAAAAATTTTGAAATTTTGAAAAAAAATTAGTAAAAAATCAAGATTTGAAAGAAAATTTTCTAAAAAATCAAAGTTTTTTTCCATAATAAATGTGATTTTTTCAATGCTTTGTGTACGATACTTTCACTACGACGTTACTGATGCGATACACGCAATCCAGATTTACTATGGATTGTATGAGTGAATTTTTTTTTGTTATTAGAGTTTCCACGAGGTGTTTCTGATGAGGGATTTATCAGGAACACTCCAGTAGGACTCTGATAGCGTTAACCTAGTCAGGGCTTCATCAGGAACACCCCAGTAGGATTCTGATAGCGTCGACCTGGTCAGGGCTCTATCAGGAACACCCCAGTAGGATTCTGATAGCGTCGACCTGGTCAGGGCTCCTGAAGGCAGGCTCTGATAGAGCAAGCCTTGACCAGGCCTGATCAGGGCCAAACGGATCATCAGGTTTGCCTGAACAAATTTCCAGTCGGGATTCTTATCACATTACCACGTTATACAGACTATATATTCATTTTACATCAAATGCTCATCTATGGTATAAACGTTATAACATATCATACGTCATCGATAAAGGTTTGAAAATAGTCCCTTTATTACAATCAGGAAACCTTCTCCGATGCTGGCTTACACCTTGAATTAAAAATCGAATTTGTTGTCAATTTTTTGTATGCAGTTTGTTGTACTCCTCAATGAGTTGTACACCTCGCTCAGCCGCATCATTTATGACCTTCATATTTTTTGTTACTGCTGCAGCGTTCCGCAATCCATGTAATTCTCATTTTTCCTGCCGCTGCGTTGGATCTAAATCCTACCACTGAATGAGTAGGTTCAATTTTTCGAAAAACTGAAGTAAAGAATAGTTCCCGTCTTTTTTATTCGAAAATCGAGTAAAAGATTTTTTATAACTCAGTGTGCGAATTTCGATTTCTCATGTCTGTTGGTAGTGAGCGAAGTGCCCGATTCACACACTGTGGCGCGCAGTGTGCCGAGTAGATACATTCGCGCACTCAGTGCGCAAATGTATTTGGAGTATATTATACATTCGCGCACTGACTGTAGAGAATGATTTACTCCGCGCACTGTAAATAGTGTATTTGTAGAATATTTCTAAAATACAGTATTCACATTCTCAGCCGGTTTTCGATTAATGATAAAAAGATATCGCGTGACTAATGGAAAAAGGGCGTAAGCGACGTAAAGTGCGATTTCAATGGCAAAAGGGCGTACACTCGGACCCCACTTATTTGACCAACTCGGGACCGGGTACCTTCAGTTATTTGACCAAAGTAGGGGTCCCCACTTTCCGTCTTAAAATGGCAGCCGCTCCTGCGCAGTTGTACATGCGCAGTCCCACGCTAGTTCAGACCCGTACGTCGTAACACTTTGTCTCAATAGTGGGGGTAGAGGGAGTCAAATAACTGAGTCTGAACTCCGTCAAATAACTGGGGCCGTCAAATAACTGGTGGTCAAATAAGTGGGGTCCGAGTGTATATTTTTTTTTTTCGCCAATCGATAGACAATCGATTGAAATGAAAAAAGCCGCTGTTTTTTTTCCAGCCTGAAATATAAAGGCAGAAGGGCGTAAGCGCCGTTAATACGCCCTTCTGCCAGTAACCATTTATCGGGCCAATGCCAAAAGGGCGTATTCGCCAAAATTGACTTTTGACAAAAAGCGGACTATTTCTGGCGGATGCGCCCTTCTGGCATTAGCTTTCTGAAAAAAGTCATGACAACTAATGCCAGCAGGGCGCATCCGCCAAAAATCAATTTTGGCGGATACGCCCTTTTGGCATTAACTTCATAAAAAAAATCATGCCGACTAATGCCAGAAGGGCGCATCCGCCAAAAAATAAATTTGGCCTATACGCCTTTCTGGCATTAGCTTTCTGAAAAAAATCATGTCGACTAATGCCAGTAGGGCGTATCCGCCAAAATTTGTTTTGGACCTGAACATTTTTGGGGCATACGCCCTTTTGGCATTTAGTCGGCACGATTTTTCTCATGAAGTTAATGCCAGAAGGGCTTATCCGCCAAAATTTGTTTTGACGAAAATCTGAACATTTTTGGGGGATACGCCCTTTTGGCATTAATTCGACTGATTTTTCTTAAAAGCTCGGGGCGTATCTGCACCGATAGAAAACATGCATCATATTTTACCATATATCGCCTACAAATTACTACTTTTGATGGTAAGTTGACGTGGAGTCGAAAAACCAGGAGAAATAGCTATTTTTCATTCAATAGTTTGTAGCAGGACTGGGATATGTTACATACCACTCGGAACTAAAATTACAACTCGGCATTTTAATTATCGTTACTTGTAAAAATTACAACATATTTCATAAGTTTTAAGATTCAAGCGTGTTATTTTTACTATCTACGATTGTAACGCAGTATAGTTTCGCACCGCTTCGTGATACCATGTCAACGGCGCTGACTGAGTTTCTCGCAAGTGGTATCTTTCACCCGACGTAGCATATAAGCACGAAAATTTTCTTCCAGTTATACCGATATCGGAGCGTCCGCTAGAGCGGGAGGGTATATGCCTTGTTACCGACTGCGTTAATATAATATGAAACTAGTTGTTAGTGCGATAATATTAAGTCAATACATGTACACGATTGTTTGTCAAATATATGTCATATGTTTTCCACAACACCACATCCACCCTTCCACTATCCTCACCCCACTTCACCTATCCATACAGCCTAACTCAACCGAAAGTTGAAAGGGGCGCTGTACCCGAGTAGAAATTTGATAAGGCCAGCCTGACGTTCCATCAGGCCCTGATGAGGTTGAACTCAGGCGTGCCTAATAGAGCACACCGGATGCGGCCCTGACCAGGTCATCATCAGGCATCCGTCACCAAGGCGTACCTGTTGGAGCCCTGGTCAGCTTAACATCAGGCGTGCATTACTAAGTAACGCCTGATGGGTTCCTGGTCAGGATTGCCTGGATCATCCCTTACTAAAGTGCGCCTGTTGAGCCCCTGGTCAGGTAATGATCAGGCGCTACGTACTAAAGAGTATTCGTCGGGACCCTGGTCAGTATGGCCTCAGTCGACCCTGATATTTCTGAGTGAGGCGCGCCTGTTGAGCCCCTGGTCAGGATAGCCTGGATCATCCCTTACTAAGGTGCGCTTGTTGCGTCCCCGGTCAGGCAGTGATCAGGCGCTACTTACTAAGGAGTGCTCAATCGGGCCCTGATCAGTTTGCCCTCAGTCGATCCCAATATCTCTGAGTGAGGCGCGCCTGTTGAGCCCCTGGTCAGGATAGCCTGGATCATCTCTCAGTAAGTTGCGCCTGTTGCGCCCCTGGTCAGGTTGGCATCAGCAAGTCCTTATTGACGTAAGCCTGAGGTGGTCCTGG
Organism: Tenthredo livida; assembly: GCA_963992785.1. Classification (NCBI taxonomy): domain Eukaryota; kingdom Metazoa; phylum Arthropoda; class Insecta; order Hymenoptera; family Tenthredinidae; genus Tenthredo; species Tenthredo livida. The sequence continues at coordinate 20,441,661 of OZ023067.1, forward strand.
CCAGTTTTTCTTCAGGCACTCCGTGTTTGAGGCAACCCCGATGTGTCCCTGGTCAGGCTGACATCAGCTAGTCCTCATTGAGGCAAACCTGATATAACTTTGGCCCGGTTGCCATCAGTCAGTCCGTGTTGAAGCAAACCTGATATGGCCCTGTTTAGGCTGTCATCAGGCGATCCTCCCCAAGGTTTGTCTGTCATGCCCCCGACCAGGTTGGCATAAGCAGTTCCTATTACGGCAAGCCTGATGCGCCCCTGCAGTCATGTTCCAGCTCATATTTTTTTACAACATTCTCCAGGCGTGATCTCACCTTGAAAATCATGAGACTGGTGGGTCAGATTAAAATGACCATAAACTCTCACTTCGACATTTAAATCATAAGTTTCGATAAATAGGAAAATATCAGACCAATATCCATAGGGTAGTTTGGCGTAGTAGGTAGAGCGTGCGACTAGTAATACAACAAATGCGAGCGGGCTTGGGTTCAAATCCCAGTTAGGTCGAAAAAATAGGAAGTCGTTTTTCTCAGCGAATTGGTGATGCTTCTCGATGTACATGTGGATAGTTATGAACTGTAAATTCGAATATTCACACGTACGTCAGTTTTTTGGTTTTGTTTTTTACGGTTGGTTTCTCTTCCTTTATCAGGGCCTGGTGGAGAACCCTGGCCAGGGCCTGACCATTAAATCTGATCAGGCCCTGACCACCGAATCTGATCAGGGCCTGACAAATACAGACTGATCAGGGCCTGACAAATACAGACTGATCAGGTGATTCTAGAACGCAGCGTTACATTCTTAATCAGGGCCTTATCAGCAAGCCTGACGGCAGCCTGATCAGGCAGTCAGGCATGCCCCTGCAGGGCCTGATCTGTGCCTGACGTCAATTTCTACTCGGGTAAACCAACTTTTTCTTTGACAGACTTCATTTTACTATCTGAGATAGTAAAAATTCGGACCATACAGGGGAATTACTACTACGCGGGATGGTAGCTTTCAGCATAGGCAAAGTTCTTCATACAATCGAGCATAATAAAATTTAGTCTTCAAGTTGTAAACCATACCCTTCTTGAAGAGTAATCTTTACCATTAGTAAAATTTACAAGGTAGATTTGTAATTCTTTCTACTGTGTGACTGCACGTCATTTTACTACCGAAAAATAGCAATTTGTCGGCGATATGTGGTAAAATGTGATACATGTTTTCTATCGGTGTGTGGCGTTTACGCCCTTTTGCCTTTATTTTTTTTCACTTTTCAATGTTGACGTATTTTTCCGTTTCGACGAATTTCCTGTCGAATGACGCAAAAAAAAAAAATATACGCCCTTTTGCCTTTAAGAATTACAGAAGGGCGTAAACATGTCGCTTACGCCCTTTTTCCATTAGTCACGCGATATTTATATTTCTATTTGCTTTCGAAATCGAAATTCGCACATTGAGTTATGAAAAATAGTATACGACACACGTGCGCGTACGCAATCCTCGCACGAGTGTTTTTGTCACCCTCGCTTCGCTCGGGCGACAAGCTACACTCGTGCGAGAATCACATACTTCGCGCACTTGTATCGTAATCTACTATTTTTCAATTTCGTTTTTTTTCAATTTTGGCACTCTTTCCAATCAAGCTAAGAATCTGAAAATATTCAGAAACCGTTTTTGCGTCATTATCTATCGATTCAAGGGGTGGTAAGTATAATGTGTTAGAAATTAACGACCACCCTAAATTGTACTGCGTACACCTAGATCTCGGATGTGTAATCTTCCAATCATTTATTATTTGTAACAACTCTATAAATGTATAGTAAATACAAGACAGTAAATTGAAAAGCAGGAGATGGGCAAAACACTTTCTCCAAGATCGCATATGGGCGTTTCTAGCGAAAATGTCATTTTTCGGTCCCTCGAGTTTTTTAACCCGTGCCAACGTATGAATTTGAATTCCTATAGCACGAGCTGTTACATATGAGTGTAATGTACCCGGAAAACAACTTTTCATAATGATTTCTAGCTACCTCACATTACAGCGTCTCTCGGAAAGACGCGAAGTGTTCCTGAGCAACGTATGTCCCGACGCACAGATTTATTGCTTCTGCTGTTTGCGGAACTTGTGCGCAGCTTCAAAAAAACCGCATAAAATTCGGGTGGCCTCAGCTAACCATACAGAATGTGGAATTATTCGATCTAATGATGTGCCAAGTCTTGCACCCTCAAAATAAAGGATGGAACGTGTGTCCCGAGCTTTTGGGATATACTTGTCACGACCGACATAATCGTATGCCACAGTTGTGCGCAATGCAATTCGTTCTTTATCATAGTCTACATTAGTTCAGTTTGGCGTTAGAAATACTGTGCATGAAGGGCATCGATGTGCTAACAATATTTGACGACTAATACAGACATAAAGTTCGTGAAACTAAATATTTCTCGGAAAATGTCACGACCAAAAGAGCATTTATTTCTATTCCTCCAACAGGCACATCGGAAAATTTATGAGTGACTCAATTGAAACCGTGTTCACAAGAAGTACGAAATCATTATGAGTCATTTTTGAACTGCGCACACTTTTTATTGCTGTTTTAGGGCAAAAATGTCACGACCGATAATGTCACGACCGACATGCTCGTATTCCTACTCGTCGTGCGCAAGGGCAAGGAAAATACTGCAATTTTTATTTGAAAGCGTTACCATAAAAATGTCGTACGAAAAAAATTTCAACAGTGTGCCTCGAAATTTGAGATATTCACACGCGTTTTTACCATCGAAAATTCGATTTTTTTTTTAATGTCTCTCTGAAAGTGATGATTTCACGGACAAATATCCCACCGGGTATTCCGCTTCATATTTTTCGTGACCTACGTGTTGTGCTTTTTTTTTTTTTTTTTCTTTTTTTTTATCCGTTCTGAATGATATATATATATTTTTTTTAGTCCGTACCGCGTGCGCAAGCTAAATAAAATGGGCCAACCTATGGAATGCACTGATCAACATTCAAGTAGACTACCAAAAAAATTTGGATGATGTGCCTCAAAATCTTTAACAGCACTTTGTTTAGAACAAAAATGACATTTTCGCTGGAAACGCCCATATATGTATGCGGCTGTATTGCAGGACTTATTTTACTTATTGTTAGCTACAAATCCTACAGGCTGCTGCAGCTCTAACAACATGTATACCCACCACTGCAATAAGGTGTATATGATACCTGAGTACCAATTGGAAAAAAAAAGAAAATTGGAAGAAGCAATATTAACAGTGTGAAATGAATGCTACATATGGGGTATTCCATGAGAAGTCAGCAGAAAAAAATCCCGACCATTTTTGGCTTCGACTTTTCTACTGTTTTTTCATCTTCGAAACTCTGGAATTTTTTGCAGATTTTCTTTAGAAAAAATCACGAAGTACATTGTCCTCACTCCAAAAAATGCTAGTATCTATTTTATTTATATTTTTTTTCTCTGTTCTTCACATTTTATACAGGGTATATCACCTTAAGTGTCGAGAATGGGAGGGACTTAGTTGACGCAAAGTCACTCCCCATCGACCAATCAGCCAAAAGAAGAATTTCGTAGACCGAAATTCTTATGAAGATAGAAAGTACAATTTCTTGTTGTAGGGAAAAAATACCAACAACGACTCGAATCAGGCTCTTAGGTATTTATTTACTCGGTCGACGAAATTCTTCTCTTTGTTGATTCGTTGATGGGGCGTGATTTCGCGCCAACTAAGTCCCTCTCATTCTCGAGACGTGGGGGAATACACCCTGTATATACGTGGAAATAAACATTATGAACTTCTCTCCTCCAAAACTATTGAGTCTAGTCGAAACATTCAAGAGAACAAAACAATATATTGTTCCAAGATCCACAGTACTTGATGTAGAATAATTTTTTTCGAAAAAACGTACGGTTTGCAATATAAACTTAAAAAACCCATTTACTGATCGTCGAGGTCCGTTTTTCAGCGTGAAATGTACTCGGACAAACGAACGATCGACTTACAAAGTGTAAGTAGGTATATTTACAACTGAAAAACGGTTTGGATAAAATAAAATCTGAATAATTTCAGACAGCGTTTCGGAGGTAGAAGAAGAACGTAAAAACAAATAAAAAAAAAAATTCTCACGAAAAAGTGGCAAAATTCTCACGGAATGCCCCATATATATCTAAGAAGGCAAAAGAAAGTCACAAGCAATTACTGCGGATGAGCATACCACGTTACACATACGACGCGACGTCTGCGAGTATACTTAAAGCCCTAGCTCTCGTATGTGGCCGCATGCGTCCAGTGTATATGTATGTAAGTTTTCGCTGCTCAATTGAGACACAAATCTCAATCTAGATCCTAGAAGTTGAGAAAAGTGAAAGAATACGACATGAAAATACATGGAAATTTCTTTTCATTGTTGCAGGTATCCGACAGTTCAAAATTTGATGAGAAACGTTTTCTTTTCCGAACACATTTTGCGAAACATTTACGTAATATATAGAAATATACATGTATACGTGGTACATATGCATGTATAGGTATGTACACCTATGCCTGGCTGCAAATTACTGCAACGAAATCGCGGTTCCTGCAGTAGCATAATTACGGATAATTATCGTAGAAGTGGGGTATAGCTATAAGTATCATTTAATTTCTAGCGAAGGCCAGAGAACAAACTTTACAGTGAGATCCCTCTGCTGGATGAGAGGGAGATCTTTGTTTCTACTTCGCTGGACGTAAAGGCCGTTTCTCGCGGACGTGAAGAACTGGATAACCGCTGGTCCTCCGCATCGCGCATCCTTCAACCGCGACATTATACTTCCCAGATATTTATAATACTTATGAACAAGATAAACTAATTGATGCTGCAGTTAAATTCGCACGAAAAGTGATGATTCATCTTATAGATTCATTCGATTAATATTCGCTTACACAGAAAAAAAGGCTTTCTTGATTCAAGAAAAAATCGTTCTTCATTATCGTGTTCTTCGACGAAGTCATTTTCATTATCTTGTTTCAAGACAATATTTCTTCAATTGATATAGTGACAACAGTTGAATGGAGACTAATAAAGTTTAGATTGAAGAATATTGATTTTACTTAAAGAATATTTATTTTCCAACCAAGAATTTTTTTCTTTAATGAAGAAAAAGAAAATTCTTATGACTAAATTTTTTTTCACTTAATTGAAGTAAAACTATCTCATTTCAAAATAATTAAACTACTCATTTCCAGAACATTGTTTTCTCAACTTGAGAAGAAACATGTTTGATTTAAAAGAATTAATTTTTTGGCTCAAGTAGATATATATATATTCAGTTTGATAAACTAAAGTCTCAAATCAAGAAAATTATATATCTTGACCCAAGCAAATGTATATTCAACTCGAGAAAATAATTTTCTCGTCCAGAAAAAATTTTGTTCAACATCAGAAAATGTATTTTTTGATAGAAGAAAATATATTTGGAGCCTAAAAAAATGAACTACCAATTTGAAAACATATATTCTAGCTTTCGCGACAACTTTTTATTGACAAACTTTTAATTTACAAGCTTAAAAATTATACAAAGTATTTTTCATGAGGCTGATATATAATTTGTCGTCTATATTATGTATCATCAATGGGTGTGAATTACATTCATTAATGGGAATTTTTTTTCTCTTCCTTGAAATGCGAATTGGACAAAGGTATTTTCAATAAAGAGCAATCAAATGTGACAACACTATCGTCAGCATTATTCATATGAATATCATCAATTAAATAAAGTATTGGCTCATCAAATTCAACAAACTTATGCATTATTGCCATATTAACTCTATATTTCATTCCATTAATTTCATACCAATCAACAGAATATTCAGTATCACTAATTGAATCATTAAGTCCTTTTTTACTTAAGTATCTACAACAAGCTTCTAATTGGCATCTAATAGCAACTGATAGGGGTATTTGTCTTCTAGAAGTTATAAAATTACAAACGTTTTTAATTCTGTATGTTTATTCTCAAACTTATATGAACTAATTAAAATGGGTGGGCTAACTTTCCAATAATTTTATCATAGTGCAAAAGGAAATGAAACTTGGGCTTTAATTGTTCATCAAATGTATCTAAAGACTTTTGATGATGCTCGCTAATTAAGTTTTTTAGGTGCTCTAATGACTGATCAGTCAGAGCCTGTGAAGGTAATATTTCAGTAATTTCTGATAATAAATGATAGTATTGCCAAACTTCATCATTTTCCTTCACCGAATCACCTTTAATGAGACAAAAATTATGCACCAAGCTTAACATTTCTGAAGCTGATACAATTATATATTTGTTATTTAAATGATTATTATTGATTATGGCTTTTCTGTATGATGGCTATGTTTTAAATGCTACTCAAAACTGTATTTAGAATGATACATCCTAAAACAATCTCTGATCGCACATGAGAAAAAATTATTTATTTCCCGGACGTCTTCGAAATGTGAAATATAAATTCCATAGTCAGCTTATGAATGTCCACATTGAGTACAAATGAGCGCCAATGAATTTATTTCGGCACAAGCGTCGATTAAACTGCAAGGCTAGTAAAATAAAAATTTCGGAATTTATTTATTAATACATAATCAAAGATATAATTTAAATAGGAACAATTCATAATTAAATGAAAACCCACCGAACTTTTCAAAAATTCCAATCTTTGTTTTAATCAGAATCCTCGTAGCCATATGTCCGCACAATTCCTTCAGGTTTTCATCAGTCAAAGATTTCAATAAGTTGATAGTTATTCCATTATCTAGATGATCAGAACAGAAAATTAGATTCTATTGTTTTAATTATTCAGAATATAATATATATTTTTTCTATTGATTGTAATCACTAAACGATTGAAAAAAAATGTTTTATAGAATAATCCAGATTTGTTTTTAATTATTTTCTATTTACAATATCTTGTTATTGCTTCCAGGCTGAATGATATTTGTGATTAAAAAATATATTTGATACTTTACACGCGTATTATTTGTTTTGGTTTTGAAAAAGAGAAGTTTCGAACCTGAACAGTAAATGACACTATATCTTTAATGTATTGAAAATATCAAACGTTATCATCTGATATGACAAATAATAATCTATTGATCAGCTTTTTTTTAGCAGGTTAAAAAAATATTTAAAAAATTTAATTCATTTCTTGTTATTCAACAGAATAAATTGTAAAAGAATACTTTTATGATTCAAATTATTCATTGGTTTTTTATTCATTTACGTTTTTAAATTTGGATAGTAAAGTCATATCAAATGCAATTCTTGTTTATTCAGGTTGTCTATTACTTTGTATTGTACTTCAAATCGTTTCTATTGAAGTAACGAAGGAAAATCTGTATATTTATAACTGAAAAAAGTTCGAACATATTTACATATAAATAATAAATAATAATTTCCTAATTTCTTACCAACGAATAGTTTGATGACGTCATCGGTCACTCCCCATTCAATGAATAAATCCCGCAAAGTTTGTTCATCCGATGGAGGCTTATCAGCTATTTCGATTTACTGAAATCAGTCAGTGTTTTATAGGTGCCCAGGAAAAAATGATCAGGCATGATCAGACATGAACAGGCATGAGTCTTCAGGCCTGATCAGACATAAAAAATGACCGGGACTGAACAGGCCTGATCAGGTCTGTTCATGTCTGATCATGCCTGATCATGCCCGGTCATTTTTCATGTCTGATCAGGCCTGATCATTTTTCCCGGGTTTTTTTTGGACAAATTGAAATAAAACAGCGAATTATATCAAAAAATTATACAAACTAATGTTTTTATATCTTTTTTACGTCGTAATGATAAGGATTTATGGTTATTTCTGATGATTAACTTTTTTTAGTCAATTAAAATTTTCTCTCCGCTTCTTACTGGGATTCGAACCCGGGTCCTTCTGCGTATCAGTCGAAGCTTCTACCACTTTGCTACTTTACGTATTTGATAGTTGATACTTTCAGCATGTCTATATGTATCTGTCACGAAAATTTTAACAATCTTAACTGATGCACTTAATATTGATTATGATGCGATCGAACGATTCTTGAATTGTTTCTGAATTTTAGGGAATGTGAGGCAACATGGCCACTCTAAATTTTTCAGTGAAAAAAATTACTAATCTGAAAATGCTGTTTATTCTATTTATTGAGAGAAATCAAACGTGTATTTTCTTGACTGGAGTAATTAATATAACGTTTTGGGGCAAAATGGCTACTTTAATAATATCATAATATTCAGGTTTTTATTGTTTAAATTGTCACAGTATATGTATGGGTATACAGGGTAATTCAGAATTCTCGACGAATCTCTTGAGGGGTTTATCCTTGTCAAAATTGGGAACGAAAGTTCCTCAGCCATTTTTCCTGGGAAATATTTTTTTCCGACAAACGATGTTTTTTACAATTTCTTTTTTGTCTGTATTATTTGTCGATTTTCAAGAATCCCAAGAGTTTCTTATTTGGCGAAACATATTTGAAAAATATGTTATGATTCCAAGGAAAAAAATCATTTTTCGGAAAAATGGCTGAGGAACTTTCGATCCCGATTTTGCCAAGGATTAATCTCTCGAGAGATTCGTCACGAATTCTGAATCACCCTGTACATTGAGTAAGATATCATGAGACCTAATAATAACATATACACAACTATCTATGATTTAAACAAATTATCTAGGTTTCCTAACAATCAGGTCTGATCAGATCTGATCATATATAGACCTATATCAGACCTATATAATATGATTATACATGGGCTTATATCAGTCAGGTCTGATCATATCTAATTATATATAGACCATATATGATTAATAATAATAATAATAATATAATAATAATAATAATTTATAATCATATATAGACCTATGAATGATTGGACATTGACTTATATCAGTTACGTCTGATCATATCGTATGAAATTAGACATGATTATGCCTGTTCATGTCTGATCAGGCCTGATGCTCATGGCCGATCATGGTCTGATCACGTATCAGGCCTGATCAGAGCGACATAGTTAGAGCAGAGCGGAGGTTTTCAACCCTCCAGGCATAATCATACATGAACAGGCATGGCCATGCATGATCAGGCATGAACGTATTTATGATCGGGTCTGACATCAGGCCTGATCATACATGAGCAGGCATGATCATGTCTGGCAGCAGGCGTAATCATACATGAACAGGCATGATCATGTCTGGCATCAGGCATAATCATACATGACCAGGTATGGTCATGCATGATCAGGCCTGAACGTATTGGGCGCTTCAGGCCTGATCATTCATGATCATGCATGATCATGTCTGGCATCAGATATGAACAGGCATGAACAGACATGATCATGTCTAATTTCAGGCCTGATCATACATGAACAGACATGATCATGTCTAATTTCAAGCCTGATCATACATGAACAGGCATGATCATGTCTGAACATTTTTTCCCGGGTATATATATTCTTTTCATTTTATGTATATTTAGGTATGTGATAATTACGAAAAGAAGAAGATCATTGTATAAAAAATCGATGATTTACTATATTTATAATTTATTACTTCATAAACTAATGCAAGAGTACTTACTTCTTTCAAATAGATCAGCCCAGACATTCATATTTCATTTATAACAACAAATATCACGCTTCCGTAGTTTGATAATCATTCAAAAATTAATTGATTATCACAACATACCTGGGAAATCACGACTTTATGCTTGCACTGTTGACACTGCTCAGAACTCGGTCGTAGCGACAGTCCAACTGAATGGTATAGGTAGAGTATAGACTATAGGCAGACTATAGACAAAACTGTCTTGCACTCGTCAACAAGAGGGTTCATACGTCATGAAACTTCGACAATATACGTCTACAACACTGCACTAAGAATTTCCGCAAATTTTCATGCATGAGTTGGTCGGCAGGAAATACTGCACGATTTTTAGAATGAAAATTCACGATTCTTAGAATAAATTCTCTTTATTCATATTTGTAAAAATGAATCAACGCAAAAGACAATCTTCCGAATATAAAATTTTGTTCAGTAGACTTATGTTATGAAGAATATGAGAAATTGTTTATTGTATCGTATAAAATAAATAATTCTTTATATTTTTTAATAATTTACGTATGCTGAAAAAATATGTTCAGTAGTAAAAATTGAGAATTAAAAAATGAAGAAAAAAAATATGTGCAAAGGTAGCTAAAAATTAAAAAAAAAAGGTTCAAATTAGCTAAAATTCCTGTTACGAAAGTAAACCGATATGATTTCAGATTATCTAATCTATATACTTACATCTCAAACATATAGAATGTTTTCGTGGAAAAATAGTTACCATTATAATAAAGAGCAGAAAAATGATTCTAAAAACTAATCAATTATATTAAAATTTAATTGATTTCAATTTGTATAAATAAATGTTTTTAGATATAAAAAATAATAAAAAAGAATTTAAAAAAAAAAAACAGAAGCGCTAAAAATTGTGTTTCTATAGGTAATATAAGAACGAAGCTCTCACCCAAACCGAGAAAATTATTTTCTCGAATTGAAATTGTGTTACTATTAGTTCAAAATATTACGCCCGATTGGCTGAAGAAGAAAAAAACACTTGGGTCAAAAACAATTTTGTTTTGGGACAAATAACTTAGAATTTGATCAAAGTAACTAAACTTTTTCATTCGAAATATACACGGAGAGACTTTTCCTAGTAATATTTCTTAAAATTCCTACCAGAATTTACTATTTTCGATGCAATTTGGGGATATGTCAGCATTTTAGCACTTATTACTAGTTTGCCTAGTAATTCTGTAAGTTACTATCATCATTGGAATATAACCAAAGATATTTGTACAAACTCTTATACAAATGAGAAAGTTTACTAGTCAGGATAGTAATGAGTCTAGCGAATCTTATACTTATACCTAAAGCGAGCAGTACACTGTTAAAAATTTATGTGTGAAACTTCCTACACTGTTTGGAAGTGGGGATGCATACACATGGTAGTGAATTTACAAGACATTTCCAGTAAAATTAATTCACAAAGACTTCAAATTTACCAAACAATTTAGCGAATTCAAATACAATTTTGTGTTTTTCCTATGAAAATTCAGTAAGATCAAGAATTTATTTGTAAATTTATAAAACAAGCTTAGCAATTTACTTTTGCTACGCCACATTTGTAATTTTGCAAAAATTTTGTTTACTAAATATATCGTGAATTCACAAGCATTTTTAACAGTGTACCTCTTCCAAGTCAGTATGGTAAAGTCGTAATCGCGGCGCAAAGGAATTGACCATACTGGCTTGGAAATTTTACCAGTCATCTTAGGAAAAATTCCACGTCAAAAATTAAAAAGCTGGAAGGAGGTGATAGGCTATTTGGCAGTTTCTGGATCTTACATTGTGTGGCTTCACTGGTGTGGTCTTTGTTGTACAGAGTTTATTACATGTGTGTGTTCGTCCGCACTCTAGGGGCTGGCGCAAATGTTCCGTAAATCTAGTCGTCGTCTTAAACCACTAGCCTAACTTCACCTACTCAACATAACCTCAACTCAACGCTCGCAATTCCGGACGCATCGCAGATACATGTTATAGTGTAGTTTTTAGCTTTCCTTATATACAAACGGATATGACTATTTGGCACTAGTGAGAGAAATATTCTGCTGTTTCGCCATCTATCGACGAAGTGAGACCCGCCGAACTTGTTCGTCAATTCGCAGCGACGAAATTTACCATACTCGCTGGTAATCATTCTCACGTGTGTAGCAAAACGTCTTATTCGACTAGTCTATTATTCCAATACCTCTAGGAATACCTACTAATATCTATGTCATCTTTTACTACTCTCCGTTTTCCTATACGTGGACAGTAATTTTTGCTATTCGCTTATTATTTGTTACTCTCACAGAATATCAAAATGCATTATCCGAATAATAGATTTTTCCGGTACCGTAAGAAATATTGCCAAATCAGCTGATGTATCCCAGATTTACTCGCAGTTATTGGGATCTTTACCAGGAAAAGTTTCTCCGTGTACGCATGCGCGAAAAAAACTCTAGTGCTTAAAGTAGAGTAGGACCACTGATCTCTATTAATTACTGGATGGGGGATAGGCGGCTTCGTTGTGGAAATTTTTGAAACAATTTGAAGTCATTTATTTCCTCACGGTCGCCATTTTGTTTGGGTTGCCCTGACAATTTTTAGCGGGAATTTCAAACGGTATATGCGCTTGATTCGCTCGGAGGTCACGTGGGGTGGCACAGAGACTCAAAGCAAATAGCCACCACAGCCGTTCAATCGGTTACAGGAATTTCGCGCTATCCCCCATCCAGTAATTAGTAGAGATCAGTGAGTAGGACTTGCGATGTGCGCATTAGGGTGTGCCAGAATTTTTTGTTTTCTTTCATCGTTTCCCATGTAAAAAATGAGTGCTTTCATGTATTATAAGAAACGTCGTCGAAGGGGAGGCTCTGACCAAAAATGTTAAAAAGTGTCGCAGTCAACCAGAAATCATACTCATGAGGCACTCGCTAGACTTTATTGACCGTTTCGGTCCCTCCATTCGCGAGGTGAAATTTCACAGCAAATTGAATGAAATCACAAGGTGGTACAGGGAATAGACTAATAGAATAGAATGTTTCGAGAACAACATCAAATTTTTTTGCGAAAGAAGTTTTGCGTCCCTTGGTAGGAAAGACCGTGTGGAAAGTCTTTCTTCCCTAGGGGACTTCGGCTCGCCTCGTCTCTTCCCCCTCCCAGCTCGGGCAACAATTTGACACCTCGGGAGCGTAAACCGGCTCGGGCAGCAAGCTCCACGCTCGTGAGCAAAAACCTACTTTCCGCCCTAGATGCACAATATACTATTAAAAGGTGCCTCATCGCAGTGTTTGAGTGAGACACCACTTCCGAGTTCGCATTTTTCCTCAGTGCCCTCCGTTAACGAGGCTTCTTATCCCAGTAAACGAACACGAATTGAAACGAATTGAGTATGTGCAAAACGGAATTAACACGAATTAAATCGAATTTAAAAAAATTGCTAAGAATTGACACACAGGTCTTTTTACTTCCATCTAATTCGTATTAATACCGTTTTCCACATACTCAATTCCTTTTCGTTTACTGGGATTTCATGGAATCACTTTGATTTTTAATGTGGGAGATTAAAGAGAAAAAAAGTTTTTTCTGGCACACCCTAGTGCGCATTCACTAACTCTTCTTTTCTCCACTCCTCGGAAATATAGTATATTACTCACCTAGGGAGGGAAGGTAGGCTAACCCAAACTGCGTGTGAGATTGACACCCGAGCTGAAGGCGAGGGTGGTAAAAACTCAGTTTGGGTTGGCCTTTTTCACTCCCGTGTGAGGTATACTATTTTTCACCACCCCCTGGCATCGGAAAGTACGACCTCCCGCTCTCGCGAGTGGCCGAAAGTCGTACTTTCCGTGCAGGTGTGGTGAAAAAGTACCTTCCCAGACAGCAAAAAAATAAAAGTGGTCTCAAAGACGTCACATGGACGTCAAATGCGCCACATTTTGACGTCTAGGACATCTTTGACGTCTTGAAGACGTCTGTAAGACTTGGGACGTCTTTAAGACGTCAAAAAGTGGCGCATCCGACGTCCACATTACGTCCCCGAGACCACTGCAATTCTTTTTGCTGCCTGGGTTACGCACGCTACACAGGTCTCGAAAATCAAACTTGCGAAGTAGGTGTTGCAAAATACGCTAGCTGCGTGACATACAAGCACGCTTCTAGTGTGTGTATTTCTCGTGCACATATACGCCCGTCAGCGTCACCTATTTGGGGCTGCGATGTAACTGGGATACAATTTATATGTATGTATACAACGATACAAGCTTGATTCTATGCATGTAGAGGTACGCAGCTACAGCGTATAGTACATCACGATACGAGTACACAAACACTCGCCTTCGGTTCGTGCTGCAACCTCACACTCGTCAGAAAAGGTTGAAAAAAGAAGAAAATGCGCGTACGTGATCCTCGTACTCGTATTTTTGTCACCCTCGCTTCGCTCGGGCGACAAGCTAAACTCGTGCGAGAATCACATACTTCGCGCACTTGTATCGTAATCTACTATCGCGCACCGTTACGCGGTGCGCAAAATATTTTGCACACCGGTACGCAAAAGTCTGCTTTGGGTGCGCGTAGACGGTGCGCAAAGGAGGACTTTGGGTGCATGTATTAAGAAAAAAAAGTTTTCTCGCACGAGTGTTAAAATAGTAGATTACGATACAAGTGCGCGAAGTACGTGATTCTCGCATGAGTGTAGGTGACAAAAACACGAGTGCGCGGATCAGGTACGCGCACGTGTGTCGTATACTATTTTTTGAACCGAGTCGTGCGAAGTTCGACTTCTCATGCATAGAGAGCGTTTGGGAAACACCCGATTCACGCACGCTCATATGCTATGCACGCACGCTATGCATGAGAAGTCGAACTTCTCACACCGCGTTTCGAAATAGTATATTGTGTAACAAGGGATGAAACAAGGTGAATGCAGGCCAGGGTAAAGTTGTCAGCCCGTGCCTGCATTCATGTTTCATCTCGTGTCACACACTATGTTTTTCATGACATTTGCTCCGGAACTTCAGCTGTCAATTTCAATAATCTGACATTTGCAACGGGGCAGTTATTTCTCTTTGTAATCCCAAGGGATTGAAAAACACCAATTCACATCGGTGATTCATTGAATTCGCGATTTGACAACTTTTCACGGCATTAGCCTGAAATCAGCGTCTTTCAACTGACAAAACAGGCAACGAAACTTGCAGTTTCAGAGCAGATGTTATGAAAAGACATTTTAAGTGCCTATAGACGATGCATAAAATAGGACTTGCGATGTAGATGTTGCAAAAATATGATATTGAGCGTCGTTCGCTTGGAAAATAAAAATTTTCGATGATTTTGCCTTAAGGGTAGGAGATACTGAAAACTGCCAAGTTATTGCTATTTTCAAATTAGATGAACCAATATATATTTTCGAATGAAATTTAACACACATGTTTGCCATCTCAAAACATAGACATTGTGCAAATTTCAAGTCATTTGAAACAACAAGTACAGAGTTACTCCTCATAATGTTTCTGAAATAGCCTTTATTCGAAAACCTCCCATGCGTCTGAGTTATTCTTGAATCTTGCTGGGCTCACGGAGAGAAAAGACGTGCAGTGAGTCCCCCGCGACGGAGAGAGATTGTCATTTTTGTAGTAGCGCCGCTATCCGTTCTTTCGGGGGAGCCACTACTCCTCAAAGAGTACTGACTGCCTCGCAGGCGGGTTTTCACTGTACCGACGGCGTGAGTCCCACTTTTTCGTGTAACGTCTGCAGCAGCCCCTCGAACTTTCGGGAGAGCTGCTGCCCCGAAAGCGTGTTGCTACTCCTCGAATTCGTGGTACAGCAGCGCCACTACCGTTCGTACAGTGACTGCACGTCTTTTCTCTCCGTGCTTGCACACACATATTTCAGGATGCGTAAGCCACAAACCCACGTCGGTTTTTAGAGATAGCTACGATACTTTGATTTTGACATTTTTTTTTATGAAAAAAAATATATATTTTTAATTATTTTACCTCAAATCCGTAATTTTGTCTCGATTTCCAAAAACCGACGTGGGTTTGTAGCTAGTGTGCGTAGGAACATACCCTAAAAATTTGAAGAGTCTTCGACAAAAACTCAGACGCATGGGACTTTTTCAATTGCCAAAAACCTACACGGAGAAAATTCGGTTCGCCTGCTGTGCCACGCGTGGTGGCGCTGCTGTTCCTTACTTTTGGTAGCTGATACGCACTTGTTTGGGAGAGCTGCTGCACCAAAAGTTAGAACAAGGGAGAGCAGTTATACCAAAATATGGAATAGCTGCTCGCCCGGCCGATTAGTATACAATGTGTGCCTCTTGGTACAGTAGCGCTCCCAGCTTGGACTGTACATTATACCCATGCGAGTGACGCTGCTGTACTTTAAAAAGGATAGCACCTATCGGTCGCAGTATAGGTGGCGTCCCAAATTTCTCTCCGTGTAGTTCTGAGATAAATCGCTTTGAAGTTTTTTTTTTCAAATTATTCACAAAATTCAAGAAATTCAACATATAAATTATCACAACTTGAAGAAAATTCAACATATATATTTTAGCAGTTCGGTTGATAAGAACTTGGTCTTGTCGAGTCTAAGTAATTTTGGAAAAAATATTTTACAATCAAAAATTTCTATTTCTAAAACTTGAATACATGAAATATTATTGGTTTGCCCCTAAATTACATTCACACAGAATATGTTCTGCAAATTTGAAGAAATTTCAAGCAACGCAGCAGCCTGTACCCTACGACAACTACTTTTTCTTCGATGGACTAAATTTTTGTTCAGCGGAGGACATGAAAAAAAGGAAAAATCATGAACTATGTATCAAAATAGCACTAATCTACTGTAAAAAAACTGAGTCACCAGAATGTTTTCTTAGTGTGTAGCAATCATTTGAAAAGAATTATTTTTCATTATTATTATTTTTTCATCTCACGTAAATCACTCGAGTGTGGTAGCTTGATAGAAAACTTTTTATAGAATACAAATTAGAATAGAATACAAAAAGATAGAAACAAATTAAAAAAGCAATAACCGAAATATAGGGAAATTGAAAACTTCTGCTGGAAATTGCGTGAATGGGGCTTAATAAATTTTTTTTCGGTTTAAGGATTTGTGTACGTAAAGATAAGGTTTCAAAGGACACTTTTCCGTAAAAAAAAAAAATCGATTTATTTGAAATTCTATCCTCAAATTTCAGTATCTCCTACCCTTCAAATGTGGGTCAGACCTACTCAGTTAAGATCCTTGTAGGCCTTGAAAAAACGCAGATCTTCGTATAGTATTCCGTCTAGAAGAATTTCAAAAAATTTGACATCTCGTGAATTTTTCGTATCATATTAGGGTGGTCCTTATTTGGGGTGTTTTTGAAATTTTCTGCGGACAAGGCGGAAAAAGTTTGCAAATAAATAAAAAACAAAAAGTACGCAAAAGTTGAAGTCTGTAGATGAACTGAAAGTACTACCCCCACAGGGCAGTGAATTTTCCCATTTAAATTACATGGGAACTCGGGCTCAATGCATTTTCTTTTTTTCTTTGCCTTAAGTGGTTAGTCAACCTTTAGACTCATTAAAAAAAGGCAATTTTCAATATTTTTTTCGAAAAATCTTTCATTTCTACTACAATCAACATTACTGTATCTAATAGGTATACATTCGAACTACTTCAATTTTTTTTTTTTTGACTAAGAATATTGATAAATAAGCCATATACACTGAATCTGCCAAAAGTAAAAAAAAAAGACGTTTTGCTGTGCCCACGATTTCTCAGGACTGAATTATCGGAAACGAAAAAACCGAAGTGCGTTAGCTAGATGACCAATAAATCTAGAAATTAACCGAAGCTTTCAGCGATATTCCCATCTTTGATAAAATGGCGGACGTTCAAACACAAATTCTTTTTTTTTCGCTAAAAAAATGTCATCATTTTGCTGTAAAAAAAAAAATCGATAAAATGGAAAATCCTTCGATTAATTTCTAGAACTAAGTGTTATTTATAACATATCCAAATTTGATAACGATCGGTTTAACCGTCTTTGAGTTCTGGTGGGTACAGATTTAAAAACGTGGTTTCGAGAAAAACGCATTTAAAGTAGCCGCAGCTACTCGTACTTATCTATCTAACCGAAATGACGCTCGAGGCGGCTTTGCTCAAGTTCGCATTGCTCTGCAAGTTACGTTACGATTTTAATAAAAGATTGAGACAATATTCTTGAGATGTTATGCTAACATAAAATGCAAAAAAAAAATCGATTTTTTGAAGTTGCAAAGGTTGACAACCCCTTAAGGAGGTTCGATACCAAAATACAAATGATAAGAAAGCTTTGAAAGTTTTATCATCGAAAGATAGATAAATGAAATGCGTATTCCCAAAATTTCAATTCGATTCACTGCACCGTTTTTTATAAATTAATTTTTGAATTTGCTTCTTAAACACGCAGAGGTATGGAGAGCCGATAAGGTTAGTATGAAATCTACTCTTACCGCGCGGGTGATACGAAAGATTTCAACTAATCTTATCGGCTCTCCATACCTCTACGTGTATAAGAAGCAAATTCAAAAATTAATTTCTTGAAAATGGTGTGGTGAATTGACTTGAAATTTTGGCAGTAAGCATTTCATTTATCTATCTTTCGATGATAAAACTTTCAACGATTTCTTATCATTTGCATTTTGGTATTGAATCTCCTTAATCGTGCTTCGAAAAATCTGAAATTTGGCATACGTCTACCCTATGATCATGGGTATTCCACAAAAAATTGGGCGATTTTCAGCGATAAAAGTTTCGAAGTTCCAGAACGTAAAAATGGTGATTTTCACGGTATTATGTTATTTGTATTTTTATAATGATTATGGAAAAAATAATCGAACAATATTTCAAATTGGCGAAGTTTAGGACGCTGCGTAATTCCTTTATTTGTTGACGGTGAACATGAGTTGCTGCAACCAAACTAGATGGTTGAATTGAAGCAAAAAAAAAGCGCGGTGGAGGCTGAAAGTTCAAAATATTATCTGAAATGTGAATTGAAGGAAAAAAAAAATCATGTCTTGGAAATTACCACAAATTCGTGTCATAAACGGAAATTGGCGGGAAAATTAACAAACGGACAGGAAATGACTCGCCAGTTAAACTCCTTTATTAATGTTATCGGTTTATATTCAGTCATCCTGAATATCAAGCTTTCATCAAGCAACACGACGGAAGTTCCTGTAACTGCTCGTTTCCATGTATGCGTTGAGCTGCGTTGTGCGCGGCTATACGCGCGGTAACGCAGCTCAACGCATACATGGAAACAAGCAGTTATTCTTAATTGCCATGAGGGAAATGAAACAATCCATATCAGGTATATATATCTAGTGGGAAATTGTGAGGTATTAATTAAATAGAAAGAGAAAGAAAGAAAGAAAGAAAGAAAAGAAAAGATGATATGGTATTTCCATTTATTTACACAAACAATAAAGTTATGCTGAAAAAATATTTCCTACTATGCGCATAACGAAAAACGGGCGATGTAAGGAAAAGAAGAGTGAGAATAATACGAGAAAAAATTCGGAGAAATACCCAATGCAGTATTGTAATGAAATTCAATTGCAGTTAAGAGTTTCTCTTTTAAGATTAAACGGTCTTTAGCACGAAGTAGAAATGTCATAACTACAATATACTGCACTAACAGCAGCAGCAGCAGCAAAACCACCGAGCGATATTTTCCGTCTTCGTATACCTGCACTGGCAGAGCTCTCATTTAGCCGTAATTACTTCTCATAATGAGGAGCATAGCGTAATTAAATACGTGGAAAAGGTGTATGTAGAGTGGTGCTGTTAGCTGTGGTGACAAACACATGAACGTGCAGATATAATCATCAGCGAGAATAACAGCTACAACATAGTATATAGTATTGTAATTACACTTAAAATAAGAAAATCTAATAAACACGGAATACTCGTTAGATGGGGCGTCGTAGTTCGTCCTACTTAAATTAGTACATATTCCTTAGTGCACCAATTGTGACTGTAGTATAATCGCGGTTAAATTTCCTTTTAAAGCTCAAATTTTACCCCAAATTCTGAATAATATATGTATGCGATATAATTAATGATAAACAGAATATAAAATGTTTATTAACAACACATGTGTTTGTACATTGCTAGCAAACGTACTTTATGTAAATATCAAAATTAGAGAATAGGTAAGTATCTATTCTCAGTTTCAATATTTGAAATTATGTCGCTCTGTAGCAGCTGGTGAATAATCACAATTTAAGCGCATTTATCAACGCCCCGCTGTTTGATTTACATATTTTTTCGCCTTTTATATCTTTTTTCAATAATATAGCTAGGATTTAATAACTGTCGCGTCCTTTTTCACGTCGAGAAAACAGGCTCCGTTAGAAGCGTTATTCTGACCTCCAAATACAACGCAACCTAAACCATGTATCGCCGTGTGCTGCCACAGTTTTTCCACCCATTTATTCACGGATCTAAATGTCTTTTCCACATTATCGGTACTCAGTTCGTCTTGCGTTACACGTATGTGGCAAAGGGTGAACGCGTGTTCCATCAGAATGTTGGAAGCCCTTGATACTGCTTCTTTGTTGCTATCCGCAACTACTAAACGCACCTAGAAAAGAAGATAGAAATGTATGCTTTGAGCTAGGAGAGTATAACTATTAGGGTGTGCTAAAAAAAAAAAATTCAAACGCGCATGAAGATTCCGGTAGAGCATTTGCAATAGAATATCACAGCCAAATATGAGCTGCCTCATTCAGTTTTCCCATTTTTGATTTGAATAACGCGTGATAAAAAATCGGAACATTTTGTAATTGTTTTTTCTCGTAAGCGGTTTGATTTAGAAACTATCTGAATACAGATTCTTATAGGAAATTTCATGCTCTATAAAAAAGTACCAAGAGATATTCGCCTACATACATTGAATCATAAGGTCCTTTCGTTTTACAAATCGAGGGCTGCCCCGGGCTGCACTGAACCAATCAGCTTGAAGCTATAGTCTAGTATACTAGTCTAAGCTTCCAGCTAATTCGTTCAGTGCAGTCCGGGGCAGCCCTCGATTTGTAAACCGAAAGGACCTATAGCGTCATGGAGTCATATGACTCTGGGAAAAACACTCTGTTTTTCAACCGCGTATCAAAATTTCGGTAGAGCATCTCAAATAGTATATCTCAGCCAAATATGAGCTCTTAATATTGATATTTAGAACTGCCTATTTTAGTTACTAATTTTAGTTACTTCTATTTGAGATGGTCTACCGGAATGTTGATGCGCGTTTGAATTTTTTTTTTTTTTGGCACACCCTAATAACTATACCTTGCAATCATTTATTTCGTATCACTCTTATGCTGTGAAGAAATATTTGAAATGTGATGACATTTTGAATCATCAGAATAATTACATTTTGATTCAAAGTATAATTTGTCTGGAGTACGAATAGAATGGGATAGGAACGAATCCATACCTGAGCTTTTCCCGCGAATTGAATGAAATTCAACTCGTCAAGATATCAAAAGATAAAGAAATGAAGGAACGTGAAATTCTCATCAACAGATTTGCAAATGAACTTACCTGATCTTTTGCATCGAAGTTATCGTCGTCCATTATGCTTAAAGATGAGTTTTTCAGGTATTTAGAGTACTCGTTCATGACTTCTTCGCTGCCGACAATAGCAGCAGTCTTCTGGTCTTTAGTGACGTGGTTGAAGATAGACATTGCGTACTTTCTCAGTTCTGAAGCATCGATTGTTTTTAATGACTTCCTCTTCTCTGCTCCCATTTTAAGAATTTCCATATCTCTTTGCCCGGTCAATACTGCGTCCCCAAAATCAACGCTGTTCGCTAATTTTAACTGCGCTAGTTTCAATGACGCCATTGAGTCTTCAACGGAACAATGTCCACCTCTACCCTCCTGGATTCTTTCATCAAGAAATTCCCTCGCCAATGTTTGAAGCTTGGTTTTTCTGTACCTGGGGTCACACAGTTAATTAAGAATAATTAGAAGACATAATTAGAAATAATTTCAGATTCTGTAGACCATCTTCACCTTCACCTTACAAAGATTCGGTCTACCAAAGAAACAAAGAAAACAGCTTAAAGTATAAAAATTTTGGCATCCAAGAAGCCAGCGATTTAACAGGAATCATCCGGATTACCTGTCTCCGGTGATATTATATATCACAGATGTGTCGATGATGTAAGGATGCATCATTTTGAGAGTGTGAAGATCAGAGTTCAAACTTTGACCAACTAAAATAGCATCCGGTGGTAATAATTCCCTCAGGGCGTCTTGAACCTCGGATAAAGTTGTGGTAACATTTTCTAATAGTTCCTTTGTGATTCCACTGTATCTGGTGAGGTAGTCTGTGATCTTGTTCGTTGGTTTTACAAAATTTTCATAAATTACCTGTAACACGCATGGGAACTAACGTTAATACCTATTCACAATTTCCTTCTCATCCGACTTCTTCTAGGAATGCATTTGTAATCAATGGACAGAGAAGTTGAAAAATAAGAAACAGAATAAGGAACTGAAAATTCCAGAAAAGAGACTCGAAAAATCTATTTGAAGTACAGAAGCACCCCGATTTCCAGATGGTCTGATATCTCCGCTGAGATATCAGGCTTTTTGCAAATCGCCATTCATCTGCCGATTAAATGATACTTTTGAGGAACACTGTAGCTCAAACTATCCTCGACCCGATTAGTTTGAAACCCCTTACGTTCATCCTTTCGTCGACGACAGATATCCTAGTGAGTTCCAGGAAGCCGGTCGTTGTTCTACACATCTCACAATCCAAACCAAACATTGGAGATTTTGGAGTTGCCTCGAGGTATATATCCTTGGTTAAAATGTACGCCTGGTATCTGAAGAATGGGAGAGATAAGATTTATTTGAAATAGAATGGAACAGGATGAGTATGAGATATCTAGAATTGTCAAAGGGAAACCTCGTTTCTTACTTTTTCGCCAATTCGCCTTTTAGCGGCAAAGGATAATTTTCTTCAACCAACTGCCACGGGGAGAGTAATAGCTGGGTTCGTGGGAACTTGTCTGTGGCAGGTATGTCTTTGTAAGATTCGGCACTCAATTCTTTACCATCTGGATCTTTGGCCGGTTTCATAGGAAACACTGTCTTCAATAATTTAACGAGATCCCCTGTGCTCTGGAGAGCTGCTTCCAGGGAACCGAATTCTGAAACAAGCCAATCCACTGGCAATTACCATAAATTTACACCTCTTTCTCATTTTTATACTCGAAAATTATCTGTAGCCAGGGACTGATCACTTTTCAATGGTGTCAAGTCCAAGGTAAGAAATCTACGAAGCGTTATGAAAGTTTCTGGAATTCGTGAAATGCCTGTGAAATTTCATGAAATCTTTTCAAGTCAAAGAAAATCTCTGAAGCCCGGATGAATTTCGCGAAATCCCATGGAAACTATGTAGTCTTAAGGGTAGGAGATACTGAAAACTGCCCATTTATTGCTATTTCCAAATGAGATGAACCAATAGCTATTTTCAAATGAAATTTAACACAAATGTTTGCCATCTCAATACATAGAGATTGTGCAAATTTTAAGTCATTTGAAGCAATAAGTACAGAGTTACTCCTCATAATGCTTCTGAAATAGCCTTTCATCGAAAACCTCCCATGCGTCTCAATTATTCTTGAATCTTGCTGAGCTTGCACACACATATTTTGGGATGCATAAGCCACAAACTCATGTTAGTTTTTAGAGATAGCTACGATACTTTGATTTTGACAATTTTTTTTATGAAAAAAAAAAATACAATTTCAATTATTCTTCCTCAAATCCGTAATTTTGTCTCTATTTTCAAAATCTAACGTGAATCTGTAGCTAGTGTGTATAGAAATGTACCCTGAAAATTTCAGAAATCTTTGACTAAAACTAAGACGCATGGGACTTTTTCAATTTTCGAAAACATAGTTCTGAGATAAATCGCTTTGAAGTTTTTTTTCAAATTATTCACAAAATTCAAGAAATTCAACATATAAATTATCACAACTTGAAGAAAATTCAACATATATATTTCAGCAGTTCGGTTGATATGAACTTGGTCTTGTCGAGTCTAAGCAATTTGTCCTGCGGGCAGCGAATCATGCGGTTAATAACTTGTAAATCTAGTTCTGTAAACTGAATACAAACATATGGAAGAATATTGACTCGCTATATAAATTTGAATGCTCATCCTTGGTGAAGTGTGTGACCAACAACTTCAATATGATTTCCAACTGTAGAAAAACACATTTTGGAGTTGTTGTCTTATGAGGGTATACACACCTTGAAAATGATTTTTTCCAAATCACTGCTACGCTCCGAGAAAACATTCTAGTGACTCAGTTCTTTTACAGTTGATTAGTGCCATTTTGATACATAGTTCATGATTTTCCCAGATTTTATGTCCTCCGCTGAACAAAAATTTAGTCCATCGAAGAAAAAGTAGTTGTCGTAGGGTACAGGTTGCTGCGTTTCAAGAAATGTCTCAAAATTTGGAGGAAATATTCTGTATCAATGTAACTTAGGGAAAAACCAATAATATTTCATGAAGTCAAGTGCTAGACATAGAAATTTTTTATTGTAAGACTTTTATCTCCATCATTTTGGAAAAAATATTTTACAATCAAAAATTTCTATGTCTAAAACTTGAATACATGAAATATTATTGGTTTGCCCCTAAATTACATTCATACAGGATATGTTCTGCAAATTTGAAGAAATTTCAAGCTACGCAGCAGCCTGTACCCTACGACAACTACTTTTTCTTCGATGGACTGAATTCTTGTTCAGCGGAGGACATGAAATCTGGAAAAATCATGAACTATATTTCAAAATAGCACTAATCGACTGTAGAAAAACTGAGTCACCAGAATGTTTTCTCAGAGTGTAGCAGTCATTTGAAAAGAATTATTTTTCATTATTATTATTTTTTTATTATCATTTTTTCATCTCACGTAAATCACTTGAGTGTGGTAGCTTGATGGAAAACTGTATCTCAAGTTACTTTGTTTCACAAATTAAAAAAGCAATAACCGAAATATAGGGAAATTGAAAACTTCCGCTGGAACATTATACGCTTTATTGCGTGAATGGGGCTTAATAAAATTTTTTTCGGTTCAAGGATTTGTGTACGTAAAGATAAGGGTTCACTTTTCCGTAAAAAAAAAAAATCGATTTATTTGAAATTTTATCCTCAAATTTCAGTATCTCCTACCCTTAGAGCCGAAAGTGATCACCCCCTTGATCTACACGCATTCTAGAGTTCGATTCGAGGCATTAGCGTCGATTTTCAAAAAGTCGATAAAGGCATGTTGCTGCAACGATTTTTAACAATACAAGAAATAACTGGGTCAATACAGAGTAATTCTTCAAACATTATTTTCAGAATCTGTACACCCCCTGAAGTCTTCTGCTGAGTGAAGAACCCTAGAGATGTTACAGTATATCGGAGCAATTTTAATTCCAGTCTCTTTCTTCTTCAATTTCCTAAATCTAAATTTTTTTTCTCAGTTCCAATTGTTGAATAATAAATATGATACAATTTTGGCTCAAGTATTGGAAAGGATATTAGACGACGATTTTTCATATCTATACTGACGTTTGATTAACCGATCGCTTTGAGTCCCGGTGAGAGGGACAGCGGCAAGCTCCTCGACAACTGATCCGCCGTAAGCCGCAGGAGTAACTACTTCGAGTCGATTCGTCATGTTTGCTGTTATGTGAGAAAATATTGATTCATAAGCCATGAAATGGTACAACGAGAGCCCCTCGACTACCAGTACCACCGTGTGTGCAACCTGCGTTGAAAAAGAAAGAAACGAATTTACATAAAAGTACAAAGATTGGGATCGAGTCGTTCGTCAATTCATCCGAACGAATATCACCTTGTTGTACTTTTCCAGCAAACACCATCTTGCCGGTAAATACGGCGAATGATGACCGAGCAAAGAGTACATCAACAGATGTTGGACGTCGCTAAGAAATATTGGAATCCTATCTTCGCTTTTGATGTTTAAATTCAGACTGGCATGTTCCCCAACGTTTTTCAAACGGAATCTAGGAATGGCTTTCAACTTCTGTTTCCTTTCCTTTAGTTCTTGTTTCATCTTGATATACTCGTCGCCGCTGAGCCTGTTGAAACATTAAGAAATGTGTTGAAAAAAGAATTCTTCTTCGAAGCGTATCAACGATTAGAAAAATGAGAAGGAATTATTTCCAAGTTTCGTACACCCCTCTGATAACAACCTGGGCTTTTTGTTGGTCATTGAGTCAAGCTCCTCGCTTCCTTCTATACTCGGTGTTGAAGGCTGAGAATCTGTGCTTTCTATAACTGTATTGTCTAGTGTTCTTGTACACGGTCTCTTTCTGCTAGGACTTTCGCTGCTTGAAGCTTCGCTAATGTTGCCTTGATCGGCCGATATACTCATCTGTGTTTCTTCCTGCTGTAAAATTAATGAAATTTTCACAAAATTCGTTAATGTTCTGATTCTAGACGTCTGAAATCCATCGTTCTAGCATCTTCTCTCTTATGTTTCTCCGTTGATCAACATTTCGCACGAAATATTACAAGAGGCCTATTTCACCTGATGGATTTAAGTTTGACAATGTCGTTCCATACAGATATTGATATTGTTTGATAAACTAGTGCGATGGGTGCGGAATTGGGATTAGTGAAAGCGATAAATTTTACGTCGATTTGGTATCCTCTATTCCCACCTTCTATCCTTTCAACTCTAATTAGTTATTTAAATTGACGAGTATTCAACTCACTGCCTGTTTCATAGCCAAGGCCTTAGCTTCTCTATCCTTGTCGTTGAGTTTAGTTATCTGGATGAGGGCAGCCATTTTTTTACGTTTCTTTTCAATTCTCTGTAGCTGTTTACCGGTCGGTGTCTTCATGGTATTATACTGTGCTTGAAGATTCTAAGCGCAACAGCATCTAGCCCCTATATTCCTACTAGAGAGTTAATACGATCTCTGATATCCCCGAAAATAATGAAAAGTGAAAAATTCAATAACTAAATGGAGTTAGGCAGTGGAATGAATAAATTTTTAGACAAATTTCATCGACGAATGAAAATGATGTTCTCTAATTATAATAACGAAATGATGCCGCTGTCCGTTTAATTACCTGCCAAATATGCCAGAGTTAGGTATAAAGTATCTAATTTAGTATTGCTGTATGAAAACATATTATGTTATCCAAAATTGATAGATTGAGTGTTTATGTTTATAGTAGCGCGAGTGCAAGGGTGGCTTTTGCTATCACTCTAATCAAGCTTAGGATGTGAGATTATAGAGTATGAGATTCTGGTGAGAGTATGCGAATTCTGAATATTTTGGGAGGTTGTTACAATTTGTTATTTGCTACAGCGACGTGTCTCCAAAACTCGACCAAACCACCACTCTTGCTTTTATCGTCACACGGTTACCACCCATTGTTGATTACTGATAACAAATGAATTCCTGAGAAATGTTGCACCCATGTTTTCTGTATCTCTTTGGGTTAGGGGTGTAAAAGAGTTTCGAAACGCTATACTTGGGGGGACGAAGAGAATATCGGAGAATCGTTTGGACAAAATATTCATTGTATTTATTCATTTCGTCTAACCTACAATTATCCAACTTCAGTGAAAATCGCATGCGGAAATTAATTAAAGGTTGACCATGATTATTATCTGTTAATCGTGAGAGAACAAAACGTCCTTACGAACAATGTTCAACCCTCGAAGTTTTAGAGTTTCACATGTTATTTGTAGACGAATTTTGGCTGGAAAGCTTACCATTCTATAAACTGTATGAAACTGTTGAGGTTATGTTGTTTGTATTAATTAAGGAGCTCGGATTGTGGACTGTGGTGTTGATAAATTGATTGTTGACGAGTTTCGACACGTGAAATAAGCAGACGAGTGGGTTCCGAAATTTGATCCCAGAATTCCAGCCAAGTTGATTTCACTGTGACGTCGAGCCGTTCATTAATGGGTTCGCGGTGGCTAACTGTTTTTTTTCGGACTTTTCCGGATACAATCAATAAAATAATATTATATTATTTTTTTAAGGGGTCATGATTATTATTATTATAATTTCGGCTATCAGCACATGAAATATGACCAGAATGGAGTCTCGTTTCCGGAAAAGTCAGAAAAAAAAACAGTTCGCCACCGCGAACATTTAGCAATGATGCCGTTCCTAAAGACATCAAAACCTGCAGTAACCTGTTTGAAGCAATCTCAGATTTGATAAAGAAGGATCGCACAGCATCTTCACGTTTCAGCATAAATCTCTACACAGCTCAAAAGTCGAGGTCGATATTTAAATATTCATTTGCGTAACGTATAGTATATGGAAATTTATTTATTTATTTATTTATTTTACCACTCAGGGTATAGGAATGTTTGCTTCTTCGCATCAAATGCAAAAAGGCTTATGAATGCTGCGAAAGCGTAGGATACTTGTTCTTCCAAATGCAACTACATTGAACTGCAGGTACATCAAACGTACAGCAGGTGTTATGGCTTTCAATCGTGTCTCTTCGAGGTCTTAGCTGAGAAAACTACAAAAATGAAGCATGACAAAGTGCGAGGTAATTATCACAAGTGGTGTTGTACTCTTATTTGAAGATGCAAACCTTACTGGGCACAGTATGGATGTAATTATAATATTTCATTATTATTCTGCGCATCGCAGAAACGCTGTTGATTGATGAAATGAAACTGACTAAAACCTTGTCATTCAATCGCCAGAACTTGAAGGTAGAGGGTTTTACAGACCTGGGCAAATACACACCCAAGCATCAGAAAGGGAAGAAAGAAGATCATGTGTTAGTTTTTATGTTTCAACCTTGGAAGGGAAAGTGGGCTCAAAGCCTCGGTTGCTTTCTTAGCAAAGGTAGAGCAAATGGAACTATTTTTTCCATCAATTAGTAATCGAGTGAGTGGTGTTGTCGGAAAAATCAGGGCTAAGGATTAAGGATTGATGCCATTGCAACAGTTGGAGCCTCGTCGAACCGAAATATGTGGAAAATAGTCGGTGTTACAAAAAAGTGTGTTAGTGTCGCGCATATTGTCGAACCTAGTCGCCAAAGTTGCAAAAAGAACACCTGAATCCAGAGTTTTATAAAAAAACGAATGTGACTATAGCATTTCAAGTACGTTTATAAGGTCATAAGTATTATACCGTAAGCTCCGATTATCGACTAGGCTCCATTTTTTTCCAATTTTGCGTGAATCACAGTTTTTTTGGGCTCGCAGACGCAATGGAACTGTTCAGAGACCAACATTTGGATCTTGCTAACTTCGGACCGTCCATAGATTTCTCTCGTAGAGTCAAGTCACTTCTGACAGCTATGAATAGTCGGACTCCCACGAATAATTTAAAACCAGCAAATGATATGTGGAAGGTATAGAAACTCTTTGATTTTGTAGGCAATGGTCATTTTCTTCATGCGTCAGCTATTTGCATTACGAAATAAATTCAGAAAAAATAGTGTAGTATATAGGTGTTGAAATGAAATGTATTCGTTTAATGTTGTGTGTATAGGTCATTGAGGAATTTATTAATTACCTTGATCAATCGGAAGCTGGGGCAAAACAGAATGGCTACGATTTTCTACCCGAACAAACCTGCAAATCTCTCTGAGAGCAGCTTTAGAAATATGTAGATTTCTCGTCGAGGAATGTGGCTTCAGGTACCTCATGACTGCAAGACTGAATCAGGATAATTTGGAGGTACATATTGTATGATGAGTAAATATTGAAATATGTCATAATACTGTAACCCACACTTGAAAACTACTTTCAGCGGTTCTTCTGAATTGCTGCGGGTCCCACGAATATCCAGACTCTTCACTCGTCATACAAATTTATCGGCTTGTATCAACCTACTCTTTGGTACAACCTCCAAAAGGAAGTAACGTTTCTGGCGGGGAAATCCTAGATGTTCTAACTCACAGAGTCATCACATTCTATCTCGCGACTAGGATGTTTTTTCTGTGCAAACAAGCTAACAAGAACGACTCCATTGAAAAATAAAACACTCGCAGGAACAGGAAACTTTCAAAACTAACGTACGCACCAGACATATAACACGTTTCATTTCAAAACAGAGTTTCTAATGAAGTTCTCCAAAACTGCATAACGTTACAATCAAATATTGCGCAAAAGCCTCTTAAGAAGATTAGAGTTAAAGATCTGAAGAAGACTATAAATTCTCAAATTTTGAATGAGAATACACAACGTTCATACCCAGCAATATTCGCGAGCATGGATGATAACAATAAGGAAAATTTGTAGCCAAAGGCGTGTAAAAACATGAACCAAATATCTTTACACTGAATTAATTCAACTTTATTCATTAGTGGCACGTAAATTATAAATAAATAACCGAGCTCCAAAAGTTGTTTTCATTTGAATATAAAATGCGTAAACTATGTGTATATCCTGATTCTCACTTAAATATGCCGATTCTGCAAATTTTTGCATAAAATTCTAAACTATATATATCTTCATATTCAATGCAGATTAATCGATTACCAGAGAGGTCCTGATAAATTCTACTTGAAGTGATTTTTGAGCGAACTTAATTAGCATAAATACGACGTCCCATTCAATATTTATAGCGTCCCATTCAAGCATCACTTCGCCAATGAATGGGACATGTGTTACCTTGTGTATACATAGGTTTCAAGACTCCATGACAAAAGAAATTATATTTTCATGTTCCTAACTTCATTTATAGAGAGCTGGAGTTGATTTTGTTACAAGTTAAAAATATGTGTGTTTTGTTCAAAATGAAAAAACTCAACATTTATAAAAAGTGTCCCATTCATTACCTCTCTCCCCTATACATGCGTCGTAATAATATTTCTCACTTTCGATAAAGCATTATTTCGCGAATATATAATAGATCAAGTTGATTACATTAGAAGCTTGATGATTGCAAGAAATTATGGTAATGCAAATATAAAATGTGATACAATTTTGAAAAATCAATAAATAATAGAAACAACAAAACGAACTATGAACAATTATTCATGTTGAATATCGTTCGTCAAAATTGTAGAAATGCTTGTTTAGTATATCAATGATTTGGCAATACCATTTTATCTATGCTATTCAGAAGACCAATAAACTGGTCCATACTAACAAGGATAATAGAATCCGTGAACGGCATAATTTTATTATCTATGTATATTTCGACGTGCATATCCGGCAAAACAGCAATCCTTTTTCTGATGGTGAAATCCTCCTCCATCTTTTGTAGGCCAAGAAATTCGTTGTTCCCCTTCGTATAACCCCAAGTTGGTGAAGGTAAAATATTTCTACATAGTTTGCTCCTCAAGTAAGTGTAATCAAGTTGATTGCGTGCTTGCTCCATATCTACAGGGTGAAAACGGAATGCCACGTTACTGTACGCCCGTGAGATGAGATCACAGCTCAGTGGGGACAGCAGCGACGCGTGAATGGTCGTCCCCACTCCGGCAGCCAAATAGCGAGTTAGAACGACTTTCACGAAAGAGGGTTAAGTTGGCCTATTGTAGAGCTCGCACATCAACAGTCAGTGGCAACCATAGAGATATAAGAATAGAGTACGGGAGTCAGCGGAGCGCCCGTAAGTGGCAGCGATATCGAAATAGAAAGAGAGACAAGAACTAGGCGGTTGGATGGTCCTTGTTTAATGACGCATGCGCCGCGTTTATGTTTATAGGAACATAACCTGCGTTCAGTGTGCGTGCCACGGAGTAGAATAAGGAGTGCAGACTCCAGCTATGAAAGCCCGAAAAAGTGGCCCCAGTTTTTGACTCGCTAAACAGCGCTAGCTGAATGCGACACCTGCGATACTGGTGGAAAATACGCGAAATACCTGTAGCAACGAGCGCGGGTGGTGGGCGGCGAAGAAGAACAAAGTTTGAATGGTTTGAAAACTCCGTAGTTTGAAAGAACACGTCAAATTACATTTGGAAAAGCTTAAATGAAAATCAGTTCAAATTCCGTCCTGTATTGTTCACGGTTTTACGGTTGTAAGTCGGGCACAAAAAATGGAAAACCAGAATTGTCGTTCTTTTACCCCGCGGACTGTATAAGTGAATATTTTTCTCTTTCGCGCAATAAACTCGACATTACAGGTTAAACATGGGGAATTTCATCTCAACTCGACCTGGGTCTGACCCTTGACCTCTCAGATTGGGCCCGCAATATTTTATATGATTCTTCTCACTTTAAAAAGCACTAATTTTTTATTCTAGATTTTTCCGAAATGATTGATCGACACAATTTCAAAACTGAAAAAATTCTGAGAAATCGTGGGTCAGATCTAAAAACTTTTAAGCTTAGAGCCGAAGTGGGGAGATTTTCCTTCTTACTGTTTTTGAGCTTTTTCCGAAAAAAAACCGTTAAATAAAGTAGGGATGGTTACTGAAACATTTTCATATGTCACACCGGATTTCAGAAATTTGATTTGTGCCGTATCCCTGCTAAAAATGTCAGATAGAAACTGATAGACTCGTATAAATACGGAAAGGATCCGGATTCAAGAACCGGATTTTTTATACTGTTTTTGGGTCCGAATCTTTTCGGCATTTATACGAATCTGTCAGTTTCTATCTGTCACTTTGTGCAAGGATGTGCTGTCTTTGGCTTTTATTTCGTCAACTTTCGAAATTCTCCCGCCGTAGCGCTCAAATCGCATTCAGCTAACGCGGTTTATAGCTCATTCGACTGGTTACACTGGTGTTGCACTGGTTACACTGGTGTTGCACTGGGCCGGTGTATCGTGTTTTGCTCGGTCGTTGATTTTGGTTGATTTGTTGCACTCGTTCAGTGTACCGTGTTTTACTGGGAAGGCAGTGCAACACTGGTGCAATATTTTCGCTCGTAGTGCAGAAAGTGTAGGGAGCTCGTGGAGGTTTGGTGTAATAAAATGGAGATCTCCGACGCGCGAAAATCAATTATTATTTGCGAGATTTTCAGTCAACGCGAATATTGGCGAAGAAATCAAAATTCTCACTAAGGAAAAACATGAAAGAACGAAATTTCAAAATTTCATAGAAATTATTCATCAGTTTTCAGATGCGGAAGTATTAAGTGCTGTAAAATCTATATTTTTTAAATCCGCAGTTTTGATGTAGTAGATGAATAATATTATTTTTTAGTTCAAGAATACTTTTCGTCTTGACCGAGTAATTGTATATCACATTATTATTGGACAATATAAATCCTAATATAACATGAGGGAATTTTCTTGAGCGGGATTTTCGAACAGTACACTGCTTTCAGTGTACAGTCTACACTGGGCTAAACTGCGCATTACACCGCGCACGAGTCCATTTACACTAGCTAAATGCAAAGTCTACACTCGGTGTAGGTCAGTGCAACACCAGTGTAACCAGTCGAATGAGCTATAAGTGTCCCGAAAAGCGGGGTCATTGTCAATTTCCAAGTCTGCACTCCTTAATACTACTCCGTGGTGCGTGCATACAGTCGCTCACTACGCTTGCGTCATTAAACAAGGACCATCCAACGGCCTAGTTCTTTGTCTCTCTTTCTATTCCGATATCGCCATTTCGGCTGACTCCCG
This sequence comes from Tenthredo livida, assembly GCA_963992785.1. NCBI lineage: Eukaryota > Metazoa > Arthropoda > Insecta > Hymenoptera > Tenthredinidae > Tenthredo > Tenthredo livida. The sequence continues at coordinate 20,474,845 of OZ023067.1, forward strand.
TACTCTATTCTTATAGCTATATGGTCACATCTTGGGTACATGGGCCTCCAGAGTCCACAGGCTTGAGATAGGAACTAGCAGTCCATAGGTATATGGGGCATTCCAGCTCAACTCAATCAACTATCGACACTCATGTCTTCGTATTTTTATTTTATATTCGGAATTATTTTCCCCTACAGTCCCGAGAGCGGCCCCACTGAGAGCGCCGACTGTATTCGTTTTTGTAAAATTCATATCTTTGGAACCAGAAGTCCAGGCATCTTGGTTAAGGTGTTGAAAATTTCTTTTTTTGATGCAGTATTTTGTGTAAAAAAAATTCATACAAATCGGTCATGGCGATATTTGAGAAAGTCGAGATTTTCGACTGTTATCTACCAAAACTGGGTCGAATAATGATTCGAAAATTCTGTAATTAATCTCAGTTAAACTTGGTAGGATAACGGGTGTTTTGTGTATCTAACATTTTCCTGTGAGATTCTCTATTTACATTTGATAAAAAATTGAATTATCCGCCGCTTACATTTATAAAAAAATCTGTTATCGTCAAAAATTGAGGGGCCGGAAATAGAAAGGGCGCGTAACTGAAATCCGGCGGATAAGTTTTGTCCGTAGAGCCTCGAAATCAAGAAATTCTAATCTTGATTTGACCTTGTGGGATCGATAGAGTAGGTCATTCTGCACATTTTTTGTGTTGGAACTATATGAAAATTCTTTTTCGTTTTCGAGATATGAGAGGAAATAGCCAATTTTTATGACTAGCAATCGGAATACTTTTTTTTGTTCAACTCGCTGCCATTTTTTTTCTATTCATGATTTCGGTTTGAAATTTTTACCGAGCCTTCCTTGGAGCCTTCTGTGCGCCACAGAACAAGAAACAAGTCTTAATATTGAATAGAAGAATAATGGCGAATTTACAAGCAACAAAACTCTGAATACCAGAGTCATCAACTTCCGAGACAAAAGTTATCATACGAATTTCCGAATTCCACGAATCTAACCGTTGATTATTAAAGTTAAATAACAAAATAAGTTTTTAAAAAAGATTTTAGATGTCAAAATACCATAGATTCCGAATGGCAGCTATTTTTGTAAATGAGAGGTTCGCGCGGCGGCAGACCGTGCGTGACTCGCTCACGGTTGCACTTGGACGTATACCTATCGGACGTACGCTCTGCCGCTGCGCGAACCTTTCATTTACAAAAGTAGCTGCCATTCGGAATCTATGGTATTTTGACTTCTAAAATCGTTTTAAAAAACTTGTTTTGTTATAAATAATAATCAACGGTTAGATTTGTGGAATTCGGAAATTCGTACGATAACTTTTGTCTCGGAAGTTGATGACTCTGGTTTTCAGAGTTTTGTTGCTTGTAAATTCGCCATTTTTTTTCTATTCAATATTAAGACTTGTTTCTTGTTCTGTGGCTGACAGAAGGCTTCAAGGAAGGCTCCGTAAAAATTTTAAACCGAAATCATGAATAAAAAAAAATGGCAGCGAGTTGAACTGAAAAAAGTATTCCGATTGCTAGTCATAAAAATTGGCTATTTCCTCTCATATCTCGAAAACGAAAAAGAATTTTCATATAGTTCCAACACAAAAAATGGCAGAATGACTTACTCTATCGATCCCACAAGGTCAAATCAAGATTAGAATTTCTTGATTTCGAGGCTCTACGGACAAAACTTATCCGCCGGATTTCAGTTACGCGCCCTTTCTATTTCCGGCCCCTCAGGTGGATGCAAGACCTCGAACTCACAGAAACATTGACTTTTTACTCGAACTTTAACATATGTTTTTTCGGAGAAAATACGAAGACGATACGAAGTACGAGTGTCGATAGTTGGTTGAGTTGAGCTGGAATGCCCCATATGAGCAATTCCACGTCAAACCGGACAGCTTTCGGACCTCGATGTTACCGATTTCGCTATAATTTTTTTTACGGATTCTATGGAACAAATAAATTTATCAAACAATTTTTTGTTTTTTTTTGGCCCCTATTTTCCGAGTTACACGGGAGTGAAATTCAGCAAAGAGAGCCAAAAATCGACAACATACTCCTCTTCAAACGGTCATATCTTTGATTGTATTCCTCCTAGAGACTTCAGTCAAGAACCATTTCAAAGCTATTGAATGACAGTAGGGAAGACCGGGTACAAAAGTAACAGCGGGTCGAAAGTAACAAAGCTTCCTACAACGCACACAATCAAATCTAGAAGTTGTGTTTTATACAGTAGTAAGCGTGTTTGATACTGATACAGTTTGAGCCATTGATTGTGCCCGTGCGTGAAATTTACACGTTTTATTGGAGATTTTGTGTTTTTGCCGCCTCAAGTAAGTTTTTCGATTCTTGATATTCTTATGAAAACCTGTAGTAAATATGTCAATACTACAATGAATTTTTGCCAGATTATTCTTGAAAAGTCGCTTTATTAGTGGCGGTGTAGAAGTTCTATGTTCTGTTTGTTTTTTTGAAGTTATAATTTTTTTATTCTGGAAAATGAGGTTGGGGACGAAAGTAACACAACACCACGGGGTTATGTTAACCAGGCATTAGGTACCTATTGTAATTTTTTCATTGATTTTGAGAATGCCTCGAAGTTACTTACGATCAAAAGATTCTTGTGTTTTTGTTATTAACTTGTTATTTCAATAATAGTGAAGAAAATGAATATTTGAGTTTTGTTCTTTCATAAATATTCAATAATTAGTTGATTTACTATAAGTGGAGATTATCTGATGATATTATAATATTTTTTACTTCATTATAATCAATTCTGTGGAATCCTGTAAGATTAAGTGAAGTATCCGTACTGATTCGCTCATAAAATCCCGATGCTACTTTCGTCCCCATAGTGTGTTACTTTCGTCCTGACGCTCAGGACGAAAGTAACAATCGACACTTTTTTTTTGCAGCCTTGTAATTGTTAGAAGCCAAGATATATTAAATAAAACTATGATGTACATTTGTAGAGTAAAGACGAAAGTTTCAGAGGGCTATATTCATTTTATCGAAAATATCATTGATAGCTAGAAATCAGAGTTTAAAAAAAAGTGTTACTTTCGTACCCGGTCTCCCCTATTATTATACATTTATTCTCATGAATAAATAACGGTACTCATAATATAACGCTTCGGAAAACAAATCGGAAAAAATTCATGAGTGGGTATTAGAGTTGGGGTTCTCGATATTATTGTTATTATTATTATTATTATTATTATTATTATTATTATTATTCAAAAATAATACTAATATCCAGAATACGTCGCCGTATCTTATAAAAAATCCTTTCCAACCATTTTATTTTTTGTTCAATTGGTGCCCGTTTTGCCCCGTGTTCCCCTATTAATAAATACACTGCAATTCTGTGAAAAATCACGCGCCTAAGGATAGGCTACCGGAAAACGCCTGAATTGAGCAGATTAAACATCGACGATTGGTTTTTATTTACCACGAAATGAATTAAACCCAATCGTCGATTTATTATCCGCTCAATTCAGGCGTTACCCGTAAGCCTACCTTTCAGGCGCGTGATTTTCCACAGAATCGCACTGTATATTATATTTTACTTGGCGTAAAAGTGGTTTGCTTGAGTTTGATTGTTTCTTGTTTGTTGCATGGGGACATCGCTCCTTCATTTATCACTCAAAAATTGATATTTAAAACCTCGACAACCATGAGTAGGGTCAGCTTTCACTCAGTCAACCCCATACTATCGCATAGATAAACAAAATACCTCCAATTTGATGTAAATTTCCTTCGAATAACAGATGAGAGTAAATTGACTACCCGGGGAAAAAAGATTAAATATAATTATACAGAATTATATAGAATTTATATATAATTATATAAAAAAAATGGCCCGATATAATTATATAGAATGATATATCAAGAGACTCGGTAGAGTCTCGCGCCAAGTACATTAAAAAAAAAATTTTCCCTAACGCCGTGTGCAAAATTCGATTTTGCGTACTGATTTGCGTACACAAAATGCCACATTCCCTCACCCATTTCGTAAGCGTGCGCAAAATGCGGTTCGCGTGCGCAGAATAGAATTTGCGTACGCAAAATAAGTTCGCGTACGCAAAATAGACTCCCGTACGCAAAATAGATTCCCGTACGCGAAATACAATTTGCGCACTGCGAGAAAAAATTCGTTGAATCAAACATACTGATTCTGTTGGTTGAGAAATAGTTGCTTCAACCATCATTTTGTATGAATGAATAAGCCGTAATTACCATAACAAATCTTGGCCATTTGAATCAAACAAATGAGTTAGTCGGAACATATAGTTAATTTGACTATGTTTTTAATTCAAACAACTAGGGGTGTGCGAGTACCCGATTTACTCGGGTACTCGGTGCTCGGTTCGGGTCGGGTACTCGTCGAGTCGAGATTTTTTTGTGAGCCGAAATTTTCGGGTACTCGAATCTGCCCGAATACTCGAACATTTTCGGGTACCCGAATGTTTTCGGGTACTCGAATGTCGTCGTGAATTCGAATTTTTTCGGGTGCGCGAATATTTTCGGGTACTCGAATTTTTTCGGGTACTCGAATGTTTTTGGGAACTCGAATTTTTTCGGGAATGTTTCAGTACTCGCATGTTTACCGGCACTTAGCTCAGGTACCCGTCGGGTTTTTAAAGAATGTCTCGATGCATCCGTGTCGTTGGGTAATTCGAATTTAGTTCAGTATTGGCTATGGCTTCCAATTTCAATTTCTATATTATTTACTAATTTAGGCAGTGTGGTTATTAGCTAACAATACGAACTAAGATGCGGGATGTATTTGAAAACTGCATTAATCTGTTCATGAATTTATTGAATTATAATATGACTACTTGTCACATAATATAAATTCATAAACAGATTAATACATTTTTATTTTTTAAATACATCCCGCATCTTGATCTTTATTGTTAGCTACTATAAACCGTACTGTTCAAATTAGTAAATTACATAGAAATTAGAATTGTAAGTCATAGCCAATACTCAAATAAATTTGAATTACCCAACGATATGGATGCATGGAGACATTTTTCTAAAACCCGACGGGTATCCTAGCTAAGTGCTGGTGAACATGCGAGTACTCTGAAACATTTAATTACCCGAAAACATTCAAGTACCCGAAAACATTCGAGTACCCGAAAATGTTCGAGTACCCGAAGACATTCGAGTACCCGAAAATGTTCGAGTATTCGAGCCGATTCGAGTACCCGAAGATTTCGGGTACTCGACCCGACCAAAATAAAAATTACTCGACTCGACCCGACCCGACCCGAGAAAAAGGTCTACCCGCACACCCCTACAAACAACTATATATTAGTTGTTTCGATTGAAACCATTCGGTTGAAGTAGAGAGGCAATGTGTTTAGATGCATGTATTCGGATTAACCACATACAGTCGGACCTCCCGTAATGTGGTACCTCGGTTTGAGAGAGTCTCGCGATCAATATGAATTTCCAAGAATTCCCCCGTCGCCCCGACCATTCCTCTTGCGCCTATACTTCATCTATGTTCGTTACAGCTAAACCGGTTTCGGTGACGTTCACCTCTCTTCGCACCCCTCTACAGCCTATGAGCTCACGACCCCCCCTAATGTGGAAATCGCCCAAGTTGAGCGAAATTCTGAGAATTATTTCCACATTACGGGAGGTTCGACTGTACTTTGTTGTCTTGAATAAATATAGTGATTGGATCAACCGAATTCGGAATGCTTGAGACAATCGATATGCATCGTTCGATAAAACAAGTGGTTTGATAGAATCAAGTCATTCGTCTTTATTCAATTCAAACTTATAACTCCGTCAACTCTGTCAAATGCGCTAGGTTGATTTGACTGAATGTTACTTTAGTTTGAAACTTGTGATGATTGTGTCGAATAAATTGAATCGTTCGGCCAAACCGATTGTGCGTTTGGAACGGATTTTATAGATCGCTTTTTTTATTTCTAATACAAGTGAAATTTATGTCACAGAGTTTTATTATTGCATATGTTTCATATAATGTCACTTAATTAGCAATATCGCATCAATCTATACGCGTTACGCTCATATTTTTTACAACATTTTCCAGGCGTGATCTCGCCTTGACACTGATCAATCATGATGCTGATCGTTGAGATTGAAATGTCTATTAGCTCTCGATTCAACACCTTGACCATAAGTTTCGATAAATAGGAAAATATGAGACCAGTTACCATAGGGTAGTTTGGCGTAGTAGGTACACTGTGAGAATTTCCCAAGCATTTTTACCATGGGCGCATAGTAGAGGTGAACTTTAAGGACCCTATCAGTTATTTTACTATGGCCTCTAGTAAATGTACAATATGTCAATTGTTTCAATAATTGTTTCAATACTAGCGGCCATAGTAAAACAACGGATAGGGTCCTTAAAGTTCACCTCTACTATGCGCCCATGGTAAATTTCAGTGGAAAATTCTCGCAGTGTAGAGCGTGCGGTTACCCGAGCAGAAATCCTAGCACGGCGGCGGTTCTTATAGAACGGGCCAACGTGGAAACGATATCGGCATCCCGATGTGACGGCCTAATATCGAAAGTTTCTAGCGGCCCGACACTGTCCCAGTATCGAAAATTAATTTAATGGTTATACCGTGGCCCACTACTTCGGCCCAATATTGGTATCAGATCGGCACCGAATATAGCGGGTGTACCTTGGCATGAGATATCCATCCGACGTTGGTTCCGAATGAACCCCCGGGACAGCGGTCGAACATCGGCGTCCGATATCTGTCCAATATCGGATCCAGAATGACTTCCGATGCGACAGGAGTGGCTCGGCACGCGAGATCCACCCAACGTTGGTTATGGATCAATCGCCATGCCGTGCAGAAATTGATGAACCGCGGTCGTTCTTATTGAACGTACCAACGTCAAACCAATATTGGCATTCCAATGTAACGGCTTTGCATTGTTAATTCAAGCTGGCCCCGAGTTCGGCACAATATCATGAGCCGCGACAACGGCTACATGTTGTTGCACTCGATTAGGCCAGTGCTGGCTCCATATTGGTGGCCAATAGACCGTTTATATATCGGCATAGTATGTTCACCCAATATTGGCCATCGCATCGCAACCGTTGAAACGGTTGGTCGCCATCATCGGATGTACACCCAACATTGGCCATTGGATGGCAACCGTTGCAGCGGTCAGTCGTCAACGTCGGATGTACACCCAACATTGGCCACTGGCTGACAACCGTTGCAACGGTCAGTCGTCAACGTCGGATGTACACCCAACATTGGCCACTGGCTGATAACCGTTGCAACGGTTAGTCGTCATCATCGGATGTACACCCAACATTGGCCACTGGCTGACAACCGTTGCAACGGTCAGTCGTCAACGTCGGATGTACACTCAACATTGGCCACTGGCTGACAACCGTTGCAACGGTCAGTCGTCAACGTCGGATGTACACCCAACATTGGCCACTGGCTGATAACCGTTGCAACGGTTAGTCGTCATCATCGGATGTACACCCAACATTGGCCACTGGCTGACAACCGTTGCAACGGTCAGTCGTCAACGTCGGATGTACACCCAACATTGGCCATTGGATGGCAACCGTTGCAGCGGTCAGTCGTCAGAGTCGGATGTGCACCCAGCATTGGCCACTGGCTGATAACCGTTGCAACGGGTAGTCGTCATCATCGGATGTACACCCAACATTGGCCACTGGCTGACAACCGTTGCAGTGGTCAGTCGTCAACGTCTGATGTGCACCCAACATTGGCCACTGGCTGACAACCGTTGCAACGGTCAGTCGTCAACGTCGGATGTACACTCAACATTGGCCACTGGCTGACAACCGTTGCAACGGTCAGTCGTCAACGTCGGATGTACACCCAACATTGGCCACTGGCTGATAACCGTTGCAACGGTTAGTCGTCATCATCGGATGTACACCCAACATTGGCCACTGGCTGACAACCGTTGCAACGGTCAGTCGTCAACGTCGGATGTACACCCAACATTGGCCATTGGATGGCAACCGTTGCAGCGGTCAGTCGTCAGAGTCGGATGTGCACCCAGCATTGGCCACTGGCTGATAACCGTTGCAACGGGTAGTCGTCATCATCGGATGTACACCCAACATTGGCCACTGGCTGACAACCGTTGCAGTGGTCAGTCGTCAACGTCTGATGTGCACCCAACATTGGCCACTGGCTGACAACCGTTGCAGCGGTCAGTCGTCAACGTCGGATGTACACCCAACATTGGCCACTGGCTGATAACCGTTGCAACGGTTAGTCGTCATCATCGGATGTACACCCAACATTGGCCACTGGCTGACAACCGTTGCAACGGTTAGTCGTCATCTTCGGATGTACACCCAACATTGGCCACTGGCTGACAACCGTTGCAACGGTCAGTCGTCAACGTCGGATGTACACTCAACATTGGCCATTGGATGGCAACCGTTGCAGCGGTCAGTCGTCAGAGTCGGATGTGCACCCAGCATTGGCCACTGACTGATAACCGTTGCAACGGTTAGTCGTCATCTTCGGATGTACACCCAACATTGGCCACTGGCTGACAACCGTTGCAACGGTCAGTCGTCAACGTCGGATGTACACTCAACATTGGCCATTGGATGGCAACCGTTGCAGCGGTCAGTCGTCAGAGTCGGATGTGCACCCAGCATTGGCCACTGACTGATAACCGTTGCAACGGGTAGTCGTCATCATCGGATGTACACCCAACATTGGCCACTGGCTGACAACCGTTGCAGTGGTCAGTCGTCAACGTCGGATGTGCACCCAATATCGGCCATTTGCACGAGACATTCACCCAACGTTGGTTGTGGATCAATCACCATACCTCCGGTCGAAGATTGGCGTCCGATATCTGTTCAATATCAGCGTGAGACATTCACCTGACGACGGCTTCGGATGTGTTACCGTAACCTCGGCCAAACATCGGTATCTGATATTTGTTCTCCAATACACGGAGAGAATTTTATGGTAGAGATTACTATAAAATATAGTACAAGGGTTTTTTCGATCAACTGCTATACGATAAACAGTTGATTACAATGAAAAAAATATTGTTATACGATGAACAGTTGATTCAGAAATTCTTGTACTATATTTTATAGCAATCTCTACCATAAAATTCTCTCCGTGTACCAGTACCTGAATGACACGCGACTTTCGGGTAGCATCAATGGTTAGTTTCAGTTTCAGCTGAACAGCCAGTAACTGTTGCTGTACCTTCAAATGCAGAAGAAGCTGCAGTTATTGAAAAGCCTGTTACAGTGTAGTAAAGATATACCAATAGGGTATATAACAAATAAAGTATGCGTTTCTTATTCTACACTAAATTTTTTCATTTTGGGAACCTTTATCCTGGATACTGTGAAACTATAACACAAAGAACCCTGGGTAAATGTAATAATGCTAGGTAAATCTTCTCTAATATTAATATCAACCATACCATGCAGAGGCATACCATTTGATATCTCAAATGAAGGAGAATAATCAGTGATAATTGATATGTGTGGGCTCTACTGTGCACATATCGGTGCAATAATGGGGTATATACCCACCTTGAAAATAATTTCCTTCAAATCACTGCTTCGCTCTGAGAAAACATTTCAGTAACTCAGTTTTTTACAGTTGATTAGTGCTATTTTGATACATTGATCATGATTTTTCAAGATTTTGTGTCCTTCGCTGAACATAAATTCAGCCCATCGCAGAAAAAGTAGTTGTCGGTAGGGTACAGGCTGCTGCGTTGCATGAAATTTCTTCAAATTTCTGAATATAATGTATGAATATAAATTATGGGCAAACCAATAATATTTCATGAATTTAAGTCTGAGGTATAGAAATTTTTGATTGTAAGACTTTTTTTTCTATTGTTTGGGAAAGAATGTTTTACAATCAAAAGATTCTATGTCTAAAGATTAAATTCATGAAATATTATTGGTTTGGCCCTAAATTACATTCATACAAAATATTTCCTCCAAATGTGAAGAAATTTCATGCAACGCAGCAGCCTGTACCCTATGACAACTACTTTTTCTTCGATGGACTGAATTTATGTTCGGCAGAGGACACAGAATCTTAAAAAAACATGACCGATGTATCAAAATAGCACTAATCAACTGTAGAAATACTGAGTCACTAAAATGTTTTCTCAGAGCGTAGCAGTGATTTGCAAAAAAATATTTTCAAGGTGGGTATACCCCCCCTTAAGGCAAACACTCGAGAATTAGTATCCTCTGAAAAAATTCATCTTCTCTTCGAATGCTTTTTTTTTATACATCTATGCGACCAACCAAGGTCTTAGCTTCAGAGCGACTGAAATGAGCGGCTTCTTATAACCAGTGTTGTGAAAATTGTAATTAAATTTTTTTTAATTACTTATTACTTTCGTAATGTGTAATTGAATTCTTATTTAAGTACACATTACTTTGGTAATGTGTAATTAAATCGAGTTCAATTACACATTACTTTGATAATGTGTAATTTAATGGAATTAAATGCTTCAGACCAGAGAATGAATTTTCAGTTGATCGATATTAAAAGCTGATTCGTTGTGCTAATCCGTGATTTATAAGCACATTATCTCGGTCCGAGAATGGACTCAAGTCATCAGTCGATGCAACGGTCAGATCGGATCTCAGTATCCCGGCCCAAGATCAGGCTCAAGTCAGTAACCGATGCAGAAGTCGTACCGTGGTTCATAATCTCGATCCGAGATCGAACTTGAACCAGCAGCCTATGCAACGGTCATACTGTAGTTCACAATCTCGGTCCGAGGTCGAGCTTGAGCCGGCAGCCTATACAACGGTCATAGTGTAGTTCACAATCTTGGTCCGAGATCGAACTTGAGTTAGCAGCCGTTGCAGAAGTTATACCGTGGTTGACAATCTCGGTCCGAGGTCGAGCTTGAGCCGGCAGCCTATACAACGGTCATAGTGTAGTTCACAATCTTGGTCCGAGATCGAACTTGAGCTAGCAGCCGTTGCAGAAGTTATACCGTGGTTGACAATCTCGGTCCCAGGTCGAACTTGAGCTAGCAGCCGTTGCAGAAGTTATACCGTGGTTGACAATCTTGGTCTGAGGTCGAACTTGAACCAGCAGCCCATGCAAACGGTCATACCACGGCCCGAAATCTCGGAACAAGATTGGGCTCAAAACACCTATTTCAAATGCGCGGTATGTCACAACTAACAGAACGTAGTACTGATACTCATGCGACGAATTGGCGTAGTGGCTAGAGCGAGCGATTCGTAATATGAGAGACCGTGCGTTCTTGGGTTCAAATCCCCTCGTAGTACGAAAAAAAAAAACTCCTACCTTTCTCAGAGAGGGTCGTGCGTAACGAATAATGTAGGCGGTTAGTTGATAACTAGGTAGGGGTACACACGGTATACAAACCGAATGCGTGACGAACATAATTGGTTAATATACCTACATTCCAGTAGGGAAACACAGCCTTGGTATATACAATACCGAGCGAACTGAAACTAAGATTTTCAAAATTCTAATTTTTATTGTTACTGCTGGCATCGAGCACGTCAGGCAATATTGGGCCACCGTAACATCGAATCTTGGCTCGGTGCCGGCACCCAAGCTTGGTCCGACTTCCTTTCGGTGTTATTGGCCCAATACGGAACAGCGTTACATTTAAATCACGGTCCAGTACGGTAAATACAACGCGGCCCAAGCTCGTTCGCCAATATTGAGCCACCGTAACATCGAATCCTGGTCTAGTGCCGGCACCCAAGATTGGTCCGACTTCCTTTCGGTGTTATTGGCCCAATACGGAACAGCGTTACATTTCAATCACGGTCCAGTACGGTAAATGCAACGCGGCGCAAGCTCGTCCGCCAATATTGAGCCACCGTAACATCGAATCCTGGTCCAGTGCCGGCACCCAAGCTTGGTCCGACTTCCTTTCGGTGTTATTGGCCCAATACGGAACAGCGTTACATTTCAATCACGGTCCAGTACGGTAAATGCAACGCGGCCCAAACTTGTTAGCCAATATTGAGCCACCGTAACATAGAATCCTGGTCCGGTGCCGGCACTAATGCTTATGAAGTTTACCGGACTGATCAGTGGCGGTTCCAAGAAAAATATTTAGTTAGATTGAAAGATGTTCAGTCAAACAGACAGAACAGCACTTTGCTCTGTTCAAAAGTTTATTCAGTTCAAAAAGGCCACATTTTGACTGAAAAGAATTTTTTCACATAAACGAAATGGTACACATCAGTAGACTAAATCTTATTTTCACACGAATTTATCATTTTTTGAATTAACTATGCATTCGTTCAATTGAAGAAGTTTCTATTTAGTTCAAGCAACCAATATTTTGTTACATTTACATAATATTTATTTCGCCACCCGTAACCGCCGCGTTTTGTTGGGCTAAACAAGGTTTTTTTGTTTCGACGAATTTTTTTCTCTCAGTGCGTACACAAAATATTTTATTATTTTTTTTTTTTTAATTTTTTTTTTTTTATATTTTCATTTATTTATTTATTTATTTATTTATTTTTATTTCTGCTTTCTTTCTTTCTATATTGTGACTGTATTTTAACGTGTAGGCCGGGGCGCAAAGATGTAAACAACGCACCTCCACCACCAAAGCACGTTTTTTGTCTACGATCTTTGACCTTCTCATCCGATATATTTCTAAGTAGCTCACTTTTTGCTATTGCACTCCTGAATAAACATCTAGACTCTTATTTTTAATGAAAATCTTTTTATTCAATTATGAATTTTTAATTCGATTTTATATAGTGGGGGGCTCCGCCCCCCCAACCCCCGGCGGGGGCTCCGCCCCGTGCACTCCCACCAGGGGCTGCGCCCCTGGACCCTTCGTCAAATTGCCGGTGTTGTCAAATTTTGCACAGCTCGTCAGGGAAAATAGTATACGCAACACGTGCGCATAGGTGTCTCCCGCACGCGTCTTTTTTGTCGCCCTCGCTTCGCTCGGGCGACAAACCCGACTCGTGCGGGAATCACATATTTTGCGCAGTAGTTACGTAATGTACTATTTTCAAGCGCGAGACTCAACGAGTCTATCTTATACCCGAGAGGCAGCTACCCTAACCTATACCGCGAACTAGTATCGTCGTTTTCTTTCACCTCACAATATACACAGATTGGAACTAATTTAATCTAGGATGTAGGCATGAATAGTATATTACATACCTAGGGCAGTAAAATAAGGAAGGTCCCAGATCACATGTAATTGTCGTCCGAGGCGAAGCCGAGGTCGACAAACATGTGATCTGGGGTTTTCTCATTTACTGCCCGAGGAGTGTATACGATTTTTCGCATCGACGGAGCCGAAAAACGGGAACTTCGTTCCGCGCAGCGGGACGAAAGTTGTCGCTTTCGGCCCGGAGGTGAGAAAAAGCTTTTATTTGAGCCTTAGATCGATTAAATCGGTGTCCGGAGTGCTGAGATATGATTAACTACAAATTCTGATACCCCGTTTCCTCGTAAAATTTTTCGTTTTCATTTTCGTCGTCGTCAGACCAAGATTCACATTAAAACCATTCCCATGCAATCACTAGACGGGAAAATCCACACAAAAGTTGTAGAGTGACGTCAGTACGAGATAGTTCCGACGTAGATAGCGCCAGTATCGCAGACAGAAACCGTCTGCAACACTAGCAGACGTGTGTTGTCATTTTTTCATGTTTTTAAATCGAAATAAAGGAAATAAGAGAAAGTACGAGCAATACTTAATACAAAATTTGAACGTACACAAACTAGTGAATACCCACCAAAAGACCCTCGGGTGCGAAAACTTGACGCAAGTACATTAAGGACGTTGCCTACCCCCGGTGCAGCGCGCGCTTGTAGACGTTCACGCGATGCAAGTTTTCTTCGTCATTTATAAAGATATCGAAGTTGTCTTAGAAGAATATTAAAGGTAAAGGAGCAATCTGTGTCGTGTATTTTTCCGAATTTCGAAATTATTTTTCAGTGTGCCAAAACAGGCACTGAAAGTAAGCAAAGTTTCCGTCGTAATAAAACGAGAACGAATTTTTTTTTCGAGATTCTACGAAATACACGACACAGATACATCCTTTACCTTCAATTTGAGACCAAAAGCAATAAAATCGGACGTAGGAGCTGTGAGAAAACTTGCATGAGCCGAAGCACAAAACAGCGGATTTTCACCGGAGCGGGCTAGTTTCAACGGAGCGGGGGGCCTTAGTGCGCGAGGGGCATAGACTCAAGACCTGCCCACTCTTCCCCTCGGCCGCCTGGCTCGAGTCGCGCGGGAAGCCGAAGTTCCCGCGCGAGCTTGGTAGGCAACGTCCTTAATGTGATAGTCACCAACAAAAATGTTTCGATAGATAAATCTCAAATCCTACGATCTCGAGCTTTTGAGGTTATGCGAATCGACTGACGTGTAAAATTCACGGTGATAAATAAAATAACAATTGTGAACGGACAAGACTGTCAGATGACTATTACCTGACTATTACCTCTAAATTTTATTCACCTATACATTGTAGATATGGCTTATTTTCATTTATAAATGCAATTATCTGAAGAAACCGTTTTTCCGATTCAATTATTTAGCCAGTTATCGCCTGAGGAAGTCTGACAAGAGAAAATGAAGAGAAAATGTTGAAGTTGAAAAATATGAGGATAGCATGATTTAATATAGAGAACGGCAAGGAGCCAGACCAATAAAGCCGAGTTCAAGAGTTGGATTGCAACGAATTCCACTTCAAGCTCGATGTTAGGCTCATTTCTAGAGGCTCGTCTGCTCGAACCTAAATTGTGAGCCAACGTTATGTGTAGGATTTCAACGAGTTCTATATTTTATCTCGGTATCCTCTAGTGCAAACGAGACTGTAAGTCGACGTTGTGTGTTGGACCACGATAGGCTTTATTCTACACTCCACGTCAACGTAATGCCTTGACCTTCAGTGAAGATAATTTTTTAATTCATGTTTTACAATGAGCTTAGATTCTCTGCTCAGAAGCTCAATCAAATTCAGATTAGTGCTATCACGACAAATGATGAGAATGAAAATACTCATTCAATATTAACGAAATGATCGATCGACTCCCTCTTTCTCAGATGATAGAGATTCTGATTTATATTTATTTATTCATTGTAGACTCAGCGTATAATCATTTATGAATGGAATTATTGAAGAAAAATCTTTCTTATGGATTGTCTAATTTTGTAGCGGGTCGTCGTATAAGACGTGAGGATGATGAAAGAAAACGCTTGGGTTGCAAAGTATCGGTATAGTGTGATTCGATACGAGAAATGGCAAGAGTCAGACGAAGAGAGCAGAATGCGAGTGTTTGACTTCTTAAACTTCCATTTTATGCTCTACGCTAGTCTTGCATGAATAGGCTCAATTCTAAATATTTTGATACCTTCTGTTCAGACCCGAATTGGAAGTTGACGTTATAAGTACGGGATGCGTACATGTTCTTTTTGCAGAGGACCTAGTTGCATTAAAAAAAAAACTACCTACGAATTGCAATACATATATCTGATATCCATATATATTTAGTTATGAGCAGCAACTATAACCCTGCGTGCAAGTAACTCCGTCATTGCCGGTCCCAGGCCCAGATGAGACAGGAGGAGGGCTGCACGCAGGGTTAGATGTTGTACGTATAAAAAATTATTGTAGTGGAACAATTTGTAAACGCTATGAAAGTACATTACGCGTCACTCTACAAATTTGAGACTTGGGGAAAATTATGAGCACACGCGTGCTCGTTGCTGTTGACGTTCCTGCTTATCGAGGGACTTCGGGCGGTATGAAATAGCACAAAACAACCGAGCGAGCGTAGCGAGCGAGCACAATTATTAGGTGGTCAAGCAAAATTTTACAAAAAGTAGTGAAATCAACCCCAAAAAGCACCTTTGGTGCAAAAACCTTCCGCCAAGTCCATTAATGTGTAGATCACTCCACCAAAAAATAATCAAAGGTTGTGCTCGCTCACTCGATTGGTTGATGATTATCAACATACAAAAGCATTGAAATCAGATACAACTGCCAAGTACCTGTAGAATGATAAAAGTTTGGAATTGAAAAATTTGTTCAAACTAAATAACGTTGTACTCATTCGCTCGCTGCGCTCGCTCACTCTATTGGCTTATGATTATGGGTTGAAAAAACAATTCGGATGAAGAGATTGAAGATGTCAACATTTATCTAAAAATATTCATAACGAAAAAAAAATTAAAAAAAAATTAAAAAAAAAAATTTGGAGGTAGTGGTACTTGGGGGGCCTTTTGTAGAAAAAGAAATATAAAATATCGATCACGAACCATGTCAATGTCATATCATAGATATTCAAACATTGGCCCGCCAACGTACCACGGACTCCAAATTTTTTTTTTTAATTTTTTTTTAATTTTTTTTTCGTTATGAATATTTTTAGATAAATGTTGACATCTTCAATCTCTTCATCCGAATTGTTTTTTCAACCCATAATCATAAGCCAATAGAGTGAGCGAGCGCAGCGAGCGAATGAGTACATTCTCTATTCAGGCACGTCTGATTTGCTGTAGCATACCGTTAGCCCCTTTCATTCCGTTCAGAGATAAGTCAGGTGCGCACACTTACCCACTGCGCACAGTTACCCCTAATGACTCTACAGATGATATTGAGAGGAAGATGATTCCAAATGTTAACATTTCTACTACTCCATCATACGTGAATATCTAGGGATTATCGTCACCACAGATATCCTGATTTCCGTTGAAATGCTCGAATCTATCTATATTTTCAAATATATTATAGTCACAGCTATTGTATTGTGCGTGTAATAGCCTAACGTATGTGTTATAAACAGCGGAATTGATCGTTAACATTTATTATTGTATCTGGGACAACTATATACGTATGTACATATTGCATGTGGGCTGCGATTTGTATAGGTTTCATGCTCCATAATATAGCTGCTTATTTTTATTATCCAATTCATATACTTACATATAGATGTATAATACACGGAAATAATTATCGCTGCTGAGGAATTGAATCACGACAAATAGTTCTGAGCAATTATAACTTTTCTTTCTTAATGTACTTTTAACTTGAACATACGGCAGTATAGGGGTGATTCCAAAAATTATTAACGCAGGTTTGAGGTCTCGAAAAGAATTTTTTTTAGATTGGTTTTTTTTACCTCTCGAAATGAATATAGGTAGGTACTTGTGAATTCATGATTTTCGTAACTTTGTTGAAATCCTATTTCTTCAATGATTTTAGATTCATTTTTTATCCATTCTAAAGTAACTATTGATTATTCACTAGAGTTCTTGAGATTACAGTCTGAAATACGTCCTTGATGATATTTTTGGCTGAATTTTTTCAAAAAATAAAATGAAATCGAAGATCAAAGTTGCGTAAAGCCATCGAATTGATATTCAATTGCAAAAAGAGAATTTTCAAAGTATTTACATACATCAGAAGTGAAAGGGATATTTCCATTCGAAAAAGCGGGAAATTTTGCATGAAAATATATCTTCACCTTCTATATTTTTCATTCCCTCCAAGACTATAAAAATCGTTGAACAAGTATATAAGCTTCGAATATCGAATGTTAAAAGTTCATAACACACGTACGGGGATGGCGGATATGTATATGTATGTGTGTATGTACTACGTATATTAATTTTCGATTACTTGACGTATTTACCCCCCCGAAATACGTATCCAAGGGCAACGAGTAAATATCTTGCTTTTAACAGAGAGTATTGAATCCTTCCTGTAAACGTCATATTTTTTTACAAATAAAACTACAATGAAACGAAGAAACGACTGAATAAATATTTTTTGTAAGTAATAATGTGCAGAATATATTTTTCGATTGTATAATCGGTAGTAATTAATTATACTCATTTATAACACAATATATATTAATACACACTAGGGTGGTCCTTATTTAGAGCTCGGACGATTTTTTTAGCAGGCACCCCCCAAATCGACTCCAAATAATCCAAAAACAATTCTCTCATTTTTCAGATTTTTATCTTAACTCGAACTTGTATTTTGAATGGGGAAATCCACCCTATTGGTGGAAGGGGTTAGAGTTGAGACAATAATCTGAAAAAATTAGGGAATTGTTTCTAAATTATTTGAAGCCGATTTGGAAGGTACCTGCTAAAAAAATCGTCTAATACACACTCAACGAAAGCTAGAGAGATCATCGATTCTTATATTGGTTCCATACAAGTATACTTATATTTTTATAATTATTGCACATAATGGTAAATATATAAACCTGCGTTCAATGATTGGTGCACGTCATAAATTTTCCAGCGTGAAACCAATTCTCTGCGAATGGGTCTTCGAGCCACCTCATTTATTAATATAAGTAAGGCGTGCAATGCGTATATTATATATATACTATATCGAAAATCGAAAATAGTTCTATAGCTTCTATATAATGGTCACGAATTATCTTACAATAATAACGTTCCTCTTTCAAATCACATTTAATTGACCATTAATCATTCGGAACCGACTCCTCTGGTTAGCTATAAGTTTTAACTCGCAATTAATTATAGAATAACAATAAATGTATAAACAGTTATTATTACTCAATTGAGATTGCAGTATAATACACGACCTAGGTTATCGGACCGATCAATAATTTCCATGATTGATGTAGAGGGGTCAACATGTAGGATCCGAATTTTCACAATTTTTCGAAAAATTTCCGCAATAACAGCAAATTAAAAAAATAAATAAAAAAAAAAGAAATACCCAAATATTATAAGAATTTTCTTTCAAGATAGATATCAGCAAATATATTCTTGAATGTAACAAAATAGAATTGTTTTTGAAAATAACTTGTCATGGTCAAATCCTGAATGAAATATATCATAATTATATTGGAAATAACATCCCTGGTGAAAATCTCTACTTCTACGAATTTTTAGGGAAATTCGGACATTTCATAGTTTTTCATAAAAAATTGTAGATGTGCGTCGTTTCTCATAAAAAATTGTAGATTTTCTCAGCATTTCATGAAAATTATAGATTTCGGTGGATCATCATAAAAAATTGTACACAGAAAAAAAGGATAACTTGCGCCAAGAAATTTGTTTTGAAGAAACCGAACACTCCCGAGCGAAGATAGAAACTTTCTTGAGCCATGAAAATTTTCTTGGTTCCAGAGAATTTGTACCTCGCTCGGGAAATTTTCGGTTTCTTCAAAACAAATTTCTTGGCGCAAGTTATCCTTTTTTTTTGTGTAGATTCTCGTACCTTTTCAGAAAAATTCGTCGTTTTTGTCATTCACTTTAAGAAAAAACTACAATTTCTTATGAAATGCTACGAAATGTCCGAATTTCCCTAATTGATCTTAAATATTCGTAGAATCATTTTCACCAGGGATTTCTCATAATAATTATTATCATTCTGTGTTATTTCATATAATTAATTGATTATAATATTAGTGATTGAATATGTGCCATCGTGACAAACCGGAAGCGATGCAGAGCATACATACGTGTACTACATACAATAATATCACTTTGTTCTGCAAGTTGATTTTTGTGACAAGGTCGAGGCCAGAGTTTATTGTGTAGTTTGTGCTTCGCAACGTACAGAGTGTTCAGTTTATATGGAGCATTCCACGTCAAACTAGCAGCCCATTTCCCTCACCCCCTAAGATTTCGATCATTTTTCAGTAGGAGGTTGTTACCGACCCAAAAGGGTCTCGGAATTGTTTACAGATTGGAAAATAATGGAAAACCGATTCTGAAAACGCCATTTGCTCAAATCTGAGAAAATTCACACCAATTTTATGAAATATTAAAATATGATTTTCAAGCACCACGCGATAATGGGATTTCAATATTTACTATTTTTTCAGCAAGCTTTTAGTTATTTCATGTCGGAATTGGAGTGTTTATTCTTTTGATCGGTCATAACTTTCTCAAATATTAATGGGTTTCAATTTTTCTCAATTTTTTCAGATTATTATACCGTTCATAATTTTCCAAGGTTTTGCTTGGATAGTTTGCAAGAAAAATTCAGATGGTGTTAAGTGTATTCAGGCTTTCTGCCATTTCTCTAAATTTCAAAAAAATTGAAACCATTATTATTTGAGAGAGTTGTGACTGATCAAAAAAATAAAAAAATTAGTTGCTATAGTTTGACGTGGAATGCCTCATATGTATTCATGTGACTATGTAAATTTAACATATATGTATACAATAAATAGGCTGAGGAATATTCAAGGAATATTGACGCGAATGTGGTCCTCCGCTTCGCGCGTTGATATCGCGTACGTTTTATTTTATATTTACTATACATATTACCAAGCTTATTTCTCGTCGTGCGTGACGAAAATGTCAAATTTATATAGCTTTCCACGCAGCCCATATATTTTAGAAATTTTATTTATGTCACTGAGCTTATATACCTTTATATTATGTAGCTCTGTCACATGACTGGATTTTGATTATTAGTAGATGAACCCCAAACACACTAATAATTCTACATATTCTATCTGCATTGTTTCAAAACAATATTTGAACACGAGATTTTTCATTGGCGAAGAAGAAAGAAAAAGAAACATTCATTTATTATACTCAATTTTCTTTCCATTTTCGAAATAACTATAACTCTAATAACTCTGTGAAAAATTCCCCATAAACTTTTGAGTATTCTAAATTTATATTCCGAAAGATCCACAAACGATTTTATAATTATTATATTAGAGATTTCGCAAAAAAATTTTAAACACTTTCAGAGTTTCACTATGAGATTTGAGAAAGTCAATAAATAGAAAATTGTAAATATTTCAAAGTCTTCTTTTTTTGCATATATATGAAATAATTTGCATTATTTTCTTCGGAAAAATATTTAAATATTTTCGGATGAATTCTGAAAAAAACCTACAAATTTGATTTTTCTTTATAACCAAAATTTTATTAAAACTCTCTGAAAATGACCAAGAATTTTTCTGAAAAATCTTTGAATAATACTCGAAATTCCTATTCCGAGAATCTTCTCAGAGACATAGTTTCGGAGAGAATTAAACTTTATGGGATTTCTTACAGAGTATGTCAGAATTTTGCCGATTTTTAGAATTGTTCAGAAATTTTCAACAATCTTGAACAACCGGCAATATATTCGTGTCTTTTCTAATATGATTTGAATCGGAAGAAACTGAATCACGATCTTGAAGAGAAAAGCTCTGCTGGCTACTAATCCAATTTCTTGATGAAAATAAATCGTTCTAATTATTTTTTGGCGCATATTTATGGTCTAAAATTTTCTTCACCCTGGTTGATTCCCTAAGCTTGTCTCGTTATATAGATATTGTGGAAATTTTCCGGATATTCAATTGAAATAAAAATTAATTTTCTCAAACATCAAGGAGAGAAAAATTCATTATCTATAAATTAATCCTCTAATTCCCACATCCTGAAAACTAAATTCAACCCCGAACGTCAAATGAAACTTTCTTTTTTCGTGAAGCTTCAAGGGTAGCATCCCCCAACTTCTGAATACGCCACTGACTGACACGTTGTTTTGTATGTATAGAAATACATGTGTTTGTATATTTATGTGCATATGTGTATACTATTGGACGTGTTTGATAACTGAGTCTCGAACCCTGGGAATAGTTGATACGTGGTACTGCCGTCGAAAAGATATCAATTCGTGCTACCATCTAAAAGATATTTTATATTCTTTGATTTGCGCAGAAGCCTCCATATGATTTTACCATAGAAATTCAGTACACGCATCCAGTTAATTGTAATAATTATTAAACAGTGGCTACATTCATTCTAGGAACTTAACAATTTGGTCAACTTATACCAGATGGATATTTTGGTGGGTTGATGTTATGAAAGGAAATAAATATTCAAAACTATACATACGTACATTAGGGTGTCCCCGAAGAGGGGTGTTTTCCAATTTCATTCCTCCGTGTGGCTCAATTGGTTCCGAATAGATTAAAAAAAAAGTTCTGTTCAAGGATTTTCCGTAATTGTGATTCCAAGTGGTGCCGGTGAGCTTATTCTTTTTCCCAATTGAATAACATGGGTTTTTAGTGCAAGTTTAGTTATTATTTTTTCCTGAGCTCGCTGAGTGTTGCAAAAATCTGATGAGCACGGTGAAAAGGCTTTTGGGGTCGCTGAATCCAAATTTGATAACAGAATTTCAAAATTCTCAATGGCAGATCCAATATGGCGGATAAAAACTTGAAGATGGGTATCATTGGGTTTTGGGGGTCGCTGAATCCAAATTCAACAACAGAATTTGAAAATTAAAAATTTCGGACTCGATATGGTGGATAGAAATTTCGAAATGGTTAGATCTTCGTGAAAATGGGTGTTCTAGGGTTTCAGACTCCGCCATTTTGAATTTTGAAATTCTGTTGTTGAATTTGGATTCAGCGACCCCTAAAACCCAAGGGTACCAATTATCAAGTTGTTATTCGCCATATTGGATCTGCAATTGAGAATTTTGAAATTCTGTTATCAAATTTGGATTCAGCGACCCCAAAGGCTTCTTACTGTGCTCATCAGATTTTTCAAACACTCACCAAGCTCAGAAAAAAATAATAACTAAACTTACACTAAAAATCCATATCGACGCCTGGGCGGAAGAAGATCGTATCTCGGAACACCGGTGAAGAAGATCGTAACTCGGTTAACCGTTGAAGAAGATCGTAACTCGGTCAACGCTTGAAGAAGATCGTATCTCGCGAAAATATTTCGCTCCTGAAATTTTGTAGTGGTACTCCTGCGAGCGGCAATTGAAGCCTTCCATGCAACAACGTCCTTAGCGCTCGGCTCGTCGAGAAAGAGCTAAAATACGACGTAAAACTAAAATGTTTTGAAAGTCATGGATATAAATTTAAAAAAATACTATTATGTAGAGGATCAAAAAAGGCAACTTTTTTGTGCTGAAAGTTTTTTTCTATCATCATTAGTTTTCGAAAAAAAAAATAAAAACTGAAAAATTACAATGCGCGTTTGGACTACGTTTTTTAAACTTAATTCGTCCCAACTTCGTCAAATACCAACGAATCTTCTTAATTTTTGGTACGGCATAGTAAAATACCCTAGCGCTGCCGATAATGTCGCAAAAAATTAATAATTTGATTATTTTAATATAAAAGTTGAATGTTAAACGAGCGAGCGATTGCTTATGAGTAAGGCTACCAGATTTGAACTAGGAAAATGCGGGACACCACTATTACCCCCCCCCCCCCCCCCCCCCCCCCCCCACTACCACGGAACAATGTATGCATTCAATCATTTAGTTGTTCAATTTTTTTATCAATATTTTTTTAATAATGCTTGAGATGAGTGTAGGGAATTTTGTATTTTATGATTATGACATTTCACATAAGAATTGAACTTTTAATATATTTTTTTATATTTTATAATCTTAGTATCGCAGACTAGCATTCTTTAGTCTCAGACTCGTAATGCTATTTTTTTTATATTTTATAATCTTAGTATCGTCACGCAGATATCTCGACTCTCGGGGTAGCAGACGCGAAGACGCGTTGTTTCGGGTCTTATCGATGCCTAACGAATACTGGGGAAAAAAAGAATTGAAACGAACTCGCACATAATTCGGGACATGCGGGACAATTTTTATAAATGCGGTACGAATTCGGGGTAAAAAAAAATCCGGGACACTTGGCTGAAATCCGGGACTGTTCCGCCTAATCCGGGACATCTGGTAGCCTTACTTATGAGGTTATGTATGCTCAACGAGACAAAGTGTGTTGCGAAGTTGAAGACTGGAAGAACTTTCTGTGAGACATTTGTTCGTCAACATTTCAGGAAGTTTTTCAGAAAGTTTCAGATTGATTGGATGAAAAATGGCCCAGATAGAGCGATTTTACCAAAATAATACGCTCCGCGAGCGTGAAAAATAGCCAAGATAGAGCGATTTTACCAAAATAATACGCTCCGCGAGCGTGTTATTTTGGTAAAATCGCTATATCTTGGCCATTTTTCATCCAATCAATCTGAAACTTTCTGAAAAACTTCCTGAAATGTTGACGAACAAATGTCTCACAGAAAGTTTTTCCAGTCTTCAACTTCGCAACACACTTTGTCTCGTTAAACATACATAACCTCATAAACAATCGCTCGCTCGTTTAACATTCAACTTTTATATTAAAATAATCAAATTATTAATTTTTTGCGACATT
The DNA here is from genome assembly GCA_963992785.1 of Tenthredo livida. Lineage (NCBI taxonomy): Eukaryota > Metazoa > Arthropoda > Insecta > Hymenoptera > Tenthredinidae > Tenthredo > Tenthredo livida. The sequence continues at coordinate 20,499,020 of OZ023067.1, forward strand.
ATCGGCAGCGCTAGGGTATTTTACTATGCCGTACCAAAAATTAAGAAGATTCGTTGGTATTTGACGAAGTTAGGACGAATTAAGTTTAAAACACGTAGTCCAAACGCGCATTGTAATTTTTCAGTTTTTATTTTTATTTTTCGAAAACTAATGATGATAGAAAAAAACTTTCAGCACAAAAAAGTTGCCTTTTTTGATCCTCTACATAATAGCATTTTTTAATATTTATATCCGTGACTTTCAAAAAATTTCAGTTTTACGTCGTATTTTAGCTCTTTCTCGACGAGCCGAGCGCTAAGGACGTTGTTGCATGGAAGGCTTCAATTGAGTACCTGGGTGCAAGAACAACCTAAGTCGACTTAGGTCGTTTTTGCTCCCACCACCATTTTCGCGTTGTACAACATCCCAACTACCTACCCTGTGAGTTTCAGGTTTGTGGGATGTCGCATTTTAGTGGAAAGTATTTTTTAAGTATGCAATGCGCACGGAGCGTCAACCCTGCCACGCGCGATCTATGCAAGAACAACCTAACGCCACTACTTAGGTTGTTATTGCATAGAGCGCGTGAGTCTGTTGAAGTATTGTGCTCGCTATTCGCCTGCCTGATAAAATCAAGTTTGTGGCAGTTACTGAGTTACTGAATTTAATACTTCTCGAAGTTTGAATGTCCATTTTGTGTAAAAAAAAAATATAATTATAATAATACTGTATACTCAAAATTGCTATCCAACTTTTTGTTAACGTGGGACAACTATACCGGACTCACCCTATATATATATTGGGGTGGTTCTTAAATACAAATTTGAGGAGTGAAGCATGGCAACCTTCAGAAAATAAATTAAAAAATAATTGTCTTCAAATATGAGATTTAAAAAAAAATTCTAACAGATGCCCAAAGAGATTTAAAGTTTCCCGTTTAACCCTTTCCGTCACAAAATTTGATTTTATCTGGCATTATGTATTATATTTACTTTTCGATGTCAAGAAAAAATAAATTGTCAGACTGAAAATAAAATGACGCCACTATAGTGATGTCTGTGACTGGAAGGGTTAAATAACGTAGGATCTTGCGATTTTTTTTTTTTCGACACTTGATTGTTGGGTTTAATATTGGGGGACAATTTTTTTTTTTCTTTGTCTGAAGGTTGCCATACTTCACTCCTTAAGTTAAGGGTGGGGCAAAATGGACCTCTTGGGTCAAAAAAGTTCATATTCATACTCAAGTTTTTTGATGGTTAATCTGTTTTTTTCAGTGGTCCATTCTGCCCCACGTCCATTTTACCCCACCCTCCCCTATATATATTGAGAGCTCATCAATCCCTTTTTATATATTTCCGAAAATATGCCTTATGTAATAATATTTATTTAATTAATTGCAAAAATTGGTGTATTGTTCGAAAAAAAAAATTATTTTAATTTCCTGTCTTATTTATTATTCCACTGGTTGATCCAAATTCTTAAAGACTGCGTAAAATATGTGTTTCGACATGAAAAGTAACAAAATTTAAGTCGGAAGTGTCGAGACGGACCGAATATTCGCAAGAAATTTCGTTTTTCGCAAGAACGACCTAAGCCAGCGCGCGTGTTTTATTTATTATAAAGATTCCTGTTCATTTTAGTGCAAAAACAAAATGGGCTTCGTATTCCGGAAGAATCGCCCTTTAAAATGAGTAGTCTACAAAGTCCATTGTCGTTTCGTTCGTGGATGTAATTCAGTTTTTAAACTTTAAACAACGGTTTTGGTGTCAAAACCTAAGTCGACTTAGGTTGTTCTTGCACCCAGGTACTCAATTGTATTCATCCGAAAATTAGATTCACTCCACCTTTATTGCATTCACTGCATTGTGTAGGCATGAAGATGGACTCCGGAATTAAGGTGACCCGGGAAATTTTTGTTTCACATGATCATATATAATCATATATAATTGATAATTGATAATTAATATGAATCATATACAGGGTGGTCCATTTAACTCTTTCACCGCGAATAACTTGGTTATTATTGATTCTACTGAAAAGTGTTACAGGGAAAAGTTGTTGCATTTGAAGGGGGAAAATGAGTTTTGGAAGTGAATGTCATCTGAAGGTCATATCTTGTGAGATTTCGGTATTCCCGATGTTTTTTTAAATGGGACTACCTATTTTTTTGTTCACTACAAGGAAGCTGACATTGAAACGCGTCCAACCATGTGCAACAACATGACCTTCGAATGACTTTCGGCCCCAAAATTTATGATCAAATGATGGAATTGCCTGGCCCTGCCTATGATTTTTGGAGCAACACTTGCACACGCATTGATGATACGTTTCTTAAATGAATGGATTAATGAATTTGAATGAAAAAAACAATGAAATGAAGGAAAAAAAGAAGAAAAAAAAAATTTTTGCCCCAAAATTCAATAAATTGTGGGGCCGAAAGTCATTCGAATGTTATGTTGTTGCACATGGTTGAAATCGTTTCGATGTCAGCTTCCTCATAGTGAGTAAAAAAATAGGTAGTCCCGTTTAAAAAAACATTAGGAATACCGAAATCTCACAAGATATGACCTTCAGATGACATTCACTTCCAAAACTCATGTTCCCCCTTCAAATGCAACAACTTTTCCATATAACACTTTTCAGTAGAATCAACAATAACCAAGTTATTCGCGGTGACAGAGTTAAATGGACCACCCTGTATAATTGATAATTAATATGATTATATATGATCATATAAAACAAAATTTTCCCGGGTTACCCTATTCCGGAGTCGATCTTCATGCTTACACAATGTAGTGAATGTAATAATGGTGGAGTGAATCTAATTTTCGGATGAATGCAATTGCCGCTCGCAGGAGTACCACTACAAAATTTCAGAAGCGAAATATTTTCGCGAGATACGATCTTCTTCAAGCGTTGACCGAGTTACGATCTTCTTCAACGGTTAACCGAGTTACGATATTCTTCAAGCGTTGACCGAGTTACGATCTTCTTCAACGGTTAACCGAGTTACGATCTTCTTCACCGGTGTTCCGAGATACGATCTTCTTCCGCCCAGGCGTCGATATTATTTAAATGGGAAAAAGAATGAGCCTACCGGCACCACTTAGAATGAAAATTAAATTTATTTGGAACCAAGGGCGTATTCAGCCTAGCAAAGGGAAGGGGGGGGGGGGGGGGGGGCAGAATAAGATGTCATGTGGAGGATACGTTATTTATGCGGTACAACTGGAATAGAATAAATATTTTATATTGCTGCTACTATCTCGTATTCTTTCACTTCTTCACTTACCTATTTGTTTCTTACTAAGTGTTAGTTTGAAGGTAAAGGCGAGAAACCTGATTGTCGGGGAAGTCTAGGGGGGGAGGCTGCCCCCCTGTCCCTGTATACGCCCTTGTGAAGGACACCCTCAAAGTACATAATATATGCATTAGGGTGGCCTTTAAAAATTTAATTTTCCAGGGCCAGCCTAATATGCATACAACTGTGAAATAGAATTCGTGTTACTTAATTTTTATTTCTAAAAAGATCATAAATTCTATCTGCCATCTGCGTCCTATTATTTAGAAGCGGCTGCAATGTATTCCTTTGCATACTTTCGGGGCATGTCTGGAAGTACAAGTGATATTGTACTAAAGACTGTACATCGACCCACAAATAAATATCACCAGAAAAACGAAATACTGCAGTAAGTTTGGTGGGGCATCTATCCCGCAATTATGTGGGGCATCTCTCCCGATTGGGGAGAGATGGCCTTTTTGTAGTCACCTCCCTCGTAGTAGGCGTTCTGAAGGTACCGTTGACACTACATGACCTTCAAGTACCTATCTGAGTATACCCATGCCCATAGTACCTTTTAGTTATTGTTAAATAGTCAGACCTACCGCATAAATAATATACAAAGTTACAGCAACGGAAATGGTCCGAGTACCCACCAGTAAACTACAATTTTTATGAAAATAATCGGTTTTTTTCGAGCGTTCGTGCGTGCCTTCTGTCATTTCAGATACGAGGAACACTAAAAAAAAATTAATGGCGGTATCTGACTATTATTTTATTAGATATCGAATATCGGCCATCTCTCCCACTGGGGCATCTCTCCCGACTTTACCCTATATCTGCGAACAAATGTTCTATTGTTCCACTTCCCTTTCTGCAGGCACTTTCCTGGTAAAAATTTCTACTTTCATGAGTTTCTAGGAATTTTTGAGGAAAATTGAAACGTTTCATAATTTTTCATTCAAAATGACAGATTTTTATAATTTTACCGAAAGAATCGTTGTTTTTGTCGGTGAAACTAGAAAGAACCATAATTCCTCATGAAAAGACTACGAGAAGTTTTAATTTGCTTAATAAATCGTAGAAATTTGTAGAACTATTTTCACCAGGGTGTAATATACAGTATACAAAAGCCGTTTTTTAGGTAGGAGCCGTTTAAAGTTAGCTAATACGAGAGCAGATACGAGACTGGCTCAGGGCCGCTACCGTCATTTTGTCAGTTGGCGGGATTACGGTGGCCGGTAATGCGTCGCGAGAACCGCCACGCCGGCGGTGGCGACCCTGATACAGTCTCGTATCTACTTTCGTATTGGCTTTCTTTGAACGGCTCCTACCTGAAAAAGGCTTTGCTTTCGACTTTTTAGGATTAATAATTTTGGTCCTAGATTTTTACAAGGAATCTACCGGTGTAAGGAAAGTACCGCATTCTGGATCACCCTGTATGTGTAGCGTATATAGTATTTTTTTAACACATGCACCGAAAGTCCTCTTTCGCGCACCGTCTACAGGAACCAAAAGCAGACTTTCGCGCACCCGTGTGCGAGAAAAATTTCGCACAGGTATGCTCAAACCTGCTTTCGTGCTTGCAGACGGCGCACAGCGAGGACCTTTCGTTGTATTTGTTCAGAAAAATAGAGTTCGATGCGTGAACCCAAGGCAGCAATCCCTGAAGCCTGGAGCACAGTAAACGCAGTGTGCCGTAAAGCCTGTAGCACAAACTTTGCCGTGCGCCGTAATACGCATCATCTACAGGCCGGTCGGTCACCTACGCGCGTACGTGATTGGTCGGCGCTTGGTGTGCGTGACCGACCGGCCTGTAGGTGATGCGTCTTACGGCGCACGGAAAAGTTTGTGCTATAGGCTTAAGACGGATCACCTACAGGCCGTACGCTCACTCACACATGCCTGTGATTGGACGGCGCATTGTGTGAGTGAGCGCACGGCCCGGTTACGGCCTGTAGGTGATCCGTCTTAAGCCTGTAGCACAAACTTTTCCGTGCGCCGTAAAGACCCTCGCACACTAAACGCAGTGTGCCGTAAAGACGGATCACCTACAGGCCGTACGCTCACTCACACATGCCTGTGATTGGACGGCGCATTGTGTGAGTGAGCGTACGGCCTGTAGGTGATCCGTCTTTACGGCACACTGCGTTTAGTGTGCGAGGGTCTTTACGGCGCACGGCAAAGTTTGTGCTTTACGGCACACTGCGTTTACTGTACTCCAAGTACTAACCAGAGTTTTTTATAATCTATTCCAGAAATTTACGACCCCAAAATAATTTATCATTTTTTTTTGTAGTTCTCAATCGATTTTCATAGAAATTTACGAATTTTTACAATAATTTACAAATGATTAAAACATTCAACAATCTATTACGGAAATTCACGACCCTAAAATATGTAAATTTGTTTTTGTAGTTCTCAATCGATTTTCATAGAAATTTACGAATTTCTACAACAATTTACAAATAATTCGATTTTCCTACTGTAATATGCCGTGTGGAAATTTCCCGGTCTGTCCCGGCTACAACAAGGTTTCTGACCAGGCGCTAGCCGGGTAGTATTTTTGTCAAAGTGCCTGACTGGGGACTGACCGGGTGCTAGTCTGGCAATCAGAGCGCGGTATTTCACGACGTGAAGTACCTATATCCCGATTGAGTAGGAGTTTAGTCGGAGGAGATCAATTGAGACCAAAAAATTCGTTTTTATAACGACGTTTCGGCTGGGCCCAGCCAGCCATCTTCAGGCTACAAATTTATTTCAAAATTAGCTTAAATTTATACATTGAATGGATTATTGTTCTAGTATATTATTATATATATTCTGAATACTTAAGAGTAATGACTAATATTGTATAGTACATGACTAAGGCACGTGCAGCACGTGGTGATCGTAAAATTGAAATTGTAAAGAGGCATTAAATGCCTAAAAAGTTGCATTTTTATATTCAAAAATTATGAAAACAGAAGAGGCTATCATATGTAATCCTTGTAGACAATTATAGGTAGATTACTTACTAATTATGACTATCCTAAGCGCATGAGGTGTTCATGGTGCAGAGATCTCAGAGGAAGTGACAAACTAGCCATTGTATGATATCGATCACGTCAATCGATAGATTTGAGGTTATGTTAAATCGTTGTTCGATACTCGTATTCTGAGTCGATATAAATTCGAATTTGAAGAGGTAACAATTATATGATATCCGAAAATAAATGGCTAAGATTCTGTATGTCAGTTCTTTTGTTGAGAGTATTATTCTTTGAGATATGAATCATTTCTTTAATTAGCCTTTTGTGCCAATGATCTTCCCTATCAACAATTGTTACATTTTCAAAATCGAATTTATGAGACATAGTGAGTGTGTGTGAGGCTAAAGCAGATCTATCCGGATCACCTGATTTGATGTCATATTTATGAGCATTGATTCTTTTCTTGAGGTGTTGAGACGATTGGCCTATGTAGCAATGACCGCAATCGCAGCAATTGACTTTGTACACTGTGTTAATAGATTGAAGCGTTGGAGTTTTTGATTTCAGTTTGGTGAATAACGAGCCTAGCGTATTGTTGATTTTATGCGTCACCTGGATATCCTCTTTTTTCAAATGTTTTTTATGTTGTGTGAGAGACCATTAACAAAGGGTAACGATCCCCATTATTTTGTTGTTGTTATCTTCATTATATATCTGAGACTTAACATTATTATATGCTGTCAGCATATAATAATGTTAAGTCTCAGATATATAATGAAGATAACAACAACAAAATAATGGGATCGTTACCCTTTGTTAATGGTCTCTCACACAACATAAAAAACATTTTGAAAAAAGAGGATATCCAGGTGACGCATAAAATCAACAATACGCTAGGCTCGTTATTCACCAAACTGAAATCAAAAACTCCAACGCTTCAATCTATTAACACAGTGTACAAAGTCAATTGCTGCGATTGCGGTCATTGCTACATAGGCCAATCGTCTCAACACCTCAAGAAAAGAATCAATGCTCATAAATATGACATCAAATCAGGTGATCCGGATAGATCTGCTTTAGCCTCACACACACTCACTATGTCTCATAAATTCGATTTTGAAAATGTAACAATTGTTGATAGGGAAGATCATTGGCACAAAAGGCTAATTAAAGAAATGATTCATATCTCAAAGAATAATACTCTCAACAAAAGAACTGACATACAGAATCTTAGCCATTTATTTTCGGATATCATATAATTGTTACCTCTTCAAATTCGAATTTATATCGACTCAGAATACGAGTATCGAACAACGATTTAACATAACCTCAAATCTATCGATTGACGTGATCGATATCATACAATGGCTAGTTTGTCACTTCCTCTGAGATCTCTGCACCATGAACACCTCATGCGCTTAGGATAGTCATAATTAGTAAGTAATCTACCTATAATTGTCTACAAGGATTACATATGATAGCCTCTTCTGTTTTCATAATTTTTGAATATAAAAATGCAACTTTTTAGGCATTTAATGCCTCTTTACAATTTAATTTTACGATCACCACGTGCTGCACGTGCCTTAGTCATGTACTATACAATATTAGTCATTACTCTTAAGTATTCAGAATATATATAATAATATACTAGAACAATAATCATTCAATGTATAAATTTAAGCTAATTTTGAAATAAATTTGTAGCCTGAAGATGGCTGGCTGGGCCCAGCCGAAACGTCGTTATAAAAACGAATTTTTTGGTCTCAATTGATCTCCTCCGACTAAACTCCTACTCAATCTATCTCCATGATCACGAAATAAATCATATATCCCGATTCGTTATTATACTGATTATTTTTAGCATCCGGATTCTGGCCAATCAGAGCGCGGTATTTTATGACGTGAAGGACATCCTAATTCGTGATTATACTGATTTCTTCGGGAAACAATTTTTGTTGAAAAAAAAACGACAATTTTCCAAGAATTTTTTGTTTTTTGGCCGAGGTGCCCTCTTTGAACCGCTCGCCCCTATAAGCTTTTCTGCTGACTGCAGTATTTCTAGCACTTTCACGGAATTTACCGGAAAAAGAATGTTTCTATGCAATCGAATGAAATTATAATATACTATTTAATCATCAGAAATCTTCGAATTGACCGTGAAATTTTGCTATCATTTATTTTTTTCAAGTACATACCATTGATGTAAATTCTCACAAATCAAAGTTTACCTATCGAGTCAAAAAGTGTTACGTATTGTCACAGGCGCCGATTAGCTCTAGGTGAACACCGGACGTCAGCCGATCAACGAAGTTAAGCACCATCGACTGCGGCCAGAATTTGGATGGGTGACCCACATGAATTAAAAAAAAAAAAAAATAATTAGTCGTCGAAGAGATGATTTCTAACATCCAGGAAATATTAACTGCGTGCTCTACCGCTCGAAAAAGAATCAACTGGTGAAAAAAATATTTTTTATCCGGATAATATCGAAAATAAACAAAAATATAATGATCAGGTCATCGGGCCATGGTTATTCATAATTATTCGTAGTTTATCATAGAAATTATTTTAACTAGGGAAGTACGTTATTCAACCAGAAATTACGAAATTCTAAGATTTTCGACGACAGCTTACTACGAAAAAACTAATATTTGTCTGAAATGCATTGAAAATTCGTAGTCAATTCCGTAAAACGTCATAGTTTGATTCGTAGAAATTATTGAAAATATTCATAAAAATTCGTAAAAATATTTTCGCCAGGGCAGAATCGCGCTGGCAACTCCACCAACTTTTCACAGTTCTGTCGTCTGCTCGATTCACAACAAACATAACCTATTCCTGCCGCGGTCTGCCGCTATTTGTAATTGACAAAAATCGGAAAAAATTAAGTATATCTGAAATGAAAAAAAAACTCATTTTTGCAACACCTGCTTCGAAAGTTTGATGTTCGAGGCCTCTGAAGGGAGCGTAAAGTACCTGACTTCCGAGGAGTAAAGAAAAGAAGAGTTAACGCATGCGCATACCGCAAATACTCCACTATACGCACTAGTGCTTTTGTCGCACATGCGCACATCGCAAATACTCTACTTTACGCACTACTGATTTTTTCGCGCACTGTGTCATGGCGGCGGACAGTCGCGATGTGAGGTGATCACGGAGTATTAGACAGGAGAACGAACTATGCCGAGGACTGAGTCGAAAAACGGTCCCCGAAAATTCTAACGTTTGGCGGCGCTGTCATCGGTACAGACCCTCGCGCGAAAATTCAGAACCGTGACCTATTTAATATTTAGAATCTAGATTTTTGCTTATCACAACAATATCACTTGGACAGTGTGCCAGAGACATGAACAAAGCTCGCAATACTGGCAGCGAAAAAAGGAACATGTGCTATTATATCTGTTTGATATTTTAGTCAATTTGCAAGCTGTCACACCGGCCGCCATGACAGTTGCACGCCGGAAGCATAGGGTCTGTGCCGAACGCAGCGCTGCCTGGATTCCATACAAAACGGGGACCATATCCGTAAACATAGTTCGTTCTCCTGTCTAATACTCCGTGGAGGTGATATTGACTAATTAATATGTCTGTCAAATCGAACTTTGTTCGCAGGGAGTTACAAAAAATATCGTGTGATACACGTACAGATAGGCAATATCTGTCTCGTGTCATTACGGCACTCGCTTTCGGCTCGTGCTTAGGGCTGGCTTTAGCTCGATTGCACCCCTACCCTGGCGGAAATATTTTTACGAATTTTTACGAATATTTTCAATAATTTCTACGAATCAAACTATGACGTTTTACGGAATTGACTACGAATTTTCAATGCATTTCGGACAAATATTAGTTTTTTCGTAGTAAGCTGTCGTCTAAAATCTTAGAATTTCGTAATTTCTAGTTGAATAACGTACTTCCCTAGTTAAAATAATTTCTATGATAAATTATGAATAATTATGAATAACCATGGCCCGATGACCCGAACATTATATTTTTGTTTATTTTCGATATTATCCGGATAAAAAATATTTTTTTCACCAGTTGGTTCTTTTTCGAGCGGTAGAGCACGCACTTAATATTTCCTGGATGTTAGAAATCATCTCTTCGAAGACTAGTTATTTTTTTTTTTTTTTCAATTCATGTGGGTCACCCATCCAAATTCTGGCCGCAGTCGATGGTGCTTAACTTCGTTCGGCTGACGTCCGGTGTTCACCTAGAGCTAATCGGCGCCTGTAGGCTACCGCTCTTAATAGAGGATAAGCCAAAGGTTCAAAAAAAAAAAATCGGCACCTATGACAATACGTAACACTTTTTGACTCGATAGGTAAACTTTGATTTGTGAGAATTTACATCAATAGTATGTACTTGAAAAAAATAAATGATAGCAAAATTTCACGGTCATTTCGAAGATTTCTGATGATTAAATAGTATATTATAATTTCATTCGATTGCATAGAAACATTCTTTTTCCGGTAAATTCCGTGAAAGTGTTAAAAATACTGCAGTCAGTAGAAAAGCTTATAGGGGCGAGCGGTTCAAAGAGGGCACCTCGGCCAAAAAACAAAAAATTCAGGGAAAATTGTCGTTTTTTTTTTCAACAAAAATTGTTTCCCGAAGAAATCAGTATAATCACGAATTAGGATGTCCTTCACGTCATAAAATACCGCGCTCTGATTGGCCAGAATCCGGATGCTAAAAATAATCAGTTTAATAACGAATCGGGATATAGGTACTTCACGTCGTCAAATACCCCTCTAAAATACGCGCTCTGATTGCCAGACTAGCACCCGGTCAGTCCCCAGTCAGGCACTTTGATAAAAATACTACCCGGCTAGCGCCTGGTCAGAAACCTTGTTGTAGCCGGGACAGACCGGGAAATTTCCACACGGCATATTACAGTAAGAAAATCGAATTATTTGTAAATTGTTGTAGAAATTCGTAAATTTCTGTGAAAATCGATTGAGAACTACAAAAAAAATGACAAATCATTTTGGGGTCGTAAATTTCTGAAATAGATTATAAAAAATTCTAGTTATTTGTAAATTGTTGTAAATATTCGTAACTTTTCATAAAAATCGATGACAAACTACAACAAAAAAATTTACATATTTTAGGGTCGTGAATTTCCGTAATAGATTGTGGAAAGTGTTAATTATTTGTAAATTGTTGTAGAAATTCGTGAATTTCTATGAAAATCGATTGAGAACTACAAAAAAATGACATATTTTGGGATCGTGAATCTCCGTAATAGTTTGTTAAAAGTGTTAATTATTTGTAAATTGTTGTAAAAATTCGTAAATTTCTATGAAAATCGATTGAGAACTGTAAAAAAAAATGTACATATTTTGGGGTCGTAAATTTATGTGATCGATTGTAGAAAGTTTCAATTATTTGTAAATTGTTGTAGAAATTCGTAAATTTCTATGAAATTCGATTACGTACTACGAACAAAAATTGAGATATTTTGGGGTCGTGAATTTCCGTATAGATTGTAGAAAGTTTCAATTATTTGTAAACTGTTGTAGTAATTCATAAATTTCTAAGAAAATCGATTACAAACTACAAAAAAAAAATACGTATATTTTGGGGTCGTACATTTTCGTAATTGGGTGTAGAAAGTTTTTATAATTCGTCAGATTTTGTTAAAAATGGTAGGATTTCCTAATTATTCATTGAACGTAATAAATTTTCATAGTAATTCGTTAATTTCTATGGCAAACTATCACGAAATCTACTATTTTTTACGAATTTTAACGAAAACGTAATTTTCATAATACGTAGTAGTTCGTCGTACAAAAAATTTCCACCAGGGTAGGCCCATTACAGGGAGCCGCCCACCCCCCCAGTCTTTATGACGAAAAACTTTCCGTAGGATATTCACATGAGGCGTTCGAAGATAAAAATGCTTGCAATATTCAATCAAGTTATTATATTCAAGCAGTATAGTATATTTGTTTACAGACTAACTCTACGAACTTTTTTGTGAGCAAATTTGGTTATCATATTATCATATTCTGTCTCAGTAGTTAATTCTGCTTCTATCGCCAATAGAGCTAAGGTTTTCAGTACGGAAAAAGAGCGTTCACCAGAACAATTTCATTCCGGTATACCTACATAAAAATCCGCAGTGCAATATTCACGTTAAGATACACGGTTGAAAGGTCGTTCTTGTACAACATACACACAGAAAAACCTAACCCTCAATAACGATTGACCAATCGTAATTCACATTTTCATGAGAGTAATTGACGTTTTTACACCCAGAAAATAGTACTTTTCGATACTAGTGCGAAAGTGTTGATTCTCGGATGAGTGTGAAGCTTTTCGCCCGAGCGAAGCGAGGGTGATAATCACACGAGTCGAGAATCATCTTTCGCACGTGTATCAAACTTTATTTTTCAACACAACGCGCGTTAAGTTGGATTTTATGCACGCGAAGCGTGCGCAAAATCGAACTTCGCGCACGCAGTGTGGAAAAAGATTTATTTGAAGATGAACCTATTAGATTATTTATTTGACTGAAATAAAATTCATTGGTGGGTAGTTTACATATATTTCACGCAAATGAAAAATTTATTTGCGGCAAATAAATAATGTAATAGGTTCATGTACACTAAACGTGTTGGATGTTGACCGGTTCAAGGCCACGCATATTTTCGACAAATGCGAATTTAGATGAGAACCGCTTGATTCGTCTGTAGCGCCCCTAGTGGCCTCGGAGGGTATCTCGCCCCAATAAAGATTTCGACTCGCTGTTATATCGATATTGTTTTAAAGGGCTTGACACCGATAAATTCAGCTAAACAGAAGAAAAACAGCTATCGATATCTTTATCAGCACGAGATTCCCTCAGAGGCCACTAGGGGCGCTACCGACGAATCAAGCGCTTCTCATCTAAATTCGCATTTGTCGAAAATATCCGTGGCCTTGAACTGGTCAACATCCAACACGTTTAGTGTACAAATAAAATTTATTTAGATCAAATAATTATTTCCCTGGGTGTAGGGACAACGTAAATCATGCTTTGCGTTGCCGTAAAAGAGGATCGAATGTCCTTCACTTACGATTTCATTACACTAATAAGATGTCTAGTATCTTTGTATAAGATATGAAAAACAAAATATACGTATTAGAACGCCATATTTTACGATTAGAAAAAAACTTAATTTACTACGGAACAAAAAACATGGAATAAGGGGAGAATTGTCTCACTATACGAAAACGAGATCGTACGTAAAGAACATTCGATCCTCTTTTACGGCAACGCAAAGCATGATTCACGTTGTCCCTAATATATGTAAAAAAGCCTTATCTGCTTGAGAGTGGGGGAACTGCTCGACGTGCTAACCTGGGGAAGCGGCCTTATTGAGATGGGCCTTATTGGGATGGTTGACTGTATAACGCAAAACGTATTGATTCTGAAGTTTTCCCTACCGGACTGTACAGTAATGTTCATTAATGGGTTCCCAGTGGCTAACTGTTTTTTTCGAACTTTTTCGGATACAATCAATAAAATAATATAATATTATTCTTATAAGGGGTCATAATTATTATTATTATAATTTCGACTATCGGGACATCAAATACGACTAGAATGGAGTCTCGTTTCCTAAAAAGTCCGAAAAAAACAGTTAGCCACTGGGAACCCATTAATGAACATTACTGTACACATACCTACCAAATGACATTCAGGTTGTTCAGAGAAGTACAAGAATAAAAATGAAACAGATCCACGTTATTTCAACCATCCGTGCTAGCGCTTGGTCTAAGGAATACAAAATGGGCTGTCAGTGGCCGTCCCTGAGTGTCTGCTGCCCTACCCGTGTGGAAATTGAGTTGGGGGCCTGAACTGGCCCTGGCTAGATTTACGATTCTCAATTGGGGCGCTAATCTGGCGAACTGAGCGGGGCCCGCCCAGAAACGTCACGCTCGCCCGAATAGGGCCTGAATAGTAAAAATAACCTGGCGCTCATCTGGCAGCCCTTTGAAAAGCCAACCTTAAAGTTGATTTTTTCAAATCTATATTTCTGAGGTTTCAATCATGAACAAAAATGTAATGAAAAATTAAATAGAAAATATTTTATTTTATATTATTGCGATACGCATTATGAACGTGTATTTTATCACAGCTTAGTACTTGCCACGAAGGTTCACTTATATAGAGGAATAATGATAAAAGTAAAGATCAAGAAAATTAAAAAAAAAAAAACGCGATATGTACTGCGGTATGTACGCTTAGCGTGTTTGATTCTGACCGACATGAAGTTTACGGCTGTTCTGGATTCGCCATGACGGGCGTCAGATAGTAACTGCTAAGTTCGCTAATAAATAGCATATTATGCGGATTTAAAATATTGCATCTGGTGGCCCGATCAGAACCAGATCGGGGCCCTGCCTGGGCAGCGGAATTAGGGCTGTCATGGGGAAATCTAGTCGGGGCCATTGCGTGCATCGGGCTGGCCCGGACAAATTTCCACACGGGTAGGCCCGGGCCTTGCCGGCCTAGGCGAAAATACGAGCCTGCTCGTGCTGCAAACGACACTCGTCGGATATTGCCTACTGTCCGCACGTGTATCACAATATACTATTCCCTGTACCTCCCAAACCAGATCCACGCCCACCTTCGCTAATGGCTTAAAAGTTTTTATTCTTCACAGAAATTCATCTCTCCAGATCTCATTCAAATCAGAATGGTCGAACAGTGTTTTGCGTTTTCACATTATAACGACCAGACCAATTTTTCAAAAAATGTAAAAGTTGGTGTGGTGGGCTTTTTTGTGATGACAAACAGCATACTAAAAGAAAAAAAGAATTTAAAATGGTGAGGGTTTTGGCCAGGTCAAGTTGGCGTGGAATGCCCCATATAAAAGATATATTTCTTTTTTATTCCAAAAAAACAAAACATTTTCTACTCTTAGGAGTGCTTATTTTATGTAAAAAACTGTCATTTACGAAAAATTATGAAAGAGTGAATTTTCATTGATCTTCATTTAGCAATAACGGCACTATTGTATGATGTGACTAAAAAACCAAAAATTCCTGTGAAAGATAGTTCATTTACTCAGTAATTACTGATAATTATAAAATTTTTAGCGATATACTAGGAGGAAAAAAAAAGATTCAAAATTTTCATGAAAATCCCATGTTATTCTTATGGCAAAAAACAACGTCCTTGGGGGGCGTTTTAGAATCGAGATAGAGAGCTGCAATTTTGAGGGGATTTCTTTTCAATTATTTCGAATCTTTTAAGGGGGCGGCGAGGACAAAATTCCACCGACCCCCAAATAAGGACCACCCTAATAGGTATAATACACGGCGTTGTACCTAGTACATTGGCGTAAATAAAAAACAATATTTTGGGTGAAATTTATAAATCGATGAGAGCAACGACGTGTTTTTTTTCCCCCGATAAAAGCACGCGATGATGGCAACCACTACTGCAAGGCAGTAAATTGTCCTATTGTGAGATTATAATAATCCTTTTGTAAACGGACGTAAATCTTATAAGTATAATATACCTACTGTATAAGCTATAAACGAAATATGTTTCGTCTGGTTGGTTCCGAATCGTGAATGGCACCTTTGCGTGCCTCATCCATTTCAGCGCTGTTCCGAACCCTCAGAGAATCGAAAATCAAATCTTCTAGATTGTGAAAAAAAATGTGACAAATTTATGCAGGGGAAAAAATAAATAACTCATGCATTTTTTTTCAAACGTTGTTCAGAATTTTGTACTTCCACCATTTATATTTAAACTTTCAGTTTATATATTTACCCATATACACGATGCTTGAATTATTATGTATATTAGGGTGATCCTTATTTAGGGTGTTTTCGAAATTTTCTGCGGATAAGGTCAACTCAAAGTACTGCAGCCTCCAAGGTAATGAAATTTAGCATACGTTCTCTCTATAGTCGTATAGGTATTTTCCAAAAGATAGCCCATTTTTTGTGAAATACATACGTATGACTATAGGGAAGATGTATGCAAAATTTCAGATTTTTCGAAGCACTATTCGAGGCGGAAAAAAAAAATAATGAAGTGAGACCGAATTCCCATTTAAATTAAATGGGATGATTCGCTGCCTTGGCGGCTGTACTTTGAGTTGACCTACACACGGAAAAAAAAAGAATATTACAATTACAAAAAATAGTGTGAACTTTACAAAAGTCCTGTGCTAAATAGAGGACAAGCGAAGTCCGTTGTTGGGTTAACAAGGGTAAACTTGTCAACCTCCCGAGTAGAAATTTGATAAGGCCAGCCTGACGTTCCATCAGGCCCTGATGAGGTTGAACTCAGGCGTGCCTAATAGAGCACACCGGATGCGGCCCTGACCAGGTAATCATCAGGCATCCGTCACCAAGGCGTACCTGTTGGAGCCCTGGTCAGCTTAACATCAGGCGTGCATTACTAAGTAACGCCTGATGGGTTCCTGGTCAGGATTGCCTGGATCATCCCTTACTAAAGTGCGCCTGTTGAGCCCCTGGTCAGGTAATGATCAGGCGCTACTTACTAAAGAGTATTCGTCGGGACCCTGGTCAGTATGGCCTCAGTCGACCCTGATATTTCTGAGTGAGGCGCGCCTGTTGAGCCCCTGGTCAGGATAGCCTGGATCATCCCATACTAAGGTGCGCTTGTTGCGTCCCTGGTCAGGCCGTGATCAGGCGCTACTTACTAAGGAGTGCTCAATCGGGCCCTGATCAGTTTGCCCTCAGTCGATCCCAATATCTCTGTGTGAGGCGCGCCTGTTGAGCCCCTGGTCAGGATAGCCTGGATCATCTCTCAGTAAGGTGCGCCTGTTGCGCCCCTGGTCAGGTTGGCATCAGCAAGTCCTTATTGAGGTAAGCCTAAGGTGGCCCTGGCCAGGTTTTCTTCAGGCACTCCGTGTTTGAGGCAACCCCGATGTGTCCCTGGTCAGGCTGACATCAGCTAGTCGTCATTGAGGCAAACCTGATATAACTTTGGCCCGGTTGCCATCAGTCAGCCCGTGTTGAAGCAAACCTGATATGGCCCTGTTTAGGCTGTCATCAGGCGATCCTCCCCAAGGTTTGCCTGTCATGCCCCTGACCAGGTTGACATAAGCAGTTCCTATTACGGCAAGCCTGATGCGCCCCTGCAGTCATGTTCCAGCTCATATTTTTTTACAACATTTTCCAGGCGTGATCTCACCTTGAAAATCATGAGACTGGTGGGTCAGATTAAAATGACCATAACCTCTCACTTCGACATTTAAATCATAAGTTTCGATAAATAGGAAAATATCAGACTAATATCCGTAGGGTAGTTTGGCGTAGTAGGTAGAGCGTGCGACTAGTAATACAACAAATGCGAGCGGGCTTGGGTTCAAATCCCAGTTAGGTCGAAAAAATAGGATGTCGTTTTTCTCAGCGAATTGGTGATGCTTCTCGATGTACATGTGGATAGTTATGAACTGTAAATTCGAAGATTCACACGTACGTCAGTTTTTTGGTTTTGTTTTTGACGGTTGGTTTCTCTTCCTTTATCAGGGCCTGGTGGAGAACCCTGGCCAGGGCCTGACCATTAAATCTGATCAGGCCCTGACCACCGAATCTGATCAGGGCCTGACAAATACAGACTGATCAGGTGATTCTAGAACGCAGCGTTACGTTCTTAATCAGGGCCTTATCAGCAAGCCTGACGGCAGCCTGATCAGGCAGTCAGGCATGCCCCTGCAGGGCCTGATCTGCGCCTGACGTCAATTTCTACTCGGGCTCTTCAGTTGGAATGACAAAAAGCTTTGTCAAATGAACAAATGTAGTTACATTCATCACAACTGTGGTCGCCGGTTGTTCTTAAAGCCATGTCAAAGCTACAGATTTCTTCTGGTGAATGTACAAGCTTCTAAGGTAACGCTTACTAAATATTCTTACTCGAATGCCTATGTTACTGTAACAATACTGGCGTGTGGAATTACATGATAACATAGTCAAAATGACTTCCTCTCTGGCAGGGCCGAATTATAATAGAAGCAAACTAGGCAAATGCTGGGGGCCGGCGATACACAGGGCCCTGATCTCGCCCCAACTGAAATTTGAAATTTTCCAAATTTTCTAATGCTCTAATTCAGAGAGTCGTGAGTAATAAATAAATATCAGAAATTCACTTCTCGCAAGCGAAAATATCTTCGGTGAGTATAATATACATCCATTCCAATGGGTGCTGGAGCGTTTGTTTTCATAGTTGCATATTTTGTATATTATAACTTTATAAGTTTTAACGTTGTTCATGCGGTCCGTTGTTTGAAAGTTCACTTTTTGAGCATTGGATTTAGGCCGCAGAGTGACCAATTTCAATTGAAATATTGATGGATAATTTTATTTATATTAATATGATTGTCTCTTTTTAGAGCATCTTATACTTCATCTAAATTGGTCACTTTGCGGCCTAAATCCAATGCTCAAAAAGTGAACTTTCAAACAACGGGTCGCATAAACAAAGTTAGAACTGATTCAAATGACTGCAAAAACTGACTGCAGATGTATCATGCCTTTATTGTATTCTTGTCTGTTTTGAATAAAAATAATTACAAATTCCTTCGTGTAATCGATCAAGTTCATATTCAGGTAGTACATTGCGGGAAGGGGGCGGGGGGGGGGGGGTAGGGTAATTGCGTCGCATTTGCCTGCGGCCAGCAAAATCTATGATCCGACACTGCTCTCTGGTCAGAATAACAAAAAGTCGAGTAAAAGTTTTTACAAATCTTGTCTTGTAAGTGTAGCAATAGTATTTTTTTCCGTGCAGGCTCCAAGTTTCGGGTGCTTTTTTTGTTTTTTATGTGCAGACTTTTTCCGTCACGTCCACAGGAAATTTCAAAAACACCCTAAATAAGGACCACCCTAATGATGTATATGAGAAGTTAATTTATCGTGATGCTGGAATTAAAAATGATAAATTACATTGATAATTCGCGATTGAATCGTAGCCAATCACGAAATACATCTATAATTCGCAATCGACTAATAATTATTGTTGATTTGATAACAAATTGTAGATATATTTCGTAACTGACATTGGTTTGATTAAAAACTATGAATTTATTTTGTGATCGATTTCAGTTCGATTATTACGGGTTTTCAAAGTTCCAAAATGGGTGGGACTTACTTACGGCGAAGGCACGCATTCAGCCAATCGGGTAAGCAAATTATTTGGGTGGGGATAGGGTAGTAATGCTTAATCACGAGTCACGGCCTGCCTTTACCGCAAGTAAGTCCCACCTATTTTGGACCTTTGGAAAGACTCACCCTGTACATGGCCGGCAAGTATAGTGTGGAGCGAAGGAAATGACCACACACGACATTTTCCGTGTATGGTTTTACCACACACGAAATTCGATCATTGCCAACCAAAATTTATGATTTACTACAAATTTTATACTACAAATAAAATCGCGAGTCGACAGAAGTTCAATTTTCGGTCATGAGACTCCGAGTTCACCGGGAAATGACCGAAAGTCTGAACACAAATGAGCTGGTTGATGATTTTATAAGTAGGAATGCTGTAAGGAGGGCAACATTTGCAATGACTGAATTAAAAATCTAAAAAGAATGAAATTTTGTTAACTTTTATTACCTACCCCCCCCCCCCCCCCCCCCCCCCCCCCCCCCCCGACAGTGAACTGTTCCACACACGGGAAATTGATAACTTGCCGGCCATGACCCTGTATATATTTTGTGGCTGATATTTTCCAAATTACACATTACAGATGTAATTTTCAAGGAAAATATGATTGATTACAAATTGTAATTAATGGTATCCATCATTTTTCTGTTCTACCAGAACGCGATCTCGCTTCCCAATTGACCTAAAACCCTGAAAAAAAATGAGCACAAAATCTCAATGAAAATCGAAAATGAAGTCGACCATGACGCGGATACCTATAATGAAGATGAATGAAAATGATATTCTTTGTTCGTTCAATCGATTTCATTATTTTTTCAAATTTTTTTTACACAATTTTTTATACAAAGAGATAAGTTCTTTGAGCTCTATACCCTGTGGGAATATGAAATTTAACAGATAATCGTGGTAGGCTACTTTCATAGTATACCTACCTACTGCGCGAGATAAAACACGGCATAGATTATCACCTGATTTTAAATTCAACTTTTCCCACCAAAAACCGTATTGCGGTATTTGTTCAAACTCGCTGTGTATATAGAGCGAATCTGAGGAAAGTGAAGAATGGAATTGGGGTTTTACACACTTTGGCTTTTGGTTTTCCATAACTTTTTCAAATTCTGTTTACCTATAAGCGCCGGAAATTGTTTTGTTATTTTCTGATTGCCAAGTTTATCGTTTTGTTGATTTCTCGCAAGAACATGTGTACTGTTGTCTACGGCTGAATAAAATTTCCGGTCGAAAGTGATCACATCGGAATTTGATTCATTACATTAGGATCAAGCGCGCGGTACCATACCCTTCAAAGTCCTCCACAGTGGTTAGGATGAGTTTTCGACCATGAGTGACATACCTCAAAATGCTTGTATTGGCAGCCCCTACACACCCTATAAGTATGTACAGAGTTAACATTTACACCCTGTATATGTTTATTATCAATCATCATAGTCGTATAAATAAATTAGGAAATATAGCATGGTCACGGAATCTTGGAATAATAAATTATATAATACTTGCAGTGTTACCCGTGCAGAAATTCGTCCTGGGCTAAGGTCGGGGCCCCAGTTGAGTGGCCCAACTTTGATCTGGGCCCCAGGTAGGCTTTATGCCTGGGGCCCGTCGAGAAATGTAACGCTTACCATTCTGGGGCCCGAATAATTTAATTGCCTGGGCCCCTAACGGTATGCCCGCGTAGCGCCTCGATACGCTAATCAGGCCCTTGATAGGCCCTCGGTACTTCCCCAGTATCCTTAGTAGAAATTTCAACCGGGCGCTAGCGAGCCCGATCGGGCTAGCCCTCATATCGGCGCCCCTGATTTATTTTCATGAAATTAAAAAGTAAAAATGGTAGAAAATAAAAAAACAAAACGAATTTGGCACTTTTTATCGTCAGTTGATCCTACCTACGCATTGTATCGATAAAATCGCATTTCATAGGAATTAGGTCAGCACAACCTAGTCCCAACTATCAAATCCCCAGGTACACCCGTCTGGGGCCCGATTAGGTCATCACAAGCAAATCCTGACCATCACATCCCCAACAAAGCCCGTCTGGGGCCCGATTAGGTCATCACAAACAAATCCTAACTATCAAATCCCCAACAAAACCCGTCTGGGGCCCGACTAGGTCACCACAAGTAAATCCCAACTATCAAATCCCCAATAAAACCCGCCTAGGGCCCGATGGTACCTTAGGCCTTCCCCACTTAATTTCTGCACGGGTATTATAATTCGGCCCAAATTCGTTTACAGAGGTCGTAGTTCTCAATATAGATTGTTTTTTCTTTTTGCCTTTGAGTGTTACCTAATCGATATCATATCTTTACCCTATATTGAGTGTATCTAACGATGAACTTTATTTTTATTTTTTTGCTTATTATCTGAAAACCCAAAAAATAGAGTATGATTGCTAAATAAAACATCATTTTCGTAAAATAATATATCATTCTTTCATTTACAGTATCAGAGCAAATAATTTTCGCATATAGGACGCCTTTTTTTACAATCATATATAGTTCTGCCGGAGGTTCTGCCCTTACAATTAGATATAAGTGCGGAGGACCGGTGTTAAAATAGGCAACTGAAGAAATTCAATGTACCGATAACATTTCTTGTAAACCCCTTTTTTCTTATGAATTCTCAAGTAAAAAATATACATAATGCTCATTTTCCTTGTGTAATTTCTTGAAGGTGTCAAGTTCGTTCCGATCTTCCTTACGTATAACAATCGTTATATGATCTTTGAAACAAATAAGGCATTTTTCTAAATGGGGTAATAGAAAGTCTTCTTTTTTTTTCGTTTTCTTTTGCTATTTATCGGCTCTCACTTTTGGTTGCTTTTGTCCTTATCATGGTTTTAGGTGAAATATCAATTTATAAATGTGTGGAAAATGAATAAAGAAAGAAAAAAAAATAGAACGTGAAATTCTTCTTCTACGACACTTTTCTGACGAAAATAACATCCGTTATCTCCTTGGTTAGATTTCGATACAAAATAGGGGGAAAAAAACGGAAAACATTTTTTTCCTAAAGAACTCCGAAACTGTATGATAAAGAAAATAGTATCTTCATATCTTCGATGAGAAATCGAATGTTTTGAAAAAGCTGTGTATCCTTCAGCAGACCTCGCATTGATCTGAAGAACTCTTTAAAATTCGGTGCAATTCAAAAGTGAAAATAATCTGACTTTCAGTATCGTAGCGATAATAAAAAAATTTCCGCGACAGCTGCAGGGTTTAACTGCCTGCCGCAGTGGCATTCCTTATTATTTATATATGTATTATTTATTTTCTGTCTGGAAGCCGGTCCTTCTCCGATTTATCGCTTTTGTTCCGCAACATCAATTACGACCCCATTATGTAATTAAGGGCTGGCAGTATTATCTGACCCCCGACTTTCCCCTAAGCCGTAACCCCCTTACCCTCAAACTAGATAATTATTTCGCGATGGTATTAGTGCAGCCAACTTTGCTAATGCTTGACCTCGCGTGTCCTTCGACATCGCGATGTCCCCGTACATTATGAACCCTTACAACAGGTATACCAGCTTTTGTTAAAACCTCTGACTGCAGTTTATCCCCGTCCATCGTACGGGACAGATTTCATAAAATTTTCCTACCAAATTAATTCTTCTACTTCGACTTTCATAACTTCATACCATATCCTTGATATTCAGTTTCGAACGGCTCACAGCATACATTTCTACACACCGAACAGCCTGTTGCAACTAATTAATCGAATCAAAATGCTCGGCAAAAAAAGGGTAGGAATAATCTCTGTGTATATTCAGATTTGAATTTTGTCAATCACTAGTTTTCAGTATCTGAAGGGAAAAAGGAAATAAAAAAATACTTGGATACCGCAATATCTGCAAATGTTTAAAACGATTCTCTGGGGTAGCATTTTGCGCGTTTAATTATTTCTATACAGTGGTTGAAATGGAATGAAAACCTTGAATAATAATTGGAATTGAATGATCAGCAATTGGAGAAAATGAAATGTATTAGAATTCATTTTAAACAGGGTGGAATCAGTGCCGCTCGACGAATGGCTAAGAAAAGTACACCAGCTGCTCTCCAAACAGAAGTCAACACCGATGAGGAATGGTCGAAGATATTGGAAAGAAAAGGGCTAATAGGTGAGCGCAAGTGTTGACATATATAAGTCAACAGTGAACTTTCAAGCTTCCTCTTTTAATGCGATCGCTAAAATCTTACTGTAGAGATTTTATTGTATATTCATGAGCACCGTTCATCCGTTGGGGTGAATGTATTCTCCTCGAAGACCGCAATTTATTCAATAATAGCACCCCGAAGACAGTATCGAAATTAAGATCATCCTTTCTAGTGGTTGATGTGTACTCGGGTTGGAGTGGACCGTGTGCAGGGATGATCAGTCTTTTGAAAAAAGTCAAGATGGAGACCGGAGGCGACATGCTGAGCTACGCTGTTGTAATTATGACCGCAACTATAATGATATAGAAAAGTCCAAATATAATTTGAGATAAAATTGAGCAGACTTTACCTCTTTTTTTTCTTTATGTGTGATAAATCATCATTTTAGGCCAAGTGCGACGATATTAGGGATCTGGAACGTTTCAGAGGAAAAAGCGAGCCAACTTGGATGTTCCTGCACGTTAGTACAGTAATGTTCATTAATGGGTTCCCAGTGGCTAACGGGTTTTTCGGACTTTTTCGGATACAATCAATAAAATAATATAATATTATTCTTATAAGGGGTCATAATTATTATTATTATAATTTCGACTATCGGCACATCAAATACGACTAGAATGGAGTCTCGTTTCCGAAAAAGTCCGAAAAAAACAGTTGGCCACTGGGAACCCATTAATGAACATTACTGTATCTATGAGCGTTGAATAGTCTGAATGCAACGTCATCGTCATGTGTTAAGAATCCATTATAATTGTACATTTTTCACTCAGAATGGGCTTATGATCAATTTGCTGTTTGGAGCTGATTGCCCAGAACTGCAAAGGGTGCTAAACGAAGAGCTTCAGAGATTACAGACTGGAGAACCTCCCGAGTGAGTCTGTGAATTGGTTTATTGATTGACTGACAACATAGAAAGAAAAAGTCATTTTGAAAACGGAGTTTCGATTAATTTTTTTTTTTTTCTATAGATTCTCTATGGCAGTGACAGAACGAAGTCCAGAGGAGGAAAAGAGGCTGATGATTCTCGAAGAAACAAGACTAGCAAAGGAGGCTGCAAAAAGAGCACAAGAAGGTTAAACACTCGTTGATTCTGCAGTATACGGGCAATTCCACCTGAAATCGGCCGAGAAATGACACCCAAGATTGGCCGACTTGAGGTGGAATTACCCATACCCAATAAACCCAAAAGCCCCATAAACGTATAAAAATAGGAAGAACGTCCGCCCGGAAAAATGTAAATTTCACGTATATACGTATATACCGTGAAGTTTTGAGGAAGCGGAACGATGGGCGTGCTATAGTTCGACCAACACACGCTCGCGTTGCGTACGTGAGCTGCCAGTGACTGCGAGTAGAAGCCCACGTACGCAACGCGAGCGTGTGTTGGTCGAACTATAGCACGTCCGTCGTTCCGCTTCCTCAAAACTTCACGGTATATACGTCTATATAGGGGAGAGTAGGCTTATTGACCACCAGGTAAATCATACCACCTAGAGATCTCTAATACTACTTGGAATAGCCGCTTTCTGGTGCCAGAATGTCGGAGTCTTACGGTTGACAAGCGCGAAAACGAAATTAGACGCTGCTGGACGCAATCCGCGAGAAGATACGCACAATTATTCATTTCACTAGTATTCGATAAGGTTCTCGATCGTCAGCTCTAAGGCTAATGTGTTCGTAAGGAACCACGTAATGCCTTTCAGTATGAATGCATCAGAAGTGTGATCCTTCCTGGTTATTTTGCCTCGCTGATATTTTGGTTATGATTGCTATGAGCTAAATGCGAAATATTTTCGTAAAAGAACAGGTAGTCGGCTAATTTGTACCGATGCTGTTCGGGTAAATCGTACCGGGGTACGTACTAAGGTGATCCACCTGTTTACCCGAACGGGAGCTGAACAACGTAGTGGGGAGACAGTATTTTCCTTATTTCTTTCTTCCCGCGATATCCAGGGGGTTAAAATATTTATCATAGGATTTGGGGCCCAAGAGCTTTCATTTGAGTCCAACTTCGATTAAATAATAGAAATAAAATTATTATTATTTAATTAAAATAATATGTGTTACCCACTGGTTAGCATATCACTATACGCCAGATAATATTGCTTTCCTTTGGGGTGGTACGATTTACCCGAACGGTGGTACGATTCACCCTGCTGGTCGGCCATATCGTACCGTTTGCGGAGGTTAAGAAAAAAAATGTTTTCATACCTTCACCATCAAATTGAAAGAACGATGATTTTTCTGGTGATTCCTAAATGAATGTAGAGTACGAGAAGAATGGGTCCACGTCATCTGAATTGTATTTAAAATTTTAAAGACTCCAAAGTCCAAAGTGGTACGATATACTATATCGGATATAGCCTCTACTCTCCCCTACGTGAAATATACGTTTTTCCAGGCGGACATTCTTCCTATTTTTATACGTTTATCGGTTTCTGGTTTATTGGGTATTGCGGCTTTGAAAGATTATTATTATTTTCAATAACAATTCAGCTTTATATCACAGAGGCTGAGATCAAGGCAAAGTACGAAGCAGAGATGATGCATTTCACGTCTTCACTCTGTAAGGAAACCTGCCTGATACTTTATCCCTGGGTATTTAAGGACGAAGAGTTTCACAGGAGAGACAAAAAGTCCAGTCCACCTTACATGGAATTAATAGAAGAATTGTTACCCGAAAATTACAAAATCGCTGAAGAGTTTAGAAAACAATTAGACGAACTAATGATCAATGATATGCTCAAAGAGGTGAGCTAGTATGATAAACACTACCGTTTTTCTATCGTAAAATAACAGTCACGATAATTCTCTTCAATTTTCGGCAGTCCGATTACGAGATGTCAGAGAATGCAAAGAGATTGTTGCTAGATGGGAAGTGCATGTGTATGCGTCTGAAGATAAATGAGAAGAAACTTGAGATGGACGTTGAAAAATATCTAATTAATATTTTGTTCGGGGAACCCTCGCTGCCAAAACCTGATCAACCTCCTGTCGATGGATGGTGAGATCAATATCGACGTCGTTAACTTCATCAGCCACTTTTCAACCGCTGATAATAATGAACCAATATCAACCCTCACTTTTCCTCAATGAATTAATTTTAAAATAACGGAGTGTTAAAAAACGAATTCTATTTCCCTCGAGCATTCGAATTCAATGATCAATCGATTAATCACGGTATAGTATTAAGTCAGGAACATGCGATTGCGTATAGAGAAAATTAAATATGTGTTGTGAATGATTTTGGAGTTGACGTTAATCATTTATGGTGATGGGCACAAACATATTTATATCGGAATTGAAAAGCGTGGCTAGAAAAATGACATCAAAACATGATCTTAAGTGATATCTTGATTTCAATTTTTCATAGCTATGCAGAACGCCACCGGCCAGCATTTACACCCAGTTCGAAGGATGATATTTACCCCGTTGTTTGGGCACCTCCAAATTCACGTAGCAAAGCTACAGTTTTTCAAGTGATATTTCGAAACTATGTTGATAAAAATTTTCCAGTAAGTATGGAAATGAATAATAAAGTGTGCAGTAGATCTAAAATTATCCGAATATGATTTATACTTTTGCTGAGTTCAGAAATTTTCTTCAAACGATTCGTGAAATCTTAATTATTGAACAATACTATAGAAAGTGAATTACTTATGTATGGTACAGTTCGAGCACGAGATGTCGAGGCCTCCGATAATTGTCTTCAAATATGACAACACAAAAAAGGCTGACATCAAAATGATTTTGAGCAATTACAAGTCAGATTTGATTAACTTTGGTGTCTTCGAACGCGATAAACCCCCGGAGGCTAAACGTATCGCTTCGTCGATCAGCGAGTTCGAAGAAAAGGTCGAGGAAAGATCGGGGTTTGTTATATTATCAAATAATAAGTTATTCGAAAATTCAGATGCCTGGACAATATACCCAGACGATAAAAAAAAAACACAAAGATATCGTTTTATACGGACGTCCTATGGACTGAGAGGCGTTTTTGTTTAGTTCTTTGTTGTCTGCGTATTCAAGTAAGGATCACTCAAGGAGTTAATCACTCGTCAATTGTGAGGTCCACCAAATTTAGAAATGTCAATATTTCAAAAGATTTCACAAGATTCGGGGAGGGATGTACACCAGATTTCATAAGTAATCAACCCTATAGGGTTCCCAGTTTATATAATTCTTTATGTGTCTAGGCCCAAAAAACCGCGATTCCAACCTCGCTTCGCTCGGTTTAAACGCGGTTTTTAGCATAGACACATAAAATTGTATACGCCATACGGCCCCCAAAGTATTTTCTGACGAATTTCATTATAATCCTCGCCTTCGGCTCGGATTATAAACTCAAATTCGTCGGAAAATACTTCATCGGCCTAATGACATACTGTACTATTGTATTATTCTCAGGAGACGAATATACCTATAAGTATGTTCATTATTATGATATTGGAATATGATAGCGGCATATTGTTCATTGTTGTAATTTTAGGTACGAAGTATTCGTATGCGTCGTAAAAAAGATAGACAGTGAATCTTTTTTGGCCTTTGCTGGGATCGGGCCTTACCATGTTAGTGAAAGCCCCGAAAAAGCGATCGACGAAGCCGCAATTTACTTCCCAGCCCCCGGCCTCGTAGAGGAAGTACCCTCTGACGACGAAGAGAACCCAGAAGCGGAGGAGAACCCTGATGGACAAGACGCAGGCACGGAAACAACGCAAACGGTCGGTCTTCAACCCTCCAGTTTTCTATTATTCATTCATTTGTTGATCAAACTAATTGGTAAAGGGTGTTCAAGGGTGTTCATAATGCTTGTCGTTATGGTTCATTGTTGGATAGCGTTGTCTTTTCATCTTGACCAGTGTCGGGCAAATAAGTACAGTCGGGCAATAAAGTACACTTGTGCCTGAGGGTATATGAAATCAAAGTACAATATTCTCGGTTTTATATATGTATCCATTTGGTGTTGTAACGCGACTTTGAAACGAAATAGGCAAAGGGCCGAAGAAAGACAGCATACCCTAAATGAGAACTAACGATCTTAGAATTTAAATGTAAAGTATAATTATAATGTGAATTCTCGGTGAAAAATAATCGGCAGAATCAATTACGTACGATGATTACGAATACGGTTACGAATTTACGGTTACGAATCAGTACGATGATTTTGGTAGCATCCCTAGTAACCATCTGCCGCAAGGTTTTCGGAAGATTCTTGCAAGATGCTTACATATGAACCACTAGTAGTCTGTTTCCGCATGCATGCTATGAACTTGCGCAAGATGTTGATTATTTACGATTATTTTTAGAGTTTTTTGAAATGATCATACAAAAGTCTGCTGCAAATCTGCCGAAAGATGCGTGCGAAAGAGGATTGTCTAAGTTCTTCCAAGATTTGGTTACTAGGGATAATATTTAATTTTTATAAGTTCAAAAATTATAATATAATTATACAAGTATAAATACAGTCCGCTCTGATAATAGGGCCGGCTATGGGCGGTTAGGGGAGTATTTTTCCTGGAACTCGGGTACCCCCACTACTGACGCGCGTTCACATCGTCGAAATTCACTTTGCACTCCGGTAATAGGGCCGTCGTGAAATTATATGCTATTTCATTGAGCGAACGTTCGGCCCTATTGACAGAGACGAATATGAAATCCGAGGTCAGTCAGTAGTGGGGGTTGAGCTCGCGCGAGAACCTGGGGAAGCGGCCCTATTGATAGTGGCCCTATTTCGGAGCGGACTGTAGATATGATTATTCTAATAGCAAATATGACATAACAATTGGAGTAAACCTCTTCGCAATATAATTGCTACCCATATTATAGTTACTACTGACCTTTCAGAAGGACAAGTTTATTGAACGTTTAGAAACTCTTATTATTGATCTCGAAGTTATGTGTAGAAGGAAGTTTTTGGAAATGAAGGTCAGATGAAACCGATTATTTTCATTGTAACGTTTCGACCCGAATGAGGGCCCTCTTCAGACGAAGTGTTTTTTATTAACTTTCAAAAATACGCCAAAAATCAGTAACAATCATGACTAACCATAGACCTCTACTCATATATTATATATAAAAAAAAAAAAAAGTATAAGTAGCGACAACATTTTTTATATATTATATGAGTAGGTCTATGGTTTGTCATGATTGTTACTGATTTTTGGTGTATTTTTGACAGTTAATAAAAAACACTCCGTCTGAAGAGGGCCCTCATTCGGGTCGAAACGTTACAATGAAAATAATTGGTTTCATCTGACCTTCATTTCCAAAAACTTTATTGAACGTTTGTCTGTCACTGAATTGTTAATTCTATCGATTGCCGATGAACGTGTAGTCGATGAGTATAATGCAAAATGGACACATTCTGCAAGGGCATAGAACTGTCAGTGTTGTATGAACTATAGGATCTTTTTCATTGCTGCTCGAAGTTGTATATCACTAGGATCATTGTTATGACCTCCAGGCTCCACACGAACGTACACAGGCAAAAAATGATTGCAGGTGATCCTGACTCACTAGGAGAATATCGCACCTCCGGTTCATCGATCTTGACCAAACTTATAGGGGTGTTTCGTTGAGTCAAAATATCAAGTACCTGCTGAATAACTCTCCGGCATGAGCCCTCACTCTATCAATTTACTTAAATGTACAATAGAAATCAGCGTAACCTGGGTTTCCCCCAATTGCCAAGAAATAACCAGTTTTTGTGCTGCGTTATGAGATTCTACATTGCACTGAATGTTCATACATATTTATAATTTATTGTACATTTAAGTAAATTGATAGAGTAAGGCCCCATTCCGGAGAGTTATTCAGCAGGTACTTGATATTTTGACTCAAGGAAACACCCCTATAAGTTTGGTCAAGATCGATGAACCGGAGGTGCGATATTCTCCTAGTCAGTTTATACCATATGGTAGGGTAGACGTACCGGTTTTGGCCACCTTAGTACCGTTTGTGGTCACCACTTGCTCCATTTGTGGTCATACCCATTACCATGTAAATCAAAGCCTGGCCACAAACGGTACAAAACTATGTCAACAGCTTTAATAATTAATAACTTCAGTTTAAAAAATCAAGTACTGGAAAAGTTGGGTTTAATATTTGCTGTAGGGTATGTTTTCGTGATTAATTCAAAAATTGAATAGATTTATAATGCCAGAAAGGAGAAAAGCATTAGTCAAGCATGGCCACAAACGGTACAGTGGCCACAAATGGTGCATCTACCCTATGTATTTAGTTATAGCCACAAAGTTTCTCAGTTATTTACCTATATATAGCCCCTTCAAACTGTTCATGAAGCCAATGAAATCAATATTCTGGAATATGGCCTGCAGATTTGTCAATAGATAGGCAAGAATTTAGATTTAGTGATCAATAGCGCCACATGGTTTTATGGACACCTCGAAGAATCAACTCCTAGCAGCGGTGGATCATCCCCTTTAAGTACTAATTTTGAACCCCATTCTCCTGATAATTATTTCTCGTTTTATTACGGAACGAAAATAATTATGTTGATAAAAACGTTTTTATCCCAATTACCAAGTTTTTAATAATGATATGCAATTTGTTTGTCTGTCTGAAAGGTTGCTGCATGATCGTAAGTTGGCGGAATCTCAATGAGACCGGACGGACTTTTGAGCAAACATGACCGTTTACCAATAGCTTGTAATCGCAGTATACAAGATTTATCCAGCGTTATCGATGCTTGATATGAATATGTATAGATAACGATAATAAAGTATATCTTAAACCTGTAATTACGAATCTCCAAAGAAATTAATATATCCGTTCGACAAAGAGGATCCTAATCGAATCTAAAAATTCGAAATTCCCTCAACTTCCAAGTCCAAAAATTTACTCTTCCATCCAGCTCTAAGTACGAAGGAAGACTTTGACGTAGCAGTTAATCGATTATTTTGAAACACCTCAAGGGCTTACATCTTGACATGCAATTTTTAGGCTTATTTTTGAGAATGCATTGTGACATAATTAAGGTTGGTATCAATTAGCTGTAAGTTATGTCCATCATTCATTATTTCTGTTATTTAAATATAGTTGTTACACGTTTACAAATTCAGAATTCTCTGACGTTTAAAAATTTTTCAGACCAGAAATGTACTTTTATCCCGGGCAGTTTATGATTTTTTACTTATAAAATGCGACGAAAATCTTACGTCCTAAATGGAATGGTTCCGAATAATTAGGAGACCATAGATCCCGCTTTGAAATTAGAAGAAAAAATCATGTCAGTCGATAGCCATATAATGAATACAGTCGAAGGTACTCTACTCGGGCAAGTAGTGACTAGATTGACGTAATAGTTAAACCATTTTTTTCAATTATTCCTTTATACTAAGTTCCAGGTTTCTAGTGAGAATCCCTGACTTCACCAGGTATGTCCTGTCTTTTTAGGTACATCCTATCAGATGCAGTTTCGACATAATTGAAATCATTAGAATAGTGAACTTTTGCGACGCCATAATTCATTGATTTGTACAGGATCACTTTCCCGCCGATCATCTAAAATAAATAAAATTTTGGATGAATATACTATGCAGGTAGATCTACAGTGTGAACTACGGAAATTGCATTACATTAGTGGGAAGTAATTTTCATCATCAAAGTTTCTTTATCGATTCAAATATCCGTAGTTCAGGCCATGCGGGAATGTACACTGAATGAGCGTACGGAATCTATACCCTGTAGGTAAAATAGTTTTCATGTAATCCTGTACAAAATGCCAGAAATATTGACTCACTGTAAGATGCGATGTTAGGGTGCAAAATATTCCGAAAAAATACAAGGAAATTAGTTTCAACCTATATGTGGCTGATTTCAGCGTTGTGAACTAGTAATTAATTCCCTACATTTGAATCAGAGCGATTTGTAATAGTTTCATTCCCAAATATTAAATAACAAGAGGAAAATAAGAAAACTGTAGAAATTGATTAGTTGTAAATACCGCCATTTATTTCGTACCATAGTCTTATACAGAATTGTACAAGATAAACAATACATAAGGTATTAAAATAATGAAATGAATAACTTGAAGAGAATTCGTGTTGGTTGCGATAAAAATGGCGACGAAGCAAAAGCGGATGATGGATTTACTTCTTGTAACCACAGCTACGCCTACGTCCTCTAGCACGTTCGAACTTGCGTCCCTTTGAACGAACCAATGGCTTGGTATGAGAGTGTGGCACTCCAGGTGCTGGCCCGAAGTGTTTCACCGCTTCACGAGCGTTGCGACGTCCCTGCATCAAGACTGTCTTCTTTCCAGTCGGGGAACGTAATGCCAATTGATCAAACGTTATCAGCTCACCACCGGCCTTCAAAATACGGCCTCTAGCCTTCTCGGTAACACGGAGAGCACAAACCTGATAAAAGATACCGCGAAAATAATTGAGATGAGAAATGAGAAACAAACTTAACTGTAACTGTGACTTATTCAAACTTGTTAAAAAAACTATACAATCGTGAATAATTATCGAGCAATTCTCTTTACCGTTAGCTTAGGGACATCGAAGATCCTAGCGTCGTCGGTAACAGTTCCAACAATTACAGCAATACGATTAGCGCGGCCTTCCTTCTTCATGAACCTGATAATACGCGCCAAGGAGATTGGCGGGCGGTTTATCTTGCTCATGAACAGACGCTTCAGGATGATCTTGTTGAACTTGGAGTTTGTACGTCTGGCAAGGTAGCGGTATAGCTGTTGAGAAATAGTTGTATGTGATTAGAATTTGCGCAGAATTTCGGGTGTAGATTGACGGTTTGGTTTCAATGAAAGAATCTAATACACTCCAACTGTAAATGAGGTGCTGATTTGTATCGACCATTATAAGCAACTTTTGACCATATAAAGCCAACAGTCTGAATAGGAAAGTCGACGCCATGTTATTATAGCGAACGTTCAAATTGAACCAGCTTATGGTAAGCTGACACAGAGTGCGGTTCGCAAATAGAAATTTTCGGATCTTTAGAGCAGTTGCCATCATTTGCTACAAAAAGCTCTTTGTTAATATTTCAAGAAATAAGAATGCAGTTGTTGGTGTTACTAAGCTGATCATATTAGATGATTTTCATTAGGCCAGGTTTTTATATTCCTATTTTAGGGAATTATCTTGTCATTTTTATGCATCTTCACTAAATTTTCATTTCTGTCATTGATTGTATAGTAATTTGGGGAATATTGCAATCTTTACGTTTTTGAGCCCACATCTCTTTGACTAACGAGTATAATCTCATTCAATCAAAAACTTGAGGGTCAGTATATGAAAATATCTGTTTCCAATAGAGAAACAATTCACATCGAACAATTGGAGCATTTGCTTTTAAAGGAAAGTCATAACCACGTGTATTTTCTAACGCTCCAAGTATTAAGTTTATAATTTTGTCTTGTTTATAACTAAAATTTGAAGCGAAGAAAAACTTTAACCATTGAACTTTTGAATATAATTGAAAAATATTTAGCAATGGTTAGTGAAGCAAGCCATCATACATAGAAGCTTTTTGATGTTTTTGGAATCAAGTTTGAACATCAAATAGTCTAAATTATGATAATATCTACTTAAGCGTCGATTTGATAAGTCGAAGAACAAAAATTACCCTAAGTAAAAAAAGAAAAGAAAGAAACCTGCATCTTTCTTATACGAAAATATCAATAGAGTGACTCAAAGTGATAATAGTGACAATTTAGAAGACTCATAACAAACTGCTACCTGTGACAAAAGTTTCTAATCATATTTTTTTAATTTTGTGAAAAAACTTCATTTCTGGATTTTACAACGAGTAAACAAAGCTCAATGACACATTACAAACTACAGCCGGAAAATTGGTCGTACTTGGCGTGTATGTGTTACGTCTATAGTTTGCTTCACGGTCTAATACCGTTCGACAAATGAATTCTGTTTTAGAATTTACGAAACTCGATTACTATCTGATTTCGATTATTAGTCAGTGTTTGGACACGTGTTCGGAGAATCGTAAACAGCATGCAAATACGATCTCTTCGACTAAACATAACCTCAGAATTAGATATTTTAATGGAAATAAGAACAGATAACAAGAAAGTCGATAATCCGTAAGCTGTAAGAGTTAATGTATATAAATGCAGACGAATGACAATCGGAATCGATTCATTTAATACGTAATGAATGTATTATGTATAAATACCTTGACGAGAAGCCTGAGGTACACGTCCTGGGACTTGGGCTCAGTTCGCCGAACCTTTCGGTCATGTTTGTGGTTGATGTCGATACCCTGCGCACAAAATCCATTTAATTAATACCTGCTCTACGGTATCACTCATCTCGCATGTCTCGATAGTTTAGCAGTTATCAGATGTATGCGGATTCCTCTAATCGAAATAAATATGTCTACCATCTTACCATTTTGACACACCGGAAAAAGAAGCCGTCACCGCTGTGCGTGAACGGCGTTCGAAAAGAAAACTGAATAGGCGGCAGCACTGGGCTCCTACTGATTGTGAGACTAGCTTCCGGTCAAAACAGTGACAATTTCCCAGCTTGAAATTACCCTATATTTCTTTTAAAACTGTTTTAAACTATTGTAATGTGATTTTCAAACAGAACAACATTTCACTACTAATGGCTATGATGTTTATTCATCCGTTTTGTAACAGTTAGTAATCAAATTCTATATTGTCTTTTGTGTCTTACCGGACGAGTATCAGCCCGTACATTTTAGTTTGTCGGAGATTTCTTAGAGCGCATGAGCTGCGCTATTTTATGCTCTTTGTGCACAGCGGCACGACCGATGTACAGGGTGCTAGCTACCTGCGATTATGCGAAAAGCTAATAGGATTAAAAAGATGTACAGGGTGTGAGTGAAATAACTTCGCTTAAAGAAAAACGCTCATAAATATATAGGGAGTATTTTTATGCTTGTAAACAACATACGATGTAATGAATGGTGTTGATAAATTATCGTTGTTTATGCCTTGTTTTTTTGTGTTGTTTTCGCTGCTTGTATGATGTTCACTTTCTATGTAATTTATTGTATCCCCTGCCTTGGGTTCGCCTGTTGGGCAATGATTCCAAATAAATATATAAATAAATAAATAAATTTCTTTTAGTTAATTTCTTCAATTTTAATGTCTTTATTATTATGTACCACTTTTTTGCGGCTACTTTTCTGTGTCCAACATGTGAAACGTAATACTACAGATTTCCTAGATTTTATATTCATACCACACGAATAATAATGAAATCTTTTATCGGTCTAACCGTTCGAATAAAACCGTTTTGAAAATGTAATTTGAGTTATGCCTGGTTTTCGTCATTGAGGCTCGATAAGTGGTGTTTACGGGTCTATTTGCGGACCGATAGATGGCAGTTAGCAGTTCTGTCCCGTAAAGTGAGGCCTAGTCCCGGTAAATACATTTAGCAGGCCTAGGCCTGATAAAAACCCCACTTCTCGGGCCTTCATGACGAAATAGCATATTATGTCATAAGGCCGGTAAGCGGAGGTTTGCGAGGAAAGTAGAGTTTGCAGCACGAGGCGTGGAATAGTCGGAGACGAGGCGGAGCATAAACATAAACGCGGCGCATGCGTCATTAAACAAGGACCATCCAACCGCCTATTCTTGTCTCTCTTTCTATTCCGATATCGCTGCCACTTACGGGCGCTCCGCTGACTCCCGTACTCTATTCTTATATCTCTATGCGTAACGCACGCAACTAATCGTAGTATCAAATTCAGCCGTTACTTCGTGACGTCACGTCACATCTTGGGTACATGGGCCTCTACAGGCTTGCACTTCAATGAGTCGTGAACATACATATTTTTCATTGGCTTCAACCATTATATACGGGGAAAGCCTAAGGAAAAAAAAAGAATACATATTTTTCCTGCGTTTCGCTCCGTATTATCGTTGGAGTAACTGTAACCAGGCCTTACGGTCCCCAATAGATGGCATGAAGTAGGTCAATCGCTAAATAAAGTAGATGCCACCAGAGAGCGCACAATCCAGGCTGCTAGGAGTTGAGACTTCTCTAATTCGACGTCTTCGACGGCCAACTGTTATCTCGATGAAGGTGCGCATGGGCGAGCGTTGGTGGCGGAAGTGTGAAACTGCGGCGATCAGTGAATTTCGTACGTACATACATTGATACATACATACACGGATACTTGCATTCATACATACAATACATCAAGCGTACAATATACCCTACGAGAAGGTGACTACTGCAGACGTATACCACAAGTGGGGTGAAAAGTGGGCAGGTTGAAACGAAGAGAAGGAGAAGGAGAAGCGATTCAGTATGATTCAGTAATTCAGTAAGCGTCGACGTCGAGAGTCACGGTTCATGGCGCGAGCGACAATTGACGTACCGGCTACAGAGTTAAAACCTCACTTATTCACAACAATCAATCGACAAAAAAACAACCATGTAAACATATTGTGTTATGAAAATATTTGAATAAGAAAATTTGCAAACTATACCCGTGTCTGTCTTATCTTTACATTATGTTATTATTTATAATGACTGAAAGGCGCCCCAACTACACCCAACAAATCATCTAAAACAATTGAGGTTCGACGTGTGAGTGATAAGCATTATCGATACCTTTTATCACTATTATCTGACACGAAACTGGATCCCAGTGTCTTTATATAAACCTAAGTGTTAAACGAACATCATATGCCCGATCGGTGTTGGATAAGAGAAAATGATTATTGACTCAGAGACTTTAACCGATAACTCAAATCAAATAATGAATGAAAACATGAGTGAAATGGTTTAAACGCAATACCGTATTAGTAGATGATACATACTGTTCGAATCTGTGAAAATCAAAGTAAAGAAACTATCAGACTGAAGGAGACAAAACGATGGTGCAGTTTCGAAAAACGCCGGTAATCCAAATGATTATAACAATAATAATCAAGTAACGTGATAATAATAAATGAAAGAATC
Source organism: Tenthredo livida (assembly GCA_963992785.1). NCBI lineage: Eukaryota > Metazoa > Arthropoda > Insecta > Hymenoptera > Tenthredinidae > Tenthredo > Tenthredo livida. The sequence goes on from OZ023067.1 coordinate 20,536,506, forward strand.
AGCGGGATAATTTGAGAGTAATAAGTGATAGTCTTTTATTTCGATTACCATGGAAGGCGATGCGCAAATCCATGGGGATCCAGTGCTGGAGGAAACTTTCTACATAACCTCCAAGAAGAATACATTTTATCGTGTTAAATTGACCGAACGGGGTCTCAGCCTCCGTAAAGAGAGCAATGGGTCGTCTAAGACGGAAACAATCGCGTTGAACGATATCATTGGGTGCAGATGCATGCGATCTAAGAAGCGGAATGCTGGCTCTTGTGTCTGTCACCCTGGGGCATCGAGGAACCAACTTAGGGCGGTTGAATCTAATGAAAACATTCAGCCCTATGACGAACACGATACTTCGGTTTATCTCTACATTTATGCATATCCCATGAAGAAACCTCGGGTGAAAGGCGCCAGGAGGCGGGAGAGAAGCACCCTTACTTTAAGATTCAGGAGCTTTGATAAATACGAAGACAATCTTAGAGAAGCTAGCAGGTGGCGCTTGGCGATCAAATGTTTGATCGCGAAAATGCCCGTTCCTAAATCACTGCTCAGTCCAAGCCATGGGAATTTGGAGTCTCTTCTTAGTGGTGAGAGAAATTGATATTATTTTTGAATATGTACTATACTACAGACATATACACTGATACGTATTCATAGTAGATCCGTGTTTGATAATAATAATAATAATCACTAACCGACGTGGGGAACAATCATTTTACGTTTTTGTTTACACCAGACTTTAAGATTTCGACAGATTTCACACACGACTTTGGCACTTACAAAGATTTAGTTTATTTCAGTTCCAATTAAAGAAACGAGCGAAAATATTTGAAAGATATGCAATAAAATTATTTTTACCATACATTATGAGAGGTCAAAGAAGAGTTCACACGATTTCGAAAAATATCTTCTACACAAATGGCACGATGCTTCAATATGATTTGAAGATATTTCCAAGATTTCATAAAATTCTGAAAAAAAAAATAGGTACATTACACATAGTAGCGAATTTTTGAAGTCGTCAACCCCTCGCGCGTTCAAGATTCGTTCATATACCGATCGAGTCGATCATAGTCTTGTTATAAGGGAGATTGATGCAGGAAAGAATGAGAAAATCACTAATGGGAATCGCGTAAAAACCCAGAACTTTCACATATATTCAGCAGAAGTTGGGTGTCGATTGTGTATCTTTTATTTTTCATCCTCCTATATCCAGCTATAATCAGAAGCAGAAGTTACACGAGATGCTAACAGTCGGGAATAGTCATCATCAGCTCCAACTTGGGCACCTACCGATCATTGTCAATCAGAAAACACCCACATCCCACTTATAGTGGGTTTTTCTGTTTTTATACCACCTGCAAAACACAGAACATGTGGGTTTCTCGATTTCCTAGAATATTTCGGGTTGAACGTCAGCATATGGTAATGAGATAGCAAACAATCGATGCTATGCGGCTGATCAAGTTGAGATTCGTCACGGGGATGTGGACTCAATGAAATACTCGAGGGGAAAATAACTCCTTGAATTGACGTGCCAATATCCTGTGAATTAATACAAATTAATCGAAATTAAGGCGAATTAACGCGAATTAACTGCAAAGATTAAGGCGAATTAACGCGAATTACTGCAAAGATTAATGCGAATTAATTCAAACTGAAGATTAATGTGTCAATCCAGGTTTGAGTTATTTCCCCCTCGGAAATACTGCAGCCATCACCAATTGCCAATTCAGCTGAACTGCAACTGAAGGCAGCTGGACTTTGGGTATTTGATCAATGAAACACAGCCATTACCAATTACCAATTCAGCTGTATACCCGTGTAGAAATTTACTGTGGCATGCCCTAATATCAGTATGGGCCACATCGGGCGAATGTATGGCTTGCCAAACTTGCAACACTGCTCAGGCCCTGAAGTGGCCCGCATGTGGCGTGCCTTATTATCAAAATAGGCAATACCAGGCGGATTGGTGGCTTGCCAGATTTGCAACACTGCCAGGGCTCTAACGTGGCGCCGGTATCACTGCGCGAAGAACCGAGTTCGATTAATCGATTCCAAGTTGTCAAACGGCTGCCTGCAGCTCAGCTGTTGCGTTCCATCGATGTGCATGTTAATTCGAGGTTAGGGTTCCGGTATTCATGAGAACAGAACGTTATCGTTCTTCATAAAGTTCAAAGTTATAGATCAGTGGTGAAAATTTAGTTTTAATACGAGCACGTCTAAAGTCTTTATATGGCAGTCTGGATGCGCAGTTCGAAGTACGCGACAGATCTCGCCATAACCTCACTCTTCGTCGATCAAGTGCGAATCTCAACTGGCGTCAGTGACTTTTCATGCCTGTGCCGAAAAAAAAAAATGGTAGAGGCGCGCCCGTAAACTGTTTTTGACTCGAATAATGATCTTAGAACTCGCTTTCGGCTCGCCTCGAGCTGGTACTGAAATTATTATCCTCGCGGAAAAACACTTGGTTTTCGGGCATGCCACATAATATACTACTATTAGAACTCGTATCATGAAATAATGATCTCGCCCGTATCATAAAATAATTCATCTCGCCTTGACATTGATCGATCATGATACGGATTGGTAAGATAGAAATGTCTTTTAACTCTTAATTCGACACCTTGATCATAAGTTTCAACAAATAGAAAGATATCATACCGATTACCATAGGGTAGTTTGGCGTAGTAGGTAGAGCGTGCGACTAGTAAACAGCGAATGCGAGCGGACTTGGGTTCAAATCCCGATAGGATCGAAAAAATCGGATGGAGTTTTATAATCAAAATATTATAGATCTATCTTCCAGTGATTAATAATATGTCATAAAGTTCACTTTTTTAATTTTTATGTGATAAAATCGATATCTCAAAGCAATAAATAAATCACACTTAATCGATTTGTACGAATATACGCAGTCTAGGCACGGCCGTGGCAGAAATCATGGCGCGAACGTGGTTCCTCAATGGCAGCCTCATCCGTGCCCGGTGTGGGGCGGTATCTAAAATGGTAACATTTGACCAGGCCCCTAACAGGCTGCCACAGCTCAGCCAGACCTGGGCCACATCTGTATTCTGGCAACCTTTTCGGGATCCGGCTTGAGCCACAGTACAATTTCTACACGGGATTCAACTCCACATTCCCCTGCCAAATTTCATCCCGAAAACTAGCATGCACATCAAAGTGTTCGTTAAAAAACCCAATTCTCAATCGGACTAGACGCACCCCATACAATGATTGGAAAAAAAATAAAAAAAATTTCAAGCGTAATTTGATCCTTCTATCTCAATTAGAAGGCGTGCCTAAGTGTCCAAATAATTTCATATTTGAATAACATTGAATTTTTTCATTTATCCAATTCCAATTTTTTACGTTGCCAACAGAAGGTGGAAAAATCGTCTCGTATGTATGGAAAAATAAATTCTTGAATGAAATGAAGTACTGATCCTTTGAATAACGAAATGGACGAGAAACTGAAACTGGACCAGAGCCACTTACTTTCTATGTACTCATGTGAGAGACGTTTAAACTATAGAATGATTTTTTCTACCTTTTGTTGGCTACGTAAAAAACTGGGATTGAAAAAATGAAGAAATTCAATGTTATTCAAATGGGAAATTATTTGAACACTTAGGCACGCCTTCTAATTGAGATAGAAAGATCAAATTGCGCCTAAAATTTTTTTTATTTATTTTTTAATCGTTGTAGGTGGTGCGTCTAGTCCGATTCAGAATTGGGTTTCTTAACGGACACCTTAATGGACATGGACAGTAGAATGGAATTATTGATTATAATCGATAAACTATGAAACGCCGAAGCAATCGTCAGAAAATTGATGATTGCATTTGTTTGGTGCCTAATGTGATAGTTACGTAATTCACTTCAATGAAAACAAGACATCATTAGGAAAAGATTATCTCTCACATGATTACATCGTCTCACGAATGGAGAATCGGACAAAGACACGAAACATCATTGGACTAATTCTGAAATCACAAAATGCTCATTGAACCCTAGGGTGGGTTGAGCTTCGTTTTGAAGAAATGTTAATTGATTTACAAACCTGCTCCCTCAGCAGGCACTGATGCAGGTATTGTTCTGAGTCACGATCAGTGTAAGTAAGCACCTTAAAACAGAAAACCTGCAGTTTTGGAGCCTCACTAGGATTTACGAATTCTCGGGGACGAGGTCGACCTGTTGCCAAACACAACAAAAGACTCCTAATTTTCACAGTCAAGTACTTCTTTCTGATCGAATCACCCTTAATATGAGTAACTTCCACCATATGAACCTTCTTCAACGTCCGAAATTGTTCAGATGGGTTTTTCAAAAAAATCCCCGCATGATTTCAACAAACCATATAAAAATTGTAGATCATTCGTGTAGCCATATAACTTTATGCCGGAGTGCAGAGAAAGTTAGAAAAAAAAATCAACACAACACAGTTTTTAGATCTCAAAATCTCTGATGTTTTTGCATAACGGTCACGATATTTATCGAGAATTTATCTGTATGTAGGTTGATACATGGAAATGCTGATATTATGTGGCTAATTTTACTATCGAAGTGTGATTTGATCTAGAAAATATTTCTGCCCAGCTGTAGCGTATTCTAATAACTTTTTTTTATTGAATGATCACAAACACAATTACAGTGATTGATAAATGACTGTTAAAGGAACTCAAAGTTATCATGCCATTGTACACAGCCAAACGAATGAGTTGACTGCATAAGAAATTATAGCGGAGTAATATCTCAAGGTACAAAATGTTTCTTCATACAGTCACAGAAAAATCTGTGACTACCGGACTTGTACGGTGATTTCCGGAATGATAATCCATAAGTCGGGTACTGCATGTTTCACGAACAAATCTATAATTCACTATACCGATCCTTCGAGAATATTTCATATTGAGATATAGAGTGAAAGTCATAATATGGTAACTGTCATGAAAATACCGAAGTACCACAAAGTAGGTATATTTAAGTAATTCATAAGGACTCACTTCGCTATTATTTTTAATACAAAGTGGTTGTCTCGTATTGGTGAAACTGGATCAAACCAACTCCAAAATAAAATGCGTAGTACTATAATTATTTTACCTATCCCAATGATGTGGAAATATGAACGATTAATAGCATCATTGGTACCGTCAGAATAAAGCTTCATCGATCGTTACATATCAAAACCTGGGCCTTAGGCCCACAGTAAATTTGACAAGAAATGTTGCAGTTGACGGTCAAGTGTGCGTAGGTACTACTTTTTTGAAGTTCACGTTACATCGAGGAGGTATAGGCGTTGAATACATAAAAACTTTGTACCTACTACATTGGAAGTTAGGTGAAATACAGTACATAATAAGAAGAACCAGCAGAAACGACGCAAGAGACTCACCTTACAACCCAATGTAATAACGTACTGAGAACAGAACACAGTAATTGAATTGAATTGGAAAAAAACCTTATTTTGATTTGGTAATATAAAAAAAAATCGATAAAACATATTTTAATCCAGAAACGTATTGAATACAGAATACAGTAATTGGGTTGAAGCCGAAAAAAACATTATTTTGATTTGGAAATATCGAAAATAAAAAGAAAAATATACACGCGTATAAAATTAAAAGTCAATTTATTTCCGATAGAAGGGGAGGTTCAAATTTAATAGGATAAGGCAATTTTTCATTCCGGTCATTCGAATTACTCCAAATTTCAGAATTTTCCATCGAGCCGTTTCCCGATCATTGCGCGGATTCTTCCGACAGAGCGACAGAGCGACAGACAAACATTTTTCTAACTACCTGTTTTTCGGATTCGAGAGGGTCGAAGACTTAAAGATTAGTTGAAATTAGCAAAAGTCACTTGTCGACCGAAACCAATACCCAAACCTTTTCTTATATCGCCACAGGCGATGAAAAGTAAATCTGTAGTTGATTGATAGCCAAATTATTATTCGATCAAAGGCTGTACCGAATTGGAAGTGAGTCAGAAACAGTAATGAGCAAAGAAAATGTAACCAAATTACGATTCGGTTCGGTGTGTAATCGATTACACCTGTTATACTGACCGTAAAAAATACTCATTAAACAATGATTCCTCTGAATCTTATCACAAGTGTGACATTTGGCAAATTTGCAGAAAGGTTATTGTACAGATTGTACCCATACTGTAGTTCATGCTGCAGGTAGGTGCGTATCATTTGGCCTAATTTTTTTCTGACAAATTCGTATACGGAGCGATTCTGTGGAAAGTAACACGCCTAAAAAGTATAGGCAAGCACAAGACGCCTGCATTGAGCCGCTCAAACATCGACGATTGGGTTTTATTTATTATACGTGGGAAAGCAGGCGCAGGCGTCTCGCGCTTGCCCACCTTTTAGGTGCGTTACTTTCCACAGAATCGCTCCCTATGTATAATCCAAATTATCGATCAGTGTTATTCTTTTCGTGGTTTTTTAACTTTTTGTATAAAGTATGCGACAAAGCTGTGCATAAATTGAAAAATCCGTGCTAGACGTGGTGAAGATGAATCACAGCTATGCGGTTTAATGGTTAATTAAGTTGATTTGCAATAAAGTCAAACGGGTGAACAATGGTCGGTCAACCGTTCTGGATAAATGAAAAATATTACGTAATTTTGAGTCTCGTAAACAGCACGACGATGTTAATGTGGTCGTGATTTGATAACGGATATATAAATGTGGAAAACTTTCACCCAGAAGTGTTCATACTGTCCATATCTACGGATCTCCAAAAAAATGAACTGTCAACTTACGATAGAAACGATGTCCGTGTTCCAAATGTGCAAAATTTCCTGTTACTTGTGGTAAGTACTAAACCGGTTCAGTAATTGTTTCTTCGGACAAAACTGAACAGGATTTCTGTTTCGCAAATATTTTTACCAGGATAGAGAAACGTGAACACCCGTTTCATCTGATTGCAATTGTTTTCGTTATTACGCGAAGGACGTTTTAATAGCGGTTAAGCGCAGTCTTTTGATTAGTTTTTTTTTTGGCGCATACGTGTGTGAGCAATCTCTGGGTTTTCGGCATGACGAGAAACTTGTTTATCTTGAAACTTAAAATAATCAACAGGTCGCTGATAGATATATGTATATATATATATAGATTTCATGAATTAATCAATTAGTAAATATATTCGTTCGTATTAATAAAGCATTGAGAAATCAAATTTTTTGAACCCTGCATACTACTACCTACACACGCGTATAACCAAGCGTGTATCATTGTGTACATGCACGTACTTGTTACCCCAGTTTCACCTGTAACCCAATTAGGTGGCGCTGTCGGCCGTTTATGTGCACGTGGAACACGCACACTAGTAGCGTGCCATTATACCGTGAGGTTTCGTGGAAAGAGCTGGTTCCAAGCGCGCAGGCACTGATTTATTTGAATATTACGAGGGCCGCCAATTTCAGACTTGCCACGAATATCCCTAGAGTCTGTCTGCTATTTGATTTTGATTGTTGTCAAATACAAATGGCGGCAGACTGTGTCAGGAAGAGGTTATGTTTGTTGTGAATCGAAGCGAGCGAACCCGACAACAAAACTAGGGATATTACTAAGAAGTTGGTGGAGTTTCTAGCGCGATTCTGCCGACCAACGATATTCGAATAAATCAGCGCCTGCGCGCTTGGAACCAGCTCTTTCCACCTCACGGTATCTTACCCAGCAGGCCAGTAAGTATCCATTTATATTGCACAAGCATATATGTAATGCAATGTGAACAATTTTATCGGCCAGTAGAATTATTTTAGTGATTGGGAACTAGAGGCTAGAGGTTAACAGTCTCTCGGTAGACCAGAAATCGTTCAATTAGCTGACAACGTATATGGAGACCATACCAGAGGTTATCGACGTGAGGGAATTTTTTTCTAAATTATTTCACCGCGCCGTATCTATATACATCAGAAATGTGTTTACGATAGTAATTAGTAATAAGATAACGCTAATGAGAGATTGACAATGCATGAGACCAACCGTAATCAGTAGTCCAATAACAAATAGATATAATGAAGCAGGAACTCAATCGCGTGAAAAAATACGCTCCTAAAATTATCGAATACAGGTTTTTGTTTTTAACACTGCAAATGACCATGAGAATTCCTTATACGTTCATAACAGGTAATTTCAATTCGGGAAAACAAATCCTTCGATACATATGGGTTATTCCGTGATAAATCGCTAACAGACAATCCTGCGACTATTTTTTTTTCTATCTAATCGGTGATTTTTTGTATCCTTTTTCTCAAACCTTTTTTGCTTATGAATCTTTCGAAACGGAAAATTTCCCCCTGTTTTATTGCTGTGAAAAAAGTTTAAAAATAATCACAAAAATAACCAACAACGTCATTCAAGCTCAGAAAAAAAAGTTGTGTTTATTTTTTTTCATATTGTTTGCACCCATAATTTCGCTTATCATGTACGCAAAAAGGAGCTTCAAACTTTTTTTCTCTTCAACTATTGATTCTCGTCAAAAATAGAAGAGATCAAAATGATATATTCTCGCAGGATCTACAATTTGTGTGGAATACATTTTCGCGGAAAAAGGTCACTTAAAACGTTGTTTCAAATGTGAGCGCGATATTCTGCTTTTCAAACTCATGGTTGCAACGCATCTGGAAAACAGGGAAAATCGGAAAAAGTCAGGGAATTTTATCAGGCTGGAACTGTCAGGGATTTGTCGTGGAATTCTGCAGATTTCCTAAAAAGTCAGGGAATTTTGTAAATTTCCCAAAAACGTGCTAGCTCGAGGTTCCATGTCAAAAGATCCCGGCAAAAAGATCTCCGAACAACTAGATCCTAGAACAATAAGATTACAAATAGAGGCAAGGATTGTATCGGAGGCATAATATAAAATCAAGTATCAAATTCTTCTCTACTTCGGGGACAGCGACTTTTTGAAAACCTAATTACACTTCTGTGACAACCACCGGACGCTGATTAGTACTTGTTGGTGTGTGATATGGTCCCTGAACAGGGGCGGTTTATACACTAGGCCCGCTAGGCCTAGGGCGCCATGGCAGAAGGGGGCGCCGCGCGTTTGCCAATATCGATCTTATATTTTCGAATATGGATATCGTTCTTCGAATGTATCTCACCTTTTTCTCGAGTAACTCTATCGGGGAACGTTTATTTTTGACGTTAAAAAGAGTGAAAACTTATTTATGGAATACGATGGGTCAGAGCCTCTCTCTCTCTCTCTCTAGTTTCGCCTTTTCATCTGAAAATGCAGAGCTTGTTGTTATGGCAGAGACCGCTACAATTATCGAAAAATTCGCAAGCTTAAAAGCAAGAAACCGACCGATTTAGTCCAGTGCAATGAATCTTCAATATATAATATCGTATAGCATATAAATATATGTACAGTGTCGTTCATAAGTTCGGGATCACCTCCCGAATTCTCGATCAGGACAGAAAGTTGAATATCTCGGTAAAAAAAATCATAGCCAAATGGTCCAGGTGGCATTTGAAAGTGGAAAGAAGATTAAGTTGTTGGTTGTTTTTCTGCAAAATCACAGATTTTCGAATTTTCAACTCCTTCAAATTTTTTTTCAATTTTTTTTAAATCTTTTTATGCCATGAATAAATCCAAAATAAAATTGATAATAAGTTCTCTGATTCTTTCATATCACGAAGAAATTTATTGTTCATTTTATTTCGGATTTGTTCATGTAAGAAAAATTAAAATAAATGATGAGAAAAAAACAATTAATAAAATTTTAAAAAAAATTGACCGAGTAAGAATTCAAAAATACACTTTTTTCATATCCTGACATTTTATCTGAAACCCCACAGTTCTCGAGTTACGACGCATTTTCTGAAAACTGACTTTTCGCACAGAAAGTTGAATAACTTGATAAAAAAAATCTGCCATTTTGCGAAAAACCAACTTACAGTTTATTCTTCACACTTTCAAGTCCCACTGAGAAAAAATGTTCATTGCCATTTCCCAAAGAATTACACGTGACTTTTGAAAAGTATGAGAATCGTGAAAAATGGTCATGTTCAAAATTATCTACTAAGTGCGAAAAAATGGTCGAAAATTGGAAAAAGAAAAAAAATAAAGCTGATTCTTTGCACTTTCAAATGCCATCTGGCCCATTTGGCTACAATTTTTTTACCGAGATATTCAACTTTCTGTCTCGATCGAGAATTCGGAAGGTGATCCCGAACATGAACGGTACTGTATGTTTGATGTTATTGTATATGTTTTTGTCACATCATTTTTGAAATAAGAAGATTATCAATTTTGTCTTATGCTTTTTCGACCCTTTGGGGGGGGGGGGGGGGGGGGGGGGGCTAATTTCGTCAGGCCTAGGGCGCCAATTTTCGTAAACCGCCCCTGTCCCTGAAGTGGGCGATCAGTATATAAAATAATTTGGAGCCCCGGTAACGTTTTTTTTGGGAAAGTCCTCAAACTATGCGTTGAACAGTAGTTGTTTGGGGATCTTGTCGTTCAAGGATCTAGTTGTTCGGGGATCTTTTTGAGGGATCTTTGCGCTGGAGATCAATTTGTTTAGGGATCTTTTGACCTGATACCCCAGCGCGACGACTTTTATACGAACGTATGTTTCAAATTTTCAACGAACCATATTGGTAATGTTGCACACGATACATTGTAGCACAATACAAATTTTTCCAAAGTAATGTGCATCATCTTTATTTCATAAATACTTTCTGTTGTGTAAGTTAGTGGATCTGGAAAAATTGAAATGACTAGCTGGAAAACCTGGAAAGTTAGGGAATTTTCCAGTAACCAATGCGTAGCAACCATGATTAACTATTTTTGTACAATTTTTCGCGATACTAAAGTAAACATTTCATCTGAACTTTATTTGGAAAATTTTAAAAATTACCAAATTTAAAAAAGTGCTCATTGTAGGTCGATGTTTCCGTCGAAGTAAATTTGTCGTAAAAAAAGGGGATAAAAACGATCAGCGAGAGGGTTTTTGGAGTTTATCGTCCAAACGATGCGTTCAGAAAAGAATGTATTCCACAAAATAGAAAAGAACGGAGCAAAATTTGAGTTCTGAAAAATTCATAAATCGAAAAACAATCCGGTAAAATTTCGGACAATGTTTTAGAGGTAGAAGAAGAATATAAAATGTCTGTGGTCAAATAAAAATGATCAGGATTTTTCCTTGTCAATTTGGCATGAAATACTGCATGTAAATTTGGAAAATATTTTCCATGCTGAGGATCGATCTACTTGTTGTCCGTTGCTACAAGAACATACCGATGCATGCATTATGACCTTATGGTGTTAAACAAAAACCGATTGAAAAATACTTTGAAAATAATAGTAGTATATTGTGCATCAAGGGAAGGAAGTGAGATTTCGCTCCTGAGCGTGTAGATAGGCGGCTATTTACACCGAGGGAGCGAAAACTTCCTCCCGTGATGCACACGATATTTTTTTTCACACATGGACGGAAGGCCGATTTCCTACCCGCAGAGAGGCACGACCACGCACGATCGCGAACGCGCAATTTAGGGGGGACAAGGAAGTTATGCTATTCTGCTTTTTATTATTCCACATTCTTCTTCGCAACGAACAAAGAAACGATCATGAACGACGCGCTTTTTTTTTATCATGTTGTTTCGTCCGATGGCGCTGTTACCGGAAACATACGCAGCGGACTGGAAGGAAAATTCATTACTCACGGCCTTCCCTCCCATGGGAGGCAAAACTCCCCTGGTCGGTAAAACTGAAGTTCCCTACCTCTCAGCGGGTAAGGAAATCGGCCTTTCTGGCCATGTGGGGAAAAAAAGATATTCAGAAGACAAAACGCGCTGAAATATTGTAGATGTGAGTTGATTTTGTGAGTTTTCAGGCAGAAATTGAAGCCATGAAATATGAACGGTGGATCTCGGGTGGATCCTATAGCAGTTTATCACTAAAAAGAAATTTCACGGTTCGCAGACATGAGGAAGCGCTATAAAACACCAACAATCATCATTGATAATTGTTCACGGACTTATGGCCCATCCCTAGTCGCCCACCTCCTTTTGGTCGCAATGTGTTACATTTCGATTATTATCCGAGCCCAGGCGTCGAAACTGCAAAAAAGAGATGCTTAGCGCAACTTCTATTTCAATTCCGAACACATACGTCCAAAAAAATGAATTCGAATTCGAATAATTTCGTAACAATGTAAAATCGATCTGTAGACTCTATTTTCGCACGAAACGAACATTTTTTTGGACGTATGTGTTCGGAATTGAAATAGAAGTTGCGCTAAGCATCTCTTTTTTGCAGTTTCGACGCCTGGGCTCGGATAATAATCGAAATGTAACACATTGCGACCAAAAGGAGGTGGGCGACTAGGGATGGGCCTTATGGACTGACCTCGAGCTAGGCTTGTGTGCGAGGGGTATGCGTCTTGAGAAGAGCACGTGAGGTAACGCGTTGGCCATATTGTTAGGCTAAATTCATAAGTCCGTGACGCACTACCACAAACATGTCTGTATTGGCAGTTTAAAATTGCAATGCGAGACCTGGTGGTCGTTTCGTGAACCAATTATAATGGCGAATGTAACAGTACAAACAGTACAAACGTCAATGTTTTTCTACGTAAACGAACTAGTTCTACAATAATAATTAGTAATAATTAAATATATTTAAAGTGGAGTCGAAACAACTCGGAGAAATTTGTTCAGAAACATAGGGATTGTTGATAAACAATCTGAAAAACACAAAAATACATACGTTTTGTCCTTCAATGATATACCGTGACGACGGCGTAGCCTTGGTAAAGGCACAAAGTGCATCTAATTTTAAAAACGGCATTATTCATCTGTCTGATTATTAATTATTTTCGGTTTTGTGCAGCACTCCCATATAAACACATGCGAAATTGTACTGTTGTATCGGCCATATTGTTGTCGCAACACTAGCGCCGCTCGACCCGCGGTGGTAGTTTTCATTGCCAATACATTAGGGTGGTCGTTAATTTCTAACATATACTTGCCACCCCCTGAATCGACGGATAATAATGACCCAAAATCACCGCGTAATTTTTTAAAGATTTTTCGCTTGATGGGAAAGTGTGTCGAAATCAGTTTGAAGTTGGAAAATTTGAAAAAATAATGATTTTTTTTTTTTTTTTAAATTTTTAGTATAAAAGCAGGAAATAAATGTAGAATAACGAAAAACGAAAACTTTCCAACAAAATAATGTATTTTATGGTAATCTTATAATATTACAACATTATAAAGACTATATTGAAAAAAATGAATTAATAAAAAAAAAACAAATTGAAAAAAAAATAAAAAAAAATAAAAAATGAAATAAAAATAGTCCAACATGAAGATGATATTACAAATATGATAAGTTTACAATAAAATACATATTTCGTGGAAAATTTTTTTGTCATTCTACATTTATTTGCCGCTTTTATACTCGAAAATTGAAGAAAACCAAAAATGTATTTATTTTATTGATTTTTTGCAACACCTGCTTCGAAAGTTTGATTTTCGAGGGCTGTGTAGCGAGCGCAAAATACCTTATTTCCGAGGGGTGAAGTAAAGAGAGAGTTGGCGCATGCGCACACCGCAAATACTCTACTTTGCGCACTAGTGCTTTCTTCGTGCACTGTGTCATGGCGGTGGACAGTCGCGATGTGAGGTTATATTGATTGATCAATCTGTCTCTCAAATCAAACTTTCTTCGCAGGGAGTTACAAAAAATATCGTGTGATACACGTGCGGATAGGCAATATCTGTCGCGTGTCATTTACAGCACTCGCCTTCGGCTCGTGCTACAAACGACACTCGTCGGATATTGCCTACCTTCCGCACTTGTATCACAATATACTATTTTCAACTACAAATTGATTTCGGCACGCTTTCCCATCAAACTAAAAATCTGAAAAAAAAATTACACAGTGTTTTTGGGTCATTATCTGTCGATTCAGGGGGTGGCAAGTATACCGGGAGATTATGTGGAAAGGAAAGGCTCCAAGCGCGCAGGCGCTGATTTATTCGAATATTTCGAGGGTCACCAATTTCAGACTCGCCACGAATATTCCTAGAGTCCGTCTGCTATTTGCTTCTGAATGTTGTCAAATACAAATGGCGGCAGACCGTTACAGGAATAGGTTATGTTTGTGTGAATCTGGCAGACAACAGAACTAGGGATATTAGGGATATTATTGAGAAGTTGGTGGAGTCGCTGGCGCTATTCTGCTGGCCAATTAGATTTAAGTAAATCAAAGTTCGCACGCTTGGAGCCTTTCCTTCCCACATAATCTCCCGGTATGTTAGAAATTAACGACCACCCTAGTATACATAGTATATCTATATCGAGCTGTATTTCGCTCAACAAGATGGATGACGCCGCTGATTCCCCTTCCGTCTTTCGCCTCACCCCCGCAAGGGAAGGCTCAGTCCATAAGTCCGTGTTTTTTTTTTTTAAACCTTTGGCTTATCCCCTTGAAAGGGCCGTAGCCTATATAAGTCCGTGTAATTGTTCATGGACATAGAAGGCGATGAGACTATTTTTGTCATGGTTCATAGTTCAAAAGCGTTAAAGTAAGACATGAACAGTTGAGTTTGTAGACAGTTAATAAACATATAGATGATAGAAATCTGTTGAGACCGAGGTTGGAGCTCGTAACGTTGACACAACAAAAAGATCGAAAAAAATAGTCCTATATCAGGGCTCATACGGTTAAAGAACCACAAAATATATATAGTGCAATATTTTACGCATTGAATTAAACATGTACAACCGGGTATGCCGCAATTCTAACCAAATATAAATCCTGAAGTATGGATGTTTTTTCCGAAAATTCTGATGCGGTGACGTTATGAACTTAAACCTGATTTTTTTTAAGGAGGTTGGACTGTTGGAATCAGTGTATTGGTTACATAGGTTTATGAAGCTTCAATCGCAGATTGAATTTCGATCAGAAATATTTTGTTGGATTTGGCCGATTTCGTTCTACGTCAGCTTATGTTGTTCATCAACTTATTAGGTATGTAGCACATAGTTACCTATAAATTCACAAATAGCAATGTTTGACTGACTACCAGAATAAAAACTACTTGTGGCAGCGTAAAATTGTAGTGGATAGTTTTCTGATCAAAAAAAGCTTACGTAGAATGAAATGGACCAAATCTGACAGATTTCACTCTATTTTGAGACGCTTTGAAATGAAAGATTGACATCGGAGAAGTTGTTCAAAAAAATTTAGATTTTTTGGTAGGGAATTTGTATGAATATGTTTGCAAGTATGTAGATAAATGTTATCAATATTTAATTCACGATTATCGCCTGATAAAATCAATGACGAAATTTCCGATTACAAAAGTACTGGAACCTCCTTAAAACGTAAACAACTGATGTTGACGGTTCGTAGTTATAACTATACACATACCTTACACACCTATTGTAAACCGTGAGGAGGTGGCATTGAAAGTTGCTTATGGCCACGAAAGGAACTGTGAAACCCGAACAGCCTATTTTTGTGGTCCATGGTCACAAGGCGACAGTGTAGAGCATGAATAGCTGACTTTCGGAGACACGGCGTTTACAAGGAGTCAAACAAGTAAACAGCACACAAAATGTCATAAAAGACAATTATCTACAAGTAATTATCTATTATCCCATAGATAATTGTAAGAATTTCACGAACCGACAACTATCCATGATTGTCTAGTTCCATGTATAACTTGGCGTGAATTTGAATTTTTTATATGCCAAAGAAAATGGCAAATCGCTTAGAATATTCAAAAGGTCGACGGGAAAGAAGGTGACCCAGTTAACGAATAACGTCCTATACACGGAGATTGGAAGAAGATTGAAAATTTCATCGGATAGCAAATCATTTAATTTCGGCAGTGCATCATGCAGCCTGCACAAATCCGCAACTGCACCTCAGGCTAGCGAAATCGATGCAGCTCGTATAGAGATATGTATACATTGTACATTGTACATTATACATATAGGAATACATAGAGGGTACTGGTATATACTGGAGCAACGAGGTCAATAGCCTTGTTACGTAAAAGTATGTACTACGTACACCTGGCCATAGTACGTCTTACTTCACAATAATTCTTATGAGCGAGTTGAGAGTCCAGCGTTATGCAAGACGGACGTTCAGCTCAGACCGCCCTCATCGCGAGCTCAAAACTTGACTGCACGGTCGTGCTGAAATTATTCGAATACATGTACCAGCGAAAGATGAACGAAGGTTGTGCCATACTTTTCGTTTATAACCTATTTCGTAACAAAAAAAAATGCGAATGCTGTCCGACTGTTACAACTTCGAATAGCAATAGAGACAAGAATAAGCACGGCCGGGCACATGCTTCTGCATAAGCGAATCAAAGTCCTGGTATATACATAATATTCCATGCATATTTCAACATTTTCCACTATAATTTCTAACGAATTTCACAGAATTTTTTTTGGATTGCCAAGGGATTTTAAAGATTCCTTTTGAATTAAATCGACTTTTCTAGGATTTCATGCAGTGGCGTAGCTAGGTGGTCAAGGGCCCCGGTGCAAGAACAAAAATGGGCCCCCTTCCCTCGATGTGGCTGAAGCCCTCATGTCCGTTTTCGCCAACGTGGTTTAGACTCATTCAATTTTTTGAATATAGTTTTGACATAGGATAAACTGAGTATGAACGTCAATTAACGTGAGAAAAAAACGCGCTACTTGTTCGGGTAAATGTGTCGAATTTTGAAGAGTTTCGAGAGTCGTGAGAGACTGATCAAATATGTCAAAAACAGTCTATCCACGAGAGAATAAGGCCAGGTGCCGTAGACTGAGAGAAACTTGAAAATTTCTCAAACAGTTCGAGAAATGTTATGCTTTTCCGAGGCTCCTTTTCCGTATTATTTCTTCTGCCTGGGATTCCGACGAATAGAACTACTATGTTACCTACACATTTTTAGGCACGATCGCACAGCGGAGTGCCTATTAGATTCGTCATCGCAAAAACGTGGGACCGAGAAAAAAAATTCTCTTCAACTTAGAAATCTCTTTCGTCACTCACACAATCATTTTCTAGCATTTTCCAACATTTATGTATGTGCGTGTGTACGCCGAAAGTTTGTTTGTATCCTGAATTGCGGGAGAACGACTCGACCGATTCGAACGACATTTGGGGGAAAATTCAAGTGTTCGGTGGAGATGATCCACGAAACTTTTGAAGATTTTATCACTGCCGGTTACGAAGTGTCAAGTGTTTCACCATTTGAATAATTATTGCGTGTATCCTGAATTGCGAGAGAACGATTTGACCGATTTAAACGAAATTCGGGGGGAGAATCAATTGTTTAATGAAGATGATCTACGAAACTTTCAGAGATTGTATCCCGTGTGGCAATTACAAACGGGAACTGGTTATTTTCTTTTGTTTTTTTAATTTTATGTCTTGAATAACCGTATTTCATTTGAGATCTTATTTGTTACTAATCAAACCATTGTAATACTTTATCATTTGTTGGTAATTGAAACGTTGCAATATCTTATCAGAATTGTCTACGGGCAGTAAAATTAACTATTGGAAGAATGTCAGTATAAAAAAAAAAAAATTCATCATCATCATAAGCCTGCAATCGTGCCTGTTGCAAAAAAGCAGAGCTTTTTTGTTAACACTGCTGGTTATTCACAACTCTCTCGTGAATATTTTATTTTGTTATTAAATTGAATGACTCAAAACCATGATTATTGAGCGATGTTTATCAAATATCGTAGAAAAAGAAAACACGGGAGTAGCTTCAGGGTTCACTAGCTTCGGGGCCCCCAGAGCTTGGGGGCCCCGGTGCAATGCACCACTTTGCCGTATGATAGCTACGCCACTGATTTCATGTAATCCTTTCGATTTTTCGAATGCCAACTATCCAACCGACATTTCAAACTAATTTTATAAGTCCACAAACTCGCTTCTGAATTTTATAGAATTTCTTGATGAATTTCGTATCTGAAGTATACATTTCAGGGTCTTTGATGCGGATTCAATGATCCAATGATTCAATTGTTAACTATAATACAACAATTTGTCTTCCGAGATTCCGCATGAATTTCTTCATATCTTTTCGTGTAAATTTAATGCATGACTATCGCATGTACCTACCTGCGATGCCACTGTATAATTTCAGCGTTTTTAACTCCGTAGCGTCGGTATAATTTATCTCCACTGCACGCTTGATTCCAATTTCGGCATATAATCGCCATACAATCTATTCTAAGCGCAGTAGGTATATATATACGAATCGGGGATTGATTGACGTTGAAAAATGTGCAGAGAAAAAAAGAAAAATTTTTGCTTTGTATAAAACTACCGCACCATTGTATCCGAACTTATCGAACTGGTGTAGGAGCAATTGTAAAAAATCGGTCAAAAATAAGAATGATCCTGCGGGGCAGAGATTTGCTGAAAAATTTTTTTACACAAGTATTATCATTTATTCTTATATTCTGTATGCTAAAAATCATGTCAATATGCAATGTTGAAATAAATATCTCATTCGTGTTTTACAAACTATAACAACTTGTTGATTTTAAATGACGAAATTCTCAGGTTATCTCTAAAGTAAAAAAAGAAAGGATTGACTGCAGGTGCTATATTCGTGTTACTGGAAATTAGACCGTTCACTCATTTGCCTAAACACACTGAAGGAGATCAGGGTGTCTTATACGTACTGATTCTATAGCGTAGAAGAATGTTATCGGAATCCTCATCGCGATCAAATCTGTCAGCTTGAAGTTTTATCGCGATTTATAAACTAAGGGAATAGAACTATCTCACCGAAAAATATGATTAGCCAAATAATTATAAACTTGAAGGTGAGACGACGGAAAACTGCCTTTCTTACATACACGTACTAATTTGCGATTAGATTTCGATAATTAACTAATATATTTATAACTCCACGCTTGACGTTATTGATTGATCCAATTTAAACATTTCTATAAGGGTCTTGTGTTTTTTTTCCAAACTTCATTCCAATCTCTTTCGTGCATGCTAATATGAATAAAAAAAATAAAAAAACAGCATGTTATTAGAATTAAAAACGTTTCAAATTGCAAATATTGTTCATTGAAAATTCGACTGATCAAGCAAAAAAGAAAAACAAACGAATCACTGTTGCAATATACTTGGAAGCTAGTTTTCATAGAAGTCATCAGTTCTTCTTTTTGCCAGGAATTGTAAATGTTGGACAATTATAGCGTTGTCCTTGAGGGTAACATTCAGTCTTAGTGTATACCTTTTCCTATACGGATGTAATCGCATAAAATCACTACGAGGAAGAAGAAGGTAAGTTCATTATTCATATAATACGGGTTCATACCCGTGTACGGGCTTTGAATGAAATGGTTTTCTGAATTCATATGAAAAATTTAATCAAAGTATAAACTGAATGAAGCTGTTCACATATTTTGGAAAACCTACATTTTAAGTATATAATTCCGGTGGAATATCCGATTAAAAATTGCTGGTTGAATTATTATTATTTTCTCTTCATTCTTCAAGATAAAAGTTTGATTGGTTGATAGAAATATTCACTAAAAACCTGGATGAGAAATCGACAACTGATGTCTGAAAAAAAAATCAACTTCAGATGAAGATGATTAGTTGAACCCGCAAATCGGCAAATAATAACCACTGAACTGTCTGCAGAACCTAATTACATATTTCTTAGAACTATTTCGAATGATTCGAGGCCCGAAATCACGTAAATATATATATATATATATGTTCAGGCTGATTACAACTAGCTAAGATAGTATTAATTTTAATTGAATCGATTATATTGCGGATGAAACAAAAAATATCAAATACACGTAAATTATTATATAAGTGGGATGATGACAATCGACAGATGCACGAACCACGGTTGTATAACTTTTTCATGATCACGCTCATAGTTGCATTGAAGTAACTTCAACCACCAAGTTACCGGAGTTGCTGATTGCGAATCCGATCTTGATTGCAAATTTCAAAATGGTGGATTGATCCAAGACAAAAATCGATAATGAAACATAAATTTTGGCTTTTGCAATCTTGATATCAGATCGTGATCAACGAGTCAGAAAATATCTGAGAATCAATCTTCACGAAGATGGAGTGACTTCTCCATTTTTCTATTCCGTCTGCAGTTCTTCTGCCCATTTAGCATTTCACAATTTCTAGTTTAGATTAGAAAAAAAAACACACCCGATACACAGATACACTCGGCTACGCAATTTGCTACAAACCGATTGAATAGTTTCCGTGATAAAATCCGTTGACATGTATATACAGTTGCCAATCCTCAAAGGATTAATCAAAGCAGATATATTTATTCGGAAATGGATGTATATCCGGAACATGAATTTTCGTACAGTTATGGCGATCAATTTCAAGAGATAACTATACGGCTGTTTGAATTCTGGAAATTTCTTTTGCACCAGACTGACGGTGAAAACAAGCCTGACTATTACATTACAAAATCTATGATTATTAATTTATAATCTTTATATGCTCAAAGATATCGGGCCCAGATAAGTCAAGCTTTCATATCGTTTATTGACAGATTATTATTCAATAGTTACACACCTCTCTCTCTATCTTTAGATTCTTTACCTCTGCATTCGGACATGTATATATATATATATATATATATATATATATATACCGATAAACCAGTATATTTCAATTTCCCATGTATCGTGGGAAATGGAAAGTAGGTACTAGTTTGATAAAAGGGTATACAAATTTCTAATTCCTTTCACCCATACATCTAAAGTCTAAACACTTTCCTTGATCTCCTTTTCTTCTTCTTTTTATTTCGCTGATTTAACACGTGTACAGTTTAAGAAAATAATATATGAATTTAAAATACACATGTGTTACAATACCTATACAGTAAAAAAGATTAACTTGAACCAAGAAATTTGTTTTGAAGAACCGAAAATCTGCCAAGCGAAGTAAAAATTCTCTGATGGCCGGTTTCACCAACGTCGAATAACTTTATTCATAGATTAAACTGAAAACAAAAGACTATTCTACATTGTATTTGCGACTTTTATTCGATGAATAGCGTTTATTCTATGAATAAGAAGTTATTCGACGTTGGTGAAACCGGCCATGAGACGAATAAAAACTTTCTTGATCCAAGAAAATTTTCTTGGTTCCAGAGAATTTTTACCTCACTCGAGAGATTTCGGTTGTTCAAAAAAAATTGCATGGCTCAAGATAGCATTTTTTTCTGTGTATGTGTAAAATATATACTGATGGTATGTTGTCTCAGGTGAATATAAGAACGTGACGCGTTAAGTGTAAGTATTTACGTAATAAATGTTTATACAGGAAACATATTACTATACAAGTATATTATACCGTGACAATCAGGTGAAACCGAATGGTCCGATTCCCCGGCCGGCGGATATTACGTATTTTTATGGGGTTAGCCACTCGTTGCGCTGAAAAATTTCTAAGGTGATTTGGCCGCGAGGTCGATGCAACAAAACACCCTGAGGATTTTCAGTGCAACGAGTGGCTATCCCCATAAAAATACGAATCATCCGCCGGGTGGAGGATCGGTCCATTCGGTTTCACCTGATTATCACGGTATACACGTACATGTGTATATAGGTATATAGTTATACGTAGAAGCAGGAAATACTGCACGCATATGTTTATATTACACACTGTTACATTATTACGGGTCGTGTGACATACATCACTTCATGTTAATATTGCATATTCATTCATTTACTTATTCATTTATTCATTTTTTCATTACTCTATTCAGTTTTTAATATCCGGTTTCTCTCGTCATTACCGTCATTGATCACAAGTACCTGATTGATGTGTCGCAAAACTATAAGATATTAATTACTGATGAAAATTAAGAGTAGGAAAAGAAGAAGAAAAGATCCACAGAAATCCTACTACGTGTACGGATCTTGTATGAAAATAATCTGCGAGATATTTATTTCAAAGTCATATTCTGTCATCCAGCTCCTAACTATATAATTCACATGTCATATCATACGACATTGAAGACTGCACGTGAAGGATATAATATAGTTGCTATTTCTTTTGTGTCTACTAACCTGAATAACTGAATGTGTGTTCATTAGACATACCTACGATAATTACTTTTTGTTGTATAGTATTGCGATTAATCGACAATGGCATATGTATGCATGCATTTGTCGCGCACTGTATATGGGTAATTCTTGTGCAACGGCGATATAGCTCATACCGGTCGGTACTGCACTCTATTATCAATTTTCATGGGCATTTAGAAAAAAATTATTTAATACACGCACACCCACACATGTGCGTACCTATGATATCGAGAGAAGGAATACAAACGCATATATATATATATATACAGGGTGATTCAGAATTCGTGACGAATCTCTCGAGGGATTGATCCCCATCAAAATTGGGATCGAAAGTTCCTCAGCCATTTTTCCGAAAAATGATGTTTTTCCATGGAATTTTTTTTCCAAATAAAGATTTTTTCAACAATTTTTTTTTTTGGTTTTCATATCATTTGTGAATTTTGGAGAGTCTGAAATAATGCCACTGATTTTTTTTTTTTTTAATATCAAAGAGATTTCTCGGTAAAAGTTTCTTATTTGGTTGAAGATGTTGGAAAAATGTGTTATGGTCCCAAGGAAAAAAATCGTATTTCGCAAAAATGGCAGAGGAACTTTCGATCCAAATTTTGACAAGGGTTAACCCGTCAAGAGATTCGTCACGAATTCTGAATCACCCTGTATATATATATATATATGTTGACGATTTCGTATACAAAAAAAAAAAAAATGTCGACACTCTGTTATTTATAATATTTTATTTAATGAACTTTCAATTTTTCATTGCCTAATGTTTGCAAAGCGAAGCCTGTTGTTTTATCATAAAAATGAGTGTTTTCTTTGTGATCGATGAGACCGTAGGTAGGGGAGACCGGGGACAATTGTAACATTTTGCAGTTATCACCTCCGTGCTCATATCTCCGTATACCTAAAAAAATTTTGTTGGTACAGCAAATGAGTGTAACATTTATCTACATATAGCAATCATAATTGAAGAGAAATACTTGTTCAGTATCGAGATTTTACAGATAATACGGCAATGTGCAGAGCGTTACAAACGTCCCTATATCTGGGTCAATTGTAACAGGATTCGGGGTCAATTGTAACATGTACAGGTTGAAGTAATTATGAGCGGAATTATTATTGATTTTCTCCACGAATATTTATTATTGCACTTTATATTACTTTATTATTGCCCTTTTTTTTGTACACTGAGAGAAAAATATGGTTGATACAACCATAATTCTACCATAAAACCGGGTGTGTGGAGGTGACATCAATAAATTATAGTTAAAAATACCCACGGAATTATGATCCCACGAACTATAAATTATTGTCAAAAAATGACTTAATCAATATAGTTGTTTCAACTATGCGTAGAGTTAAAAGAATTATAGTCGATATTACTATACCTATTAAGTAAATTCAACACTGCAAATAATCAAGTACACTCTGCAAATCATTTAGAGCTACCGAATTTGTGGGTCACGAGTACTTCCCATTATAGTCAATACAACACAATGCAAAGAAAACTATATTTGATCTAACTACTCAACTATTTATCACAACTATATTTTATGGTGCTGGGTACGTATGGAAAAACCAATTCAAAGTGAAAAACAAACATATATTTTGATAATAAATGTCAAAGGGGGAAGAGGGGGGTAATCATGATATCGTGGATTAGCAAGTGAGTGAAGAATCGATCAGACCTAGTGAAGTCGCGGTATCTGTTGAATTGAAGTTATTATCATTTAGTACCTGAAATTTGAAATTTACATCACAGTGAACATACATTTATATATACAGGGGGAGAAACATATATCAGTATTACACATACACATCATATCACATCATTAATACAAGAGTGAGGCGGCGCTTCGAAGTGAGATCTTTCGCGTCTATATATACTAACGAACTCTTATAAGTGGCACTCGCGAGAATATTAAAAGCGGTGGTCGCCGCCTCACGACAAAATATTGAAGTAATGTACACGACCATACACATATCGTTGCTGTTTCTGGCAGCATAGTGCAATATACGATACAAGAATGGTAAGAAAAAAAGAACAGGACTCTATCGTAGCAGGGCTAAGAGTCAACTGAGAAAATGCTCCTCCAGTTCCAGCATGAACTTGAATTCAAAAGCAAGCCGCGTTTTCTGATGTAGCGCCGACAAGAACAATGTATGCAGTATAAAGCCTAAAAGGCGCAATACTACAATGTATCCCAGTTTAGTACGACAGTTTTCGCAAATCGTCGTTCCATAATTTTTTCGATATCGCATATTCAAAATTAGTAAATAATAAATGTCATAGATGCATAAGTTAAATAACGCCTATATATATATATACATTTTGAATAAATATGATATAAGTCATTTTTTGACAATAATTTATAGTTCGCAGGACCATAATTCCGTGGGTATTTTTAACTATAATTTATTTATGTCCCCTCCACACACCCTATTTTATGGTAGAATTATGGTTGAATCAAGAGTTGAAATCGAATATTTGTGTAGTTATTTTGACATAAAGTGTAATAGAAGAGTTTTTATTAAAACGATTGAGTTTTTACTAAAACGATTGTCAGACTCACTGCTATTGTATAGTTCACAGAACCGTTTGAGGATTGTGACTCCAACAATAAACGTATGGTAGCCTGATTCACAATTTATCTGGTGGAATTCACTATATTTTTAGCCATTCAGAATAACTTATTTCGCTTGGTTATTTCAATCACATATTTATAGCAGCATCAACAAAAAAAAAGGTTGATCAAGACATAAATATGGTTAAGTGAACTAATAAAATTTAACTACACGAAATTTCACCATATACTATATATTTTTCTCTCAGTGTATGTCTTCGTACGGGATACGCATCCGTTCTCATAGTCCAGGTCCTCTGCTTCGTAGTTTCAGCCGTCCAGGTCCTCCGCTTCGTAATTCTCGTAGTCCAGGTCCTCCGCTACGTAGTTCTCGTAGTCCAGGTCCTCCACTACGTAGTTTCAATCGTTCAGGTCTAGAAATACGAAGCGGAGGACCTGAATGACTGAAACTACAAAGCGAAGGATCTGGACGTCTAAAATACGGAGCGGAGGATCTGGACAATTGAAATTACGAAGCGGAGGACCTAGATCACGAGAATTACGAAGCGGAGAGTCAGGACGTCGATAGGGCATGCGTATGCCATACAAAGATATCTTCAGGAGACGACGCCGTCATACTCATCCAGGAACCGGACCGAAACGTCGGACGATAAGAATCGATCCGAAAAAACAAAAAACTAAACATCGTTTTCTTGTTCCGGGCATGCTGAAATCGATAAATGAATAGATTCTGACATGTTACAATCGTCCCCGTCCGTGCCGTTACTTTCGTCCCCGGTCGCAGTTTTACAATTATCGGCCTGTTCTACCATTAAATGTGAATATTTTACAATTGCCCTTGTACGTTTTCGAAAGAGGGAAAAAAGTAGATTGTAAGTATACAAAATAACTAAACGTAACATCAACGGTTCGGCAGAAATGAAACAAAGAAAATGACAAGCAAAATTTAGTAACCTATATCGAAAAGACGTTTTCAATTCTCACATTGTCTGCTAGAAACTGAGGCAACTCATGAATTCGTCAAATGTAGATATTCTAAGCATAATTCAAACGCTTCACGTCAGCATGGCACCAAACCTTGTATATGGCAAAAATTACGAATGTTACAATTGACCCGTGTTACAATTGTCCCCAGTCTCCCCTACTGCCAATTATTTTTAAATTAAACCGGCCACAACGCTTGCTTTGCAAGATTGATTGCCTGATTGCCATTTTTGATACCACGTCTATATTCTATCCGTCACGAAAACACGGATTCATTTTACAACTGGTTAAATTTTGAATAGCGAAAAATTTTTCAATCGAACGATTCCGCTTTAATATTGTTGGTGGAACTAGAGGTGCAACGGAGTTGTTGTATACCTTCCGAGGTGCATAGATGGTATATGATTTATTATCAAAGTATAACCGTTCCGCTGTTCGGCCTTGCAGTCTATAAGTAAGTGTAACAGAGACTTTTTCCGCGTTAGACACTCATTATCTTCATATATGTATACATGTATGCATTGCAATACCGAGGTTAACACCTTGTCGTGGATTACTTGGTTGATTATCTTTGTATAATCCGTGAAGAAAAAAAAAAAATATACATATATATATATATATATATGTATATATATATATATGTGTACAGTGCGATTCTGTGGAAAATCACGAACCTAAAAGGTAGGCTTACGGGAAACGCCTGAATTGAGCGGATAATATACATCGACGATTGGGTTTAATTCATTTCGTGGGAAATAAAAACCAATCGTCGATGTTTAATCTGCTCAATTCAGGCGTTTCCCGGTAGCCGTGATTTTCCACAGAATCGCACTGTATATAACGCAACCGGCTTTATCGTTTTGACTGCGACGCATAAGAGGAAAAGGTTTCGGCTTTCTTTTTCGTTTCTTTTTTGATGTTGCTGTTGAAGTTGAGTAGGCTTACTTACGAAGTCCAATACGTCTTGGACTGAAATTGACCTCGAAATTGGGTCAGCAGTTAACCTACGTTAACTCCTGCAGGTGGCTACATGATGTAAGATGCGAGGCTTTCCAACAACAATAGATTTGTAGGTGACATTTAGTAGAATACCGGTCTAACCCAAGGTATCCGTGTACTTTTCGCCCAAAAAATGCAATTGGAGTTGTCTGGTCTGGAGTCTCCACTCCTCGATACTTGAACGATCAGTAATGAATGATTAGTCCGTTTTATCATTTCAGTTTCGTGTTTAGCGAGGTGTTTCAAGTATCTTCGTCGGAATTTCCAGGTGATTCTAACTTGTATTTAAATGTCCATAGCTTCCTTCGTAGCTTATCTCAACTAGTGCTTCAAGTGTCTTACGTACCTAGTTAATACGAGTATGTGCGTTTCAGCGTTTCTAGCTGATATCGCATAGCTAGTATATCTTAAGTGATTCTTAGTCAACAATTGTGCATTCTTACACGTTTTTCCTCGCGATTATCTCACGTATGTTTAGACGTTTTTAGCTCATTTTAGACTGATCAGCTCATAATTCATGGTCTGATGGCCGGTTTCACCAACGTCGAATAACTTCTTATTCATAGAATAAACGCTATTCATCGAATAAAAGTCGCAAATACAATGTAAAATAGTCTTTTGTTTTCAGTTTAATCTATGAATAAAGTTATTCGACGTTGGTGAAACCGGCCATGAGTAACTTATATAGTTTGCTACATGCTGTGACACTCGTCAATGCTTATATGCAAGATATAAGTCAATGTCGCCGCTGGCGACACGTGGCAATACAGACATAAACATATAAGGCATGTCGCGTGAAATGTACGGCCCTCTGATCTCACTTTTCTGAGTTTTTTACATTTCTTCTCAAGCCCATGAATTCTACGTGAAATTCTCCATGTATCTATACGTGTCATTAAATCATAGAGCCTCAAGTAGTAGGAATGATTATTAGCGATGTCTTCATTACCTCACTTTCCTATATCCTTACTACAATCTGAGTACAATCAGGAACAATTGACGATGGGTACAATTGCATTACCTACCTACAGCTGTGCAGAAATTACGCTCGGAAAATTTATTGACGTGATTGACTGCCTGCCTGTTTTGCATTCTGTCGTTATTTATTACGTACACAATTATATCACATTCTTTGTTTTCAATTTTTTTTTTTTTTCCTTGAATATAACTTTCTCGAAGTTATTTCCATCTACTCTCCACGTCTGCATTATACATATTTATGAATTAATATAAGTCAGACTTTTCGCTTGTTCCCTATATCAAACAACTGTTTCACCTATTTTCTTTCTTTCCCAAACATCATGAGCGATGGGCTCACGTTTATTTCTCAGATTGTTATAATAATTTATTGAGGAACTTTATGCGGTATAGAAAAAAATCCTTCATCTTCATCTTCATCTTCTTCTTCTTCTTCTTCTTTTTGTCAGAGTCCATCAATCTCTCAAATGATGAATGTCCGGTTATCTTTTTGCTTTCTTTTCTAATTGACCACTAATCAATTTCATCCGATTCGATCAGCAAATATTCGAATCTTCCGAAATGTTTTTATAGTCTGAGTCCATAGCCACTGCACTCTTTTCCTATTTTATCGCTGTGCTTATCGTGTTATAACTTATCGAGTGACGGAAGCTTATCTTTCACTCAACACGCGTGTAGGTACATGTCAACAGCTCCAGCTACCATAATGTAATTACTAATGCGAAGTCTGCGGTTGAGAAGTTTTCTCAAAAAACTTCTCGACTCTTAAAAAAAATATTAGGGATAAAAACGCGGTTTGCCAGGAACAGCATATTTTATTGTACAATTTTTCTGGATCGTGAGTGAGGAACTCATTTCTGATAATTATCTGGAAAAATATAGTCAGACTTGACTATTAGTACACATATTATACATTGCAAATTCTGAATACACTGGTTTTTCCGCCTTTTCATTTTACCCTTCCTCCCATGGGTTACTCTGCACCGGAGTAGAATTCCTCTACTTAATCATTTTCCGGGAATATTGGCCGTTGTTAAGGATGTTCCCAAGGAGCAGTCGTGCTCAACCTACAGAAAGATCCCCCATATGTAAACTAACATGTATACAATATAAAAATAGTTGAGGCGCAGTGCGCTTTTTCGCCCTGTCCCTGCACACGCGCAGAAATAGAAAAATAATCCTAGTGCGTCGTTTTGGGGATCTGGCAACGTTACATTCTTACAGTGACCGAGACACGACTTGTTTACGTTTCGTTGCAGTATTGTGGAGTATTCTTCGAGGTTATATTCCCTTCCCGCGTAGTGCGACGTCGTCAAATCTCTATCTTCTAATCACTAGGTTACATGAGGAAAGTTGAAAACGATCAAAAGTAGCTCATTTATAACCTATTTTATAAGAAAACGGATACCGCTTGCTATAGTTTTCTATACGGGACAATATTTGTCATATTCTCAATTAATGACTGTAAGTTTTTCAATACAGTCGTAAAAAAATTATCATTGTTATATCACAATACATCCGTTTCAACATAGGTCGGGTTAGGGTTCGTATGTTAAAAATGTAAATTTTAACAATAAAATCTCAAAATTTAGTGCCGCAAGGAGTATCGAAACTTTTTCTACGCATAAAGAACATGAATAAATACATATATTCAAATTTTCAAGATGATCGTAAGAAAGGTGATTTTCTTGGGAACGTCCTAAGCGGTTAATCATAAAGTCAATTCAGTCCGATGCTTATCTCAACTCTTACATAATGGCTGTTAAATATCAGTACTATATATATCATTAGCACATTTTCATGAATTTATAGGACATATCGTTGATGGCTTGTAGCATTCCAACATTTTTCAATGTTTGTATACGCGGTATGCAATGAGAAAACAGATGAAACAAAATTTCGGGACAGGCGGGCTAAAAAACTAGAGCGTTTTAGTTCTTGTGCATACAAGGTGTAAACTGTTCCTCATTTTTTGTTGCTCAGCTTGCCCAGGCGAAGAGAGGAAGTTGCTGGTGCTCCTAAATCCAAAATCGGGTCCAGGCCGAGCAAGAGAAACTTTCCAGCGTAGGGTCCACCCGATATTATCAGAAGCCGAAAGATCCTACGACATACACATCACGAAGTACCCAAATTACGCTAGGGACTTTGTCAGGTCGAAGGATATATACCAATGGAGTGGACTACTAATGGTCGGTGGAGACGGCATTGTTTTCGAAGTTGTTAATGGACTGTTCGAACGACCAGATTGGGAAAGAGCCATGCAGCAATTACCTTTAGGCATTATTCCATGCGGATCTGGAAACGGACTCGCCAAATCGATTGCGCATGGGAACCAGTGAGTATATTTCTCTTTCCGTTTCTTTTTACCCTGTCGAACTAAACCGAACAGTAACACAGCATCATTTACCATGAGAAATGTTGTGCTGTGTTACATGAGATTTCATCATTTGAAACTTTTGTCAATTTTGGACCGAGTAGCCGGAATAAAGTCATAGATTAGAGTCGCAAATCTCTTTTTGGAATAAAAATTATTGTAGGATTTTTTGCTACGGAACTTGTAGTATGTTCATATTTTGGAACATCCATCGCTGTACACTGAGAGAAAAATATGGTTGATTCCACCATAAGACCGGGTGTGTGGAGGTGACATCAATAAATTATACAGTCCGCTCTGATAATAGGGCCGGCTATGGGCGGTTAGGGGAGTATTTTTCCTGGAACTCGGGTACCCCCACTACTGACGCGCGTTCACTTCGTCGAAATTGACTTTGCACTCCGGTAATAGGGCCGCCGTGAAATTATATGCTATTTCATTGAGCGAACGTTCGGCCCTATTGACAGAGACGAATATGAATATCCGAGGTCAGTCAGTAGTGGGGGTTGAGCTCGAGCGAGAACCTGGGGAAGCGGACCTATTGATAGTGGCCCTATTATCGGAGCGGACTGTAGTTAAAAATACCCACTGTTATGTTATATACCTACTGTTTGGTTATTTCAATCATATATTTATACAGTCGGCTCTCGCAATAGGGCCGGTCATGGGGGTGTAGGGGAAGATAATTCCAAGAATTTCCGTTCCCCCACCAATAGTTGGTGTGCCGTCGCCGCGTTTGGCGTCGGGCGCTCACAATAAGGCCGCGCGCATGCGAGAGATAGAACATTTCGTGCAAACTGTTCATTTCTATTACCGGCCTTATTGCGAGCGTAGTCGAGAAAAGCGCGGCTATAATACCGGCAGGTAGAGTAGTGGGGGAAGCTGCTGAACGCTGTTTAGGGGAAGTGGCCCTATTGCGGGCGGCCCTATTGCGAGAGCCGGCTGTAGTAGCTTTGACAAAAAAAAAGGTTGCATTAGACATAAATATGGTTGAGTGAACTAATAAAATTTAACTACACAAAATTTCACCATATACTATATATTTTTCTCTCAGTGTACTGATTATTGTTAGACTTCGGGATTTTGCGGGCAATGCCAGCTGTCAATATACTGAAACGTTTCAGATTCTGATCTTTCATGAAATGATTGGAAGTGATTTGAAACCATTCGAAATGTCCGAAAATCTGGATAAATTTTGGCCCAGTTATTTGGCATTATTTAGAATCTTAAAAAATCTAATGAAATCTTTATAATCTCTAGAAATATTTTGATATACTATGAAATTGTTCGGAATAAGTCGAATTCTTTGAAAATATCCAGAAGTCTTAGTGAAATTTTTGTCAAATTAGTTGAAATCATCGTCTGGAAATCAATGAGATGTCGTGAAATTATTGAAGATCTTCGCGGAAATCTTTAAATTCGTATGAAATTCCTAAAATCTTTTCAAATTTGTAAAGTCACTTGAAATCCTCCGTAATGTTTCGAAAATACCATGAATTTATTTGAAATCTTGATATTCAATATATATACAGTGCGATTCTGTGGAAAATCACGCGCCTAACGGTAGGCTAACGGGAAACGCCTGAATTGAGCAGATCAAACATCGACGATTGGGTTTTATATATTTCGTGGGAAATAAAACCCAATCGTCGATGTTTGATCTGCTCAATTCAGGCGTTTCCCGTTAGCCTAGCTTTAGGTGCATAAGTTTCCACGGAATCGCACTATATGTGTACTAGGGTGTGTGTCTTCGAATTTTATTTCTCCGTGTCGCTTAATTGGTTCCAAATAAATTTGGAAGGAATTTCTGCCAAAGAATTTTCCTTAATTTTGATTGTAGGTAAGTGGTGCCAGTAAGCTCATTCTTTTTTCCATTTAAATAACATGATGGGGTTTTAGTGTAAGTTTGGTTATCACTTTTTTCTGAGCGTGCCGAGTCTTTAAAAAATCTGATCTTTAAAACGCTTCGCGTGCTTAAGACCCCAATTTTCACACATAATAAAATAAAATTTTGTACAATACTCGACGGAAAAACCTCTTCTGATCTCGTGTGATTGTAATACTCGCCTTCGGCTCGTGCTGCAACCTCACACTCGTCAGAAGAAGTTTTACCGCACTCGTATCGTAATGTACTATTGTAGTGAGATATTTTCACTGATTTCTAATAATTGTTTGTAATTAGTTGTTTGCGATTCGCCTATAATATTTTTTCTTCGAAACTGATGAATATGATCCAATGAAATTTTATATGGACCCTCTTCTTCACGAATGCCGTTTTAGCTGATTCGTGGAGATTTCCTCTCAAGCCTGTAACGAGAGGAAGAAATACCAAATGGCAGGTGAAAATGTAAACTAGTATAGATAATCCGTTGCGCGTCATTTAATGCGTCTCTTGGAAATCCCGGATCGTTTAATGCATAATGGTATCCCGTGTAGTTTCGGGTCCTTCTCATACCTGCGGTTATTCATAAACCGGTCTGTAAGCACTGCAAGGTCAATTTCAATAAAACTTCCAAGCGAATAATATGCGTTTCGACTAAAGTTCTTCCTGGAGTTTGGCGCCGAATGTCAATCCATGCAGACTTACGGAATTGAAGGATTTTTCTAATCGATTTCGATGCAATTGCATAGTTTTTGGGTTCCAAACCAGAATCCTTCGAGGCACATAACGAAGACATTTTATACTCAAAGAATAGAGCTCATTCGAAGTACAGCCGCAACGCATCTTGCTGCATGGGAAGAGTTACTAAGGGTATCAGGACTGGTATTAGAAGACATGCAATATGCTTCGTTACTCTTATCGGTAAGGCCTGTCGTTGAAAAGTTGAGTAACGAATAATTTGTTCGGAAATGTTTCGGTAGATTTTCACTTATTTCAACGCGTGGAGTGAGAGAAAACTATGTGAGTCGAACTTTGAACACAATTTCCCTGAAAAACCATGTCGTTCATGTCGTTACGGTCAACATGAAATCTCGAGACCCGTTACATGAATTTGGATTTAAAAAAAATGGCACACAGTGCAGCGTACTGCAGGGAGTCGCAAAAATGAACAACAGAAGATTTTCTTCCACAAGATGCAGAGGGGGGAAAATGGCGCTGCAAAATTCTACCCCCCGCGCATTATAGAGGATGTTGCACTCATTCTAAAACCCTGTTTTCTTGGTTTTTATTCCGTCTTCTTTTGAATGGTCTTTATCTTCATTCGTTAATTCAGAAACAGAATTCCGAAGAGATCTGTTCCTCGATGAAATACCATCTTCTTCGTAAATTAGTATTGTACGTTTTTGCCAATTGGAAGAACGGAAAACCGATTGCTTGGAATAATGCTTGAACGTCACAGAATTCTGTCATGGTGGGGAGTAGTCGATTGCATATTCAAGCACGATGAAAAGAACTATAGTTTAGGCATGCATAAAGAATACATAAAAAAATACCAATGGGTACTAATGATGAGAATTAATGAGGTACTAATGATCTAGTATTTCCGCGATAAGTGCTATTGAAAAACGCATCACCTGCACCCACCGATTGCTCCAGCAGTGCTCATCAGTGTCCAATAGGGTGGTTCAAAAAAGTCCTATGTTCTCAGATGTTGCTACTCATTCGTGAATAAGTTGTTTGTGATTTTTGAAAAATATTCCATTTTTTTGAGCTCCATAGGACAATATTTACTACTGCCTCATTGAAGTTAAAATTTCGAAATTTTGCCATTTTTGGCAATTTCAAAGTTCTCAGATCAAAGTGCTCATCCAGCCACCTCTAGCTTCTCATTCAATGAGCATTTTGGTTCAAGACGAGATTCGTACGATAATATTTAGTACTGCCTCGGAGACATTGGAGTTTTTTCGAAATTTATCGTTTTTCTAGAGATTCGATCGTCGGTTGTTGCTCATGAGACAGTTTTTTCTTACCATTATAAGGAAGAAGTACAAGCAGTTTGCAGTCTGCGGGACCATTTTTACTACTGCCTCATGTTGCTAATTTCACTTGAAGGAAAGTCGCCCTCGATGAGGCAGTAGTAAAAATGGTCCCGCAGACTGCAGACTGCTTATACTTCTTCCTTATAATGGTAAGCAAAAACTGTCTCATGAGCAACACCCGGCGATCGAATCTCTAGAAAAACGATAAATTTCGAAAAAACTCCAATGTCTCCGAGGCAGTACTAAATATTATCGTACGAATCTCGTCTTGAACAAAAATGCTCATTGGATGAGAAGCTAGAGGTAGCTGGATGAGCACTTTGATCTGAGAACTTTGAAATTGCCAAAAATGGCAAAATTTCGAAATTTCAATTTCAATGAGGCAGTAGTAAATATTGTCCTATAAAGCTCGAAAAAATGGAATATTTTTCAAAAATCACAAACAACATATTCACGAATGAGCAGCAACATCTGAGAACTTGGGTCTCTTTTGAACTACTCTAGTGTCCAATAGTAGTTTTCGCAAAAAACCGCAGGAAATCATCACTTCCAAACCTGAGCTGAACCAGGAATTCCGACGAAAATGCTAAATGGTTATTTTTATGGGGTAGAATAGGGGAGAAAATCGATCACCGATTCTGTGGGAAGGGTCGGTGCGGAACCCCGTTCACTTTAACTTCGACTGCCCTATGTAGGTATGGATTTGGATTTCTAACGGGCGCGCGCAAAGTTCGATTTTCCGTCCATGCACAGCTTTCGCAAAGTGCCCAAATCCCAGCATGGCTCGTATGAGCGTGCGGGAAAGTCATCTTGAGGAGTTTGCGCACACATTATTTAGCAAAATAGTATGTGCGCTCTCTAAATCTGAATCAGCGGAAATTCCGCTATTCTAATCAGTGAACGATATTTTCACTGGAAATCAGCGAACTCCGCTGTTTGAATCAGCGAGTCTCGCAGATTTGAATCTGTTTCAATTTCGAGACAGTGACATTTGTTTGTTCCTTGTCCTTCGGTCTTCTTTCGTCGCGTCAGTGAGGACTTTCTGTTACAACATTAGAACAGCACAAGCTAGGTAACGAAATACTTTATACAGATTCCAGTACGATTTACTTGATATACGATTTATACACACACCAGTATTTGAAGTATTTGACGCAAAGATAACCTCCATCAATTTGGGAAGCCGACTTCTTCCGTATGACCTAGGGTCTTATGACATCATTACTTGAATAGTCGTATTTTTTTTCAAGATACAATTACTATAATCTTCCCCGAAGACGTCATGAACGAGCCTTACGAACACGACGCTCGTGAAAATCATTCCATGCGAGATCTGGAATATTGTTTCACTGATTCAAATGTTGAAACTTTCACTGGTTGAATCAGTGAAGTAATTTTTCACTGATTCAAACAGCGATTAGTCGCTGATTCTCAGTGGTATACTTATAGCTATTTCAATCAGCGACTATTCGCTGACAATCAGCGACATTTCGCTGATTCAGATTTAGAGAGCGACAAGTCCGAATTGGTGATCATTAGTGATCACCAACTTTGCGTACTTGTTGCACAATGTACCATTGAAACACTGAACAATACGCCATGCGGTAAGATTTTCGATACATGCTGCAAAAATCGGCTCCTGCCATGTCTCCGCATCTATGAGGGATATCGTAGTATTGCGAGGCTCATTGGAAAGGCAATTATAGTGAGAGAAGGTTCTTTCAGATAGGAGGTTCTTAAGACTAAATAAATTAATATTGTAAAACTGTTTCATTATAGCTACATGAAAACAAGAAATGAATAATTGGATCTTATCCAATGCATAAAATGTTTATTGATTTCTTCATCATCTGAAGAACGATATCTACATCAATGAAAGTCAAATATCCGAGTCTCTTGTTTTCAGAGAACCATTCGACCTGAATCCAATGCTTATCAGCACCTTATCAGTCGTTAAGTGTAAAAAGAAGCCTATGGACCTGGTGCGAGTTGAAACGAGGAACCAGGTAACTATTTCCCCATTTCATCGGAGTATCAAACTTCTGTAATTTATTTCTGTAACTAAAATAACGATATCGATTATCATCGTGTGTTTCAGATAATGTTCTCATTCCTCTCCGTTGGCTGGGGATTAATATCAGATATTGATATCGAGAGTGAACGACTCCGGGCTATCGGTGGTCAGAGGTTTACAATTTGGAGCGTTGCGCGAATCATTGGACTTCGAACTTATAAGGGTAAAGTGTCATATCTGGCTTGTGACAAACTACCCCTGTTGGAAAACGGCGCTAACGAAAACGGCTTCCAAAAAGACTGTATGCAGGGGGACACGGGGAAAATTTCTCATTCAAAAAGTTACGGAGACGATCTTGACCGGTAATTATATAATCACGAAAGATTTAATAAAATATTCGAAGGATTTGTGAAATCGTATAGTGAAATTCTTGAAAAATTTTCATGAAATGCGAGAAATCGAGCGAAAATATGTGGAATGCACCAAATGATTATTCATCGAATTCAAGAGAAGTCCGTAAAATCTTTGACAGAGAAGTTTGTGCAATTGAAGAAAAGGAGAAATCGTCGTGAAATTTTTGAGAATTCTTCATAAATTTCAGATAATTCCAGAAAGATTGAAAAGCCTTGAAATTATTAAGAATTTTTCGTAAAAACTGACAAACCTCAAAACAATTTGTATAATGCAAAGAAAGTCATTCATTAACTCTGTCGAAATGTCGAATCCCAAAGGAATCTGGTAGAACTCGCAGTAGTTCTCGTCAAGTTCACAGAGAAATTATTGCAATCCCACAAAAAATCGAAAAGGCTCTGATTTAATCCTCCAGGAATTAATAAAATACCATTAAAATTTGAGATAATTATCCATAAATTCGCAGGGAAGTCTCCGAAAAGGTCAGGAATCCTATGAGAATAATTGATATTAGAAATCTGTGCAATCTTCAAAACTCCAATTATTGTTATTCGCAAAATCTTTGTCATATCTTTTGAGTCGGATGAAATTTTGAAAATCTCATAACACAATGTTTGAAAATGCTGTTCAATCCATTGAATGCTTGTTCGATTCGAAAATGTTTGTTCTCTAAATGAAACAATCACAGTGTCTCGAGTTTTTTCGTGACCGAATTTCGGTGGAAAAGGAAAGGGAAATGCACGCAATTGCAACTAAACTGATTTAAAAAAAATTATTCCGGTACTTTCAGGTACGGGGGTCTCTGCGAGTCGAGAAGCTACCACGACGCGTTAGACAATGATCAATTGAGCGGCACACACGATAGATTAAACAATCTAAGGTCTACCGAGGATGAAGTTATCACAGAGAGTTTGGCTTTGGAAACCGATACCCATAGTAGACGGAGATTAGACAGCTTTTATTCCGCTACTTCGAGGAGATCAACTTATTACAGTGCCGGAGGCGTGTCCAGTTATCAAAGTTTCAATGATTCCCAAGACACGGACTTAGGTATTATAAAGAAACACTAATATTCAAACATATTATCGGCACATAAGAAACCCCCACCTACGAATGAATCTCGCGCCTTCAATTCTGGCTAATAGATAAATATTTCGAAAATCTGTTGTATGGAAATGGTTCCTTGGATAAAAATGTTGTGCGTGAATTAGTTGCCTGAATTAGTTGTAATGAAATATTGATAAAATCTCATCGTAACAGCTATGACACACGAATGTATTCACTGCCACAATAAACATGGCCGCCGCGTTAGACGACTGGAAGAACATTTTGGCGATATAATGATTTCTTGCACTCGCTGGGTATCGAGGACCATTTCACGTACAACAATATCACGGCAGAAACAATTTAATCACAATTCTAAGTCGGAAAGCAATCCGAATTCCGAAAATTTAAAGAGCGAAAATTCGTAGCCGATAACGAACTCCGTGTTAGAGCCCATAACTGTGTAGTTCAAAGAATTAACACGTAGTTAGCGCTAGTTTGATGCGTGATGTGTTTATCCATACAGAAACAATATACGACCAACGAAATCCTACTTTAGTATGCTGCATTGATATTATCACATAAAACTGCGCCTTTTATGTTGTTGTGATGAAAAATTACACTATCTCCAAATAATAAGAACTGTTATTCATTTTCTAGGCAGAGGCGATGTGGATACTCGCGTTATGTACGGCCCTGCATCTAACTTGCCGGCATTAACTGCTGCACTACCTTCAACATGGACTCAGATCGAAGGTTCGCATCAATATACGAGTTTAACATTAAGCTTCGTTCTGACTTTCACTATGCGGTAGTAAATCTCAATAAACTGAAGCGAATTGCTGGATGTATTTTTCATGACCATGATTTTTTCATGATTTTCTAAATAAATAAAATAAATAAATAAATAAAATGAGTTTGGAGCACAGTGAACACTTTCCGATTCTTTTCAATCCGAAATTTAAAAAATATCGAATGAGACTATATAATTAGTTTTAGTTCATTGATACGGAATAATCGCATTTTAAGAATTATTCGTGACAAAATCTTAGGAATTCAGTTGATTGAGTTTGTTACATTTTCAATTTCTAGGTGATTTCATAATGGTTCATGCTTCCTATCAATCCCACCTCGGACAGGATTTCCTTTTCGCACCTTGTGCCAAATTAGCTGATGGTATAATCTGGCTCCTCATTATCAGGGCCGGAATTACCAGGGCACATCTTTTGCAGGTAATATGTAAACACTTCTCTTATTACTTCATTTTTCAGTCAGTATTCATCCACAAATCGCGACTAAGGTTTTACAGTTACAGTTTCACATACCCACGAACCGTGGAACGTGTGGTTACTCCATTATCCATCAATAGCTGATTTAAAATATTGGAATAGTTTATGAGCAATCGATGTAAGGCAATAACTTTTCTAAAGATCTTATAAAATCGATAAAATTATCAAGAAACTATAAATGCAACGGTTCAGGGATCATGGATTTATACCAAATTCATTCACAATACCTATATGAAATATCTTTTGGATTTCTCAGGATTTCACAAATCGCATCTATGTCATTGAAATATTCCAGAGAAGCCCCCATAAAAATTCAATAAAATTCATCAAATCGTTGATGAATTATTGAAATTCGAGCAAATATCTAAAACAGTTCAAGAAATCTTTGGAAATTTAGAGTTAAAATTTAAATATCACCATTTCAAAGAGTGTTTGTTGAACTTTAGAGCAAACAACAAATTTCGAATCTTCCATAGCAACTTTGTGTCTAGCTTTTAATTTCCCAGATTCAAAAACAGTTTGAAACAAATTTGGTCATTTTTGTTTCTCCTTCGCAGTTCTTATTGGGTTTGAGCAACGGTTCGCACCTCACGTGCCCAGGAGTGGAGATGATTCCTGTAAAAGCATTCCGAATCGAGCCAGCCGAAGGTCTAGTCGGTTATCTAACAGTGGATGGAGAAGTCGTAGACTATGGACCTCTTCAAGCTGAAGTATTTCCGTCGCTAGCTAATGTGATGAGCACTTGATTTACTGCGAATTATTAGATAGATAATAGTAATAGAGACTAGCGGTGGACTCTGCAATGGTTATACAGTATATGAATATTCCTTTCCATTGATGAGTTGTTGTAGTTAATATTTCCAAGCTCTCATTCATTACCAGCTGTTACATCATTAAATAGTCAATATCTCTTCAAAGACAATTATTAATATTAATGACTTATGATAGTACTAATTCTCTATTGACTAATAAATAGATGCAAAGGTTGTGAGGGATGATAATCTAGTATAATATAATATGAAAATTATTGAATAATGTTAATTTTTCGAATGAGTAGGAAAGTTGTATAATTTTGTTGTCTCTCCTTTCTGTGAAATTGGCAATTGGAGTATTGGTGAAAAATCAGTCGCATCAATTTGATTACGGCTATTTTTTGAATAAAAAAAGTTTTAAAATTATGTGTCTGATTTGTTCGAATTAACGAATTGATCTTATCATTTTCGAATGTCGATTTGTATCGATGATTATATTATTGATTTAAGAAAAACATAAGATAACATCAATGAATTAGACAGCTTCTTTATAATGTGAAGATGATCGTTCCTGCTTCGAAAGCTGTAATTTTCCTTCCAAAATATAAATTACATTCCCTGCAAGGTTTGAGATAATAAATTAGTTTAGTATTATTATCGATATATCTACATAGCATGATAAGTTGCGTTATTATATGATTAGTATTCAATTATTAGGGCTGATTAGATATTTTATAGACCATATAATACAATACTGCGTATATATACATATTTAGTATAATTAACAATTCCGTAAAAAAGTTCGTGTTACAACTACGCGAGGTCAATAAATAAATAAAAACAAATATACATATACATATATATGCGAATTATTATCTATATTATATATATATATAATATAGATATGTTAGATTTAGGATAATAAGACGCGTTTAGAAAGTACGCTTGGCATAATAAGGCATATAAGTTTTGTATATCAAGCCGTTATTATTATACGTACTACGTACCGTTAGAGTTTTTTTCGCCACACACACACACATGTCTATATGTATTAAGGTGTACTAAAAAAGAATTCAAACGCGCATCTAAATTCCGGTAGAGTACCTCAAACAGAATATCTCAGCCAGATATGAGCTCTTAAGGGGGACAGTACTGAAAATTGAAAAAAAAACATTTTTAATTTTTTCACTACTCAAAATGCTTCAATCAAAAATCGCCTCCAGCAGTTTTTAGATATTAGTAGTATGTATATTGGAAAAAAATATAAACCTTCTGCGATGAAAGTGTATGCGCAAGGAACCTTTCGCAGAAGATTTTCTTGGAACCACTGCGAAAGGTTCCTTGCGCATACACTTGCATCGCAAAAGGTTTATATTTTTTTCAAATACACATACTACTAATATCTAAAAACTGCTGGAGGCGATTTTTGATTGAACCATTTTGAGTAGTGGAAAAAATAAAAAAATGTTTTTTCACAAATTTTCAGTACTGTCCCCCCTTAATATTGATATGTATTTAGAACTGCCTATTTTAGTTTCTCCATTTTCCATTTGAATAACGCTTAAAATAAATCGCAAAAATTTTGAATTTTTTTTCAACCGCGCATAAAAATTTTGGTAGAGCATCTCAATAGAATATTTCAGACAAATATGAGCTCTCAATATTGATATTTAGAGGTGCCTATTTCATTTTTTCCATTTTAAGATTTTTTTTTTCATGTTATTCAAATGGAGAATGGGAAAAATAAAATGGCCACCTCTAAATATCAATTTTAAGAGCTCATATTTGGCTGAGATATTCTATTTGAGATGCTCTACTAAAATTTGGAGGCGCGTTTGAATTTTTTTATTTTTGTACACCCTAATTCATATACAGGGTGATTCAGAATTCACGACGAATCACTTGAGGGGTTAGTCCTTCTCAAAATTGGGATCGAAAGTTCCTCAGCCATTCGTCCGAAAAATAATTTTTTTTCCTTGGAAAAACATTTTTCCGACAAACGAATTTTTTTTCAACAATTTTTTTTTTTCTCCTATGTCATTTGTCAATTTTAAAAAATCTCAAATGATGTTAACGAGTGCAGTTTTTCCGATATTAGATAGTATTCTCGGTGAAAGTGTCTTATTTGGTGGAAAATCTTTAAAAAAATGTGTTATGGTTCCAAGGAAAAAAATGATTTTTCGGAAAAATGGCTGAGGAACTTTCGATCCCAATTTTGACAAGGATCAACTCCTCGAGAGATTCGTTACGAATTCTGAATCACCCTGTATATATATATGTGTGTGTGATTGCGCGCGGTGTGATTGTGATTGTTATCGTTTTTTAAAGGCAATTTTTTACCAAACAAATGAGATAAATAGGTATAGTAATTAATAAATAACCCAGGTGTCGAATTTGGGAGAGTATTGATATGTGCATATTATCGGATATTATATACAATAAGAGCTACTGAGCAGCTGATAATCAATATACTATCATTTAGAGCTCAATTAATAATGTATACTATGATAATTAATACTAATTTCCGAATGATTTTAAGATCCCAACCTGTTGTCATGATTATTTATTGTTTTTCTTTACCGATTGGAATCTTATAGCTCTGCAGTTCGATGTGTGCATAAATATGTATACATGTATAAAAAATATATTAGCGAATATTTAAGTGAGTCGAACGAAATATATCATGCCGATAAATAGAAGCTGCAAGGCCGATGCTAGGGTGCAGTTTTCTTCAGTTTAAACTTCTTATTAGCAGATTTGAATGTAAATATAAAATGTGGAGCTACACTTAGGTATCATAACATAACAGTCGTTATTAGTATTGAATTGGAGATAGATACTTGGCTCAATAATGATTAAATAATGTGTATACATGTTTGAAATCAGCGTTAGTACGCAGTAATACCGTTTTCATAACATCTGCTCTGAAACGTCAGCTTTCAGTGCCTGTTTCGCGAGTCGAAACAAGCTAATTTCATGCG
Source organism: Tenthredo livida (assembly GCA_963992785.1). Lineage (NCBI taxonomy): Eukaryota > Metazoa > Arthropoda > Insecta > Hymenoptera > Tenthredinidae > Tenthredo > Tenthredo livida. The sequence goes on from OZ023067.1 coordinate 20,578,932, forward strand.
AATGCCGCGAAAAGCTGTGACGTATGCTTCCATCGCGATTTCAATGTATTAGCGGTCTGGAAGCAGCGTTGCTTTCGTCCCATGGGAAGAAAGCAACTGCTTTCGTCCCTTGCAGTTGCTTTCTTCCCATGGGAGGGAAGCAATTTGAAACCTGAAGTTTTTTGCAAATGTTATGAAAAACATAGTGTGTGACACGGGATGAAACATGAATGCAGGCACGGGTGATGTCAGCCCTCGCCTTCGGCTTCGGGCTGACAACTTCACCCTGGCCTGCATTCACACTGTTTCATCCCTTGTTACACAATATACTATTGAATGAATATTTGAAATGTCAACATCAACGCGTTTCAATCCTAGAATTATTATACGTATACAATATATCGCCTAGTTTTTTTTCTCTCTCTCTCTCTTTCTCTCTCTCTTTCTTGTTACTTACCGCAGTTCAGAAATCGGAAAACTAACTAAATCGGAATTAATTAGTAGATTCGATGGTAGAGGATGGAAAGAATTGTAATTAGTTATAAATAAAACGGTGGTTTGGTAGCTGTCTCATTAAAAATGGAACAGCTACGTAACAGTATTGTGGTTTTTAATTTAAAAATACTCCTCATAATATATAAAGTATATATCGCATAATGTTACAGAATGTAATTATTCGTTTGATATGTTTCTATTTTTTCAAAAAACAATTAGGAGAAAGAAAAAAAAAGTATTAATATAAAACAATATAATATAAAATAACGCCATGCTGGCACTTTATGCTCATGTTGTCACAATTATTATTATATATTGAAAAAGTATATGAATAAAAATTTAAAATTTATTACGTTAATACATTATTATTATTTTATACATGAGCTGCATTCATTCCTCACCCTTAATTAACTCTGTTACATCCATATTCAATTATTATTAAAAAATTTAGACTAGATGTTATAATTGACGCTCGCAAAAAAAAAAAAAAAAAAAAAAAAAGAGACGAAATATATACCTCAATATCAAGAAATTCCTCGAATATCTGCAACTACGCAATGAAAATTAGAAGAAAAAAAAACCACAAAACATAGAAGATTTGTTCGAAAAAAAAGTCTACACCGCGAATGCCTTACAGATTTTTCGTCATCGATGCGACTTCTTCAAGTCCTTATAGTATTTTCCTGTTAATTTTTATTTATTTCTCTCTTTTCTCCATAACGTACACATTCTTTTTGGGAAATATATGTAAGTATATCAATAACGTATATCATACATGTAATTTATGCACAAGATGATACATAATATATTTATTTAGGATTATACAAATAATAATAATAATGATGTAACTAATATTTGATTTATTACAACGTATATCGGATCATTATTATATGTACAAGTTCAGATGCATTTCATTCACCATATGACATCAGTTATGTACAGCTTAGCAAGGAAAAAAGAAAATAAAAAATTAGAATAAAATGAAAAGAAAAAAAGAAAAAAAAAATTAATAATGATAATAATAATAGAAAATAAACGAGCTACAGCTATATGATCCATTATAATAATAATGAGCAAAATTTTCAATAATGTACACTTTGATAAGAAAAAGAATTGCAATTTCCTAATATATACGTTTATAGCTGGGATACTATATGTAATTATATTTAGTAGATATTCGTTAAAATTATGTATAATTATGTATACTAAAAAGACACAGTGCGAATCGTCAGAATGAAACTATAAATATTTAGCTGCGATATCATTCATATGGGGACCATTTTAGATCGGAATAATGCATGCCCCAATCCTATCGATGCTACGGTTTTATTAGGTTTTTGTATCAGCGATTCTTGGATCTCGTGATATATGTATAAGGCAGCACCATGGATTAGTTGATCTCCAATTCACTCGAATAGCTGATTTCAATCTCAGTCCAGGCCATCGGATATATTCGTTTCAAGAGAGTACATACACACCTTGGAAATCATTCGTTTTTCAAATCGCTGCTACGCTGACAAGAAATATTACATTGACTCAGTTTTTTCGCGGTTGATTACTGGTATTCTTAGACATGTTCGAAATTATTTGAGATTTTATGCAACGAAGAAAAAATGGTCGCAATATTTTTCGTCGAGACTTCTTAGAATTTCGAGGGATCTCATCATTTTAGAATATCTCCTTCAAATTTTGAAAAGTTTCAATGAAGTTTCAATTTATGTAAAGCAGTCTACACGAAGTCTGTTAAATCTCAAATAGACACTAATTACCTATGTCTCGAAATAATAGCAATTAGGTGTGAAAATACCAAATCAATAGAATATTTCTTCGAAGCGTAATAGTGATGTGAAGAACATTATTTCCACTCACTCAAAGAACACCAATTCGCGCTATTTGCGTCTCTATCTCTTGTGTCAAGCGATGCACAGGGGATAATATATCCTTGCTGCGATTGATATATACAACTAGTTATCCCTATAGTATATATGTATATTAGACTGACAGTTATTTTGGCTTCCGACGAAATGTTTCGCTCCGAGTACATGAATGGGTTCCAAATAAATAAAAAAAAGCCTCCCCAAATTTTAGCCCTTAATTTTAATATTAAGGGGTGCCGACAGCCCCTTACTTTTTCCCACTTAAATAACATGGGCTTTTTGACTGTTTTAATCAAATTTTTTCTACAAGGCCCAATTATTCGTCAAAAGATCTAAGATTCAGCAACAATGTCGGTGATGATACTCTCTTCCAGTAAAACAAAATGTGTCCACATCCATTCGGAATTCCATGTTGGTTCCCATCCCTATCTTATTGTGAGACTTCGACCGAAGCGAAAAAATTGTTCTTTCTTACAAAGTTGTTGAATATTCTTCGTCAATGTTGTACCTCATCAACTCATTGGAATGTGTAGCTCGCATTCATGTTCATAACTTCGAACATCGCCCCCATTCCCTAAAAATTGTACTAAAAATGGTGGGAAAATTTAAAAAAAAATGGTTTGGCTACATAAATGATCTGTTTTCAACAGAAGGGTTACAAAAATTTTATTTTTTATTTTTCTACATTCTTCTTCGGTACATTCTTTACCTCACCCCCACCCACAAGAATTGGAAAAATCGCTATCCAATGTTATCGATTTTGGTTGACGCGTTATTCGATGTAGCGAGCGTTTTCGACGAAACAAAACGCCCTCCTCCCTGCGGCCAAAGCAACACAGGCGCGTATCGCGTAAGTGAGTCTCCGCCGGGATTTTTCCAATTTTTGTGGGTAGGGGTGAGGTAAAGAATGTACCGAAGAAGAATGTAGAAAAATAAAAAATAAAATTTTTGTAACCCTTCTGTTGAAAACAGATCATTTATGTAGCCAAACCATTTTTTTTTAATTTACCCACCATTTTTAGTACAATTTTTAGGGGATGGGGGTGATGTTCGAAGTTATGAATATGAATGCGAGCTACACAGTCCGATGAGTTGATGAGGTACAACATTGACGAAGAATATTCAACAACTTTGTAGGAAAGAACAATTTTTTTGCTTCGGTCGAAGTCTCACAATAAGATAGGGATGGGAACCAACATGGAATTCCGAATGGATGTGGACACATTTTGTTTTACTGGAAGAGAGTATCATCACCGACATTGTTGCTGAATCTTAGATCTTTTGACGAATAATTGGGCCTTGTAGAAAAAAATTGATTAAAACAGTCAAAAAGCCCATGTTATTTAAGTGGGAAAGAGTAAGGGGATGTCGGCACCCCTTAATATTAAAATTAAGGGCTAAAATTTGGGGAGGCTTTTTTTTATTTATTTGGAACCCATTCATGTACTCGGAGCGAAACATTTCGTCGGAAGCCAAAATAACTGTCAGTCTAATGTATATGTATACCGTGAAGTTTTAAGGAAGCGGAACGATGGGCGTGCTATAGTTCGACCAACACACGCTCGCGTTGCGTACGTGGGCTTCTACTCGCAGTCACTGGCAGCTCACGTACGCAACGCGAGCGTGTGTTGGTCGAACTATAGCACGCCCATCGTTCCGCTTCCTCAAAACTTCACGGTATGTATATGTATATGTATATGTATAATGTATATGTATATCTATATTTATACCTTTTTATCAATTCTACCAACTTACGACTAAATTTCAAATTATTGTTATAAATATTCTTTAATAATATAAGAATAATCGGTGCCCACTATGTTTTCTGCAATCGAAGATATATAATTATCAAAATTCTAGAAAATTATTTGGGTTCAAGTATAAAGTATGATTATAGTAGGGGCGCGTTGAGATTGGGAAAGCCTAAATTCACACGTATAATATCTATACACAACAAGATAGTAACGCAGTTTCACACGTTAGTAATTTGAATCACGTATTTATCATTAGATTATTACTGTTTAGTCCGTTGAACTGATCCATCGTCTTCAGAAACAAATTTGATGGTGTTATAATTCGACTGAGCGAGCGAGTCTCTTCCTTTATCTGTTCAAGTTTACTTTCACGTCAATATACAGTTTTATATAATTCTTTCACAGCTGTTGTTATGTACACACGTGAAGATTTAAAGAATTCAGTCGGGTCTCTCCCCTGCACCGGATCTGATTACAAATCCCGAAACTCTATAATCACCATGCAATTAAGCCAAATTTGATCCGTTACAGAATTTGCCATCAGCTTATCGGCAGTGCGTGGAGTGAAATCCTATAGTGTAATTTAGTTCATATAATCTAATTGGCCGTAAAATTCTTAACGAACTTAGCTCTGTTCTTCTCTCTTTTGTCTAAGACTCCTTATACAGAAAAAAAAGAAAAAAAAAAGAGATCTGCGATTACACAAGGTGCACTGGATAAGCGCGAGACTGTTCAAGATGTTGCCGGGATAAGCACATGGCACGAACTTTCAGTATATTGAAATATTTTCAAGTTTTCCCTGAAATGTTTTAAAGTCAGAAGCTCGAGTACTCTCAAAATCCACTCTGTGCACCACGATCCTTAAATTTTGTTGATTTCTGAGGCTTAATTGTAGGCCAGAATAAAAATTTTCTACCAGCAGAAACGATCGACTTTTACTAAAACGTTAGTTTCATAACGTGTCTGATTATAGATGATCAGCATTCACGGGATGATTGTAATGTAATGATTTCTTCATTTTCATTAATCCGACAATCTCAATTCCGTGAATATAAATCAAGCATATAGAGTCATGGCTGCATGTCCGTATTATTGCTGCTACCTAACTGGCGAGACTCAGCGAATCTATATTAGCCAATAAGTCCCTAACGTCACCCTGAATTTGATCCGAAGTACTGGACAGAGATAATCTGGAACAAAATGTGCTCAAGGCTTCGACTTGTTCTTTGGCATCTTTCTGCCTTTGCAAATAAACCAACAACATTTTGATAACGTTGTGTATTTCATCTTTCACTCTGTTCATGTCTGAACCTTTGCAATTCTGCAATAATTTCAGTTTAGTTTGAGCTAATTGGAGCGGATTGTGACCGTGCTGGTCCGACGAAAGGACGTCTGTTCCTGCCTTCAACAGGAGAGTTACAACCGCTATTTTACTCGTTACAGCAGCTAGGTGGAGAGGCGTGTTTCCTAGGCAGTCGCGTTGATTAGGATCTGCGCCGTGCTCCAACAAGAGACGCACAGCGTCGGTGTAACCTCTGAATATTCAGGGAAAAGATATTCTCAATCAGGAGATGAGATCAGTTTAAGATATGATAATTTTGTTCTCAAATCAGCGGTACGCTGTGAAAAAATATTCTATTCCCTCGGTGTTTCGACAGCTGACTACTTGCATTTCAAGACATAATTACAAATTGTTTCCGATGATTGTTCGAATATTCTGAAATGATGTCATCTCGAGGTATTCGCTGTGTGCAGAGCCATACTATAGCGGCTGAGAACGACTTAGAGCGCCCATGGCGGCGAGAAATACGAATTTTGCTGGACTCGCGTACCAATAGAAAATAACGAATATGAACGTTCTTTTATTAAAATTACATCAACAACGTATCGCGTATGTGAATAAATGCTAGCTAGTCCAACAAGATATGCTGCATATGCGGCTTTCTGCACACAGCGAATACCAATGATATACTGTGTATAGAGAGATAAGTTTTTTAAAAATGGCTTGAAATCAAAAATTTTCGTATCTCAAAAGTTTCAGTGAATGAATCTATGTAATGCCAAGTCCCCGAAATCTCACGAGTCAATGAAATACTTCTTCACAGCATAGCAGTGATTTGAAAAATCTTATTTCCAAAGCGTATCGTAATGCATTGATAATCTGGCGGATTAGACAACCTGGAAGATGCTAGGTGAAGCGGCGATCTTCCCTGATCGTCATAGTTGTTGGGAAACACTCCGCTCATCAGTAATCGTCTCATCATTTCAATGTTGTTGGTTGCAGCAGCCAGTCTCATCTTTCTTTCGTCTATAAGCCCGTGAAAATCTCGCCATGTCTTTCGCTCCAAATCTCTTCTTCTTCGCCAGGTGTTCATTCTACACATCTTCCTGTTATTCTTCTCTGATACTACTGTAATACACCAAAATAAAACAACTATCGTATTTAACTTTTTCAGGGCTACATTGAACTACATACTTGTGCTGCTCTTTCTTGTTCATCATGTGGGGGTAAGGGAATGGATACACTAATACTCGTGGTTGCTGAGAATTTGGAATGACGAATACTCAAAGAGCATTATTTGTTTGATGAAAAAGATTTATTCTATATTTAAGATTATTATAAGTTTCTAACGATGAACATTCATGGTTAATTCAAATGTAGTCTAAACGCCTATATAGCACCCATTATAATCTGCTAAGTCTGGTAACTTCGGGCACTAGGGATTGACAAGGCCAAACGTGTTCTGAGTTTCATTCTACTGATTCTATAGGTCGGAAAATATACGAGACACTAATTGCGAGTAACAACTCTAGGGGTTTTCCACTATTGAAATCTTGGTGATCATCTGAAATATTCTGAAATCTCGGAAAAGCTTTTGAAACCTTTGAAAATCGTGTGGGAAAAGTCTTTTGAAATTCTTGAAATCATTTGAAGGCTTTGCAATCTTCTGGGATTGCATGAAATCTTTGGAAATTTAATGGAATCATGTGGAATCTCGTGAAAGATTTTGGAATCCTTGAAATATTCAGAAGTTCTCTACAAGTCCAAATCTATTGAAATCTTTTGAAATATTTGAAATCAACTAAAATCCCAGAAAAAACTTTCATAACATTTGTTGAAATTCTCTAAATTATGTAAAATCTTTGGAATCGTCTGCAATCACATGAGAACATCTCAAATCTTTTAGAATCATGTGAAATCTTGTAAAATCATTCGGATAATATAAAATCTTGAAAACATGTTGTGTATGCAGAGAACATGTGAGTTCTTCATGCGTCTGCAGGGGTGAAAGTCTATTGAGGTCCTGCACCCACGTATTAATAACTGGTCAGAGAATGATTGGAAGCATCCTACGTCGAGCAGAAATCTCTACACGCCTTTTGGTATGAATTCTCTCAATATAACCAATATAATGGGTATCATAGGGCCTAGTTGCTGTATTGCAATAAGGAAACGGCATCATCGATTCCTCGACATTTTACTACTGGGTGAAATGCAGACTATGATATTGTGACTAATGACTCTCTCCGAACTTAATATATAACGACTCTTCCATACCGCAGAAAAGAAATTGAGACACTGAAAACTCACTCATTTTATTAGCTTCAAGTTGTGTGTTCAACAGCTGACCGTTCCCTGCGTATATATCCTCTATGTACATATGTGGTATGCGGAATTCCAGTACCTGAAATAATATGATCTCTTATAATGAGTATAGATCACTTGTTAAGCATTCTCATCGCATTACCTTGGTCGGTTCTGCATTAGCGTGTAAAACCAATGGCCCCGATGTACTTGGTAGGGAGGTGCTTTGACCATCGGCATTGTTAGTTAGACCTGGACGAATGGATGCGATGGGTAATCCAAGTGGCTTATGGGGGCCAGCAAGGTCCTGATTTGAATTGTTTGTGATGTTCGATACAGCAGCAGCGGCAGCAGCTATGTTATTATCGTGTGTAACAGAGCTGTCGTTAGAATCGTTGCCAGTTTCAACGCCGGAATCGACGGACGTCATTTTATCGCATTTGTGGTAAGTATCAATCGCCTAGTTATTCGTAGTGTGTGATATTGGAGGTTTTTATTTGATTAGATCTTTTTAAGTAATGATATGCTGCTCATGACCGAACTCGCACCATCTAGATGGCAACATTATACATACAAGTTAATGGGTACGTTACGCGGTCTTTTCAACAGTACCTATAATACAATTTACGATATTGAGGGATACACGCAAATATATTACTAATAACGAAAATAATAACAGCTGTGAAGCAGGCTACGGCAGCTGTCAATAATTATACAGCTGACCATCTGAGGGGAGAGGATTACTAGAAATTTCTTATTGGCAGGGGTGCCAACAATCAGACGCGTGGCGCGACATTCGAAATTCAATTTAAGGTGAAATGAAAGATGAATTATACACCTCGAATTTCTGGCAGCCCGTTTCCTGCTACTGAAATTGATATCAGTGACGCAAAAAAGTGCACGGATCAGGGCATGATGCTCTTGGATTTCCAAAAAGCGAAAATGTTTCGGGTGTTTTCATATTAATTATCAAGTACAACGTCAGCAACAACGATTATTCGTTACAGAGCACTCTTGATAAAAATCTGTACATTTTATTTTCGCTTTTAGGAAATCCAAAAGCATCATGCCCTGATCCGTGTACTTTTTTGCGTCACTGACATCAATTTCACATCGATCGGATGTGTTTTATGATCTTATGTTCGTACAGAAATTGCGAATCTGAACTTTCTCAAAATCATTATTATAATAGATTGCGAATAATTCTTATCAAATTATATGGAAAGAAGCCTCGACTTGAACTTGCGAGAATTCGAGAGATGAAAAAATGAAATTATCCGATTCACCCAGTGTAGAAATGTCAGTTCTTGACGAGGTTACGGTTGACTCATGAACAGGAAATTTCAAAATTTTAAGAAAATCATGATTCTCGGTATTTTAGAACAATTGTATTATATTGAATGTTGACATATGGGGGAAGGGGTTGAAGTGCGATTTAACAGGCAATTTAACAGGCTGTTAGAGATCTGATTTTTAATACTTGTTAATTATATTACAATAATAAAATATAGGCTGAATCGATACTCGCGTCGAAATGCATGACTTAGAACTATAACAAAGTAAAAAAATTCACATTGTGAAATAAGTCTTTTCTCCCCAAATTACAGAAATCACAAATAATCCAGGATAACTCAGTTTTTCGTTATATCTGGTGCCTCTGCTGGTTCATTTTTTTTATAAACCTCTTTGTACACCAGTTCCTGCATTTGGATCCTCAGCCACATTCTTTTCTCGGCTGGTAGGGTTCGAATGTGAGGAAGTAGACTCATTAGGAAATAGTAGTTATCGTCGCAACGGACTCCTTCAAGGGGATCTACGCTCAAACTGATATTCGAATCTGATCCACCCATCAGTACTTGTTCAGGGGAAATGTTCTGCAGCATCATTTCATTATCCGCAAAATTTTGCGCGACATTTTGGAACTCTAAATGTCCGAAACTCTCCTCTGGCTCTTGCTTAACTTCTATGTGACTAATGGAATCCATTTTCATTGAATTGTTTGGGTCCAGTGACATTATGTGCTCTGAAAGCGACTCCGGCACTTCTTCTTGCAATATATTTTCGTTCTCAGTTGTGTCTGCTTCTTCGACGATTTCGCGCGTATTTCTTTCCCATATCGGCGGCCGCGGCAGCATTTGCTCCTTCAGAAATTGGAGGCTTTTATAATGAATCCAGACCGGCCGGTTTCTGTGGTATTTACTCTTACGATAAACTTGTTCCTTCTTCAATTCCGCTCGAAAAGTGTCTCGTAAGCCTTTCCATTTCGCCTTCAGTACTGGTTCTGGAAAGAAAAAACAGTTTTTGTGTTATTGGATGAATAATAAATGCCAGCTACAAAATCAACAGCCTTTCCGTGTCTGCAAATTGACGTAAAAGGAAAACTCCCTTCATGAATATGTTCGACTATTCGGAGAAGATCCTTCGGATATCTAATTATATGTTAACGTTTTCAAATAATTGCGAGGTGTTTCTATCTGCCCCTACTAGATGGCAGCACAAAAGCTGTAAGCCAGCTTCTACTTTGCATCAGATCTAGATTCTAGTAGGTCGAAGGCTGAATCGATCAACTCGCATAAATAAGAGGTTAGAAAACTGGCAATATTATTGTTTTAAATCGTGTTGAACGGGACTCAAGGGGCTGGCGTGTGCATCCTATTTCTGTAAAACGTACCAGAAACTTTAAAAATTCTGGCAATGTACGTCCACGTCGTCTTAACGACCGAAGGACTACGGTAGAATCTATGAGAGTGATCCCACAGCGCAGGCTTCTTGTGAACCTCTGCTATCAGTCGGTGAATGTCGATTTTAGCGCACTTTGGTTTTGCTGCTGATACTGCAGGCGCCTTGCAGGCCCTCACTCTCGCGAATTTGTTTATCATTGAAACCACAAATTTCTTTTCTCATATATAAGTCGATATCTATTTCAGGCTACTTCGAGCCAGTACGCTTATTTCGCTAGCGAACACTAGCGTGCTCGATTACCCCCACCCCATTCTCAAATGACTGACGTTTATACCTATATCTTGTTTCTTTGGTTGAACTGTGAAAGCTAGAGCGTAACAACAAGGCTCTCAACTTCGGTTTGATTTACACACTAGGACAACCGTTTTTCGATTTGAATTCGCTGATCATTCAGCACCGCCTTATGTTTTCCCTCGAGAAACGTATAAATAACAAAACGTCCAATATCTACTCTGTAAATTCGATCTACCTACTGTTTATTAATCTCGCTGGCCTCTGATCGTTCATTAGTTCACTTCTGCTTAGGACTTGAGAATAATTGATGCAACCAATGCACTGCTTTTCAACTAAGGGCATGGCATGACATGACATCGCAAAATAAAATCTTTCTTCGCCTTGACGAACCTCGATAGCCACACATTACCCTTTTATAAAGCTGCTGTCGACTAGTATCTTTTTACTAAACTCTCTTGCTATGTATGGAAAAATTTCTGGTGACTTTGCGACGTGAGTGTGAGCGGTTCGGGACTTCGATAGGGATTGAATAACGGGTAGGAGCTGAGCTGCAGTGTATCACTGCAGTTGATACAGCTGTTGGCATGATATGTAAGATGAGCGACAGGGGGTCGCGTCTAGGGCTGTCGCAATCTTGTAGTGGAGCCAGCAGAGCCAGAGTAGTCACTGCACTGTAGTTGAGTATGTACAAATACATACATACGTGGAAGCTTAAAAATCGTAGCGATCTCCATCCAAACGCGGTTAGTTACTTCGCGGTTATGGTAGGAGATGTGTCTTTGGTTCCATAGCGCGGGTCTCTTGTAAACTTCGGCTATCAAGCGATTCGCGTCCATTTTCACTTCATCCCTCATCTTTTTGTTCCTAGTTTCTATTTCTCAAACCCCCTTACCACCGATTTATAACATCGAAACGTATTTTATATATACATGCAAAACCGGTCCGAGCGATGCACAGGCGAATACTAGCCAGATAGCGGCGGGATAGCGATTAGCGCGCAGGACGCCCAGTAACGATCGATTCGCCCAACGCTAGCGCTAGCAGGGGAGTTATATAGCCATAGCAACTGTTTCAGGGCCGCCCGGTTTCTTTTCCTCCGGGTGACTGAAGGGGTCGCACGAAAAAGTCAAACAAGGGTTATTGTCTACAACGATTGAAAATGTATGAAGGAGTACGAATAAATGTAAATGAAGATCAATCATCACAGCCGTCACAGCCGTCATAATCTCATTTCTTTGTCAAACTGACATGGTACATTGCATGGATAAGATTCTGAGGATACGTTGTTTTGCCAGAACAACTTTCAAGCGGGTGTTCACGACACATACACTGAGTTTCAAAATTCTAGCTAGTTTGAGAGTAAAGTGATAGAGGACAAAATTTTTGGTTCATTTTAATTAACACCTTTCGTGGATTTACTTTTGTTAAAAAGTTAAAATTCGAGGGAAAGAACTGTAATGAAGTCATGAGGTGGCGGAATGTCAGAGCGACGGTTTAACCACCGTGAACGAAATATTTTCTTTAATATTTCAACAGAAGAACATGGGTCCGGATTTCCCGACGATTGAGGGCTTTGAAGTTATTAAGCAGGGCGCTGAAGCCCGGTTGTATAAAGGAACGTATCTGGGACGACCAGCCTTGATAAAAGAAAGATTTGTGAAAAAATACAGGCACCCTGATCTGGACACGCTATTAACCAAGGAGAGAACCAAAGGCGAAGCTCGTGCGATTGTTCGTGCCAAAGCTGCTGGTAATATTCTCTTTTTTTTTGGTTTCGAACACAAAAAAAATCTCAACTATAACTCAATCTTTGTTTAATCCTAAAAAAAAAAACGTTTCCACGATTAAAAAAAAAAAAAAAAAAAACAATCATATCGATTTTCTTCTCACCTTCTCGTCAACAAGTAGTATGGTAACGAATCATGAGATCGCTGCATTATCTACTGAGACACAAGACCCAATAATATATTTTACACCATACCTGCACCGAAAGTACGACTTTCGGGCCCTTGCGTAAACGGGAAGTCGTACTTTCCGATGCAGGGGGTGGTGAAAAATAGTATACTTCACACGGGAGTGAAAAAGGCCATCCCAAACTGCGTTCTTACCACCCTCGCCTTCGGCTCGGGTGTCAATCTCACACGCAGTTTGGGTTACCCTACTTTCCCTCCCTAGGTGAGTAATATACTATTGATCGAAAACAAATTCGAAATTTGATTTTTCCCCGAAAATTATATTGCTACTACTTTTTTTTCTCCACCTCGAATGTTAAAATTACTGATGAGTTTCACGGGACTAAAATTCTTGATTTTTTACTTACAGGTGTAAGAACTCCAGCATTGTATCTCGTGGATTTCGATCGGCGTCGCATTTACATGGAATATATAGCCGATTCTGTTACGCTGAAAGATTTCATAGACAAAAACATTTCCGACAAAGAAGATGCTGACCGTTTGGTAACTTCCATAGCAGATCAAGTCGGCTCTGCCGTTGCCCGATTACATTCAAAAAATATAATCCACGGTGACCTCACCACTTCGAACATGCTCCTAAGAAATTATTCCTTAGAACAAATTGAGGGAGGGAAATTCGGAGGTGATCATGGATTCGTAATTATCCTAGGACTTTTTCATTCACCCCTGGATTAAATTCTTGAGTTCATTTTTCAACTATAATACCCCAAGACCTTCAAAATTATCAGATATTTCCTGAACGTTTCGTTGCATAGCATCGAGAGGGATCAGTTTTGCAAATTAAAATCGCGAGCGCGCAGCGCGAGGGATTTTACTGCAAAACTGATCCCGCTTGTTGATATGCAGGAAGACTTGAGGGAAATACGATGAATTTTGAAGGTCGAGGGGTATTCAGAGCATTATTTCCTCCATTACGATCTTGGCCAATCAGAGTACAGTATTAGAGAAAAGTATTCGATATTCGGATGCTTAAATAGTGGCTTGGATTTTCACGGTATTACTGGGCACAATGTTTCCTATTTTTTCATCGATTTCTACTAATGAGCTCTGTCCAAATCGACTTATTTTGGGGTGAGCGTCTTGAAATTGATTCAAACTGGGACACGAGTTTGACAGATATTTGAATGAAATCTGTCACATTCGGGGAAATCAATTGACAGGCGACAGGCTACTGCGAAATTATCGGTCTGGACAAAATCCCCGTGGTCACGTGACAGAGAATACTGTACTCTGATTGGCCGAAATCGTAATGGACGAAATAATCAGTTAATAATCCCTTCCAGCATAGAATACGTTTTCTAATTTCAGGAGTTATCGTTCTGATAGACTTCGGGTTAGCCCACGTCGAATCAACGGCCGAAGACAAAGCTGTGGACCTCTACGTTCTTGAAAGAGCATTGCTCAGCGCACATTCCGAGGTGCCAACTCTTTTTCAAAATATTATGAAGAGTTATCAGAGCTCATGCACGTCAAAAGACAAACGGGACGTTATAATAAAGTACAAAGAGGTACAGGCACGCGGGCGAAAACGACTTATGGTTGGGTGAAAAGATTAGTTTTTCTGAATTCGCAAAAGAAGACAACAAGGTTTGATGTTTCGCCATGATGAAAAACGCTAGAAAAAGTGTAGAAATATATTTGAGGAGTTAATTTGGAAGAAATTTATCTATATAAATAATAAAGAAAACTCAAGAACTATCGTAATTTTTTTCATGTATTATCACCTTCGTAGTATGATAAAGCATATTGATCAATGGCTTGGATGGTCAGATTTTCTGTTGCATCGATTTTATCGGAAGTGAGATATAATAGCAAAGGTAATGATTACTTGTTGCTGTTCTTACATACATACATACATACATACATACTATAATATTAGTATAGTCGTCTGATAAATTATCATTACTCATTTAACTTTCGATCATAACTGCATGAAAGAAGTTTATGATGAGATTTACGTAACGAAGTAGGACTATAATACAATATGAATAATATAAGTGACATGTCGTTACATATTTAAATTGTATGCAACATTTATACTTACTTATATCCACTTACTCGCTAGCTTAGCTTAGAGTTAATAAAAATGCTTAGCTGTTTTATATTCATAGCAAATGGTAATGATCATAACGAATTCCATTTTACAGCTTATATTACTATTATACGACTTCTCACTGTTGGTTTGGCAGGTTCTTGAGCAGCTGTTTTTTGTGGCCGGAATTATTATATATGTCAGTCAAAGTGAAGACCGGAATATATTATTATCCAAGTAACCTGGGATCGAGAAAGAAGACATGAAACTAATTGCATAAATCTGTGACCTTGAGAGATTGAAATTTTTTCATTTTATGAGCACAAGGCGTGAAAAGTGAGCCTTTTTTGTTTGGAAAACTGATTCAGTTGTTTATTTACCAAAAACCCGGCAAACGATGTCATAAACCCTTCCTTAGTCAGTTCCCACGCCCCGCCGTATTCCTCTTCGTCAACTTGTTGAAAATTACTAAAGTACACGTACATTACTCCGGCATTAACTAAGAAAAATCTGTAAGAAAGAACCTTAAAGTTATTATTTCAATGGCCGAAGTTGGAGGCTTATACATACACTTTGAAATTAATTTTTTCATTCAAGTTGCTTTCTGTTGGTGTGTTCTTTTTTCGACGTTTGTTGAACAAACACTCCATCGCAAGGTTACAAGAAAACTAGGATACCTACACGTTTCAAGTTCAACATACTCATTGAGTACACATTTACGCACTGTATGAACTACGCGCATTCAAATCGGCCATTGAATGCATATGAACGCAAAAATGAGATTTATAAACGTGATTATTATGAAAAATGACATGAATCTTTGAAAAAAAATTACTTGCCATGAACGTAATGCAATTTCCGTAGTTCGCGCGGTAGACTCACCTGTCCAGAATATTTATGTTAAATTTTGTTTATTTTGGATGATCGGTGCCAGAGTAACCGTGTACAAATCAATTAATTATGGATTGATCTATGAAAGCTGTCAAAGCTCGCTAGTTGAATTATTCCGAAACTTGGAGATGGCAGTTGATGGACAAATGATGAATGAAAAACATAAGTCAGAGCGAAATTTCTCCCAGCCTTGATCATTTTAAAAATCCATTCCCGCATATAGGTCTACAAATTGTTTGTAAAGGTGGTTGTAATCCATTGGAAAATAGAAACCATTCGCATTTATGAGATCAATTAGAACCACGGACAAACGAACATCGTCAAACCATGGTTTTCATAAAAGGAAAATTTGTCGGATTCATAACATTGCGATTTGCGATCGCGAATTCCAAAGCTATATCGAGGGGGGAGAGAATCGGTTGGGCCGGCACTGCGAGTGTGACAGTCATTTTCAATGGTGGATGATATAAGTGTAACACGAAGAAAAATAAAAAATTAATAACGTAAATGTTATACTTACAATAATAAGGCTACAAATCCTTTCAGGGGAATCAATCCCCATCCAACTCCAACGATAATTCCAATCGCTTGTCTAGACCAGTATATTACGTCGAGGAATTCTTCCTGCAGATAGAATATTGATATCACCACATTATATGAAGTAATTGGCTCCGGCTAGAATGCCTTAGTAATTATATTCTCTTAGGAATAACAGGGCGCAGATGAAGACAAATGGTATAAATATGGGATTTTAAATATAACAAGAGATGGCACGATGAATAAATTATTTGTTAGTTGCGTAGTTCTGTAGTTGTTGAATAACGTGTCAGCACCTTGTCGGGCCACTCCGAGTTGGCTGTTATAGCGCGTGTCCAAACACTGGATTCTGACTTTGCCGTGTTTCCATTTTTGTCTGACTTTGTTCGTGACATAGTTGCGACGTATTGTTAATTTAATAATTTATTGCGAGCTGCTAAATCTTGGCTTGCACTCATAACCTAATTAACATCTCTCTTTCAGGTACTGATTATACACGCTGATACACGTCACGAGTATATCTAACAGATAGCCATTCTATCATCTGGACTGTTTGGACATCCGGGCCTAGGGATATACTGAGGATAGTGAACATTACGCAGATTAGCCAACAAAACAACATTCACCATTTTTTTAATACACCTTTCTGATACACTGGTTCCTCACTTTAATTTAATGTTCATTCCAACGAAGATATTTCGCCGCAAGGATTTGCACTTCCTTAAGCTGGGCTATCGGTAACGACTAACTAGACACATTTGTAGTTAGACGTTGGGCGTGGCGCCACAGTGTGAAGCTAGTTGCAAATTAGTTCGACAAGCCTATGGAGGGTAGAGGTAAGGCTGGGTTTTCATGGACAGCAAGTTGCTGCAACAGCAAATTGCTGCAGCAGCGAGTTGCTGCTGCTGCGCATGAAAATGAGGTTTGCAGCAGCAGCAAGTCACTGCTTGTCAAACGCCCGTGTTTTCGCCAACGGTTCTCATTTCTGCCCAGATAACAAAATGCCCGCACAGTGCGAGTTAAGCCGCACGGCGTGCGCTCACTGGATGAGACAGATGCGTCCTCAATTGAGGGGCATATCGCTCGCACGTCGTGATGCCGCACGACGTGCGGGCATTATGCGACTCACGTCATGCGGTCATATTCAGGATCGTAAAAATGCTCAAACTAATAAATTATTATTCAGTGTGATAAGTCAATGAAAACAATATTGTATTCAATTACGGATGTACAATTTTTATTTAAATAAAATAGGCATAAAGAAATATGTCAAGTTCTAAAAGTATGCAATACAATTTGTCTTTGGAACTTATAACTAAACGTTAAAACTTAAGTGAGCTTATAAATAAATTTCAACAAAAGATCAAATTATCGAGGGCAAGGTTACATTTCATCGTCTGCAAACTCCTCGTCTTCTTCGACCTCGGCGTCATCTGCCGAATCTTCATTATCTTTATCTTCGACGACTTTGGATGTGTTTGCTTCGTAGACCTCAAGTATTTACTCCTCAAACTCTGCCTTTGTGTTCGGGTCCCTGAATAAAGGATAATTAGGTCGACAATTTGATTTGAATAATTCTTTTCACACAGAACATAGCACGTTCATTAACCGTTAGAGAATATGAAAATTTACAAAAAAGTGAGGTTATGATATGGCATAATAGGAAAAGGATTGTGTACTTACCAGCAGTTCCTTTTTCGGTACGGACACTTATAGCTATAACTTGCGATAATTCTATATATTATCAACTCTCTAGAATTGAAAGTATGGAGTCTATATAGCGAAAGAAAGCCGGTGACTTCAAATACGGAAGTGAGCAATGGTGTCTTAATGAGACAAGGGGAGAAGAAGCCGACTAGTCAAAACAGAGTCTCAACTCATTCAAATACGTAAATCGGGGCGAATATACGTGTTACGTACATACGTTGCAAACTGCGGGAAAATAACTTTTTTTTCGAAGAGAATGGCTCAAGAAATTTCGCTGTTGATTTTCACAAGAATTTACGCTGCAAAGATATATTTATTACGAATTCTTGAACTGTATACACTGATCTCTAATATACACTGGATAGGGTATTCCTATGCATTCTTATGGACAGACTTGTGCCTACTTGAACGCCGTGGGCCGCCATGTTGCAAGCAGCCCGTGCGAACATTTCAATATGGCGGCGCCCATAATCGAGTCGTGATACTCGTGATAGTTAGGTTATGAGGTGCTATTAATTAACACAGAACATGGTCCTCAAGTGCAAATATTGTGGCCAAAAAGCAGGGGTGGAAGGAGCAACATTACACAAGTAAGTATCATATATTTGGTACTTTCCCTGAACCAAAGTTCGGGGGATATAGCCAAAGGAAGAAGAAGAAGTATCATATATATAATCGCGAGGTTATGTTTATTTCTCTGATTTTTATAATAATTATATTATTTCAAACAAGGATTGGTTCCCTGTCAAAATTACCCAATGTTTAATACGTGTACTTTTTTCTTCGTTGGCTGTCATGAAAAGTATTATTAAGATAAACGTACTATTCCACCGTTAACGGAATGTATATTTCTTTAATCCACCTCTCCATATTTCACTAGCTCACACAGCAAGGTCTACTCGACGTCTTTGAAAAATTCCTGGAAGATGACATTACTTATCATCTTTGAACTCTGGAAATGAATCCAATTTCCATGACGAAGTCATCGACAAATTTCGATGTGACGAAGAAGTCTACCTACGTCTGTCTGGATCCTTCGTATTCGCAATTTTACATATTCAATGTATTTGTGTAAGAGAAGAGCGTGATTCGATTGCAACTGCATAATTGTATTATATGTTTAATTAAATATTTATACCTTTTTGTGTATTCAAATCTACAGTTCTTTCTAGCCTATGCACACTTTATTACGTCATTTCTAGTGACTATAATCCGAATTTACCTATCCCATATGATATTTGCAATATTTCTGCATTTGTCAGAAATATATTTTATACATTTGGAAAAACTCTTGTTCCTCAGGGACGCTATTTTCGTTGCTTCGACGAATTCTCAATATAAATAATTTTTGGTCATAAATTGCTAGTCTCCACTTTTTGTATTTCGTATATTCTGAATAAATCTTTGATAAAAATGCAATGTCAACTCCATTTCAATCTCCAGATGGAAATATTTTTATAATAATATCTAATTTTCAATAAATTTGCACCGTTTTGTGCACATCTGTTTGCGGTATCATTTGAATTTCCCGGTAAATTGTTCGCACGGGCTGCATCCAACATGGCCGCCGCACCGCTTCAACTCGGCACAAAAGTTCAACACGGGATACCCTATCCAGTGTATATTAGAGATCAGTGACTGTATAATATGATTGCACACTGACTCATAGTGCCCGCACGCCGTGCGTCGCAATAGCAATCACATCGTGATTGTGTGTCTGCGCACGCGTGATAGTTCAGTGCGACTCATATGACTCGCACTTGTGATGCGTCACTTCGTGCGAGCGAGAATGGTGCGACCTCGCCCGCACAACGTGAGCCGCACGTTGTGATGGTACCGTGCGTCGCACGATTGTTATCTGGGTGTTTATTCTAATTCTTAATATTTTAATTTTTAATCAGTCAATTCGGCGTTCGGGTAGATGGCGTTTCGGGTAAATGATAGCGTCAACAATTGTTCTCGATGAGACGCTATCATTTACCCGAAACGCCATCTACCCGAACGCCGAATTAACTGATTAAAAATTAAAACATTAGGAATCAGAATAAACAGAAATGAGAACCGTTGGCGAAAACACGGGCGTTTGACAAGCAGTGACTTGCTGCTGCTGCAAACCTCATTTTCATGCGCAGCAGCAGCAACTCGCTGCTGCAGCAATTTGCTGTTGCAGCAACTTGCTGTCCATGAAAACCCAGCCTAAGGAGGAACAACTCCGTGTGTAGAAAGTGTCCGTGAAATCGAGTTAATTAGGTGGCGCTGCTATAGCAAAAGGTCTTAATTTTCATTGGTGATCACCACGGTCAGATCTTGCGACTGTGACGTCGGAGCGGCGTTCGCGGATAATTCTAGAGGCTAGCTACTGGAAATATCGCGGCGGACAACCTAGACGTTCACTCGAGAGTTCTGGGTTACCAATTATCGATAAAGTATTGAAATACAGTGGACTGGATTAATCTAGTATCAAATTCAGAGGAGTCGCGCTATCTAACTATTTATGCTCTCATCTAACTACTCGTTTGAATATCTTAGTATTTGAATCTTATCTTCTTGATTCGGACTTAAAGTCTGTTTTAATTGAATAATGCGAGAATGGATTATTTTAGAGTGTTATTATGATTGCTCTTACCTTGAGTCGGTTTCTTCTGGATCTTCGATGAGGGCTCGTTCCTTGATCTTCGGTGTTGTCTAAGTTTGGACTGGATCAAGGGGGTGGCGAAGGATAAATGATTTCGTTTGTTCTTACTCGAATTTAACTGGTTATTTAACTTTATTAATATTATACTATGATTCCTGGTTTTAATATAACCCTCACTGGAATCTGTTATTTTAAAAATGAGTCTAGTTTGAAGCTAAGTTCCGTATTCGGAAAGATGTGAATGAATGGACGTTTGAAAACTTGAGCGTAATATGCGAAGGGTTGAGTTCTGGATCTTCGTTTGAGTTTCGATGCGTCTTCAAGTCGGTGATGTGAAATTGGAGATACTGCGAAGCTGGTGTGAAGAGTCTTCAAGTCCTGAACGGTGCGAGACGAGCGAGAGCGAGATGCGAGAGGACGCCGTTGCTGGGTCGTGGGGGTTTTATATGATGAATCGGGGGTGCGGGGTTCAAGATTAGGCTGGTGTGAAGGGCCTTAGCTGATTGGGCCGTAGCTTCATGGGGGGGGGCCTGTCAGCCTATGATTGGTCTATGGCCCAAAGGTTTTTTCCTCGTTTTTGTTAGTTTTATTTTTCCTTTTAGCGGGTGGTTTTTTGTGGGGTTACCCTCCTCCCGTCGGGTGCACTGCGGTGTTTCCTTCGTCTTGCCTCTCTGCCTCAGTGTTCCCCTCCCGTAGCTCTCGTACTTGTTTTTCATAGGGTTCCTTGATCTTTAGCCTCTTCCCATACTTCTTCACGTGTCTGGTGTACGTTGAGTTTTCGATGTTTGTCGTTTTGCTTTCTTTGCCTCTCGGGCAATTTCTTCTTTTGTGACCGTAAGGGTTACTTAGGTTTTATGTGATCTTCCAATACCTGGGGTTCGCTTTTACTTTGCTCATTTCAAGTTTTCGCACGTGTTCATACTGTTTCGAAATTTTATGACTTTAAGAATTTCCAGTGAAGCTTATTTTGAAGATACATACAATAATTTGTAGTTTATAATTTCTTCTCTTAATGTTAATTTCTTAATATTTAATATTATAAAATATTATCTTATGCTAGGTGTTGAGTGGATATTTTCTTATCTGCCTTTGGTCTGGGTCCGCAACCTGTCTCGCTCGGTTAGGGTGGTTGGTATTTGAGACTTTGGTCTCTAGAGTGTTCCAGACGTTAGGGTGTTTGAGGGGGTGTCAAAGCGAGCTTGGGGCTCTTTGTATTATGCCGTTTGAGAACAAAGGATAGAGGGTGAACTATATTGTAATGTAAACCAAGGATGGTCTCCAATATTTAAGCTGCAATTAGTTAATAAATCGTTTGCTTGGTTGATTATATGATCCTTTGACAACTAGTAAAATGATGGTTTGAATTATACGATATTATGAATTGGAGGTTTCAGTAAGTTAATAGGTTGGCATTGTTAATCTAGTATGATAATCTAACTTAATGTTAGCCGAACATCGGATTAACATTGTCTTAATAATTAACATGCAGGATATAATATTCTAAGGTGGATAATATAAAAAAGTAATTGTAAAAGAGTAATATGCGTATATAGCATAGTCTAGCGACTATGGTTAAATGAGTATATGGTTATAATATATGAGTATGACTTATAATTAACATGCAAGGGTGAAATAATATTCGAGTGGTGAATCTGTAGTGATATGGTCATGTGAGGGATTGATATTGTTTATGGAATAGTAATTGACATGATATGGTCATTAGGCCGAGTGTGGTTGGTGTGAATATTATCTCGTCAGTATTCGAGTTGTTTTGTATAGTTGGTATCGTGTAGGATTTTGAGCGTTGAGTGAGTAGTTTGCATATGTGTAAGGGATTTTGGACTGCCGCTTGGTCGTCCGTGTGCGCAAGTGGGTTGGTATGGGGTGTCTGGGTGCGCGTCATAGTTTTGAGGAATGTGCTTACGTCTAGGCTTAACTAAGTCTAAAGTATGTACTATTTGGCCATCTCGAATGAGTGGTTCTAATGCAATATATAGTTGATTATGTTTGTTTATATAGTATTTGCGTTTAATAGTCCTCTATGAAATAGAGTGATGAGTTAAACGTTGTGCTAATAATGGTACAATAGTTATTTTATATTATGGGTAGTATGTACGTGAATAGATCAGGGGGTTTAAAAGGTAGATGTCATAATTAATGATTAGGTGAACATATAATAGTGTTAAAGTAAATATTAGGTTCGATTAAAACGTAAGTTTTATAATTATAATGATGGTTATAAGTATGTAATAATATTTGGGTAATGTAGGTTTAGTGAGTATAAGGATGTGAACGTTATGGTTATTCGTTTTGAAGGTGATGCAGGGTGTATATCCATAGTTGGTTACTGTGTGGACAATATGTACGTACCGTGTGTTGGTTCGGTAGGTTTCTATGTTTGGTGATAGTATGGTAAGTTCTGGTGATTTTAGGTGGTTGACAGCGTGAATAGGGTATGTCGTCCGCTCGGACGTTACACCTCCCCCCTTAATTGAGAATGGCGAGCCATGCTCGATCATTCGCGTTGTCGTAATTTGAATATCGTTAGTTCGTCGCGTCCTTAGGTATGTTGGCCGTTATGGAAACATCCCTAGTATTGGGCGTCGGTATTGAGTATCGGGGTATCGGTCTGTTGAGATGTATTTGTTCTGTCGGTATTGTCAATTCTCGGTATAGATTAGGATTTACTTGGATCTCGTTCAATGATATCTCCTCGGATGATTGGGACTGTTATAGAAATATCTTTGATATTTGGCGTATTTTTCGCATTTTGATGATTTTACTCCGACGTTTGTTTTCGTCTGAATAAATACCTGCGCACCATCGTCATTGTTTTCAAATATTACCTGTTTAGATTCCATACTTCCAGGCATTCCTGAAATGCTTGTTAGAAGTTTGTTAAATTATTCATTTTCAATCGTTTCTATAAGGAAAAGTTAATGCGGAATCGAATATTAGTTATAGGGGTGCAAAACACAGGTTTCCGTAAAATAATATTCATTTTAGCAATTGGTTGAATTCAGGAAGTTTAATAATAAAAAGAGAGCTAGTGACTGAATTGAACGCAAGGTATAAGTTTATCAGATGGTGCTCGAAGTTAGTTTGTTATGTATTTACAGGCAAAGAAAATCTTATCACACATAAAGAATTAGAAATTTCAGGTAAAAATTATGGTTACAAATACAAAAGTTAGCACGAGAAAAGGGTTCTAGCACAAAATTAGATCTCAGGATTATTGATGTATATTTCCTGCGTTCCTTTCCTCAAAGATTCTACTGGTAAGTCACCTTGTTGTTCATCTGAAAAAGATATAGTGGTCCGTTAATTATCATTAATACTGCTAATTCCTCAATTCTGGGATACAGTTTCATGTTTCGATCTGAAACATAGGAGGTTGTGAGAGTTCGTATACATAAATTCTGAATTCCTCGGGAAAAGTTCTTTTTATTAAATTTTTTACGATGTCCCAGTGGAGTCTGTCCAGACCACATCCTAGTTTCGGAATCGCTATTGCCTTTAGGCCGAGTTCGTTAAGTTTGGTGTATAGTGACTTTAAAGTGAGCGACAGATTCTCATAGGTGGGCTTTCCTCTACTTCGTTCTTTTATCACGAGATAAAATATTAGGCGACCCTCCTTGCGAAGTGTCAAGACGTCGCCGACTTCTGGGTTCTGTTTCATGAGTGCCTCAACAGAACCGAACCTATCCCTAAATTGTAACGCGATTCCTGCGTTCATTTTGAGGTCTTTGGCTACGCAGTGGGCCAACGGTACGTTAAGTGGTGCATTGAACAGATCATCTTCTATCTCGGTTATTTGTACCCTGTTGACGCGTCCCTGTCTTTCTTCTCTCCTCCCATTTTCTTCAAATGGTATGGTCGCTATAGGCTTACTCAGGATTAATAAATTGTTCCCGAGGTCTATTATCGCGTCGGTTTTGTCTAAGAAATCTAGTCCTAATACAAGAGGTATCGACAGTTTTTTTATTACGATCGCGCTTTGGGTTATCGTCACGCGGCCTATGTGTAGGGTTAGCAATACTTTTTCCCCGTTAAATCGGAAAAAGTCCGAAAAAGCTGTCTTGATTTCTAATTCCGGTTTTTTCAAACGGGGCATCGGTTCAGGCGCTTGATTTTCTATATCGCTCAGCGTTTTTTCATTAATTACCGTTATTTGGGCTCCCGTGTCTATCAATGCGCACATGGGGGTTCCTAGTATAGTCACCTGAATGACCGGATGGGAATTATGATCGCTATAAACCGTTGCTGAATTTACTGCGCGTTCCGGTAGGGTTTCGCAGATAGTTATATCAAATTTTTCCGTAAAATTTTTCTCTGACAACTTCCTTACTTTAACCCAGTCGAGGTTACCTGGCTCGCAATCTATCCGGGGCATAGCTAATCGAGATATATCAAAGTCATTACATCTTTCACAAAGAGTTTTCAAAGCTTTGTCGAGGGCTTCATAGGTCGATTTAGTATTGCGTGATTCTCGGGTTATTAGATAAAAAGCGCGTCTGTCGTTGCTTGTGCTAATGATTATTGCGGATCCTACGTTAAGCGATGGCTCGAATTTGGGTAGTTCCCCGAATTTTTCCCTAAATTTTTTGCATAGACCTGAGCTCATATCCAGGTTTGCTGATAGACTGATCACTAAGGCTACTTCTAAAGGGGTGTCAATGAGATCTCCTAACGTTTCGTTTATTTGCGGACCGAACCTTAACTGTTTCGTTACTGGTATGTTTTGACCTTTCCCTAATTGAACCGGTAATTCGTTAGAATCGTTTTGACCTGCCTCCTGGTCTACTGGTTGAATACCTGAGTTCTTGAATAGTTCGTCCGGTAACCGGGCAAGTTTGGTGCGATTCAAGTGTATGACTTTAGTTTTGCCCTTCTCTAGTTGTATTCTAATATTTTCTTTATCAAGTATCTCTAAAACTTCGTAAGGCCCGTTATAATGATCTCCGAATTTTCCCTCCTTCTCCTTCATTGTAAATACTTGTTGCCCTACCTCTACTACTTGCGGGTTCAATTTTTTATCATAGTAATATTTGTATCTAAATTTTGCTTTTTCTAGATTTTCCTTCGCGTCGGCTCTAATGCTATGGAACGTGTCTAGGAGGTCGGAAATATATTCGTTGTATGACCTGAGTTCTCCGTCCGACGGCACTATACTCGACGGGGTTCGCGCTAGTCTTCCGTACACTAATTCGTATGGGGAATATTTTGTTGCCTCGTGTGTGCTGGTATTATAGGAAAACATAGCTAATTCTATCCAATTATCCCAGTCTTGTTTGTCGCTAATAAAGTGTTTTAAATATTCTACTAAAACATGGTGAGATCTTTCTAATGATCCGTTTGACTGGGGGTGAAAAGCTGTGGTTTTAAATTGTCGAATTTTAAAGTATTTCGCGACCGCTTTCATTAGGTTCCCTATAAACGCCTGTCCTTGATCAGTTAATACGGCTCGCGGGGTACCGAATTGACAAATAAATTTTTTAACAAATGCTTCGGCTATTTCTTGAGCGTTTGCTCTTTTTAGTGGTATTGCCAATGAGTATCTAGTTAAATTATCCTGCATAGTGAGTAGAAATGAATATTCGTTTTTTGATATCGGGAGTGGACCTACTATATCCATTGATATTTTATCGAACGCGGTGGTTGAAGTATCAGTTATTACCATCGGTTGTTTGGTTTTTATACGAACTAATTTCTTCTTTTGGCAACTCACGCATTGGGAGATATATTTTTGGATTTCCTCTTTCAAGTTCATCCAGTAATATTTCTGTTTAACACGGTTGTACGTTTTTGTTACTCCTTTGTGCCCTCCTATTGCCGACGCGTGGGCTTCTTCTATTATGGTCAATCGTTTTAATTGCGACGGTTCGATAATTTGGTTGTTACAAATTAAGACTTTAGGGGAATCATCGTTAAACTCTAACCTGAGTAATTTAAGTATTTGTTTCCAAGGAATCCCGTTAATACCATCCTTAGTTTCTGACATATATACTACCGACATATTCGTTCGTTTCAATAGGGTTTTTAACTCTGAGAACGCGGATTTTAATTGTTCGATCTTATCCCCGTGTTCTGCTAAAATGATTATGTATTGTTTCCTAGATTTCCGTTTCCTATACCAAGTTTGCCCGGCGGCAAAGTCATTACCTTTCCCTAATCTTACTGCCCTATTTCTTTGCGTGAGTATTTTTCCTCCTGAATCTATTGGTTCTCCGTTTTCGCGCGCGAACCAAGCTATCGCTCCCTTTTTAGTACCTATGTTGTCCCTAATTTCGATAACGTTAGAATGGGTTCCTACGTCTTCCGAAAGATCTAATGGGGGGTCTGAGTTGACTTTGTTATCAATTCTTTCCTTTATGTCGCTATCTTTGCTTGTTAGTTCATTATCAGGTAGTAGATTATTATTATTATCATTATCGTCATTGATTGACTCGCGGTCCATGGATTCTTTACCAATGGGTTCTGCATCAATGAATCTTTTATGAGTGAATTCTTCATCAAGGTATTCTTCATCAAGGTATTCTTCATCAAGGTACTCTTCGTCAAGGTATTCTTCCTCGAGAGGTTCGAATTCCTCTATCTGATCTGATTCGTACGATATTTCTTCCGTAATAGGGTCATCTAGGGTTTGGATTTTATCTATGTCGGGATTAATAATTTGTCGTTTTTCTTTTGCTAATTCGCGGTTAAGGAATTCCTCGTCGAGGAACTCTTCATCGAGTGGTTCGAATTCCTCTATCTGATCTGATTCATACGCTATTTCTTCCGCGATAGGGTTGTCTAAGATTTGGGTTTTGCTAACTACGTCGGGTTTAATAACTTGTTGTTTTTCTTTCGGTTCGGTAGCTACAGGGATTTCTTCGATAGGATTGTAACATATCGTTATTCTACATAGGTTATTACCAAGGATCTTTTGGATTAACTTGAAAATTTCTTTCCATTCTAAATCGTCGATGCGCGGTGTCCTAGCTAGGGTTACCTTCTCTAGTTGAAGTTCGTTCATCGCATCTAGTAGTGATTTTAACGCTTCTATTAGTATCTCTCGGTCTAAACGCGTGTTAGTCGTTTCTTTTATGGGTAGGCCTATATAACGTTTCTCTCCTACCTCTAATATTTTCGCTCTACCTAGGGTTAGATCGGTATACTGTGGCAATTTGTTTTCGAGTTGTAAATCTTGGGAGCCTTCGTCGCAAGGGTTATTTTTGAGGGTGATAAAGAATGCGACGTCGCCGTCCTGCTGCGATAGTCTACCTCTAAATTCCGAAATTATTCTGCACGGTAAAGTTTTTATTTTACTGTTATCTGGCTTTATGGTTTCCCCATCTGGTTTTTCGTAGTTATGCCCTTGAATTGCCAGGGCCTGCGGTAACTTAAGATTCCTAAATACCGGTTTCCTAATCGTAATCGTATTTATCTGTCGCTTACGAGTGTTTGCTTCTTTTATATCACTTAATTCCCCTAGCTCGTCTAAGATTTTTAAACCTTCCTGCGTAAGGACCTCGTTTTCTAATATTACCGGGTTTCTTGACAGAGCGTTCGCGTTGAGGTTAATTTTTCCCGCTTTATAGACTACTCTATAATCGTATTCCGCTAATTTAATTTTCCAACGCAATAATCGCGAGGTGGGATCTTTTATCGAGTGGAGCCAAACCAGTGGCTTGTGATCCGTGACCAGTGTAAATCTCCTACCGTAGAGATACGGTCGAAAATACAAAACGCAGTATACTATTGCAACTAGTTCTTTTTCAATTGTCGAGTAATTAAGTTCCGCTCCGTTTAAAACTCTAGAAACGTATGAGATCGGCAAATCCCTACCAATTTCTCCCTGGCTAAGGATTCCTCCGATAGCGAAATACGAAGCGTCGGTCGTTACTACGAATTCTTGTTCAAAATTGGGATACTGTAATATAGGTTGCTCACACAATAATTTCCTTAAGGTTTCAAATGCTTTTTGTTGATCAGTTGTCCAAACAAAAATTGAATCTTTCTTCAATAGAGTGGTGAGTGGTTTCGCGATGTTAGAAAAATTTTGAATAAAACGGCGATAATAACCGGCTAAACCTAAAAATTGTTGAATGTTCTTTTGATTTTTCGGTACTGGAAATGATTCTACGGCCGCTAATTTTTTCGGATCCGGGCGGATCCCGTCTTCTCCGATAATGTGGCCGAGGTATGCTACTTCTTTTCTCAAAAATTCGCACTTGTCCGGCTGGAGTTTTAAATTCGCGCTTCTCAGTCTTTCTGCTAATTTCCCGAATTTTTCTTCGTGTTCTTCTAATGACTTCGCGTATAACACGATATCGTCGAGATATACAAACATTTCTGTCCCTTGTAACCCCGTTAATACTTGGTCCATCAACCTCTGAAATGTCGCGGGGGCGTTAGTTAGTCCAAAGGGCATTCTATTAAATTCATAATGTCCCCGTGGTGTTGAGAATGCTGTTTTGCCCTTGTCTTTTTCATCCATTTCGATTTGATGAAACCCTGACGCTAAGTCAAACACGGAAAAATATTTCGCGCCTCCGAGTTGATCTATTATATCTACGATATTGGGTAGGGGATATGCATCTTTTAACGTTTTTTCATTAAGGGTCCTATAATCTATTACCATTCGCCATCTCTTATTACCCTTGGAGTCGGGTTTTTTGGGTACTATCCATAATGGTGAGTTATAAGGGGATGATGAGGGTTGTATAATATCTGAGTCTAATAATTCTCCTATCTGTTTCTGGATTTCATCTTTGTGTACAGGCGGGTAGCGATATTGTTTGGTATTAATCGGTTGGTCATCTGACGTGATGATTTTGTGTTTTATAGCGTTAGTACTACCTAAGTAATCTCCGGGTAAATGGAAAATATCAAAATTGTTGTGGATCAATTCCTTAACGCTTCGATCTTCTTCCGCGTTCAAGTGATCTAGACGCAAGAGTTCTACTAAAGGTTTTAATTTGTCTCGATCGAACTGGGGTGATGCTTGAATGTTCATACAAAATGTTGTTTCTATTCGGGGTTCACTATCAGAGCTATCCGAACTATCATCATCCGTTGTGCTTCCCGTATTATCTGCCACGGTAATACTAGTAATGAATTCTTTGTCGCTTGGGAGTTCATTTCTGACCTCATAATTATTTAATTCTCTTACTTTATTAGTCACCGGACTTTTATTACTCGTGGGTTTCTTTTTCCTAACCTTTCTGCCCGTTATTATCTTTTTATGTCCCTTACTTGATTTGATTTTCCGTCGTTCTTTTAAATTTTCAACTCCATCGATTTTGTCTAAAAAGGGTTTCTGGCTAATTTTATCGGTTTCGCGGTTTGATTCTACTTTAATCTCGTCTTTATTGTCACTTTGAATTTCATTCACCGAATTTCCCTGACCTTTTACTATCTTTTTACCCGTTTTTGCGCCTTCGTCAGTCCCGTCGGCTACTTTCGGGGCGTCGGCTATTTCACCTATCTCTTGGAGTTCTTGGGGCGGTATTGTTAAATTCGCTTGCTCATTTGTGGTATTAATCGCGTAAAGGAATGCTTTATTGTCTTGGTTTGTTACTACCGCGTCGCCTAAATAGATCTTGGGGCCAGGTAGTAATAATGGTAAATAACCTTCGCTTAATTCCGTATTTTGGAGGTCGATACTAATCTTTTTCCGCGTTCTAGGTGGGATTTGAATCAAATTTTGATTTTTAACGTTCCCGTTATAATTTAATTCGGAATGAGTACTTCCGTAACAAACTCTGAGTTTTTCGTCGAAATTTAATAAGGGGTTTTTGTTACTACGAGTTTCGGTACCTTCTTCATAATTACTAGTGCACGGGTTTTCTTTTTCTTGTTGGAAAAATGGGATGAGTGTGGTTCCGTATTCTAACCTTTCCTCCTCAAAATTTATTATCGCGTCGTTTTCTCGAAAGAATTCTGACCCTAAAATACCGTGCTGTTCAATAGGAATATCTTCTGGAATTATTTGGAAATTTCCCCGGGTGCCTTCTATGTCAATAGGGACTTCTCCTAGGGTCACAACATCTGCAGTGGAGATGCCTTTCAGACAATATTTTTTACTCCCGTCTACCCTAACTTCTGGCTTTACGCAATTGTTTCGGATGAGGTTTAAATCTGACCCCGTGTCTAACATGAAAGTACTGGGCTTTTGTAACTCTTCGGCTTCTATCTCTATCGATGGGATTGTCGTCGTGTATCCCCCTTTAGCTAATTGTGAAAATAGAGTTACGTCATAATTTTCTTCCTCTTCTTCGGGGGGGAAGTTATTGGGTTTATCTGCCGCCGCGTCGTTTACGATCGGTATTATCTCGTCACTAACGCGTTTGTATTCAGGAATATAAAAAGTGTTTGCCTGAGCGTGAACCATCCGGGGTTCTTCGTCGTTATTGATAACTTCTTTTCCTATTAAGTGGATTCGTTTTCTAACGGGTAACTCTGTATCATTGTAACGGCGCGGTTGGGTCTGTTGGTGGCCTCCGAATTCACGCCGCGGTTCGGAGAGCCTCGCCCGTTTCCCGGAGTCGGCGATTGACTGTTGTCGCGCATGTTTTGTCTATATTGGTCACTTTGCTGTTTTTTGCGGCATTCGTTTATCGAGTGGCCGTAACTTCTACAATACCGGCATTGTTCGCGTTGAATTGATCGGTCTTGATTTTGACGGGAGTTGAGACCGCTTTCTCGCGAACCGTAGCGCGAGGGTCTTTGCTCTTGTTCGAAATAATTTTGATTTCTCGGGTTATAATTCTGACTCCGCTGTTGATTCGAATATTGGTTCCGTGAATTGAAATCATTGGCACGCGGTTGATAGTTCCCGTGAGTTCGCGGTTGATAATTGTAGTTTGGACCTTGCTGTCGATTTGGGTATTGATCCCGTGAATTAAAATTATTGTCGCGTGGTTGATAATTTCCTTGATATCTTGATTGATTTGAATACGAGTCTCGCGGATTATTTCGGAAGTTAGGTTGATTTCCTGATTGATTTGAACTTCGATTACGCGGATCGTAATTATTTTGATAATTCGTTTGGCCTGATGGGCGGTTTGAAAACTGGTTCCTAGAGTCGGAACTATTTTGAAATTGATTTCCGCGTGGTCTACGATCATTATTATCTCTGTTGAACTGACAATCTCGGGCCTCATGATTTAATCTCCCGCAGATCGTACATTTTTGTGAGCTACCTTGAGCGTAGTTTACACTAGCTACCTCAGTTTTAATGGCTGGGCTTTCGCGCCTAATATTTCTCTTTATTTCTAATTGTTTTTCCATTCTTCGCGCTTCATCTACTAAATCCTTAAAACTTTCTGGGATAGTGGATATTTTCCCGTCTATTTCTGGTCTTAATCCGCGTATAAATGCTCCCTTACCGTCTTTTTCCGTACTACGTTTAAATTCCTCAAAATCGCCCGTTCTACGTTCTTGTGTAAATGCTTGATTTATATTCGACATACATTCGCGTACCCTTGCCGCGTATGTTACTACGTCCTCGCCTTCTAGTTGATATAAATTGCCTAATTCTCCCTGACATATGCTTACTGATTTCATGGGGCTGTATATTTCGTTAACCCGTGAAGTTAATGCTTCTATTGTATCAAATTGTTCGTCTTCGAATACGCGCCTAGCTGGACCTCTTATTTTATTCCTTATTATTCTCGTAAGGCTTAATTCCATTTGCGGCGTTACCATATCTTTCGCGTATTTACATCCTTGTATGAAACTACGCACCTCCGACGGTTTACCGTTAAATATTGGGACTGCTTCTAAAGCATCTTTAAGGGGAACGTAAGTGTGTGGGGTCGGACCCGTTGGTCCTGTACTTTCTCCTTCCGCCATTTCTCTATCTTTTGTATCGTTTTCGTTAATAGGCTTTTTCGAATTTAATTCTCTCAACAAGTTTCGCCTCGCTTGCTTAGTTTCTTTAATTACTGTCTCGAGTTCGTGCTCGAATAACTGCGTTCCTCGACTACTTTTTGATCTAGTTATTCTTTGATAAGGATTTTGATCGGAGCCTGGGTGAAGACTCGGAGTTGCGATTATTCCCTGACTGGGGTTTTGATTCAAGCTTGGGTCTAGATAAAGATTAGAAAGATTTGGGTTCAAGCTTGAGTTTGGATCTGAATCAGCGCTTGTATCTAGGCTGGGATTTGAAGTTAGATTTGGGTCCGGGTTAGGGATCTGGCTCGAGCTTGGGCGTGGTTCGTCCGCACTAATGTCTACCAGAGCTGCTACAGGCGGACTGTGGACTACTAGCGTTCGAGTGGGTTTAAAACCGTTATTCATTGATCATTTGGATTCCGTAATGATTTCGATTATTATTCGATTGATTATGCATTTTCTAGTAAATTTGTTATTTAGTTATTTTAGCTATCGTGGCTTTTATTATTCCGCGCTTCGTCTAAAATTATTTATTTATTGTCTCAACCTCGTTAAAAATCGTTATTTTAGCTATCGTGGCTTTTATTATTCCGCGCTTCGTCTAAAATCATTTATTCATTGTCTCAATTACTGCGGCCTGAATCTGAATTCCGTTTTAAAATTGTTGAATCACCGCTTTGAGAATTCTACTCTGCTTGGCTTTGCTTTAAAATAATTGTATTACCGCAAAAAAAAAAAAATTTCGACTTGCTTTGTTTTATTTCATTCCGATTTGGCTTCGTTTTATTTAATTCTGACCTTGCTTTGTTTTACCGCTTGACAAATTTTATTCCGACTTGCTTTATTTTACCGCTTGAAAAATTTTATTCCGACTTGCTTTATTTTACCGCTTGAAAAATTTTATTCCGACTTGCTTTATTTTACCGCTTGAAAAATTTTATTCCGACTTGCTTTATTTTACCGCTTGGAAATTTTTATTCCGACTTTGCTTTGTTTTATTTAATTCCGACTTTGCTTTGTTTCATTTAATTCCGACTCTGCTTTGTTTTATCGCTTTGAAAATTTTATTCCGACTTGGCTTTGTTTTATTTAATTCCGACTTTTCTTTGTTTTATTTTATTCTGGCTTCGCTTTGTTTTATTTTATTCTGACTTCGCTTTGTTTTATTTTATTCTGGCTTCGCTTTGTTTTATTTTATTCTGACTTTAAGATCATTGTCCATCCCGAACTTCGTCTAGGATAATTCGATTACCGCGTTCTACCTTGAGCTTTGTTTAAAATAATTTGGTTTCTGTATTCTGCCTTATTCGCTTTCTAATTTCAGGATCATCGTTTATTCTATCTAAAATAATACGACTACTGGATTCTGCTTTATTCGATTTCTATTTTCAGGATCATCGTTTATTCTGTCTAAAATAATACGACTACTGGACTCTGCTTTATTCGATTTCTAATTTCAAGATCATCGTTTATGCTGTCTAAAATAATACGACTACTGGATTCTGCTTTATTCAATTTCTAATTTCAGGATCATCGTTTATTCTGAGCTTTGTCTAAAATAATACGACTACTGGCTTCTGCTTTATTCGATTTCTAATTTCAGGATCATCGTTTATTCTGAGCTTTGTCTAAAATAATACGACTACTGGCTTCTGCTTTATTCGATTTCTAATCGTCGTTTCTCCTGGGCTTCGTCTAAAGTAATTCTGTTAAGAATTGTCGTCTAACGTGAGTCTTGTCTAGAAGTTAAGCATTTATTCGAAAGATTCGCTATTTGATCTCTTCAGACCGTCGATCGTTTACACGGCACAAAAGTATTCTCGTGTTAATGATCTGTTTTTCGAATCTGAAGAGGTTCTCTTAAATTTAACAACTAGTTTTTCCTATCCATCGATCGTTACACGCGTCACAAATAAGTTATTCGCGTTTTGTAACGTTTGGTTTTTCCCGGGCCGATGCACCAATAAATTTTATGTGACGTCGGAGCGGCGTTCGCGGATAATTCTAGAGGCTAGCTACTGGAAATATCGCGGCGGACAACCTAGACGTTCACTCGAGAGTTCTGGGTTACCAATTATCGATAAAGTATTGAAATACAGTGGACTGGATTAATCTAGTATCAAATTCAGAGGAGTCGCGCTATCTAACTATTTATGCTCTCATCTAACTACTCGTTTGAATATCTTAGTATTTGAATCTTATCTTCTTGATTCGGACTTAAAGTCTGTTTTAATTGAATAATGCGAGAATGGATTATTTTAGAGTGTTATTATGATTGCTCTTACCTTGAGTCGGTTTCTTCTGGATCTTCGATGAGGGCTCGTTCCTTGATCTTCGGTGTTGTCTAAGTTTGGACTGGATCAAGGGGGTGGCGAAGGATAAATGATTTCGTTTGTTCTTACTCGAATTTAACTGGTTATTTAACTTTATTAATATTATACTATGATTCCTGGTTTTAATATAACCCTCACTGGAATCTGTTATTTTAAAAATGAGTCTAGTTTGAAGCTAAGTTCCGTATTCGGAAAGATGTGAATGAATGGACGTTTGAAAACTTGAGCGTAATATGCGAAGGGTTGAGTTCTGGATCTTCGTTTGAGTTTCGATGCGTCTTCAAGTCGGTGATGTGAAATTGGAGATACTGCGAAGCTGGTGTGAAGAGTCTTCAAGTCCTGAACGGTGCGAGACGAGCGAGAGCGAGATGCGAGAGGACGCCGTTGCTGGGTCGTGGGGGTTTTATATGATGAATCGGGGGTGCGGGGTTCAAGATTAGGCTGGTGTGAAGGGCCTTAGCTGATTGGGCCGTAGCTTCATGGGGGGGGGCCTGTCAGCCTATGATTGGTCTATGGCCCAAAGGTTTTTTCCTCGTTTTTGTTAGTTTTATTTTTCCTTTTAGCGGGTGGTTTTTTGTGGGGTTACCCTCCTCCCGTCGGGTGCACTGCGGTGTTTCCTTCGTCTTGCCTCTCTGCCTCAGTGTTCCCCTCCCGTAGCTCTCGTACTTGTTTTTCATAGGGTTCCTTGATCTTTAGCCTCTTCCCATACTTCTTCACGTGTCTGGTGTACGTTGAGTTTTCGATGTTTGTCGTTTTGCTTTCTTTGCCTCTCGGGCAATTTCTTCTTTTGTGACCGTAAGGGTTACTTAGGTTTTATGTGATCTTCCAATACCTGGGGTTCGCTTTTACTTTGCTCATTTCAAGTTTTCGCACGTGTTCATACTGTTTCGAAATTTTATGACTTTAAGAATTTCCAGTGAAGCTTATTTTGAAGATACATACAATAATTTGTAGTTTATAATTTCTTCTCTTAATGTTAATTTCTTAATATTTAATATTATAAAATATTATCTTATGCTAGGTGTTGAGTGGATATTTTCTTATCTGCCTTTGGTCTGGGTCCGCAACCTGTCTCGCTCGGTTAGGGTGGTTGGTATTTGAGACTTTGGTCTCTAGAGTGTTCCAGACGTTAGGGTGTTTGAGGGGGTGTCAAAGCGAGCTTGGGGCTCTTTGTATTATGCCGTTTGAGAACAAAGGATAGAGGGTGAACTATATTGTAATGTAAACCAAGGATGGTCTCCAATATTTAAGCTGCAATTAGTTAATAAATCGTTTGCTTGGTTGATTATATGATCCTTTGACAACTAGTAAAATGATGGTTTGAATTATACGATATTATGAATTGGAGGTTTCAGTAAGTTAATAGGTTGGCATTGTTAATCTAGTATGATAATCTAACTTAATGTTAGCCGAACATCGGATTAACATTGTCTTAATAATTAACATGCAGGATATAATATTCTAAGGTGGATAATATAAAAAAGTAATTGTAAAAGAGTAATATGCGTATATAGCATAGTCTAGCGACTATGGTTAAATGAGTATATGGTTATAATATATGAGTATGACTTATAATTAACATGCAAGGGTGAAATAATATTCGAGTGGTGAATCTGTAGTGATATGGTCATGTGAGGGATTGATATTGTTTATGGAATAGTAATTGACATGATATGGTCATTAGGCCGAGTGTGGTTGGTGTGAATATTATCTCGTCAGTATTCGAGTTGTTTTGTATAGTTGGTATCGTGTAGGATTTTGAGCGTTGAGTGAGTAGTTTGCATATGTGTAAGGGATTTTGGACTGCCGCTTGGTCGTCCGTGTGCGCAAGTGGGTTGGTATGGGGTGTCTGGGTGCGCGTCATAGTTTTGAGGAATGTGCTTACGTCTAGGCTTAACTAAGTCTAAAGTATGTACTATTTGGCCATCTCGAATGAGTGGTTCTAATGCAATATATAGTTGATTATGTTTGTTTATATAGTATTTGCGTTTAATAGTCCTCTATGAAATAGAGTGATGAGTTAAACGTTGTGCTAATAATGGTACAATAGTTATTTTATATTATGGGTAGTATGTACGTGAATAGATCAGGGGGTTTAAAAGGTAGATGTCATAATTAATGATTAGGTGAACATATAATAGTGTTAAAGTAAATATTAGGTTCGATTAAAACGTAAGTTTTATAATTATAATGATGGTTATAAGTATGTAATAATATTTGGGTAATGTAGGTTTAGTGAGTATAAGGATGTGAACGTTATGGTTATTCGTTTTGAAGGTGATGCAGGGTGTATATCCATAGTTGGTTACTGTGTGGACAATATGTACGTACCGTGTGTTGGTTCGGTAGGTTTCTATGTTTGGTGATAGTATGGTAAGTTCTGGTGATTTTAGGTGGTTGACAGCGTGAATAGGGTATGTCGTCCGCTCGGACGTTACACGACCACCGTATAGTTGGCAAACAAATATACTATTTTCCGAAACTAACCTATGGGATATTTAGGAAATCATTTGGGAAATTTTGGGAAACCATTTTTAAAATTTGGGAACCAATAATTAATAAGGAATAATCAAAAATCGTTAATCCGTATAGTTGGCAAATATAAAACGGAACAAAAAAAAATTCACTTTAAATCATGGGAAATCATTTGGGTATTCCGATAAAGTATTTGCCCGCATTTAGGAAAGTGATTTTATCCTGGTAATTATCATTAAAAAAAATTAAATTTGGGAATCAGAGCTCCATATACTCAGCCCCTCATCCGACCGGATTCGATTGATTTTTAATTTTTAATTCTTGTTCTAATCGATTGTAGGTCGTTCATAGGTATTTGATATAGTATCTGCGACGCTTGATATTATTTCGTTGATTGATAAAAATTATAACGATCAATCCAGGGGATTCTAGTTCTTCGAGGACGTACCTCGCCGAAGCTGTACATATTCTACGGTTAGTAAAGTTAATTTACGTGACTTGGAGACGGCGGAAAAAGGGAATCTGCGTCAATCATTTACTTAGAATTTATCAAACAAAAAAAAACATTTATTCAATTCCCTTACTCATTTAGCGGTTACAACCAAAATTATGCTACATTTACTATTTACAAAGTTTCTTATAACTAAGGTAACTCACGTTGTTGAATTTATTTGTGTGATCGTATAGGTTTCGCTAAGCGATAACTGATTTTTCCAAATTTGCACAGTAATACAATTTTATTATGTGATTTTTACAATTTCTATATGCTTTATCTGGGAGTTGAATTTGAATTTTTATTAGAATTTGATATGAGAATTAACTACTAAAGGTATATCCCTGATATAGTGAATATCCAAATTAAACGAATGTGAAGCTAAAAGATCATTAGGGCGCTTTGCCTCTAATGTCTGAGATACAAATGAACAGTGAGACAATCAGGTGCTTTACCATGGAATTGCTACAAAGTGATAATATGCGAGGAGTCCAGTGCCGAACTATGACTGGTGGGGGCTTGTAGGCAGTAAAATGGTGAGGGCCTACTAGTGGGCAGTAAAAATCGGAAATGAATATGTAGATTGTAGAATCATTTTTTTTTTTATAGCTTATTTAATACAATAAGAATATGGGTGGATTTCAAGACGTGGGCCAAAACGTGAAACCACTTCCTATTTTCAATATGTTCATCTAAATATGCCTGATCATATTTTTTTTCGGTGTAGACTGGTTTACTTCACTTAAAAAAAAATCGTGAAGCATTTCGAAGAAGATTAACATTCCTTTTTTAACTTTCAAACAGTCAAAATGTCATTTCGGCGACGTGACGTAAAGTCCGTTTCTCAACTTTACACCTTTGTAAAAATGGCATGCTATGCCCGAGCACTTTGCACTCATTCATTTCAAATCTCTAAGACCTAAGTTTAGATAAAAGACAAGCAGTTTTGGAAAGTATTTAACCAAACGTGAGAAAAGTGAGAGAAAACCCGTGAACCTACTTTATTAGTAATCTCGGCGACGGCTCAAGTTTACTATTACACACACTCGGCAGGAAGTGCTGGTGGTATGTTTTAGCTGTCGATGGTTTCTGGATGTGTACACGGAGAGAATTTTATAAAAAGGGCTGTCATAAAAATATAGTAAATATGACTATACGGTATAGGACGAAAGACTTATTGCGGAAATATAGAAATTGTTAACATACGCTGGACTAAAAGGATTCCTCAACGTCATATAATACAGATAAACAAATTTGTAATGATTGCCATCGGATTGTATCGGAGAACATATTCGTCAACATAGTAGTGCTCTGAAACAGGGGTATAGTACCCATTACTATATTCTTTCGCAAGCTGAGTCAATTCGTATAGCAATCGTACAACTACCTGTGGAGCAGGTTCGGATAGTAGAGTATAGCAGCGGTTGTCATACTCTTTAGAAGTAACAGCTAGCCAAAATAAATATTCTTTCTACGTGCAATATAGAAACTAGTGCCATAGCGGCTCATAAAGACTGTCAGTAAGTAAAACTGTCTCTCAACGTGTTCCTCGTGCAATAGTTATTATAAAATGGGAGCAGGTTCACAAGCCATTTGTTAGTGGTAATAAGTCTTTTTATTTCTGGTTATCATATGTATTACATATTTATTACTATACAGTATGGTGGTCCTTAGCATGGTCATTTTTTATTTTGATCGCCCCCGGGACCTAAAATCTCGGCAGATAAATTTAAAAAAATTTACCTGAAGGCCGATAGTTCGTAGATGAATTTTGAGTACTGCCTCAAGCCCTCAAGTTTTCCCATTTGAATTACACAGGATTTTTCGCAACCCGCGGTTAATTTTTTTGTAACTATTCCAGCATCACTCCTAGAAATCTGAAACTTAGCACACTTCTTACCTATAGTAGTAGGCATTCTATGGAAATTCCACAGATCTTCAATTATCAAATTTTTCGAAAAATCTGTAAAACTTTCAGGAAATATCTAATGCTATAGGTAAGACGTATAAAAGGTTTCAAATTTTTTGGAATAATACAAGGATAATTAAAAAAAAAAATTGCGAGGCGCGACAATTCTTATGTTATTCCAATGGAAAAACTGGAAGGCTTTGGGAGAGTAGGTACTTTGAATTGACCTATACGAACTATGGCCTATAATTAAATTTTTTTTCAATTTATGCGCAGACATTTTAGGCCATGGGGGCGATAAAATTACGAAATTACCATATTAAGACCCCATTATACATGTTTTATATAACACAAGTATAGTTATTGAAACTTCATACGATATTCGGTACAATGATAGAATGAAAGTTTCTTTTCGTTTTTCTTAAGCTCTATAAACATAATGAATAATCAATGAAAAATTAATCACAAAATAATTTTTACTACCTATTATTATCATTATTATACGTTTTTTCTATTAGAATTTATATTATACTTATATCATTTTTTTGATCAGACCTTTTTTAGTTCCTTAGAAAATAAAGAAATGAATTTTTTTAAATTACGACTCATAGAAATTTCACATCCATAACTTGGCTATGTAGGTAGAGCCGTTGCTTAAACGGTTTTTATATGAAATGATAGCATTTGCCAGGCCAGCATAATTTAAACAAACGCACAGGTCAGGATTATCATTTAAAATCTTGTAGGATTGTGTATGCTCATCAAAGTAGAAATCTTGCAATTCCTTCGTAATCAATAAAACCTGATCGTTTACATTCAGTAAAATTAGGTATACTTCGTAGAATGTGGGTCCTTCTTCGCAGGGTATCATGATTATTGAGTTTTTAGTGACTCTATTTCCTTGGAATTTTATCCAATTGACCATTTCCATCGGGCTTTCTAAATTGGCTGGTAAACATCTTATGGAAGGGAATTCCTGTAATAGATTGTCAAGTGTTATGTGCTGTGTCCGACCATATTTAATTATGGAATCTGAGCTGAGTTGTGAGAGAAAACGATGATTTAACAACAATTGATGCCGAAATGCTATTGAGTGACATACATTGATGCGGCTTAAAGCAGACCGAGCTATCACTTTCCCTTCCTGGTGTTTACCTTCATACCGCATGGAAGAAATTTTTGATAAGACTCCTACTAAGGACATCACCTTTTTGTAATGTATAATAAAATGATGCTTTGGCCTCATCGCACCGGGGAATAGTTCAACATGATTTTCTATGTACATAGTAATCAAACCTTGTAAGCGATTAGCAGCTTCTATTGGGAGGGCATCACTAACAAGTATTTCTATAATATTTTTCAACAATTTCAGTTGATGCCAATGTTTATTATCGTCAGGTACTGAGCATCCTAATATCATACATAAATGCCTAACCAAAGTCAGCATTTCGGCAGAAGACATGGCTAGCCGCTTAGATTTCTTTAGGTGGTGAGGCAGTATCTCTGCCGGCTTATTTTTATTATAATTATAACCATAATGAAATGCTTGAATTCTATTATTGAGTTCCTCGAGTGTAAAATATTTCTGAACATATACAAAGTCAAATAATATGAGTGCGATATCTGCAGGCAAAATACCTTCTAAAAAATCATGCATCATATCGACGCACAGATTTACTGTTGCGTGAAATCCAAGATCTTTGTGGAGAATACAATCTTCTTTGATACCACTTTCCGATACGTTTTGCAGTTTTAATAGATTTTCATAATTTTCAACGTCGCGGGGCTTACACTGACTTTCATGGAAAATCTTGTCAATATCTTTACGCTGGGTCAAACAAAATCGGCAAAACAGATTAGCATTGAATGATTCACTGAACCCAAGAATTGAATGTAACCCCAAGTATTCACCTAATAATAATGCTAATTGGAAAAAAACCTGCACCGGTCCATGTGGTAAATCAACAGTGATTCCTGTATTTCTCAGGTATTTCAACTCATCCAGAGCTCTAGCGAAGATTATTTCATTCTTAAGAGTGACACGGTCTAGCGAATTAAATAATAAGAACAGGAATATGTTTGCTAATTTTGATTGCTATCTTGGTGGTAAGCTGGGTAAACTTAAATACACAGCACCACATTTGCTGATACCCTTATGGCTACCGAGGGGGTTATTGGTTTCGTAATCATCAAAGTACATGAAGAGTGGAAGGCAAATTTTACCTTCAAATGAAGAAGATTGTATTTTCCACAAGCTACCTTGGCAAAAGTTCGAAAT
This sequence comes from Tenthredo livida, assembly GCA_963992785.1. Classification (NCBI taxonomy): domain Eukaryota; kingdom Metazoa; phylum Arthropoda; class Insecta; order Hymenoptera; family Tenthredinidae; genus Tenthredo; species Tenthredo livida. The sequence goes on from OZ023067.1 coordinate 20,620,745, forward strand.
TATATTCGGACTCGATTTTAATTTTTCCATGTAATCAAGCGTTTCCAGTAATACACCGTTCATTTTAAAAAACTCACTGAATACTTTTCTCATTGGTATAAATTCCACCGTGACTTTTATCGGTTTTAAAATTTGCTGGCCGTTTTCTTCTTTATATTCATATCTCTCTCCAACTACGTGACTTTCTGGGAGTATAAGCGTTCCATTTCTAACATAATGCTTCAAGTGTTGCCATTCTGTACTTAAACCATCAAACGTATCGGAAGCTGCATCTAAGATTTCATTTATTGGAGTTGAATTTTCAGATTCCGGTGTTACTGGCAAATTTTCACGAACAAGACCAATTATCGAGCGAAATAATGTGGATGTCTCAGAAATGATATCCCGAACACATTTTCTAGAAACTTCCGTAAAAGTGTACAGTTTTGAAATAAATGCTAGTGCCTGGTCTTTGATTGTTGAAGTTTGGCTGAATGCTTCTTGTGATAAAGAATAATATGTTTCATCGGTACTTATAGTTTGCAATATCGCAGACAAGCAAGTTTCATCGTCATCATCTTCAACAATGTCGTAATCTGGCATACTTGCCTCATTCTGATCGTTATCCTCATTGTGATCATTATTCTGATTATTGTCATGAGATAATGACGTGGAACTTTCTCCGATGACCATATTTTCTGTCACTTCACTAAAAATTCTTGAAACAGCGCGCTTGCCTGAACTATTACTTGCACGATCATATGGTATATTACCATGTTTCAGTCTTACATGATTTTTATAAGATGAAAAAGAAGAAAAGCTTTTTACACAATCTAGGCATCGGAAACATGGCATATGACCATGATGTGCGTACACATGCTGAAGCAATGATTTATAATTGTTGAAGAAGCACTGGCATTCGGAACAAATCATTTTTTATCCTGGACAAATAAGGAAAATCAAAGATTTATGTATCGTACGCGAGATATATTTATATAATATCTAAGTATTATATAACTTATAAGTTAGGAATATTGAAAAAAAAATGTCTAAAATGCAGTACGCAAGAAACAAAATTACGTAGCATAAGCTAAGAATTTAAACGCAGAGAAAAACTTTTTCTCAGACTTCTTTGGATTTAAAAGCAGCCCATAATTCTCCGGTCAGAGCATTGATGGCTGGGCTAAACCGGTCAGAACTGCTTTGAATTTCGAAAAATGCTTTTTGAATAAGTTTCCAAATATTTTTAGAGCAGTTAGGGAATTGGCAGTTTACAGCATAAAAAATTTTAAAACAAAGATCGATAGCTTCTACGTATGAATCTGTCTTGTAGATGATATCATTAACGACTACGTGTGTCGATATTATTCCCGTTACAGTCCCAACAATAATGGGAGTTGGCTGCAGAGTTTCTCCCTTCTTCTTCAATTCGCTTCTCTTCTTTTCAAGTTGTACTTCAATGTCTGCTGCAATCTGTAAAATATGTCACATTATATTTCTTTATTCTTGATGTCCCCAAGCATTACTCACAAGTTAGTATTGCCAGTTTATACAAATTCCGCTGCCTACTGACCGGAACAATGAGCGTGAAAGATTCCCTTCGATCAGTCAAGGAAGATTTGAAGCTTCGTGAAACCTCCAATGAGTCAACTCCTGCAGTGCTTGTTTCACCAGCGCTAGTTCCTTTCACACTATTCTGTCCTACTGTATTTTCCCCGCCAGCAGATTTTCTTTTTCTTCCTTGACGTTCGATGGGTATCAAGTAAGGGAGAAGGTGAAATATAGCTGCTGCCTTCGTATCTACAAAATTAGAATTTTGTATAGATGGATATTCACTAAGTTCTGTTTTTATGTACATATCTATTAGTTGGATTACAAATATTTACCTATATTCAACTGTGGTAGAATTTTAATCAACGCCTTATCGTCAACTGATCGGATACTTTTCTGTTGATTTAATCGCTGAATCAACAGCTCAGCCCCTACTGACCACCGTCTTGTTAGAAGCTCTGTTTTTCCAGGATGTAATGTCTCAAAGTCGGAATTGATCTGTAATTTAAAATGTTCACCTCGTCACTTGACCACAGGTATTTCCTACTTTTCAAATTATTAACGTTTCAACCCACCAAGTATACTCCCTTTTGCAACCTCAAAGGCAAGAATTTTGCAAAGTAAGAAAAAACGTCAGTGTTCAAATTTAGCAACATGTGTTGTCTTGCCGCAAAAGTTTGTCGCCAATCATCGATCACTCTAAGGAATGGTTCGCTGGCATTCTTCAGCCACTCTAGCTTTTCAGTGATTTCATCTGAAAATTGAGTCAGTCATATGTGTATATATATGTATAATATATGTATCAATTCGTAATTTTTTTATAATTGAATTTCAAATGGACATTATTCGATTCTAGAGAGATATCTCTATTACAAAAACCCTATACATTCTTCAATTGTGAGCTTTGCTTATTAGAAGCTAAATTTCAAAAGTTGGAAACTGCACAAGTTGGTTATTTTATCAAGCAAAAAATAGAGATGTTTCCCAGTGATAGATTTAGGTTCAAAACACAAAAACTTTGGCGTTCAAATAAAACATGCGAGCAACCAACCACTGTGATTTCCTGCTACTGGGGTAGAAATGATGTCATTGGATTTTTTTGCAAGCAGACCGTGCATACGCATGCATGCCTTCGCGTAATTGTAATGGTCCCAAAGCCTACCACTTGCTAAGACTTTCTCACCGTTATTTGAGTAAAATGGAGTATAATATATTTCTTTTAAATCTGGAGGAAACAGTTTTTCTATTTGTTCCGAGTATTCCGTGAACCTCTTTTTGGATATTCTGAAACACCAAGCCACATTGATTTTGTATTCAACCGACTTCGGTTCTAATACAAAAACCGTGAACCCAAATAACTACTCATGAACGGATTTTATGACTGGGCCCAGCTCCCCCCCCCCCTCTATGAATGAATTTTTTCAAGTTCCAGTGTAGAAATGTTGGCTGCTACTTCTTGACAAGCAGTGCAATTGGTAAAAACAAAATCAGTTCATGCAATTATGACTGAGTTACTTAGGTTTCCTAAAAATAGTATGAAGGATGGTCTTGAAAAATATGAAGGCTTTCTAGTTAGCTTTCGGTGGTTATGAATAATGTGCTAGCAGTACCACCAAAGTAAGCCTATTGAATTTACCATTTTGCAATTATTCATGTGATTTGAAAAAAATAAACAAAATCCTTACGAAAAGTCATCCAATTTGTCAGTCCCTGTTACCGACAAACCTCGAGTAGCTTCATCAATTTCGCTCTGAATTATTATTCGCACTAGAATTTTTCTTGTTTCGTCATTTAGTTTCCCGTTTGAATGGACATGTCTATAAAGGCTTTGCCTTCGCCAAAGGAGTGCAGAACTTTCTCTAATCTCTGAAGAAAAAGAATTATTAGCATACGTCGCAGTAAGAGTAGAAATTTCCGAAATGGAACCAGAGTATTTAAATAATTTGGCATGTCAAAGTTGTCATACATTTAATCGAACAGGCTCAGTAATGGCTTCTGAACCTATATTATTGATTTCAACTCCTTGAGATGAATCAGCACATCCTCGATCGATTAGTTGTGCATCATTCACTTGTTGATTATTTGGCGTTGGATCATTTGGTTGATTATTTGGTTGTTTATTTGGTTGATGTGGTCGATTATTTGGCGTTGGATTATTTTGTTGATTATTTGGCATTAGATTATTTGGTTGATTATTTGGTTGATTATTTGGCGTTAGATAATTTGGTTGATTATTTGGCGCTAGATTATTTGGTTGATTGTTTGGAGATGGAGTATTTAGTTGGTGATAGTTGACTTGTTCACAGTTGACTCGTTGCAAATTCCCTGAATAATATTCTTCTGATTGCGGAGTGTACTGCAATTCATTGCGATGATATTGCTCTAGATCTTGCCAGTTTCTACTCGACAAATCGACATTGGGTGGCTACGTACATATGAAATTGTAATTAAAGAATGTTTAACTGGTGAATGACTTTCTAGGATTGTGTTTATGTGCATTGATGGAAAAAACAGAAATTACGGAAATTACTGAAATCGAAAAGAATGCATCGCGAAAAGCAATCAATATATGATTTGCTTGATTTGAGGGTATAATGTATTGAGTTACTAATGTAGCATTTTACAGACCATAGAGGTATAAGATAAAATTTTTCAAATAATATTGTGTTTACAATATGAGAAGAATTGGCTTCCATTTGGCTGTGAGGTGTACTTAGAATAGCAGCCGATATTATTGAAGATAAATCGGCAGTCTTTCCTAACTCCTGCCTGCTAGCTGAATGACCTGGTATGTTTGCCATTATTTTAGTAGACTGGAAAATTAAAAATTGCAATGTATATGTATCATCTACTATGCACTAGTGCGAACAGAGAATTTATCGGCATAGCGTAGGGTCCGTTTCCGGCTATTTCCTCAAATTGATCAATTATTTCTTCGATTTTCTTCGAAACAACACAAGGAAATCGAAGGACTGTTTGGCATTCGATAATTTATAAGAAATGAGTTCCATTTAGCACGCGAATTTCAATGAAATCGAAAATATTTACTTTTTGTTTTTATTACAAAGTATGGGGGTGTGACCTATTTTTACTATTATTAGAGCCTAGGTATCATTAACGCAAGAAAGCGTTCAACAGCGTTATATGCTACATGAAATGTCCAACAGTCATCTGAGAAAATAGTTACTTGTTTAACGCCGAATTAACCCAAGTTTAAAAAAAAAAAAAATAGTTACTTGTATGGCAAGGGCGCAAAAATAGTGATGAAGTCCCTCTATGTGCCTGTGCCCTACCTTTTGTCAAAAACTCGATTATTGTGAAGCTTTCTAGAAAAACATCATAGCATAGCAGTCGAGTCCTGAACGGAAGCCGCGCAGAAAATATGTTTTCGTATGGTTATAAAATGGCTGCCATGTAGAATGGCTCTGCTGTTATACATGCTTTCTCGTCTATGATGCATAATTTTTTATGAGAGTCGGAATACGTTACCCGTCTACATTAAACGATGACAAAAAAAGTTAATTTTCTCGATTTCAGCGAAATTCGCGTCCTAGATTGAATCCATTCATCACAAATCGTCGATTGCCGAACCGGCAATCGGGTTCGAACACGGTGCCCATTACGTTAAGTAGTGTGCATTATTTCAGTATTAATAAATTATTCACTTACTTGATTGGTGTTTTTCAGTTTCCTAAAATGTAGATGTCAGAAACTTTTTCTCATTTTTCTTCCGAACGCATCTAGTATACCCGATTTCACTTTATAAGCGTGCGTAATACAACGTGTTACGTGTTTCGTGGTGTTTCGTTCGCAGTGGAGAGAAGTCCGTAGTCACCTTGTTTTGAACACAGAGGGCTAATGTATCGCACCATGGCCGGAGAACCAATCGCACCGCACCAACTCATGCTAATGGCAAGGGTACGATAGTGGGGGACTGAATCTCGGCAGTATGAGAATGATTCTCATACTGTGTAGAAGGGGCTGTCACGAGTTTCACAACCATTCTTCAAGAAATGTAGAATAGTTCGAATCCGTATGATTCGAATTGTTTTCATATATAAATATCAGGTAATACCGTGAAGCTTTTGACAAAATACACAATTGTTAATATTGCATGATATACTGCATAAGTAAGTATCTTTCATGTCAAGTATGTTAGAAAGTGTTTTCCGTGGTAAAGTACATGGTATTATGAGTGTTCGACTTATAACTATGCAGAGTTGAAAAACGATTTATACATGACAGCGCAGAATTCGAATATTATACATAATAATTTTCGATGTTCTCATTCATCAATAATTCGTATTGTATCGGTAACGAATATCACGGCCGTATATTTCCCTGAAAAATCTCGCATTATAAATATTGAAAATGCATCAACCATACTTATAATAAATACTCTTATATCGACAGAAATTTGATTCCTTCATTACTATTAACAATAAACATGTTTATTGCACCAACGCTCATTGGCCGGAATAAGTCAATCGTACTATGCTACTTATGACAGCGTTTGTCATAATATTCTCTCCGTGTATGTGATATCGGCTCCGTACCATAAGTTCTCCATTATTTCATCCTTTACAGACAGAACAGAGTTTATCAGGCAATAATTTGCTTGTCACACTTATTCGCTGTAATTTCGGCGACTGGACTAAAACGATTATCCATCATGGGAATTCCAATATTCTATTTTTCATGTGATACTTTGCTTGTTTGTGTAAGCTATCTTCAATGTTGATATTCTTACTGTACGTAGAAATTATCGGGAAATATTTTAATGTCAAAATGTACATTCGGCGACGGTAATTCCGGCGACGTTACGAAATTACATTTTTCTTTTCTTGACGTCAGGTTCCTTTTTATGCATCTATTTCAATAAATATTTCCTTTTGTTCCATAAAAAGCTTATTATTCTGCCACAACATGCCGTAAAAAGTAATTTCTGTGATGCGTATGCAATTTCGGCGGCGCATTTGTAATTTCGGCGACACTCCTTCTATTGAATTTTTAGTATTCTTGAAGTGCTCATGAGAAGCTGAAAAGGTATTAATTTCAATCTCGTAGGTTTACTTGACATGAAAAATACAAACATCACACTCTATGAAGAATATTGCGTTCATGAATAAACTGCCGTTTTCTAATAAATATTGTCAAATATTACGAAATTTCATTCAAAAAGAGCGTTGCGTGTGTCAGATATTTGAAGTAGGGGCTCCACACGATTAGAAAATGTATACTACTCTAATGAAATGTCAATGTTGTTTTCTTCTGAATTGTCAGGCTATTTTGGCCCACTTCTTGAAATCCACCCATATATCGATTATTACAATCAAATTACATCGAAAGTTTTTTTCACCATATCGGATACTCTCATTGGGGATGCAATGCTACTGGCACCTTATCCTTTTCCGAACGATCCTCACGGGCGCGGACCGCGCCTGTGTTGGTTTTGCCGTAGGTAGGGGATCGTTTCGTCTCGCCGAATATTCTCGGTATATATAAAAACCGTTTGCTATATACAAAACAATATCATCTTCGCTGATATAGTGACGCAGGCTAGTCAAATTGAGTACTTCATTATCATTTTTTTTTGTAGTAAAAGAAAAATGTTTAGTGATCTTTCTATGGTCGATATGATGGTTGTAAATGATAGATTTCTACTTGAAACCTGAATTAATATAACTTGGTGGGGGCCGTCATTTGGTGGGGGCCTGTAGGCTGGCGCCTACTCAGCCTTCGGCTAAGTTCGGCACTGGAGGAGTCAGTCTAGCGCTTCGCCGTAGATTGCTGTCGAGCTGAGCAGCGTCACGCCTCGTAGCTTCTAAGCCCTTCAAGTAAAAAAAAAAATGTTTCATCTATTCCAAGGGGTAAATCACGAGGCAGAAACACGTACACCACATTTCCCATCTCCCAACATCTCCCCCTACATTTTCCTAACATTTCTTCGATTTTTCAAGATTTTTCAAGATTTTCCATGATTTTCCAAGATTTTCTGTCGTTTCTGAACATCTCCCAGCACTTATCTCCCTTTATTTCTCAATATTTCCTAAACATCTCCTGCGTTTTGTACACCGAATCTCCCCCGTGATTCACCCCTCGATCTATTCATTTTACCCAGAGAATATTCCCAGATAACAAAATGTGTGCATGAAGCCTGCATGGTGCGAGCATGGCGTGCGAATTAATCCACACGTCGTGCGTGCGAACGTTGAGACATATGTGTCCCCATTTGCGTCGCATATGCGATGCACGTCGTGACGGCACGTGTATGTCGACACATCCAGTAAACTAAACAGAATTGGAATAAAAAAAAAACGTACGCGCGTTGGAGGTTTTTTTTCAACTCTTGTTCCATATATATATTATGGAATGATGGCCGGGAAGAGGATGAACAAAGGAAGCTCACAGTTGATTTAATTGCATGAAAATATTCAACGGTCACCCATCCAAGTACCGACCTTGAGTATCGTTGCTTTACTTACTTAATCCAGCGTGATCCAGTATTCGCCCAGCTCCAATGATTGATTGATTGTGAATTCTTTATTGACAAAATTAGGTAATGATTACAGGAACAGTCTTTTGTAGATATAATTGACGGCCCTGAGGCCTTTGATTACAAGATTCTTAATGGTTCAATAAGTGATGGACTTAATACTAGTAGTCCAGGAAATGGAGCATTTTTTCATGACACCGATCCAGAACGGACAGGACCTGTATATTCTTATAGAGCTGATGCCCGTGATAAAGACCTATGGTTTTCCGACCACAGATTCTCCGTCGAAAAAATTTGCGGGGCATCCAAAGTTGGTGAAACGGTGTTTTTGAGTCATAGCGACGAAACTATTGGCCTAAGAAAAAAAATGTTAAATATTCATTTGTAGGTATTGAAAAGACAAACATTTTTATTGGTCGCACATTGAAATTGATCGATTGGTTCTCTTGCAAAATAATAAAAACCTGCTAAAACGATCATTTCTACGATAACTAATCATTCATGCAATAATCCGTGTATGTCTTTGAAAGTCTCGCAATATATGTCTCTTGGTCGACTAAAAAAGTGTGCGAAACCAGAGCTCGATCGGATGAATACTTTTTGAAAAAAGCTATTTGTTATTAAAAAACCGACTTTTTTTGCACGGAATTTCCGGGCTGGAATATTATCGCAGAGCAATAAGACTTGAAGAAGATTCGTCCTGAAGAGTGCTACTATCATGTACACTTTGAGGCAAAAGGATTTTTCGCGATTAAGTGCGTGAAAAATGGCTCTAAAAAGGGGGTACGTTTTTTACTCTTAAACAAATGGAATTCCGCCGCCAATTTTCATGTTACAGAATCGAGATGAGCATTATTCAGAAGCTGTTATTTTTACACGAATTTAGGAAAAAAAAAATTGAGAAAAGTTAATTAGGGGGGGAGAACATTTTTTTTTTTTCAAAAATTATTGCAGCTGACTTTTCTAACATGGGAGGCTAAAATTTGGGTACAGTATAGATAAAGACTCATACTAACCGTCATAAAATTTTAGAAGAGAGTACTTATGAATTTGACTGTTCATTATTGCGGTTAATTCACGGACAATATGTGACGCCGCGGGGGAAGCCGTCCCCGCCTGCAGGCAAGCGCTCGCGAAAAGTGAGTTCGCGCGACTTGGAATATTTCTGTAAAGGTGCCTTTTCATGGTGTCGCTAGTCGCTCATTTTCAGCGACAAATAGATCACGTGATCAAATATATCGCCGCGGCAAATTTGGTTCATGAAAAGGGATCCGTCGCTCATTACCAGCGACGAATAGATTATGCTACCGAATTGCAATATATTTTTCATTTACGGAAATAAAATGTCGTATGAAGAGAAGTTGCGTAAATGGCTAAGCGACTGTAGAATTATTATTAATCGAAGAGGAAACGAAATTACGCGCAAAAAAGTACTCGCAGCACTTGTGGTTACCGAGGTTGAAAGAAAGGAGGAAGAGAGAAAATATATTGAGAAGCGATTTTGGGTACATCCAATATTTGAATTGCGCCAGGAGAAAGGATTTTACCAGGCAATATTCCCCACGCTAAGGTTGGAAGGAGACAAATTCAGAAATTATTTTCGAATGAGTCCAAATCAATTCGAGGACCTACTATCTTTAGTTGCGCCTATTATTACGAAGACGATGGTCATTCGTGAGCCTATATCTGCTGCAGAAAGATTGTGCATAGCTTTGAGGTAAGTTATACTCCAATTATTTTGCTAAACTTCGGTAAATTTACAAAACTTATATATCATACAATGCCGTATGAAATTTCCAAAATAAGGTATGTGAAATTATTTGTTCATGCCCCAGTACCTATATGGCTGAATTTATAATCTAAGCTTAATTTTGATACAACTAATGTGAAATTTAATATACCCGCATTACATTTTATATGATTTCGTTAACCTGTGACATCTAAATACATTTATTGACTGATAATTACAAGATTTGTTTGGTAATTTGACTTTTCAGTACGTTTAATTCGAAAATTCATTTCTATTGATATTTCATTGCCGTATTTGAAATTTCACTAATGGTATTCTGCGAAAATGCTCCAAACGTTTTTCATAAATTTTCAAATATATTTTTCACGGCGTATCGCAATGAGTTACATGGTCAATCGAATTTTTATAGATATTTGGCGTCAGGCGACTCTATGACTTCCATATCATATCAGTACCTCGTTGGTTTGACGACAGTATCTCATATTATAGAGGAAACTTGCAGTGCAATATGGACCGGTTTGAAAGATGAAATTCTTCGACCCCGTTTAGCCCAGAGGGATTGGTTGAACATAGCTAAAGAATTCAAAGAGCAGTGGAATTTCGATCATTGTATCGGAGCAATTGATGGGAAACACGTCGTCATACAGGTATGTAATTGAATTATTATTATTAATTGCAAGCAGGACTTGTTTGACTGATTCTCTAATTAACGTATTCTCTTAGTGTCCGGATAATGCAGGCTCCGCGTATTACAATTACAAACACAGTCACAGTATTGTATTACTTGGTATTTGTGACGCCAATTACGTGTTCACATACGTCGACATCGGAGCGTATGGCCGCCGTAGCGATGGCGGTATATTCAGGGATTCCACAATTGGTCGGAAATTCAAACAACAGCAAATGAATTTACCTGAACCCGAACCAATTTCACCAGGTGGAAAACCGCTTCCGTATGTCCTCGTCGGCGACGAAGCATTTCAGTTGACTGATTTTTTGCTTCGACCTTATCCGGGCAGAGGGGAATTAACAGATGATCGGATAATTTATAACTATCGTCTTAGCCGTGCGCGGAGAACTATCGAAAATACCTTTGGTATTATGGTCGCTAGATGGAGAATTTTAAGGAAACCAATTATCTGCAGCGTGGAAAAAGCTATCAAAATTATGCAGAGTATTGTGTGCCTCCATAATTGGCTTAGAAAACGAGATATCGTAATCAACGAACACATCTGTGATTCCATGATCGATCGATACGGAACGACTGGTCCAACTCCAGGGTCGTGGAGGGAATGTATCGATGATAGCGCATTGAGAGACATAACTACTTGTGGTAACAATAACAGTTCCCGTCATGCCTTTGCGATTCGTGACGAATTTTGTAGATATTTTAATGGCGAAGGAGCCGTACCATGGCAATTCGATAATCTGCATTGATAATAATCTAAAACCCGCCGTCCGGTGTTACCCGACTCTCCTGTCTCTTCTTCCAGCCTTAAGCGTGGGGAATATTACCTGGTAAAATCCTTTATCCCGGCGCAATTCAAATATTGGATGTACCTAAAATCGCTTCTCAATATATTTTGTCTCTTCTTCCTTTCTTTCAACCTAGCTAATCGCAATTGCTGCGAATACTTTTTTGCGCGTAATTTCGTTTCCTCTTCGATTAATAATATAATATTAATAAGTATTCGTTTTCTATGTAATCTCCCAAATCATATATGTTTATTAGGTCCACAAATATATTATGTACATAAATGAAAAATGAGTTTATTTATAAAAATTCATTTAAAATTCAGGCAGCGTTATCACTGTCATACAGTAAAGCTTCGTACGTTACATCCAACAGCTTCTGCATTGTACGCAGCTGAATACTGGGAGTCATTTTGCGCAACCTGCTACCCAGCATTGTCAAGCAGCCATCAACTTCGTCAGGCTGCGGCATAGGCGGCAGAGAAATTTCTTTTGGTGGCTGACATATCGCATCGGCTATTCTTTCTATCGCATTCGCGGCAGGGGACGGTTGGTTTTTTTTTTTACGTTTACCAGCGACAGCGGGGGTGGTATCTGTGTATTCCTGGGATTCGTCACCCCCCGGATCGTTGGTATCATTAATAGGGTCTTCATCATTGATGTTTACATTCTCAATATCATTGCAATTTGAGATCGTCCTGTACATATTTGAATAAGTGATAATATTTCTGTTTAATAGATTAAGAATTTTGAAGGTAAGTTCGATCGGTCGAACATACATAAAAAAACCTATTCTGGGAGCTTTACAAAAAAAGTAAAATTTAGTGGAGTTTTATGCGAATAACGATTTTTTATAAAAAAAAAATATATATTTATGTGGACCATAACCTTCCCGGCTCTCCCATGAATATTAACCCGATAAACCCATCATAAATGTTAACATAATCTTGTAATTATATCTTACGATTTCTTCAGACAAGAATCGCGTAAAAATTCCATGCTGTCGTAGTGAGCCCATTTCTTTGATTTCACTTTCGTGGCAGATCCACTTGGCAAGTCTTCGGCTTGCACGATTCGCCGATACGTATCATTGAGGTTTTTGAATTTAGCTTTGGCTTGCAGTGCAGTTAGTTTACCTATAATGCATTGTGTAAAGTTCAATTTTTCAATTACTAATATACAAGCAAACGGAAAAAAATGGAAATTTCAAATACGGTTCCATCGTGTTTTATAATTCGGTGATTCATACCATAGGAACGGATTGAACAACGGCGATCCCCTAATTCGTGTCATGAAACGATCACGATCAAATAGAAATAAATATAAATGAATTCATTACATAGAGAGTTAAACTGAATTTGATTAAAAATTGAAATAACTTATTCTCGACAAAGCATTAAATCTAATGAACGGCAGTATGGCTGTGGATAGGAAGGGATAGGAGAAGCAAATAGACCCGGAATTCATAGTTCTGATAATCATGAGCCCGATTCAATTTTCTGCAATTTTTTTTATTATTATGTTCTTTAACAAGTAAATTTTATTAAGCTAAATAAATGAATTACCAGTATATTGTCAAGTAAAAGTACAATATGACCTGTATATTATCAAATAGTAAAGTACAATATTATGACGCAACATAATAGTATATTATGCAACAAGTGCGTAAAAATTTTACGCACGAGTTTCATACGATATTTTTCGACACAGTGTGCGTAAAATGAAATTTTACGCATACTATGTCGAAAAATATTTAAAACGTACCATTCAATGCCACAGAAACTCCTTTCCATAATGCCGGTGTTATTTTTGAACCACGTTGTTCTAATGGCAATGTGAAATCCCACAACGGTGGTCTATTTTTCACTTCGTCTATCAGCAGCTCATCCTCGTCGTAACTTGTAATTTTCTTATATTTTTTTGACGCAGGATTTTTAGGAATGTTCACTGAAATTGATATTTATCTATGCTTAATGCAATCCATTAAGACCGGGTGAATAGAGGACGTCCGTGTTTGTTTATTAATATCTTACTTTCTGCGAAATCCCTCGAAGGTCTTCTGGGTAACTCCTCAGCAACAATCGGTTCCGAAATCCCCACAGCGCTACGTCGGATGATAGTAACTCCATCATCTGATAGAATAATACAAGTAGAAAATGATTTAATACGGGTATACACTGTAACGCAGTTTTCTGGTTGGCATAGAGGAAAACCTTTACTCCGTCACAATTCGGCGCTTAATAATTCAATTATCGATTATAGGGAAGAATTATTTGAAATTTCGGATATTCGCACAGCCCTAATGAGGAGCAGAAAACAAATCGATATTTCATCGGACTGCCCTAGGTATGTAATATACTATACTCACCCAAAAGCGGGTAAAAATAAAAATTGTCATCGACGAATATTTTATTATATCCTTCCATACACGCGTGCCCATCGACTTGTTGCTGTGTGCTACAAATTATATTACAGATCCCACACGCGCGCATAAAATTCTCAGAACGGGGCTGAAAATAAAAAGTTTATTAATAATGAAAATTATTTGAAAAATATTCATAATATTATTCATGATTTATTATTCATATTCATTCAGATTTACGCTATTGTAATTCTACAACAAATAGCCGATACCATTGCTTCATGTAAAATAAATATATATTTAAAAATTACCCTATATGTACTTACATTTTGATTATTCATGTCAAATTTGAATTGCCCGCTTCAGCGACCACGCAAAAAGCTGTGGGATTTTCAGCTTTATTATTTCGTCGCTAGCGACAACGTGATCTGTCAATTGACGGTCGTATAGTCACGTGATCCCGGCTATCGCTAGATTGAGCGACCCATGAAATTGCACCTTAACGAATAATCATATCGAGATGTTTTTTTTTTCTTTGTTTTTTCTTTTTTTTTCTATCAGTTTCTCCGAGAAGCGATACTGTTCGTATCGTATATTGTGTTGTGCTTGAAGTCTTGAAAGTGATGAAAATAATTTTGGTAAGAACTTTCAATAATATTTAATGGGGTCAATTAAACTATGAAAATCTTGGAATTTATAACATTGTATGAGTATTTCATGGATAATAATCCTTTTGCATATTCGACTAGTAATTGTTCATTAGAGTTTTCATAGATAAATATTTGGTTTGCAAAGCCACTTGCGGATGTAGAAGACACGGTTTACGCTGTTCGAGCTTGTGTGGTCACTGCCATGGTGAGATGTCATGCACGAACATAGATGTAGATGTCATTGACATTGATGATAACGGCAATGACAGTGAGACTGACTCTAAAGAAGAGTGTACAGTTATAGAAAGTAACGTGATCGAAGACGAATCAGAGGTATTGGTGAAGAGGGCAAGGTTAGAAGATTCGGAATAGATTTACCCTTAGTAAGCATTCATCAATTAGATTGCATGAACCTTTGTACGTTTCTATTGTATATAGCTATATTTTTAAGAACCGTTCGTTGAAAAAAAATATGCCTCGATTTTAAGCTTATTTTACGCTGCTATATTTTGTTCCGGTATTGTTAATAACTGTTTCTTGTAATAAATAAACAATGTTGAAATGTAAATACGTTTAGTAATTATTTCAGATACCTATTCTGTACCTCATTTTTGGATACTTCCTCAAAACGTAATGACGCGTGCCCCAGTCACAATATATTTTTCATTGAGTTGATTTTTTTTTGGTCAAGTAATTGAGAAACTTCAGAACGATCAAATACAATGCAGATGAAATCCAAAAATTGAGTAAAAAGCAGTGAAAAAAAAGCAAATAATAAACAAATTTTGAGCTCAAGATATAGTTTTTTTTTTTTTTCAGCTTTTGATAGCAAATTCAAAATCAGCGGAAAAAGTTACCCGGAATTATAAAAAAAATATCTCGATATGATTATTCGTTACAGAAATATTTCGAGTCGCGCGAACTCACTTTTCGCGAGCGCTTGCCTGCAGGCGGGGACGGCTTCCCCCGCGGCGTCACATATTGTCCGTGAATTAACCGCAATAATGAACAGTCAAATTCATAAGTACTCTCTTCTAAAATTTTATGACGGTTAGTATGAGTCTTTATCTATACTGTACCCAAATTTTAGCCTCCCATGTTAGAAAAGTCAGCTGCAATAATTTTTGAAAAAAAAAAAATGTTCTCCCCCCCTAATTAACTTTTCTCAATTTTTTTTTTCCTAAATTCGTGTAAAAATAACAGCTTCTGAATAATGCTCATCTCGATTCTGTAACATGAAAATTGGCGGCGGAATTCCATTTGTTTAAGAGTAAAAAACGTACCCCCTTTTTAGAGCCATTTTTCACGCACTTAATCGCGAAAAATCCTTTTGCCTCAAAGTGTACATGATAGTAGCACTCTTCAGGACGAATCTTCTTCAAGTCTTATTGCTCTGCGATAATATTCCAGCCCGGAAATTCCGTGCAAAAAAAGTCGGTTTTTTAATAACAAATAGCTTTTTTCAAAAAGTATTCATCCGATCGAGCTCTGGTTTCGCACACTTTTTTAGTCGACCAAGAGACATATATTGCGAGACTTTCAAAGACATACACGGATTATTGCATGAATGATTAGTTATCGTAGAAATGATCGTTTTAGCAGGTTTTTATTATTTTGCAAGAGAACCAATCGATCAATTTCAATGTGCGACCAATAAAAATGTTTGTCTTTTCAATACCTACAAATGAATATTTAACATTTTTTTTCTTAGGCCAATAGTTTCGTCGCTATGACTCAAAAACACCGTTTCACCAACTTTGGATGCCCCGCAAATTTTTTCGACGGAGAATCTGTGGTCGGAAAACCATAGGTCTTTATCACGGGCATCAGCTCTATAAGAATATACAGGTCCT
The DNA here is from genome assembly GCA_963992785.1 of Tenthredo livida. NCBI lineage: Eukaryota > Metazoa > Arthropoda > Insecta > Hymenoptera > Tenthredinidae > Tenthredo > Tenthredo livida. Next base: position 20,636,859 of record OZ023067.1, read on the forward strand.
GTCCGTTCTGGATCGGTGTCATGAAAAGATCTTTTTTCGGCTTTATTTCCTGGACTATAGATGAGATCAGAGGAGTGAGACAGGGGAAAATTTTCAAAAACCCCAGAAACAGAAGGGTTAGAGAGTGTGTGTTGGTGATATCTATACAATGTGATGAAGTGACGATATTTACAAAGGTTAACTATCCTAGACTTAAATATTAGGACTAGAGCTAGATGACCCTGGAGAAGGGGGAAAAGATTTGAAGGATCAGCGCGGCTTAGAAAAACATTAGCGCGGCTTAATACCCGATAGGAATCGCTTGCTGGTCCTTCGCGCCCACCTGGAGTGGGAGAAAGGATCGGCAGAGCGAAGTTGAATGTTTTCATGCTTCAAAACGGAACTATTGAAGCCCAGCGTGTGTTTTGTGATCATGTCAGGGATGAGAGGGAAGTTCAGGAGGCGATGCATTGCGATGACTGAGGAGCACTGATATATATAATAACTGGATAGAGGCTCGCCGCCATTGTGGCGTACCCATTAGAAGCTTGGATTCACTTGGATTCGACCATGGCGACGCTTGGCAGTCAGTCTGAGTACTACGTTTTTTACATTCACATAAACACATACATATTATACATTTAGATCAATGTTGTTTACGTCAGTGTAAACAACGTAGTACTCAGGCTGACCGCCAGGCGTCCTAATGGGACAAGCGCCGACCGCTGCCGACCATAGTGAACCGCTATCCATAGTATATAGACGCTTTCCCGTTGGAATCAAAGTGATCCAAATCAAAATGATCCGGATCAAAATGACCCGTTCAACAGGAACAGACTTTGTTTTGGTTTTGATTCGCGCATGCGCATTAATATCGCTATCACTGCGAACCGGTGGCGGCAACTTTTTTAACTTTAAAATAATAACGTGCTATCAATTTTTGCGTTAAATAACAAATTAACTCTAATGGCAAAAGGTTTATAATGGAAGATGAAATTGAACAAATTGTTATGGTTAGCTTTATTATATCCTTAAAAATTACATATATGTTATTATACGGGGTGATTTTTTTTTTCTATTGGAAAAATGCTTTCTTAGACCATTTTTACATTTTTGAGTCTTATTTGGAGCTAGAAAATAATCGGCAATCTTTTTATCCGAAAGCTGAGTTTTTTTTTTACATAAGATAGTATTTTTGGCAAATGTGATTATCACGTTCCCTTCCGAAGAAAAATGAGTTTTCAAACCATTCTTTTCAAGATTTCGATTTTAAGTATACATATTATCATATCACCGAGTTAATTAATGGTTGAGAATAAAAATCAATTATATTATGTATAAGCATATAGATTTATTCATAATTTAAACTGCGTGCACGTAATATTTAAATTACCAAGCAATGAATAATTGATTCAAATGTATAATTGTATGTAATACGTATTTTTGTGTAGGAATGGATGACAGAAGATAATTTTAATAATTTAGTGATGGAATCGAGTTCCTCTGATTCATCATCTCAATCTTCCGATTCTCCATCGTCCATGGTCAATTCGTCTATGTCGTCATTTTCATCGTCGTCGTCGTCGTCGTCGTCGTCGTCATCATCATCATCGTACGCATCAGCTGATAGTCATGAGCACATCCTAGTACGGCGTACTTCTGTGAGAGATTTCATTGAAATCACAGTGCCCTCTTATTCCTCTATAGAATTTCAGAAGCACTTCAGGCTGTGTCGAGATGAGGCATATGGTTTGATACGTGAGTCTTAATTTATCATCATTTCGACGGATGTGATAGGTAGTCGAAGATCAAAATTTCAATCCTGTATGTTAACATATATAGGTCAACAAATTAACAATCAACATTTTTCGTGTTCAATAACACGACATGCATCATCAATTTGTATTTGTGTATGTTTGTAATAATAACACTGTACAGTTTATTTATTTATTTGTTTATTCATTTATACATCCTGAACCATACCTTTTGCCAATATGCAATAGTAGACCAGATATACTCACTTTACTTATTTTAATTTAGGGTTGTTTACCACGTCTCAGTATTTGCCAGTTCATTTATCCGGACCAATCAAACTAACACACGAAATCGCATTCCTGATGACAGTGTGGTATCTTGCCAACTTGGAAACCTTCAGGCAATGTTCAGATCGTTTCAACATCTCCCTTAGCTCTGCGTATCGAATTTTGAAAAAGACTCTAGATTTTATAAATTCTCTATCTAAAAAATATATACAATGGCCCAATATCAACGAATCAAATCAGATTAAAGAAAATTTCAAAAAGAAGCACAATATAGACGGCATAATTGGTGCAATTGATGGATGCCATATTGAAATCAAAAGGCCAACGAGGGACGAAGAAGTATATGTTAATAGAAAAGGGTACCACAGCATCGTACTTCAAGGTATAGTCGACTCTGAAAAAAGATTTATCGATGTTTACATTGGCGAGGCAGGATCACTACACGACGCTAGAGTTCTCAGACGGTCACCGATTTTTAGACGGGCAACAAAAAATGTTAATTTCATGCATGGGTGTTTTTTACTGGGAGATTCCGCATATCCAAACCTCTCATGGATTGTTCCACCTTTCAAGGATTACGGCAATTTGACCCAAGAGCAGAGGAGCTTCAATTTCAGGCACTCTTCTAACCGAATTGTTGTGGAACATGCCTTTGGTTTATTGAAAACAAGATTCCGAAGGCTACTCAGGTTTGACAACATTGAAATTGATATTGTCGTCAAGTGCATCATGGCAGCGTGTATCCTGCATAATGTGATGCTGCAGAATCCTGATGTGGATGAAGATAACATCCCGAATCCCTTGGATGCAGATGCTGACGATCTTGGCGAATTCGATGTCATCATAAATAGACGTCAAGATGTATTCAACAGAATGTTTCCCGATGAATGAATCCTTAAATTTCGCGAACCTCATTTTTTGACGATATGTGCGATTTCGAAAGACATATTTTTGTCGAGTTTATTAATGGGTACCAAGAAGTGTTCTTCGTTATTGTTAATTTTCTTCTTCTTTCATGTTTACGGAGTTATAGTTATACTGAAAGTGAAAGTTATAATTTTTGTCCAAACCTAAAACCGCAGGGATCCAGCTTTCGGGATCCATAATTAGCTTCGTTGGCTTGGTGACATTCCTGTGAGGAGTTAAGTCGAGGGTGGTCGAGGATCAGAAGAAGAAGAACTTCGTTGCGTGAAGTACTACATCCATATACTAGTAGATCTAAGCGCTAGCCGCCATATTCATGAACGCGCGAGGCCTTGGGCAGCTAAGTATTTACAACAGTATTTACCGATAATAATAATAATAATAATGACAATAAGATGTCCGATTCGGCTACTAGACCGGTCGGACGTATTGATTGCTAACTCCGCAGTATATCTTTTTGATAAAAATATCTTGATTTGAATTTTGACAGTTGACAGTCTTAAGTCGACTCGGCACACGACTCAAGCATGGTCTCAGCCAACCAGGACCCATACCGGGAAGAAATCTTGATAGTATACAGTCGATTGCGCATGCGTCAAATAATTTATTTTCATTGGTCGGTAAGGTCGTCCCGCGGCAGTATTATGACGTAGTCGGCCGCGGGACGATCTTACCGACCAATGAAAATAAATTATTTGGCGCATGCGCAATCGACTGTATACTATCAAGATTTCTTCCCGGTATAACGCTATCTCAAGATGGTCTTAAACAAGCAAGTTCTTAATAACTGACTATGAATACCGGCCAGACTCATTTGAAGTGAAATATAATCTAGGCAGTTTACTCAATCTTATGTGCAGTGATTTCCTGGTGATCAAACATGTATAAAGTGCCGGATTCCACAAATAATTACGGATTATCGCTTATGAGGCTAGCAGACTGCAAGAAACAGAACAAGATTATCGGTATTGAAAATGGCGCGTAGGTCGGTTCGATCTCAGGCTTGGGAGGTCTGGCAGGAAGTGCAAGGGCAGTGCAACACGTTGAGTAGCAGACTGGTGGTTTAACTATTGATGTAGGCATTAACTAGCAAGGTGACAACCAACTAACAAAGAGGCGACAGTTCCCGATTAAAATAGCTTTCGCCATGACCATTAATAAATCACAATGACAAACTTTGGAAAAAATTAGTATTGATCTTCGAAAAGGTGTATTCAGTCATGGACAACTTTACGTAGCTTTATCTCAAGTTGGTTCGTGGGATTCATTCAAAATTCATCTTGATCATCAATATAAAAATGAAATTATCAAAAATTATGTTTACAAAGAACTTTATGTATAACTTTATTCCTCAAATTTCACTCACTGAATGAAAAATCACCTATTCCAAATACGAGAAGATATAATACTTCGTTTATCAACTTTGTTTTTTACATATTAAGGTTCGGCGAGATTGGAAGTATATTAATGGTTAATTAATGTGAAAGAAATTATCACAACTGAAATACTAAATACGATGCTAAATATATAACTATATACATATTTTTAAATTGTATAATAAGAAAATAAGGTACACATTCTGGATCTCTCATTCAATATGCCTACAATTTAACCGTCGCAATGGAATTTAGTTTCAAAATATTTTTCTAATATGCCTATTTTACTAATTTCTAGTTTCATTTTTTTCGATTCGTATTCTGATTTCTGATTCATCAGTCTTTCTTTTGCTGCAAACTGTTCCCTTTGCAGCTTTAGTTTAAATTCTTGAGGGTTCGCCTGTAATGTTTCTTGAGCTTTCTGTTGAGACAATTTTGCTGCTGCTTTTTCTTCTATAATTATATTTTTCAGTGCGAATTTTTCATCGCGTAGTTTCTGTTTCAATTCATATTTTTATTTTTGCTCTGCCATTTTATCATCGTGTCTTTTTTGTTGTCGATCGACTTCTGATATTCTTTTAGACTTAATTTTATTTATTTTTCTTTCAGATATTTTTATGCTGTCTTGTGATAGAGCGCCTTCTGAACTACCCATCGAAGCCATTGCATGTGGACAGGACATGGAAGGCATATTTCCAATCACATCGTGCATTAAATCGAAGAACTGGAATCGTGATGGCGCGCTACCAGTGGCATTGTCACCATCCACACGCGTCTTATATGATCGCATCAAATTCTTCCACTTAGTTTGACACAATTCAGCTGTTACGTTATATTTGGCACTTACCAAATCATTGGCTATATTTTGCCATGCGAATTTCCTTTTTTTCGGATGTTTGAACTCATCTTTGTGTATCTGATAACTGGAAATCAAAGCTTTCGTCTCATTATATTGCCAGTTGTGCTTATCATGTAGTTCATTTTCGATATTTTGCGGAGCTTCATCCGCTGATTGCGGATTTTCGATTTTGGTACGAATGGAGTGAGGTTCATTAATTCTTTCAACGTCTTCTAAATTAGATCCAATTTCTTGTTCCACAGGTTCGGAATCTTCACCAGCTTCATCTTGCTCGATGGTCTGTGGCCGGTCGTTGCCAGTGTATTCGATGAAGCCTGAGTTCTCGCCGGTCCCGTGGGTGACCACTTGAGAATTAACAGAACTATCGCGGTTTTCTGCTTCTTTAATTCTATCTTGAATTTTCTTATAATTTTCCGCATGTCTCAGAACAGACATCGCGAATTGTTCATCTAAAGTGGAGGAAACATGAATACAATAGTAATTCATGGTAATCAGAATATTGGATTTTTCAGCAGTGATCGATCACATTTTAAATCGGTTTCTTGTAATTATACCTTGGTTAAAATGTCTAAAACTTGAGAAATTGATACGAATTTTAAGCCAAATTCGTACTATTTGTAGTTTTGTCTATGAATTTGTAGTTATTTGTACGAAGTTGTATCCATTCTTACGTTTTTTTTTACAATTTTCATTTTTTAGCAGTTTATTGTAGAAATTAATTTAAAAAATTGAAGTTCTTTTGAATTCTGATTATTGGAAATAATTTATTCAACAAAATATGAAAAAATGAAAATTGTGAAAAAGCGTAGGAAATTATGTTTTTTTTTGTAGTTTTTATTATAAAAAACAACAAATTTTTGAAAAAAATTACGACTCATTACAAAAAATCAGAGTTTTCATGAAAATTTGTAGGAATTTCGAAAGTTTGAGATATTGGTGATAACCAGGGTCAGGGTACTGCGTTTTCGGAGTGCTCATTATATGAAAAAACGTTTTCACACTTTGACAAGACGCGACAGGTACTTGAAGCGGCATGGTACAGATATGTAAATAAAATATTTTTTGTTGTATGTCTGTAATTTTCAATAAATTTACGCTAACCTTATATCTAAGTCGTACTGAGCGTGAAAGCGCGCCTTCCGACAATCTTAATACGCACCTACATATCAAGATGGACCTGGGTCTTAAGAGGTTTAAAATGAGAGAAAAGTGCGTATTATATCGGTATGAATACGGTAGATGAGAAAAAAAATAAATTAACCATACAACTGATTTAACATCGCTTTGAATTTAACATGAAAATTCGTTCAAATTGCCGCGAACTTACATGCTCAATGTATCAAACTTACCTGTAGTTAGCCTGGCTGCATCTGTAGGGCTTAAATTTAGTTGATATGTAATATTATCTTAGAGCATTTATACCTGGAGGGAGCATGTCATATCTTTTCCCATAAGTGGCGAATGCAGCAGAGACAGACATATGACGCAGATAACCTCTCTTTGTCGCGCAGGATCTGATTGGTCGTCACATTTTAGTCACGTGACTAGCTACACCCGTAAGTAAAGAGTCGCGGTGCCCCGTGCATTTATTTTCCCGAGTTCCATCCGATCTGTTAAGTATGATATGTGTGTTTGGGGGTTATACCAATTGATTATTTAATCAGATAGTGATTTCAAATCATTTCAGAAACGACTTGTAACCTGTAAATATTTCATGTCATGATTTCTCGTTCACTATAGCGTGGGTACCCGGCTTGTCATGTTACGCTCCTGGCGTAGAAAGAGAGAGGTTATCTGCGAGTTGTTTCCCTCTCTGTCTGCATGCTTTTCGACCGAGATGCTCCCTCCAGGTATAAATGCTCTAAGAATATTATCCATAGGATTATAAATCTTTACTGTGACCGTACGCATTTTCAATTAAATGCGGATGCTTTTATAAAATTCAAATTTAACGCGTCACCACGTGAACAAGAAACAAGCATCAGACGACAAGGGGCGGTGGTGCGTCAGGGGCCAGAGGGAGCAACAATGCCCACCAATGCCAACCAATAAAAACGCTGCATTCCAGGTAAGGTTAGAATATAAAGTGACCTCGGATCACTTTGATTCCAACTACTGTCGGCGCAAAAAGGTTTGGCGCGTCTGTTTGAGTGATCATAACTTCTACAGGAAAATTGGTAGAGCATCGAGTCTTGGATGATCGGAAAGCGCTGAGTTTTCTGCGTCCAATGGTTGTTCGCAAATTTCCGTGTAAAAATCGTGAAAGCCATTATGATCTCCGAAAAGTTAAAAAATGTAGTTTTTCGGAGTCCATCGCCGTACGTCAACTCAAACTCGTCACCGTTTATCTGAAATGAGTGCGAAAAATCTGGAAAAATTTAGAAATATTCCCTGAACATTGACGAACATGATAGAGTTTGGTAATTTCAAAAATATTTAAAAACCTGGATACCAGGTGCAAAAATGTCCAATGGTGCGATTTGGGGAACGGACTGGTACGGGTGAACCTGAGATAGCTCAAAATTTCCGTAAAAATATACACGTTTTGATTCCGTGATCAGTTTTTGGTTCGCAATAGCGAACTTCCAGTAATCAACGTCAACAATTTTACAAATTTGCGCGGGGCCGCCTGTGTCCTAGCCGCGATATTCGTCGCTGCATTTCCCTCCCGCCGCGACCGCCGCAGACGCAATTGTTACTCGCGGCCACTGTTACAACAATGCGAATGCAGCGAAGAATATTGCGGCTAGGACACAGGCGGCCCCGCGCAAATTTGAAAAATTGTTGACGTCGATTACTGGAAGTTCGCTATTGCGAACCAAAAACTGATCACGGAATCAAAACGTGTATATTTTTACGGAAATTTTGAGCTATCTCAGGTTCACCCGTACCAATCCGTTCCCCAAATCGCACCATTGGACCTTTTTGCACATGGTGTCCAGGTTTTTGAATATTTTTCAAATTACCAAACTATATCATGTTCGTCAATGTTCAGGGATTATTTCTAAATTTTTCCAGATTTTTCGCACTAATTTCAGATAAACGGTGACGAGTTTAAGTTGACCTACGGCGATGGACTCCGAAAAACTACGTGTGATGTCTTGAGGTGGAAATAAATAGTCACAGACAATCACATTATATTACAGTTTAATTATTAGGTGTTTACAGCTTACAGGTTGAATACAGACTGCTCTCTTAATCCCACGAGTCGAAGCTCTCTAGTTTAGGTATAGTGATTCTAGTATATAGTGAAACTATATCTATTGAATACACTACAGACCTTCCCGTCTAAATTGGACACATACATATAAAAATTCAAAAATTAAATCTTCATCGTCTTAATACAAAATTAATCTAAATGTTCAATCTCACTACTGGTTTGATCGTTCTCTTACTCCTTTGATTAACATTCAACTCAGGATTTCTTTCAGGATACGCCTTACGAACACTTCGTACCGCACCTTTGTTAGATACAGAATTATCCAAAACAACACTAGGAAGTTGATTGTCTAAATTATCATTTAATACATTCTCTCTTTCATGCAAATTCGCTGCTGATACAACTTTTTCAACATTCGGATACGTACTTTCAACCTCCTTGTCAGCATTCTTAGTTAAACTCGATTCCTCTGATAGCAAAGCACTACTCGCATTTTCCTTTACAACATTTTCTTCTCTTATTTTCTCTACTTGTCTCTTCAGTTCTCTTTCCTTATCAACAATTATCTCCAACTCTTTTTCATAAAAAGTACCAGTTTTAAGTAACTGATCAACATGCCTCTTCCACAAAACATTCTCAATATTTTCAGGCTTGCAGATATAAGTTCTATCGCCCAACCTACTAGTAATACAAGCTCTTCTCCAAACTGGTTTATGCGGATTCTTATAATCTCTGGCATAAACGATTTCACCAACCTCAAAATACACTTCTCTTTTGCCGCGAAAATATTGAACTTGCTTTTCTCTCATCTTCTCAGCAGTTTTCTTATTCAAAAAATCTAGTCTCGTCTTAACATTACGTCCTAACATCAATTTCGCAGGAGTTTCACCGGTCGTCGAGTGAGGTACGTTCCTATAACTGAACAAGTACCTACTAATTAAAGTTTCTATCTTGATTGATTTATTTTTTTTATCTAACAAAGCTCTTCTAATACCACTCTTAAAAGTACCAACTGCGTTCTCTGCTAAACCATTCGTTGATGGATGGTATGGCGCTGAAGTTTCATAAGCTATGAAATTCTTTTCGCAAAAATCTGTGAACTCTGCAGATGTAAGTTGTAGACCATTATCGGAAATGATTAACCCTGGTAAACCAAATCTCGCAAAACATTCTTTCAGTTTCTCAATAGTATTCGTCGAAGTTTTTTTACCCATTTCAAAAATCTCTGGCCATTTGGAATAAGCATCTATAATCAATAGATACTCCTTGCCTTCAAACGGACCAAGAAAATCGATATGAATCCTTTCAAAAGGAAACGTAGCTTCACGAAATTTGACTAAAGCAGCTTTCCCTGGTGACTTAGCAATAGACATGCAAGCATTACAATTTTTTGCATAAGTCTCGATGTCTTTGTCCAAATTAGGCCACCAGAAAAATTGTCTGGCTAGTGCCTTCATTTTTACAATTCCCATATGAGTACTGTGAATCTCATCAAGCAATATGGATCGTAATTTTTCTGGCACTATGACTCTGTAACCCCACATAATGATACCATTCTCCAAACTTATCTCGTTAGATCGAATAGCAAAAGGTTTTAAATCCTCGTCAGAACTATCAGGCCAACCATCCCTGGTGTACAAATAAACTTTGCTTAAAACTTTATCATGCCTTAATTCTTTTCTAATCTCGTCAGCTGAAACAGGTACACGGTCTTCTACCAAAAAATGAAAATAATCTCCCACATCTACTTGTGATTGCTGAACTTGTAAAGGAAGTCGAGACAATCCGTCTGCGCCACCATTGCAATACCCCTTAACGTACTGAAATTTGTAACTGAAACCACTCAAAAATAAAGCCCAGCGTTGCAAACGCCCCGCTGCCATTTGAGGTATCCCCTTATTCTCACCGAAAAGTGCCTGCAAAGGTTTGTGGTCTGAACACAAAATAAACTCGTTTCCCAACAAATACTGGTAAAACTTGTTCACGGCCCAAAAAATTGCCAACGCTCCTCGATGAATTACAGAATAATTCTTTTCCGCAGTACGCAAAACTCGAGATGCATAACTGATAGGCTTTTCAGAACCATCAGGTAGAATGTGCAACAAAACCGCACCTATTCCAACTTTAGACGCGTCACACACTAACTTAATCTCTAAGTTTGGATTAAAGTGTATTAAAAATCTTTCAGATGACATTTCATCCTTAATTTGTCGAAAAGCTCTTTCACATTTTTCCGACCAATCAAATTCTTGAGTCCTCAGCATCTCGTATAATGGAGCTAAAATTTCTGAAATTTTCGGTACAAATCGAGCATAATAATTAACCATGCCAACAAAAGCCTTGACTTCTTGTACATCAACCGGTTTAGCTACATTAACGATCGCTGCAACCTTTTCAGGGTCTCTTCTCAACCCTTCTTTGTCAATAATATGCCCAAGATACTTAATCTCTGATTGAAAAAACGAGCATTTCTTAAAATTCAGCTTGAATCCTGCTTCCGATAAACGCTTAAAAACTTCTTTCAAATTAGCTAGATGCTCTTCTTTATCTTTCCCAGTCACTACAATGTCATCTAAAAAATTGATAACACCCTTAGCACCTAATAAAACTTTTTCCATAATCTTCTGGAAAATCGCACAAGCTGGTTTGACACCAAAAGGTAATCGGTTAACATAATAAATTCCTCTGTGTGTCGACCAAGCAAGCAGCTCCTTTGAGTCCTCCGTTAGTTCCAACTGATTATAAGCTGCAGTCAAATCTAATTTCGTGAATTTTTCTCCGCCACTCAAAGCTGCAAAAAGTTCTTCAATACGAGGAAGTGGATGTTTAACATCCTCAACCGACGGATTTACAGTAATCTTATAATCTGCACAAACTCTAATATCTCCTTCACCTTTTAAAACAGGAACCAACGGAGTACCCCAAGATCCATTATTTTTTAAGGTAATAACACCTTGAGCCTCTAGCTTGTCCAATTGATAATCCAACTTCTTTTTAAGAGCCAACGGTACCGCTCTAGGTTTGATAAAAATCGGCTTAGTATTGTCTTTTACTTTAACTTGCACTTTTTCAAATTCGTACTTCCCCAGCTTAGACTCAAAAAGACAAAAATACTGATCCAAAAGTGTCTTAATATCTTTATCTTCATCAACAGCATTGATTGAAGCGATATAAAACCCTAAAACTTTCATCAAATCTCTTCCCATTAAGGGTCTACAGCCGTTTTTAACAACAACAAGGCTACCTTTAGCTTCAATCCCTCTGTTACACAATTTTACAACAATCTGTCCAACAGGTAACATTACTGTACCATCGTACATTCTCAGTTTAACAGAAGTTTCTTCCAAAACACAATGTGATAAAAATTCCTTATAGAATTTCTCTGGAATAACTGATCTACCTGCACCAGAATCAATCTCCATCATAACAGGTGTTCCTTCAATCAAAATTTCTACCATCTCTGGTTCAATCATTTCAACATTGCAATAAATCTTTAGCATATCACAAGCTTCCTCTAAACCGTCTTCGTTAATTTCAATGAAATTGTTATCCGCGTTCTTTTCTTGACAAACTTTAGACAAATGCCCTACTTTTTTACAAATCTTACATCGATAAGTTTTATACTTGCATCTTGCAAAACTATGTTTGATACCTCCACAATATCTACATTTAAGCTCACTTGACTGCCCTTCAGAACCTTGTGATGCACTCATCTTCTTAACTTCTTTGTTGTTTTGAATCTTCTTCTTCTGAACTGCTTTTCTGTTGTTCGAGTAAACCTTATGTACTTCAAACGAACTGGATTTAGTTGCTGTTGCTAAAGTCGCTTCTTTATTCCTTGCCGCTTCCAAAATTATGTTCAACGTCGCCGTAGATTCTAGTTCACACACTTTGTCCAAAACTGGACCTCTTTTTAGACCAGTAACAAATTTGTCTTTAATTTTGTCGTCTAATTGAGCACCAAACTTACACATTATAGCTTTACTTTTAATTTTAGCATACCATTCGTTAATTTTTTCCGAATCACCTTGTGTTAAGTGGTAAAACTCTATTCGCTCTTTGAAAACAGAAACTCGTGGCGCGAACTGTTTTCTTAAAATGTCACAAAGTTCACTATATGGCTTGGCTGCTGGTAAACACGGGTCACACAAATCTTTCAAAACTTTGTAGGCACCTTGACCCACCAAGGTTATCAATACCGCTACTTTTCGGTCTTCAGGTACACTGTTAGCAACAAAATATTGATTTAACCTCTCCTCATATAAATCCCAGTCTTCACCAATACTGAACTCGGACAATGAGCCAATCGTAGAAAAAAAACTAACACTCGGTGTTGAAACTGTTTGGACTGTGTTCGAACTTTGACCCTGGCTTAAATCCAAACCCGTTGGAATTCGCCATCTTTCCTCCACTTGTTGCTGCCGAATATTGATTTGTTCTTGTTGCGCAGTTAATTGTTGCTGCTGTTGTTTAAGTTGATCTTGCCACTTTTGCAACTGAGCCTTAAAATTTTCTTGTTCAGCCTGTTTCTGCTCTAATAATGTCTGTTGCTGCAACGCCTTTGCCCATTCGGCTTCAAGCTTTTTCTTTTCTTTGTCACTCATTTTGACTTTAAAAGTTTAAAAATATGGCTTTTTAAATAAAACTTGTGCACAAAAACACGCCACACAATTTCAAATTAAAAATAGAAAAACCTTATTTTTCTCGTCGCCAATTTATGTGATGTCTTGAGGTGGAAATAAATAGTCACAGACAATCACATTATATTACAGTTTAATTATTAGGTGTTTACAGCTTACAGGTTGAATACAGACTGCTCTCTTAATCCCACGAGTCGAAGCTCTCTAGTTTAGGTATAGTGATTCTAGTGTATAGTGAAACTATATCTATTGAATACACTACACTACGTTTTTTAACTTTTCGGAGATCATAACGGCTTTCACGATTTTTACACGGAAATTTGCGAACAACCATTAGACGCAGAAAACTTAGCGCTTTCCGATCATACAAGACTCGATGCTCTACCAATTTTCCTGTAGAAGTTATGATCACTCAAACAGACGCGCCAAACCTTTTTGCGCCGACAGTAGTCCAGTCGGAATGTACGGAAATTTCGCCTAGTTCTATTCTGAAATAATACTCAGCTGGCAATTTTTGTACGGCTTATTTGGATGCCCAGGAACATATCCCTAAAAATGGTAACACGTCTAGGTCCGGGTTTGGGAGTAAAAAATTATTAAAAATTGGAAACGCCCAGTTTCGACGCAGTCTTTTTATTTATCGAGTTTAGAGCAAAAAGTTTCAGACAAAAGTTGTAGATCTTATCGTTCCTTATAAAATCGGTCTTGGGTAAAAATCATGTAGCGTTGTTGGTTTAACTGTAAATTGCAACGGAAGACGAAACTCGACGCGTTCGTATATTGCATGCAGGTCAGTGAATTATCAACGCACAGTATTGAAACTTACCGGGATTGTAGAACCATCTTTCCTCAAGAGAAGCGCGCAAAGTTCGCCAGGCTATGTCGTATAGTTTAGCAACAATGAATTTTCTCCTGAAATCCGCCCTTCCTCCATAGTTTCTACGCCGATGACCTGACAGAGTGCCAAAAAATCTTGAAGGTAGTTTTCCCTACCTCCTTTCGGAATCTGATAAAAAAAATCGATTTTTCTTCCAAAAAAGGACGTTTTTCGCGGAAATAAAATTTTTACTTATAAACAAATGAAAATATCTTCGTCAGTTTTTGAGTGACCGTAAATTTTTTTGTAGGATCTTATACGTCTTTTTTAGACGCTTATTAAAAAAAAAATTCATCCCTTAATCTCCATCCGAACCGGAGATATAGAGAGGTTCACCTATTAATTCATAATTGTTGATGTAAGTAACATTTTCGGATGAATCAAGTTCGTACGTGTTCTTGATGAAATCGGGTATGATCTACAATCTGTCCTATATCCCCCGCAGTATTTATTTCATTGCAACGACTGGTTGAATACAGCCGCGCGTATAAGATCACTTCGCCCGCCGGGTGAGGCCAGCCGGGCCGCGCGGTGGGGAGCTACGCAGCCAATCGCGCTCGACTTCGTATTGCTTAGTTAACAAATGGAATATATCACTTAAAAATTGTCGTACAAGCTTGATTTTTTTTTCAAATTGCTCGGAATTTTTCGCGCAAACCGATTATGCTGTCCAATATAAGCGTTGATCGATACTTGTCGAATTATTTATCAATTTTATCTGATTTCAGCTTTTGACTGTTTATAAGTAACGTAATATTATTGAAATGAAGGTCTCATCAATAAATTCAAATCTCTTGTTAAATATATTTATTATAACATTATTAATGCATATCTTAGTGACTTAAGCTTTAAACTTTAACCTTCGGGACCGGAAATTTTGTCCGCTATTCAGAGGTGTCCGTTATTCGGAATACAGCTAGCTAGGGGATGAATAGCTAGGGGATTTCTAACTTGTCCGGTATAAAGAGGTTTCCGCTATTAAGAGGTGTCCGTTAAGGGGGGTTTGACTGTACACCTTTAAATGGGTTGAATTTCTGAAAAACAATTTTTCTTTTTTTTTCAACTTGAAGACTCTGATAAAATTGAAAAAAATCATCATGTTTGGGGAGGGTTTGACCTTCATTATCCATATCTTACATCATGTATTACTTCCAGTCTAATAGTGGCTGCGCTGAAGACAGGAAAATACAAAATCACTCGGTTGCCGTAAAGAATCAGATCCAGCGTTGGACCAATCTTGGAATTTTTGGTTCTCAATTGTTCATAAGACATGCCTCTATCAGATGAACATAGAACTTTTTGATATTGCAAGAATTACTTGAGTTATTGAATTTTTTCGATTTTTTTTCTGAATTTGAAAAAAAATTTTGCTTATTTTTCTAATATTTCAACCAAAAATGGGTTTATCAAAAAGTTCTATGTTCATCTGATAGAGGTTTCGATTCTACAAATTTGAAGACCACAAACGCCAGAATCGGTCCAGCGATGCTCCTGATTCTTTACGACAACCGTTCAAAATATTCATTCTCCAGAAATCAACTTTTAAACTTTTTTATCAAAAATTTTTTTTTTATTTCATACTTTTCCAAGAGAAGAAAATGTAGTTACAGGAAATTAAGTTTTAAGATTTTGCTTGTGACTAATATGCTGGATCCGCAGCTGCTCTCGTATCAATGAGTTATGAGTCGAGTCGAGTCTAGACACATGTGCCAGGGGGAGGTTCGTAGTGAGCTTTGACTTGTTCTGTACAACAACAGTGTCCGTTAGGTGTCCGGTGAGGCTGTTAGAAAAATAATAAATTGCTTTAGAAAAAATCTGATCAAAATTTTTCAACACAAAAATTCTCTAAAATTTTTGATCTTCAATATTTTTGAGATTCAGAAGATGTTAGCACAATTTTTGTCAATACTACGAAAATTCTTTCATCTTCCATCAATCATACCTTTTTTCTTATAATATTTATTAAACTCTTGCAATTAATATACGTATTGTAGAAATACTCATCTTTTTAGAAATCCAAATGCGTAGTTTCCTGGCATCGATTTCAAACGCACTTTTTGATGGATCATCTTCTTTCGATTCCGAAGTCTCATGTCAGATATATAAACACTGTGTTTATTCGATAATGGAAATTACTAGTGGTTTGAATTCGTAATGAAAGCACGATAATATTTACAAACAAGTGGACACCTAACCTCGAAAAAATGTAGATCGCAGCCATGTGTTCTATCAATGATCACAATTCAAAAGAATATTGAAAATTGAATATGTGTAAGAATGATAATTACGAAGAATTAAAAGATCACAGAATCAAATTCAAAATCGAAATATATAAAAACGTCATAAAATTAAGGAGTGGTGTAAGTGGTGTTGGCGGTGTTGTACAATACTTATGGCACCAATCTGAGGTAGGGTTGGGCAATATATATCGATACATCCGAATATCGATACTTTTGGATTCAATTATCGATATTTTGTATCGATACTTCATGTGGCAATATATTAATGTATCGATACTCCATGTGCAAGTATTGGTCTCCGATACTTTTATCTTGAAAGATTAAAAATTCAAAAGCTGCTTGAAATGTCTTGAATCTTCCGACTTTTCCGAAGCTGAAAAATATCAGTGTAACCCAGCGGTAAAAATTTTATCCACATGATACGTATTTGCGTTAGGCAATCAGGGTGACTTGAACTGATTTTCCGAGCCTTGTGACTAACTTCAGTCATCAGTGTGACTATTAGGCGCGATATCTGATTGGCGAAAATCATTTCGATATTCAAAATTCAAATACGATATAGGATCCTTTCGTTTTACAAATCGAGGGCTGCCCCGGGCTGCACTGAACCAATCAGCTTGAAGCTTTAGTCTAGTTTACTAGTCTAATAAATATCTGGAAGATAATTTTGTATTCAAATAAGAAATTCCAACTATTTTCAACCTTACAAACTGAAAAATATATTTGTAGCTGAAATAACTTAGATTCTACATGGTTCATAACTTCATACTTCATAATGAAAATATATGTATCGATACTCGATATTGACAATATCGATACTACGGCTCCAATATATTGGTCGTATCGATACTAGAGTAGTAAATACGTATCGATACAAAATATCGATACTTTTATATATATTGGCCAACCCTAATTTGCGGGGTCGCGCGCCGCGCCGCGGCCATTTTTCGCAATCTGGCACTGTCATGGCTGTAACTTTTCAAATCCTCTAGATATTTTGACACAGATTTATTTGCAGGTAGAGTAGGTCACTAGCATTCCAAATAAATTATAAAAAAAAAAAACGATTTTTTGAAAATTCAAAGGTGTAGATACCCCCTTAAGGGGGTATGTACACCTTTGGAGGAGTTGAAATTTCCAAAAAGAAATTAATCTTTTTCTGCGACTTGAGGACTCTGACAAAATCCAAAAAAATCATGATGTCTAAGGAGGGTTCAACCCGCATTACGCATATTTTACATCATGTATTACTTTCAGTCTGATGGTGGCTACGCTAAAGAGAAAAAAATACAAACTGACTCGGTTGTTGTAAAGAATCAGAACCACCGTTGGATTAATCTTAAAATGTTTGGTCCTCGATTGTTCATAGAAGATGCCTCTATGGTATGAACGTAGGGATTTTTGATATTGCAAAAATTACTTGAGTTATTCAATTTTTTTAATTTTTTTTTTTGCAACTTCTAAATTCTTCTTACTTTTTTGCCAGTATCTCAATCAAAAATGGGTTTATCAAAAAATCCTACGTTCATACCATAGAGGAAAGTCTTGTGAATAATTGAAGACCAAAAATTCCAGAATCGATCCAACGGTGCTGCTGATTCTTTACGACAACCGGTCAAAATATTCATTCTCCAGAAATCAACTTTTAAACTTTTTTATTTAAATTTTTTTTTTTATTTCCTACTTTTCCCAGAGAAGAAAATGTAGTTACAGGAAATCAAGTTTTAAGATTTTCCTTATGATTAATATGCTGGATCTGCAGCTGCCCTCGTATCGATGTGTTATGAGTCGAGTCGGGTCTAGACACATGTGCCAGGCGGAGGTTTGCAGTGAGTTTTGACCTGTTCTGTACAACAACAGTGTCCGTTAGGTGTCCGGTGAGGCTGTTAGAAAAGTAATGAATTGCTTTAGAAAATAAACTGATCAAAATTTTTCAAAACATAAAAATTCTTTAAAATTTTTTACCTTCAATATTTTTGAATTCAGAAAATGCTAGCACAATTTTTGTCAATATTCCGAAAATTCTTTCATCTTTCATCAATCATACCTTTTTTCTTATAATATTTATTGGACTCTCGCAATTAATATATCATAGAAATACTCATCTTTCTAGAAATCCTAATGTATAGTCTCCTGGTATCGATTTCAAACGCACTTTTCGATGGATCATCTTCTTTCGAGTCCGAAGTCTCATCTCAGATACATATACACTGTGTTTATTCAATAATGGAAATTACTATTGGTTTGAATTCGTAATGAAAGCACGACAATATTTACAAACAAGTGGACACCTAACCTCGAAAAAATGTAGATCGCAGCCATGTGTTCTGTCAATGATCACAATTCAGAAGAATATTGAAAATTAAATATGTGTAAAAGACGATAATTACGAAGAATCGAAAGATCACAAAATCGAAATATATAAAAACGTCATAAAAGTAAGACAGTAGTGTTGGCGGTGTTGTACAATAATTATGGGACCGATATGAGGTTTCGCGCGCCACGCGGTGGCGCTTTTTCGCAATTTGGCACGGTCATGGCTGTAACTTTTCAAATCCTCTAGATATTCTGACGCCGATTTATTTGCAGGTAGAGTAGGTCACTAGCATTCCAAATAATTTATAAAAAAAAAAACAATTTCTCCAAAATTTAAAGGTGTAGATACCCCCTTAACCTATCCACTTTGGGGCATCTTCCCCTATGCATTCAATCATTTAGTTGTTTAATTTTTTTATTAATATTTTTTTAATAATGCTTGAGATGAGTGTAGGGAATTTTGTATTTTATGATTATGACATTTCACATAAGAATTGAACTTTTAATATATTTTTCCTACTATCGTGCGCAAAGTTCGATTTTGCGCACGCATTTGCGTTCGCAAAGTACCACTTTCCCGCACACTAAGAAGAGCATGCGGGAATATAGTTAAGCGTGCTAGAATGTAGCTAAGCGTGCTAGAATGTACCTAAGCGTGCTAGAATGATACCGAGGCGTATAGGTACACGTCTCGTGCGAGCGCCGCTGGCTCGAGCACCGCTTTGTTTACATTCCGCTGTCTCATTGTCTTCTTTTTTTTATTTTGCTTCTTTTACTCCGACCCCCCCCCCCCCCCCCCCCTTCCCTGCGCCCTTACGCTACCGCTCTATACATTACAACCTTTTATAATAATTATATAGGGGTTAAACTTTGCGCAACTTGATAGGAAAAATAGTATTGTTTTTTTCATGAAAATATAAAAATTTGTGAAAATCAGAATGAATTATTTATTCATGTACATGTGTATATATATGAGTGGTTCTCCCGAAACGATCATTTTTCGGGCTGAAAAATGAAACAAACAAAAATAGTTTGTTTTCACTGAGAAACCTCTAGATGAGCTTCAGGTTGAGTTGCTGAACCGTAATAACCCCATGGCCAAGCTGTTTTTTTTTTTTCTGGAACTTGAAAAAAATTCCAAAAAAAAATTTGAAAACGAAATTTAAAAACGAACTAAAAATAATTTTCATGTCAACTCATAAATAATAAACTAGGTGGTGTCATTACTCTGTGAGATTCGTCATTTCCCTGGATGTCCACGCCCAGGGGAATGACGCCCAGGGGAATGACGATTTGGACGATTTTGAATGTGCTACGTGATATGCAACGTCTTTCTAATCTCATAACGCGGCGGTGAGTTGATACTCAATAGTTTTACCTGAAAAAAAATATAATGATTTATTTTAATCATAAATGTACACTTGGCACTTACCAGGGGAATGACGCGCCAGCTTGTGACAATGACTTATGGCACTTTGCCTCGACGAAAAAACACGAAAGGAATCAAAACGTCGAATAAACGATTGATCAGCTGGATGAAATAGATTGAGATCGCGCTGTTCTGATAGACATCATAAGCTAACGCCGTGTGTTTTCGTAAATATTGACTAATTTCCATAGGGCCAGAGGAATGACGGAACAACTTGAGTACAAACTTTTATGTTATATTGTGACGCATCTGTGACATATTTTTTTTTTTTAGGTTTCAGAAGAGTGATATTAATACTAACTAGTTTCCGGAAATATCCATAGTTTCATCATTAAACAATTTTGAGTACCCTTGTAGCCTATGAGAATGCGCGAAAATGTAAAAGGTACGTGCCAGGGGAATGACTTTTAGGGGTCTTGCACAGAAAAAAACCGGTGAATACGATTTTTTATAAATAATCTGTCTTTTAAACATTTTTATAAATGTAATTTACTCTTATGTTTTGAAAAAAAATCAATGAAATTATATATATTATAGAAGATATGGGAAGGTACATGTAAAATGATTGTTTCGGGAGAGCCACTCATATATATATATATATATTCATATTTAATGTTTGATTCTTTTTTTACGCATTTATGTCAGTATTTTGTTAATAGTGTGGGGGGCTCCGCCCCCCCCCAACCCCCCCGGCGGGGTTTCGCCCCCCGCACCCCCACCAGGGGGCTTCGCCCCCTGGACCCCCTTCGTCGGCATATACGTTAAAACCTTTTATGATAATTATAGGGATCGAACTTTGCGCAACTCGGTAGGAAAAATAGTATACGATACTCGTACGCTGCGTAGGTGTACCCACACTCGCTTTTTTGTCGCCCTCGCTCGTGCGGGAATCACCTACTTTGCGCACTTGTATCGTAATGTACTATTTTTATATTTTATAATCTTAGTATCGCAGACTAGCATTCTTTAGTCTCAGACTCATAATGCTATTTTTTTTATATTTTATAATCTTAGTATCGTCAAGCAGATATCTCGACTCTCGGGGTAGCAGACGCGAAGACGCGTTGTTTCGGGTCGTATCGATGCCTAGCGAATACTTGGAAAAAAAGAATTGAAACGAACTCGCACATAATTCGGGACATGCGGGACAATTTTTATAAATGCGGTACGAATTCGGGGTAAAAAAAAATCCGGGACACTTGGCTGAAATCCGGGACTGTCCCGCCTAATCCGGGACGTCTGGTAGCCTTACTTATGGGGCATCAGCGCAAAAGTGTCCGTAAAAGTGCATTAAATAATAGTTCCAGAAGTACCCGAATGGCGCTCGTAAGCAATAAGGGTTTCAAACAGGCCATTTCCATCACGCATCCTTGTTGTTATGTTTGGGGAAACTTGAATGCTAAGAGTGTTGACGTTCGAAATTCGTAGATTTGAAAGTGTTATGTTTTGAATCAGCAGTCGAGCGCGCTTATCAACAATACTGCTAACCGCTGCCTGCTGTGTACTCGGTTGCCTAAATTCCGGCGTGTAGCGAGATTTTTTAATCTGCCGTATGTCGCGAACGCAACTTCGGAGACCACATGTTATGTAGGTCGATTTACTCAGCTCGACCTCCTCTAGTACCCCTATCATTTTGGCCACTTAATTCTGGCGCACCCTGTATAGGACATGTCACTACTGTGGTACCTTAATCATTGAAGAATTCTATTTATTGCATGTGCGATCGTTTGTTTGTCGGTTGTAGGTGTTTTATGTCGCTTTTTCAGCTCACGATAATCGACCAATGATCCGGAAATAGTATATTGTGTAACAAGGGATGAAACAAGGTGAATGCAGGCCAGGGTGAAGTTGTCAGCCCGAAGCCGAAGGCGAAGGACGACATCACCCGTGCCTGCATTCATGTTTCATCTCGTGTCACACACTACACGGAGAAAAAAAAACAGCACTCATTACTACTTTGTACAGTAGTCAGTAGTGTGTCGCCGATAAAACAGGTTTACTGTGCTTCTACAGTAGTGAGTGCTGTTTTTTTTTCTCCGTATATGTTTTTCATAACATTTGCTCTGGAACTTCAACTGTCAATTTCAATAATCTGAAATTTGCAACGGGGCAGTAATTTCTCTTTGCAATCCCAAGGGATTGTAATAGACTAATTTTGCAATCCCAAGGGATTGAAAAACACCAATTCACATCGCTGATTCATTGAATTCGCGATTTGACAACTTTTCACGGCATCAGCCTGAAATCAGCGTCTTTCAACTGACAAAACAGGCAACGAAACTTGCAGTTTCAGAGCAGATGTTATGAAAAATTAAAACAAATCTTTAGTACGGATTTACCCTAGGGTACTCTGTAATTACGATGAAATATAATCTTTCGTACATACAATCGTTCGTTGGTCATTTGCCAGTCAATAATTAATAAAGGGAAAGGAGATGAATGCTGGTAGATGGATTACTTAAGGCTGCCGTCCCATGTGAGTCAGTCCACGTCAAGCGGGACACCTTTTTGACCGCATGTGCTTGAAAATTGTCGTAATTTTTTTTACACCCAAATAACAAAGCGTGCGGGATCATGAGAGCCGCACAACGTGCGAACACGATGTGTTGACACGAGTCCATCAAGGGGTTCACACGACCTGAGGGTTGTAAATAAATCCTCATGGTGGGCACACTCAGTCAGCACAACGTGCAGTGTAGCGTGCGGCCACCATGACTGCAGATAACTTCATCAGCCTGCACTCATGGTGACCGCATGCTAATATGCTGCATATTTTGCTGACTGAGTGTGTCCACCATGAGGATTCATTCACAATCCTCAGGTAGTACTATAATATAATATTGTATTGTTATTTATACCATGTATACATATTAGGCCTGGAAAAACAAAATGTTTCTTAATTTTGTCTATCACAACTCGAAACATTAGTCTTGAGTCTAATAACGACTGTCAAAATTCGGAAAATTTGGGCTTCGTCGGATAATTTTAAGAGGTCGCGCATCGAGTCTCAATATTTGCATTTGATTAACACGTAAAAAATAACTTTTCATCGTTCAAAGCTATTCTAGAAAACTCTAGGCGATCGAGGGGGGTGTAGATTGCTGTACGACTTTATTTAATTTTTCAAATTTTCGGCATTTTTTTGTTTCGGAAATACCGTATTTCGATTGAACCTATCAGAGTTGAGAATATTTACAAAGTTTCTATTTAAGGCTTGACGCCCTAAGGTTGCAGATAAGGGTAGGAGATACTGAAATTTGAGGATAAAATTTCAAATAAATCGATTTTTTTTTTTGTACGGAAAAGTGTCCTTTGAACCCTTATCTTTACGTACACAAATCCTTGAACCGAAAAAAAATTTGATCAGCCCCATTCACGCAATAAAGCGTATAATGTTCTAGCAGAAGTTTTCAATTTCCCTATATTTCAGTTATTGCTTTTTTAATTTGTGAAAAAAAGTAACTTGAGATGCAGTTTTCCATCAAGCTACCACACTCAAGTGATTTACGTGAGATGAAAAAATAATAATAATGAAAAATAATTCTTTTCAAATGACTGCTACACTCGGAGAAAACATTCTGGTGACTCAGTTTTTTTACAGATGATTAGTGCTATTTTGATACATAGTTCATGATTTTTCCAAATTTCATGTCCTCCGCTGAACAAAAATTCAGTCCATCGAAAAAAAAGTAGTTGTCCTAGGGTACAGGCTGCTGCGTTGCTTGAAATTTCTTTAAATTTGTAGAACATATTCCGTATGAATGTGATTTAGGGGCAAACCAATAATATTATCAATTATCTACAATAGATCATTGGAGCTCAGTTCGCGTTGATCCTTTGTGGACAACGCACGCGATCTATTTTGCTGTTGGCTGTTATCGAGTAGTCGCGAACCATTTATCCTTGCTCCCTGAGTGAAGTTCTGTAATTTCTTTATCTACACGTAGTAAAACCGCTGAAAGGGCCACCGTGCCTGCTCAAACCCCTCCAGCCGCTACAATGAAGCAAAATAAACTCAGCAACAAGTCTATTAATATTGCTAAATATCCAACTTCTTCTATTAGAACTGGCAACCCAGCCTCGAGTGTCAATCTTACTAAAGGTCAATCAGTAGCGAAACCCGCAACTGTCATTTCTATGTCTGCACGGAGAGAAATGTACAGTAAATGTTGCTTTGCACGTGGAAGAACATGGTAGATATTACCATGCTACCTGGTATTCAGTTCGTGAAAAAAAAAACGTTGGAAATATCAATATATCACATGGTAAATTCTACTAGTTTTAGTGTTGTTAGTCCCATGTTGCCCGGAACTTAGTTTCACGTAATTTTTACTTTTATTCTATTGGCAAAGTTCTGTGCAGCATAGTAATATTTACCATGCTGAGTAGTTCGTGCTACCTTGGAACGATGTGAGCGCCACCAGACACAGCGCCGAGTGGCGCAGAGCGTGTGACACATGTGTCAGTTTAAGGTTATGTGACTATTCGATGTAACGCACCGACGCCGGTAATTAGAATATAAATATTTTTAAATCAAAGTTAAAAAAAAATAATAATAATAATATTTCCATTTTTTTAATTATTTGTCACAATTATTTACATAAATAATTCGTAATAATGTCTTAAATTATTAACCTAAATTATTGTTCATTTACAAATCGTCAGTTTTCAAATAGAAATTTATTCTATTCATTTACTTTTCGAATTACTTAACCATGCATTCATTCCCCACGAATATAGATCTTTTAACTACCCAGATAACAAAATGCCCGCACAGTGCGCGCACCGTTCGCGCACGCGTGCGAGTTAAGCCGCACGGCGTGCGCTCACTGAATGAGACAGATGTGTCCTCAATTGAGGGGCATATCGCTCGCACGTCGTGATGCCGCACGACGTGCGGACATTATGCGACTCACGTCATGCGGTCATATTGAGGATCGTAAAAATGCTCAAACTAATAAATTATTATTTAGTGTGATAAGACAATGAAAACAATATTGTATTCAATTACGGATGTACAATTTTTATTTGAATAAAATAGGCATAAAGAAATATGTCAAGTTCTAAAAGTATGCAATATAATTTGTCTTTGGAACTTATAACTAAACGTTAAAACTTAAATGAGCTTATAAATAAATTTCAACAAAAGATCAAATTATCGAGGGCAAGGTTACATTTCATCGTCTGCAAACTCCTCGTCTTCTTCGACCTCGGCGTCATCTGCCGAATCTTCATTATCTTTATCTTCGACGACTTTCGATGTGTTTGCTTCGTACACCTCAAGCATTTACTCCTCAAACTCTGCCTTTGTGTTTGGGTCCCTGAATAAAGGATAATTGGGTCAACAATTTGATTTGAATAATTCTTTTCACACAGAAAATAGCACGTTCATTAACCGTTAGAGAATATGAAAATTTACAAAAAAAGTGAGGTTATGATATGGCATAATAGGAAAAGGATTGTGTACTTACCAGCAGTTCCTTTTTCGGTACGGACACTTATAGCTATAACTTGCGATAATTCTATATAATATCAACTCTCTAGAATTGAAAGTATGGAGTCTATATAGCGAAAGAAAGCCGGTGACTTCAAATACGGAAGTGAGCAATGGTGCCTTAATGAGACAAGGGGACAAGAAGCCGACTAGTCAAAACAGAGTCTCAATTCATTCAAATACGTAAATCGGGGCGAATATACGTGTTACGTACATACGTTGCAAACTGCGGGAAAATAACTTTTTTTTCGAAGAGAATGGCTCAAGAAATTTCGCTGTTGATTTTCACAAGAATTTACGCTGCAAAGATATATTTATTACGAATTCCTGAACTGTATAATATGATTGCACACTGACATCATAGTGCCCGCACGCCGTGCGTCGCATTAGCAATCACATCGTGATTGTGTGTCTGCGCACGCGTGATGGTTCAGTGCGACTCATATGACTCGCACTTGTGATGCGTCACTTCGTGCGAGCGAGAATGGTGCGACCTCGCCCGCACAACGTGAGCCGCACGTTGTGATGGTACCGTGCGTCGCACGATTGTTATCTGGGTAATCACAACAGAACTAAGTACTTTTTTTAATGTTCATTCACATGATGCAGCATGGTAATATCTACCGTGCTGGCATAGCTATAATGACATACTCGCGAAGTTATATTCACTCAACATTTGAAGCGACGTCAGGCGGAATTTTTCGATACTGTGCTACATAGTAATTATTACCTGGCTCCCACAGTTGTAACATCTATGCTCTTCGGAGAGCCTAGTACCATTTGCTGTACATTTCTCTCCGTGTGCTCAAGCTTCTCCGCCGACTCAAACTTCTAAGCGCTTCTCGCCGCTTGCGAATGCATCGGAACTTATGCCAGATACTCATGAGGTTGAAGTTCGTAACGTTAACGTGACAGAATATTCGTTGAAGAAATGAAATATTTCGTGATTCAAATGTTGTTAGAATCATGAAATATGCGAGATGAACATGTTTCACACAATTTGAGGAATTATGCACCTTCCTTGATCCACTTGAAACGTTCGAGCATTAAGTATGAGAATTTTTGGCGAATATTTTGTTGCATTAACGTCACGAACTTCAACCTAATAGATACTCAATCTCAAAGCCAAACTGGACCCACTCAGCGAATTCCACCAATTATTATAAAAAGTCCCATCACTAACGTGAAAGGTTTCACCATCAAACTCGCGGGAATCTGCAAAGGGCCGTTTAGATTTAAATACACCGGTAATGCCACGCAACTCCACCTCACGCTAAAAACTGACTATCATGACTGCACCGAATTCCTGAAGACCGAATCTTACGAATTACATTCTTATGCCTTTAAAGAAGATCTCCAACGGAAATATATCCTTCATGGTCTCCCCGAGTCTCTAGAGCCTAACGACATCGCTGACAACCTCACGAAGGCAAAGGCAATAAAAGTAAACCACATTAAACAATTTGTTAAAATAAACCCCGATGGCACGCAGAAAAGACTGCCAATGTTTCTAATCACAACCCCTCCTGACGTAACGCTTAAAAATCTGAAAGACGTTAAAATTATTCTGTTTCACACCTTCTCTCCGGAGAAATTCAAATCTGGTTCTAACGTGACACAATGCTTTAATTGCCAAGCTTTCGGACACACAAGGAAGTACTGCAATCTGAAACCAAAGTGCCTCCGCTGTGCCTCGAATCATAAACTTCAGGATTGCCCCTTAGACAAGGCGCAATCTAACTCTATCTGTGCTAACTGCCAAGGGAACCATGTTGCCAGCTTGAGACAGTGTCCAGCTCGCTCCAAATATAAAGCAGCCACGGCTGCTAAAGCCCCCTAATCGGCCCAGTCTTCTGACTCTAAACTGCAAACTGTTCGGATGTTTACCAACACCTCGTCTGCCAACTCTAATCCACCCACGTCCACCGGAACAAAACAAAGCTTCGCTGATGCCATCAAATCATCGTCTCATCCTTCTTCGTCTGCTGCCCGGCTGTCTCACTCTTCATCAGAGACTAATGTAAACCGAAAACAATTTTCTGCGCTAACGGCCACGCTCTCAGCTCTTGACGAAATCAATTCTATCCATAACGACCTTACTCAACTCAAAATATTTGAAATCCTGGCCGACCTCCGTATCATGGTCTCCCAACTTAAAGAGGCCCCATCCCCTCTTGACAAGATAAAAATTATCGCGAGCTTTGCTCACCTCTTCGACCAACCATGTCCAGTGGCGTAACTATAGGGTGGCATGCTGGTAAAATGCCACGGGCCCCCGACCGGAGAGGGCCCCCGGCCCGAGAGGGCCGCGAGCACAGAAGGATGCTAACATTTATTTCCACAAAATTTAGTAGGATTTATTATATTTGTATTTAATTAATTCAAGTTACCTACTAAAGTATACAGACCCGAATTGAACAAAAAATGTATCAAGATTTGAACGCATACGTAAGGAGCAGACATCGCCCAGTTTTAGAACGCATCCGGTGTAACGTGGTTAATAAGGATAGTGGTTCTTTAATAAATAGACTAACGTTTAACTGGTCAGTGATAGCTTTATTCTTGTGTGTGTCTTTTAGGCATCTTGGGGAGTTGTATGCAACATGGCGGCATTTGTCTACTTGTTTAGTGTCTATCCATGTTACATCCTCCCTTTTCTGTGACTGTCTTGTTTGTAATGTAATATGCAAGTTATAAGTTCATTCTTTGGACCGGTTTGACGATTCTTCCCAGCCTCGTTGTTCGAGGAGGTTCATTTTGCGGATTATCTTGTATCTTGTTTTCAGGTATTGCGGCTGTTTCAGGTGCTGGTGAAGACGGTGTAGGAGCATTACGATCTTCTTCGGGTGTGTCATTGTCGTTATTGCTTCGAGTAGGTATCAGGACTGGGGTTTCTGTAATCGTGGCTTTAGTTCGGTGTAGTTGACTTGTGTTTCTCCTGAAAGTCTTTCCACTTTCGGTTTGGACGATGACTGACCTCGGATTTTCTGTTTTTCCGGTAACTTGTCCAGATTGCCAGTTTCTGTGTCCAAACTGAATTCTAATTTTATCTCCTTCTTCTACGTCCTTGGTTGCTCTAGTTGTTCTGTTGGCGTAGAACTTTTGTTTCTCTCTCAGTTTTTTCAGCTCTTCGCTTATGTCTTTGATTACTTTAGGTTTCAGGTTTTCGTTGGATGTTGGTAGGTTTGATTTCGTCATCCTGCTCATGAGTCGTTGGTTGGGTGATCCGATTTGGACGTTCCGTGGAGTGTTTCTAAAGTTGAGCAAAGCGAGTTCAATGTCTGAGTTATCCATCGTGCATTTCCTGAGTATGCCCTTGGCGGTTTGGACTCCTCTTTCCGCTAAGCCATTACCTCTAGGGTGGTTTGGGCTTGACGTCTTGCTCTGGAAGCACCAGGTTTTCCTGAATTCCTTGAATTCCTTTGAGGTGTATTGTGGTCCGTTGTCTGATTCTAAGATTTCTGGGACACCATGAGTTGAGAACCAGTTTTTCAGGTGTTTGACGATTTCGCCGGAAGATTGTGTCTTCAACTGTTTGAAGTCGATAAATCCTGAGTAGCTGTCGCATATCACGATATATTCTTTTCCTCGAAAATAGAATAAATCCGTTGCAACAATTTGCCATGGTAGTGTGGGTATTTCCTTGGGAACTACGGGTTGTTTGTCATTAGATTTCTGTGTTTGTTGACATACCTTGCACTGTTCTATGTAGTTCTCAATATCCTTGTATTGGCCTCTCCAGTACAATAGTTCACGAGCTCTTCTGAGGCTGCTTTGAATACCAAAGTGTCCTGCGTGTATGTTTTTCAACATTTTTGGTATCAGTGACTTTGGTACTATTACTTTTTCGCCTTTAAAGATGAGTTCGTTGTAGTACGATAGCTCGTCTCTGAAGTTGAAGTATGGTTTTGCAGTATTTGGTAAATCCTCTAGGGTGTCCGGAAATCCGTTTTGGATGAAAGCCAGCAGTGTTTGTAATTCTTCGTCTCTTCTTACTGCTTCTGTTATTTCTTCTCTTGCTTCCTTGGACATAGTGAGTATAATCTGAACTTCTAACTCTTCTTCTTGGAGATCGTTGTTTACCTGTTTGCAATCTCTGCTAAGCGCATCTGCTATTGGTATTTCGGTTCCTTTTTTGTAGACCACTGTGGGTGAATATTGTCGGACGTCGAATATTATTCTTTGTAGTCTGGGGGGTGCCTTGTAAAGTGGTTTTTTGAATATCGATTCCAACGGTTTATGGTCCGTTTCAACCGTTAGTTTTTTTCCATAGATGTACTCATGAAATTTTGTGCACGCAGTCTTTATTGCTAGAGCTTCTTTTTCAATTTGGGGATAGTTTTGTTGGGCACTTGTTAACGCCTTGGTTGCGTAGGCTACTGGCTGATCTTCTTGTAGTAGTACCGCTCCAAGACTTTTTGAACTAGCATCTACTGATAGCGTGACTTCTGCATTGACGTCGTAGAATTTGAGTACCGGTGCTGTTGAAAGTGTTTCTTTGATTCGTCGAACTGCTTCCGTATGTTCTTGTTCCCACGACCAAGCGGCTTCTTTTTTTAGTAGGTCTCTCATGGGTTCTGTCAGTTCAGACATCTTGGGGATGAATTTGTTGAGATATGTGACCATACCGAGTAGTCGTTGTAGTCCTGCCTTATCTTTCGGCTGCTGTATGTGATTGATAGCTTCGATCTTCTCTGGGTCAATCTCGAGACCTCTTTCGGATATGACGTGTCCTAGAAATTTAACTTTGTTAGTTTCGAACGTGCATTTTTCTTTGTTTAATTTCAGTCCTGCTTCTTTGAGAGCTTTCAAGACTCTTTGTGTATGCCTTCGTAGTTCGTCTTTTGTCGCTGCGTGGATTAGGATGTCGTCCATTGAGCATTCAACGTTCGGTAGGTCCTTGATGACCGCGTTCATGGCTTGTTGGAATACTTCCGGTGCTGACGATAGGCCAAATGGTAGTCGGGTGCAGCTGTATCTGCCCCAGGGTGTTGAGAACGTAAGGTATTTTTGTGTTCTTTCACTGACTTTTATTTGCCAGAAGCCTCGTTTACAATCCAGTTTGGTGAAGTACTTAGATCCACTCAATCTAGTGCTGATCTCCTCAATTGTCTTCAGTGGGTAGTGTCTTCTTAGAATATTCTTATTGACGTCTGTTGGGTCAATACATATTCTAATTTTCTTGTGCTTCCTCACTATGACTATAGGGCTCACTGCTGGTGTAGGTTCTGTCGTCGGCTTTATTACATCCATTTTTACCATCTTGTCCAATTCTTCTTTGACGGCTTGACTTATGGAGTGTGGGACTTTCCGCGCCGGGACGATTTCGAATCTAGGGTTGTCTACTAGGTCTATGTCGTATTCGAAATTCTTTATGCAGCCTAGTCCTTCGTACAACTCTTCGTCGTTGAGTTCGTTTACGTTGACTTGGTTGACTCTGGATATCAGCTTCAGTTGTTCGCACGATTCTTTTCCTAGTATCGATTGTACTTTTTCTTCTACTACCTTGAATACTATTTCGGCTCGTTGATTCTTGATTTCACACTTCAGTTTGACCTCACCGATGACTAGGATTTTGTGTTCGGTGAAGCTGATTAATCTTTTTGTCCTTGACGGTTGTATTTTGGCTTTCAGTTTCTGGACTAGATCCTTGGAGAGTACATTGCACTGTGCTCCGGTATCTAGTTTTACTACCAGTTTGTTTTTCCGGTATATATTGTTTCTTGCCAATCCTTTGATCCGTCAGTTGTTACTTTGCTTACGTAAAATGTCTCTTCTTCATAGTCCTCTTCTATTTCTTCTTCTTCAGCTTCAGTTAGATTGATTTTCTTGCCTTTGTTATTTTGAGTTTTATTCGTTTTGGCCCAACACGAGCTTGAGTAATGTCCTAGCTTTTGACACTTCTCGCATTTGCTTTTGTAAGCCGGACAGCTTTGTCTTCGGTGTCTCGTTCCACATCTTTTGCAATTAAATTCTTCATTTTTGCTTTGTTTACCTTTGTTTTTTAGCAGGTTGACTTGTTGTGACTCAGTTTTGTTGATTTCTTTTAGTTGATTCGTGGCTTGTTCACTCGCTCGACAAATTGCAACGGCCTTATCCAACGTTAGATCGCCTTCTGTTAGTAGCTTTTCTCTAACTTGATCTGAGTAGACTCCAAAAACGATTTTATCCTTTAGTAGGCTGTCGTGTAGGCTTTCAAACTCGCAGGTCTTTGCTTGTGTTTTTATTGCGTTTAGAAATTCATCAAACGTTTCGCCTTCTTTTTGAGTTATCTTGAAGAAGTTATATCTTTCAAAGGACAGGTTAATCTTTGGTATGAAGTAGTTCTTAAATTTTTCCTTAATTATTCCAACGTCAGTTTGTTCTTGGGGAGTTAGGTTGAAATTGTTGAATACCTGTATTGCGTCTGGTCCGATTGTTGCCATAAACGTGGCTGCTTGCACCTCATTCGCTTTTTTGTTTAGCTGGGTTGCTATTGCATACCATTCGAACTGTTGTATCCAATTTTTCCAGTTGGTCGACATATCGTTGGAAAAGACTAGTTGTTTAGGCGGTCGGATTCCGTGAACTGGCGTGCCTTCGTCGCCGTTTGTGGGGTTATGTTCACTGTTTTGCTCGTTTCGTGGCATTTTGTTCACTTTTCTTTACCTCTTTTATCTTTTCTTTATTTTCTTTGATTGTCGGCCACTTCTGACACCATGTAACGTGGTTAATAAGGATAGTGGTTCTTTAATAAATAGACTAACGTTTAACTGGTCAGTGATAGCTTTATTCTTGTGTGTGTCTTTTAGGCATCTTGGGGAGTTGTATGCAACATGGCGGCATTTGTCTACTTGTTTAGTGTCTATCCATGTTACATCCGGCACGTAGCATTAAAGTTCTCGCCACTTGTAGACGCGGCGCTGTAGCAACCTTTATTTACACCTTCATTGTAACAACGCTGTCAGTTACCAAAACAGCAACGAAAAATGCGCACAATAATTATAGTAGCGTTTGTACATACGTCCTTCACGTAGTGATTTATTAAGAAGAGACTACAACGTTGGTTGAGCTTTTTTACATTGAGAGAGGGCCCCATCCGATGAATTTGCCACGGGCCTCAACGGTATAGTTATGCCACTGACCATGTCCATAGACAATACCTACCTGCAACTTCTTACCTTAAACATCCAAAGCATAAAAGCGCACATTGAGCAGCTCTCTTCTATCTTAATCTCTAATAACATAGATATAGCCTTTATCACCGAAACCTTTTTAAATCCTAAATTAGCAGTCAGAATTCCAGGTTTTGATATTATAAGAAATGATAGAATTGGCAAAGCTGGTGGGGCCGTGGCTATCATCTGTAAATCTACGATTCAGTACAGCAATATTGTATTACCTAGGGACCTTCTGAACACTCCCTCCGAGGTTGTTGGTATAACCATAAGACATAACTCCATCACGACTAACCTAGTAACTATTTACAATCCACCTAAAAACTCTATATCCAAGCAAGCATTGCTTTCATTACGCAGTCTCCCAGGATCTTTCATCCTAGCTGGGGATTTCAATGCTAGGCACTCCGCTTGGGGATGTATTAAAAACAATACGTCCGGAATATCCTTACGGAACCTCAACGACACCTCAGACCTCTTCCTTTTATTCCCACCCGGCCCAACCTTCGTACCGGTTAAAAAAAAGGAAACCCCAAGCACTATTGATCTAATTCTAACCGACATCCCGACTTTTATTACTAATGTACATACGATAAGAAATTCCCCTCCCGATCATCTCCCGGTCTTATTCATTCTTACTTTATCTCATGTACCGACACCTCGTAGTTCTAAGATAGATTACTCTAGTATCGACTGGCCGCAATTTCGAACCATCTTAGATGGTAGCATTGTGACTGCGTCACCCATTCTTAGTTCAGTGGAAGACATTAACCATGCTGTTTCCATCTCCATCCAGCTTATCTCTGATGCGATCCGTCAACTTGCACCCATCTCTGACAATGGCTATACCATCCCTATACTTCCACCCCCTATTAGAAACCCGATTCGCCTCAAAAACAACGAACGTCAACTTTGGATAAGATTCCGTCTTAGACTCAATAAAAAGAATTATAATGCCTTAAACAAGCAAATTAAAGCCGAAATCTCCATCTGGAGGCAAAAGCTCTGGGCTGACAAACTTAGTAAACTTACCCTAAAAGACAATTCAATCTGGAAATTAGCCAAAAATTTCAATAATCCCAGATCCACGGACCTTCCTGCCCTCAAAAAGCAAGGCAAAGACGAACTGGTGGTAGACCCAGTCGATAAGGCAAATGTCTTATGCCAACATTTTGCAAGCATACACGCCAACTCACTCAACTTCGGGAATGCTTCCTTTAAGGGGGGACAGTACTGAAAATTAAAAAAAAAACATATTTTATTTTTCCACTACTCAAAATGCTACAATCAAAAATCGCCTCCAGCAGTTTTTAGATATTAGTAATATGTTGTGACGAGCAGAGCCGACGGTGGGGGTTTTACTCCGTCGGGTTACACGACTGACAAAGATTCGGCACCTTCCTTGGTTTGCTAAAAGTTGGGCGCCAGGTACCTAGGGGTACCGCGGTAAACAAAATAAAGGGGACGGGAACGGAACGGTATTATAATGATAAATGGAATGAAATAATAACAATAAGTGAACTAAAGTAAACTAGAGTAATAGTATTAATTGAATTAAATAAAATCTATTATAATAAACAAAATAAAATAACCAGAGAAATTAATTAACAACAATCATACTATACGGTTGGCTCAGCGTGAGGGGAACATGGGGGCGAAATAATTTAGGGTAGACTTATATATTTTTATGATTTATGGATTTAATCGCAAAGAAACCAATTTTATTCGAAACGATAATTAACAATAAATATTTAGAACAATTAATCACAAGATAAAACAAATAAAACAATCAAAGCCGGTACCTTGGATCGGAACTAACACAATTAAACAATTCAAACAAAAATAATTCGGAACAGCTGACTGACTAGGTCACAGATGGAAAGTAGGACAGATCACAATATAGAATATAATAGCGTTTTCAACTGGTCGCATAGTGTACACTGAGTACACACGAGTATGGTGTAGCGTGTTCAACTGGGTAGTGCACATGGTCGGCGCAAGTCGGCGCGTTTCTAGTGTAGATGTTCTTCTGGTAGAGAAGTGCAAAGGTTTTACACCAGCGCTGCACCAGTACAGAAAGTGTAAAGAGCTCGTGTAGCTTCGGTGTAATGATTTCAAAATGGCTACTGACCATTTGAACGAAATTCATGCCGCTTGCGCTGTGACTATGCGCAGAAACAAAAGGCGGGCTGTTTGAAGTATGATAATTCATCCATGTTGATAAAACAATAACTGTTTATAAGCGTATACCTTGTAAGCATTAAGACGCACGTGCCGATAAAATAAACCCTTTTTATTTATAATTTTGCCTTCCTTTTATTCAACCATCCTCCATAACTCATCAAGCCAGTCGATTACATGACGATTAAGAAGCTTTGATAACGCTTCGGTGAAATATGACGGAGTATACCGCGCGGCAAGTTTTGATTTTGGCTGAACTATTGTCGTCGTCTTCGAGCAGTGATGACGAAATTATCGTACTCGCTGAGAGGAGAAAGAAGCCGAAAATACAGGATTTCCTCGAAATCGTTCATGAATTCTCAGATGAAGAAGTGAGCACCTTACGCACGGACAAATTCGAAAACCAATGCATCACAAAAACAGAGGAATAATGTCGTGCCCACAAGCACAATGATTTAAAGTTATGTTTGTGATTTCAGTTCAGGCAAAATTTTCGTTTAACCCGACTAACTGCGGACAACTTGATCCAGAGATATGAAGCGTCGCCATATCATCCTTCCGATAAAAAACATGGAGGCAGTCCATCCTTGTCTGCCGAACATGATATTTTAACGTTTTTATGGCAGGTTATAATGAATGCATGTTTTTATAAGTATCGTTATGATTTTAGATCTATGAGCAATTATTTCAGGATTGCAGGCAACAAAGTGGCATTGCGAGATGTTGGCCAGAGGTTTGGTGTTGGGACCACCACGACATTCAATCAAATTGAGAGGGTGATGGACTACCTCATTCATATTGCCCCAAGTGTGATTAAATTTCCTACAGACAAAGAGACAGCAGCCACTGACTTTTATAATGTACGTGTAGATATTTCATGAGCTGAATAGCAATTCAACTAGAATTATCATGATTTTTTTCTCGTTAGATTTCTGGATTCCCGGATACTCTCGGATGTATCGATGGTACATCAATCACTATACGGACACCAGCAAATAAAATTAAATCAACGTATGTCAATCGTCACGATATACCCAGTCTCACACTTCAAGCTATATGTAATGCAAACAAACAATTTATCGACATTTCTGTTGGTGCTCCGGCAAAAATTCACGATGCAAGAGTCTACCAATTATCCGAAATTAGCACGGAACTACCTAGAATATGCAATAAAAAATATCACATCATCGGAGACTCTGCATACCCAATAAGAGAATGGCTTCTTGTACCGTTTAGAGATTACGGAAATTTGAATAACAATCAGCAGTTGTACAACAAAAAATTCTGCTCAACAAGAGTTTTAATCGAAAACAGCTTTGGCCTGCTCAAAGGACGATTCAGACAACTTTTAGAGGTTCACATGCGTGAAGTTGATAAAATATGTAAATTCGTGCTCAGTTGCTGTGTACTGCACAACTTCTGTATCGATTTTAACGACGAGTTTGATTTTCATCAAGTAGTAGAGATTGTGGAGGATGCTGAATTAGATGACTATGATACCGACCACCGGCTCAAGCAGATTGGTGAAGAAAAGAGACAGGCTGTCATGGAAAGGATTATTAATGAGAACGATTAACGTTATTTTTTGATATACAAAATATTACAATCCAAGTGTAATTATCTAATAAAAATAAAAGAAAAAAAATGAAAAAAACAATAAATTAATTAATAAATTGCGAAAAATGAATTATTTATTTTTAACAACGAATAACGAATTAGGATTTGTAAAAATTAAATTTGTATGAACACACGGTGGTAACCGTGACGTAGCCAACGGCGTTTGATGATTTACTGTTTACCAAAAATTTCACGGATTAGCTCAAGTTTTTCTTTGTGTCGTCTTTCTCTGGACGCTTCTCTTTCTTTCTGCAATTTGATCAAAGTTTCTCCGATACTGGAATTTTTTCTCGTCTTAATTTTTTTATTCATGAGCATGAGTGTCGATCGGTCATTTTTTCGTTTTAAATTGCAAACTTCATCGTCCGATTGCGAATCGTCATCCTCTGCCGGTTCTTTAAATGTCCGTACGGATTTCGCACTCCGAATGACCTGCGGAGCAATGCTGTCATCCAGAGATGCTATCTTGTTCATCTCGTCTGCGAATGGCACAGTTTGTCGGGATCGTCCGGTTTGTGAATTATTCACTATTGCATTTTTTTTTCGACGCACTATAGTTTTATACCGGTTTTCTACCTGGAGAGCTGATTTTGAAATATTATGTATTGCAAACAGATCCTTTGCTATTTGCTCCCACATGTGCTTTTTAGTTTTGAATCGCTTCATCGGTCCGATTCCGCTCAGGTAGCTGTGAAAGTTATCCAGGATCAGCTTCGTGTGATTCTCTGCCCACAACTTTGAAAAAAGGTGGAGAAACTTAAAAATTGAATGATCTGAGCATATGATTAGTGATTACTCAGATAAGAATTATAGAACTGCATTTGAGCTACTCTTGAGCTCACCAGAAGCTCGCCTTTGTGAAGATTTGGGAGGAGGAGGAGGAGGCGTTGGAACATGGTTGAGGAGATAATTTTCTGAGTCGTCGTCGGATATGCGATTGTCGCGATTTTCGGTGTTATCCATGCGTTCCTCTTCGTTCGTATGCATGCGTTCCTCCTCGTTGTCGCGATCTTCCACATCATCCACGCGTTCTTCCTCGTTATAATACGTATTGACTTTTACGTGCTCGAGAGGCTCTGCCGTGTATACGAGTTCTTCTCTATGAAATATCATTCGTAATATGTTCAGTAACAAAAGTATAAATAACACTGGACATTTATTTGAATTATTATTATTAATATTGTTGTTATTATTAATTAGTTCTATTATCTTACTCTGTATCACTTATTCGTCGACTGATCAGTTTAATGGGTTCAGGGAGAATGATCTTTCCGGTCCTGATGCAATTTTTGAGATACATGATGGTGAATGTATCATCATCTAACATAAAGATATGAAATGAATATCTATTATTACAGAGAAGAGATTAACAGACTTACTGATCAATCTCGTACGGCTGCTGACGTCAGGAACTGTTATTTCGACAAGTTCGTTGTTAATTACGAAAGAAATCGACATTTTTTCGAATTACCTTTCACGGGGCTACTTCGCTTGTTCTCGCAACTATTTATCACATTTTAAAATTGAACGTCGTTTTTCCCGCCACGGTAGCGCCACTCGTGCGCCAGTTGAATACTCTTTTCACATTACACCGGGCTACGAGCTACACTGCATTCGTGCGAGGCACGCACCAGTGTAGTTCACTCTAGTGCGAGTTGAACACATTACACTACACTCGTGTACACTCAGTGTACACTATGCGACCAGTTGAAAACGCTATAAGGTAATATGGAAGAAGATAAGGTAGGACAATTTACATAAAAGGAAGAAAACAAATATGGTACGGTAGGAATCAATCTCACTAAAATATTAGTTCATAATTTATAGGTCGATAACATAGGGGGATTGGGAATCTATAAAATCAATAATTTGGGGACTTCTTAGAACCAATGGGACCAGTCGGTATTACAGAATTTTCTATAGTACATGCAAGGCGTCTTTCTATAGGAAGTGCAAGGCGTCGGGACTAGATTCAAACCAGTTCGTACCAAATGGCCAAGGCAACTTTACACGAGGCACGCCATGCAACTACACCGCAACAAATGAACACAAAGGGAACGCGAGAATCTAATACAAATTATAAATCGAAGTAATGATACTTATACCAGCTCAAGGTTTATTAAGGGTTTACTGACTACTTTCAACGACAAGGGTTTACGGAAAGGGGATTATTTTACATTAGCTAATCTACAGCCTGTAGACCGATTTTTCCAGAGATCCGGGGTTCAACAAGCCGTCGAGATTACTTGTCGTATTTACCTACGAACTTATGTTTCCACGCGGGGATATCGCGTGACTAATGCCATAAGGTCGTAAGCGCCAAAAATTTTTTTTTTCTGCGGATATGCCCAAAAGATGTAATATTGCATGAAAAAGATTTTGCCACCAGAAAAACGAATTTTTTTTTTTTGGCGCTTACGACCTTTTGCCATTAGACACGCGATATATTTTCTGAGAGTTTAACAAATAACAATTATAGATATTTCAGATTAACAATTAATAATACTTTCAAGGAAAGAGACACGGAAATATTTGCCACACGATTTAAGACAAATAATTGGCGATACGATAACTACTAGGGGGAAGTCCCATAACGCCGGACGGCACCTAGAACCGGACACTGCTAGTATCAGCCAAACTAGAAACATAATTCACAATTCTTTTGCGTGGTTCGAATATGTTCAGCCGGCGCAGTAGTGGAGGTGTTTTGCTAGCGGCATTGTGCGTGCATGCGTTGACCAAAGACATTTGACATTTGACCCTGCAGAAATCTGCGTCACATCTTATTTTCTCGTGGACATAACCTGAACAATTGGTGGTTCTGCTATTTTATTTCTCAATTAGAATGTTCGTTGGCATGTATACTTTCATACGATGTAAGGTGAAAGTAAATATTCCTGCGGTTTAGCATAGATTTTATCATTTAGTCCGGCATTACCCGTCCCTAATATCGGACACTCGACTAGTTCCCCAATACCGGACACGGCTTTTTTTAACTTATTTCGGTTATTTGTGAAGAAATTTTTCTTACTCGTTGTAGCGGTATTCTAACTATGCCTGACCAGTCCGAAACACGGGAAAAGGGAAAATGGTTAGCGAAAAATATAAAAAGTATTGCCTGAGAGGATAGCTTGTAGACAGGCTAACGTGAAATATGAGGTACCTAGGAGTACCTTGCTTGAACGACATGAAAACACACATCGAACTTCTTTCACCACTCCCAAACACTGCAGTGTAATGTGTGTGGTGTGTGTGTGTGCTGTGTGTGATCGCTGCAGGATATAATAATTTCTTTCTATCATTTTTTCCATTCATACCACCACTGTCCGATACTAGGTGCCACTCTTCTGAAGCAACCGTTTTTAATACTGAATATAAAAATATTTTTTCATCAGTTTGACGTTAAATGAATGTTCAAAATGTTATTATGTTACCATAAATACTCCAAGGTTTACCATAAAACTGAAAAAGATGGAAGATCCTATCTATTTTGTAGTTTTATTAATGAATAACCTTAGGTGTCCGGTACTGAGGGACTTCCCCCTAATTATACGAGAAATAAGGAAGACACGATAAAGAAGGTTTAGACGATAAATAATAAAAATACGATGAATAATGACGATACGATAAATAATAAAAATACGATAAATAATAACGATACGAGAAACAGGGACGGTACGACAATTATTGAAGCTATGATTATTATAGACGGTATTTTCTCGAAAAATCAATCGATAAGGCACAATATATATCAGGGGGAATACAATAATCAATAATATAATTAATAATCAATAGTTAAACAAAACTAAAGCACGACAATTCGATGATATGTTAATGGCGTCACCCTCCTTGAGGCCTGACCCAACTACGCAAGAAGAAACGAATTTCTTTTTAATCAATCTATAATCAATCGAAGAGTCGTCTGAAGTCGGAATCTTACCTTTTACAAGGTACAACACTCACTAACTGAGTTTATGACGTTAATATTTATTGACTTTAGACGTTAATATTCGATAAACTTCGAACAAAGAAACAATTAAAATCGTTTTTCAATAAACAGGACTGTATCGAACTGATTCCAAGCAAGAAGTGAAACGTCTAGATCTGTCTCTATCTAAATGCTATTTGGGGGGTGAGGGGGGTATTGCGCATAAAATTAATGGGCGTGTTGACTTCTGCAGCCGGGTTGTGTCGCGGGCCTGACAGGGCCTTTTGGCACTTCAAGCTTTCGCCAGGGGGTTGTTAGATGTCTCGTCGTGTTCTATTTGTTTCGATATCCTGGAAGGCGGAATTCTGCATATTGGACCGGTGGACCAAGCCGGTGCGGGACAGGTAGAGGAAGGATAGGGGCTACTCCATGTGACAGATTCTTATTGCAGCGCTCTTCCAGGCATATCTCGGGATACGATGACTCGTCTCCCCTGGTTAATCCCTCGAAGGCCGGGCGGCCCGTCAGGCCGGATGAGATTGAGGGATGATCTCCCTCGATGATTTTGGGCAGGAACGGTACGGGAATATAAGATATAGGGAACGGAAAAATTATTAGTACATGAACTTATAATTACTACAATGGACCTTGGGCACTTGAGCTGGGACTTCTCGCTTTGAATTCGGTTTATTAACTAAGGTGGTCACTTCGGTCTGAGGAAGAGGAGATGGTTCATTTACGAGGCTGAACAAATCTGCCTCGTTACAATGTATATTGGAAAAAAATATAAACCTTCTGCGATGAAAGTGTATGAGCAAGGAACCTTTCGCAGAAGATTTCCTTCGAACCACTGCGAAAGGTTCCTTGCGCATACACTTTCATCGCAGAAGGTTTATATTTTTTTCAAATACACATACTACTAATATCTAAAAACTGCTGGAGGCGATTTATGATTGAACCATTTTGAGTAGTGGAAAAAATAAAAAAATATTTTTTTACAAATTTTCAGTACTGTCCCCCCTTAACCAAAACATAAACGCGGAATCCAACAGATTCCTGCACTCTCATTTTCCTTACAATAGTACTGACCTGCCTTCTCACGCCTCGCCGAGAGAAGTCAAATCTCTGATTAACAAACTTAAAAACTCCTCGGCCCCTGGGCACGACGGAATATTTAACATCACCTTAAAAAATCTCTCTAGAAAAGCATTAGTCTTATTAACAAATATTTTTAACGCTTGCCTGAGACTCCATTACTTTCCTGACTCCTGGAAGATCGCCAGGGTCATCCCAATCCTCAAGCCGGGGAAGGACCCGACCCTCCCGATCAGCTACAGACCGATCAGCCTTCTTCCTACCCTAGGCAAGCTATTAGAAAAAGTTATCCTCCATAGGATTAATCTCCATGTTTCCCAAAATTCCATCATCCCTGCCCAGCAATTCGGCATCCGTAAGGGTCGTTCTACCATCCACCAGCTGCTTAGAGTAGTTGATGAGGTGAAAAACCAATCTCTTATAAAGAACACCACTGCTCTAATACTACTTGATAGTGAAAAGGCATTTGACTCAGTTTGGCACCAGGGGCTGATAGTGAAATTAATCAACCTGGAATTTCCTATTTATATTATTAAGATCATCAGCTCCTACCTAGCCTCCCGTAAAATGATGGTGGCTATTAACTCTGCTATCTCTGACTTGTTGGTTATCTCGGCGGGGGTTCCACAAGGGTCAATTCTCGCTCCGATCCTCTTTAACATCTTCAATGTTGATCTTTACTAAGGCTACCAGACGTCCCGGATTAGGCGGGACAGTCCCGGATTTCAGCCAAGTGTCCCGGATTTTTTTTTACCCCGAATTCGTACCGCATTTATAAAAATTGTCCCGCATGTCCCGAATTATGTGCGAGTTCGTTTCAATTCTTTTTTTCCAAGTATTCGCTAGGCATCGATACGACCCGAAACAACGCGTCTTCGCGTCTGCTACCCCGAAAGTCGAGATATCTGCTTGACGATACTAAGATTATAAAATATAAAAAAAATAGCATTATGAGTCTGAGACTAAAGAATGCTAGTCTGCGATACTAAGATCATAAAATATAAAAAAATATATTAAAAGTTCAATTCTTATGTGAAATGTCATAATCATAAAATACAAAATTCCCTACACTCATCTCAAGCATTATTAAAAAAAGATTCTCTAGATTCTCTACATATATTATTAAAAAAATATTAATAAAAAAATTAAACAACTAAATGATTGAATGCATACATTGTTTCGGGGTAGTGGGGGGTGGGGGGTTAATAGTGGTGTCCCGCATTTCCCTAGTTCAAATCTGGTAGCCTTACCCATAAGAGATAGTCCTCCTTACCTCTACCCTTCATAGACAAGCCGGTAGGATCGCATAATTATCAAAATTCTATATGAATATTAAGGTACTATTTCATGGGCAGTTAAGGGGGGACAGTACTGAAAATTAAAAAAAAAAAACATATTCTATTTTTCCACTACTCAAAATGCTTCAATCAAAAATCGCCTCCAGCAGTTTTTAGATATTAGTAATATGTATATTGGAAAAAAATATAAACCTTCTGCGATGAAAGTGTATGCGCAAGGAACC
Source organism: Tenthredo livida (assembly GCA_963992785.1). NCBI lineage: Eukaryota > Metazoa > Arthropoda > Insecta > Hymenoptera > Tenthredinidae > Tenthredo > Tenthredo livida. Next base: position 20,679,695 of record OZ023067.1, read on the forward strand.
TTTCGCAGAAGATTTCCTTCGAACCACTGCGAAAGGTTCCTTGCGCATACACTTTCATCACAGAAGGTTTAGATTTTTTTCAAATACACATACTACTACCCAGATAACAATCGTGCGACGCACAGAGCCATCACAACGTGCGGCTCACGCCGTGCGGGCGAATACGCACCATTCTTGCTAGCACGAAGTGACGCCCGCACATGTGCGAGCGTAATGAGTCGCACATAGCCATCACGCGTGCGGAGTCATACAATCACGTGTGTCGCTGTCGTGCGCCGCACCGCGTGCGGGCACCATGATGTCAGTGTGCAATCATTTTTTTTTTCTTTTTTTGAATATTCGAAACACTCGTTTGATGTTATAAAAAGTGATATTGAAAAATAAAAAAAAAACAGTGGCAGAACAAGACTCTGTAAAACTGTTAGATGAACAATAAATTGCAAAAACAATTATTCCAGAAAAGAAAATTTCATTACACAAAAAAGTGGCTACGAAAGTCTCCATTTCGATTTCGACGAGGATTGACCCCGCAAAATGTTTGTAACGAATTTTGAAATACCCGTTAACTTTGAATACATTCGAATTTGCGCATGCACTGAACTAGACTTTTTGTGTAAATTAACGGTATAAATTAACGGTATACCGTTATACGTATACGTATACAAGTGCTCATAGATTCAATTGAGTAAGGTGCGCGTTTGAAGTTGCGCATAGACACAGATCAGCCGTTCACCGACGCCATGTTCTGTGGGCTATGTTAGTATTGTTTTTTTTCCGTGAATGATATAGGTATGTATATTTTGAATATTTCCGTTTAACTTTATTATACTGAAGGTCCATTGCGCCTTGTAAGGTAAGTGACACGTAATTGATATTATCATAAAAATAACCACATGAAATGTAGATATAACACGTGGGAATGCATGTAACCTCACTTTTTAGTAATTCCGTCTAATTTCGTCTCATTTGTCTGCGTTTCCGACTATGTGAATACTATGTGTTTCAAACCTATATGATCAGTCATTACCAATATTTTTGAAGCTAATCTCTGAACTTCACTTAAAAAAAAAAATATTACACTGGTATAGAATCGATGCACTTATCACTAATCGTTCTTTTGGCCCTGTGGCTATAATAAGTTTCAAGATCAGCCAATTAAATAAAATCGCGCAATCGTTGGTTCGTGATAACATATACGGTAGGAAACTGAATTATGTTATATGTATATTTCTCTTTCAATAAGATTCTACACGCTGCCTAAGGATTAACAGCAAGAAAGCCGACAATAATGGAGAGGAAAAATAAAGAATTTCGCGACTTCAGTGTGAGACACAAGAGGAGACGGTTGTCTATAGCTAATAACAGTAGACAACACACCGTAGATGCTGTACAAGATGCCGATGATTTTGAATCCAGCGCAGATGAAAGCTTAATATTGGAGAATGAAGCCTTACAAATCAATGTTCCTGATTTAGAGGTCAATTTAGGTAATTCTGCTGAGGAACAATCTTCGGATGAAGATGCTTCTGAAAGTTCACATGAGGAAGATAGTGATGAAGAAGATGACGAATATAACGGAGAATACGGTGGCGTAGATAACGAAGAAAACGGGGAGGAAGATGACGAAGAACACCGAGAACAGAATATAGAAGATCATGGTTACATTCCTGTGGAAAATGTCGAATCTGAAAGCTCAGGAGAAGAAGATGTGCGTGTACCTCAAGATCTCAGAAATCTGCAAAAAAGAACCTTGAAAAATGTCTTTTTATCAGCTAATATAAAACATAACCAAGGGAATTTGTTACTCAAAGCACTACGGGCGTTTCCCTTTAACTTAGTTTCTCTTCCGAAGGACACTAGAACACTATTGAACACTCCGACTGATGTTGCTACCAGATCCGTTCAACAAATCGCAGGTGGAGAATATCTTCATATCGGCTTCGAAGCCACTATCACTCAGAAGTTACAGAATCTTCCAGATGATATTTTACCGGAGCACATAGATATTGACTTTAGTACGGACGGAGCTCAGCTGAACAAGGGTACAGATCAGTTTTGGCCACACCAGTACCGTATTTTGAACATACCTGACAAAAGACCCATTATAGCGGGTGTCTACAAAAGTAAGCATAAGCTAACCAGCCCCTTCGAATTTTTTGAACCGTTGATTGGAGAAATTATTCGGTTACGTGACCAGGGTGGAATATCTATCGGTAACAGACGGCTTCCTTTGAACATACGTTGCTTTATTGCGGATGCACCTGCTCGAGCATTTGCTCTAAACCATTACGGACACACCTCGGCACACGCTTGTTCCAAGTGCAAAGTTGAAGGTCATCGGTGCAATACCCCGGGTTTTGAGGGAACAATGGTCTTCCAAGGTATCAGACACCCGCTGAGAACCGACGAAGAGTACCGTAACCTTACGGACGAGGATCATCATAAAGGCAGAAGTCCGCTGGCTCCATTACTCGGATTGGTCACACGTGTTCCGTTCGAAATCATGCATTTAGGCTGGCTGGGGAACGGTAAGAAAGTAGTAGCGGCTCACGTTGATGGAAAGTTCGGTCAACGAAGATTGAGTGGCAGAAATCTTGACATCCTTAACACAAGAATGGTACAGCTCAAAAACTACTGTCCCTCTGAATTTAATCGTCGACCGAATGAAATAAAACATTTCCACAGTTTTAAAGCTAGTGAATTCAGACAACTTCTGCTATACACTGCTCCAGCTGTTTTCAAAGACGTTTTTGCTGACGAATATTATAATCACTTCATGATTCTTCACTGCGTATTTCGCCTTCTTGCTTCGGAGGAGATGCCACAAGAAATATACGGTTTCTGTCAAGAAGCTCTTGAGGCATATGTCACATTATGTGAAGGACTATACGGACAGCAATTCCTCTCTTATAATGTTCATGCTTTATTGCACGTAGTAGCAGATGTTCAAGAACTCGGTGGTCTGGACACGTACAGTGCATTTTGTTACGAAAACAACATTCCTGAATTTAGAAAGCGTATCAGAAAGCCACACCTTCCTCTCCAACAATTCTACAAAAGATTAGTCGAGCAGAAAGATTTGAATCGTGCACCAGTAGAAAACAATATCCAGATCTGCGTATCGCGAGCTCATGCAGATGGACCACTTTCAAATGACGTGCCCCCTCAATGCAGACAGTTTCATAAACTGACAATCGGTAGAACAACACTTTCGACTAATTTGCGTGATAGTTGCTGCATCCTGAAGAATTCGATAATTTGCATCATCAAAAATATCGTGCAAGTAGACGGAACAACTTTTCGTGTAGTCCAAAAATTTCGAACGGCGTCTGAGATATACAACGTTGGGGTATCATCCGACTTTGCTGGAGTATATCATTGCACAAATTTATACAACAGAGTGGAAGCAGTCAACTTAAATGACGTGGCAAACAAGTGCTACAGAATGCCAAGTTGGAGTCATGTGGTAGGAGAAGAAGAAAACGCTATAGAGAATGAGTGGATTTGCATTTCTTTGCTGACTCCAGTAATTATGCCTCAAAATTAGATACAGATCAATGTAAAAGAAAATCGCACAACCAAATTGGATGGATTTATGAAAATTTTTACCAGATAACTAATCATCTTCATTTGAGTTTCACCTTCAGTATACCTAATCCTAATCCTACAAATTGGCCTCATAATTAGCATATTCAAACAAACGTACGGTTCTGTATAGAACTAAGGTAAGCAGAATCCCATATACCGACTTATTGGAAGGTAAGTGAAAAATATAATTGTCTCTTGGTTGCGTGAACTAATTTTCCATCTGCTCGGGCTTCACCCTCACGTGACAGGTGCGTGTGTGAATTGTGAGCTGTTATTCATTTAAAGCATTATTCCAAACACATTTTCTCTCTACTTTCTTGTTCGTTTCCTTGAGAGGTACTGTTTTTAGCTTCTCGCTATTATAAAAAAATGAATCACTCGTAGGGACTATATTCAAAGAGGTATACACTAAATTTCGTAGCGGTCATTTGATCGTTTTGATAACTCTTCAGAAACATGAAGCTGAACAATAAGAAGCCGTATTCAAGACCAGTTACGAGAGTATCAAAAAGTGGAAGGATAATAAAAACTCCGAAAGCCATATTAACGACATCTTCTGATGACGCCCCATCTCCAATGTCCACTAAGAAAGGAGTTTCGGTTCAAAGCGAACTACAGCGGCTGCGAGAAATTGCGAAAAAATTAGGTCAACCAAAAAATTCTGTAGTTGAACCTGAAGAAACAGCAGTGGCAGCAGTTGAAGAATCATTCGAAGACTTATTTCATGATGGTTCGGAACAAAACATGGCTATATCTATGAACATTGAGCAAGCTGATTTGTAAGTATAATGCGTTAAATAATTATTTTACTCAGTGAACTTTTATTTGATCCTAGTACTACGCATGTACTTCATGATATACAAATAATTTAACTTGGATGAAATGGAATGTTCTCATTAAAAAATAACTAATTTTTTTCCCGTGTGCAGATGCCTCCTACGTCATATCCTGATCAAAGTATTAACAAAAATTCAAAATCAGGATCGTGCCATACAGTAAGGATAATTTCTTTTTCCAAACGTTTGTTTAGACAAGATACAAGAAAATCTAGTTATGTAGCGACTCAGCAGATGTCCAGCATGCGAAAAGAAAAGCCTGGAAAATCAATGTTCATCGCATCTCTTACTGCACAGCCAATCAACCGTGGAATTTCTTCCTTGCTACCAAGAAAAGATTCGATGAATGAGCCGAATATGGATGTAGGTCGTGAAAATCCACATGAACACCTTGAGGAACACAGGGCTAAAAGCCCAGAAGTCGATTTTAATATGATGGAAAACTTGAAGTACGTAATATATAATGAAAACTTTCTCGCTCCGTCCGATTTCCTTCTTATGATGAACTTATATAGCCCAGTGGGTTTTTTTCTCGAAATGTAGGATGTAATCCAGTTTCGATAGAATTTATAATTTGTGATCATAAATCAGTTTGAAGGTTTTATTGTCAGGTGACATGATTCATTCGATCTGCTTCTTACAAATTATATTCACAGAAAAATTGTACAGCAGAACAAAGATATTCAAGAGCAGTTGGAAGTTGTAAAAAGGCAGAATAAAAATATAATAGACAACAAAAACAACAAAAACAACAAAAACAGATAATTGAGCAATTCGGTACCCAGTTTGTCGACGAGGAAATAAGCCAAAAATTGTATGAACCGCCTGAAGGCTTCCCACTCGAAACCGTCGAACAATTTCGAGAATTGGAAAATGATCCCTGTCGAAAGGCTCGTAAGAAACTAGTAAGAGTATTTCGGCTATTCTGGCATTAAGTTGCTATTTGATCAATAAGTAACGTCTTTTACTTGGAATAAAAAATGCAATTTTTTTTACAGTATACATTTCTGTGTAATATCGGCGGAACAACGCCAAAGGACTGTTTGAAATTTGCGTTCAAACATGTGATGACAGATGAACTGATAGAATCATTCTCGTGGCCGGGGGGCAAAAATAGTGAAAAGTTTGGAGACACTAAGGTTGCCAATGTCTTGTACTGTGAGTTCTTGAAAAATTGTCCTATTAGATATTTTATCTCATCATGAAGATACCGAAATACGTTTACTCTGTCATCTAGTGGCAGCAAAAAAGTGTCCCTTGTTTAGAGGTCCTGAGACGAAAGCTGAATTCAAAACCGACGTGCTGGAGCTGTTCCGTACGACTAAACAACGATATCGTAACTCTTTAAAGAGAGGGCTGGCAATTGATACTGCAAAAAAGGCAGAACTTGAGATAGACGGAGCAGACGAAGGGCAGCTCCTGCGAAAAATTAGATGGTTAGAGGCAAGAGCGAATTCTGAACCCGAAGACTTCGATGCAGACGTAGACACCGACGAACAAGAGTGTTGCGTTTAAATTTAGAGTTTTTATGCTGCTACCACTCAAGACTTGAGTTCCAATCGAAAAAAAAAAAACATCCTCATGAAAAGGGTGCTCTGTAGCTTAAGTCCAACCCGCCGCTCATTGGACTTTTCTAATTATAACTGCTAATTAACGTCTATGACGAACTTTCCAAAAGAAAAAATTTGAGATCATAGAGGATTGTATTTCGAATTAGCAAAAAAAATTTCATTCAATAAATTATTAAAAATTTTAAAAAATTTAATTTTAAAAATTTTAAATTTTTTCAAAAATTTTTAAAATAAATTTGAAAAAATCATAGATGATATTTGGCTGTTATAATTAGAAAAGTCCAATGAGCGGCAATTTGGAGTTAAGTTACAGAGCTCCCTCTTCGCGAGAAGGTTTTTTTCGATCGAAACTCAAGTTTTGAGTGGTAGCAGCATGAAACATTGATTATATTTTTTTTTTAAAGACCCTAGTATATATACTAGTTATTTTATCTGTGATAAATATATATTAACCTACCTTAACCATCACATGACGTACTAATAGAATTTTATAAGAATTTCGCATTACGTATAGTTTTAGTACTCTTGCCAGTTGTCCACTGTGAAATTATAAGATAAATTATTCTAGGATATAGTTAACACTTTAAATAAAGCTTGTTAATAGTACATTACGATACGAGTGCGGTAAAACTTTTTCTGACGCGTGTTGCAATCACACGAGATCAGAAGAAGTTTTTCCATCGAGTATAATGCAAAATTTTACTTCATAACGTCTGAAAATGAAGATTTTACTCACGCGAAGCGTGGGCAAAACGTCCATTATCACACTATGTGAAGTAAATAAATATGAAGTAAATTAAAATTTGTACACAGTATTTTATGTTCAATGTTGTGATAATATTAATAAATATATTCTGATTAAGAAAGATACCTGATATAGTGTTACTACTTATTTACGGGACCCAATAATTTGATATAATTGCCATTAGAGGAAGCTTCATTATATCATCACGATGTGCTAGCAATATGCTAGCACGCATGCCGAACTCACGACGTGCGTGCACATGGAGTCGCAATTGATGACGCAATTGCGGGCGTATTTGCACTCACGCTGTGAGGATTAATACGCACGGCGTGCGTGCATATACGCACGCACCGTGCGGGCATTTTGTTATCTGGGTAATATCTAAAAACTGCTGGAGGCGATTTATGATTGAACCATTTTGAGTAGTGGAAAAAATAAAAAAATGTTTTTTTACAAATTTTCAGTACTGTCCCCCCTTAACTGCAGCAGCAGTCTAGTAATTCTGTGACGTCCTAAGTACTTCTGGTAACTACCAGTAGGCGTCCGCATGAGAGTTTTAGTTTAAATAGGCTGATCTTCGTTAGTCGCCAAAGTTCTAATGAACACTTCAGCAAGAAATTGGACAAAATTATTGAGAGAAAAGGGATCGGTGTGAAGAGGTGAAATTATGATGCAATGTATACTGAGAGCACCTAATTATTTTATTGAAATATAAGATTGAGACGGTTCTATGTGTAACTTAACTGAGTCCCAAGATAAAAGTGAGTCAAAATGACTCGGGCGGATCTCCAGGGAGGGAGATCCCCTCTTTGAAACACACACAGGCTTGTATTCTTATATATATTTAGCATACATATTAACCTAGCGTTAAGGGAGTAAGAATATTCAGTGGAGGGGAAAACGCGCTACAGCCCCCCTAAGATTAAGGAGGCTACGCCTTGCCCCTTCTTGAGATCGTCCCGTTTTCTCGGACCTTCTTTCTAGAGCACTTGTCGATGCGTCTGGTCTATATGACCTATCGCCTATCCATTTATGCATCCGCCGAGTTCGATTCTCACGAACGTTGGTCCGTGAGAACGTAAAAAAATGCAAACGGACTTTCTTTAAGTGTTATTTATATTGAACTCTCTATTGCTTGAAACCTAAATAGAATATAGGGTAGGTGTCCCAATTACGGAGCCCGTAGTGATGCCTTGCGTCGTCTGTGATTAAATATAAATATTCTACGTATTATATCGACTTTTCAAGGTTATATACTTACGAATTGATGTTTTCTTAATCGAGACAATCCTTTCACATTTCAAATTTGAAAATTACTTAGTGAAAACAGAAAATAAATATAAAGCGATGAGTTTGTCCCAATTACGGTGCCTTCGAAAAGGTGTGTCGACCGAATACGGTGCCCCAATTACGGACAGGGAAACCCATATACGGTGCCCCGATTACGGACAGGGAAACCCATATATGGTGCCCCAATTACGGAGTTACATTAAATTACCCGTGTAGAAATTTATATCGGGATCTGGTCGGTTCCCGACCAGTCAGCCCCGTTTCAAGTCGGGCGCTGGTCAGGATAACTAGCCAGAATCCAGCTAGTAGTGTCACGGTAATTCATTAAGTTCCTAGCCAGTCACACCGATTTGTCCCTAGCCGGGAACTGGTCAGGCACTAGTATCGCGCCGGTATGAAGATTTTCTTCCAAAAATTCTCTGGGATTGATAATAGTACATTACAATACGAGTCCGGTAAAACTTTTTCTGACGAGTGTGGGGTTGCAGCACGAGCCGAAGGCGAGTTTTGCAATCACACGAGATCAGAAGAAGTTTTTCCGTCAAGTATTGTACAAAATTTTACTTCAGGAGGTGTGAAAATGGGGGTTTTAGCCACGCAAAGCGTGAGTAAAACATCGAAAATCACACTGAGTGAAGTAAAAGGATTCATAAGTGTAAGCTATTGACGATTTTGAATAATTTTTATTTCACGTACATTTATTATTATTATGTACATGAATATCAAATAATATACCTCACATATTAGTTAGGAACTTTGGTAATATAAATGCAGCTGAACTTTGATACATTATCTTAAAACATATATATTTTTTTTTCTCATTCATGAAAAAAAGGTACATATAAAAATATCAAATAATATACCTTACATATGAGTTAGGAACTTTGGTAATATAAATGCAGCTGAACTTTGATACATTATCTTAAAACATATATATTTTTTTTTCTCATTTATGAAAAAGTGACCGAAATTAAGCTGCGGTCAAAGATAGTCCGGCCAGAGTCTGACTAGTATCCGCCAAGGTGATAGGAAAAAATACCCCAGTGAACCCCCGTTTAATACCCAGTGAGGTTTTTTAGTACATTAAAACTATCCCGACCAGTACCCGATCAGTACCCGATCAGGAATCTTGATAGAAAATAGCCTGACCAGCACACGACTAGCGCCCCACTTCTGATCGGGCTAAATGGGGCTATTTCTACACGGGTAGTATAAGGGCTGCCAAGAAATGAGTAAAGGATTATCACACGACTAACTCATTGGTTTTACTTACTTGGATACTATTTATTCTGAACTTTATGACATCGTTGAATTTGTAGGCAATAGAATATACCTAACGTAACTTATAGGTTATACGTGAGCGCCCTCGAAAGACCGTATGAGACAGTGATCTCGAGGAGAATTCAAGGAAACACGGAAAGAAAAAAACATCTGGATAGTTTGTTGACCTCGAAAGCGTTGTATAAAATAACAAAACGCGTATCATGTACCTATAGTTATTTCAGCGACAAACAATGATCGTCATATCAGTTACCACGTCTTAGTTTCGACTGTCCGTAATTGGGACAACGCGCCGAAATGCTGTCCCAGTTCCGGGACTCCGTAATAGGGACAGACGGCCAAAGTCAGTACCGATTGCGGTGCCCACTATTATTATCACGATAAATGGTTAAATCGCATATTTTTTCGTTACTTCGTCAAACATTATTGTTACAATATCATTCTGTATAAGTTTCATACCGTATTTCGTGAAAATATTCTATATATTTCCGTTTCTCTGAGTACGATTCCTTAAAACTTTTCGTAAGAGAGGTATGGCAATTGCGACAAACTCGTCGGCCTGAGATTGAAATTAAATCATTGGCAGATAATTGGAAGCCTAAAGGCCAACGCGCACTACGCGGAAGCGAAGCGCGGCGAAGGTATCGGAAGCGAAGCGCGGCGAAGGCATCGGAAGCGCGGCGAAGGCGTCGGAAGCGCGGCGAAGGCATCGGAAGCGATCCGAATATAAACGAATTTTTCGTGAGCTATCGGGTGCTGTAGGCTGGTCCACATCTTTATTTTTATTTGATCTTTCCTCATTAATTTTATCTTTGTGTCGTGGAACAACATTTATTCGATTGGTATGACTTTCTGTAAGGTGATTAGGCACGATCGCATAGCGGAATGCTTATTAGATTCGTCGTCACAGAAAACGTCGACCGCAAAAAAAATTCTTTTCCAAAAGGTGGAGCTCCAGTGTTGACACTGCTAACGTAATTCGTAATCCTCTTACACACGCACATGATGATTATTGATTTATTATAAAATATTGACTTCACACACGTATCAATTGATAGAACTGTCTGAATTAATAACGGTCTCATGTTGTTGCATTTTTATTTTCAGCCTCATACATTTTCGTAATTTTTCATTTGAAATCCATACCAAAGCTAGTGCGTTCTTTCACATACTTCTGCAGCTTTGATAACAACCATATGAAAATTAAACTCTTTTTCCTGTAACCACATATGGATAGAGTTATTCTTATAACTTTTTATCGTATTCTTATACGCAAGACTGCAATCCTCTTTAAACAAACTATTTATTTTTTTGCAATATAAGTCGATTTTGCGTTGAATGCCCCATATGTAAGGTTAAAACTTTTCAAATGGTTGTTCATAGGGAACTGTATTTTTTAAATGAGGAAAAAAAATACATTTGACAAATTCACTCATTGTACAGTGTTGTCTTATAAATTATTTAAAAGTAGAACATTAAAAAAGGTAGTCAGCTGTGGTTCATAGCTTGGTTGATTTGATATGAAACTTCCATATTGCTCTCGTTGCCGACTGTTATTTCAACATATAACAGCCATTGCAGTCACGTAACTCAAAGTCAACGCACAAAATTCAAAAAATTATGTCGAACAGCGATGAAACGTTTATACTTTTGGTCGAAAAATACAAAGCGATTCACGACATGAGTGATCCACGGTATTCGAATCAGCAATTTAAAGATAATTGTTGGCACGATATTTCTAGGGCGATGCAGCTACCGAGTGAGTAGACTGGCAATTGAACCAAAAAAAAAATAATAAAATTGTAAGGTTTTCCACGTGTACTTGGCGCGAGACTCTACCGAGTCTATCGATAATTTTCTTAAGCTCCAATTTTTTTTTTCTTTTTTGCAATCGTGTTATAGTCCAAATTCATTATGGCGAACTAGAAATTAAAAATTTAGGACAAAAAAATAAAAAAATAAAAGAAAAAATTGAAAAAATTAGCGTAATTTGATAAAAAAAAAAATTCCAGATTTCGGCTGCGCAATATTCGTAGCCTCGCTAATTTCCCCTCATACCCATTCTGACTCTTTCAATCTGCCATTCAACACTGCCCATTGGAGACACAAAATATTCTTTGAATTTTTCTTTGATGTTCACCGCCTCAATCGCCGAGTCGCCACCCGTATTCCTTACAGCATTCGCGTCGTGATTTTCGTCGATATTGTCGGGGTTAAAATTTTGTACTGTATCTTCTCTCCTCATATTCTGGCTTCATTTTGATTCTGCGCTGGTATATTCGAAATTTTTGGGTCAGTATTCCAAATGCATTTTCGGAAACTCGCCTTGCTCGGGACAGTCGATAATTAAAAATCTTTTTCGTCTCATCGTCACGTGATTGCGCACCAGGATATGGGCGCATTATATTCCGCCTTAAAGGGAACGCTTCGTCACCGACGATTACGTGTGGAAGTGGATCTACACTTCCAGGTGGCGGCTTATCGTCGGGCACGTTGAAGCTGCCATAATTAAGGGCCTCGCCAAAGGTGCTGTTCACGAAAATGCCACCATCGCTACCCGAGCAGAAATCCTAGCACGGCGGCGGTTCTTATAGAACGGGCCAACGTGAAAACGATATCGGCATCCCGATGTGACGGCCTAATATCGAAAGTTTTTAGCGGCCCGACCCTGTCCCAATATCGAAAATTAATTTAATGGTTATACCCTGGCCCACTACCTCGGCCCAATATTGGTATCAGATTGGCACCGAATACAGCGGATGTACCTCGGCATGAGATATCCATCCGACGTTCGTTCCGATTGAACCCCCGGGACAGCGGTTGAATATCGGCGTCCGATATCTGTCCAATATCGGATCCAGAATGACCCCCGATACGACGGCCGTGGCTCGACACGAGACATCCACCCAACGTTGGTCATGGATCAATCGCCATGCCCCCGGTCGAACATAGGCGTCCGATATCTGTCCAATATCGGATCCAGAATGACCCCTGATACGACGGCCGTGGCTCGGCACGAGAGACCCACCCAACGTTGGTTGCGGATCAATCGCCATTCCGTGCAGAAATTGATGAACCGCGGTTGTTCTTATTGAACGTACCAACGTCGAACCAATATTGGCATTCTAATGTTCTAATGTAACGGCTTTGCATTGTTAATTCCAGCTGGCCCGAGTTCGGCACAATATCATGAACCGCGACAACGGCTACATGTTGTTGCACTAGATTGGGCCAGTGCTGGCTCCATATTGGTTGCCAATAGATCGTTCAAATATATCCACGTAGTATGTTCACCCAATATTGGCCATCGCGGCGCAACCGTTGGAGTGGTCAGTCGTCAACGTCGGATGTACACCCAATATTGGCCATTAGCTGGCAATCATTGCGGCGGTTAGTCGCCAACGTCGGATAAGCACCCAACATTTGCCTCTGGCTGGCAACCGCTGCAGAAGTTATACCGTGGTTGACAATCTCGGTCCGAGGTCGAACTTGAGCTAGCAGCCGTTGCGAAAGTTATACCGTGGTTGACAATCTCGGTCCGAAGTCGAACTTGAACCAGCAGCCTATGCAACGGTCATACTGTAGTTCACAATCTCGGTCCGAGATCGAACCTGAGCTAGCAGCCGTTGCAGAAGTTATACCGTGGTTGACAATCTTGGTCTGAGGTCAAACTTGAACCAGCAGCCCATGCAACGGTCATAGCACGGCCCGGAATCTCGGAACAAGACTGGCCTCAAAACACCTATTTCAAATGCGCGGTATGTCACAACTAACAAAGAGTAGTATTAATACTCATGCGACGAATTGGCGTAGTGGCTAGAGCGAGCGATCCGTAATATAAGAGACCGTGCCTTCTCTGGTTCAAATCCCCTCGCAGTTAGAAAAAATTTCGAAGTTTTCTCAGAAAAGAGTCATGCGTAACGAATAATGTAGGCGGGTTAGTTGATAATCAGTTGGGGTACACACGGTGTACAAACCGAATGCGAGACAAACATAATCGGTTAATGTAAATTCCAGTAGGGAAACATAGCCTTGGTGTATACAATACCGAGCGAACCGAAACTGAGATTTTCAAAGTTCTAATTTTTCTGATTATGAATAGTAATATTATTACCATTTTTTGTTACTACTGGCAGTGCTCGCACGGCGTACCGTCAATTCTATAAAATAAATACGGGGCATGATATACTGGCCCAATAACGCAAGACTATATAGGGCCGTGGATGGATGCCAATATCTGCCCGAATCAGAAACGCACCATTTACCCAAGCACGTCAGACAATATTGGGCCACCGTAACATCGAATCTTGGTCCGGTGCCGGCACCCAAGCTTGGTACGACTTTCTTTCGGTGTTATCGGGCCAATACGGAACAGCGTTACATTTCAATCACGGACCAATATTGAATAGCAATCGCGGGCCAAGATTTTGCGAGCGGCTGCAGCGTTGGACCAATATCGCGCCGTCGTGAAATTTCTGCTCGGGTATTCTTGCCGTAGGCACCAACGTCCACGGCAATGAATTTATAGTCGGCATCTACCAGGGCCATTAGGACGACGCTGAATGATTTTTTATAATTCAAATACATCGACCCAGTATTTCCCGGCGCTTCGATCACTACATGTTTCCCATCCAACGCACCGATGCAATTCGGAAAATTCCATCTTTCTTTAAAAACCATTTCAATATTTTTCCATTTCGTCACATCGGGTACTGGCATCACAATTGGAGATAGTCTGTCCCAAATCACCGAACAAGTCTCGTGAACAATCTCACGTACAGTTGTGTCACCCAATCGGTAACTCGACGCAATATCCTTGAAGGAATCCCCAGTCGTTAAATATCTATAACAAAAATATTAATTTGGTGCAGACAACCAACCATCCCTTGTACAAGAACGTTTCGCGAAACGATTCACTGAAAATCTAACTGTTGCGTTTTATGCATTCATTTCGACTTCCGTTTATAGTTGAAGAGTGCAAACAACGTTGGCGTAAGCTGCGCGATTGCTATCGCAAGGCAGTGATTGCAAGAAAATCTAAAAGTGGGCAGGCAGCAAGCAAAAAAAGACCATGGAAATATGAGGCACAAATGCAGTTCATTTTGCCATATTTAACCGACCGAAAAACCCACTCTACACGGAAAAAAAAGTTTTCTGCTCGGCACTATCCACTGTATCGTAAACAGCGTATTGCTATTATCACGTTACAAATCGTGATCGATGCTAAAAGGTATCGTAGTATTAGCGTTATGAGTCCGAACATGCACTATACTAGAGATATTAACATTAGGGATTTATAGTTGAGTCATTTTTACAATATAGCATTTACGAGGCACGATTTAATGAATTGCTGTTACAGCGATTCAATTGTATCGTAGATATATTCATCCGTATAGCAACGGTCAGTGAACGTATGGTAGATATAACAAAACGGATCCCGATAGTTACGATCCACGCTCGATGGGCCGGTCTTTAGCGTCAGTTATTTATGCGACATTGCAGATGGTGAATATATTTTATTAATTATGGACGACTGGGTACGAAACAAATTGATTGAATGGAACGCTGAGAAATTATTTGATATTTTTGAAGGTAAGTTTAATCATTTATATTTTAAACGTGATATTTGTATGTGTTGATAACCTTTCCTAACCTAACCTTGGTATTAATTTTTTGTTTTTGTTATCCTACTGGCTTGGTAGGACAAGAAAACACGTTGTATATTTTACCTTTATAACTAATATATAAATGTTACCTTTAATTTAATAAAATGTTCAAATCTATTTTCCATTTTGTTTTTATTAACCTGAAATTTAATCCAAGCAAAAAATAGTCTAGTTAATGTCTAGAATTTTATATTAAACCATTATAGTTTATATTGAATTTTTAACACGAGAACTAAAGGATTATGTCATAATTAAATCACTACTTATAATACTACATTATTTGATAATTCATGAAATTATAAATTAAAAGATTCTTCGGGGTTATAATTTTTTTTACAAGTAATATTTTAAATTGTTAGATTAAGAATATTCAATTGAATTTGTAAAATATTTTATAATAACTGATTCATATTTTTGAAGTATTTTGAGTTATTCATTCAATTTGACGGGTTAAGGTTATGATTTAACAAAGCCAAGTGAGTTTCTATGTTATCGTGCCGTATACGATTCAGTAGATCGCTATAGTTACGAAACTGGATCGTAACCGTCGCGATCCAACTTGACTATCCGTAGATCGTGTCTGGCGCGATCCAACGTTACGATCCGATGTTTCGTAACGTGCGTATCGCGTCAGTAGCGATACCGTATCGTGCGCAGCAGAAAACTTTTTTTTCCGTGTAACGTCTGCGGAAATTCGTCCAACGAATCCCAATTAGAGACCAGTCAGGATGACTCACCGAGACAGGATTCTGATGAAAATACGGGTTACGTCGATAATGATGAAGATAATGTTAATAACGGCAATTTCGAATTATTGAACAAGACGGGACCTGGTGAGAGATAATATTGACATACACTACTGTGATACGAATACTTTGTGATTATAATCATTTAAACATACTTAAAAATATTATGCGCCAGAATTAATAATTTGATACGAATCAAAATCACCTATCTTGAACTAAGAGTAATGGTTGAACTAAAAATTATGGAACTTTAATTTCGTCAAAGTATTGAATCATTGTGAAATAACTGTATAATTTTCTATAATTTCCGTAATCCATACCTCAATTATTGATTATCTTAGACACCGCATCGACATCTTCAAACCGGCAAGTAGAATTGCGTAAATCAAAAAAGAAAAATGTGCCAACTACTTCTGACTCAAATTTATCATGTACGCTCATCGATTATTTGGATAAAAGACAAACTGACGGCAAGCGAGCTACTGGGCAGGAACAAACACCTGGTGCATTAATGAACTTCTTCGCTGCAATGGCACAAACCGTCGAGAAATTTCCAGTCAGGGATCGAATAGACATTAAATCAAAATTATTCAAATCAGTTAACGAGTGTGAGATGCGTATCGCAAATACGCTTTCAAGACATTTTAAGCCGAATCAACCTCCATACGGTGACGAGCGTGATTATGACAATAACCGCGATTATGACGATAACCGCGATTATGACAATAACCGCGATTATGATGATAACCGCGATTATGACGATAACCGCGATTATGACGATAACCGCGATTATGACGATAACCGCGATTATGACGATAACCGCGATTATGACGATAACCGCGATTTTGACGATAACCGCGATTTAGTAAACTTGTCACGCGGATCGGCAAAACTTACAATAATAGAGCATCCAACAGATCCTACTTCATCCAGTACATTGTTCACTCTATAGTAGGATATTGCAGTTTGAATTTTATAAAATACTATGTTATTGTTTGAGTTTTAATTTTTTCATAGTCATATTTTCGCATACTTCGTATTTTGATTGTGAAAATTTTAATAAAAAATTCGAAGACAAATATTGACATTTTATCCACAATTATATGATCATTTATGTGTCTAGGACCGATAAACCGCGATTCTAACCTCGCTTCGCTCGTCTCGAACGCGGTTTTTGGCCTAGACACATAAAATTGTACATGTCACTAGGCCTATATCTATTGTGCGTACAGTTTCATCATCGGAGTGTAAGTATGCATCTTATTTTATTATAAACTACATACGCGCGAAATTCGATACATCTGTATCTCTGCATTCGCATCTTTAAAAAATTACATGTGACATGAATTAACTCAAATGCTGGTATTCACAATTTTTTTGAATATTTACCTTAAACAAACGGCAAGCCTTTCTTCGGGACATATCGACCGCCGGAAACGCGTGTGTTGCTTCGTCAAATCTTGCTCCAATAACTTCAGTAAAACTTTGAATTTATCGTGTGACATGTGAAAATAGTTCGAAAATTTCTTAGGGTCACGCACAAGTTGCGGAAATAAGGTGCGGAACTCCCCGTGGATCTGTCGATCTGCACATATCGGGTGCACCCACTTTCGTTTTCTACGATTCTTCAAGCGATCAGCCTCCTCGCAGAAGAGAGCTAACGCAATGATTTCTTCCAATGTCTGATGCTTGTTGATTTCTGAGATGGTACATTCACCAAAACGACAATCTACGTATCGATGGATACATATCTATGATGCGAATCTCAATGGCAATGATGGTTGTTATCAATTTTCATATAGTTGTTATCAAAGCTGCAGGACACCCTGAAAAAAAGTTCATGCCGACCCATGTCAAGTCGGCGATTCACGGTATGAATCAAGAAACTTTTTTTGTGCGTGGAGTATATGAAAGAACGCGCTAGCTTTGGTTTGGATTTCAAATGAAAAATTACGAAAATGTATGAGGCTGAAAATAAAAATGCAACAACATGAGACCATTATTAATTCAGACAGTTCTATCAATTGATACGTGTGTGAAGTCAATATTTTATAATAAATCAATAATCATCATGTGCGTGTGTAAGAGGATTACGAATTACGTTAGCAGTGTCAACACTAGAGCTCCACCTTTTGGAAAAGAATTTTTTTTGCGGTCGACGTTTTCTGTGACGACGAATCTAATAAGCATTCCGCTATGCGATCGTGCCTAATCACCTTACAGAAAGTCATATCAATCGAATAAATGTTGTTCCACGACACAAAGATAAAATTAATGAGGAAAGATCGAATAAAAATAAAGATGTGGACCAGCCTACAGCATTCGATAGCTCACGAAAAATTCGTTTATATTCGGATCGCTTCCGATGCCTTCGCCGCGCTTCCGACGCCTTCGCCGCGCTTCCGACGCCTTCGCCGCGCTTCGCTTCCGATACCTTCGCCGCGCTTCGCTTCGCTTCGCTTCGCTTCGCTTCCGCGTAGTGCGCGTTGGCCTTTAATATCTGAAGCTTGTCGTTTTAGAACCTTCATAAGTCGAACTTCATAAGAGAAACTCGTAGAACTTCGTATTTGGTACAGGTTTTCCCTAAATCAAAGAAAACGAATATGGGCACCGTAATTGGGACACCTACCCTATAATCTTTTAGTTGAAGTGTTCTGTAGATGTTAACAAAAGTTCGAGGGAACGTCCAGTCTCTCATCTATAATTATTTTATATTATTCATTTGAATATCTAATCGGACTTTTATTCGAATATTAGCGCGCAAATCAAGTGGCGTCACCTATCAAACTACTAGATTACTGCTGGTGACGTCACAATTCCTCAGATGTTTTGAGAAAAATCACTAGAAATCACTAGATTTTTAGTGATTTTACTAGGAAAATCTAGTAAGTTACTAAACTGCTGCCGCAGTTAACTGCCCATGAAATAGCATCTTTAGGGCCAGTTCCACAACACGATTTTAACCAGAGTTTAGCGTTAAACTCTCGTTAAATTTGAGCTCGACCAATCAGAACTGTCTTTTAGAAGACTTAACTCGAGTTTAACGCTAAACTCTGGTTAAAATCGTGTTGTGGAACTGGCCCTTAGTGCGGTAAATGTAAAATAATTGTAAAAAGTACTAAAAAATTATGTTGAAAACAAGATTCTGTATTGACATTATATTTAGACGTGAGGTCACGGTGAGGTGAAGACGTGATGTGACGTCAAGCAGATGGTCTCTATAAAATAAACTACGGGCGGGAACGGGGAAAAATGTAAATATGGATAGAATGTATTAGACATATGAGGCAAAACACGTCAAACGTTCCCACCAAAAATTTTGTTGTGTCTGATCTTATTGAAACTCTGACAAATTGTAGTACTAGTGGTCCCCTTCTAACCCCCTGAAACGGAAGCTTGGATACCGACCCGTTGTCCCGGTACAGGCACAGTAATGTTCATTAATGGGTTCCCAGTGGCTAACTGTTTTTTTCGGACTTTTTCGGAAACGAGACTCCATTCTAGTCGTATTTCATGTGCCGATAGCCGAAATTATAATAATAATAATTATCACCCCTTATAAAAGTAATATAATATTATTTTATTGATGGTATCCGAAAAAGTCCGAAAAAAACAGTTAGCCACTGGGAACCCATTAATGAACGTTACTGTACACGTATTTCCCCATTGCAGTCTGCAGGCCGGTCGTTGATGTATCGTAAATTTTCTCCTAAAAGACGGATTCTACGTTGTAAGGACAGTTTTGGAAATGGTTAATCGCAATCTTTCGGTCTATCGAAAGGATTTTCCGAAAAAAGTAAATTTTGATAGTTTTTTTTGAATCCTAACATATTTTCAAGTTCTTCTCAAAATGCGACATTATCGTTTTTGCTCAAATATGACTTAAAAAAATCCTTGTTCCTTACCCTTCAAAATGAAACCAAGTGGAAAGTGGGAGGAACAAAATTTTCGGTGGGAACGTTTGACGTGTTTTTCCTCATATATACCTTTGATATAATTTTTTTTTTTGCGAAAACTCAATGTCGAAAGTGTTATTGTTTGAAATTTTTGAAGTCAAAAGTGTTGTGACTCGCATCAGAAGTCGAGCGCGCTTATCAAAAAGACTGCTCATTGCCTGCTGTGTCCGTGGTTGCCTACATGCTGGCGCCCAACGTGATTTTTTAACCGGTCGTATCTCACAAACGCGGATTCGGAGACCACATGTTCTTTAGTTCAATTTACTCAGCTCGACCCCCTTATTACTCCTGTCATTTATTGCACTCAGTTCTGGGACACCCTGTATAAATCAGACAACGTTTCGATGAAAAACAGCGCATATGGTAGAAAAAAAAAAAAAAATCAAAGGAAAAAGGAAAGAAAAACAAATTTATCACCATATGTTGGATGCTTATCACAGTATTACTATTATCTTTTATCTGAGAATGGCGATGATACTGAAAAATTGGTTTTATAATAATCTGACTATATTATCATTGTCGTTATAGATCGAAATGTAATAGCGACCCCCTGCACGGCTCGTTGATATTGACCAAACGAATAGTAGTTAGTACGATGGAGGAGCCGCAGAGGAGGTCGATGCTAGGTTTTATCGAGGGGAACAGGGCTGCTGAAATCTGTAGATTAGTTTACTGTGCAAAGATTAACAATTCCAGTGATACAGTGTTGAAAGCTTTCAGCTTAGCCGCTAAGGAGTATTCCTCCGAGGCTGTAACAGGATTGCTTCTAGTTTATCCGCAGTACGTAGTGAATTTGATTGAAGCACCAGAAGAAGAGATCTTCCAACTGTGTCGAAAGTTTTTTACTAAATGTTCGCGCCTCACTGGAAGCACAAAGTGTTTTCCTGTCCAAGTAGAAGTTGTCGGTAGATTTTTTGATAAATGGTATGCCAGGAAGGCGTCGCAGTATAACTTGCTCCTTGACGGAGAATCGTCCGGAAAAGTTCTTAAAGATAATTTCAAAACTGCTTCTGCAGTATACAAAAAAACTATCGTTAATTTGTACCAATTTTACCGTGATCTCAGACTGCTGAGCAACAAGAACCACGTAATTACAGTTATCTGATAAGTTTTGGCAGCGCCGGATCGGGGGGGGGGGGGCATCTGCCCCGGGTGACAGCTTAGAGAGGGTGGCAAAATCACCAGCTTCCTAAAAACGAGGTTTACAATTTATTATTCCATACTGTCCCATTTTCATCTCAATCCTATTAATTTTATAATTTTACAATTGATAGTTTTCCCGGAAGAAAGGCCAGACAGATTAAATTTCAATGTTACTCGTCCATTCCTTACTTGGTTTAAAATAGATGAAAAAAATTCAACACCTGAAACCTGTTTTATTTTCAGATTATTGAAGACACCCGCCTAAAAATGTCGGAGTACGTTCATGATATATGTTTTAGAATTATTGAGACTACCCACACAGCACACATATCCGATAGATGTTTATAGGATATCCATAGGATATTTGTAGGACATCCAATGTCCCATGGATAACCTATGAACATCTATCGGACATGTGTGCTGCGTGGGTATACTCTTCAAGTCAGAATAAATGTCTTAATTATAAAATTAATGTCTGTCAATTTCACGAATGGGGGGGGGGGGGGGGGGGGGGGCACGCCCCTAATCGTCAAATTTTTAGATCCGGCGCTGAGTTACGTTAACATTTTATCTGCAAACTCCATCTACGATGGGGTCACGTGATGTTGTATTTGTTACAGAGTACTTATGTCATCTTAACATCTTTCAGACTTTGATGGTCGAGCTATTGGAGTCGCTTAACGAAGACGGACATCGGTTGCTTGCGGATAGAGCAACGATGGAATTTATTTTGAACAGTTGTTGGGGTCAGAGTTTGGAAGAATTAACAAATCGTTTCTTGAATCCAATATCCATTGATCCTAACATCGCTTGGCCATTTCCAAAAGTAACTCTTCCTCGAATTGATTTCAGGAAGATTGACGAAATAAAAGATGCATTAAAACTCAGTGGTGCAGCAGCAAGGGCGAGAGAGAAATATTAGTTTTCATAAATTGCGTTAGATTTCGTAAAATAGTAAGAATTTCTGAAATTATCTACGATCTTCTACGAAAAACTACGAAGAAGTAAGAACCCTTAAAGCAAAATGATATCTTATAGATCTCTAAAAGTTAACAATTTTATGATCTGACATCCCAAATAGTTATCTGAAAGAGATCATAAAGTTATCAGAAACATCTCTTGTGCGCCATCTGCTGATATCTTTCAGAGGTCTTCGAAATGTTAACTTTAAGAGCTCTTTGAAACGATATTAGGGCTTCGCACAATACAGTGAAACTTCCCTTAACGGACACCTCTTAATAGTGGACCCCTCTTTATAACGGACGCTCTAGAAATCCCTGACAGAAAAGCATTGGCTCTTATAATGGGAAATACACTTCCTAATAGTGGACGCTCTTAATAACGGACACGCACACCTTTGAAGATGCAATTTTCGATACAAAAACTTCCAAATAGCGGACAGATTTACAAAATTTTGAATATGATTACATATTTTTTTCCGAACGATTGTTTTGATTTTTGATCCGCCATGTACGCTGCGAGCACGCTCTTGCCGGTTCCAGATTTTCCACTATCCCGAGTCGAAATTTTTCTCCTCCTTTCGACCTGTCACTCCTACCGTTTAGGAGGTTGCGCAGGGTCATCGGAGGTTCACTTTCAATGTAAAATGACCTCCTACTTTGCACCTAAAACAGTCAGATATCGGACAATTTGCCACTTTTAGACTCGAAATAGGAGTTCTCGAGAACCTCGTACACTGAGAGAAATAATTTGGTTGGGGGTACTATATTATTTTAGTTTACGTGTTTTAGTCAAGACAACCCAATTTTATAGTGCAGCTTACTGAAAAATAGTTCAGCGAACTATTTCAAGCTGGTTAAATCAACAAAATGGATAAGTTCGCGAAGAATGACTATATCTATAGTACAATCAACTATAATTTTTAGTCAGCTGGTGACTAAACCGTCATAAGGTAAAAGACCCAGTTATTGACCGTGGCCCAGTTTCTGACCTTTCTAGCTTTTTTTTCGAATAAAAGACCCATTTTTCTTTTAATATTGAAATAAATTGTACCCTCAAATAGAAGGATTTATTATTCGCAGAATTGATTACAGTTAAAATGAAATCCATAATAATATCCACCTGAAAAAAAATCCTAAAGATCAAAGTGACTGTAGATGCCGTTTTTTTGTTTAAGTCTAAGCTGTATCGCTTAGATGCAGTGCGAGTCAGACCGGTGGATTTTATGTCATATAAGCATTAAAATTAAGTAAGTAAAACATGAGTAGGTCATAAATTGATTATTTTTTTGTTAAAAAATATAACAACACATATAAAAAATACTTTAATTATTAAAATATGGGAGTCAATAACTAGGCTCACTTTTGATGGGTATGCTACAGTTAGTGACCCTCAAAATCTAACCTTTTACGATCAAGGTTATGTGTTTGTTTACATCGATACGAACTATAAAAATGTAAATATCTAATACAATTATTTCTTATTGTGAGTCACTTTCAGTTGTTATAATATTAACAAATGCGAGAAAATTATATTTGACAAATGTCATTGAAAAAAACAGTCTCAATACATCTACAATTTTCAATTATATACCATGTAGAAGAAATATTAACTATTACTTGTTGAATTATAGCAAATGGTTCAGTTTTATCGAAACAATGAATTTAATGTATCCAAATTCGATAACAATCGTGATTAATAAAACTATATCTTTCTCAAAACACTACCCAGACAGCACAAAAATAGAAGTTGTCTTGAAGTCATCCTATGGACGTCTAAAGGCCTGTTCAGACTATGCGGAAGCGAAGCGATCGGAAGTTTTCATTAACATGCTTTCTTAGAAGTGTGCGTGCATACTTTCATAAAAAACATAAGAAAAGCATGTTAATGAAACTTCCGATCGCTTCGCTTCCCTTCGCTTCCGCATAGTCTGAACAGGCCTTAATGCGCCAATTTCTGACGTCTATATGTCTTACTTCCTCTTAAATATATCTTATGGACAAAAGAAGGTCTTAAAGTGGCGCATTTGATGTCTATATGACAACTTTAAGACAACTTTGAGACAACTTTCATTTCTGTGCTGTCTGCACGGAGAAGGAATTGGGTAGATGACAGCGCCAATCTCGATAGCGGTGGCTTATGACTGTCAGGCAACGCCACGCGCTCTCCTTGGGAACGCTCAGCTCCCAAACAGTAACGTTGCGATACGCGCGGTCAAGGAATCTTTGGCCAACGCCATCGCAACGTTACTGTTTGGGAGCTGAGCGTTCCCAAGAAGAGCGCGTGGCGTTGCCTGACAGTACATAAGCCACCGCTATCGAGATTGGCGCTGTCCTCTACCCAATTCCTTCTCCGTGTGGGTAGGGTCAATAACTAGGCCACTTGAGGGTCAGAAACTACGACACGAGAATTTTCAAGGGTCAGAAACTAGGTCCTCTGAAATCTATTTTTCGAAAATTGATTAAAAATATCAATTCAATTCTCATAATTGAAAAGCTTATACCATCTGGTTCAGAAAATACTAAACTAATCGATGGAGTGATTAATTTTCTCTTAAAGTTTGATTTTATAATTTATATTGCAAAATAACATCGAATGCGACTCTTAAAAGGTCAGTAACTGGGCCCTTTACCTTAGTTATGAAACATATATTCATTAGTTACCACAATAGTACTCATTGTCCAACCCACTGCATCTTTGGGTAGTTGTTACCATGCACAATAATCACTGATGAAATAAACTCTATATAGTACATTCAACACTATTCTTCCGTTGCCACCAACGTGTTGATAGTTGGAGGTGCACTGTTGGAAAAAATATGTCAATTTTAACTCATTTCGTATGTCCCATTTACATGATATGTAAACCGTTGACATGGGATATAAGTTGAAACTTTAATATATTTGTAGTTTCATTCGACGCGAATCATATGTCAATAATACACAACAAATATGTTGAAAGGAAAATAATTAAATGTCCATAATGAATGACAGCTGGGTCAAATAAACTAAAAATACAGTTAAAATTAACATTTTACTTATGTTACTTTGACAGGCAGATTCACTCGAATTTACTAATTTCAAATGTTGGAATAATCAAATTTCATGTCAATTTTGAGTCTCTTTTAATGTTAATCCTAACTATATAAAAATGTTAATTTCACTTCTTTTTTATGTTATCTAATTGTATTGGAGAGGGGTGCGATAAATAGCTTGGAGCAATTTAAACTGCACTGAGAAAATATGATCTAGTTAAAAATATAATAATTTTTTTCCACAGTAATACAATATTTGACAATTTATTGTATGAAACTATGGAAAATACAATTATTTTTCAAACTAGATAATAATTTTTCAATCACTCTTACAATTGCCTTGTGTTACTTTCGACTTCACTCTTTCCTATAGTTTAAATTATTTATGGTGAAAGGGTGGATGACTTGGTTAAAAAAAAAATTTCAAATTTTGTTATTTTAGTATTGTTCATTAGTATCATTTTTTTTTATTTCAAGTAAACAAACTTCTTACAATTATATAGACCTTCTGATTATAATATTTTATATAATATATTATAGTATTGTTAATTATTATTATTATTTTTTTCTCAAGTGAAAAATGTCTTACAATCATACATATAATACTTTCAACTATAATATTTTAGTATTGTTCATTGTTATAATTTTTTTGTATCCCAAGTGAAAAATTCCTTACAATTATATAATACATCTCAATACCCACGTTCTAATATGTCCCCTAGTAGCAATACCTGCATTAGCAGATTTCTGCAGATTCTGCTTCAAGAATCTTATTGCAGTATGTTCGCAGATCTGTTGAAGACCCTTCAGAGTATTTTACTGAGTACAGTATACAAGCAGAACAATTGAAGAATCTGCCCTGGTAGCAATACCTGCATCAGCAGATTTTCGCAGATTCTGCTTCAAGAATCTTATTGCACTATTCTCGCAGATTTGTCGCAGATCCTTTAGAGTATTTTACTGAGTACAGTATACAAGCAGAACAATTGAAGGATCTGTATTAAAGCTGCAGCTTTATATATGAGCGAGTTCCATATGAAATGTATAATTGGTTGTCCACACCCCTTTCGATTTGTCTCAAACTTAGTCAAGTTGAGTAATGGGTTGAAAAAAAATTCCTCTAAATAATGAAAATTCTACCTTTTACAGGTCGCGAGTAACACCGATTCACAAATTTTGAATTATTTTTTTCAAATCGCTGTAGCTCCCAAACTACATGTCCGCGCCTGAAAATCAAGTGGGTCAAAAGTTTTGTAATTTGATGTACTTTCCGATGTTGCCGCGAGACAAAGTCGATTTTCAGTTGATGGTGAAAAAAACGCGAAAAATGCGATATTGATCTCGTTCCCCAAACTTTTCTGGGGTCCATTTTTCATCATAAAATGCGGCTATTTTTCCCGCAAATTTCCGTGTAAAGAAAAGTCACGGGACTCAACTGGTTGAAGAGATATGAGGGAATTTCTAGGAAAAACCGATCGGATTTTGACGTTTTCTGAATTTGAATTTTTCAAAACTATCGAAACTTTTTTTTACGTGAAATGGACGTAAAAAGAGCCAACACTATACAGGGTGGTCCCAAATTTGGGTTATGCAATAAATATAACTATTTTGGAAGATATTTCTAGAAGACTTTCATTGAAACTAATAATATGTAAGCTTAGTGGTAAGCTTAAGAAGCTGCGTAAGCTCACAGAATTGAAGTTGAATACCTCCACTTGAAATAAATGTTTGAATTATCGCTCAAATTTGAACATAATAGTATCGTCTCAAGCAACAGTTCAGATATTTTTCCAACATTAGTTTTTCACTTTAATCCTGAAGCTGTATATTGGTGAGCGGGATTGAAATGGAGAAGAACCTTAAGCGATCTACTAGCACTCTGCAGAATAACTGGCACTCTGCAGAATAACCCTGGTAGAATTCCTGATAAATAAATCCCGTCCTATTCCGCTTGTATATATATGGATTTTTGCAACGTATTGTATCTCGGATATCCGTTCGGATACATCCGGACAAAATACGTAGACAAAAACCATATACAATCGAAAGACCGTATTTATATTTAACTGACATTTTTATCTAATAAGATTCTGCACTGAAGAATCTCATAAGATTCTGCACTGAAGAATCTCATAAGATCTGCACTGAAGTATCTGATGTCAGCCCCACACTCAAATGTGGAAGTAGTCCACTAGTGGTCTTCAGTAAGATCTGCAGAAGACCTGCAGTAAGACTGCGAGCAGACTTGAATCATTTTGCTACTAGGGTAGATATTACTTGATATAACATCTGATGTAGTTGAATTTACTAAGTCTTTCAACAAAATGGATTGCTCCAGTAAAAAAAAACGAAATTTTTGTTCCAATCAATATTTACTTGACTCAAGTGTCAAATGATTGATGCAATTATTTTCACACTGACGAAATTTATTTGGTTAATTCAAACGATTTTTTTTCTTGGTGTATACATACAGCACTCCATAAGGGATATGAAGAATTAGTTGTTCGCCAATCAAATCGACTGTACTATTTGAATTGAATTTAATAGTACGGTATCGTATTTTTTTAAATATAAGCATATAATAATGTTATTGCTATTAACTTTCAGTCAACAACATAATAATAATAATGATAATAAAGATAAAATATAAAGGATATCATTTGGATAACAACGAAGCTTGATTCTGACCTTTTTGTCTATAAAGAAATAGTATATTATGCATCGAGTGCGTAAAATCTTTCGCACGAGTTTCATACGATATTTTTCGACATAGTATGCGTAAAATGAAATTTTACGCATACTATATCGGAAATTATTTATGTATATTATAGATATATATGAATATTATATAGATATTATTGCTCGTCCTAAATTTTCGTTTTATATTTCAATAATCTATACCAATAGTACACTCAGAGAAAGGAACCATTGGATAAACTATAAAAAAGCACGAATGCAGCAAAATAAATATTCGGTTATTGCAATATTACTCTGTTGTCGCGATAGAATATTTATTTGCATAACTGAGTATTCGTTTTGACGCATTGAGTTCATCCAATGGTTTCTCTCTCTGAGTGCACTATTGATGAGTCAATAAAATGTAGAAGTAAAAAAGGTATTTGAAATAAAAAATCGATTTCCATGTTCCGAAACGCCAAAACTTGAGTTTTCATATAAAAAAAAATCTGACCGCGCTCAATAAGTTGAACGGAAGCTGCCGCTCATTGGACGTTTCTAGTTATAACTGCCAAATAACGTCTATGACTAACTTT
The DNA here is from genome assembly GCA_963992785.1 of Tenthredo livida. Taxonomy (NCBI): domain Eukaryota; kingdom Metazoa; phylum Arthropoda; class Insecta; order Hymenoptera; family Tenthredinidae; genus Tenthredo; species Tenthredo livida. Next base: position 20,707,783 of record OZ023067.1, read on the forward strand.
TTGGAAAGAAAAATCCGAGACCATACAGGGATTGTATTTCGAGTTCAGAAAAAAAAATGTTTATTAAAGAAGTCATAATGACGAAAAACGAAAGAAAATATTATGTTCAATTCTGATTGTTTGTAACAATTGTTATAAATAATTAGAATCGTGCAATAAAAAAATTTGTTCATTCCATGAACACTTTTCTTCTAACTCAAAATACAATCCTCAAGGTCTTAGACTTTTCGTTCCAGAAAGTTCGTCATAGACGTTGGTTAGTTGTTACAATTAGAAATGTGCAGTGAGCGGCAGCTTCCGCTTAATTTACAGAGCTCGATGGTTGCAAAGAATTTTTTTTTTGTATCAAAACCTAAGTTTTGAGCGATCGGAACATGGAAAATGAAAAATAAATTTTGTTTAAACACCCTGAATCAATGGTACACTCATCGAAGGGTGGAATTGGATGAACTCAATGCGGCAGAAAAAATACTCAGTTGCAGCAATTGATACTTGTTGTTGCAATGGAATATTTATTCGCATAATAGAATATTCCATTGCAACAACCAGTATCAATTGTCGCAACTGAGTATTCGTTCCACCACGTTGAGTTAATTCAATTCAACCCTTCAATGAGTGTACTATTGATGCGGCACTAAAATTTCCCGAAGTAAAACTTAATTCTAATTTAAAACTTAACGATAAAGGTTAGTAGGGGCGATCTCTCCCTCCGCCACGACCCCCATTCCCTCATCCACGTCTACCTCTATGGTCGTATCCGCGGCCACGATATGTGTTTCGCGCCCGACCACCACCATGGTTAGCTATGTTAAATAACAAGCTAATCAAATGTTGTTGTCGATGGTGGTGGTTCGGACGCCATATCGTGGCGCGACCAGCTCTCTGTTGGCGTGCAGGTCGTCGGTCGTTATTTGCTGAGAATAATTGGTCACATAGTCATTTCAAAAAAGTATTACAGTAAACTTAGGTAACATGTCATGTCCTACAGTGAAACCGTATGATTGAAACAATTCTGAGGACGCTTAATTTAATCGCGAAGGTATCCAGATATTGATGAAAATATGGTGAATGCAAGCTGAAGAGGGTTTATTGGTTCGGAACTGGCTTGAAGGCGTTTCCAATGGCTTGCTTGAAAGATTAGATGATTCAAATTGATATCACGTGTCTGATGGTATAAGGTCGTAGGCGCCACAATAGCGATTTTGGTGGTAAGAGGTCGTATTTTTTCTTCTTTTATGCGGCATTGACTCTAAAATAACTCGAAACGCATAGATTCATTGAAATGATCTGAAAAATGAATGAAGGTCAAAGGTCCTTTTATTACTAATTTCTTTTTTTTTAGTACATGTACCTATTAATGGGAGAAGGTCGAATTCGCCATTTTTTTTTCTTCTTGCAAACGCTCTCAAACTTCTGGAAAGCGAAGATTCATCGATACTTGAGGAAAGTCGGAGACTTTTTAATTCTCGAAAAATTAAATTTAAAAAATAAGGGTGCAAGTCGTGTCCGACGAAAATTGTTTCTTGGTGATTTTTATAGTTCATTACGAAAAATATAATCGACCGCGTATACATGATAGTTCGTAACATTGATGAGAATAACGAAAAAATTATCATGGATCCCCCACGTAAAAATTATATATACTGAGATATATACAAAAATATATCTGAGCATATATACATAGATATATACCAAAATATATTCCAGATATATGTATTATATTGTGACAGGAAAATTTAAATATTCTTTCCTCGACGTCAGTTCGGCTCCTTGAAAGCTATTCAATCCCTTAGTTTACAATAGTTAGTAGTTAATCGCCTAATTAATCGTTAATTTATTATATTATGTATATCTTATTATATAATTATATTATATCATCCCATATAAATTGTCGAAATTCGTTGAGTAATCTATTTAGCACTCATTAGCCTTAGACATGACAATAACGTAGCCCTATGCCATCTATGAATATGGTTCGGCATACTGGCAACCGCGTGTGTCGAACTCACTGTCCTTCCGTCTGTTGAAGACAACAGTCGTTTAGTTTTCAAGGTGCTCGACTAATTCGACAATATAAAATAGTTCTATCTTGTTTGTTATCGTGTTTTATTTTCTTTGTCAAATTATTGAATACTGTGTTGTAGTGAAACAAGAATTAGAGATTTACCTGATCAATAACGTAAGTCAATAAAGTTTATGTATCTTTGCTTAATCTATCTTTTCTATTGTCTTGCAATTTTCTATGGTCCCCAACGGAACTCCCCTGTGATTGTTTCATTGTTAATTAATGAGCTAGTCAAGTAAGATTAATCAAATTATAAAAGGTATTGGTTCCTCAAACCAATTGGCGCCCAACAAATAGTTAATAATTAATAGAACACAGAGCCCTGTCAGCCGACGGACCACGGCCGCGTCAGGTGAGGCTTATTATTTATCTTAAAAAATAAGCTTTGTCTCATTTGGCGCCCAACGTGGGGCCGACGTTGGAAATTTGATAGATTAAATAAAATAAAATTCAATTAATACGGCGAATTTAACGCAGTATTAGCTTCAAGTTAGTGAGTTGTTATTCACAAGAGCCGGCTAACGCTAACGTATAATAGACCGCTTTGTTTACATCGTGTAGAATTCATAATACAGGGACTGTTCCGTAGAGTGACGCAGTACTCTGACCTCTCTGTCTAACTCCTCACTATACTTTCTATCCTATCTCTTTCTAGTAGCCATCTCTGTAATATCTGCTAAACTATCCTTCTCGCTTATTATACCTATATTTACTCTATCTACGGTGCGTATTCTTGTTTAGTATAGATATACGACTATCATTGGCACTATTATTATATTAAGAATAAATAGATCGAACTGAAAATAATCAGTGAATATTGAAAAGGTTCTGGCAAGTGCGTATTATCAGGTAGATAATGAAACCATAGTATGGCATCGATGTTTTTCTCTCCACCCAAAAGAGTAACTAGAGCGGGAGTAAAGCCAGTCGGTGTTGCTAAAAAGAAAACTACAAATAAAAAGAGTTTGACGATGTCGCGTAGCGGAACGCCACCGTCAATAGGAGAAGGGGGCGCGGCGTGCGTTGACTTGTCGAGAGAAAACATTCAGGGGCAAACCATGGACAATATGGGGGTGCAGGGGTTCCACCCGACCCAAACTCTGAATGCAAATACATTTCAAATAAATCCCAACGACGATTTCTTCGCGTCTGATCGGGGAATTCCGCCGTTAGGAAGAGGGAGGGGGTCACGAGGAGCAACTCCAGCTCCAGGTGATAATCCTCGAACCTCACCGCTCGAAGAGACAATAGTCAATATGAATAGTAGATTAGAACGAGTCGAAGCACTAGAAAGCAAAATAGATTTATTATTACAAAACATGAAATTAATAGGAATTCAAAATAGAGAAAACCCGTCGCGACTCAACCCCGTGGTTGAAGGGGGGAGCGGGGCAGGCGAAATTACAAATAGTGGTACTAACGTAGTAGGCGCTGGTTCGTCGAACGGTTTGGTGCAAAGCGCGTTGTCTAGGACGTCTGGAACCGGGCAACAAGCAAATCCAATAGAAAATACAAATAGAAATGATACGACGAATAATGTCGAAATATATGAAGTAGATAGTGAACAAGAGACACCGCGAGACAGATTATCGAATCCCTCGGGAGCCTTTGTATCTTATTTACACCACAGTGTAAGGAAAGATATAATAGACGCCAGACCGGCGCAAAATTTAAATAATATCGAGTCGTTTAGGACGTATGAAACCAGACAACGAGATAATTATCAATACGAACAAGGTATTCCGTTAGCAAGGGAAGAACCTCGTAGAGTACAGTTTAATGAACAATCTAATGCGAATGATAGGTTATTAAATAGCAATCGGGTTGAACCACCAACTTACCATAGGCAAGGTTCTCAAAGAACGACTAATACCAATTCAAATGCAGGAAATTTTAGCCCGCGAAACGTTGACTTGACGACTAGTTTAGTTAAGTTAACGGCAACACGTATCACAGGAGAAGGTGAATATGTCGAAGACGAAATTTATCTAAATAACGAAGAATATCAACAAATATTAGAAAAGAAAAGGGAAGTAACCCGTGCTACTAGTTCGCTTCCTTATCAACGTTCTAGCCGTAGACAATATACGTCAACGATTAGAAGGGGGGCACTATCTTGGCGAAGTAGTGAGTCTAGCGACAGCGAAGAAGATACGCGACAATTTAGAGAATCCCGTAGCTCGCGACCTAGGTCAAATACACCATCTTCAACGCGTTATGCAGAAATAGCTCACAACCCACCTAGATTCGCTCAAGATCGAGAACTCGATTCCGCAATGAAAATCGGCCGAATAGTTAGCAACTGGAAAATGACTTTCCCTAAAACCGAAAGAGACCCAGATCAATTTCTGTTGATTTTAAAAGACCAATTAAGCGTAAGTGGAATAAACAAAGACTTGTTTGTTCCCTGTTTGTCAAACATTTTTGAGGGACCATATAGAGCTTGGTATCTGTTAAATAAACAACACTGGCGTACATGGAAAGATTTTTCAAGAGCATTTCGCTTTCAATGGGGAGTTAAGAAAGATGATGGCGATCTTTTCTTAGAAGTGCGTGACTTAAATCTCGAAAGAAACGAAACTTTAGCCGAATTTGCGTGCAGAGCGCGTCTTCTTTTCGAAAAAATGCAACACCCTCCACCTTTCCGTGAACAGCTAAAACAGATCCTAGTAAAATTCAATCCTCGATTAACATTTGAAGTCCTCAATTTGAATATAAATAACTATGACGAATTCTTACACTATATAAACGAACGGAGCTACGTATACCGTAGATCGCTCGAAGGAAAAAAAGAGTCGCGAAATAAACCCGCAAGGACCGAACTGAAGTGTCTACAAGACGACACCGACGAAAGCGATGTCGATCAAACGATGCATCACTCGGACAGTGACGGACAAACCGCCGATTTATGCGCCGTACAATCTAAGGGCTCGTGCACCGGCAAACGAGATAACAATAAGTCAAATAATTCTAGGACTCTAGTAAAACAGCGACTCGAAAATAACCTTTCTCAATTCGAAAAAAATAGTCAAACGACGACATCTAATTCTAGCGATCAACCGAAGGCAACGCAGGCAAGATTTGTCCCGGATATAAGCAAAATGTTCTGTTATAATTGCGGCGGAACGGGTCATACCTCACGCTTTTGTACTGCCGATCGACAGGTTGTATGCCACGTCTGCCGAACAACAGGCCACGTGAACAAAGATTGTCCTACGCGTTCGGGAAACGCCAAGGCCCAGCAGTGACCGATCCTCGGGTTACCGCCACCAAGGGCAAATCAGAGGTTAACGAATCCGAAATAAACATCGAACAAGTGAAAGCGCTAAGTAAGATAGACAGTATAGACACTTGTGCCGACGATATTTTATCAAATTCATTGCAGGAAGTAGAAATAGATGTAGGTAATACTCAAGGAGAAGTAGGCTTATCGTTAGCCACCGAGTCATTTAGCAGCTCAGAATTGTCAGATGAAGACATTGATTTTATAGAATTACCTGCGTCTAACGAAAATAACGAAGTTAAAATACAACTGTCAACTGTGATAACAAGCGAAGAATCGGAAGTAGCTATCATCAATACACTAGACGATAGAGTAGAAGCGGAGGAATTAAAAGACTGGAAACCAGTTGGGCTCTCTCCACATCTCGCCGAACGCTTAACGCAGCGACGAATTTACCGTGCAAATAATAGTCTTACCGAACCGATCAGAGTTATGAGAATACCGGTGAGAATTTCCATTTTTGGAAACGAAATCCGTGGTATACTGGATAGCGGTAGTGAGAGATCATATTTAAGCCAAGACGCGTACGAACGGGTGAAGTCATTGCAAGTTAGGGAGCTTACTGCAGATTCAACCTCTAAAAGCGGCGTGCGTCTGGGTGACAAATCAATCGTTAAGACCAAAGGGGGTACCTGTTTTATGATAGACGTAGACGATGTCTATGGATTCCAATGGTTCAGTGTTCTCCCGAATCTGTCAAGTGAAGTAATTCTCGGCATGGATTTTTGGTCAACATTTAGAGTAAAGATAGATACGTCGAAAAATTTATGGGCATTGGATGAGAGCAAGTATGCCTATCCAATGACGCAACGTTATATTAGTCAAACCGAATTAAAAACCTTGACAGATAGTCAAGCTGATCAATTGAAACGCTTTCTCGACGCGGAATTCGCGAAATTAGATAAGGAATCCACGGGAGTCACGGCATTAACGAAACATGTTATCGAACTACACGATCACACTCCGCATAGGCAGAAACCCTATCGACGTAGCGAGGTAGTACGCGAATTCATAAGTAAAGAAGTTGATCGTTTATTAGAAAAGGGATATATAAAATGGAGTAATAGCGAATGGGCTTGTTCACCGGTCGTAGCCCCAAAACCGAATGGAGGACTGAGATTCTGTATAGACTACCGACCTGTAAATAGACAAACTGTTAAACCAGCCTATCCTCTCCAACACATGAAATCAATTTTATCCCAACTACATCAAGCCAAAGTTATTTCAACATTAGACATGAGTGAAGCTTTCCACCAAATTCCGATGGACGAAGCAAGTCAAAAATACACCGCGTTCGTTGTCGAAGGTAAAGGGTTGTTGGAATGGGTTAGAATGCCATACGGCCTAACCGGCGCCCCGTCTACCTTCCAAAGTCTAATGGACAAATTAAAAAGACGAATTAAAGAATTAATATTGGAAAGAAACCTTCCAAACCACTGGATTGATCAAATATTTGCATATTTAGATGATTGGATTATAGTCAGTCAAAATTTAGATGAACATCTTGGTCTCTTATCTCTATTGTTCGAAGTACTACGGGAAGCGAAGTTGAAAATCAACCGGGCTAAGAGTAGTTTTGCTTGTAAAGAAGTCAAATTCCTCGGGTATATCATCGACGAACTAGGCATGAGACCTAATCCAGAAAAAATCCAACCAATCCTAGATTTCCCAGTACCAAAAGACAGAACTCAATTGCGACAGTTCAACGGTCTCGTGAATTGGTACCACCGACACTTAAAAAACATCGCGAAAATACAAGGCCCATTAAATAAATTAACTAGTCCTAAAGTTCCATGGAAATGGACAGAGGCCGAACAAAACTCTTTTGACGAAATAAAAATAGCATTAGCTAATACACCTAGATTACATACGCCAATACCTGGGCAACCGTTTGTTTTATATACCGATGCGAGCGATTTCGGGCTAGGAGCGATCTTAGTACAGCAAGACCCGGATGGCGAAAGTGAAAATCTAATAGAAGTTCTGAGCCGACCATTAAGAGGTGCAGAATTGCATTACACCACCACGGAGAAAGAATGCTTGGCTGTGGTGTGGGCGGTCGAAAAGTTGCGTTGTTATTTAGAAGGTGTGTCATTCAAAGTCATTACTGACCATCAAGCATTGCAGTGGCTGTACGGATTAAAAAACCCCACAGGTCGCCTTGCAAGATGGGCAATCTATTTATTACAACATTCTATGACGGTTGAATACAAACGAGGTACAACAAATGAAGCACCCGATGCACTTTCGCGTATGCACGATATCGATGTTGATCCGCGCGGATGGGAAAAGATTATCGAAGAAACCATTCAGAATCGAATTCATTTGTCGACCATTTGCGATCAAAATTGGTATAAAACAAAATACGACCTTGTAACTAAACAACCAGATAGATTTCCTGATTGGAAAATTCAGGATAGCGAACTGTATTATCATAGGCCAGATTATTCCAAAATGTTAATAGATGATGAGCATCCTTGGAAGAAAGTAGTCAAAACAGAAGACGTTCCACGTGTTTTGAGGGAAAATCATGAAACCCCACAAGCTGGACATCTGGGTAGGGATAATACATACGAACGGATAAGACAAAACTATTATTGGCCAGGGATGTCACGCGACATAAAAGCCTACGTAGAAGATTGCGATATATGCATTAAAGTTAAATTCAATCAAAACCCGATTACAGGGCCACAAATGACCAGACCCTTACTCAAACCGTGGGCACAATTGTCAATCGACACCGTAGGACCGTTTACCCGTTCGAAAAAAGGAAACGTATATATAATTGTTATACAAGACTTATACACTAAATTCATCGAATTATTTCCCGTGCGTGTTCAAACCGGAAAAGTTGTCGTCAAAATTCTAGACACCGTATTTGATAAATGGGGTGTTATTCCAGAATCAATTATCTCTGATAACGGTACGGAATATATAAACAAAGAGGTTAGAGCCTTCTTGACAGCTAAGAAGGTGAATCACGTTTTAACTCCACTGGCACATCCGCAAGCGAATCCGGTAGAACGTGTCAATAGGACCATTAAACCTATGATCGCCGCGTTTATAACCAATCATCAGAGTGAGTGGGATGAAAATTTGTCAAAACTTCAACTAGCCTATAACACTGTACCGCACGCTGGTAGCAGAGTCACGCCGTTTTATCTGAATCACGCGCGAGAAGCTAATATCAATCCACGAGAACATCTCGTTGGCAATAATCAAACAGTAGTAACAGACGAATTGGTAACTGACTGGGTGAAGAGAATAGCTAAGTTTGACGAGCTACGACATGAAGTCGAAAACCGCATTAAAACGCAAACCGATAAGCGCCTTGCTAAAACCAATTCGAATAGGCAACAACAATTCAACCTAAAAGTAGGCACAGAAGTCTACTATCCCAATAAAAAATTGAGCAATAAAGCCGAAGGTTATTCAGCTAAATTGGCACACCGATATTTAGGCCCGGCCACTGTAAAACGAATAATGGGGCCAATGGTAGTCGAATTAGCGGATAAGAATGATAAAATTGTAGGGAAATATTATGTAACTGACCTGAAAATACCGCGCCGAAGTTTGCGTAATTGTTAAAACTTACCCTGAATAGATTATCAATCTTCGACGAAATGGATGAACAAAGGAAGCAGAACGAGGCAGCCGCTTATCCTGATGACGCAAGCCAACTGGAGGAGTTGCTAAGGCAAAAATGGGAAATCGAGAGCCGATTCGAAGCTTTTCGAGACAAACTTCGTGCCCAACACGAGGAAAGCCTGAACGCCTCAACCAAGGCCAGTTGGGAAAGTCCGAACCATCACTCGCAGGCAGCAGTCACGCAAAACTCGGAAGCTACCTTGCTCTTGGCGGAACTGAAAGCTCTTCCACCGCCAAAACTGAAATTGACAAAACCTACCAAGGTCACCGCTGCTGATATCTATGCAGAAAACCTAAGACGCAATCGCATACCTGCTAGACAACATCCAGACAGCATGTCGGTCGGACTAGGCAGAGTACTTAGGACCACCGACGACCCTAAGGCTGTAGTTGCTCCATCAGTCATGGTGAAACCATTGAAACTCGAGAAAATACCATCTTTTGACGCAGTGTTGAAGGAACTGAACGTTCCGGAATTAGCAAATCCGCACGGCGAGAAGCAACCACTATACATGACGGATTGTCGAATCCTGAGCCAGAAGCTATTGAAGGATCTGATCACCAAACGAGCTCAGAGTTTCGTGAGCCAGACGGAGTCCACCAAGGTCGATCGTGGAACTCAGACGTTCGTTACTGCCGTCGGAAAACAACACATCGCAGGCTGTGTTAATTGCCGTTCAAGAGAACATCACTACAAAAACTGCAATCTACCATTTAGACCTGGCTTTTGTCGAATCTGTGGAGCTGACGGATTTGATACCGACGACTGTATCTACCCGCATGGCATTGAACATGAATATGCTTTGGAAAGGTGCGCTGGATGCGCTAGGGACATCGAATTGTATTGCCCGGAGTGTCCAGACTGTAACATAAGGTACGGAGACATAGTCGACTGGTTACGCCTGAACTATGCCACTTGGCCAAGCTGGATGGTACCGAAAGATCACCAATATCTGATCAACGAAGGTGAAGAAACCTTGAAGAGGAAAGTCAAAGCTAAATTCGATAGTCACACGGACTTCCCGAACCGTGTACGCACTTATCTAATTAGAGAAAATGCTCTCCTCTCAGCAACCGCTATTGCTAACCCAGCATCTTCAACAGCATCAGAAATGTCCGAGGAAAAAAGACGCCTGGCATTGCAGAAACTAGCCACAGAAAGCGCCAGACGAACCCTGGATCGAGTAATGTTGGAAAGAGCCGAAATTAACAAGGACGAAGAAGTTCACGTTATCGTCCCAACTAAACATAAAAAATAGTTGGAATCTGCATCGACAGACAACATTATAAAACCGTTAACATTTCTTTGACAAATCTATATTCTACTTAATATAATCCTATTATGTTATGTTGTTAATTACCATTATTTTCATTCTCAATATTACTAAAATACTCGACAGTTGATGTATGCAGTGCTCCGTTAATTAATGTTCTTTATAGTCTCCAACGAACATGTAAACATCATACTGTGCCAAAGAAGGCAGTAATACTTTATTTTTGTTATAACATAAAACTGTATATGCAAACTACTATATGCGCAGATTATACTAACTATACTTTAATTCTGTTCATCATTGAATCCAAAATTCCTCTCCCTAAATTGCAAGACCATAGAAAGTACTCCGTTATAATTACAGATATCTATATTGGAGTGGTATTTTGGGCAAAGGCCATAGACTTCGCGGAATTGTAATAGCACCTAGATCTTGACAGTAGTCAATTTGATCTCGCTCATGACGTCAAGGTTCGAGAAGGGGGAATGTGACAGGAAAATTTAAATATTCTTTCCTCGACGTCAGTTCGGCTCCTTGAAAGCTATTCAATCCCTTAGTTTACAATAGTTAGTAGTTAATCGCCTAATTAATCGTTAATTTATTATATTATGTATATCTTATTATATAATTATATTATATCATCCCATATAAATTGTCGAAATTCGTTGAGTAATCTATTTAGCACTCATTAGCCTTAGACATGACAATAACGTAGCCCTATGCCATCTATGAATATGGTTCGGCATACTGGCAACCGCGTGTGTCGAACTCACTGTCCTTCCGTCTGTTGAAGACAACAGTCGTTTAGTTTTCAAGGTGCTCGACTAATTCGACAATATAAAATAGTTCTATCTTGTTTGTTATCGTGTTTTATTTTCTTTGTCAAATTATTGAATACTGTGTTGTAGTGAAACAAGAATTAGAGATTTACCTGATCAATAACGTAAGTCAATAAAGTTTATGTATCTTTGCTTAATCTATCTTTTCTATTGTCTTGCAATTTTCTATGGTCCCCAACGGAACTCCCCTGTGATTGTTTCATTGTTAATTAATGAGCTAGTCAAGTAAGATTAATCAAATTATAAAAGGTATTGGTTCCTCAAACCAATTGGCGCCCAACAAATAGTTAATAATTAATAGAACACAGAGCCCTGTCAGCCGACGGACCACGGCCGCGTCAGGTGAGGCTTATTATTTATCTTAAAAAATAAGCTTTGTCTCAATATATGCAGCATATGCTCTATTTTGCCCACCTAGATATATTCCATGTATATATACTTGTAATATATACTGTATATATTCCAATTAAATATCCTGGAAAATATATCCTTCGAATATATCTAGCATATCCAAAATGTATGCTATGGATATATACATCGTTTATATTCTGTATATATTTCTAGTATTCATTCAAATAATATTGGTGAAACATATAATGATAATAAGCTTTTATTGCAAGCATATATGAGAACTACACTAAATCACACACACACACACATATATATATATATATACCCATATTATAATTTATGTAAACACATAACAATAAGAATAACCATGAGAAAGAAGGAATGATTAATTTGTCAAAAATTTTCGTTTAAATGAATATGAAATTGGGTAATTCCGGGTGAGATGGCCATAGGAGAGAGATAACCTTCGATGATATTTCTCATGCTATTCGATTTATGACACTTCCTAGTAGTAGCACTCTGTACGAAGCGATCTACTCTATATAGGAAGTGTAATATATCGAGAAGCATGGGAAATATCATCGAAGGCCATCTCTTCCCTATGGCCATATCTCCCGGAATTACCCTTATATTTATTTGTTCGAAAAAATGTGACAACTAAAAATCCCAAATTTTTAACTATTATAAAATTAAAAATAAGGAAAATAATTCAAAACCAATCAAATTCAAAGATGTGCTGATAATTTATAAACTTTGGCACTTGATAAGGAATTCACTGCTTGTCAGGGTCTTCATCTGCCGTATGATCAGATTCGTTGTCATTGATTTTCTCATTTTCAGATTTCTATAAACAAATATTAATGTATTTGGTTATTTCAAATGAACAAGGACAAGGTAAGTAAATATTTTCATAATTATTTTGATTTATCTACCTTAGGATTGCGCTGGTCATATCTGACTCTATTACATTTTACATTTATCGCCCTCCCAAAATCACCTTCTTTGAAGCTATTTTTAAATCGCCGCCTTACCGATTCTGAAAAGAAAATACACAGTAATTATTTCACGAATTAGATCTGTCTCACGGTAATGGATGATAAAAAAAATTGTAATCAAATTCGATGACAATATTACGTCTTATTGCATTAATTTTATGTTCATCTAAACGACTGTGTCGAAGCCCTGTATTATTTTTTGTGTTTTTCGGTGCACCACCCTTAAAATTACTCTTCGACAATATATTCAATCCGAAAGCTGATACTAATAAGCTGGTTGTCATCGCTGTCGGTGTCGGGGTACACTCAGCAGCGGAATGTTGTGATTCGGTAATAAATACATTGCTCCCCGGATCACCTACTTCTTTCTGAATTGTTTGTAAAAAAAATAATTGTTAAATGTCATCTTGTGCTTCTAAAAGGGAAATCCTACCATTTTTGGGTTAGCTGGTGTACCATTATCACTTTTTTTATTTTTAACGTGACAGGTTCGAGCTGTTGAGGTTTGTTCAAAGATATCTTTCAATTCACTTATAGCTGAAAATAATTTGCACACAATTTATTTTCGGTTTTTAAGTGAATGAATTTTTGTTCTCATGTAATATTTCATTTAAATAATACCCTTCGATAAGTCGTCCTTTGTTATATACTGCTGCTGCTGTGTATTCACCTGCAAAGGAGTGACTGGCACTTTCCGAATGTCCTTATCAGTATTATCTAATACGACTATTTCTTCCTTGTTCGACTCTTCTGGATTATCATTCTGTACATATATAATTATAAATTGTTAATATATCGATTTTAATTTCAAACTGTTTAGCACTAAGGACTAATATTCGTAATAAAATTTTAAAAATAGTAAATAATTATTTCATACCCATTCCTTCGAATTTTATGATAAATTCAGGTATTATTAATGCTCGAACAGAAGAATTTATTAAAAAAAAAAATTTACCTCTAATAAGCCAGTATCTTCGTTATTTATCATTTGAATGCAGTCATTCAAATTTGGGTCACTCTCGTCGAATCTCATTCGTTTTCGCACATTCGAGTTGTCTTTATGCAAACTATCATCATCCTGCTCCAACTGATAATAAAATCATTATTAATTTCATGGTACATTAGCAACTTATAAACTATAAAATTATAAATAAATTAATGTCATATAAAGATAACATTTCGTCATCAAAAGTTTACAATATTAGTTTACCTGTTCAAACGACGAGTCAGTGGAATGATTTGATATTTCTTCTGTATGACTACTATGGGCTTTAGCAAGGTGAGTGTTCGATGGTAAAGTTTCTCGTGTGCAAACAGCTTTTGGTGATTGCATACCATCTAATGCTTTTAATTTTTTAGCCAAGACAACACGAGACTCTTAAAAAATTCAACAGTACTCGATATAAATCTCTTATCTGTATTATTAATATTTGTGGACTTATGTCTGCATAAACTCACCTGAAACTGCGATAATTCTCGCTTGATAACATACCCAACCACCAAGTGGCTCCTTTGGTGTATCACGCCATTCAATCACATATACTTTTTCGGGATCTTCTTCATCATTTATGAATTTTTTATAATTGAAATTCTTGATGTGTCGAATATCTATTCCAACTGTATAGGTCTTATCATCAGAACCCCCAACCCATTTCACTAGAGCCAGATATTTTTTAGTGAAGCTGCCCATAATTATTTAAATTAAAAAGAAAATATTATTATTAATATTCTATACCCGTGTGTAAACACAATATTGTTAATTGTGTTACTATGGGGACGAAAGTTAACGATTGCGACTAGTGTGAAGTTTGACACCCACGCTTGATTCTAGCTATCGTTTCGACCCCCTTTAATTAATTTGTGATATTCTTTCACTAAGTTATAGCGATTCGAAAACCAACCGCTTTTCAGGCAAATCTAGGTGGTCCGTTGATTTTCTGGCTGAGTGTATTTTCCCGTATATTTGAAAATATTCAAAATGGCATACATTCAGCTTGTACAGTAATGTTCATTAATGGGTTCGCGATGGCTAACTTTTTTCTGACTTTTTCTGAAAAGAGACTCCATTCTAGTCGTATTTCATGTGCCGATGGCCGGAATTATAATAATAATAATTATGACCCCTTATAAAAATAAGAACATTACTGTTCGTCAAATGTATTTAAAATCTATAAATGTATAAAATATATAAATTAGTGCTTTTTCAAGTCAACAGCTCGTATTTATTAGGGTGCTTACAAGCAATTGATATATTGTCAGGACGTCCTATGGACGTCATAAGATATCACATATAATCCCTATCGAAGAATATATATTCCGAAAAAGTCAGAAAAAAGTTAGCCATCGCGAACCCATTAATGAACATTACTGTACAAGCTGAATGTATGCCATTTTGAATATTTTCAAATATACGGGAAAATACACTCAGCCAGAAAATCAACGGACCACCTAGATTTGCCTGAAAAGCGGTTGGTTTTCGAATCGCTATAACTTAGTGAAAGAATATCACAAATTAATTAAAGGGGGTCGAAACGATAGCTAGAATCAAGCGTGGGTGTCAAACTTCACACTAGTCGCAATCGTTAACTTTCGTCCCCATAGTAACACAATTAACAATATTGTGTTTACACACGGGTATAGAATATTAATAATAATATTTTCTTTTTAATTTAAATAATTATGGGCAGCTTCACTAAAAAATATCTGGCTCTAGTGAAATGGGTTGGGGGTTCTGATGATAAGACCTATACAGTTGGAATAGATATTCGACACATCAAGAATTTCAATTATAAAAAATTCATAAATGATGAAGAAGATCCCGAAAAAGTATATGTGATTGAATGGCGTGATACACCAAAGGAGCCACTTGGTGGTTGGGTATGTTATCAAGCGAGAATTATCGCAGTTTCAGGTGAGTTTATGCAGACATAAGTCCACAAATATTAATAATACAGATAAGAGATTTATATCGAGTACTGTTGAATTTTTTAAGAGTCTCGTGTTGTCTTGGCTAAAAAATTAAAAGCATTAGATGGTATGCAATCACCAAAAGCTGTTTGCACACGAGAAACTTTACCATCGAACACTCACCTTGCTAAAGCCCATAGTAGTCATACAGAAGAAATATCAAATCATTCCACTGACTCGTCGTTTGAACAGGTAAACTAATATTGTAAACTTTTGATGACGAAATGTTATCTTTATATGACATTAATTTATTTATAATTTTATAGTTTATAAGTTGCTAATGTACCATGAAATTAATAATGATTTTATTATCAGTTGGAGCAGGATGATGATAGTTTGCATAAAGACAACTCGAATGTGCGAAAACGAATGAGATTCGACGAGAGTGACCCAAATTTGAATGACTGCATTCAAATGATAAATAACGAAGATACTGGCTTATTAGAGGTAAATTTTTTTTTTTAATAAATTCTTCTGTTCGAGCATTAATAATACCTGAATTTATCATAAAATTCGAAGGAATGGGTATGAAATAATTATTTACTATTTTTAAAATTTTATTACGAATATTAGTCCTTAGTGCTAAACAGTTTGAAATTAAAATCGATATATTAACAATTTATAATTATATATGTACAGAATGATAATCCAGAAGAGTCGAACAAGGAAGAAATAGTCGTATTAGATAATACTGATAAGGACATTCGGAAAGTGCCAGTCACTCCTTTGCAGGTGAATACACAGCAGCAGCAGTATATAACAAAGGACGACTTATCGAAGGGTATTATTTAAATGAAATATTACATGAGAACAAAAATTCATTCACTTAAAAACCGAAAATAAATTGTGTGCAAATTATTTTCAGCTATAAGTGAATTGAAAGATATCTTTGAACAAACCTCAACAGCTCGAACCTGTCACGTTAAAAATAAAAAAAGTGATAATGGTACACCAGCTAACCCAAAAATGGTAGGATTTCCCTTTTAGAAGCACAAGATGACATTTAACAATTATTTTTTTTACAAACAATTCAGAAAGAAGTAGGTGATCCGGGGAGCAATGTATTTATTACCGAATCACAACATTCCGCTGCTGAGTGTACCCCGACACCGACAGCGATGACAACCAGCTTATTAGTATCAGCTTTCGGATTGAATATATTGTCGAAGAGTAATTTTAAGGGTGGTGCACCGAAAAACACAAAAAATAATACAGGGCTTCGACACAGTCGTTTAGATGAACATAAAATTAATGCAATAAGACGTAATATTGTCATCGAATTTGATTACAATTTTTTTTATCATCCATTACCGTGAGACAGATCTAATTCGTGAAATAATTACTGTGTATTTTCTTTTCAGAATCGGTAAGGCGGCGATTTAAAAATAGCTTCAAAGAAGGTGATTTTGGGAGGGCGATAAATGTAAAATGTAATAGAGTCAGATATGACCAGCGCAATCCTAAGGTAGATAAATCAAAATAATTATGAAAATATTTACTTACCTTGTCCTTGTTCATTTGAAATAACCAAATACATTAATATTTGTTTATAGAAATCTGAAAATGAGAAAATCAATGACAACGAATCTGATCATACGGCAGATGAAGACCCTGACAAGCAGTGAATTCCTTATCAAGTGCCAAAGTTTATAAATTATCAGCACATCTTTGAATTTGATTGGTTTTGAATTATTTTCCTTATTTTTAATTTTATAATAGTTAAAAATTTGGGATTTTTAGTTGTCACATTTTTTCGAACAAATAAATATAAGGGTAATTCCGGGAGATATGGCCATAGGGAAGAGATGGCCTTCGATGATATTTCCCATGCTTCTCGATATATTACACTTCCTATATAGAGTAGATCGCTTCGTACAGAGTGCTACTACTAGGAAGTGTCATAAATCGAATAGCATGAGAAATATCATCGAAGGTTATCTCTCTCCTATGGCCATCTCACCCGGAATTACCCAATTTAATATTCATTTAAACGAAAATTTTTGACAAATTAATCATTCCTTCTTTCTCATGGTTATTCTTATTGTTATGTGTTTACATAAATTATAATATGGGTATATATATATATATATATGTGTGTGTGTGTGTGATTTAGTGTAGTTCTCATATATGCTTGCAATAAAAGCTTATTATCATTATATGTTTCACCAATATTATTTGAATGAATACTAGAAATATATACAGAATATAAACGATGTATATATCCATAGCATACATTTTGGATATGCTAGATATATTCGAAGGATATATTTTCCAGGATATTTAATTGGAATATATACAGTATATATTACAAGTATATATACATGGAATATATCTAGGTGGGCAAAATAGAGCATATGCTGCATATATAATACATATATCTGGAATATATTTTGGTATATATCTATGTATATATGCTCAGATATATTTTTGTATATATCTCAGTATATATAATTTTTACGTGGGGGATTGAGCATCAGCATGTGTCAATGTTCTGAAATGTTTTATTGCTTATTCAATTATCATTAGCTATTAACAATTTCTCAAAGTTCTCTTCCATCAATTCATGATTTGGGCTTATGTAGTTCTGATGAATCGATGTGTCAAAAGTTTATAAAGGATTTACAAGAGAAAACAAATTTTGCCGGATACGACCTTATACCGTTATTGTTGAATGTTTTTTTTCAATATTCAAAAAGTTCTCAACTTTCCTCAAATATCGATATTACGTTTCAGAAGTTTTTAGAGCGTTTGCATTGAAAAAACAAAAAAACAGCGGTTACGACCGTATACCGTCCTAGTTAACGAGATCTATAATTCTCACAAATTTAGAGATGAAGACCTTTTACCGTTAGTTGGATAATTTTCAAAAGCTATATTTTCTGATCTCTTTGTGACATTCTTAGCTGAAATGCGAAAACGAAAAATCGATACGCCCTTCTACTTCTATACGTGGCAAAAAGTCATATATTGACGCATATGTCCATT
Organism: Tenthredo livida; assembly: GCA_963992785.1. NCBI lineage: Eukaryota > Metazoa > Arthropoda > Insecta > Hymenoptera > Tenthredinidae > Tenthredo > Tenthredo livida. The sequence goes on from OZ023067.1 coordinate 20,726,190, forward strand.
TACCATTAGGCACACGATATACTAACGTATGAAAAAAATCACACCAACGTAATGCCAGAGAACAAAGAGTTCCGATAACAAGTGAGACTGATATTGCAGCATATTATTTTGAACATACCATCACTTGGATTGTTATTCTGTCGCCTATTAACGGCAGCTGCACGTTCTTGCCGCTGCGCAGCTCCTGGCGTTTGCTGGCGATTGCCAGAAATGTGCGGTGGAAGTTCCTCTAGAAATTAAGCAATGCAATTTTAGTTATAAATTTATAGTGATTCAATTGGACAAATGAAGAGATATAGCTGATAGATTTATGCAGAATAAAGCTACAAATGAATGATATTCGCCGTCATACCGAGTTGAGGTGGCGTCGCTCTTGCCCCAGATGTCAGCGGGGCTTGTCGCGCAGGCAACGATGCCCGTTCTGGCCGGCTTGCTCGTGGCGGAATCTGTGGCGCTTCTGGAAATTCCAGTCGATCATTAATTACATAAGTATCTTTTCTGGAGATGAAATTCAACGTTGTTATTCCTAATACTCACGAGATGATGTAGCAATGCTGACTGACTGGTCCACCGGGTCTACAGTGAGGGACCGTAAGCTAGCCTCCACGCGGACCAGCGGCTGGTTCTGTTCGGGTGGATTTAACAATTCCATCTCCATTTTCCATTCCTGATTAATAAATGATTAATGAATAAATAATGAACACATGATGTGTATCTGATTTCTGCACGATTCATTTAGAGAAGAGTAATGCTTATCATTAGAAACTTACGTCGTCTAAGGACTCTGATGACGCCGATCTTTCCATTTGGTTGTCCATAATGATGCTGAATGATATTTTCGATTTCTTCGCGGATTATCTGTTCACTTTGAATTAATATGTGTATGCTATACATATCTTCGTAACGATTTAAGTCTAAAGAACTATGAATATAATACATACCTTCTTGACCATTGGACTCTGAAAAACTATAAATATAATACATATACCTTCGTAACGATTTAAGTCTGCAGAAATATGGATATGATACTGACCTTCATAACGATTCAAGTCCGAAAAACCATATATATGACGATTGACAACACAAGATTGCGAGCGTGACAGCAAATAAATTTCTGAATTTTTTTTTTTCTTACATTTAATCAATCCCAGATAGACCAAGCTGCATAGATTTGGAGTCAGCATTTCATGTAAAAAATATTAGAATAAAACTAGCTGCGCTTTTGTTTGAAGAAGAGTTTCATATGATATAGTGGAGTGTTTTTCACTCGAGTTTATTACTCATAACTTTGTTATTAACAATTTTATGCGAAAAATCGCTTTTTTTTTAGTTTTGGGTCAGAGTAATCGTGATAGCGTCGACAGAGAAATTGTAGAGAATAAAAACACGAAGAAAATGAGAGGTCATACGGCTCAATCGAACCGTTAGTTTAGGAGAGAATCGGTAACAACCGGCCAAAGTGCAGTTTTTTCAAAAATTCATAACTCGGTCATTTTTTGAGATGTAGCGTAGATCCTTCGGCCAGTATAAGTTTATAATAATGTAAACTTCATATGTGCGAAAAGAGGGCGCTGTGGGCGGGTGAATAGTTTTTAATCTGTGGCCATTTGAATTTTTTACTATGCAATTTTCCAGCAGGCCTGAATGCCACAGGTGTGGTCCGATTTCAACTTGCAAATCGGATTTGGAAAGAAGAATTTTGAGACTTCGGAACGTTTATCTTGGTTTTACATAAAAACGCTGAGAAATATGTTAGAAATGAAGCCGAACGTCACCAGAAAGGGCCGAACGCGCGAGACTAGTTGAATGATAATACTGTTTTTTATAACACGTGAAAAAAGATTTCATTTCCGTTTGAGGGTGAGTTTCGGAAGTCCGGGTGATTCCCCAATTTTTTCTAGCATTTGATCAGTCCGAAAGAATAATTACGTGGAATAAAATATTAGGGAATGTAATTATTCTGAGTGTGATGAGAGAAAAAAGATTTTATTCCCGTTTGACGGTGGGTTCCGGAAGTCGGAATGATTCCCCAATTTTTTCTAGCATTTGATCAGTCCGAAAGAATAATTACGTGGAATAAAATATTAGGGAATGTAATTATTCTGAGTGTGATGAGAGAAAAAAGATTTTATTCCCGTTTAACGGTGGGTTCCGGAAGTCGGAATAATTCCCTATTTTTTTCTAGCTTTTTATCAGTCTGAAAGAGTATTCACTTGAAATAGAATTTGAGTAAATGTCATATTTCTGGGTGAAATAATTCAATATAGAGATTAAATCAAAAAATAAAGACTTCACTTCCGTTTTTGGAAGTGTTCCGGAAGTCGGGTTGGTTCCCTATCTTTTTCTAGCACTTGATCAATCCCCAAAAGTATTTACGTGAAATAAAATTTTGGTGAATGTCATAATCCTGGGTGAAATAATATAATATAGAGAATAAATCAAAAAATAAAGATTTCAATTCCGTTTAACGGTGGGTTCCGGAAGTCGGAGTGGTTTCCTATTTTTTTCTGGCATTTTATCAATCTGAAAGAGTATTCACGTGAAATAAAATTTTAGTGAATGTCATTATCCTCAGTGTAATAAAAAAAAAAAAAGATTTTATTTCCGTTTAACGGTGGGTGCCGGAAGTCGGAATGATTCCCTAATTTTTTCTAGCACTTTATCAATCCCCAAAAGTATTAACGTGAAATAAAATTTTGGTGAATGTCATAATCCAGGGTGAAATAATATAATATACAGATTAAATCAAAAAATAAATACTTCACTTCCGTTTTTGGAAGTGTTCCGGAAGTCGGGTTGGTTCCCTATTTTTTTCTAGCACTTTATCAATCCCAAAAAGTATTTACGTGGAATAAAATTTTGGTGAATGTCATAATCCTGGGTGAAATAATATAATATAGAGATTGAATCAAAAAATAAAGACTTCACTTCCGTTTTTGGAAGTGTTCCGGAGGTCGGAGTGGTTCCCTATTCTTTTCTAGCATTTTATCAATCTGAAAGAGTATCTACGTGAAATAAAATTTTGGTCAATGTCATAATCCTGGGTGAAACAATATAATATAGAGATTAAATCAAAAAATAAAGACTTCACTTCCGTTTTTGGAAGTGTTCCGGAAGTCGGGTTGGTTTCCTAATTTTTTCTAGCACTTTATCAATCCCAAAAAGTATTTACGTGAAATAAAATTTTGGTGAATGTCATAATCCTGGGTGAAATAATATAATATAGAGATTAAATCAAAAAATAAAGACTTCATTTACGTTTTTGGAAGTCTTCCGGAGGTCGGAGTGGTTCCCTATTTTTTTCTAGCATTTTATCAATCTGGAAGAGTATCTATGTGGAATAAAATGTTGGTGAATGTCATAATCCTGGGTGAAATAATATAATATAGAGAATAAATCAAAAAATAAAGATTTCAATTCCGTTTAACGGTGGGTTCCGGAACTCGGAATGATTCCCTATTTTTTCCTAGCACTCTATCAATCCCAAAAAGTATTTACGTGGAATAGAATTTTGGTGAATGTCATAATCCTGGGTGAAATAATATAATATAGAGAATAAATCAAAAAATAGAGACTTCACTTCCGTTTTTAGAAGTGTTCCGGAAGTCGGGTTGGTTCCCTATTTCTTTCTAGCACTTTATCAATCCTCAAAAGTATTTACGTGAAATAAAATTTTGGTGAATGTCATAATCCTGGGTGAAATAATATAATATAGAGAATAAATCAAAAAATAAAGATTTCAATTCCGTTTAACCGTGGGTTCCGGAAGTCGGAGTGGTTTTCTATTTTTTTCTAGCATTTCATCAATCTGAAAGAGTATTCACATGAAATAAAATTTTAGTGACTGTCATTATTCTCAGTGTAATAAAAAAAAAAGAAGATTTTATTTCCGTTTAACGGTGGGTTCCGGAAGTCGGAATAATTTCCTAATTCTTCCTAGCACTTTATCAATCCCAAAAAGTATTTACGTGAAATAAAATTTTGGTGAATGTCATAATCCTGGGTGAAATAATATAATATAGAGATTAAATCAAAAAATAAAGACTTCACTTCCGTTTTTGGCAGTGTTCCGGAAGTCGGGATGGTTCCCTATTTTTTCCTAGCACTTTATCAATCCCCAGAAGTATTTACGTGAAATAAAATTTTGGTGAATGTCATAATCCTGGGTGAAACAATATAATATAGAGATTAAATCAAAAAATAAAGACTTCACTTCCGTTTTTGGAAGTGTTCCGGAGGTCGGAGTGGTTCCCCATTTTTTTCTAGCATTTTATCAATCTGAAAGAGTATCTACGTGAAATAAAATTTTGGTGAATGTCATAATCCTGGGTGAAACAATATAATATAGAGATTAAATCAAAAAATAAAGACTTCACTTCCGTTTTTGGAAGTGTTCCGGAAGTCGGGTTGGTTCCCTAATTTCTTCTAGCACTTTATCAATCTCAAAAAGTATTTACGTGAAATAAAATTTTGGTGAATGTTGATCATTTATTTTTTTTTATTTTTTTGAATTTCGTTGCTTTCCAACGATGCAAACTTCAATGTCATCCGCTTTTCGTCTGTTTTTGTCTGAAAAGATGGCCGCCCCCGGCCTTCTCAGCGGCACACCGCCAGCCGTATGTTAGCATGGGCTATCCTATTGAGGTAAAAATTCGAATCACCTTGCAATACAATATGAAAGCAGAGTAAGAACGATCTTTTAAGAGACTTGAATCAGACTGTGAACTGACTACTGATGAGAATGTTACCTGATTTGACACAACCTGTATTCGGTCGACACCGCTTACCACGATGTTGTCTTCTTCGTCCATCGTAAAGATGTACTGTTAAAATAATGAAAAAGACAAACACAAGATGATAAGAATGAAATATACAGAATGAAATATGTATTATACGAATTGCGATTATTAACAGTGGTGAATACTCACTTATTGCACATCGCCATTTGCACTGTTGAATCAATTGTTGTTTTATCTCGTTGCCACAAATATGAAAAAACAAAGAAACGTCACTGCGTGCCTTCCACGTATATCATTATGGCGGTAGCGGGTAGCCTGCGCAGTGCGCGCATGCAATCTCGTCCACCCATCGGCGTCCAGCATGCTTTACTGAGCTGGAACGATTGGTAGCCACCGAATATTGTCATTTTGAATCGACAAATCGGCAAAAAGTGTCCACAATTTTACCATACTAAATTGTTAAATGAATTCATATGGACGTTCGTCCATGCTTCCTTACGATTTGTGCCGTTCAGTATGGCAGTTTTTCAATGAGAAATTACGAATTTGAACCGTACTCAATTGGAAAATGTTCGGCGATTAATATGACTCTCTACCATAAACAAATTTTCCATACTGTATTTCAATTTATGAAGCACACATACTCAATGGTTACAGCGGCATATGATAGAGGACTATCTGTGGTTGTATTTGTATCCAGAATTATGGGACGAATGCCTACATTTTTGGTATATCTCGCGGGTACCACACTGTAAAAAATTTATGCATTAAAATCAATGAAAAGTGCATGAAGCAAAAGTTATGAACGCACATGAAATCAAATTAATGTTCATCTTCAAAATTTTGTAAAATGTATATTAATTTCAATGTCTGATCGTTAAATTTCATGCATTCTTTTTTTTCGAGATTTCAGATATTATACATTAAAATCAATACATACTGATGAAATTATGATGCACGTTAATTGATTTTAATGCGTGCATGTGAGTGCGTAGTTTCATGTGTTGTATCACTGTTCAGGTTTTCCCCGTTCAATAAATACTGATTGCATCTAAAAAGATTTCTTCGAAAAACTATCAAATTGGAATCATTTAGTGAATCCACCAAATTTTGGTAAAAGAACGTTTACTATAGGGAGACCGAGCCCTCCCCGATAGCTGCTCACTTAGAACTCTCGGCAGAGATATGTCTGCTTTTACTGTGGCGCTTGGCCTGGACCTAAACACGTAATGGTTTTACTTTACTTGCGAGAAAGGTTTTTAGGCAAGCCCGTGCGCCGCCGCTGCGCCCACAGATGGCGCAGATAACGACGTTGAAAATTGTGCATGAATTTCAATAACATTATGACGGAAGTAATGTAAGAGTAAATTGTATTCAATGTGCATATACATCAAGTACCATTGCAAGCACTGTACTGAATTTTAGTTACCATATGTATTATTTTTCATGCACAAGATCATGAAAATAAATGAATACCTACGATTTTTAATGTAAATGCACATTAATTGATAATTTCTGAACGTGTTGTTTAAAATTAATGTGCAATGTGCATTAAAACTGCATTAAAATTAATAAAATTTTTTACAGTGCAGCGTAGTATGGTAATTTAAGATAGAAATTTTTTCTCCGGGTATCTTTCTTATGACACGCTCCTAAATGGTGTTTTCAAGCATCTGAAATGTTCAGCAGATATTGAACTCTCATTCTGTGCAATTTCATTCGAATCTGAACGGTAATTCCATAATATTTGTTTGAAATTACCAGAAGCGTGATTCTCCATAAGACTACGTGTTAAACACGTGAGAATGGAAATTCTCAGAACTTTTCTCTCGGGCTCTCAATATTCACAGAAATTCAACTGAGTCGTTTTTGAGTCAACAGCTACGAGCATATTAAAACCCCAAAAAGTACCCCTGGTGCAAAAACCTTCCGCCAAGTACATTAATGTGGTCACTACCCCCAAAACAATCCATCAACGAAAATTCCTTCTTAACAAAATTGGTACTATAAAAATGTCTACTTACAAACGGATTGAAATCAGATACAATTGCCAAGTACATGTCTTCTGTATAACAAAAGTTTACCACAGAAGAACAGAAGACTGGACAGTAGACTGTTTAAAAAAAAAAAAAATTTCAAAGAACATTGAGAAATCGTCAGAATATGTCTAAACAAAGACCTTGTCCAAATGTGAGCCCTTAAGGGGGGCGATACATGTAACCGCCTAAATTTTGACCGTTTTTTAGAGGCTTATTTGCAAGGTGAGGAATGAATGAATCGTTTTTGAATTCAGTATGTTTATTCATTATATATCAAACTACAAGAATCAGTTTTTTTTTTTTTTTTTTTTCAAAGTGGCCGCCGTAGCAACCAATCTCCGGAGACCCTCGCGGCGAAAGGCATCAATCGACGGGATTTTTAGCTTCTGTTACAGCGACCGGAAATCAAAAAATTTGGTTTGAGCGTGTTCATAAAACATGTATCTCCTAGTTGAACCAATAAAAAAAAAAAAAAAAAGTGAAAAAATCGTGAATTGGCACGCGTCAGAAAAAATTTCCGATTTTTCACCGTTTTTTCCGATGGTTTTTCGGTCAAAAATGGTAATTTTTGAAAAAAAAATTGGCATTTTTGAGGTTCAACTAGAAGCTAATACTATAGAGAAGACGTGTGCCAAATTTCATCAGAATCGGTTCAGAACTTTTTGAGTTATCTTGCCCGCCAATTTAAAAAAAGTAGTTTCGAGAAAAACGCGTTTAAAGTTTTGGCACACAGAAACTCTATGATTACAGCGACTTACCAACTAGTCAGCGATTCCAGGGCCATACAGAAGTCTTTTGGTGCGTTCGTAGTACTCGTTTTTCTTCTTAAATTGTTCTTGACATGCTTGACGAGCTTTTTTGGTCGTGAAAGAGCTGCGGCGATTTTCTCGACTCACCCTTTGGTCATCGACCTTGTCTTTGTAGGACATAATTGGCGGCCAATAACTATCTCTAATAAGTTCATAACTCGTAAGTTATATGTGTATCCATCATTGAACAGTCCAGCGGATATGAAGGCACTAATTTCTATGATCTTCAGTCCAGAATTCAGATGTTTTGGACAGAGTCGCCAAATAGTAGAGTTGAAACTCTCATTTGCATTCTGCGTGTGACCACCCAAGCATCTTTCGAGCAAGTCATCCCGGGATAAATCTTCAAAAATCGGCTTGACATGGGTTTGAACATCAGGATGTAATGGAGCAGGATGTTTAATCTCTTTAGGATTTTCCCCTATAGCTTCAGCTTTGCGCCACTTGCACCAGCTATCGGAACCAGCCGGACAGTACTCGTGTCTTGGTTCGTCATATGTGGAACACATATGATAGTATGTGGCCATAATCGCATCTTTCATGTCTTTCACGCTGTTTACGTTTCTCCGAATAGCTGATCCGAAATATAAAGACAATTTTTTAATTAAAGCTTCCGTGAGTTTACCTCTTCCTCCGAGGTGATTGTTTGTTTTAGTTTGCAACGTGGCCGATGCATTCGCTTTTCACAACTTGTAAATCGTGACCATACGGATTCAAATCAAGAATTCCTTTGAAGGTTTTTGAATCCCCATCCCCTATGTAGTTTCCGTATTCGACGCCAAATAATTCTTCAGATCGTGAAAACATTTCCTTTACAGCTTCGACTTCTATAGCGCCAGAAGAGCCTTTATGATTTTCTTGGCAATTTGGTTCATGTTCTTCAAACCATTCACGGTATTCTTCAGTATCAGTTTTATTTTTCCAACGAGCACAAGCTGCACAGTAACTACTTTTAACGACCAAATCAATAACTTTACCACAGTAATATCCAATAAGGGTTGTGACCCCATACAACGACTTGAAACCCCGCTTCTTCCATGTACCGTCCCCAGAAACTTCCAAATTTAAGATTGGCCGCTCATGCTTTTCGTTTTCAGATCTTTCTTCACTGACAGCTTTTACACAAGAAGCTTGAAATGATGATTGTGTAGCGGTGTATACAAGCGAGATGATAGCGTTATAGGAACTTTCACTTATACCAGTACAAATGTCCATCATATTACAAAATAAGTTGATTCCCTCCCTAGCAACACCTGAAAGACGCATCACAAACACAATCCTGCGATTTACTTCAAATCCATTATCAATTAATGGTCCAGAAAAAGTATCTCTGCGACCACACTTGCATAGCACGACGATTTTAAAACCTAATCCTCTGTTGCCACTTTCTTCAAATTCCACAGGTAATTTACAGTTACGGCATGTCAAAATCTCTGCCAATGCTGTAAACACTGTAAAAAACTCAATGAAACGATACCCATGGAGCGCATTGTAATGGACATCGTCTTCACCAGCGTTACAGAGTTTTCTCGCGCTTCTACTCTGCGTTTCTGTATCTGCTTCTTCTTTATTAGAATGTTGATTTCCATGGAATTTTCTTTTTGGTGGTCTCGCAGCACGAGCTAATTCACGTTTTCCAGTTTTAGGATAAGACTGCATTTCTTTTATGTTCACTGACTGAATCACTCCACACAGAACGAAAGGACAATGAAAGATAACAAAATACAAGGTCGCTAAGCAACTTGAACGTTTACCATCGACAATTAACAATTGAACTCAAGCAAAACTCGACTCTGTGATAACGCCAACTAGCAATACGACCTTGACGACGAAAGCTATGAAGGTTACGACCTGGACGACGAAAACTATAAAATCAACCACCTGGACGACAAAAACCATGAAGGTTATGACCTGGACGACGAAAACTATGATGCGGACGATCTGGACGACAAAAACTACGAAGCCAACCACCTGGACGACAAAAACCATGAAGGTTACGACCTGGACGACGAAAACTACGAAGCAAACGACCTAGACGACGAAAGCGATGAAGGTTACGACCTGGACGACGAAAACTATGAAACCAACCACCTGGACGACAAAAACCATAAAAGTTATGATCTGGACGACGAAAACTACGATGCGGACGATCTGGACGACAAAAACTACGAAGCCAACCACCTGGACGACAAAAACCATGAAGGTTACGACCTGGACGACGAAAACTACGATGCGGATGACATTCTCAATCATTCTCTTTCTCATTCTTTGCACACTCGTTCGAAAAACGGGTACTTTGCATACGCAAAATAGGCATGAAAAGTTGAATTTTGCGCAACGCGTTTCAAAAAAGTACTTTATAGTAATGGTGCCGTCCCAGTTAGGACCGGATCGCACTTAAATGAGTTTTTAATGGATAAATGATACGAATTTCATTCTAAAAATTTACAGGCATATTTTTGAGATGTTATTTCAACTATTTAAGCAAAAAAAAAAATTCGATTTTTTTTTTTTTTTTACATGTATTTTGCCCCTTAATATTAATATTTAGAGGTGGCGCTTTTCAATTTTCTTTTTCCATTTAAATAACATGGGAAAATTTTTTTCTCAGCTTTGGAATTTTATTACTCAGAAGCGAACTACCTTACAGTAATAACTAAGATGGACTTTTGTAGGAAATTTGACGCTCTATTAAAAAGGTTTGAATGAAAATTTGCGTGAGGCGAGCCGTTTCGGAGTTATCAAGCCTCAATCATTGAACTGTTCAAAATAATGATCATTTCTACTCATAGACCCGGCAATATCGATTCATATAATTCAAATACCCACTATAATCAACTTTAAAGCCAATATCCATAAGTTTGCAATAAAATGTTGATCAAACAATTTTATTAACCAACAACGAGTGATTAATTTCATTGATCAATAATAAAAAATACGGGTATATCACAAATAAATGATGAAATTTCATTTGAAATGTATCAATAATTTATTTCAATTCTTTATAAATTTTTCAAGGTTCTAACAAATTGATCAGAAATGAAAACAGAACTACGAGATAAATCAAAAATATTTCTGATCAACTTGTACACAACAACAATACAGTTCACATTAAATTTCTTTTTATCCTACATGCGTCAAAATAACCCCATATCGAGCATGTCTTACGGGACAGAAGACTCACATATCTCCCTCGGTCGTGATATGTTATTCGACGCATGCGCAGACACGCGATTTGGTTACTTATCAAACCTAGGGAGCAAAAGTGCGCGTCATAGGCATGATATGAACGCATTACATGAAGCTGTCAGGGAGACAGGCGCGATTTTGATTCGGGTGAAGCTGCCCTCGCTTCGCTCGGTCAGCAAACTTCACCCGAATCAAAATCGCGTACGTCACCCCAACAGCATCGTGTACTAATGCGTTCATATTATCATGCCTATGCGCACGTTTGCTTCTTAGGCTTCATACCTAACCAAATCGCGTGAAAGCGCATGCGACGACTACATATCACGGCCGAATGAGATATGTGAGTCTTCTCTCTCGTAAAATACGCTTGAAATCGGGTTAGTTTGATGCATATATGAGAAAAAATATCGTATGTCGTTCGGGAGAGAGGCGCGATTTTGATTCGGGTGAAGCTGCCCTCGCTTCGCTCGCGCAGCAAACTTCACCCTCATCAAAATCGCTCACCTCTCTCCCTAACAGCATAATCTACTATTTAGAACAGCTCGGAAAGTCTTTTCGATGTTTTTTTACAGTCTGTAACAAACCTTGAAACTGCCCCTCATTTTTAGTCAATGGCTGATTGTATTTGGTAATCAGCGCAACATTTCTTTCGGCGAGGTCATTCACGACTTTAAGTGCACTAAAAAATTGAACATTCTCTTGAAAGCTTTCATGAGTAGGCCATAAAGTTATGTCTACATCAAGAAAATCAGTACACAAGCCAAATCGTTCAAACAAGACCAATGATCGTTTAGATACAAAGTCGCTCACATCTTTATTTAATAAAGTTTTCAAATTTTTGTTACTGATCATGAAACGTTTTTTATTCATTACTTTACTGTTACGGAACTTTAACGCAACAACAATTTTTTTTTTATTTCCGGCGAAACACTCGTATCAAATAAAGCCAAAGCAGCCAATTCTTCGGAAAGGTACCACAAATGCTTGGCCATCTTTTCAGATGCATTCTTTGAAACAGCTGACTCAATTTGTTCATAAGAAAGCCAATTTTGTATTAGCATTAAATCATTGCTTGGCGCTGTTATTGCCGATGTTGCTGAAAACCATATTTTTATATGAAACTTTATCACCAAAATACAGACTTCACGCACTCCTTTTACTTCGCTTTTCGTGAGCTTAAATTATATATATAATTTGAAAATATTCATCTTTAGGAATCATCGCTTTTGCCATCCATCTTCCGTGATGTACAGCTCCAGGATATTTGAAAACTATTCCGTTAGCAGGCGAAGCTCCCAAAAGAATGAAAGCTAATTCCAAAAGCTCCTTGTAATCACCTCTTGGTTGAGAAATCTATTTAACAGTAATAATGATTATTTTTAGTATTATTATCATATCCAATATAAAGTTGCAATGAACGGTAATTAGTAAACACAATCAACATTACGCGTAGATAATTTGATAAAAGGATCAGCGTTTTGTCTTTTATATCTGCTATGACTTCAAATACGTTTGTGTCCGAAATTCCAGTAAGATATTTTTGTTGATCAATATTGCTCCACTCGTTTTTAAATCTATTAAAAATCGAAACATTTGGACCTGAGGATGTAGGCCAATAAGTTTCAAATGCAGATTTTAACACCAGCTCAAGAATGTGGTGACGGCACGGTCAATAAGTCAATTCTCTCTCCAATGCTTGTTCTATTAGAACACATGTACCACTGTGTATTCCTAAAAAATCATAAATTAACAATAAATAACAAATAAACCATTAGTGCGTAAACTTCAAAAGTGAAGAAGGGAAAAAACATTTTATTACTTGAATTAAACAGGAAAAATCGAATAAAATTTTTTAGATCAGTTTATTAAACATAATTTGTTAAAGTGTAATTTTTCGTAAATGGTGGTATACTGTAAATTGATAAATACCTGTATTTACAGCCGCAGTATCAAAGCATAATGCTTTAATACTGTCAGAGATAGACCATTCATCCATCACAGAAATAATTGCTGAAGCTTGATTTTTCCCAGTTCCAGAGTCAATTTTGGGAGCTCCAAGTAATACTTCCTGTCCTGAAGCTGATAATACAATCGGCAATCTATCCACGTTTTGGCGTTCTTCAATATCAGGCATTAACTTCCCATCCCAGTGTAAAACGCATTTATCAACTTCTAAATCGTGTTGCAAATTTACTACTGTACTTTTTCTGGCTGATTCACGTTTTCGGTGAACCGTTAAATGACTCAAATTGTATTGGTTTATGTCAAGTCCTGCGCTAGCTAAAGTAGCAGCTATGATGTAAGTAGCATTTCTGCTACTTACGTTTGCATGGTCTAATGTACCAGCAAGTTCAGGTGTTACTATGTCAATTTTTCTTTGCTGTGGCGATAACTTAACATCATCTTCGGAATCAGATATTGTGTCTGAAGTTCGACTGAGACTTGAAATTGTTTTTTGGCTTAATAAGCTGGTATTATCTTCATTAGATTGGCTTTCGTCTACAAAATATTGAAAACTCAACAATTAAATTCTCAGAAATTCAAGGTTCATAAATGACTAATTCTGCATAAAATTTGTGCGTACAATTTATCCTAAGTTGCAATGATGAATAAAAACACTTACCAACTTTAATCAGATCATTAATATCACTACCCAGATAACAAAATGTCCGCACGATGAGTGATTATACGCGCTCACGCGTGCGGATTAATCCGCACGGCGTGAGCTCATATCACCACTCAGCTGTGTCATCAATTGCGACGCATAATGCACGCACGTCGTGATTGTTGCATGCGTGCCACACATATCGCTCGCACGCCGTGATTGTTGCATGCGTTCCACACATATCGCTCGCATGCCGTGACGGTAAAATGAGGGTTATTATAATGGAATTTACAGAATATGGTATATACGGTAAAATAAACAAGAAACAGTATAATTATATAATAGTTGTAATGTTTTATTCACACTTATGATACTTTTTGTCCAGTTATGTCTTATTCCTTTAGTTATAATATTATAATAAATGATGATTATTATGTTTTATTAAAAGTTTTAATGGTTATATATGTATGTTATATTCACAGTTAAATAAGTAGTTATCTTTGAATCACAGTTATAACATCACTTATGCGAGTATTCCTAATCTTCAGTAACGCTTTGATAGAAGAAATGAGAGTCGAAATCATGAGTGAATAATATGTCTAGTAGGGTGGTCCAAAAAAAAAACATTTTTTTAATTTGTTTCAAGTCTTATCATCTCAAAAGTTTCTTCCAGGTATTGAACAAATTCTCCTAAAAGCGCAGCTCGCTATCTCAACTCTACGAGACGCTCAACGATTTTCCGTTTTCCCATATAAATAACACGTAACAAATTTTTTTTTGTTTTTTTTTCACCTAAAACTGGGCAAACAAATTTTATTCCAATTTTGATGCACATATTTTCGTAGGAAATTTATTTCTCTACAAAAAATAAAATTAAAAAATAAAAAAATAAAACGCAACAATAAATAAATCCATGTGTTATTTTATTTATATGGGAAAACGGAAAATCGTTGAGCGTCTCGTGCAGTTGAGATATCGAGCTGCGCTGTTAGGAGAATCTGTTTTATACTCAAAAGAAACTTTCGAGTTGATAAGGAAAAAACTTTTTATTTTGGACCACCCTTATGTCTAGTCTAGCTATATCACTAATCGTTAATGTTGTCGTCCGCTCCAAGGTCCTCCTCCTCCTCCTCCTCCTCTCCCTCTGAATCGGTTTGTATGTCGGCATCAAAGTCCTCCTCTGCCTCCACCTCTCCTTGAACATGCTCGTCTTCAGAGCTCTGATTGGCAATCAGGTTTTCTAATCGCTTGATCTGCTGCAAGAGATTCTGCTGTCTTTCGTCAACTGTTTCTCGTTCTGGTGCCTGGGAATTTTTCGAGAGCTTACGGAACCTTTGTTTTGTCGTGCGCAAAACTTCGAGCATTTCTGTCTTAAACTCTGCTTTATTATCAGGACCTCTGAATTGGGGACAGTTCTTCGCTGACACTAAGCGAACAAGTGAACGTATTTTCATCAATCACATAAAATAATCATGGGACTTTCCATATCAACTCAACTAAATTTTATCGATACTTGATTTTTTGTTTTATTTTGATTTTGATTTTTTTTTCAATTTTTCTAAAAATTGAATTTTTTTTTTTTTTACTCATAAAATAAAATTATATTTGTTTTCAGACCCTGATCTTTCTGAATTTTATAATGATTCGAACAAATTAAACGGTCGACCAATAAATCTGGGATTGAAAATACTTTTTACTCAAATATTTTCAATTTTCAATTTATACTGTTATTTTTTTTTTTTGTTATTCATCTGTTTATTTTATTTTATCTATCTTTTGTCACTAATTCTATTTGTTAGTTTTTTATTTCAGGCTTCTTTGAAATTTTTGTAGACTAATTCCCAGGCTATATTTTTTTTCAACACCGTGTTTAATATTCCATCATGAAAAATTGAAAATGTTTGAGTGAAAAGTATTTTCAATCTCAGATTTATCTGTCTACCGTTTGATTTTTTCAATTCGTTATAAAATTCAGAAAGATTAGGGTCTGAAAACAAATAAAATCTTATCTTATGAGTAAAAAAAAAATTCAATTGTTAGAAAAATTAAAATTAAAATAAAACAAAAAATTGTCGGCACCCCTTAATAATGAGATAGAGCATTGAAACTTTGGGGATCTTCTTTTTTCAAGGTGAACTGAATATTTTTCAGGTTGGGGCGCAAACTTTTTTTTTACGGCCAGTCTAATACATATACACATACTATATAAAAAAAAAATATGTATAAAATATGTAAAGGTTATTGTTAGGTATAGTCAAATTCTGTTTACGTTTTGAATGCTACGCGCTGTCTGTGTGTGTATGTGTATGCTAGGATGTATAGGCTAGATCACTTGCGCTGTGACTGCTTGAAGTCAGTCAGCGGATAGGCTTTGCACGAGCACCTGTACACGTTGATGCGATCAAAACTATATTCTTTTGTATTAATAAATCTATTGTTCTTTTTCTGTATTTTTGGTTCTGTTTATTCACGCACCTTAACAGGTTATGGGCCCAGGTACGTGTTAGACTAATTGCGTGAAACTTTAGAATGGCGTAAAAGTGAGAAAGGATCGCGAAAGTGAAAAGGTGCGGCAAAGGACTCGAAGAGATTTCATGATGACGTCGTCCACGGTCAACATTAAACCGCTCACAAAAGAGAACTATGATAGTTGGTCCGTTCAAATGGAAGCAGTGGCTGTAAAAAAATGGTACTTGGAAGCATGTGTGCGGCAAGATACTGAGGCCGAAGCTGAGAACGGGAGCGGAAGAAGAGCAGTCCAAAATGGCGCAAGAAAAATGGGATAATGACGACGCCAAAGCGAGGGCAGACTTGATAATTGCAATCGATCCAGTTCTATTGCCATTAGTCAAAGGGTTGAAGACCGCTACGCAAGTATGGTGTAGATTGCAATCAGAATTTGCATCGACGGGGCCAGTTAAGAAGGCGAGCTTGCTAAAGCGTATTTCAACGTTCAAGATGTCCGACGGCGATGATCTCAGAACGCTGCTAATGGAGTTCTTCGACGTTACGGCGCAGTTGGAATCGATGGACATTCCCATAAACCCAGAATTATTATCGTATATGCTGCTCAACAGTCTACCACCAAGCTTCAATGTGTTGAAATGCTCGATGGAGTCGCGAGACACAGTTCCGAGTCCAGAGATAATTCGACAGAAGATTCTAGAAGAATTTGACTCGAGGAAACAGCACCAGAGCGACGAAGCAGCGGAAGCGATGTGGGTGCAGAAAGGCAACCGAAAGTTTCAAAATGGCCGAGGCGGCAGGAAGAATGGAGTTTCCCGCCAAGTGATCGAAAGCAAAGCGAGAGGAAATAAAAATTTTCGATTTAAGTGCTACAAGTGTCATGTTGTCGGTCATAGAGCTTCCGAGTGTCCAGAAAAAGGTTCGCAAGATAATTCAAAACGTGAATCGTCGTCAAAAGCCGAAGTGGTTGGAACCGCGTTCCAAAGCGTAACGCTAGAAGAGGTATTGAGTGTAAAGGACAATGCTTGTGAAAGATGCTGGTGTTTGGATAGTGGCTGTACATCGCACATGTGTAACGATGTAGACATTCTTCAAGAAAGTACGAACACTAAGAAGGAAAAGTTGTTGTTGGCCAGTAATGTCCAAGTTGACATTAGCGCGCGGGGAACGGCCAGCATTGTGACGGGTGGTAAACAAAAGGATTCCGTGAAGCTCAACGATGTGTTGCTAGTGAAAGATCTACGCACAAATCTATTGTCAGTGTCAAAAATCACAGATCATGGACACACTGTTCTGTTCGAGAGAGACAAAGCAACAGTGCGCGGGGAGGACGGTAAAATGAAGCTCGTCGCTAAGCGCGAAGGAAATCTATATTACTTCTGTGAGCAGTTGGACCAAGTGAATCTGGTGAATAGTAGCGCTGTAAGTGTAGATGTGTGGCATCGTAGACTCGGCCATTTGAACGTGAAGGACGTGCTTGGGCTGTCGAAGAAAGGACTAGCCATAGGAATAAACATCAAGAGCGATAAACAGTCGTAGCCGTGTGATGTGTGTATGCGCGGAAAATTGACAGTGTTGCCATTCCCAAAAACATCCCAGAAGAGTTCGGAAGTGTTGAATATAGTGCATTCTGATGTGTGGGGGCCAGCAAGGACAGAGTCATTTAAACGCGCGAGATACTTCGTCACATTTATTGACGATTACAGTCGATGGTGTGAGGTGATCCCCTTGAAAAATAAAAGTGACGTGTTGCAAGCATTCCAAGAATACAAAGCGCGAGTTGAGAATCAGACTGGTGAACGCATAAAGTGCCTGATGACGGACAATGGACGAGAGTATTGCAACCGTGAATTCGATAAGTTTCTGAAAGAGAACGGTATTTCTCGACGGTTGACAGTGCCTAACACACCGCAAGAAAACGGCGTTGCTGAGCGCATGAATCGAACTCTCGTGGAGATGGCACGTTGTTTGCTAGTGCAGACAGGACTGAAAAATGCCTGGTGGGCTGAAGTGCTTACCACGTCGAATTATCTACGAAACAGGTGTCCGACAGCGAGTTTGGGAGGTCATACTCCGTACGAGTATTGGTGTAAGTGTATACCGGACCTGAGCAATCTCAGAGCGTATGGGGCAAAGGCATACGTGCTGCAAAAGGAGCCTGGTAGGGGTAAATTCGAACCCAAGGCAAAAGAAGGCGTCCTGGTAGGATACTCAAAAGAATCGAAGGGGTATCGAGTATATGTTCCTGAGGATAATAAAGTTGTAGTGACCAGGGACGTGAGATTTGTCGAGAAAGAGGTGACAAGAGGGCTGGCAGAGAGTTAGCAAGATGCCAACGAGTCGGAAAAATTCGACGAACAAGACGATAGTGTTGGAATAGAAATAGAACCCCACGAAGATGGCGAGGAGGTACCTGCAAGGGGGCACAGTCCGTCGGTGCCGCAAACAGTTGCAGACCCATCAGTAAGGTCGTCAACGAGATCGACTACCACGCGAGGAGTGGGCAGGCCAAAGTTACTGCGCACAGGCAGTAGAGGGCGACCGAAAAAGGTCTATCAAACGAGATCAGCTTCAACTGAATCGACGGCGCGCGATGAAGAGCCCGACGATGAAGCAGATAAAGAGTTCGAATCAGAAGATGAAGTGTTCACTGATGCTGTAGAGGAAGACATTCAGGCGATGGAGATGGCAAATTTAGTTGATCTGCCGGTCAAGAGCGCGATGAGTAGCCACGAATCTCGAGAGTGGTTGGAAGCAATCGCCGAAGAAATAAGGGCGCTAATAAAGCATGACACATGGACACTGGTGAAGCGACCCAAGGACAAGAAGGTTATCACATGCAAAATTGTGCTGCGAAATAAAACGAAGCCAGATGGAAGCTCAGAGCGCAAAAAGGCAAGAGTTGTCGCTCGAGGATTCACTCAGCGTGAGGGAATCGACTTTGCTGAGACGTTCGCACCTGTAGCACGATTGGACTCAGTAAGGTTGCTGATGGTTTTGGCAGCGAGTGAAAATCTGCAAGTTTTTCAACTGGATGTGGTTGCCGCGTATCTGAATGGGGAGCTGGACGAGGAAATTTTCATGGAGACACCGGAGTACATCGAGGAGGCGCTAAGTGAAATACTGCGGAAAGATGGTGACAGTGATGTGGATGTCAAAGCTCGTCAAATGATTCGTGAATTACGGGAAGGTGAAAAAGTGTGTCGGTTGAATAAAGCGCTGTATGGTTTACGTCAAGCCGGTCGCCAGTGGAATAAGAAACTAGACAAAGTACTTAGGAATTTAAATTTAAAGTCAGCTGCGAATGACACATGTTTATATTATAACACGGATGAGAGAGAGCGTACATTTGTAGTTGTGTATGTTGACGATATTTTGTATGCGTCAAACAGTGAGGAAAGATTGCGGGAGATTCGAGCAGGACTCAGCAAGGTGTTCGATATTAAAGATTTAGGTCTCGCGAGTTGTTGTATTGGTATCGAAATCGAACAAAAGGCCGGTGAAATTCGATTGAGTCAAGCGAGGTATGTGCGAGACTTGCTGAGGAAGTATGGTATGGATGAGTCTAAGCCGGTGAATACACCGAGCGAGCCGCGAGCAAATCTGCCGACCCGAACACCGTGTGAGGATGAGAATCAAAAGGAGATACCATATAGACAATTAATAGGTTCATTGATGTACTTGGCCGTTGCTACGAGGCCAGACATCGCGTTTACAGTAAATAGATTAGCGCAGTTCAATGTAAAGTATAGTGAAGAACATTGGGCAGCTGCCAAGCGGGTGTTGCGATATTTAAGGGGTACACAATCAAGGGCTCGTGTACAAGAAAAATCGACTCGGGATAGTTGGTTACTCAGACGCGGACCACGCGGCAGATATAAGAGATAGAATATCGTATACGGGATACTTGTTTGTATTGAGCGGCGCGGCGATTACCTGGCGGTCATGCAAACAAAAGACTGTCGCGATTTCTACAACTGAAGCCGAATATGTAGCGCTGTCAGAGGCAACTAGGGAGGCTATTTATTTAAGAAATTTGATGCTGGACATGAAACTGCCAGAGCTGTCATGTGTAACGATCGGGACTGATAATCGCGGAGCCAAGGCGATAGCCGAAAACGCGGTCTATCATTCGCGGACCAAATACATAGCAACGAGATATCATTTCGTTCGTCAAGCGCTTCGAGAAAAGAAGCTCGAGTTGATACACACACCAACTGACGAAATGCCAGCTGATGCGCTCACGAAGTCGTTGCCAGGGCCAGCGCACTTTAAGCATATGTCAAGTATGGGAATGAGTGTGTGTTAAGAGTGTGAGGACGTCGAATTTGAAGAAGGCGTGTTAGGTATAGTCAAATTCTGTTTACGTTTTGAATGCTACGCGCTGTCTGTGTGTGTATGTGTATGCTAGGATGTATAGGCTAGATCACTTGCGCTGTGACTGCTTGAAGTCAGTCAGCGGATAGGCTTTGCACGAGCACCTGTACACATTGATGCGATCAAAACTATATTCTTTTGTATTAATAAATCTATTGTTCTTTTTCTGTATTTTTGGTTCTGTTTATTCACGCACCTTAACAGTTATATATTTTTTTCAATTGTTAGAAGGTTCTAAAGGATTTGAAAAGAAGACGTGAGAATTTTGGAAGGAAAAAAATTGTCAAGGTCAAACAAACATTAGTCGAGCTGATATGGAATGCCTGCTGCATAATATAAGATCTTTGAAATAACTGACAGTATAAGACATTGGCTATCTTCGTGTCACCAAACTTTTGCCGCAATTTCCCACCAGGCCACGTGAAGGAATTTACGAGTTCATCCGTCATGGTTTCTTTCATCGCACGATTGAGAAATTCTTGCATCTTAGTACCTCCCAAGTTGCGTAGATGTCGATACTGGAAAAAGACATGTAGTTATTACGGAGAACAAACGGAGAACATTGGCTAAATCAATATAAAATGAAATTTTTAAAATGCTCTTACCAATTTCTTACGTATATTTTTACTGGTATCACTATCAATTTTTTCAAAATCCTCAACGGTTCTAAGTGTAAAACCTTCAAGTGGTTGATAAAGTTTTTCACTCATTTCCTCAGCCACATTTCTCTGTGCAAATTCATCAATAATTCGTTGCTGCTGGTCTATGATTTTTTGATTCTGCTGTGTTATTTTTTCATTCTGCTGTTGTATTTTGCTGTGAATATAATTTGTTGTCAACATGTAGAAAAAATTATCAAATACAAAAGTAAATGAAACCTTGAATAATCCTGCGGTTTATGGGGTGAAAGACGGAAATCTGATAACGTGGCAATCAAGGGGAAAACTTGACACGAACTAGTATACGATTAACAAAATAAATGAATGCAATAGAAACAAATAAAATAGGCAATATTTGGCAGTCAGTGCATATAATAAGGATACGTTGGAAAAAAATACCAAATATTTCACGTACTTCAAGCTATCCAACACTTGTTTCAAATTGACTGTCGTACAGTCTTCGAAATTTTCTTCATCATCTCCGAGTGCATTTTCATCATCCACATCTATATTTTTCTCAATCATCTTCGCTGATTCATTTCTTGATGGAGGTGGAGCGAGTTCAGGACGGTTGTGTAATGCAATAATATTTCTATTTGTCGTTTTGTCAGGATACGAGGAATTACGACACCCAGTGCTTGTAGTGCTCGATTCGAGAGAGCTAGGTTTAAGTAATTCCGATCTGGATTTTGTTGGTGCTTTCGGGCTTGTTGTCTTCAATTCGGAGCATGCTGGTTTAGGGACTTTAGCTGCAGATTCTGTTGCTTTATTCAGGATTGGTGCTTCTGACTCGGAATATCTAAGTTCAAGCTCATTGAAACTGCATTCCTTCCGTTTTTTTCTGAATAAAAGTGGAAAAAATCAAAACTGAAGGTCTATTCAATGTATATTTAACAGACTGGATTCGAATCCATAGTCTGAAATAGCTAATCGCGCCAGGATTGGGAGAAATATGGATCATTTCGCAAGCCGGATTCAAATTGAGTATGTTCGAAATTCTATGGGGAGCTGACAATAGTTCACTGAGAGAAAAATATGGTTGATTCCACCATACAACCGGGTGTGTGGAGGTGACATCAATAAATTATAGTTAAAAATACCCACTGTTATGTTATATACCTACTGTTTGGTTATTTCAATCATATATTTATAGTAGCTTTGACAAAAAAAAGGTTGCATTAGACATAAATATGGTTGAGTGAACTAATAAAATTTAACTACACAAAATTTCACCATATACTATATATTTTTCTCTCAGTGTTCGATTAAAACGTCTTTTATCATATTCTAATTCGCAGAACACTGTTATTTTTCATATACTACATACAGATTTGCTTCAACGACGTCCGTAGAAATAGTTGCACTTTCTACTGACACGTTTTTGGATGATTTTTCCATTTTTGAGTAACTTGCTGTTTCTTCATTTTTACTTCCGGATTTTTTCTTGGCATTTATGTTTTTGGCGATCTGCGCAGTCACTGTAATTGGCTCCTGACAGAAATCGCAGTTTTGGAGGACTTTTGGCGAGTCGAAGGTTCATCAGAGGACGTAGTCAATACGGCCTTCGGGGTTTTAATTATTCTTCCGCTTTTTGATATTCTGGTTACTCTGTTTTGCTTGGGCTTTTTGTTATCTTATTCCATGTTTCTGAAATCCAATAAAAACAGGTAGATGTATTGATTGAATGATTATATAATATAAAGGCTGAGTTTCCTCAGGTATCTGAAATGGCTTAGCTATGATAACATGCAGTTTTTTTGACTAATTGAACAACTGAGGGCTGGAAAATGAATGTAATTTTCAGACTGTGTATGCATTAATCCTGTGGACCAATTTCTATTTGATCCTGCGTCTCCATTCCAAAAAAATTGTGTTTTTATAGTACTCTCGGGTTGAAAAAAAGAAATTACACAAATCTCTGAGCGGACCGTTCATGACGTTCTTGCGGTATAGGAGAGGTCGGACAGAAAGGGTATGGAGTGCCTCGAAATTGAAGTAAACAGGAGCAAGGTGGGGTACCCTTGAGATTTAGTACCGGGGAAAAATAAATTTATGTGTGGTTCCCCGTTCTGCCCTCAAAATCCGATTTTATGATTATTATTATTTTTTGATGGAAATCCCATAGTATTGTTATTGGCTTGATGCACAATGAGCGAGAACCAATAGGAAGACGTTGTTCAAGTTCCCATGACTAAGTTATTTTCTTAGCATCCCCGTTCAGTCCTAAATTACCGTACTAATTTTTTTCAATTCTTAGAAAGTAATTTCAAACGCTCATCGATACTAGTAGAATTATTTTAAAAATAAGTAATTCACATCCTGAATTACATAAATATTTCAATAAATAATACAATTTCAGAATCACCGCTATAATTATAAGAAAATCAAGTATATGGGCAAATCCAAATAGAACTTAAAAAAGCGTGTCCCTTGGCCTTTTGAGGAACTCAAATTATAGAATATGACAAACTGTTGCTATCAACAGACTCTTTATAATGTCCTGCACTAGAGGCATATAACTAATGGCCCGCAATCAAGAAATTATACAAGTTATTTCACCAAAAGTCACTGAAATGTCCTTACCGTCCTTGTCCCTGGCACAGCTTTTCAAAGTTTAATGACAGAATAAAGTCCTGTGCCGTTCGGTTATAATGAAACAAAAAAAAATATAGAATTTGGCATGTCTTAGTTACACATATGGAACAGTAAGTTTACTGTGCTCAGAAGCATATCGCCATCAAAAATTATTAAAAACTGTCCCGCGGTCTTTGTGTCCTTACCGTCTGCAGTTTTCATGTCGCTCTTGGGCGAACATGCGATGAGATCAAGATCGCCCTTGATTACAGTTGTTTACAACGATCACCTATGTTACTCAAAACAATCGTTAATCAACTGCGATGCGTGATGTGTAATGGTGTATACGGAGAAACTATCAAAATTTCGGTAAGTTTGTAAATTGTGTCCTTACCGTCCAAGGGGAAAAAGCTCCCTTGGCACATGTATTGATTAAATTCTCAATTTTTTTTTGGGTTCTCCAATATGAGATACTGTTTTCTACGAAGTTACATTATCGCGCGGGTATTTTAACCTCTTTGAAAATCCGAGAAATAAGTGTTTCTCGTTAATCGTCGGTGTCCTTACCGTCCACCGCTTGATTTTGTTCCGGAATATTTACCGCAAAGAGCGAATTAATATTGTCAGGCCGCAAATCAGTACCACAAAAGTGATACTAATTCATGGTTTTAAAAACATATAATTATATAGATTTTTTCATGATAAATTCGAACCCAGCGTCGTATTCAGCAAAATCTCAAAATCGCGAATTTTTTTTCCCTCATATCTAAAATATGAAATGATAGCATGACAACTCGAAATTCTATAATATGTGCATCAAAAGTTACACGCACTTTTGACCTATTTTTTACTTTTTCAGATTGCTCTCATTTTATATATTTTTTATTCTCCCCTCAGCATTCGCAATGGACCGTTACAAAGACTTACAGAAACGTCTTACGAAAGACAAAAATGAGGTCCTGTCGAGGAGAAATGAGGAAAAAAGAGAGCAGATAAGACGAAAACGAAACTTAGATATTGAAAAGAAAAAGAAAAAACGTAAAAAACTTGAAGATAATCGGAAAACTAACCCAGGTAGAAAATTGTCTTAGCAGAACAAGTTTGAAACCTGCAGTTAGCTCAATTTAAGCTTAGCATCCAAGACTTGTTCTGTAACCTTAGTGCAAGGCTGCTCTTAGGATGGAAAACATTACAGGACTTTGAATTGTAATTAGTTTGTAAAATTATTTAGCTGCTAGCCTATTTTCCATGCATATTTTGAGACTTGTACTTGGCTTGGATTGTAGCCTGAATTCAAGCTAAGTATCCAAGCCAATTGCAAGTCTCAAAAAAAGAGTGAAAAATGAGCTAGTAACTAGATAACTTTCCACGAATATTTTGAGACTTATCGTTGGCTTGGATATATAGCCCAAATCAAGGCTACACATCCAAGCTGAGTACAAGCCTCAAAATGAACGTGAAAAATAAGTTAGCTGCTGGATAATTTTACTAAGTTAACTGTCTATAGTATATCGTGTATCGAGGAGGCAAAGTGGGTCTTCTAACGCCGATTACTTTTTATTACTTATTACTTATTACTATTATTACTTTTTGATACTCTTAGTAGTTACAACCTCGTATCTAGCACGCTAATTATGCCTTAAATGAGTGACATTGAATACGGACCGTATTCAATGACATAACAGTGATCATTGGAATAACAAGTTTGAGGTTAGGGCCCATTCCTAGTCACCCACCTCCTTTTGGTCTAAATGTGTTACATTTCGATTATCATCCGAGCCCAGGCGTCAAAAACGCAAAAAGGCCAACGCTGTGCCAATTCAAATTAGAAGAACTAATACACAGAAAAAAGCTGAAAAAAAACTCAAAAAACTAAGAGATGATGCAATTAAGAAAGGAAAAAAGGACGTTACAGAGAAGAAATCACGTGAAATAGAAGAGAGGGAGGAAATGGATGAAGTCACAAACGAATAATAGTATATTGTGTACCAAGGGCGTAAAGTGGGCTTTTTTAGACCGAGTGTGGAGTTTGCAGTACGAGTCGGAGGTGAGCTAGCACGAGTCGAAGACGAGTGCATTTGCGAGCCGAAGACGAGTACTGCAACCACACAAGGTCAAAAATGCCACTTAGCCCTTGGTGCACACCATATTTTTTGTGACACGCGCGATTTTCGCGTTTTTGAGCGATTTCAAACAAGCGGGCGAAAAAGTCAGTAGCGGGCAAAAAAAGTTCTTTTTTGCCCGCTAAAAGTCGGTACAAAAACGTTGATTTTACGCCCCATTTTTAGGTCAAAAAAACGCAAAAATCGTGCTGGTGTTACAAAAAAAAATTGAATAAAAATTTTTCTTTGTAAAACAATATATGATGAATTCCACGCGAACCGGACAAAAAAAAAAAACTTTTTCTCTCATTTTTGCATGAGCTTTAGTACCCTCAAAATTAGAATTTTTCATGTATATAAGACATATGTAGCTATTTTTACCTATGGTGTACGAGCTCTTCTAGTTTCCGGTTGATTACGCTCTTTGAAGTCTTTGGAGGCAAATATCTCAGAAATGGTATGTCGAATGAAAAAAGTAATGGAGTGGTGATTTGTAGTATTCTTCACCCTCTTTCACCTGAGTCCATGATCTTGCCCGTGACTATCGGTAAACATGTCGAAAAATCATTTTCCAATCCAAAACTCTATTTTTATCCACTTATGTCATTTTTAGGATTTTTTTCGTATTTTTTTTCGAAAAGCTCGGGAAATTTCCCATCGAATCACGTTTGTTTCGGAATGGACCACGGCTTCGTTTGGGAGCTACAATACAATACGTACGAGTCGTTCGTTTCGCCTTCGGAAAAAAATTGTAGCTCCCAAACGAAGCCGTGGTCCATTCCGAAACAAACGTGATTCGATGGGAAATTTCCCGAGCTTTTCGAAAAAAAATACGAAAAAAATCCTAAAAATGACATAAGTGGATAAAAATAGAGTTTTGGATTGGAAAATGATTTTTCGACATGTTTTCCGATAGTCACGGGCAAGATCATGGACTCAGGTGAAAGAGGGTGAAGAATACTACAAATCACCATTCCATTACTTTTTTCATTCGACATACCGTTTCTGAGATATTTGCCTCCAAAGACATCAAAGAGCGTAATCAACCGGAAACCAGAAGAGCTCGTACACCATAGGTAAAAATAGCTACGTATGTCTTATATACATGAAAAATTCTAATTTTGAGGGTACTAAAGCTCATGCAAAAATGAGAGAAAAAGTTTTTTTTTTTTGTCCGGTTCGCGTGGAATTCATCATATGAGACTTGAAATACCAAATCTTCACAAGCTGGAAATAAGCTTCGTTCCCTATCTTGAAATTAGCTAAGTTGCCAATGTTTATGCACGCTAAAACGGTAAGCTTGCCGTTAGCGAGTTGGAGCGTTACCGATCAACCTTGCATCAAGCTTCGTTAGTAAGCTAGTTCTTAGCTAACACTTACAAAACTAGCTAGGTGCAAGCTTATTTCGATGTTCACTTTCTACCTGGGTAAGATCGAACTACTTTCACTCAAAATTGGTGATAAGCGAACTCCGAAAATAAAGATTACTGTAAAGGCTGGCAAGAAGAAAATAACAAATTGCGATGTTTCTGCTCCAAAGAATAAGAAGGTGACTGAGGAAAATTCTAAAGAAATAAGAAAAGCAAGAGATCGTGAACGGAAACGAAAGCATAGAGAAGAAATTAGAAATGATCAAGCCCGGCGACTATGGTATGGTGGGTATGGAGCGTACCACACCCGAATTATTCCCGGTGTGGAATTCCATACCCGAAAATCTTCCATATTTACTCGAAAATAATTTAAATGTACTTTCATCAATACGGGCCTTACGCAAATTTTTGAGAGATGTGATCGCTCAATCGATATGCGCTTTACGTGACGTCTTCCTGTGTTCTCTCGAACTGCACAACTTCGTGTGGATCCCTACAGAGGCATCGAATATAGATAGACAGAGGGTGATAGCATATGTACACCAGGGTGGTCCCTTTATGAGTTTTTTTTCGGAATTTCAATGTTGGATGGCCGTAAATCGACTCTAAATGTGGAAAAAACCATTCTCCAATTTTTACAGATTTTCATTTTGAGTCCTGATTAGGACTATTTTCACATGGATTTTCCTTCATTTGTAAATATACTTATTTGAGTTGGGTCTAATTTAAGTTAGCAAGATTGCATCTGATACTCGAGTGACAAAATTAAAATTAATATTTTACGAAGTGATTATTCTATTGATAGTTCTATTGATTTTTCATTCGTTGAAGATATAATTTTTCATTTCATTATTTTTTCAATACAGCTCATTTTCTTGTATTGGTGAACTTGATTTTCCATGGGGCCTCCGTTTCAGGTATTTCACACGAGTGCTTAATATTTTAACGTCAGAGTTCTGCAGCTGATTCTTTCATTAATTTTCCGTCATAAATAGTTTCAAATTCTCGCGAAAAAAATTAACACCGTCAGGCTTGAAAAGCACAAGAAAATAAAGTACGACGTTATATTACTAACAAAATGGATAAAATAGTATATTGTGCATCAAGGGAAGGAAGTGAGATTTCGCTCCCGAGCGTGTAGATAGTCGCCCGAGCTGGTCGGGGGGACTCGGCGAGCCTTCGGCTCGCCGAGTTCACCCGATCGCGAGGGCGGCTATTTACACTGAGGGAGCGAAAACTTCCTCCCATGATACACACGATATTTTTTTTCACACATGGACGGAAGGCCGATTTCCTACCCGCAGAGAGGCACGACCACGCACGATCGCGAACGCGCAATTTTAGGTGGGACAAGGAAGTCATGCTATTTTGCTTTCTATTATTTCACTTTCTTCTTCGCAACGAACAAAGAAACGATCATGAACGACGCGCTTTTTTTCTATCATTTTGTTTCGTCCGATGGCGCTGTTACCGAAAACATACGCAGCGGACTGGGAGAAAAATTCATGACTCACGGCCTTCCCTCCCATGGAAGGCAAAACTCCCCTGGTCGGTAAAACTGGAGTTCCCTACCTCTCAGCGGATAAGGAAATCGGCCTTCCCGGCCACGTGAGAAAAAAAATATTTAACCGAATTAAAACCCCCACGACTCGTATGAAATAACCCGTATACGATTTTTGAATATGTCTTATAGAAACATGAATACCTATTATCGTTCATTTTTCGAATCAGGTTTGTTGATTCAATTTTTATTCTAAAAATCACTTAAATTAGTATTTTCACGTACAAAAAAAATCCCATGTGAAAATGAATGAGCACCAATTAGGGCTCAAAATAAAGATCTGAAAAAATTAGAAAATTGTTTTTTCTAAATTTGGAGATCTACCTTTGTTGCGTATACGTACACGAATGTACTCATAATACACAATTTTTTCAGTAGGATAGAGGAATTTTATTAGTGGGATTAAAGGTCTACCAAGCCGATATAAACCCAATAGTCTCCTTGTCCCCCCCCCCCTCCCCCACCCCCTCCCGCTTCTGAAAATATTTATTCATACCCGGCAATTTCGTAAGTCGCCGGGCTTGGAAATGATCCTATTCTACATCAGAAATATAAGGAAAATGAAATCGCTCGAAATCAAAGAAGAAAAACCGAGAGAAAACTGAAGAATATTGCTGACATGACGATTAGAGAGAGAAATGCAAAGCGAAAACAGTGGAAAGAGAGCAAACGGAAATTACGAGCATCGAAAGTACAGGACTCAGTAAATAAAGATACCAACTCTTCTACGAAATCTTCATCGGAGTCAACGCCTATAAGTGAGGGAACAAGGCGTCGTTATAAAGATTCGGAAATTACAAAACAAAAAATCTTACTGAGTAATTCGAAACGTTGGACTGAAGCGTGGAAAAAAAGGTATTTTAGGCTGAAGAAAAGGAACGATGGCGAAGTTCCTTTGACTACTGATCCTACTACTAGAGCTTTAAAAATCATCAATTCCGGTGATGAGGCGGTGAAGAAACGGCTTGTATTCTGTGAGGCTCTCGTGACGCAACTTCAAAATTGTAAATCTAATTTGAGCACTCAAAAGGAAAAAAGGATATTTGCTGGTAATTTTTCTGGGCGAATTCTTCAGAAGTATCGCTGCCGTAATGCTCTGAAGCACGTCATTTCGTCCTACCGATGTTCGTCGAAATATTCAACGAATTCTTCCAAAATAACTCTAGGCAACCATCGTATGGCCGCCAAAACACGTAGAGCAATTGAAATGTTTTATGAACGAGATGACGTGTGTGCTACTGCTCCGGGTATACGAGACACCATAACGCGTCAGAAAGTAAAAAAACGGAAAAGATACTTAGTGGATACGGTCGAAAGTCTCTATAAGAAATTTTTAAAGGAGACCAAATTAAAACTGTCTCGATCTACTTTTTATAGCATGAAGCCATTCTGGGTTATCAAGCCACCGGACGCTGCTCGACACACTGGTAGGTGTGTG
Source organism: Tenthredo livida (assembly GCA_963992785.1). Classification (NCBI taxonomy): domain Eukaryota; kingdom Metazoa; phylum Arthropoda; class Insecta; order Hymenoptera; family Tenthredinidae; genus Tenthredo; species Tenthredo livida. The sequence continues at coordinate 20,756,118 of OZ023067.1, forward strand.
AAACATGCTAATTTTGAGTTTATGGTGCAAAAGCTCCACAAGGAAAAAATCATAATAGAGAAAGGCATTCAATCTTTTGCCGCAAAACTGTGCTGTGACGTCTATAATAAGAACTGTATGTATAGAGTCTGCTCTAAATGTAGCAGGAACTCGATAAAAATCCCAGAAAACGATACACGAACGTGGTTTTACAAGTGGGAGACTGCGCCAGTTGACAGAGTTGGCAAAAAAGGACAAAATTTCAATGTCAAAATATGTTCAAAGAACAGAATCCCAGCAACGACTAAATCACTCGCAGAGAAATGTATGAAAGGCGTGCCAAAGTTTTTTGAGCACATGTACAATGCAGCGCACCAATACTTCGCTTATTCGTCAACCAAGTCACAGTTAAAGCCGAGTGAGGCGATGATTATCATCGATTTCAGCGAAAACTATGTGTGCAAATACCATGAAGAAATTCAAGCTGTACATTTTGGGGCTTCAAAGAAGCAGCTGACGCTTCACACTGGAGTTGTATATTTTAGGAAACCCCATTCTGAATCCCCGACATGCATTTTCTTTGCTACCATATCGGAGAGCCTTCGTCATGATGCTCCTGCTGTCTGGGCGTACTTGAAACCTGTTTTGGAAATGCTCAAGTTGGAACTAGAGAACTTGAAAGTAATTCATTTCCAAAGTGACGGCCCTTCAACGCAGTACCGAAACAAAACAAATTTTTACTTATTTTCATCATTTTGCCGTTCTTACGGATTGGAAGCGGCAACTTGGAATTTCTCAGAGGCTGGTCATGGTAAAGGGCCAGCGGACGGAGTTGGTGGAACCGTAAAGGGAGTATGCGATCGAGCAGTACTGATTAAAAAGAAGGACATTTACAGTGCCGATGATGTGGTAGGGGCAATCAATGATAGTGGTAGCAAAACCAAAATTTTCACAATCAACGAAGAAGCTATGAAAGAATTTGATGACGCTGTTCCGATTGGTTTCAAACCAGTCCCCAACACAATGAAAATTCATCAACTCGTTTGGAAAACTTCAAATCCTTTCACCTTGTACCTTCGCTCATTGTCATGTTTAACGTACAAAGAATCGCCAAGCTGTGACCATTTTGAACTTAATCCTAGAAGCTGGACCTTTCCAAATGAAGGGCAGCTGAAAAAACCGACAAGAAAAACCTCGAATAAAAAATCGTTAATTTGAGTAATAGAAGTGTGATGATATCACATCTTAAATGTTTTTGTTTCTATGTTATAAATAAGTGTGTTAAATTTAAATAAACTATACGTTCCGAAAACGATGTGATAATGCAATTGAGTACTTGCTACTATTTTTCTATGAATACTGTAAAGAGATGTCATTAATGTGTAATTTAAGAGTTCACATAAAAAAGATCGTTCTATCTTCAAAAGGGGGCATTTTGATTATAATAGTAAATCGACTATTTACATTTTATAGTTATGACATACAATTATATTTCAAATTTGAATGGGTTGAGTGGATTTCAATGAATTCAAGAACAATTCTACGCTAAGATTTTGTAAATCAGCCACTAAAGTCCTTACCATCCCCAACTTCAAACTGTATACCAGCGACATCAAAATCTTCATGAAGCGGGTTATTTCACTTCTAATACATTAAAGGAACAGCTACCTATTGAAAAGTAAGACATTATATCTCATTATTAATCGGAAAACATTTTTCAAAAACTAGTAACTGGGAGAAATTGTAATTTTTATTTTATTTGGAAGAGTAACCGCATATAAAAGTATCTGAGCGTATTCTGTCTACTCGTACACTCTACAGAATTCATGCGGAGGTTGGTACATTTATTTCCTGGGCAAAATTGAGAGGTAAAACTTGAGATACATGGCTGGAATAGAATTTTCGCATAACGCGGACGGTAAGGACATTTTTCGTGAAAATTTCTGTAAGAACAATTTTTTCTAATACTGTGCCGGCATTTTCTTACAACGGCACACTTTTTTCTTAGTAGATAACCGTTCCAGGCGTTTAAAAAAAAATCGCGGTGGGTGTGCCCAGAAATTTTTTTTTATATTGTCGATTTCCTCAATTTTTAAGTTCTGTTTGGATTTGCCCATATGCTTCTAGAGCCCATAATCAACTAAATCCGTGATTCCCTAAGATGCACAAAAACTACGGGGACAATTTTCGGTGTCAAATACAATTTCTCTTCAATTATGGCATGTGCTACCAAAATACGCGTAACGCATACGTACATTGACATTAGCTGAGAAAATTTCAAGGCGAGAAGGTTGTACGGTAGGAGGATAGGATTTTTTATCATCAGCACGCGATATTTGTATTGGTGGTTATTATTTGTTTGTCAATTAGCAACGTGCTATTCGTAGGAGCTTTGGACAAATAACATCTCACGTTTTAATTTCAAAATTATCGTTCGTAGTACACACCTTTATTTTTCAAGTTTTCTCCCTTCAGTTTCCTCGATCTCTGTTTTTACTGGTGTCTAATGTTGAGGCATAATGAGTGGTGTAAGTAAAGTGACACAGATGAATTCATTTTCTGTGACATTTTCTTCTTGTCCTTCTACACTGCTCCATTGCGGAATTCTGTAGCTCTTGTGTGCTACATGATTTAAGTCTACTGCTTGTACTCCATCTGATATATTTGAGCAATGATACACTCCAACGAATTTAGATGTTACTCCAACATCGTATACTTCAGATGCTGTTCTAAATTTTTGTACGATGAGGCAAATTGCTTCTCCTACTTGCACAATATTTTTGATCAGGCAGACTTTCTTATTCTGCAGAATGCAGCAACTGTCACGCAATGAAGTTGAAAATATAATTTTACCAATCTCCACTTTATGAAACTGTCGACAATGGGCTGGCATATCATTTGGAAGAGGTCCGTCTACATGAGGTTGTGATACACGAATCTGTATGTTGTTTTCTATTGGTGCAAAAGCGAAATCATTCAGCTCGTGTATTCTCTTGTAGAATTGTTGTAGAGGGAGATGTGGTTTTCGAATACGTTTCTGAAATTCCGGAATGTTATTTTCGTAACAAAACGCACTGTACTTGTCCAATCCACCGAGTTTTTGAGCATCTGCTACTACGTGCAACAGGCCGTGAACATTATATGAAAGGAACTGCTCTCCGTATAGTTGTTCACATAAAGTCACATAGGTTTCCAAAGCTTCTTGGCAGAAAGCATACATTTCTTGTGGTACCACGTCCAAAACGAGAATGCGCATAACGCAATGAAGAATCATAAAATGATCGTAGTATTCCTCAGGGAAGATATTTTTGAAAACAGCAGGAGCAAGGTATAGCAGCAGTTGCCTGTATTCGGTAGCTTTGAAGCTGTGGAACATCGATATTTCATTTGGCCGACGATTAAATTCCGAGGGACAGTAGTCTCGAAGTAGTATCATTCTAGCATTAAGAATGTCGAGTCTTCTGCCGTTTAATCTCTGATGACCGAACTTTCCACCCACGTGGGCTGCTACAACTTTTTTACAATTCATAATGCATAAGCTCAAACGGAACACATGTGACCAGTCCGAGTAATGGAGCCAATGGAGATCTGCCCTTATGGTGATCCTCGTCTGTCATGTTACGATAGTCTTCGTCAGTTCTCAGTGGGTGCCTGATACCTCCAAACACCATCGTTCCCTGAAAGCCTGGCTCAGTGCAACGGTGACCTTCTACTTTACACTTCGAACACGCGTGTGCCGATGTGTGACCGTAATGGTTTAGCGCAAATGCTCTTGCTGGTGCATCAGCAATGAAGCATATAACGCGCAAAGGAAGTTGTCTGTTCCCTACAGATATTCCACCTTGGTCACGTACCTCCAAAATTTCTTGAACGAATTGTCCAAAAAAATCGAAAGGGTTAGAAGGTTTGCGTTTCCCTTTGAAGACACCCGCAATAATGGGTTTTCTATCCGTTATATTTAGAATTCGGTACTGAAGTGGCCAAAACTGATCCGGACCCTTATTCAACTGAGCACCATCCGTACTGAAGTCAATCTCTATGATATCTGGCAACATATTTTTCCACACGGCGTGCGCAAAGTTTGATTTTGCGCACGCTTCGCGTGCATAAAATTCAACTTAACACGCGCTGTGTTGAAAAATGAAGTTCGACACACGTGCGAAAGATGATTCTCGACTCGTGTGATTGTCACCCTCGCTTCGCTTGGGCAAAAAACTTCACACTCGTCCGAGAATCAACACTTTCGCACTAGTATCGAAAAGTACTATTCCGGAATATTTTGTAACCTCCGAGTGATAGTTTTTTTAAAGCCAATATGAAGGTATTCTCCGCCAGCAATTTGTTGGACGAATCTAGTAGCTACAACAGTGGGAGTCTGTAACAGAGTTCTCGTATCCATTGGAAGATGAACTAAGTTAAAGGGGAACTGTCGCAATGTTTTTAATAATAAATTTCCCTGACTGTGTTTTATATTTGCGGCTAAGAAGGCATTTTTCAACGCGTTCTTTCTCAAAACTGCCAGATCTTGTGGAAATTGTGCACCCACGTTTTCTTCTTCGGAACTTTCATCTTGTACATTCTCCATGGGAATATCACCATTATCTTGTACGTATTCTTCCTCACCTACTTCAGAGTCTTCTTCCTCGTGTTCTTCACCACCTGCTTCGCTATCTTCTTCACTATCTTCCTCGTGAGAACTCTCAGAAGCTTGGTGATTGGAAGATTGTTCATCATTGGAATCTTGTGGATCGTTGTCTGACGCAGGAGCAGCAATTTCAAACGTTTCGTTACCTGAGCTAGAATCTGCAGAGTCACCGGGATTTTGTACAACATTCGCAGAACATCGCCTCCTCTTACTAGCTGCAGACAAGCGTCTTCTTTTCTGTCTCAAACTGAGATCGACAAACTTTTTATTTCGTTCATCCATTCCTTCTCTTCACTCTCTGCTGTCAGCAGCGTATGAAATCTTTTCAGGGAAATCTATAACGTATGTAGGAATGAAACGCACAGAATTTCTTATGCTCGAATAAGTTTGTCAGTGCGGGGAAGTCCGTCAGTACCGGACACCTACCGTTAACAATGTAAAATATGTAAGCCCTCTGATATTTCGCGAAAAGGTTCTATAAAAAGTTCCCTTCGTCTATTAAGGTGGTTCTTTACCTACAGTCCCACCAAACGTGGGTTTCAGACAAGATTTTGAATACTTCTGGACGTGAAAAAAATCTGAAAAAAATCAAGCATGTAGGAGATCCTCGGGAGATTGATTTTTCATTATAACACCGGCCGACATGATTTTCCTTGTCCAAGATATAATTGATTTTTTCCACTAATTTTGTAGTGCTGATTACGAAATCAGACCTAATTTTATCCTATCACATCAGATTTTTAGTAAAATTAATATATTCGCTATTTTTGATGTGTTCCAAATACTATAAATTAGTGATATATTTCACTCAAATCAAAACAACGTTCAAAAAGTTTTCATTTGTCGGCCGGTGTAATAATTCAAAAAAGTTATTAACAAATTGACGGAAAAAAAAACTGCTCAAGAAATTAGCCGATGACCCAACTTTATCTTCAGGTGAAAATGATTTGTCAATTTTACTGAATATGTATGAATTTTTGGAGAATTTTGCTAACTTTGACAAATTGACAAATCATTTTCACCTGAAGATAAAGATGGGTCATCGGCTAATTTCTTGAGCAGTTTTTTTTTCCATCAATTTGTTAATAACTTTTTTGAATTATTATTATGCAAAATCAATCTCCCGAGGATCTCCTACATGCTTGTTTTTTTTTCAGATTTTTTCCCCATCGAAAAGTATTCAAAATCTTGTCTGAAACCCACGTTTGGTGGGACTGTAGGTAAAGAACCACCTTAATTTTTATCACTCCAAATTTAATTTTTTTTTTCTGTCGTGACAAGTAATTTTTTGTATTGAGACAGCATGCTCATTGGAAAACAAAACAACGTTCTGCTATGCAAGTTGAGACGTAAGGGACCTTACTAGAACCCCTCCTTCAAAGCACCTCGAAGAGGGTGAGAAAGGTTCAGGTGGCGCCTCGACGTTCATTGCTGAACATTACATATAATTTTTTGGCAGTATACATTTAGTACCATATGCTGGAAATGTAGGTATGGGACCGAGATTAAACCATTCTTCAACATTCAATTGAATTATGTAAACGAATCAGTAAAAAAAACTGATTCAAAAAGCGGGTGAGTAAAATATCCGAGTAATGCTCTCTTAGAAATTTCAATTACTGTTTTAGAATAGCCAGCGAAAACTTAATAGTACATTATGTCATTAGACCGATGAAGTATTTTCCGACGAATTTGAGTTTATAATCCGAGCCGAAGGCGAGGCATTTATAATGAAATTCGTCAGAATAGTACATTGTGTATCTAGGGGGGGGGAAATGGCCATGTCAGCGAGGATGAGACGTTTTTAGCGCGAGTCGTGGTAGAGGGCGCCGAAGGCGCCCGAGACAAAGACGAGTGCTAAAAACGTTTCACCTGAGGTAAAAATGGCCATCCCCCCCTAAATGCACACTGTACTTTTTATCATAAGGGCACGGTATGGGCCTTCTTTGATGCGTGTCGATCGGATGGGGCGTGTCCAGTCGTATACCACACACTTATAGATATTTAAATAGAAAAAAAATTATTATTGATAAATAATAATTTATTTATAAAAAAAGAAAGATACAAGATCTTCCGTTGGAGCGGGAGGGAATGATTCCCTCCCGCTGAGCTGGATATTCCGTGCTCACGTTAGAAACACGTGATTTCCCTCCCTCCCGACGAGCATGAAAGGAGGCCCATTTCGTGCCCGTGTTATGAAAAATACTTTAGGGCCGTATGGCATATACAATTTTATGTGTCTAGGCCAAAAACCGCGTTCAAACCGAACGGAACGAGGTTAGAATCGCGGTTTTTGAGGCCTAGACACATAAACAAATATATGAAAAAACTTCAGAGTACAACAATTGAAATCCACACTAATCAATTGTAGCGATAAAATGGGTCCGATTATTGGTGTCGTTGCCTTATAAACAAAATACATATGCGGAATGATGATCGGAATTATACAGGGCGACCCAGGTTGAGCGCACCATATTTGGTGGGTGTACTCCTCCCGGAAATCTAAGACTAAAGTTCCTTTACCAAAACTCCCAGGGTCTAATAATTCAGGAGCTACAGGAGATCTTAGTCGACCAATCAGAGGGCTTATGATGGACTAAGACAGGGCCGGTTCAAGAGTGTAAGGCGAGCTGTGCCCGCGTCGGATCAATTTAGGTGGTTCGCTAAGTATTTCTCGTAGTCCAGGTCCTCGGCTTCGTAGTTCTCGCTGTCCAGGTCGTTCGCTAAGTATTTCTCGTAGTCCAGGTCCTCGGCCTCGTAGTTCTCGTAGTCCAGGTCGTTCGCTAAGTATTTCTCGTGGTCCAGGTCCTCGGCTTCATAGTTCTCGTAGTCCAGGTCGTTCGCCAAGTATTTCTCGTAGTCCAGGTCCGCGGCTTCGTGGTTCTTCGTAGCCGAGGACCTGCACAGCGAGAACTATGAAGCCGAGGACCTGGACTACAAGAATTATGAAGCCGAGGACCTGGACTACGAGAAATACTTAGCGAACGACCTGAACTACGAGAAATACTTAGGCAACGACCTGGACTACGAGAACTACGAAGCCGAGGACCTGGACTACGAGAAATACTTAGCGAACGACCTGGACTACGAGAACTACGAAGCCGAGGACCTAGACTATGAGAAATACTTAGCGAACGACCTGGACTATGAGAAATACTTAACGAACGACCTGGACTACGAGAACTACGAAGCCGAGGACCTGGACTACGAAAAATACTTAGCGAACAACCTGGACTACCAGAAATACTTAGCGAACCACCTAAATTGATCCGACGCGGGCACTGCTCGCCTTACACTCTTGAACCGGCCCTGTCTTGGTCCATCATAAGCCCTCTGATTGGTCGACTAAGATCTCCTGTAGCTCCTGAATTATTAGACCCTGGGAGTTTTGGTAAAGGAACTTTAGTCTTAGATTTTCGGGAGGAGTACACCCACCAAATATGGTGCGCTCAACCTGGGTCGCCCTGTATAGTTGAATTTTTACTATTGAAAAGTGAGGTTATACACTACCATGTCATGTCACGTTTATTATAGGTATGTAGTTATTTCAATTCATTACTTACCAGAAGGCGTATCGACGCAATTAGCTTCGTCAACTGTAGTTTATTTTGGATTATTTTGAGTATAGTAATTTAAAACAAACTGATACTTGAAATCCCACAAGACGCACTGAGCTTTCTCAAGCACTTCACAAAGTTCAGAATATTAAACGGGCACACACTGTACTGCAGCGATTGCCGCGCGCTTTTTGAAATAATGTTATTTCTCATTAGCTCATAAATCAATACTTAAATTGTTCGAAATGCCCGATAATAACTTGCGAAAAATTGCAATATAATTTATGTACTGGTTCATTTATATACTGACGTTTCCGTGGAACATCGTGGAATAGTCAGTCACCGCCAACTCGGCACCACCCAAGATTTTCGTTTGTTTTTCGCAGGCTGGCCATCCCATTTTCAATTTTAAACTTTCAAAGGCCGTAAAATGATTAAATAAGAATGTATGAATATATAAATGAATAAATAAATGTATGAATGAATTAATGAATAAATGAATAAATGAATAAATAAATAAATAAATGTATGAATGAATGAATGAATGAATGAATGAATGAATGAATGAATGAATGAATGAATGAATGAATGAATGAATGAATGAATGAATGAATGAATGAATGAATGAATGAATGAATAAATAAATGAATAAACAGATAAATAAATAAATAAATAAATGAATAAAAATAATTAGGTAAATGATTAAATAAATAAATAGATGAATGAATGAATGATTATATAAATGGATAAATAATTAGATAAATAATTGAATGAATAAATAAATAATTAGATAAATAATCAAATAAACAATCAAATAAATAAATAAATAAATGTATGTATTTATTCATTTAATTATATATTTAATTATTTATATATGTATTTATTCACTTATTCATACATTCATATTTCATCATTTTACGGCCCTTGATTTGTTTAAAATTAAAAAGAGGATGGTCAGCCTGCGAAAAACAAACAAAAATCTTGGGTGGTGCCGAGTTTGCGGTGACTGACTGCGATGTTTCACGGAAACCTTTTAGTATATTTTTTCAAATGCATGAAATTCATCAGTAATTTTATGTTTTTTATAATGCATAAAAATTCTCATTGGCTCTCTTTTTTTTTTTTTTGAATGCATAAAATTCCGGATTATTTTTACATTTCTTCAAATGCATAAAATTTCTTATTATTTTTGCATTTTTTTTATTATAATAGTGATCAAACAAAATCATTTCACCTTGTATTGCGATTTTTATAAAATATAATTTGTAAGGCGAAATGCGACTCATTATGCTCGCTCTCACCTTCTATCACGTGCTCGCGGCGAGTGCTAGCATAAATCATGCGTCTTAACATGCACGACGTGACTCTCACCCCGTGAGGCTAACGTGCGTCGCACGATTGTTATCTGGGTACTATCAACTTTTATAGTATTTTGAGGATTGATGTTGAGAAAACCCCGTCGATTTGGCTGTCTTTGGCCTGGCAAAAATAACTTTTGATTTTTATCAAGAAGGTTTATCACTTTGTGATTAGCAACGTCAAATAATTTTTCAATTTGTGAACGAAAAAGAGAAACTTTTTTTTTTGTGCGCTGGCGAAAACTTTTTATTTTTATATTTTAGCAAATTTTTCCAAAGTGTATGATGGTGAATGAGTTTTCTTATTGCAGAACTTTTGGCACAAGTCGAAATTCCAGCTTTGGACCATAATTCAAAAACATTTTCAACCGTAATTAATGCACTTTGTTTAATAGTCAAGCTTTGAGAACGATGATGATAAAAAAAAAAGAGATATAACCTCTTTTAGGCTTGGCACCTTGCTTCCTACAAATTTCGTTATTTGATGACCAATTAAACAAATTTTTGTCTCCATATTGAACTCAATAATATAAATCAATACACAGAATCACTTATAAATGAATAAACTCATTGTAACTTTGAGTAATTTTGCGTATGAACAATGAATAGTAAGCTGATATTATTACAAAGTAATGTATGAAGGTGGGTTCAGATGGAGGCGGAGGTGCGAAGCGCGGAGGCGCGTAACCATAGAACTTATATTTTCTCTGCGGGTAACCCAATCAGAGATAACGTGAAAATGCACGGAGCAGATTTGAGGTATTTTTATTGGGTACGCGCCACCGCACCCCCGCGCCTCCGCGTCCATCTGAACGATATCCTATCATTTCTATAAAAATTGTACTATTAATTCTATCAAAACCGATTGTTCAATTAAAGTAGAGCAAACGAATTATGTTGTGCTAAGTTAAATAATATAAAACTTCTAATTTTTCAAACAATTAATTAGTCATTCACATTATATAATAATTTAAAGTGAATTGAAAAATTATTCATGAATCACCAGGTGAGAAGCAAAAATTTTGAATGGTTATAACTCATTTTCAAAAGACTCCACGAATTTATGAAGAATTGAATTGAATTATTGATACATTGTAAATGAAATTTCATCATTTATTTGTGATATACCCGTATTTTTCATTATTGATCAATGAAATTAATCACTCATTGTTGGTTAATAAAATTGTTTGATCAACATTTTATTGCAAACTTATGGATATTGGCTTTAAAGTTGATAATAGTGGGTATTTGAGTTATATGAATCGATTTCGCCGGGTCTATGAGTAGAAATGATCATTATTTTGAACAGTTCAATGATTGAGGCTTGATAACTCCGAAACGGCTCGCCTCACGCAAATTTTCATTCAAACCTTTTTTAATAGAGCGTCAAATTTCCTACAAAAGTCCATCTTAGTTATTACTGTAAGGTAGTTCGCTTCTGAGTAGTAAAATTCCAAAGCTCAGAAAAAAATTTTCCCATGTTATTCAAATGGAAAAAGAAAATTGAAAAGCGCCACCTCTAAATATTAGTATTAAGAGCTCACATTTGGACAGGGTCTTTGTTTAGACATACTGTACCGATTTTTCAATGTTCTTTGAAAAAAATAGAATAATCGCTTTTTTTGAAACAGTCTACTGGACAGTCTTGTATCGTTCACTCGCTACGCTCGTTCACTCGATCGGCTCTTGATAATTACAGCGAAAAAAATCGACAAAAAGTAAAATTCAGTACGTGGTACTCGCGGGTCATTCATGAGTAAGTAAAAGAGTATTCACTTAGGTCTATGTATCATTTATTCGATACATATTGCCATAATGGCCCGCCAAGTACCACTTCCGAAAAAAAATTTTCCTGATTTTTTTTCCTGTAATTATCAAGAGCCGATCGAGTGAGCGAGCGTAGTGAGTGAACGATACAAGACTGTTCAGTTTTCTGTTCTTCTGTGGAAAACTTTTATTATACAGAAGACATGTACTTGGCAATTGTATCTGATTTCGATCCTTTTGTGAGTAGACATTTCTATAGTACGAATTTTGTGAAGAAGGAATTTTCCTTGGTGGATTTTTTTGGGAGTAGTGACCACATTAATGTACCAGACGAAAGGTTTTTGCACCAGAGGTGCTTTTTTGGGGTTGATATCACCACTTTTTGTACAATTTAGCTTGACTACCTACCAATTGTGCTCGCTCGCTACGCTCGCTCGATTGGGTTTTCCTATATCCTCGCTCGCGAGGCTTGCTCAGTTGTCAGCATTCTGACAATTGTTCCTATGAATATCTCAATGCATGTACGGTGATGCATTTTGTGTCATCCGAATCCCTCGAAAAGAAGCTACGTTGGATGTGGTAGTATAATTTCAAATGAATGAAAATAATGTAATAATATACACGTATGCTCATACTTTTCTGTGAGCCTTGAATTTTTGTGGACAGACGTAACATGTGTTTTTTCATTAAGTTCTACGAATTGTTTCGTTAGAATCCGGTATTATTCCATATACCTGAAACGTCTAGCCCAGCGCGCATCCCTCCTCTTGTCTCATCTGGGCCTGGGATCGGCAATGGCGGAGTTACTTGCACGCAGGGTTATAGTTGCTGCTCATGATTGAATATTCATAAATATGAGATATATGTATTGCGATTCGTAGGTAATTTTTTTTTTTAATGCAGCTAGGTCCTCTGCAAATCTACATGTACGCGTCCCGTACTCATAACGTCAACTTCAAATTCGGGTCTGAACAGAACGTATCAAAGTACACTCGTTCGCCGCAGTTACGAGCACGCGTCGCGCCGCAGATACGAGCTAAATCACCTTCTCCTCACCCCCACTTACCAACCGCACAGAGTGCGCGCGAGATTTGAACTCGTTGTTACAATATACAGTTGAACCGCGTCGAACGTATCACTAAATTACTATAAAATCTTTTATTTCTGAAATATTAACATGAAGGCGAAGTATATCACTGATAGAAGGATTTGTTAATATTTAATAAGATTTATATATATTTAATAAATGATTTAGTAACTCATATAGGACTTCCGTTTCCGGTGAGAAGAGTGACAGGTGTGAGAAGAGTGTCTGTGAGTAATTTTATAATCTTTGGAGAAAGAGAAAAGTGGTAGGGAACCCGGTAGGTAGAGGGAAGGAGAAGGGCGTAAAGAACGAAGGGCGCGTCACGGGTGGAGGGAAAAGGGACGAATCGGGTGAGGGTAAGGGAGACAGAAGACCGAGAGGTTAGGTGCGACAGGGGAGAGAAAGAAGAGGCGGGAAAAGCAGCAAGGCAGAGGAAGAGGATAGAAGGCCTGAGACATCTGGTAGGCGGTAGGAGAAGTAAGGTCGGTAAGGTAGGAAAGAAGCAGTTAGACGGTAGAGTAGTTAGACGGGGGAGTGGTAATAGTTAGACGGCGGAGGTGAAAGTGAGTAAAGGGTCGGCAAGGTAGGGAGCGAGAGTAGTGAAGAGAAAGGCGAAGTTCAGAGTAGGAAGCAAGGCGCGGAAGCGGCGGGGGAGACAGTGGGAGGGAAGGTAGGGAGGCCGACGAACGCGGCGCGCCTAGCGGCTATGGGGGGAGAGGGATACGGGTCGCTTGACGACCTGTTCAAAAGGAAAAGAGATGGGTAAGGGGGAGACGAGGAATGGGGGTGGATAGGGGAGGGGAGCGGGGCGTTTGCAAAGAGCAGAAAAATAGGGCGTTCGCCACCAAAAGACGTTGGAAAAGAGGAACAAAAAGAAAAACCAAGGGAAAGGAACGTGGAGGAAGAAAAGACGAGGACAGGGAACGAGAGAGGGATGGAGGAGGAAGGGGGGGTTCTGCGGCTACTAATGCAAATCAGAGGGGAAATGAAAGCGGGTCTTGAAGAGGTAAAGGGGCAGGGAAAGGGAATAAAAGAGGAAATGGGAAAAATGAACGCGAAACTAAGGGGGGAGCTGGAAAAACAGAGAGAGGAGAGCAGAAGAAGGGAGGCAAAATGGGAAAGAGAAAGAGAAGAAATAAAGAAGAGCATGAGAGACATGGTGAAAAGAGTGGAGGAGCTAGAAAAGGGGGCCGGTGGGAGGATAGCAGAGGTAAGGGAACTGGGGGCGAAGGTTCAAGGATTGCAGATAGACAGGGAATGTAGAGGGGAGGGACGGGATGGAGGAAGGGGGTGGGAAAAGAGACTGAGAGAAATGGAATGGAGAACGGAACAAAAAGATAGGGAGGAAAGGAAAAGGAATATAGTGATCAAGGGGATAAGCATAGGGGAAGGGGGGATGAAAGCTAGCGCGGAAGTGGTAATAGGTGCGACGGGAGCACAGGTTGAGATAGGGAGGGTGAGAAAAGTGGGAACAGGAAACGGGGAAAGAGGAAGCATGGTTGTGGTAGAGCTAAGGGATGTGGGGCAGAAACTAGAGGTGATGAGGAAGAAGAGTCAATTGAGAGGCAGGAGAGAAAGGATAGAGGACGACTTGACATGGCGGAGAGGAAAATGCAATGGAAGCTGGAGAGGATAGCCGGGGAGGAAGGGCGTAGGGGAAAGGAAGTGAGGGTGGGGTATGGAAAGATAGTGATAGACGGGGAGATATGGTGGTGGGATGAAAGGCACGAAGTGCTGAAAGGGGCAGGAGGAAGGGTAAGAGAAGGAGGGAATGCGGGGGGAAGAGGAGCAGAAGAGGTAGAGCAAGGGGGGGAGAGTGACGGGCAGGGGGAAGAAGCAACAGGAGGGGGATGGGAAGGGGGCACAAGAGGGAGAGGGAGAGGCAGGGGGACGGGAAGAGGAAGAGAATAGATAGAAGAAGAAAAGAGGGATGGAAGGCAGCTTTCTGGAATGTAGCGGGGCTGGGGAAGAAAGATGAGGAGTTCTGGAAGGGACTGAAGGAGTGGGATGCAATAGTACTAGTGGAGACGTGGGTGGAGGAAAAGGGGTGGGATAAGATAAGAAAGAAATTACCTGAAGGATTCGAATGGGAAGCGCAGTTCGCCAAAAGGAGGAACAAGAAAGGCAGAGCAATGGGAGGAATAGTAACAGGGGTGAGGAAGGAATTAGTGGACGCGGGAGGAGAGAGTGTAGAGGAAAGAGAAGGGGTATGTGAAAGGATGATAAGGGTAGAAGGGGAAAGATGGATGATATTGGGAGTGTATGTAAATGGCGACATTAGAGAAAAGGTGAAGGAAATAAGAGAGCGGGTCGAAAGAGTGGGCAACGAGGTAAAGGTGCTGGTAGGGGGGGACTTTAATGCCAGAACGGGGCGGGAAGGGGGTGATTACTGGGTGGGGGGAGAGGACGAGGGGAGGGGGAGGAGGTCAAAGGATGGAAAGATAACGGCGGAGGGTAAGGAACTAATAAGGTTTCTGGGGGAGATGGGGTGGTCTATACTGAATGGAGATACAGAAGGGGACAAAGAGGGTGAATTTACGTATGTGGGGGCAGTAGGAGAAACGGTTATTGACTATGTGATGGGGGGAAGGGAGGTGAGGGAAAAAGTGGAAAGGCTGGAGATAGGAGAGAGGGTGGATTCGGACCACTGTCCGGTTGTGGTGTGGGTGGAAGGGAAAGTAGAATGGGCAGGACAGATGGGAAAGCAAAAAAGGGTTGAAAGAGGGAACTGGTCGGCACAAGGGAGGCAGGCTTTCAGGAGGGAGGTGAGATGGGAGGGAGGGAAAAGGATGGAAGTAGGAAAAGAAATAGAGGAGAGGGTGAGAGAGTTCAGGAGGGCGGTTGAGGCAGGGGAAAGAATAGAGAAGACAAAGAAGGGTTGGTGGGATGAAGAGTGCAGAGAAAGGAAAAGTGAGGTCAGAAGAAGATTAAGAAAGTGGCGTAGTGGGAAAGGTGGTGTAACGGAATACAGGGAGAGTAGGAGGGAGTACAATAAAATGTGCGAGAAAAAGAAAGAAGAGGCTAATGAGAAGTTCATGAGAGAGGTGGAGGAAGCGAAGACTGAAAGCAAAGTATGGGCTATAGTTAACAGGGAGAGAAAGAAATGGAAGGGGACCAACGAGGGGATAGGAAAAGAGGAATGGAAAGAGTACTTTATGGGACTACTAGGCGGGGTGGATGTGAGGGTAGTGGGGGGTGGTAGAACAGCGAGGGGAGAAGGGGACGGGGGGAGAGAAATAAAGAGGGAGGAAATCGAATATGCGATTGAGAAGCTGAAGGACGGAAAGGCGCCGGGAGGGGATGGAGTGGTGAATGAGGTATGGCGGTATGGGGGGGAGGAAATGAAGGAATGTGTATGGAAGGTATGTAATAGGGTGTGGGGAGGGGAGGGGTGGCCAGAGGAGTGGAAGGAGGGCCTGATAGCGCCCATAATAAAGAAGGGACAAGGGAAAAGAGTGGAAGAGTATAGGGGAGTAACACTGATGCCGACCCTGTACAAAATATATGCCACGGTGCTGGCGAGCAGGTTAGAGGAGGAGGTGGAGAGAAAGGGGATGGTGCCGCACAATCAAACGGGTTTCAGGAAGGGCATGCGGACAGTGGATAACGTGTACGTCCTTAATTACCTAATAAATAGGCAGGTAGGGGAGGAAAAAGAGAGGGGTGAGGGAGGGTTTGAGAGTGAGGATTGAGGAAGTGTATAGGGAAACAAAGAGTAGAGTAAGAAGCGGGGGAGAGGTGGGGGAGACCTTTTGGACAGCGAGGGGGGTGAGGCAGGGATGCCCACTCAGCTCAGGGCTTTTCAGCTTGCTGCTGGCGGATCTCGAAGAGGAGATGGGGAAAGGGATGAGAGTAGGGGGGGGGTGTGGTTGGGTGGAGAAAGAGTGAGAACGTTGGCCTATGCGGACGACATTGTGTTACTAGCGGAAAAGGAAGAGGACATGGAGGCAATGATCAGGAGGTTAGAAAGGTACATGGACGGGAAGAGACTAGTAGTAAATGTAGGAAAGACGAAGATAGTGAGATTCAAGAAAGGGGGGGGGGGGGGGGGGGGAAGAAAATAGAATGGAGGTGGAAAGGGAAAAAAATAGAAGAGTTGACGGAGTTCACGTACCTGGGGTACACCGTAAAGAGCAACGGGGGGCAGGAGGCGCACATAAGGGAAAGGATAAGGAAGGCGGGGGTAATAATGAAACAGGTATGGGGGATAGGGAAGAGAAGGTTTGGGAGGGATTGGGGGAGGAGGATATGGCTGTTCGAAAGGCTAGTGTGGACAGTGATGGAATACGGGGCAGAGGTATGGGGGGTGAGGGAATGGGAGGGAATGGAAGCGATGCAGGAAAAGTACCTGAGGTGGACCTTAGGGGTTGACTGGCGGACCCCAGGATATGCGGTGAGAGAGGAGCTACAAAGGGATAAGCTGAGGATAAGAGCCGGGAAAAGGGTGTGGAACTTCGAAAAGAAGCTAGAAGAGGGGAGGGGGAGCGAGCTAGCCAGAAGGGCTTGGGGGGAGGTGAGGGAGAGGGCAAGGGATGGGAGGATAGAGTCGAGATGGGAGAGGGAAAGAGATGCCTTCTACGTGGAAAGAGGGATGGGGGCGTGGGACACAATAGAAAGGAGAGAGAGAGGGGAAGTAGGGTGGGGAGAACTAGAGGAGAAAGACAGGGCGATGCAGAGGAGGGAGCGGTGGGAGCGAGTGGTGGAGTCGAGGTACAACAGGTGGTACAGGATGGTGAAAAGCGAGGGAATACCAGGGTACTTAAAGAAGGGGTGAGGGGAGAGCAGATGGAGAAGGATGGCAAGATACAGGTTAGGGAATGAGATGCGAGAGGGGAGATATTGGGAGGAAGAAGAGAAGAGGAAGTGCCGGATATGCGGGGGGGAGGAGGAGACATGGGAACATGTATGGGAGAGATGTGACGGAGGAAATGGGGAGGGGGAAAGCTGGCAGGAGGCAGTGGGGAAAATACTAGGAGGGGAAGGGGAGGGAGAAGAGTGGCTAAGGGAGCTCGAAAACAGAAGGAAGGAAGGGAGGGAAAGGGGGAAAGAGAATGAGTGAAGTGTGAGTGCGGATGATGAGGATCAAATGGGAAACGGAGGCCCGTAGGGAAAATAGGTTAAGTGTACGAATAAGGTGAAATAGGAATAAGAGGTAATCGGAATAAGCGAGAGAGAGAGAGAGGAATAGGCAGGATATGAATAAGCCGGAAAGGAAAGACATAGAATAAGGATAAAAAATGATGTAAAATTTGAATGTATGTATGTATGTATGTAGAGTAAGTAGAGATAAGAAATGTAAAAAAAAATGTAATAGTAAATGTATGGAGGAGAAATGGAAGTCTATGTAACCCCGAGGGGAACAATAAAGTACAATACCAAATAGTAACTCATATACTTAATAAATATTTCTTAACAGTTGAAAAATATTTATTTATAGATAATGAATCATTTCTTGAATAGGATTTGTTAACTCATAATGCATATTTGTTAACTATTAATAAATATTTGTTGACTGTTAAAAAATATTTATTGGGCACAGAATTGATATGTTGAATGTTGAAAAATATTTATTTATATTTAAAAAATCGGAAAATTGTTTCCAAATAAGTTCATTTAATAATATTCAACAAATCCTTCTATCATTGTACAGCCGAACTGAAAAAAGAGTTTAGAATAATTATTCAAAAATAATATATAAATAATTATTGCACAATATTTATTCATCGCAGGAATGAGTTTTCATAAAAACATTGTTAGAAACATGGAAATTTCAGCTATCAATTGAATTACTTTGTAATTCAAGTTAAGGACAGTTCCAACTATTATAAATTCAATACTGAACTGAGGACATGATCACGAACTTTGAGCAGTATTAAAAGTTCTGATGCTGATAAAAAAATTATTTCTCGAGCATATGACCAAAGGCACTGCGCAGCAGAGAGCACATGCTGTGGTGTTGGTTGTTCTTCAGTCTTTTCTTCATTTTCATTTTCTGTGATGTTCGAATTTAAAGAGTCTCCTTCTGTTTCAAAGCCATCGTTGTTTTCTGTTGATTTTCGGTGACCAATTACGGATTGAACAATTTGCTCATCGCTCAAATCTACAAAAACAGGAAGATGCTGGTCTGCGTTCAACCAATCGTTGACTTCTGTCGGAGAAATAGCATTCCCTTCTGGTACACAATTCAAGGGGGTATGTACACCTTTGGAGGAGTTGAAATTTCCAAAACGAAATTAGTCTCTTTCTGCGACTTGTGGACTCTGACGAAATCCAGAAAAATCATGATGTCTAAGGAAGGTTCAACCCGCATAACGCATGTTTAACATCATGTATTACTTTCAGTCTGAAGGTGGCTACGCTGAAGTGAAAAAAATACTGAATGACTCGGTTGTCTTAAAGAATCAGGACCACCGTTGGATCAATCTTGAAATGTTTGGTCCTCAATCGTTCATGAAAGATACCTCTATGGTATGAACGTAGGGATTTTTGATATTGCAAAAATTATTTGAGTTATTCCATTTTTTTAATTTTTTTTTTTGCATTTTTCAAATTCTTTTTACTTTTTTGCCAGTATCTCAATCAAAAACGGGTTTATCAAAAAATCCCACGTTCATACCATAGAGGGAAGTCTTGTGAATAATTGAAGACCAAAAATTCCAGAATCGATCCAAGGGTGCTACTGATTCTTTACGACAACCGGTCAATATATTCATTCTCCAGAAATCAACTTTCAAACTTTTTTATTTGAATTTTTTTTTTTTTTATTCCCTACTTTTCCCAGAGAAGAAAATGTAGTAACGGGAAATCAAGTTTTAAGATTTTGCTTATGATTAATATGCTGGATTCGCAGCTGCCCTCGTATCGATGTGTTATGAGTCGAGTCGAGTCTAGACACATGTGCCAGGCGGAAGTTTGTAGTGAGTTTTGACCTGTTCTGTCCAACAACAGTGTCTGTTAGTCCAGTGAGGCTGTTAGAAAAAAAATTAATTGCTTTAGAAAAGAAACTGATCAAAATTTTTCAAAACAAAAAAATTCTTAAAAATTCTGGATCTTCAATATTTTGAGTATTCAGAAAATGGTAGCACAATTTTTGTCAATATTCCGAAAATTCTTTCATCTTTTATCAATCATACCTTTTTTCTTATAATATTTACTAAACTCTCGCAATTAATATATCACAGAAATACTCATCTTTTTAGAACTCCTAATGTGTAGTCTCCTGGCATCGATGTCAAACACACTTTTTGATGGATCATCTTCTTTCGATTCCGAAGTCTCGTTTCAGATACATATACACTGTGTTTATTCAATTATGGAAATTACTATTGGTTTGAATTCGTAATGAAAGCACGACAATATTTACAAACAAGTGGACACCTAATCTCGAAAAATGTAGATCGCAGCCATGTGTTCTGTCAAGATCACAGTTCAAAAGAATATTTAAAATTAAATATGTATAAGAAATGATAATTACAAAGAATTTAAAGATCACAAAATCAAATTCAAAATCAAAATATATGAAAACGTCATGAAAGTAAGACAGTGGTGTTGGCAGTGTTGTACAATACTGATGGGAGGAATATGAGGGTTCGCGCGCCGCGCGGCGGCGCTTTTTCGCAATTTGGCACTGTCATGGCTGTAACTTCTCAAATCCTGTAGATATTCTGACGCCGATTCATTTGCAGGTAGAGTAGGTCACTACCATTCCAAATAAATTATAAAAAAAAAAACAGTTTTTTAAAAATTCAAAGGTGTAGATACCCCCTTAACAATTGAGCTATTTCGCTGTTCGTAGGGGAATCTTCTTCCATCGAATCTGATGCGGGAATTGATATTAATTTTTTCGATGCACTGCGCAGAGTGCTTACTGTTAGTGAATCCCATGCTTCCTTTAGAAGTTCAATGCAGGATAACACATCCCAAGTGTGAACAAATTTGAGAACAGCAAGACTATTGTCAAGCTGGCGTGATAAAAGTTCTCGCACGAATGCATTTTGATAATGGCGTTTCATGGCAGAAATAATCCCTTGGTCCATGGGTTGAATGAGGCTCGTTACTCTGGGGGGCAAATAAAGAACCTTGCAATTTTTGTCTCCGAGATTCAAGTCTTGAGCAGTTGGATGCGTTGGCGCGTTATCGAAAAGTAAAATAATTCTGAAAAAAATGTTGAAAATAATTTTTCAAATAAATTGTACAATTATATATTCTGAATTGTTTTCAATTAATTAAATTCATGTAATCAGATTATCAGATTATTAGTTTAAATGAAAATGACAAACACATAACTCACTTTGCATTTGGTTTGATCTCCCTCACATTCTTCAAGAAAATATTTCTGTACCAAAATCCATTTGTGTCCATCCACGCCTTACGTTGAGCAGTATAGTCCAAAGTAATTGTTTTATTTTTGAAGCATCTTGGAGATTTGGATTTTCCGATGACTAAAGGTGGGATTTTATGAGATCCACTTGAATTCGCACAAACCATTACAGTCAAACGGTCTTTCATGGGTTTATGCCCCGCCACTTCCTTTTCATCAGACAATATCAAGGTGCGGTTCGGTAGACACCTGTATAGCAGCCCCGTTTCATCTGCGTTGTAAACGTCATCAAGGCTATACTGTTTGTTGACTAATAGTTGCCTGAATTCCTCAATGAATGCATCGCTCGCGTTTTGGTCAGCTGAAGCCTTTTCCCCCTTGACTTGTAAATTGCGAATTCCGTGCCTGTGGTAGAAGGTTCGCAGCCACCCACTACTAGCTTTAAAATCCGATGATTCGTTCGGAATTTTTCCTTTTTTTTTAAAGAA
This sequence comes from Tenthredo livida, assembly GCA_963992785.1. Taxonomy (NCBI): domain Eukaryota; kingdom Metazoa; phylum Arthropoda; class Insecta; order Hymenoptera; family Tenthredinidae; genus Tenthredo; species Tenthredo livida. The sequence continues at coordinate 20,777,319 of OZ023067.1, forward strand.
TAAATAAATTTCTGGCTTTTTCTTGCAAGAGTATCCCAGACGCTAATTTTCGTAAAGCCCTTTCTTGTCTCATCAAGAACTTTCAACTCAGTACCGTTGTTGATTTTTCTCATTTTTGGATCGGCGTGGTTATTTTCCAGTTCTGAATAAAATTTTGTTATGTTGTCTTTATTCTTGAAAATCGTTGATACAGTGGAACTGTTAATTTGATATTCTTCGCAAATTTTTATATTTTTTGTTCCCTTTTCCAATTTACTCAAGATTTCCATCTTCTGCTGGATAGTTAAGGATTTCCGTTTCCTTTTCGATAGAAAAAGAATTTTTTAATTCAACTGGAATGTAATTTTCTTTGATATTCCATGATATTGATGGAATCGATAAATCAAATAGCAAATGCCTATGAGTAAAATTATTTAAGAAAAGCCGGATCTGTGTCCGACCCCCTTCGATTCGGCTAATTTTTTGTGGGCTTGCTACTCACCTAGAGAGTAATCAAGAGCCAAAATATTAGGCCCCGCAAAAATTTATTGGCTAAGCCAGAGCTATTTTTCGTTTTTTTTTTCACATTTACGACTTGAATTTGGGAATTTTTGATTACGCAGAGGTTTCTTGTACTAACCCGTGTGGAAATCACGATCGGGAACTGGCCGGGTACTGCCCAGCTCTCCCGACTTCAAAGCGGGAACTAAGCAGCCCGTCCACCCAGCCCCCGGCTGGATATGTAACGCTCTCCTAGGCAGCCTGAGCCCAGTAAGGCTGGCCGGCGACTATTCGGGTTTTCCCGTTCGATGTAATTGTATGTAAAACGATTTCTTCGAAAATTTTTCCAATTGGATTCAAGTAATATATTCAACAAATTTTGATGAATGAACGTTTACTAGAGGCAGGCCGGAGCGTTCCCCGACAGCTGTTCACTTATGATTTTCAGCAGAGATATCTCTGCTTTTACTGTGGCGCTTGGCCGGGTCCTAAAGACGCAACCGTTTTACTTTACTTGCGAGAAAGGTTTTTAGGCAGGCCCGTGCGCCCACAGATGGCGCTTGATTTAGATAACAGTACAGACTCTGTTGTACATTACCTAGAAGATCAGTATTCGATGAAAGTTTTTTTTTCAATTTTCGCATTGAAGTACTTTCGGCGGGTTGGAAAAAGATGCCCGTTGAAAGCGGAGCTCTTAATATCGATATTTAGAGGTCGCTCATCGCGGATTTCTATTTCCAATTTGAATAGCATAGGAAATTTTTTGTTTTTTTTTCAGAATTTTGTAGCTCACAAACCAATTAACAAATCCAAGTGATTCATACATATTTTTATGGGAAATTGAACACTCTACAAAAAGTGTCTCTAATCATTTTTTGCTAAGGCGACTCCTTCCAAAGTTATTCGAGCTCAAAGTTCAATTTATAGTTGGATCAACTATTTTTTTTTTTTTTGTAATTTTTTTTTGTAATTTTTTTCTATTCACACTTTTTGTAGAGTGTCGAATTCCCTATGAAAATATGTATGAGTCATTCGGATTTGATTATTGGTTTAGGAGCTTCAAAATTCTAAACAAAAAAAAAAAAATTTCCTATGCTATTCAAATGGAAAATAGAAATCCGCGATGAGCGACCTCTAAATATTAATATTAAGAGCTCCGCGTTCAACAGGCATCTCTTTTCAACCCCCCGAAAGTATTTCAATGCGAAAATTAAAAAAAAAAAAAAATGTCGATTTTTTTGAACCGGTCTAATGTTCATGTAAATATGTAATAAATCAGTATCATCATGAAACAAAAGTCTGTGCCCGTGTGGAAATCGTAGTTGGGGACTGGCCGGGAACGAGCCAGTTCTTCCCGCTTTAAAATGGGCGCCAGGCAGCCCGGCTGGGCAGCCCCCGACCGGGCTTGTAACGCTCGACTGGCCAGCTTAAACCGGGTTGAACTATCCGGGTACTGCCTGTTTTTTCCCATTTAATAATGGGATGGCCTATATTTCCAGTGCTCGAATTTATCCGGATTATTTTTAATTACAGGGAAAAGGAATCGAATAATGAATTCAAATTTCTTAATCGTTTTGATTTCTTAATAGGTTTTTTGGCGACGTTTCCGAAGCAGAATCGATTCCGACAGGTTCCGGGTCCTCAAAATCGATATTTCCAGAAATATCGACGGTAAAACACGGAAAATGATAGAAATTTTTCCGATCGAAAATACAGGTTTTCTCGTGTAATTTTCGACTTCGAATCGATCCCGACAGGTCCCGGGTCCTCAAGATTGAAATTTTCGGAAATATCGACGGCTGAACGCGAAAAATGATAGAATTTTTTTATATTCAAGAAATAGTTTTTTTGGTGGCGTTTTTGAAGCAGAATCGATTCGGACAGGTCCAGGGTCCTCAAAATTGAAATTTTCAAAAATATCGACGGTAAAACGCGAAAAATGATGGAATATTTTTTATCGAAAAAATTAGTTTTTGGAGTATTTTCCCAGGTTTCCCGATTACCGCCCTAATAGTCTAGGAGCCAGTGAATTTTTAGCGTATTAGCGCACGATGGCTTCATTTTTTTTTCAACTATGTAATTTTATGTCATGCAACAGGAAACCATCGTCTTACAGCATGTAGCCGAGTCTTTTGTCTCAGGCATAATTAATTAGTCATTAAAAAATCGACGAAAATCGAAAAACTTCACGACGGCCAATTTTTGCGGCATATCATCAAGAAATGTGCCATGAAACATGCTGTAATGATATAAGACGTTTTTCGCGAGTCTGCTATGCTATCAGACGCTTTGAACGTGCAAAAAAATCGTCAATTTTGGAAATTCTTCACGAGACTTGATTTTTTTTTTAATTTAAAGAAAAAAAAATTGCAAGTCGAAATAATATAATGTAAGACGATTCTTGCGAGTCCGTACCCCTGTCAGACGACGCCAAAGTCAAGTATTTGGCACGTCTGTGAGCGCTCACACACGTACGCCGCACCGCGCCGAGCAGGGTATAGCGCGCCACGGGCAGCATACATGAGCAAGCATTTGTAATAGAGATTTCATTCCTTTTAATATTTCATATATGTAGATATCAATTTGAATAATATAAAATGTGTAATTTGTTGAAAAGAGATGAATCAAATGACGGGATATCAAGGAGGTAATTTCGAGTTTATTTAAGGGTACATTTTTTTATTTGTCTTTGTGATTTTTATTTTATTTAAAATAAAGACTTACAAATATTTCTTTGAATCTTCTCTTTATAAATTGCTTGATTCATCAACATATAAAATTTCTTCTCCTTCATCATCTTCATCGCCTTCTGAATCACGGTATACCTCCCTGTCATCGTCCTTTTCCTCTGTCTCATCGCCTGTCTTTTCGTCTGAAGAATAAATTTATAATGAAGCGTTTATATTAATTGAATGAAAAAGTTATTTATGTATATTCAAGTTTGAACAGTAATGCTTACCTTCAGCAATGACCACGTCAGAGATCAATTGAGGAAGCTGCTCACCCTCAAACCAGCAAAAGTCCAATTTATCACCGTTCTTAATCCAACCATGTCGATCCGGATTTAAACAGGTGGGATATTTGATGTGTGCATTCCGCCATATAGTAGTGATATAATGCGATCTTCGTAGATGTTGTTCGAGTTCAGTTTGACAGGGCGGTATACATGTAGCATCGAAATTTTTGCATTTTAAGTGAAAATGTTCATTCTCACAGTCTGCAGTCTGATATGCCCTCGAAAAAAATTCGTATCTTGCAACATTCACTTCCTTCACGTGCTCGACATTATACATGTGGCAGACAAATTGTTCCAAAGTTTGAAAAACTGCACTTCTTTGGGAGGATGACATCGAGGCGCCCAATTGAATAAACGCCTTCTGGTATTCTTCAGATTTTAGCAATACTTTGAATGGTTTATTTTTGCCCTTGCGAAAAAAGGCTGGATTATAATCGCAGCCGGTAAGAGCATGCAGGCCTGGAAGAGCCTGCGATACCGAATCCCCGAGAATTGAATACAATTTGGTTATGTCAATTTCACGTATATTATTTCCGGTGCCGCTCTGCATCCAAATCTGTGAATCACTTTCCAAGTGTTTCATGTTGCCTAGCATGATTATGAGAATGTCCGTATCATTGGCTTTTATAAGTACACGAGAGTCTGTATCAAGCTTGCAGATGTGATACACAATTTTGGTGTCAGCCTCTTCGTGTCCCTCACAATCCAATAGGTCATCAGTTGTTCTAACCACAGCCCCATTCATGACTTCGAATCGATAGCACAAATCGAAGTTCAAATTGATGACTTTTCTTTCAATGAATGGTATTGCTTCTGCACTAGCCCAATGCGTACTCAAAAATTTAACCAACGCCTCCTTGAATTTTATGTTGCTTAACTCTTTTGAAAATTCCACACCTCTTGCTTGATCCGGACCCGAAATCATGTACTCAGTCGTTGAATACTCGTCTCTGCGTGACCTCTCAATCCCCTTAATTGACGATGTGAAATATCTATCGAATATTATGTCAATTCTCTTTGCATTATACCTCGTGATCATCTGCAATATTTTCAGCGAAATTTTTCCGAAAGTTTTCGGAACATCTTTTATTGTGTGAACCAAAAAAAAACCATCGATGACGACCACATCATAATTCGCTGATGACTTGACTTTATCGGTAATTTTGTCCTCCAAAAGTTTTATCAGCGCTGATTTGTTAGTCTTGCAAATTTTTCCGTCGGAATGGCACAACGACATTGGAACTGGCGTTATTGGATACGACAAAATTTTTGCGACGTCTATTTTCTGCTGCATTGAAAGGCCAACCATTCGACCAAACAAATCACGTTGCATCTGCAGCTCATGGACCTTTCCAGCTATTTTCACTTTTTTTTTCTCAGCCATTGCTGGGAAATTCAAGAGTTTATTTCTTTTCAATGCCTTGCTGAATCTTGAAGCGTCCACAGCACACTCGCTGATGAAAGTTTCACGTTGTTGTTCGCCAGTTTTTTGTATGTTTAATAGAAAATCTGAGACGGGACGAGATGCTGCCTTTCCCGTAGCAATGTTGTATAACGAATTATTGTCCAACTCTGAGCCGAATGGATTCACATTTTTCTGAATCACGTCTACAAACTCGTGCAGTTGCTGAGAACTAAGAGATATACGTCGTGGCTCGAGATCCGCTGAGATATCTTGAATTTTTTGTAGTCCAGCTTGGTCACAAGTGTGAGAAATAATCGAAGTTCGAATGCCGTGACTCCTTGCCCAACGTTGACGAGCGCCAATCGAGTCTGAAAAATGTGCAATGCCTGCTAGCCGTTTTCCAGCGTCAGCATTAATCGTTTGCTCGAGTGTAATATCCACTGGTTGCCTTGAAAATGGCTTTCCTGTGCGCTTAATACCAAAGAAACCGTTCTCAAAGTCAGTTCTCAATCCTGGATGTGTTTCGTCTATTCGTAGCAGATTGTCGTGATATTTCACCAACCATCGAGCATAATTGGGTTGGTTGAATACAAAAAACAAATTGGCCAGCTTTGGCAAAGTAGACACATACAAGCTGAAATTCCCACTGCGAATACTTCGTGTAAACGTTAAATAATAGCTGACGAGTTGAACATATGTCAAATAAAATTGTGCAGTTTTTCCATGCGCTCCAATCATAGTAGCTTCTTCATAATCTCTGTATTTTTGCAACAATTGAGCAGTCAACGAATCCTCGTCTTCAATTGAAATTCCTTTGTCTTGATACTTTTGAAGTTCCTCCTTGATATCCTCGCCGATTTCAATATTTTCTCGCGCAAGAAAGGCTTTCCAATGTAAAATTTGAAATGCCAACGCCATTAATGGATGCAAGCGCTTGCATCGATTAAAGTGTTTGCCAGTAATAAACCCATTTATTGAACCGCTTGCCAATAAATTACTCGTTATCATCATGTAGGAAAGACCACATTCATCTACGTACTTTCCAATGGCTTTGAAGTACGCCATCATAACGTGAAAGCCTCCCAAATGAATGAAAAGATCATCAAATCGTGGTTTTTCAGTGACTTGTATCTCTAGGGCGCATTTGGCAATTGCCAAATCATACGTAACCTGCATATACGTTTGCTTACACTCCTCGGCAATTTTTTGGCTTTGTAACATGGTCTCCAATATAACAGCAAGTTCCGTAGGGGATAGATTAATCGGTGTGAGATACGAAACTTTTTGCTGCACACTGCAATCGTCAATTATTTTGCTGTTGAAGCCCACCCACATCGGAGTTTCTGAGATTCCCTCGGCGTGTGAGAGCATCCAAACGTAGTCCAATCGTTTCGCGTTTTCTTCTTCATCAATAGGCATTATGAAGTGACGATCATCAGTCATTGGCAGTAAAGGGTCAGTCATTCGTGGTTTCTTAGCATACGGCTCCAGCTCAGGAGTAATTGCATCGAGAGTCCTTCTCCGCTTATCACCTATTTCGTAGCTCCTCGGTTCATCTTCAAAGCTCCTATTACCTGTGTATTCGTTCTCATCATCAATATTTTGGTATATTATTCCCACGGTATCGTGGAGAGTATCTTTCCCCGTGCGTGTGTCCACAAAACGATCGAAATTATTGAATGCGACTCCAGTGCATAAATGTGGAGCCAGTATAATATCATCAGGACAAATCTTGGAACGTTCAACTGAGGTAATAGTCGCTTCCGTTTCGAAGCTCTCCAGTGTATTGTAACTGCAAATGTGACCGTATCGATTTAAAATGTTGATAACTTTTCGACTATTTGTTAAGCTTTTTATTGTCATTCCCAGTGTGATGTGCTTTGCGGTCTTCATTGTGCCATTGTGAATTGCATAGATGACATCTTCGGCAAATGATTTTGATTTTCTCAGGCAATCTGCACTATTTTTACGACGCTTTTTCCCTGGGCCTGCAAGCAACGTTTGAAAAAAATCCTCCAGCTCGCTGGGAACCGCACACTCTCCAGCAATTAAATCAGTTGCATACAGCTTCCTCGGCAATTTGTTTTTTTGAATTTTCAATATTCGCTCGCGTAAAATCATAGCTGCTTTTTGTAGCAAATCTTCTGTTGCCAAACTTGCAAATTCATCATCGCTAAGGATAAATCCGTGGTAGGGTACAACGATTTTTTTTTTATTCTTAATAATAATTTTAATTTTCTTGTCGTTGATTAGCGGTTTTAGAACTGAAGCTTCAAAGTGACGTGGCTCGATGTCGAGGCCAAATGCAACGGCTTGATCTGCGCATAATTTTTTTAGACTTGTATTATATATGTTGCATAATGACGACAACATAAAAGAGCGACTGTTCTTGATAACAGAGTCTTCTATCAATGAATGTATTTCCTCGATGACTGACTTACGAATTTCGCGATTTTTATGCCAATCTATCTTACCTTTATGTGTCACAGATTTATAATTATTTTTGTAGGCTCGTTCACAGATTGAATGATATACCAAACTTTTGTCTTGCAGTTTATTTAACATGTCTTCATCGCCTAAATCTGAGGCACAGTATTGTAAGTTCTCTACAAAATGCTTTGTACTTACGGCAATCAACTTTTGTTTAACTCCACTTACTGTCTTAAAATTGTTATTACAAAATATACATAACATTTGACTATCATCAATTGATGAATCCAAAGTAATACACTGAACCGACGTTGATGTACCAGGAAGCTGTGCAGACATAGGTGACAGTGCGTCAGATGGTTGAGTGACAATTGGTGATGTTTGCGAGATTGCAACATTGTATTGTTCGTCAACAATTGATGGTGATAGTAGTGTCGATGTTGATGTACCAGAAGGCTTTTCAGATATCAATGAATTGTTAGATGACTCGATAGCAATTGACGGTACTGGTGACGACGATACAACAGGATCATCAGTTGTATTACATGATGCAATCTCAGATGTTGATGCTGTGGGCAATAGATCAATTGATTTTTCCACTATACTCGAAGTTTGTGCTGGTAGTAGTACAAGTGCGCTGTCTGCTGAGCATATTTGTCGAGTGAAATATTTTTTACCTATCGCTGTGAATATTCTATAACACGATGCGTGGTATCCATGCGTTGCATTTACTTCAATTGGCAAATGGACATCCCTGTATTTTAACTTGTTATTCACTCGCGCTCTTAACACTTCTCGACTTTTTATTAATATATCGTTTGTAAATAAGATAACTTTGTCAGTTTTGTTAGCACAAATAACACAAATTGGCGAATTTGTAGCCATCGCTTACGCGAAAGCTCAGCTGAACGTCGTCTCTCACTCGCTCAAATTTATGCTGCCCGTGGCGCGCTATCCCGTGCTCGGCGCGGCGCGCTATACCCTGCTCGGCGCGGTGCGGCGTACGTGTGTGAGCGCTCACAGACGTGCCAAATACTGGACTTCGGCGTCGTCTGACAGGGGTACGGACTCGCAAAAATCGTCTTACATTATATTACTTCGACTTGCAATTTTTTTTTCTTTAAATTAAAAAAAAAATCAAGTCTCGTGAAGAATTTCCAAAATTGACGATTTTGTTGCACGTTCAAAGCGTCTGATAGCATAGCAGACTCGCGAAAAACGTCTTATATCATTACAGCATGTTTCATGGCACATTTCTTGATGATATGCCGCAAAAATTGGCCGTCGTGAAGTTTTTCGATTTTCGTCGATTTTTTAATGACTAATTAATTATGCCTGAGACAAAAGACTCGGCTATATGCTGTAAGACGATGGTTTCCTGTTGCATGACATAAAATTACATTGTATGAAAAAACAACTAGCCATCGTGCGTTTATACGCAAAAAAATTCACTGGCTCCTAGACTATAATACTACTGTGAAAGGTGTGAACGGGTTCAGGCCAGTTCTCTTAGCGGGGAACTAGACAATTTCACCCGTTTATAGACCAACTACAGTGTACAATGCGGGACCCGTTCGGGGGTTGGCCAGTTAAACTGGACTTGGGATCGCCTGTCCGGGGGCTAGCCAAAAATTGGGTGTTCCCAAGCAAATTTCCACACGGGTAACCGTAATCCATCTACTACAAATATTACCGAATCTGGAGTTTTATTACCACAAAAAGAAAATGAAGAAGTAACCGCTACAGCATCTACATCCAAGTACGTCTCTACTGGAGAAAAAGGAAATTTTAAATTACCCGGAGGAAAAGAAAATTCAAAGACACTGACAGACGAAAAAAATTTTCAGATACCACTTGAAGCAGAAATACCTACTTCAACACAGACAATTAATAATTATCACTTTCACATAGCCCACATTGGGTCGTTTACTCTTGACGGAAAAATGAAATGAGATGTAAAAAATTAAAAAAAAAAAGAAATTGAATATTATTGATCATATAAAGATAAGGTTCCTTTAAGGGGGTATATACACCTTTAAATGGGTTGAATTTCTGAAAAACAATTTTTCTTTTTTTTTCAACTTGAAGACTCTGATAAAATTGAAAAAAATTATCATGTTTGGGGAAGGTTTGACCTTCATTTTCCATATCTTACATCATGTATTACTTCCAGTCTAATAGTGGCTGCGCTGAAGACAGGAAAATACAAAATCACTCGGTTGCCGTAAAGAATCAGACCCAGCGTTGGACCAATCTTGGAATTTTTGGTTCTCAATTGTTCATAAGACATGCCTCTATCAGATGAACATAGAACTTTTTGATATTGCAAGAATTACTTGAGTTATTGAATTTTTTCGATTTTTTTTCTGAATTTGAAAAAAAATTTTGCTTATTTTTCTAATATTTCAACTAAAAATGGGTTTATCAAAAAGTTCTATGTTCATCTGATAGAGGTTTCGATTCTACAAATTTGAAGACCACAAACGCCAGAATCGGTCCAGCGATGCTCCTGATTCTTTACGACAACCGTTCAAAATATACATTCTCCAGAAATCAACTTTTAAACTTTTTTATCAAATTTTTTTTTTTTATTTCATACTTTTCCAAGAGAAGAAAATGTAGTTACAGGAAATTAAGTTTTAAGATTTTGCTTATGACTAATATGCTGGATCCGCAGCTGCTCTCGTATCGATGAGTTATGAGTCGAGTCGAGTCTAGACACATGTGCCAGGGGGAGGTTCGTAGTGAGCTTTGACTTGTTCTGTACAACAACAGTGTCCGTTAGGTGTCCGGTGAGGCTGTTAGAAAAATAATAAATTGCTTTAGAAAAAATCTGATCAAAATTTTTCAACACAAAAATTCTCTAAAATTTTTGATCTTCAATATTTTTGAGATTCAGAAGATGTTAGCACAATTTTTGTCAATACTACGAAAATTCTTTCATCTTCCATCAATCATACCTTTTTTCTTATAATATTTATTAAACTCTTGCAATTAATATACGTATTGTAGAAATACTCATCTTTTTAGAAATCCAAATGCGTAGTTTCCTGGCATCGATTTCAAACGCACTTTTTGATGGATCATCTTCTTTCGATTCCGAAGTCTCATGTCAGATATATAAACACTGTGTTTATTCGATAATGGAAATTACTAGTGGTTTGAATTCGTAATGAAAGCGCGATAATATTTACAAACAAGTGGACACCTAACCTCGAAAAAATGTAGATCGCAGCCATGTGTTCTGTCAATGATCACAATTCAAAAGAATATTGAAAATTGAATATGTGTAAGAATGATAATTACGAAGAATTAAAAGATCACAGAATCAAATTCAAAAACGAAATATATAAAAAAGTCATAAAATTGAGTAGTGGTGTAAGTGGTGTTGGCGGTGTTGTACAATACTTCCCAATAAGCACCCATCCGTATATTTTACGAATATTACATGAATACTCAGTTGATTTCTGGTATCAATATATGACACTACTAATATTGCACGTTTCTGAGATACGTTTACTAGCAAACCTCAAAACTACGTTTATGATATACGATAGTAGATGGGTAAGGCGGGTTCTGGACCAAATCTAGGTCAAATATTTGGTCCAGAACCCGCCTGTGTTCTGATTGGCCGAAGCCCCCCTCCCACTCGCTGCGAGGACGTCCCCCTAACGGTAATCTATAATTTCACAATTTTAAGGACGTCCTCCTAACGGTAATCGATGATTTCGCAATTATAACGGAATATTTCGCAATTTTAATGGGATCTATCGACATAAGGACCGCCTCCTGTACGTATATGTCAATTTTGTAAAACGCAAGTACCGCCCCCTATAGTAACGGTAATTTCGCAAGGGGGTCGTGTCTGAATTTATGCGACCTGATTTCTGAATTTCGGAATTTCTGAATTTCTGAATTATGCGACCTGATCTCTGAAATGATGCGATCTGATATCTGAAATGCTGCAAGCCCCCTCGATCGACGCGAGCTCGATCGATGCTGGCTTCGTGTTGTCTGAATCGTTGTCAAGACCTACTTTACCCGTGAGCGCGCGCGCGCTCTTACCGACCGTCGAGTGAGAACATAACCCCTCTGAAAAACGATACCGACGATCTTTTTCGTTATAGTTTCGAACGTTCTGTTTTGCTATGTATTGGTGGCCCTGAAAAGGGCCGATTTGATGGCCCTGAAAAGGACCGATTGGTTTTTCGATTATTTAGGAGCTTGCCGCTTCCTCTTCTTGAGTGGAGTCTTTTTTGGCTTCAACGCAGTTGTGGCAGCAGCAGCATCAGCTTCTGTCACGTAGGTAGACAAATTCTCAGCGGCAGCGGCAGCAGCAGCTTCTAGAGAAATAAATTAATGATATTTTTAATTGATAGAATGAACAAAAAATACTGTTAAATTGCACAGAGTAGATAAATTAAGTGCATAAAATTTAGTGATTGCTAATTAGTTGAGAGCTCTTACCTTGATCGTCGTTCAATGCCGTCTCGATGATTCCAGCTAACCCGGCCGAGAGTTCGTTAGTTCTTTCTTCTAGAAACATGAATCAATGATATTTAATTGATAAAATGAACAAAAATTACTTTTAAATCACACGGAGTAGGTAAATGTTTAGTGCATGCTAATTAGTTGAGAGTCCTTACCTTGGTCATCCAGGACCATAGCAATAACTCCCGCCAAATCGACGGGGTTTTGCAGAATTGTCTCGGCAACTGGAACTCGCGGCTTCAATTGCCCCTCTCCATCGTAATGGTAACTCTTCTCGGCTGCCTGGATCGCATGGAACGCTGCGTGACAGCAAACACATTTCTCCCAATTAATCTTTATCAATGCTGCACCGCATTGTTCGCAGAAAAATAGCGGTGGTGGCTGATTAATTGGGAGAATATTATGCTCCCTGTCAACTGTCCACGGTCCAGGCAGCCTCACCACACAACCCTCACAGTAGAGCCCCGAATCCAAGGTGTTTGCCTTAAACTTGAGGGTCCTGAAGCACCGTGCATGGGTGGTGAAAACCGCGCGCAACGCGGCCTCTCGCAGGGTCCACGTTTTCTCGAGGGGTATCGCCCACCCGTCTATCAGCGCTAACACCTGCTTTGTGTACGGTGTTAGAAAGATATTCGGAAGTGCTGTAATAAACCAGAAAAAATCAAACACCTGAATAACACCAAAGAACTATTTTCACTAAATCACAAAATTCACAATGATACTTACACATTTTTCTCCGCGAATATTCACAAGATTTTTTCAAAAAACTTTTTTTAACTAGCAACTGTAGCGATCCTGCACCCACAAACTCTAAGACGCGAATGAACTCGGTACGTAACCCTTCATGAGTATGCGACTTCCTAAAACTAATGTGCAGCTATAAAATTCAATACCTCGAAGTAATCATCGGCTTAGTCTCCGATGCTGAAACGAAATTGTTATCTAAACCTCAGTGTTTTGTAAACATATTGAATATCAAAAACTAGCGTTCAACTAAGCTAGCGCAATACAACGGCTAAGGAGTCAAATAAGCTACGGGAGGAATTAAAAATAATTGATGAAGACTGTAAAATTTTACAGTGAATTCTTTTATTCTTTAAATCAGATAACACACAAATTACAAAGAGCATAAATTTATTGAATCATTTGACATTGAGAGCAGTCTCCGATCATGGGAGGAGGCTCATCGAATTCTCCGCTTTGCGATCCGTAATGTATTTGACATCTCCGACAGTTTGCGATATCTACATCCTTCTTCATAGCCTCCGATAGTTTGTCCCACACCTCATCCATGATACTCGAGCCGTAAATAAGAATGAAATCTTTGGTCAAATAGGCGATGTCTTCAGCCTTCATTCGTTTCAAACCCCCTACTTCAATGGACATGATCAATGATTTATGAAGTGATGGTTTGCACTCCTTCAAATACCAAGTTTTCAATCGCTGTACGTTTTCAAAGGCGCAATGATATTTGGGTAGGTTTCCGTGCCAGTCCTCGTGCCAATGCAGCACCTCGTAGTCTCTCATCCATCGAAAACTTGGACAGTCCAATTCTTCTAAATCGATGACAGGCTTGGACTCGTCGTTGATGATTTTCTTAATCCACTCTTTCTTCTCCTTTCCCTTGACGTAGATATAACTTACATGCTCGACAACTCTTCGTACAACTTCCTGCACCTTGTCGTAAGACATAATGCCGGCATTCCATGGTATTCCATGATGATTCCGCGTCAACCAAGCGTTGACAGCTCTACATTTGGTAGATAAGATTTTCCAAGCACACGGCGGTTTGAAAAAAATGCGCGTCAGGCCTTGCTCGCCTGTCTCATACGCTTGAATGGTGATTGCAGCGAGTTCTTTCAGTACGAATTCGTTGATAGGATGTTGGAAACCTTGTACATCCAATATCATCTCCATTGTAACAACTTGTTTTCTCTCTAGACTAGTACGATGTGGATTTCACAAAAATCGAGCGTTAACTAATTTCAAAAAGTTTTCAACCTCACTTTTATATCGTGTATCCCCTCTTTAACGGCTACCGTACACAAGCTGAAACTGTGAAAATAATATTGTGCAATAAAATAAACATCTCTTTTATTATATATATTTTTTTTTAATCGTAGTAAAGTACAGTTTTTTCATAAAATAGGGTAAAGTACAGTTATTTTGTGAATTATAGATTATAGAATTATAAAAACGTAGGAGGATATAGTTTTCCTCAAGTTAATTTCTTTACACCACCGCTGATTGGGTTGTACTCAATAATACGATCGTGTAAAATCATACAATAGACTGAGGTTTGCGGCGGAAAGGGATACGTTGACTCGAATTCAAGGCGAATGTCCACGGGTCCGGATTTCAGGGAATCGTTTTGCTTCGAACAATCGATGACGATGAGCGGTGCGTATTTCAGAAATTCGTTCCTGCTCAATAACGGTTCGGGATCCTTAGCGTAGTACGATGTCTGGAAGTTTGCATACATATCGTAGAGCAGAGCGTACTGGTTGCGAGCAACATCGAGATTTAGGTTTCCGTAGGGATAACTCTGCGAGTTGAGAAAGAGCTTCACATCTCGGATGCTGCAGTGATCGAAATGACTTGCGTTCATAGCAACATTATTTTTTCGACCCGTCTGAAAGCCTACTACAACGTATCGGGGTTTTTCCAGCTGAGTGGAGGTTTTTACGACCCAGACATGCTTCGAGGTAGCGGGTAGTAGTGGATACTCGTATAATTCCCACGAGCGGTAACTGATAGGGATGGGTGCGTCTTTGGCAATATAGTTCAGCAACTGGATTTTTCGCTGATCGGAGACCTTGATGTACGGAATCATCCACTCGAGTTTAAGTAGAGAAATTTTAAACTGTTCCACAGTACCATCAGCGGCTGTCTGTATAATTGCATTCGTGTCGGTGTTTGTCCTTGTAAGAATCAACTCGTGCTTGGCATTGACGATTATTCGGCGATAGTCCTCAGCGAAACCCAGCAACCAACTCAGCGGTATGGAGATATCGAAGTAACCGTTCTCATCAACTATTTCATTGTCGTTGTCATTGTCGATCCAACCGGCGTTCTCTCGCAGAGACCTTTGGCTAGGACTTTGCGATATGTAATTCTTCATGAGGGTTGTGATACCAACGTTCTTATTTCGATCGATCTCAACAGCATTCAGCTCGTAGCGTATATCCTCAAACAGATGACAGATGGTATTGTTGACTAACTTTGTGGCAGTGACCGGAGTTCGCCCATCGGCCTTGGTCAATCTACCGTATACGTGCAGCGAGCTCCTACTCGGTAACAGACATAAATCTTGATGTTGAACGGCGATCCGAATTTCATCGTTGTTTTCGAAGCTCGTTGATGCGAAGGGTTGATGCGCATGAGTCTCGTAGTGTGCGACGGACTCGTCAAACACAATTGGTTTTTGTATCGTTAGGATCTCCTCCATGGTGCAAAGCAGACGATTGTAAGACAGCAGAATTGTACTCTTACTTTCCGGTTTATCTTCTTCGAATAACTCTGAGCCCCAGACTCTTCAGGAACTTGATGTTTTGACGTCTGAGCTCTCCGGAAGGTGTGCGACGACTGCTCGTCCCCCGACATGCCGGTTCTATTTTATAACTCCGGCCGACTTTAGTTTCAAAAACGATACCCATTACGATTTCACGTGCAGTCTTATCGTTACCACTTCACCTTGGAAATTAACCAATCTTCCGTCTTGATCGACTAGTCTGAGCTGAAGATGATCTATTGCTTGAACGGTGATCGGAAGGTAAATGACGTTCGATGGTACTTCGATGATCTTATATCCAGGTGGGACGACGGGGAAAAACTCGTGAATGGTGTGCACTTGTTGTCCGTTGAGGTACGCACCCGTAGTGACGTTGCACTCGACTCGTAGGGAGTTAACCTTGAGAATGGCTACAGGCAAGTCAGATGTATGTGTGACATCTGCTTCAAGGGTGCGTGGAGTGAAACCCAATAGTCGACCGATAGAGTCGGAGGGTTCAAAATTTATCTTACGATTGCACTTGATTTCGCTACACAGCGTATTGTTGTTTGCTCGTAGGTCGATGGAGACGTCACGATCGGCTAATACTTTTTGCACATAACTCTTTATGTCTTCAATTTCGTAGCTTCCGGTGGGTATGGTTATAACTTCAATCCCATCGATGTGAGGCTTGTTGTTATCCTCATCGATGTTGGGAATCGAGTTGAAGGTTAGCAACTCGACGAGTCCTAACGTGTAATTTTTGAACGGTGATAGCTCGATGGGTGGGAAATAGTAGGCTTCTAGTACGGATGACGTGCCCGATAGTGTTAACGTAAAAGAATCACCCATGATGATCCGCGCTCAACTGATGTTTTGCGTGACGGAGGAAAGCGTTTTATAGCAGTCCGCTGAGGAATTTGAGGCACAGATGTCCGCACACCACCGTATCATAGTCTTGATATTTTTTATGATTATACATTACAATGCTACCACCACCGAGGTATGTCATGAGATCTTTGGGTGGTTGTAAATCACCAAAGCTGTCAAAGTAAATGACTTTGTTGTTCTTCTTTCTGTACGCAACCCAGTGTGTGCCAGGACCTTCTTTATTGTCAAGATTCACTATGGCAGCTTCGTACTTTCTCGGTCCACCTTTCGGCATTCCGTTTCTCATGTACACTCCGCGAAACCCCGGAATTTTCATAATCTTAGCGTACTTCAGCAGATCGAAATCGGTGAGTGCTCGGTGTGGTAGCCTTACGTGTTTTTTGGATTCAACTGAAGACCTAAACCTTTTTTGTAGGGTTTCAGGTACAACCCCTTTCCCAAAGCGATCGCCTCCATTGTCTCGTTGTGACGTTGCCGCTCATTTAATTCACGTTTTGCTGCGCTTGCCTCATTCACAGCTTTTGCAATACCAGCTGCCCCACCTGCTAGAGCTCCGGTAGCACTCAAACCGGCTAATAGAGGTATGAGAAAGGGTAGGAAACCTCCAATTTTTTTTGGTACAGGGAGAATGCGTGGAGTTTTCACCTTGTTCCTACCACCCGCGTTTTTGACAGCTTCGCGTGCCCCTGTGAGAGCCGACTTGACGGGGTTGGTACTGTTCGATCCCATGGAAGCTCTTGCCGCCTTTACTATTTGTTTCAATGAGATTTTTTTCTTGTCGCAAGATTTTTTCCTCGTGGAGCTTTTCTCCCGTATCCCCATACCTAATTTCCTTTTCACTTTCATTGCGTTGGTTACACCCCAGGCGGCTGCCTTTTCCGTAACGCTCGCGTCTTTGGCGAGCACGCGGTGCCAGGCCTTCTCCGCGAGTACTTTGTCCGCCTCGTGTCGAGCAGCAAGATTATCTCGTTCTTTCGAGTAAGCGATGTCGTGTTCCTTGCACGCAGCGTCTAGAGGATTGATGCCCGGATCACCGCGCGCGAGTCTCTTCGCTAATTTGGTGCCAGGTCCGCAGTACTGGTAGCTCGGTATATGCAATTCAATGGGAAGCTTGTTGATGATTCTGTTGACGAGACCTTTTCCCCTCGGTCGCTTGCGTTCTCCGTTACGTTTGTGTACGATCATGGTTCCGACACAACTGACTCAAAATCCTATAAATAGCGAGTATTTATAGTTTTTGGAGACAGTCAAGATACATCAGCGGAAAGCGGTCTTTTGGTTGCACCCCTTGTCTTGGGTTAAGCATCATGAAGTTCAAGGAGCAAAGTACCAAGTTACCGGTGATCAATTTCGACAAACTGACACAAACGAATGTGAAGGAACGGGGTAAACGTCACGGTCCGCTACTACCGAATAGCGTGCGCGCAGTGATTTGCGGACCATCCAATTGCGGCAAGACCAATACCCTCTTATCTCTGATCACACATCCCAATGGTCTAAAATTTACAAATATCTACGCTTATTCAAAATCGCTCAATCAGCCCAAGTACCAGTTTCTCAAAAGGCTCCTCGATTCGATCAAGGGTGTTGGATATTTTCCGTTCAGCGAACACGAGCAAGTGATCAGACCGGAAGACGCGCGACCGAACTCTCTCATGATTTTCGATGACGTAGCCTGCGAAAAACAGGATAACATCAGAGCCTTCTTTTGTATGGGGAGACACAACGCGGTCGACTGTTTCTATCTTTGTCAGACTTATGCTCGTATTCCCAAACACCTCGTACGTGACAATGCTAATATGCTGATACTCTTCCGACAAGATGAAATGAATTTGAAACATATATACGATGATCACGTCAACACGGATATGTCCTTTGCGCAGTTCAGGGACCTGTGCTCAGCCTGTTGGAGCGATAATAAACATGGTTTCGTTATGATCGATAAAGATAGCGATCTCAACGGGGGTAGGTATCGCAAGGGTTTTGACTGCTTCGTAACCATAAATATGAGGCAAGCGTTGTGACGACAGCAGTTATAAATCGAACTTAGAAGCATCAACATGCAGAGTGCTGATTTGCATCAACAGAAAGATGTGCTGCATCAAATTGCGGAGGCGAGCGATGCTATACGACGCAAGCATAAAATGTTGAAGATGGGCCGGGATACCAACGAAAAGGCTATGATTGAAGTTTTTAAACCTATAACAAAACCTCTTCAGCAGCTGGTGAATCAGTCGCTGAAACAGGAGACCATCAAGAGCGAAATTGAAGAGACACATACGAAACTGGAATTCCCGCGAAAAAAGACTAAGAGGGAGTCTGAGGAGGACTCTTTTGTAACGGCTGACGAAGAATCCTCCGACGAGAATGAACCGGTTACCCCCTCGAAGCATGAATCTTCTACCGTTGGCAACGATTTGTCTCAAACGTATCTCCAAATGTTCGAAACAAACGCAGCGAGAGACTTGGATACTTCGTACGGTGTTCGTAGATTGAAGAATAACGTTCTCTGGGTTGGAGATTCTAAAGTGACCTTTGACAAGGATATCATTCATATTGGAAGCATGAGTTATCAATCAACACCAGGCTTACTCGAACTACTGTTCAAAAAATCACCCAGTGACACCATAGTGAGCCGGACAGATTTGGAGAATTACAATAAAATCGTGGTCAACACAAACGCGCATCGAAAGTTTTACCGCAGTGATACGGCTATTCGTTCTGAGAATAGCGATAAATTCAGAAAAATTATTTCTCAAATTCCCACCTCTGTGGGACAGAAGAAGAAGAAGAAGGGTGAAGCCTTACCGCGTCTCAAAATCGTCGCAGGTAAGAAGAGTCGAATGGATTACGTGTACTGGGACGATCCCAATGAGCTAGTCGAACGACTTCGATTGCTCTACGCGTCCCAGGCGGCCGGTAACACGAGTCACTCCAATGAGATTATTTCCATCATTGAGGAGTTGCGTGAGGCTGGAATTGTATATTAGACTTCTCCAAGAATTGGCAGGGCTCAGTTTTAAAATGAGCGTGGACGTGTTTGGTAGGCAATTGACGAGGGCGAAGGGTGGTAGGCTGTCGGGAAACCGCGGTCCTCCCGGTTACGGCTTCAAAAAGACTCTCGACGGGCAATACGATATGGATAACAAGAGATTAAGTAACCTTGCGGATCCTGTGCAAGAAAATGATGCAGCCTCCATGAGAGTGGTGCAAAGCGCTGTACGGCAAGAAGCTCAACTCTTACACCAAGTCACATCATCTTTGCGAAACGACGTGGCAAATATCGGTAGGAGGATCGAATCTCTCGAAAACCTTGCCACTCACCATTCTCAACTCATTACGCAACTGGAAGAGAAGCTGACAACATCGGAGAAAATCAACGATAGTGAAACCAATTTTATGATAAGAAGCCTGGAATCGAGCGTGAACGCAACTCTGAAACGTCTCGAAGCAGAAAACAAAAACGGACAAGACTTGGCAGTTCATAATTCTGGAATAATAGTGCAATTGGATGAGCGTTTGACCAGACTGGAGGATGGAAGACAAAAAGCTAACGTTGGTGGAGGAACTTCATAAGCCTGCACGAAGGAATTATCCGCGTCGCCGCGTTATCATGCGAGGAATAGACGAGACCTGGCAGGCTGATCTCGTGGATATGATTGCTTACGCGAAATACAACAATGGCTACAAATACCTACTGACGATCATAGATATTTTTTCGAAATTCGCCTGGGCAGTACCGATCAAGACCAAGAGTGGAAAGGATGTGACAAATGCTATGAACTCTGTTTTCAAGGAGGGTCGCGTACCGAAAAAATTGCACGTTGATCGCGGCAAAGAATTTTACAACACCGAGTTCAAGGCTCTGCTACAACGACACGGCATTACGCTATATTCAACCTTCAGCAACCTGAAAGCCTCGATCTGCGAGCGTTTCAATCGTACGCTGAAAAGTAACATGTGGAAACGTTTTTCTCTCCGAGGAAATTATAAGTGGCTAGATATTGTACCGGATCTGATGCTAACTTACAACAACACCAAGCATCGTACAATTGGAATGAAACCGAGTGAGGTTACAGCTCAAAACGAAAAGATTCTCCTGCGCAACGTATACGGGAAATTTCAAGTTAATCAAACACGGAAGAAGAAGTTCAAGCTCGGTGATAAAGTTCGAGTTAGTAGGAATAAACATACGTTTGACAAAGGTTACACACCCAACTGGACAACCGAAATATTTACCATAAGTAAGATAGAGAATACTGATCCTGTCACATACAAACTCGTCGACTATCAGAATCAACCGATCGAAGGTGGCTTCTACGAAGAGGAACTCTCCGAAGTCAAACACCCTGATGTTTACCTGGTGGAGAAAGTGCTGCGAGAGCGTGGAAGTAAACTGTTTGTAAAATGGTTAGGTTTTGATAATTCACATAACAGCTGGATAAATAAAGCGGATATGTAATTTTTATTCAATAAAGATATACATAAATATGTAATACATGTTTTTATTCATTTACAATAACCCCATGGTACGGTATCGGTAGTGTTGGGAAGAATAACCCTTTTATCATCGCACCAACTGAGTGCTATTTTCTTTTGTAATACGGTATGAACCTCATGTTTCTTACTCCTAATGAGGTACTGAGGTTTAACTAAATTCTGATGTTGCATGAGACACTTTTTGTAATCATCGAACATGATTGTTCTCAACGTCGCTGCCTTAATACCTTTTGCTCGCTTTTGCTCTTTATCCTCCTCAAAAATTTTAAAAGTGTACAATTTCGCTCGTAATCCTACAAATTCTTTCATAATCTTCCCATTACATTCATCCTTCATTAAACCTACCACTTTCTTATTCGCTAATGGGATTCCATAGATATTATCGAGCGGGTAATCGGATGTATCAAATTTATGAGAATCACGTTTGATGTATTCGTATATGTCGGGAACAGTGAAGTGATACAGAAGACTATCTGTATCCGTGTACAATAACTTTGATCGATCAGCAAAGGTACGTTTAACGTAGTTGTAGTGAAAGTCGTAGATAAAAATCTTGGACAGATCGAGGATGGAAAATCCAGCGTAAATAGGTTTATTAAAGTGAATTTTAACCCTACTGAGCTCGACAATTACTATGTCATTATCAAATATGGTACAGCTATGAAAATTCGGTTTTGCGATGAGTGCTTTCGCTCCGTACCTCCCCTCCCACTGTGTCAATAATTTAACATCTTTTTGCTTTCTTACGTTCTCCATAGTCTTACCGAATACCGCGTTATTCATCAATTTAAAGAAATTCTTCTCAAACTCGTTATTGGACTTTTTTCTCAAATCAGTATTCAGATCTATGTACGGTTTCAACCATGGAGATTGTTCAAATTTCAAGATTCTATGAATTTTCGCTAATTTCATTCCCAGACTTACATATTGTTTCAAATTCTGGTAGTGAACAACGTATTTCTTTTTCGGGAAAAGAGTAGTCATTAATTTGGAATTTTTACTGTGCGAGGGTGTATAGTGTTCGGGGCAAAGAGGTAGGTCCTTGTGTGTTTCGTGAAGCTCCAAAGGATACTCCAAGTCCACCTCAAGAATGTATCCTACATGTGAATCATCGGGAATATTACAAACATTAATCGACTCGTATTCCCACTGGAAAGATCCACGAGGTAAACACTGACTCATCGCTCCACCGTACAGATTGTTTACATCGAAGTACATGAGGTAGGATTCCTCTTTACTGGCATCAAAGTCCTTACCCATATATCTATTGTTACTCTCAGCGTGCCGGTTCGAGCACTGAGCTACACCACCCCGAATCCCCTTTTGGATAAACAAGAGCATCTCCACATCGGTGAGGAGTTCTAGCTCAACACACGTGGACTTGAGCATTGCGTCGAAGGCGAGTCCAGGAGCGGTGTAATAGTGCAGAGGATCCAGACTATACGTAGAATGACAGTTACGACGAAAATTTTCAAAAATATCCGCTAGGAGTAGAACATCCGTTTTCAAATATAAATCAGAGTATTCGCCCAGCGTATCAATATTAAACGTACCCCAGACTTTCATTGCATGTTGATAATTCACTTCCGAGACGTTGGTATCGTTCAATTTTGAATAGAATTTTTCAATCGCTGGTAATTTTTTCTCATCAAGCTTTACCCAACTATCTATATATTCGTAGGGAAATACCCCCTTTCTCGTAAGCAGCTCGAATTCCTCTGCACTATTACACAACCTTCGAACAATTGTTTTATCATTATTATTCAGATATGATGCCAGTTTGTCTAAACTACTTGCCATAAACCGACACGAATCAATGAATCGTAGGCTTACATTTGTATCTTGAATCTTTTTCGTAAAGGAAATGTACCGTTCTTTATTGACGGGAAGAAGACTCAATTGACCGTCGAACTGTGTAGCTAAAGCTTTGATTAAGAAGTGTGAATCATAGCCGGACAGATTGTGAAAAACTACTGGAATAATATGCGAAGATTTATAATTTAAATTACAGCCCGGATGCGCCACACCGCGGTACTTGCCTGTGAAATGACAATGATCACGATGTTTTTCATCCGTTGGAGTGAATGGTTTTTCACAAATATGACATGTTTTAGTATTATCAATATCTTGTATTTCCTCACTAGTGAGTTGCATCGGTACGTTTCTTTTCAGGTAAAAATTTGTTAATTCTGCTAATTTTTGTAATTCGCTAACGAACCATTGAATACAATCGGGATTACGTTTAATTTCAAATTTTGATAGAGAATCGTCGAAGGCACAGTGTAGATAGTACGCTGTACTATGTGGAATATGCTTTTCATACAAGGTTTCATTCTCCGTCGGCTCGAGGATACACTCTATATCAGCGTATACGACGAACGGTACAAACTCCTTGTATCTATAGTTTCTAAAACTTAAAATCTTATCTTCTTCTTTCGGTAATATCATCTTACACTTGTTTATATTTTCACAGTCTTGTTTATGTCTTTCGTACGAGGCTTGAACTTGGAAATGACACAGGCATCTATCACACAGAAATATCGTGCTTTTATGCTTCGACAGTTGTGAACTCAACAATCTAGATAAATTTTTGATCCAAGCAAAGTGAAAAACCTGCTGACCATTGATTTCTATGCAACTATCTATAGCAATAAGGTGGATCGTAGGTTTATCTGTCTTATTTTTACTCAAATAGAGGGGTACTATTTCACTAGGTCTTCTCGATTCGGTTTCCATACCGTAAACGTTGATTGCTAGACAATTGATTCGTTCAAATTTAGAAATATCTTTCAAAGTTATAGGAAACTTGATACCCTCACAGTTGAATATCGTGCTGTGATCGGGGTAAGAACTTGTTCGATCAACATGATGATCTGTGGGATGAAGAGCTGCAACGATGGCCCACAGAAAGCAGAATTCATCGCTGTTCTTGACGTTCACCACAGCCTTCTTCTTCTGTATATCCAGAGGTAGATCCACGTAGGTAGATAAACCTCCACGTAGCGGCTCGTACCGATTAATATTAATCATTAGATTAACAATTTCGATTAATGTCCAACCCGAGTCCTGCTCTTGAAAATCCTCGACTTTCACCAGGAGACGATCGATCAAATTCTCATCGAACCATCTCTTAATATCCGTGGCCGGAAGGATAACTTCATTTTTTGTGTTGAAAAATTTCAACTCTTCGACGGTTTCAGAATTTTTCAGGATGGAAAACTTGCAAGCCAGTATACCGTTCACTTTCAGATTACCTCCTTGCTGTAGAGAATTCTTCAATCGTACAACAGCCAAGGTTTTCGAATCCTGCAAAAAAGATCTCAGATCTTTGTGGCGTAGATTGATTATAACACCAGTACGTATTCGACCTTTAAATACTGATTCCAAGTCCTTCCACTGAACTCTGTCTTTTATCCTTCTCCTCGATGTTCCGATACCTTGACCACTTCGTTGTTTGTTCTTGAATTTCTCACCCAACGATTGAAGTATGGAAGCTGTTGTGACGATTCTGTGTCTTTCTCCAACGGAAAGAGTAACTGTTCGCAATATTTTATTCAAGAGTCTGATATTACGATTACACAAATTTTTCCATCGCTCGATTTGATGAGGTGGCGCACCGTGCAACAATTTATAAGCACTTTCTAC
This sequence comes from Tenthredo livida, assembly GCA_963992785.1. Lineage (NCBI taxonomy): Eukaryota > Metazoa > Arthropoda > Insecta > Hymenoptera > Tenthredinidae > Tenthredo > Tenthredo livida. The sequence continues at coordinate 20,801,667 of OZ023067.1, forward strand.
AATGTTAATTAACTTCAAACACGATTGAGCATCCATTTCTGCGTTTATATCTCACTTCGGTGTAAATAAATGAAAAGTTGAGGGCGAATAACTTTTTGATATGCACAATAAAATTTTATTTTAAATATAATATTAAACCCATTGTTTGAACACCTCGACTTTCAAGAAATCGGTATAGTAAAAAATATGTAATAATAATTTTTACAAGTAAAGAAATTCACACTGGTTGTATTGTCCACCGAAGTACCGTAAGCGTAGACGATTTTCCGCAGCAGCAGTTTCATGTACTTGTAACTGATCCTTGTTATCGTCGAATGCCTTTGATATTCTGTTTGGTAGAAACATCATAAAACTATCCTCGATCTCCACCATGGTTTTAGGCCCGTATTTGGTGGTAACAGATTTGAACGATGAAACTTTATAATCTTTCCCAACCTCCAGCTCTGATATTTTCTTCGTAGGTAAGAAGTCATCCATGCGGCAAACTTTGTTTATATTTTCAGAAGCCATTTTTGCAGATAAGATAGACGAAGCTTCTCAAGAGTGTACACCTTCTTGCACGACTAAAATTCGAATAACTGAAAAACGTTACGAAAACGTCGTTTTATAGGAGGTGAAATCAAATGTGTGTGCGTACGTGTTCCTCTATTCCTGGAAAAACTTACCATTCGATGAACTTATTTCGTAAAAGTTTCGTCCGCTCTACATTCTTTCTTTACGTGGTAATTAAAGGGGATTCAGTTCATGTGGATTTTAATACCGTTAGTAATACATAAAATATGTAGGTATTGTATCGTTAATATTCGCATGTCTCTATAGAATTCAACGTTAAAATTGTATTACACTCGTAAAAATTGTTGTGACTCGCTCAAGATAACGCGAACTCGTATTGTTTAGAATACTTAAGTGTTATATATACAGCTTGGCATACGCTTATTTTCTTCCTAGATTATCTAACTATAAGCTATAGGGAACGTTCTACTCGAGTGCATATGTGATGGATAGTTCGAAAATTATATATGTGATGAATACTTCGAAAGTAAGTATATATATATTATACACATATATATTATATATATTTGAGTGTAATGGTGTGTACGACTTTTGGGAGCGTGCACACTACCCCGAAGGGTGCATGCTGATCTCATTCGCATCGTAAACGGTATAGAGGCAGGTTGAAAGAGAATACAGTTAGTTCATTTAGATTTGAAAAAGAATTACGAATTTAGATGTTTCTTTGATTTTTAATTTATTGAATTTCTGATTTTTAGCGCTGACGAAACCTTCCAAGAGAGAACATCTGTGAAGAACAAGAAAGTAAGTATTTGTTTTTTGAATTGTTACAGATCGCTATTTGTATCATTGTTTATCGTTATAGTTTTTTCATTCATCATAATTTTAATTTTCATATGATAATATGTTAACTCATCTATCCAACATTCTTCGATTAACATATTTTAAAAACAATATTATTATCTTTTTACAGACATGGACCAGGATATGTTATTTATTTACATCGTGCCGGTAGATGTACTTGTACATGTGGATCTGCGTGATCTGTGGTTGTACGAGATGGTGGCGGACCGACACCTTCTCGTACATTATTACTTCATACAGCGCTGGCTCATGGAGCAGGAGGATGAGGATGGAGGGTATGAGAGCGCTGATGATGATGATGATGGTGATGATAACGTCGTGGAGGAGCCGTCCGTCGCCGATGTCGAACGGGGTATATTCTGGTTCATGGGGATAGGTGTTGATGAGGACGCTGGCTACGGATCCTCGTAATACCAGGTAAGTTAATATTTAATTTCGAATACGTCGTTTCAGTAATTGATAATAGGATACCTGTATGTTTTTCAGAGAGGATTCGGTTAAGGGGGATATCATCACACCAAAAATCGACTTTAGGGACCATCAAATCGGCCCTTTTCAGGGCCACCAATACATAGCAAAACAGAACGTTCGAAACTATAACGAAAAAGATCGTCGGTATCGTTTTTCAGAGGGGTTATGTTCTCACTCGACGGTCGGTAAGAGCGCGCGCGCGCTCACGGGTAAAGTAGGTCTTGACAACGATTCAGACAACACGAAGCCAGCATCGATCGAGCTCGCGTCGATCGAGGGGGCTTGCAGCATTTCAGATATCAGATCGCATCATTTCAGAGATCAGGTCGCATAATTCAGAAATTCAGAAATTCAGAAATTCAGAAATCAGGTCGCATAAATTCAGACACGACCCCCTTGCGAAATTACCGTTACTATAGGGGGCGGTACTTGCGTTTTACAAAATTGACATATACGTACAGGAGGCGGTCCTTATGTCGATAGATCCCATTAAAATTGCGAAATATTCCGTTATAATTGCGAAATCATCGATTACCGTTAGGAGGACGTCCTTAAAATTGTGAAATTATAGATTACCGTTAGGGGGACGTCCTCGCAGCGAGTGGGAGGGGGGCTTCGGCCAATCAGAACACAGGCGGGTTCTGGACCAAATATTTGACCTAGATTTGGTCCAGAACCCGCCTTACCCATCTACTTACGATTTTTCTACGAATAAATTCTTCTATTCATGCATATTACACGTTTTTATTTTATATAATTATAACGTATATTATAAACTCGATTTATAGGTTTAATCGATCTCAAATGCACACGTATATTGACGGTATCTGAACAACGATGTATATACCATTAACAATATCACAATCATGCACGTTTATTAAACAGATCACGATACGTACATATGACACGCGATTTAGACGTTGTTCCAATCACTCCACATTCGCGTATTACACGTTTTGGGCAGATGTAATGGCAACGTATATTTTTTGAATGTCTATTGAACGTTTCAATTTTGAATAGTAATAACGTATAATGTGCACTTGATTTATAGATGTAATCGATCGCAAATGTATACGTTTATTGAAGGTGTCTGAACAACGATGTGTATACCATTATCCATATCACAATCATGCACGTTTATTAAACAGATCACGATACGTACATATGACACGCGTTTTAGACGTTGTTCCAATCACTCCACATTCGCGTATTACACGTTTTGGGCAGATGTAATGGCAACGTATATTTTTTGAATGTCTATTGAACGTTTCAATTTTGAATAGTAATCACGTATAATGTGCACTTGATTTATAGATGTAATCGATCGCAAATGTATACGTTTATTGAAGGTGTCTGAACAACGATGTGTATACCATTAACCATATCACAATCATGCACGTTTATTAAACAGATCACGATACGTACATATGACACGCGATTTAGACGTTGTTCCAATCACTCCACATTCGCGTATTACACGTTTTGGGCAGATGTAATGGCAACGTATATTTTTTGAATGTCTATTGAACGTTTCAATTTTGAATAGTAATAACGTATAATGTGCACTTGATTTATAGATTTAATCGATCGCAAATGCATACGTTTATTGATGGTATCTGAACAACGATGTGTATACCAACAATATCTCAATCATACACGTTTATCGAACACATCACGATGCGTGTATATTAGGGTGGTCCTTAGATGGGGTAAAAAAAAAATTCAGGTTGGATCCCGCCAAATCAGCTCCAAATAATTAAAAAAAAATTCCCTAATTTCTCCAGATTTTTATTTTATTCCCCTAGTCTCGCTCTTTTCATTCAAAGTTCTAAATACAATCCACGATACTGGAAGTTAAAATTTTCGCAGAAATATCTCTTTTTTTGAAAAAAAAAATTTAATTAAAAAAATATAAAAAAAAAGAAATATAAATGGGGTATCCTAGGGGAATCGTGTGCTTTATTATAATTTTCGCTCATGATATACGCTCTATATGCGGAAGAAGAATCTTTCCTCAGTTCGAAGACTTAATAATTTAAAAATTTGGTTCGTCTCGTCCGATAAATTCTCATATGGGCAATTCCATCTCAAATCGGCCAATTTTGATTGTTTTTTGACCTCGTATTTTTTGAATCGACTCCAACTTTTTTTACGTGTCTACTTTTTTGACGTAGATTTCACGTAAAAAAAGTTTGAGTCGATTCAAAAAATACGAGGTCATTCCTCGGCCGATTTGAGGTGGAATTGCCCATATAGTATAGAGTGATTATTTTTCCCATTCAAATTTCAGCTAATAGAATTGCCCCATTGCAGAAATGAAACAGAAAACAAACAGTATAGCATCTTTTCTTATGTTCGATCTCATTGTATGGTGTATATCATGATTTATACCTCACGTGCGGCGTTAGAAGCAACACTAACGTGAGGTATACTCTGCCAGCATCGGACTCGCCTGCGCGCGCACGCTCGAGACGCCCGTAGTCGGTACGGCAAACGGCACAGAATTACCGTATGCACGTCGCAGCAAGACTCCAGACCATGCTTTGGCAAGCACGTGCGGATTCGACCGACAGTGCAGTGGTATAGTGTGTTGTAGCAGCAGCCGAAGAGCCTCCAATACCAGTCATTATTTCAGTAAGTACCTAATTACGCGTATTGAAATTAAAAATACAATGCTTTCTCAAAATGATTGCGGTTACATTTATTTCTCTTTCGCGAACGAATAATGTGAGATCCTTCTTTTTTGCTAACGAATAGTGTGATAATCCTTCTGTTCTTCCAATAAAAATCAGCAATGCTTCAGAGTTGTAGCGTAATGTCATTCCGAAAATCTAATATAAATCGAAAAAAATACACATATTGTATGTATACGATCTATGGTTGAATGATCTGGACATATGCGTGTAATACGTGTATCATACCCATCGGTCGAATCAAGTACGCATGTATGACGACTGATTCCTACCGTATATCTAAAGTAGAATATACGTATAATACATATATTTCACATATATCACACGCATCGACGCAAAGATCTTTGAAGTAGGTATAAACACAGGCTAATCGAAATTACTATTTTTCGGGACACGAACAAGTAATAAGTTTTTTTCTATTTTTTGTTCGTAAGTGATATTTTGTTCATGAGTCTTTTGGTCAAATACCTAACTTTATTAGTTTATTCTACATCTTTGACGAGATCCATGCGATCGCGTTCGCGATGTCACGTTAATGATATATCAAGCTTACCGACGAAGCTAGAGCAACAATGATTGAATAGCGCAATGCTATGTGCAATTTAGGAAATGAATACCGGAGAAATCTTATCTTGATCAATTTCAGCGATGTGGCTTTGGAAGTACGTTCGGTATGATTCCACGGAGAAAAGGGTATAGTAAATTTTCTCATACTAGTATAGTAATGGTTGGATATACTGTAAAATATAACGATCATTCCTATACTGTATACCAAATGTCAGCATGCATAATAGAAGTATTCCTATATACATTGTGACATTTAGTATACAGTATAGGAATGATCGTCATATTTTACAGTATATCCAACCATTACTATACTAGTATGAGAAAATTTACTATACCCTTTTCTCCGTGTGCTCACAACTCCGCGCAACCGTACGTTCCAAAACCACGTAGGCAAAGATGATGACAAAAAAGAATTACACATAGAATTACGCTATTTAGCCTTCCTTTGTGATTCATTCGTAGCGAGATTCGTAAAGTTTGATATTAGTCAAAATAAGATAATATTGCAACGTGTAGACTGTAGTGACACAATTAGGTATAGCTTGTAGTGGTATACATTGTAACATCCATACAGCGGTGGGGACTCTATACGCTAATTCGACCAGCTTCAAGACCCGACCATTTTCGATTCTTTCGGTTTTTTTTTTCCAAATATTCATAACTCAGCGAAGAAAAATTGTAGCGACAGGACTGCGGGCTGTTTTTTTTTTTTTGCAATGAGTTGTACAGTACCACCTCGTTATAAGCGCCCTCGTTATAAGCGAATTTCCCCTTCGTTCCGGTTGAGCGAGTTTTATAGCTTCCCCCACTCTGCCTGTACGTGCAAGGTTCTCCCAGTGGTGATGCTCACTGACACACTGACACATGTGCGATTGCCCAGTAGTGGGGGAACGCTTCAGCGACAAATTTCTTGGAATCCTATTCCCCTAACCGCCCTAACAGTCGCTTATAACGAGGTGTTACTGTAGTTTTATGAAATAACTTTTTTTTTTAATATCGGAAATTGATTCAATTTTTTTGAAGAAATTTGACAGAATTTGATACATAATTCTCGAGTTTTCAAGCCATTTGCGATCGTGTGATCTTAATTCCTTATATAGGGTGTCCCATTTTGATTTTACACCTGATTTATCCCGGAAAATACTGCCCCGATCAAGTATTGAGTATTATAAACCTTTCCGGGTTCGAAAGTGGACGGTAAAAAAAAAAATAATTCTGCAGTATTTTTCGAGATAAATAGGTGTAAAATTAAAATGGGACACCCTGTATACAGGCTGATTCAGTTTGACCGAGCCATATTGAATGAGCATATTCTTTGTCGAATTCTAAGACTAAAATTTCTTTGCGAAAAATTAAAAAAAAAAAACCGAAACGGTGGACCTAGACAGCGGCAAATATTGAAAAACGGAATTGTCAAAGTGAAAAGTAGCACCCGTTATCCGTTATGTATTATCTCAAGACGGTCATATGGGGTGTGACACACCCCTGATCGTTTCCGAGCTCGGATTTCCCCCTCTTAATCCCGAAAACCGACGTTTTTATTTGACTATTTTTTTTTTTTTATCGCGAATTTTTTTTTACGAAGTTTTCAAACATATTTAAAACCAAAATTTTCCTTACGTTCTAGGATAAGTTAATAGAGAAACGTTTGAAATATGTTCTCAATTTTTTTTGTGGCCCCTAGGATAATTTTACGAAATTCTACAGTGCGGGGTGTGTCACACCCCATGTGACGACCACGAGGTTCTCATGAGGTGTGACCGTCTTGGGGTAATAAAAATGATACTTTGTAGCTAAAAAATAGTCAGACATACGACGGGGGGCACAGTTCCAATTGTTCAATCTTGAGCCGGCACTATCTCGGCCAGTGTTAGGCTCTCTGAATGGTCAACTAAGATATTGAATAACTGGGGCGCCGTTGATCTCCGGAATTTTTGGCTAATAAACTTCGGTCTTTGAATTCGAAAAGGAATATACCCAATCAATATGGCCCGGTCAAATCGAATCACCCTGTATAAATATAGTCGATTTTACGGTAAAAATCATATCCGAAAATAATTGTTTACTTTTTAAATTTCACTTGGCATTTCGCTGTTAACTACCCTATAGATTGTAGGTTTTTTCACCTTTGCTTTTTTGATAATCTGGTTTCTCTCGCGTCATATTGAGATACTAAATCTTGATATGATTGAAATACGGACTATGAGATGTTTATGTTGAATAAACAATTTTATGTCAAAATTAATCTTCTTCCACGGCAAAATTGATTTATGGTACCATTTTTAGTAATTATTTAGAATAGGGCCCTCTTCATTGCTGTCCTTGAAATATGTTGTTGAGGTCATCCCGAGCCAGTTGGCGACTATGCAGAAGCCCCAAATCGGGCTGAAATTCTCTTTCTCAGCGTCTAATCAACTAATGAATGATGCCAACAGTAATTTAGACAGAAGGGAAGGTTATTTGTATGGGGAGAAGATTATACCGTCATTTTATGTGGATGCGGCCCAGCAATGATGCCAACCTAAAACTCGTTAGCAGCAGTTTAGTAACTTCCTAATAAACACAAGGTGGTTGAAATCCCGTATAATAAACGTGTTCATCATACGTGTAAAAACCGTCGAAACAACCCTTTATACATTCATTATACCAATATTAAACCTATAGTAGGTATTACAATGAATTTCCAGGTCTGATGTCCGCCTCCACGTGGATCTACGATTAATTTATCCACGTGCACCAAATTTATGCAGCCGGCACGTTTTTAAAACGTCTATTAAACGGACCTGTGTTTATTGGGTTACTAGATTTTCCTAGTAAAATCACTAAAAATCTAGTAATGTCCAGTAACAATCTAGTAATTTCTAGTGATTTTACTAGAAACATCTAGTGAGTTACTAAACTGCTGCTACCGAGTTTTAGGTTGGTATCCTTGCTAAAGGATAAAGTTAAAGGCGAAGGGTCATATGTGTAGGATCGGGCCAAAGTGGGGTATCCAGGGCAAAGTGAGATAGGTCCCCAAATTTTGGGGATAAAAAATGAACAAAAATGTGAAACATGTTTTAATCGATGCAATATTTATTTACAAGTAATAAATCACTATAACCGACGCATAGATAGAATATTAATATAGGAATAATATTGCTTATATTTTTTCCTTTGCTTGCTTGCTTGCTTGATCCTTTTTTCGACTTGTCGCCCTTTCGGGCATGTAGTCTATTTTTTCGATGGCCAACCCATTTTGCCACAATCTCTCCTATATGAAATTATTTAGGACGAGGAGCTTGACAACATATTTCAAGGCCATCGATTTCGGTGAGGAGGCCTCTATTCTAAATGAGTACCTTGACTATGTGAAGCAAATTAAATGTTATTCGATACAACAACAAAAAAATTCCACGTGTATTTTCGTCATGTGACGATTAAAAACGAGTAATCGCTGTAGGTATCTTAACCCCACCGATTATTCGCTTCCTAGATAAATTGTTTCGCTGCTTGGAAATACAGACACCACTTTTTGGATTCGTCCATATACTAAAGTAGAGGAGAAGAGATAATCGAGGGGACGAGTTCATTTCAATTGGTAAGTTTACTTGCAAAAGCAAATTTCTATTGAACACGAA